>OZ035993.1:19225104-21625104 GCA_964035005.1 Erebia palarica | reverse complement strand
GGCATAAGTAAGACAAGACATTCACAAGTATTGTATCCAGTAGTGGACACTAGGATGATAGAATGGAATAGAGTCGTCAGTTAGTTTATAAACTTTGCCTAGTTCACATTAACCCTTGTTCGCACAATTTAGTTGGACCCCTATTTGTTAAAACAACTGCGTACGCAACAGTTTGGTAATTCGGCGACAAATTACAAACTTTCCCTATTAACCGACTTTACGACGCTATCGTATGAATATTTTAGGACAAACAGAGATAGTTTATTTTGTTTAGTTTTTATTGTTGAACTAGTTTAGCCGCCCTGGCTTCGCACGGGTTCACGGGGCTCACCTTTTTTTTATTCCGCTTCAAGTTAGCCCTTGATTGCGACCTCACCTGATGGTAAGTTATTATGCAGTCTAAGATGGTAGCGAGCTAACCTGTTAAGAATATGGCAGTTATATTAAACCCATACCAACTATACATAACACCTGAGTTTATCCGGTAGTTATGTATAGTTTGAATGAATCCCTGATGAGTCGTACCGGAACGCTAAATCGCTTGGAGGTACGTCTTTTGCCAGTGTAACTATAGCCACGGCCGAAGTCTCCCTCCAGACCAGTCCAGAAAAAAATCAGAAATAATTAATTCCCAAATGGACCCTGCCGGGAATCGAATCCAGGACCTCCCACTTTGTGACAACAGCGTTCAACTCTACGGCAGGGAGGTCGACAAAATGTAATACAACTTTATTAATGTGCATGTATTATATAGTAATTAGGTTAGGCTAACTAGCTTTATTAATGTTTTCAATTTAATTTTTTCTAATGATTTTAACATTTTAAAAGCTTTAAAGTACATAAAGGGACCAACATGAAATGTACTCATTTAATTTACTTAATGATAAACGAATCTAGGTTGAAAACGAAAATGCGATAGTTATATGAAAACTTAATTAAGGGTCCTTATACAATCAGGCCGCAGCCAACTTTAGGTATATAACTCGCCACACTACAGCATATATCTGTACGCATATATAGCACTACGCTCTACGCTCGATTTTATAGCCAACTAATCAATTTTGTAACTTGAAATATTTGATTATTTATTTACTACATAATATTAATATCTATGCCTCCGCGCCACATTATTATAGTAAATACTAGCAGACGCACCCCTGCTTCGCTCGGGTGAAATTTTTAAAAATTCCTTGGAGGTCGAATTTCCAAAAATCCTGAAACACGTGTTTCTTAAATCCCTATAGTAAAAATCTGTAGGTATTTAACTCGCCACAATACAAAATATTTCTGCAAGCACGTATACTCTACGCTAGACCACAGTAAACGGATGAAACTACCTAGAAACGTTCGAAACAGCTCACTCACACAAACATGCGCATCGACATTGCCGTCAGTAGTGATTGCCGCGTCATGACGAGTGGTCACATATAAATCTATTTCCGCGATCTTTTTAAAAATGCAAGGAGTGTATTGCGTAGTATACGGCTGTTTGAACTCTGCTTCAACAAAACCGGAACTATCGTTTTTTAAATTCATTCTAAATCGATATTTGGGGCTCCCTGGGAACAAAAAACAGGAAACTGGTAATAAATTTAAAAAAAATCTCTGTTATTGTACCGATTTCGTACAAAATCGATATATGAGGATCCCTAAGATCACAAGACAGGAAACTGTTACATCGTACTGATTTCGTTCAAAATCGATATCTGACGATCCCTGGGATCACAAAACAGGAAACTGGTACCAAAATTTAAAAAAAGTCAGCGCCATTTTGAAATTCTTTATTATCGTACCGATTTCGTTCAAAATCGATATCTGGGGTTCTCTGGGATCACAAAACCGGAAACTGGTACCAAACTTTAAAAAAGTCAGCGCCATTTTGAAATTCTTTGTTATCGTACCGATTTCGTTCAAAATCGATATCTGGGGTTCTCTGGGATCACGAAACAGGAAACTTTTACCAGAATTTTAAAAAAGTGAGCGCCATTTTGAAATTCTCTGTTATTGTACCGATTTCGTTCAAAATCGATATCTGGGGTTCCCTGGGATCACAAAATAGGAAACTTTTACCAGAATTTTAAAAAAGTCAGCGCCATTTTGATATTCTCTGTTACTGTACCGATTTCGTTCAAAATCGATATCTGGGGTTCCCTAGGATCACAAAATATGAAAATTTTACCAGAATTAAAAAAAGTCAGCGCCATTTTGAAATTCTCTGTTATTGTACCGATTTCGTTCAAAATCGATATCCGAGGATCCCTAAGATTACAAAACAGGAAACTGGTACCAAAATTTTAAAAAATTAGCGCCATTTTGAAATTCTTTGTTATTGTACCGACTTTGTTCCAAATCGATATCTGGGGTTCACTAGGACCACAAAACAGGCAACTGGTATTTAAATTTAAAAAAATTAGCGCCATTTTGAATTTGTGTTTTGTGATCCCAGGGACCGTCAGATATCGCTTTTGAACGAAATCGGTACAATAACAAAGAATTTCAAAATGGCGCTGAGTTTTTAAAATTTTGGTAACAGTTTCCTGTTTTGTGGTCTAAGGGATCCTCAGATATCGATTTTGAACGAAATCGGTACAATAACAGAGAATTTCAAAATGGCGCTCACTTTTTTAAAATTCTGGTAAAAGTTTCCTGTTTTGTGATCCCAGAGAACCCCAGATATCGATTTTGAACGAAATCGGTACGATAACAAAGAATTTCAAAATGGCGCTGACTTTTTTTTAATTTTGGTACCAGTTTCCTGCTTTGTGATCCCAGGGATCGTCAGATATCGCTTTTGAACGAAATCGGTACAATAACAAAGAATTTCAAAATGGCGCTGATTTTTTAAAATTTTGGTAACAGTTTTCTGTTTTGTGGTCTTAGGGATCCTCAGATATCGATTTTGAACGAAATCGGTACGATAACAAAGAATTTCAAAATGGCGCTGAACCAGTTTCCTGTTTTGTGATCCCAGGGATCGTCAGATATCGATTTTGAACGAAATCGGTACAATAACAAAGAATTTCAAAATGGCGCTGATTTTTTAAAATTTTGGTAACAGTTTCCTGTTTTGTGGTCTAAGGGATCCTCAGATATCGATTTTGAACGAAATCGGTACAATAACAGAGAATTTCAAAATGGCGCTGACTTTTTTTTAATTCTGGTAAGTTTCCTATTTTGTGATCCCAGGGAACCCCAGATATCGATTTTGAACGAAATCGGTACGATAACAAAGAATTTCAAAATGGCGCTGATTTTTTTTTACCGTACTAAAGTGTAGTTAAGGGCTCTGGAGTGTCATAGACTTCAATTAATACATTCTTACATACATCCAACATACATACACACTCACACACACACACGCATAGGCATACATAGACTCCTAATCTCGTACCCTTTCCTTTTGGCTTTGCTGTGATCGGCCGGCTTCTTTCCATAGAAAATGTATGAAGAATTTTTTGTGTTGACACATAAATGACAAAGTATTTATTTGTATGCATAATGTTCCAGCATTTGGGTAGAGGACTATATAAGCCCCACTCTTTTGTTATTTTCAAGTTAAAATATGTAGCTGATCTAGCTTTATGGGTTCCTATCCAGACCCCATTTTTCGTCATTTTCAGCAGTTCTTGCGTTCGTAGAAACGTATTTATTCCGAAAATTTGTATGGGAGTGTGCATTTTTTATGGGGTCTAACTAGAGATGAATACATTACCTTTAATTTAATACCATAATATCCCAACAGCTGTTATTCCATTTATCTATAAATGGTACTTGAAAAAGTATGATATCTGTATAAGGGGCCTTAACGCGTCTCATTTCGCTCTCTGAAACATTTTAATTATTTTCACAGTTCAGTGACTTCAATCAATTTAATGTAGTCGTATATCGCATAATATTAGTATGTAGGTACAGTTGCGGTCAGCAAATGTAGGTACACTACCATAATAATTGGTGTTTCAAACATAAAAGTGAACCATGCTGGTAACAGCATGGTTCATAATTGCAATATCGACCTTCTGTGTCAGAAGGTCGACATTATAATAATTTGTGGTTTGATTAGGCATAGATCATAGATTTTTTTACTTTTTCAGTAGGTGGCAAATGTGAACACTATAGACAGATGTAGAAAACCTTTTTATTTAATACTTTTAGTAAATGTCACTTTAACAAATGCGATGATGCTAACTTGCGTCAAACTGGAAATTAAGAACTTCAATCAATTTTAAATTATGAAAAAGTCATTAATACTTTTTTAGTTGAATTCGATGTTTGAATACTTTTGATTACTTTTAAACGTAATAAATACGGTATGGTCTTAAGGTCTAAAACGCTATTACAAGCAAGCAAGGTATTACATAGAATAAACATAGTAGGTATAATGTACACAGTGTTTTAAGGAAACTGGTAAACATTTTCAGACAGCAACCGTATGTAGCTTTCATAGTTCAGACGTAGTTTTTGCTGAGATGTTTATGTATTTATTTGTATAATATTGTGTAAAGCAGGCAACTAAGGCTATAGAAATAAAAACATAAATTATTATCCATACTAATTTTGCCAACTACCAATCCGCACTTGGCCAGCGTGGTGGACTATTGCCAAACCCTTCTCATTACGGGAGGAGACTCGAGCTCAGTAAGCTGATGTGAGCTGAAAATGATATTGCAGTCTAAGTTGGATGTGGGCTTAAAATGGAATGGGTGTTACTTTACGTTTTTACAACAAGAAAGCAGTTTCACTGCAAAATTATAATTAAACAATTTTCATAATATATTTCTCTTTACCAAAAAAATCTAAATCATTTATTTGCTGATTGTAGGTAAGTACATAACAAGTTGTTACAATTATTAATAAATAGTTAAATATTTTATAATATGTCCAATTAATATTTTAAAAAGAAAAGAAATAAGATAAATTGTTAGTTAATAAACGTTACTGAACCTAACAAAAAACTAAATTATTATATTACTGCCTCAAGTAATCGTTAATAGAAAAGAAACCATTAACAAACAATGTTCTTACAGAAAGACAGAAATAAAAACAAAACTGCAGTGCCGTATTTTAAATGGGAAGAGAGAGAGTGTAATTTCCGCTATCGTAAACATCTTGTCGCTTTAAAATATTAAAATATTTTAATTGTTTCTTTGCTTTCAACTGCGGTGCGCATTTTACTCATTTTAACCACGTTTCCATGAATATAGTTGTGTTGTTAACCAAGTAAGTTAGTCAACTTTGCCTTATAGATAAATGCTAACTGATGCCCTCGACTTCGTCCGCGTGTATTTTAGGTCTTTTCGAGTCCCGTGGGATCTGATTTATTCCCAGGACAAATGTTATATAATATTTAAAACTGAACAACTGACCGTGAATCTGTCAATATATTTGAAGATCTGAGTAGGTACTGTCTCGTATGTCTTACTCGTATTTACTTTTCTATTTATGGAGATTTTTTAACCAATTTTTTTACTTTCCGTACAGTTCTGTCAAACATTTTTCTTTTACCATAGCTTCAGGATTGGTCTCCGCTGCATAAAAACCTTTTCCTGACAATTATAAACAATAAAAAAATGAATTAGCCAAATAGGTGCAGCTGCCGTTCTGATGTAATGCGCTTACATATATATTCAGCAATTGATTTTTATTTAAATAGATTTATACGCAAAAAAATATAAATACGCTCAATAAAACTATAGTACTCTTATCTTTAAGAGGAATTGGGTCGAATTAGTCAAGATTAGGGGTAGAAGTATATCAGGCTCTGGAGTAAATCGGCACTCTGAGATTATGCCAAAGTGTATTTGGGACGCGTTGAGAATGCGAGGATTATGTTAGGCTTAGGCGAGGATATGTACCCAGACCTAGTACTTATCTTTTCTATAGTAAGATAGCGAAGTCGCCTGCAAAATGTACTAAAATTCTACATCAATACGTGTACAGGTTACCTTTACATGGATCTCGTTATCGTCGCTATCGTTAAGTCGGATATAGAGTGGTAAACTCCTATTTTATTAGGGGTTGAATTTTTAAAAGGCTAAGCCTACGTCAACATCATAATATCGGTAGGTTATCTGTGTTCCACATGTGAGCCTTTTTTATTTTAGTTAGTATTTTAGTTTAGTTTTTTATTTATATTGGTCGTTTAAATACTTACGATTGATAAAATAAGCCTATTTACAAATAACTGTCGTAATAATTTTACTGTTGTTATACAAAATTCTCATCCTGTACCAAGCACAAGTTCGATCGTGCATGGAGTACTGCAGCCATTTGTGGGATGACTCTGTGAAGTACCAGCTGGATGCATTGGATTCGGTGGATCGTCGCGCCAGGGGACTTATTGGTAACAAAGCGCTGGTCAATTCGAAGCTGCAAAGCTTGGTACATCGGCGCAAAATTGCCTGTCTGATGGTATCCCTACAGGATATATTTCGGAGAGTGTGCCCAAGAACTATTCGATCTGGTTCCTCCGTCACCTTTTTATTATCGAACCACAAGGCATCGACAAGGTCTGCACCCTTACGCAGTCGAAATCCGCAGGCTTGTACGAAGCGATTCGCTTCCTCGTTTCTAATTCGAACCGCTAGCATATGGAATGCCTTTCCGGCTTCCGTTTTCCCCTGCTCTTTTAATATAAGTACCTTCAAATCTAGGGTGAATAGGCATCTTTTAGGCAAGTGCGCTCCACCTTAAGCTGCATTACCACTTGCAAGCAAGTCTGATTGCAGCCAAGCGCTAGCCCATGCATTTAAAAAAAGTTACATTTCGAAATGCCAATTTTTTTGAAAATACTTATACATTATTCGACATATACAGAATACATCGCCGGACGCTTTAAAAAAACGCTATTACACTAGCGGCATGTCTACATATATACTACATATAATCAACACTGCGAAATAAAAGTGGGTTTTGCTAGAAGTTAAATTGGTACACGCTACACTTACCCGGGTTTTACCCGTGAGATAGATAGAGCTCAGCTGTACAGCTCGCTGGCTGCAGATTATATAAATTCCACTTGTTTAATTCATAATATGTAATCGATAGATCCGACTTAGGTACTGCTCTTTCGATAACCACGGCAGTGCAGTGGCAGTGGGTGGTACAGTTTAGACATTGTGTACAACACAATCAGCCCCACTGTTTATCTTTACTTGGCCTTTGGTGAGTAGCCGCTGGAAGCAAATAGAACAAGACCGTGTCATATAGAGATACATGCAGGATACCTTCGTCCAACTGTGGACGTCTATCGGTTCAGACGACGAAGAACAATCGCAATCACCTCTGATTTCTACTAGCCAAAAAGTTCTTCGAAAACAAAGTAAAAAAAAACGAGTGTGCTTTGGACCACACGACTGAAATAAAACTTAGTAATGGCTATGAGAGAGAGAAAGAAAATGTGTGCTCGCACCTCTCTCTTGCCTCTACAGTAATACACGAAACGTAACTCTCTCTCTTTCTATCTTCACTCAATTACTCTCTCTTATGTCCCTCTCATCTTCCGTTCGCCTCGCTCGATCACACTTTTCGTAACGTTCTCGTCACGCATTCACCAGTTTACTCCCCACGTCAAGCGTGCGTAAAGAAGTTTTACTTCATAGAGCTACAAAATAAAAGTGGGCTATGCTGTAGAGAAATAGGTACACGCTACACTTATCCGGGTTGTTTTACCCGTGAGATAAATAGAGCTCAGCTGTGGAGCTCGCTGGCTGCAGATTATATAAATTCCACATGTTTACAGTAGGCACTGTCTAGCTTTATTTGGCCTTTACTAGGAAATCTTGAATCCTAGGGGAATTTGTGTAAATGTGAAACAAAGGAGAGTGGCAAATATGTTTTTACCTCTCTAATTCGAAAAACGCACCATTCCTGCTCAAAATCAGTGAGCAAAAATACGTTTTGCTCACTGATTTTAAGCAATCTTTACAATACAGTCTACGAAACATTCAGAATCAGATCGTATTTTCTCGCTATCGAGGTGGAAAGATGTAGATACATATCACACGATAGCAAACTAGGCACTAGCAACAAAAACGAACTTTGCTATCATGTTGAACAAATAACTATTGTAGGCCTGTTTTCGGCCCTGTCCTACGTCAGCGATGTCCTGCGTGTATAGTGGACTAAGAGAAAGGTGGATTTCACTCTTTAACACTTCTTAGACTACGTTAGCACTGCGAAAATATTCGCGCGAATTTTATTCTCGCGATTTATATTCCGCGTACGGATTTCAAATACTCCGCACTGCGAATGCGGTGAGCGTCATACATGATACAAATCCGTATAATTACCGCATTGCGTGAAAATACTGCCTCGTTGGTCTAGTGGTTAGCATGTTTGACTGCGGTCGATGAGGTCCCGGGTTCGAGTCCCGGGTCGGGCCATAATTAAGTATCGGGTTTTTCTGATTAGAAATTCCCAGTACCAGCCCGGAGTTAGAAAGTTGGTGGTGTTTCACCCCCGTGCCTCGGAGAGCACGTTAAGCCGTCGGTCCCGGTTATTATCACTAACATGATAATAGTCGTTAAAGCCCGCCAACCCGTATTGAAGCAGCGTGGTGGGTCTAAGCTCTAATTCCCTCTCTCCTATGAGAGTGGAGGCCTGTGCCCAGCAGTGGGACGTTAATCGGCTGTAGTGGTGGTGAAAATATATTAAACCAGCGATTTTTATTTTTTCGTGAATTTTATTCGCAAGTTCGTACACCGCCATATAATTTATAGTGTTATAAAATTGCGAAAAAAAAAAACCGCGCGAATGTTTTTCGTAGCTCGAACGTAGCCTTACACTTTGCTGTAGTAATAACTGACGAAAATAGAGCTTCAGGGTATAATACTACATTTTACTCTACACTTCAGAGTAAATATAATACTCTGCTATAATGAGACTTCCCTGTGCTTCCCCTGCATGCAAGCAATATAATACCGCTCGCATGGAAATTAATTACTAGGTACTAACGAACGCAACGAAGTTCATAACGAAAGGTATATTAACATACGTTCACTAATTAACACCTACCACTGATAGTTATAAATCTATCTATACTAATATTAATATATTATACTTACTAATATCCATACTAATATTATAAATGCGAAAGTGTGTCTATCTGTCTGTCTGCTACGACTTCACGGACCATCTGTTATATCGATTTTGATTAAGTTTGCAATAGGGATAGGTTGTATCCCGGGGAAGGACATAGGCTACTTTTTATCCCGGAAAATTAAAGAGTTCCCGCGGGAATAGAAAAAATCTTATCCACGCGGACGAAGTCGCGGGATTCATCTAGTTAATAATTATAAATACGAAAGTTTGCATGGATGTATATGGCTGGATGTTTGTTACTTAATCATGCCCGAACGGCTGCGCGGATTTGGATGAAATTTGGTACAGAGATAGATTATAGTCGGAAATAACACTTAGGCTACTTTTTGTCCCGGAAAATTATGGAGTTTCCGCGGGAACCAAAAAACCTCAATCCACGTGGACGTAGTCGCGGGCATCAGCTAGTATACAATATCTAATCTAATACCTTTAAACTTTTTTTTCAAGTTCCTTTTTTAGTGAGAAAAACTATTATTGGGAGCCCAATTGCACTCGTGATTTTTTATTTAAATAACCAGTTCATATTTTTTTTATTATTTTATCGATAAGATCGAAAAATATTATTCATATTTCATCAGTATGTAATTTGTATTTAAATATAGTTTCCAAAAAACACGATGTACCAAAAAAAATAGCGAGCACAGCTCGGTCACCCAGGTACTTCACAAATTGTATTAACTAATACATTTTCCATACAACATCATGCGACTACTAGAGCCGCCTAGAGGGGGCTTCTATCGTGACATGGACTATAGGTTACTTTGAGTAAGAAATTGTATTCTCGACATCCGGCGTCCGTCCCTATTTCCGGCATCGTCAGAAATGTTTTATAAGGTTTTATTGCTCGTAAGGGTCTCCTTGGGTCTCATAACTTTCAATAACATTTCCTGGACCTTTCGGAATGGATAAAAATGAAAATATTTTGATATTGCATGTATTTCTGTGATAGAATATTCGGTTCGAATGTTCAATTTCAATTTCTTTTCCATCCACAATCATAATACCTAATATTATAAATGCGAAAATTACGATGGATGGATGAATGGATGTTTGTTACTCAATCACGCCAGAACGGCCGAACGGATCTGGGATGAAATTTGGCACAGAGATATCTGGAATAACACATAGACTATTTTTATCCCGGAAAATTTAAGAGTCTTGCGGGAACCAAAAAACCTCAATCCACGCTAATAAAGTCGCAGGCGTCTGCTAATAATAAAAATGCGATAGTGTGTCTGTCTGTAATGTATTACGTTTTCATAGTCCATCCATTTTACTAACACTTGAGAACCCGGAAAGAACGCGGAAATGGGTATAATTTGAAAGAAAAGAAAAAATGTATGCTACTTCATCCGCGTGGTTTAAGTTTTTTTTTATTCCAGTGGGAATTTCTCAATTTTCCGGGATAAAAAAGCCTTTGCCACTACACAACTATGCCCATGCCAAAAATCACGTCGTAATAGGTATAATGAGGAAGAAGAGCCCAGCATGGGCGACGCGCAAGGAAGGCTCCGGCGAAAGTTCTTAACAGTTCGCGGAGCCTTTCATCATGCGCTGAGGGTGGTCACCGGGGGGGTTTTAGTGGGTACAATGCCACATAAGGAGATCGGGTATCTTACGAAGATTCTATTCAAAATTACGACTGTGAGATGAAAATGCACTCGCATTTTGTTATTCAGCGTCTCAGTAGCGTCTCGTTGCTATATCAGACACTTTTCCAACTCGCTACTTTGTGTGAAATGTTTGTTGTAGGTTCTTTACAGCTAAGTTGTACACTTGGTTTGCAAGTGCTCGCGACATAAGCAAGGTATATGTATAATGTATATGTAACCGTAAGATTGTGATGACCGTAAGATTGTAATCTATCTAGCAAAATTGTAAACTGTCGAAAGATTACAATTTAACGCATTATTTTTCGGTAGATTGTAATATGTTAGGTATATTAACCCGAAAGAACCTAATCATTTATGTCGATCCCTAACCTAACCTACAAGAAAGAGACAAGAAAACGTAAATACAATGAATATTTCAAAAAAAATACCATGAATATTTCAAAAATTGACACTCAGAAAATGAACGGTTCACAATCTTACGACAATTTACAATTTCGCTAGATAGATTACAATCTAACGGTTTTGACAATTTTACGGTGACATATTATACTGTTTGTATCTCTAAGAGCGAAAACACACTACGAACCGGACGGGTTAAGACGTCCGCCTAGAAGAACGAACGACTATTTTTCCGCTTAGTAGACAATAGATATGTGCGACCCATGATTGCGATCCGTGTAAAATCGTTTTCCGTTGTTCTCTGGCCGGGTGTTAGGGCGAAAGCACACTAGAGACCCGCCATGACAAAACGTCTTTGATGTACCTACTTACCGACGTTTTTTCCAGGCTAGCCTGTAAGGGGCATGGCAGTTATACAGCATCGTACCGGAACGCTAAATCGCTTGGCGGTGCATCTTAACTAACGTCTTTGATTTACTTACCGACGTTTTTTCCAGGCTAACCTGTGAGGGGCATAGCGTGGCGTTCTGGTGTAACACCGGAACGCTAAATCGCTTGGCGGTCTTAACTAGCCACGGCCGAAACCTCCCACCAGGCAAAAATATAAAGCTAAAAATATAAAAGCTTATAATTCAAAGCTAGATAGTTTGCACTAAACGCTAAATGAATAGTGAAATGCACTCGCATTTTGTTATTCAGCGTCTCAGTAGTCTCCTTGCTATATCAGACACTTTGCCAACTCGCTACTTTGTGTGAAATGTTTGTTTTAGGTTCTTTGCAGCTGAGTTGTACACTTGTTTACAAGTGCTCGCTCCACAATCAAGCGATGTATTATGCTGTTTGCATGTCTTAGAGCGTTTCCAGTTTATCCGATCCGATATCAGGACAATTAAAATGTTTGAATTATTTTTCAATGTCGGAGCGGATAATCTGAAAGGCAGGTACGTAATTCATACATACTTAACCGAATATCTCGATCAAACCCGATATCCGATATCGGTGCCGGAGTCCGGTAGCCTATATCCAATATCCGGTCATAGCATGCGATATCTTCACATATTGCTAGCAAGCTATATGCTACTGCTTCTAGATGATACTTATTCACTTTTGATTTAGAATGTTATTTAGCTTAAACGCCTCAGTAAACCTTATTAAAACTAAATGGCCTAGTTGCGATATTAGTCGAATGCGATTGTTAAGCAACGTTGACCCAAGTCGGTAGCTGGATGAGAGACCGAATTTGGAAGTCTGAATTTGGCCTTTTCGTTTCCATCGTGCCTTGAAAGGCCCGGATATTATCATTAACCTCTAATAATAATCGTTAGTAACCTAAGGATCGAAATAGTACCTATTCTTAGTCGAGTCATATGCGGAAGGACCTGAGCACAAACCGCATTCTTATCTCAAGAAAACCCCCTGCCATTATGTGCTGAATGGAATGGGGTTACGGCCCTCAGCAATGAGGAATACGATGCACAGATAGTGTGATTACACTAGAGTTAGTGTAACTTATAGCTAGTATGATTATCTTTCAGTATTCTAAAGAACTTTAGAAGTTAAAACGTAACTGAATTTAACTTAACCGCTAGATTGCCTTAACATTAAGCAGGTGGGAAAACTTGGAAGCACTTCAGTGACCACTTTTGGTCGGTTTCTCCAAGGAGTAATAAATCCGCCCATTTTATTACTCAGGCTAAATATATCTTGTTCTAAAACTGACCACTTTTGAACAAAAGAAGTGGTTGAAAGTTTTTAATAAGTATACTTACTAGTTTACCTGAGAACGCAGTGTTGAGTGCTGTTGTCTTAACGTGGGAGGTTCTGGGTTCGATCCCCGCCAGGGTCAAATAGGCAATTTATAATTTTTGAATTTTGTCTGGTCTGGTCTGGTGGGAAGCTTCGGATGTGGCTAGTTACCACCCTACTCGTAAAGACGATCCGCTAAAGGCACGTCTTTACCGAGCGGGAGGGTGGTAGCTAACACGGCTGAAGTCTCCAATCTTCATGCACAAAACCAGACCAGAGAAATTTCAAAAATTATAAATTGTCAAATTGACCCTGCCAGGGATCAAACCCTAGAACTACCACTTATGTATAAGACCGCAATGCTCAGCACTGCGCCAGGGAACAGGGTCGTACTAAATAGAATATTTATTGCCTTACTTATTACTTTATATAGTCAGTCCATCGCATTTTACCAGCGCTCCGCCTTCCTTTCAGAATTTGAATATTAGTCAGTAGAGATTGATCCCATGTAGATAAATTTCATGAAGATCTGATGGAAAGCGGAACTCGGAAGTAAATCAAACGCGATCAGCGGCTATACTGCCAACGCTTAAAGCCCTAATGTTTCGTTCTTGTTCACTTTCGTGTTTTAGAATTATAATCCCTATTTTAGGAACGCTAAGGTACGTGATATCAAGCTGTAATTTTGAGTAATATTGCTTAAGTATTGTTAATTGCTTAAGTCGGCAGTAGGTCCCAGTGCTGCTCAATAAAAAGTACATGTTTAACGATTTTAGCAGAAGCATAAGCTAAACCCATCCGTGCGAGGCCAGTTCAGGTCATCTACTTACATTATGTTATTATGATTATTTCATTGTTGTGTCCTAATCGGACAGCCGCGTCTAATTGGTGGTTTACGCAGATTAGAATCTTTAGCGGACGCCACACATGCGAGCGTATTGTGGGACAGCCCTGCATAATGAGTACCGACAGCAAAACATATCTCTGATATAGTAGTTTTTTAATTTTTTATCCACAACAAGTTAGCCTTTGACTGCGAATTGAATCTCACCTGATGGTTAGTGATGATGCAGTCTCAGATGCAGCGGGCTAACCTTTTAATGGCATGGCAGTTAAACTTTAGCAAACCCAAACCCGCAATCGGCTTCTACACGGCATCGTACCGGAACGCTAAATCGCTTGGCGGCACGTCCTTTCCGGTGGGGTGGTAACTAGCCACGGCCTAATTCGAACCAGGTAGTTTGTCATATAAGAGCGATAAGTAGGTTTTCACGTAAGAGTTTACTCAAATTTTACATACGAGTTGACTCCCTCGCCTGACGGCATCGGGCTGTCCCAACGAGTTTATATAAAACTTAATGCACGTGTATCACACGTTTTTCAATAAATTGGTGAGAAAACACGAAATCGATCACACCTGCCCCGCGATTGTGGAATAAAATCGTAATCGTAATCGTTTGTCAAACGTATTATTCGACCTGTTTAAGAAGTTCGTAGATGCCTGCACGTCAAAAAGTATGTATGAACTCCTAAAACAGTTCGAGTAATACATTTTAACCTGTCAAATGATTACGATTTGCTTAGAAAATTGGGCTTCTGATGGGAAGTGATGAAGTAAGTGGCCTAAGATGGGATGCGCTTGCCTATAAGATGCCTATTCACTCTTGATTTAAAGATACCCGGATTTTAATTGTTGGGAAAAACCCGTTCTATGCAACATTTTGAAAACAGAAATTACCTATTGTTTTTGAAGTAAAACTTCTTCACGCACGCTTGACTTGGGGAGTAAGCTGGTGAATCCATGACGAGAGCGTTACGAAAAGTGTAATCGGGCGAGGCGAAGGGAAGATGAGAGGGAGATATAAGTTAGTGAAGATAGAAATAGAGAGAGTTACGTTTCGTATATTACTGTAGAGGCAAGAGAGAGAGGTGCCAGCACACATTTTCTTTCTCTCTTTCTCTCATAGCCAGTTCTGTGCCAGTTACTAAGTTTTACTATGGTCGTGTGGTCTAAAGCACACTCGTTCTTTTTATTTGGTCTAACCGTACGTTTATGAATATACAAGATTTGCTGTAGGCTACGATGTTGCTAGTAATTGCATGCGGTCTAGTTTGGACTGCGGCATAAGGGGAATATATTCCAGTTTAAAATGGAATGTTGACTGTTTTCCTCATAGGAAACATAATTATTATAAAGTTTAAGTATATTTCTATATATTTTTTTCGCTATAAGTTAGCCCTTGACTGCGCTCTCATCTAGTGTAAATTGCTAATTCTAAGATTACCGTTACCCCGTTAGCCCGTTGGCTAACCTGTTAGGGATATGGAAGCTATATTAAACTCAAACCCCTAATCTGTTTCAACAAGGCATTGTACCGGAACGCTAAATCACTTGGCAGCACGTTTTAGCCGGTAGGGTAGTATTAGCCACCGCCGAAGCCTCCCAGAGCAGACCAGCAGGCCTATTCGCTAAATATTTGACAACAAGTTACCAACACTCTATTGTTGGTAACTCATTAGTGGTTGCTAATGCTTACGTCACATGTTTCGTATTCAGTAAAACATTTTAATGTCAACTGCATAAAATGACTATCAGATTGCTTGATAGTCACTGCTAATTTTATCGACTATAATGTGGTCAAATTAAACATACCACGTCTGAGAAATGTTGTATGAGCAAATGTCAGACTTTTTAATTTGTACGACTAATACTAGAGTTCAATAATCTGCGGAAGGTAGACATTAAGATTTGCGATGTTTATGTTTTTCTCTGTGGTTTATATTTTGAAGTTTGAACGTCATTAATATTCTCAGTTTTCGTATGATTTTACCGGTGGTTTTTAATAGAAAAAAATAAAAAGGAATTACGAAAGTTTTGTCGTACCTACTGCGTTCAAAAGTAAGTATGGAAACAAATTAATAACTAGGTAAAGAATTGTGCGATTTGTGAGTGCTTATATCAAGTGTTTTGGCATAATAATTCCATGCTGAAGAAGTCTTTCTTCAGCATGGAATTCATATGTTGTTGTTCATATTCATATGTTTGTATTAACTTACTAAGTACTACAAACCTATTATAATATCCCCTTTACTTTATTATGAGTAATTCAAACGCACTTCATTTTAAAATGAAGACCAGTTTCTGCCTGTGACTTCGTCCGCATGCGAAACTTTAACCGTTTACGCAGTGCACGTAGTGGAAGCTCTCAAAAGGAAAAAACCCCTCATTTTGAAACATTCTTCATTGGTGCTCCGCTCCTATTGGTCTTAGTGTGATGATATATTATAGCCTATAAGCCTTCCTCGATAAATGAGCTATCTAACACTGAAAGAATTTTTTCAAATCGGACCAGTAGTTCATGAGATTAGTCCCTTAGATTAGATCTTTGAACCCTTCAATTTGAAAGTATGTACATATGTACCTACTTTCTAGATAGAAGTCTGGCAAATTAATCCTTTTTGTTGTAAAAGATATATTCATTGTTATTTTATTTGAGAAATAGTAAATAGATTTCAATTATTATTTTGCAGGCTACTGCTTCCACATCTACAAATTTGGTGGCAACTCCAAATATTGGCGGACCTAGCCACTCCAATTTGGAGCAGTCAGAGGCAGCGGACGCCTCTCCTGTTGTTCTGGTTGTTTCTGAACTGGATCCTGCGATGCAGGAAATCGAAGTTCCTAATTAGTCTGTTCCGTTAGAGTTAATATTTTAATGCATAAGTGCCTCTTTTATTGATTATATTGTTATTGTAATTTCTACTGCGACTAAGTATATTATATAACAGTTAAATTAATAATCAATAATAATAATGTAATGTAATGTTAATATTGTAATGTTAGAAGTAATAAATAAATAAAGCCTTTATTCAGACATTTTACATTAATTCTTAATCTTAACTATTATTTTCCTGCACTGCCTCGACAAACCCATCCATTTGATGATGGAAAAGGCCTCCTCCAACATTTTCCACAGCTCTCTGTCTCTAGCTGTTCGGGACAATATGCCACCTGCCACTACTCTGATATCGTCGACCCATCTTTGCATTGGTCTACCTCTTTTTCTCTTTAAATGACCCGTGTACCAATTCATTACCTTTTTGCTCCATTTATCTTGTCCCCTGATTGTATGCCCCGCCCACTTCCACTTAAGGCGCTTGATTGTAACTATAACACCTTTGTTTTAGTACAACTTCTTATGTTTGTTGTTTTTATCCTATCGGACAATTTTTCACCATCATATTTCTGTTCATGGCGTTCTGACAAGATTCCATTTAAGTAAGTGTAATGCAAGCCATGTCTTCTTCTTCTTCTTCTTCTTCACGGCTGTCCTTCGACGAACGGCTGGGAGATGATCCCTGAGTTCTTCAAGAACCTGTAGGTACCCAACCTTGCTCAATCGAAAGTTCGCAATGAACTCTCTTTCTGGCAGCTCCATAGGATCGTAAAAGTCCTGCAGCCTACGCCTATGAACGCGTAAAGCTTTCTCTTTACGCAGTTCGTCAGCATGTGCAATTAAAATTGCGCGAGTCATTGTCGTTCGCTTGGCTGTTGTTTGTTTTACCTTTAATTATATAAATGGACGCTATTTCACTTCTATTACTGTTGTGAGCCTAAATTCATTGAAAATAATTTAAATTTTCTTTATCTTACTAACTTGTTATTATTGTTGATGTTCAAAAACACTGCTCTCTACTAGTTGCTAAAGATATAGGCACTCGTCTCATTGAGTTTTCAACAATGACCTGTCATTCTGCTTAGCGAATACGAAAGTATAGTTGTCGATACGAGAATTTAAGGCAAAATTCGTTTCCAGTCGCCATCCCAACACTATGCGTGGCCATCTCAATAAAGATGTACTTTTGACGTCATTTCGATTATCAACCTCTTGTCAACTGAGTTACAGAATACAAAATTTGATTTTGACAATTTTAGATTATAACAGACAAGCCGGTGCCCATCAAATTTTAAAAGCCACTGAGATACAGAATAGGCCGGCTGACCAGAGAAAAATCAGAAATTACTAATTCCCAAATTGACCCTGCCGTGGATCGAAACCGGGACCTCCCACTTATAAGACTAAAGTTACTTCCGTCTAAAAAAACGAGTTTCAGTACCTACTATCCACGTTATAACCGTGAGAACCTACAGATATAATTTCTTTCACTTCTTACTGCTTGAGTAGATTGAGAAAGCAAAACCACAGAAAGACTCTTTCTTTGTCTAATAACCACCAAAGAGTATTCTTTATTACTGGTCCTAAAAAAAGATTAAAAGTCAAGCAAATTGACAGCGTCAAATCGTTAATATTTGGCATTTATATTTATCAATTTCCTTGAAAATAATAAATATTTATTTCTATTTATAAGAAAAGTTTTCCTAGACATAAAATAAATTATGCACAGCAGGAAGAAGAAAATCAAACGACACGATATCGTATACGACAACGTCAACCGTGATGCGATTCCTAAGAGAGGATACTACTCCGAGCTGGTCTCCAACTTGACAAAGGACGATGATTCCAAACAAGTCTTCGCTAAGAAACGGATGAAGCTTCTTTTACAGGTATTTTTCATTTTCGTACAAATGCAGATTACATCAGAAATAAGGAGATTTGTACCAAAACCAGAGTAAACGACATAGCTTGAAGAGCATGGGCAGGGGCCATACTGACAGCGCTTAAACCAATCTAAAGCAATATTACTCCAAATGACAGTTTTATATCACGTACCTTGACGTTTCCTAAATAACTAAGGATTATAATTCTAAAGAACGCAAATTAACAATAATGAAACAACATGGCTTTAAGCGTTGTCAGTGTGGCCCCAGGGCACATAGTTCGAGGAAGCGATAGTCATTGGGGTCTCAAGGGTACTTGAATGGTGACCTCGCACCGGAATGCGCTGCGTTGGACGACCCCCTACTAGGTGGACGGACGATCTCATGCGAGTAGCTGGGAGCCGCTGGAGGCGAGCGGCACTAGATCGTGTTCTGCGGTTATCAAGGCATCGTCCTTCGTCTAGCAGTCGACGTGTATTGATTGAGACGACTTTTTTTCAAATTTATATGTAGTAGGTAGTCTGTAGTACACTAGCTTAAAAGCGCGTCAACGCTCGTAAGAGTTGCGGGTGTGGTAAAGGTTTTAGAGGCATAGGTGCATCCAAAAATAAGCTTATAAGCGCCGGAAAAACGCTAAGCTCTTCGTTATTTATTCGATAGGGCCGCCTGTTGTGCCATGTCGATTAGATTGTATTTATTGTATTTGGTTACTAGGTGATGCCCGCGACTCCGCGTGGATTAAGGTTTTTTGATTCCCGCGGGAACTCTTTAATTTTCCGGGATAAAAAGTAGTATGTCCTTTCTCAGGCTATCTCTGTACCAAATTTCATTTAAATCGGTTCAGTAGTTTAGGCGTGATTCCGTAAAACACAGACAGACAGAGTTACTTTCGCATTTATATTAGTATAGATTTTTGTTGTATTTTTTTTATCGTGTACCTACAATAAAGTATATTTTACTTTATAACTTTTATAACATTAGGCCAAGACTGATAAGTTAGCGCCCATGTTGATGTCACTGCCGAAACCTCAGAAGCCTAAACTGCTCCTACCACCTGGACGATGGACTACATACAGCGAAGATGACAGCATTGTAAGTTTTCAAACATTAATTCATCCACGGTGTTCAGTCAAAAGAAAAATATTAGGCAAGTGTATAAGAACGTGTTCCGATTGATATTTTCCAATACAGTTGCTCGAAAAATACACTTACAGAGGCAGTAAACGGGACTTGTAAGTTAAATCTGCTATTTAGCACCAGGGCAGTTTTAACTCAGATAAAACAGTTTTAAACTCAATTAAAAATAGTAGTTTGTGATATAAGGGCGGTAAATAGGTTTTTACATACGAGTTGACTAATGTCAGCCCGATGACGCCAGTCGAGGGCTGACCATCATCACGAGGATGTAGAAACCTTAACGCCCGTGTATCACACAATATTTTTCAATACATTTGTGAGAAAACTCGAAAATAAAAGTCTAGTAGGTAGGCACTAGGCGCGCGGTTTTTTTCTCAGATCTAAAATACCTAAGTGTTGAATCAATTTAATGACTCCGCATCACATCTGCCATTCTGCCAAATAAATATTTATTGATAATTTATAAGAAAAATTCAACGACTCTTTTAAAAATAGCGCGCGCTACGGCGCGTTGCTGTAATTGCGTTTTTTTAATTCGATTCATGGTTCTAGGTTCTAGTTCTTAGCTTCCAGCCTGGACTATTCGGCCTTTACTATTTTGATTTATAAAACTTAAAACAAATTTAATTAATTATATTAAATACATTTTTTTTATTTTATGCATTAATTTCATCAATTCACATATAAATGTCATTATTTTTTAGGTTTTCTACAACAAAGTCAATATCATTATTAACCTTCTTGCAAGAATTTTTTTTATTTAGAAGTAACGTGGACTTACAAAAATTAAAAAAATCTGCAAATTTACTGCACGAGGGCTGTAAATATTTACTGCACGCGGGCAGTAAATTTAACTTACAAGCCCTGTTTACTGCCTCTGTAAGTGCATTTTTTGAGCAAGTGCATTGAAAAAATAGTTTTGTTTAACTTAGTTTAAAAAACTGTTTTTTTTTTATTTTGTTGAGTCCACTTTACTTTTAAAGAAAAAGGTTTCTTGCAACAAGATTCATAATGATATTGACTTTGAATGTAGAAAACCTAAAAAATAATAACATTCAGATGAGGTTTGATGAAATTAATTAATGAAATTAAAATTTGTGTTTAATATAAGTCTGTATCTAATTACTTAATTAAAATTCTTTTAAGTTTTATAAATCAAAAAGTAAAAGCTGAATAGTCCAGGCTGGGAGTTCAGAGCTAGAACCTAGAGCCATGAAGCCAATAAAAAAACGCAATTATAACAACGCGCCGTAGATACTAGACATTTAATCTGTGCGCGCTAATTTTAAAAATTTCATCGTGTTTCTTAAAAATTATTATGTTATTAATATGAGTGGTTTATGTGATGTGGAATAATAAAATTAAATCAACAATTTTAGATATGAGAAAAAATCCGTCTATTAATAGCCACCGACCGCGTAAATGACAAGGAAGCGCCAAGCAATAATTTGATCTAAAGGCTCCGTTTTAAGATGATTTGTGAGATAGTGATATTTAAAAAAACCCCGACTGATTTAGTTGTGGGCTCTTTTCAGACCTGGGCGCGTTTAGAACACTCGTAGTTTTAGTTTTAAGATACCGTTATTCATTATCATCATCATGTTAATAAGTTATTGGATTTCAAGACGTGTACAGTGTACCTATTTTAAATAAACTTTTACCTAATTAAATTTAATTATAAGCAACGAAAAGGGAAAATCTACATAAGTAGATTTTGATAAGTACATTTTGATACGGGATGCAATCTACCTCTGTAAAAAAATCGTCCAAATTGGTTGAAATAATAACCCTGGAAAGCGTAACTAGCAGACAGACACATTTCCGCATTTATTATATCAGTATAGAAGTATGGATAATTAACTTTTTAAACATTTACAGCAATTTCCATTCGAGACATTTGTGCCGAAGCTCCAGTTTTTGAGCGTGGTTTTGCCAAAAGAGATACCACGGCTCGTCAAAATAGAGAGGCTTCGGAGGAAATTTCTGGCTGCAAATATTAAGGTGGGTACAACTTTGACGTGACCCACCCAGCATTTCATTATGTTTCGTATTCTGTAAATTCTCAATATCCTTCGAGGTATATTGCGTAATAATGTGTAACTTTTGACTTGTATGTTCTTATTAGTCCCAATATGCCTGAATGACAAATGACAGACCTGACTACCATCATACCATGACAGTTTTAGTAGTCCTACATGTACGGTACTGCATTAAAAGACATACAAGTGATATAATTTTGTATTATAAAAATTCTGGTAGTTTCCTTCATCACGCCCCTGTCACTCCGCAGCTTTGCTTTGTTTAGATGCCTCCGTTGAACCACTGGTAGGAAATAACGTCCTTAGACTGAGTCTGCAACATTAGTTTACAGTCCCACAAACTGACCCGGTGGTCATAATTGGAACAAATTTTTAGGCCTGTAGAGTTTTTGTTTTTGTTTTATTTTTCTCATATAATTTATTCTAGCGACGCTGACACGGGCTAGACTTATTTAAAAGACAAGAAAAGTGCATAGTAACCATACCAGATGGTTATCAGAGTATATGGTTACCATAGACTATAATTTTTTCTACCTATAATATAATAACGACTAAAATTAAAAAAAAAAAACCCCAGCACCTAAATGCTAACTTTAGTCTGCCTACGCTAAGCTTTATCGACTTTGAGAGGTGAAAATAATTTTGTTATCTTTACTATAATGCCTTCCACCATTATTTTTATACCATTATTTCGTCGTTCACGTGATGTTTTTATAGAAAATGTTGCGAGAGCGAGGAATACAGCCCTACATACTCATACCACCAGCTGAATACCCGCTGACTGATGAAGAGTATTATAGTCTGTACAGCATCTTCCCGAAGATGGACCTGGAGCCTTTTGACAATACTGACTTTGATTGCAGGTAAATAAACAGCATAGAATTATTCTTATAACCAAGGATCTTCTTATTAGTCTATCCATCCCAACTTTAGGGTACCTGTTCACTAAAATGAAAGGTTTGTAGACTGGTTTGATTGTTTGCCTAAAATATAGATCACTAGTTTATGCCCACGACTTCGTCTGGGCCTGGTAGGCCTGGACGCCTGGTTTGAGTTTTTTTTATTCCCGTAGGAACTTCTTAATTTTCCGGGATAAAACTATATCCATGACAAAATTTACGTCGATCCTTTGCCCCGTTGCGGCGTGATTGAATAAACCAACAAACAAACACTTTCGCAGTTATAATATTAGTATCATATGATATTTTAGGCATACAACCAAACCAATTAATTATTCGTCGTCGTCGTCAACTGATATAGTCCACTCCTGGAAATAGGTATCTTATAGGGATATGTCTACCTCCAGAAATGCTTAGGACATACTTATGTATCTACACATTTTCTAATGTAATTGAAGTTAAAACTTCTTTTGGGGCGTTCAGCATTTTTTGGTAAAAATGTGGAAACGCGTGACCGACACCGTGACCGACACCTCGCGTTACGAAGATAAAAGGTCTTAAATATAAATATACTACATTCGTAATTAAAATTTAATTCCTTAGTTTTAGGTGTGTGTGCAGTCCCTATGGCTGCCAATTTTTTATTTTTTTCAAAATAGCTACTTCTAAGATTCTTGCTGTTTCTTCTCGGCAGGAATGTTATTCGGAACCAGTGGTAGATTCACTCGACTATTCAAAAGCACCTGTCAAAGTTTATTTAAATAAATAAACGTTTGAGTTTGAAGTATTATTCTGTACTGTCTGTACCATGTAATGTCTTGTAGAAAGTAAATAGATCCATTTGGACCAAAATGTCTCCCATGAAGATTAATTTGAATTCTTTTTTTCCAGGATTCCTGAAGAATGGCTAAGTCTAGGTTTCATCGAGGGTGAGCAGTACCCCTGTCCTGGTTTGGCGTTCATACCGAAAGTAGAGGGAAAGTCAACGAAAGCTCAATCTGACATGCTGCAGACCCTGAACAATTCATATGAGGTTAATTCATACTAATATCACAGCCTTATAGAGATAGGGGAGAGTGGGGTAATCACAGACGGCCGGTAGTGGCGAACACGTCAGTTCAGCTGTGTTAGAAAAGAATTTAAGTTTTTTTTTTCATCAATTACAAGTTACCCCTTGACTGCGATCTCACCTGATGGTAAGTGATGATGCAGTCTAAGATGGTAGCGGGCTAACCTGTTAGCGGTATAGCAGTTATATTAAACCCATACCCCTAATTTGATTCTACACGTCATCGTACCGGAACGCTAAATCGCTCTTTACCTGTAGGGTGGTAACTAGCCACAGCTGAAGCCTCCCATCTCTTCAACCGATTTTGACAAAATTTGCTACAGAAAATCGGGTTGCGTAGACAGCATCACGGATAAGGACATAGGCTGCTTTTAACCGCGGAAAATTATAAAGTTCCCGTAGGAATTTATACGGACGAAGTCGCGGGCATCATCTAGTAATATAATAGATTTTATCTCCACTTTCTAACCTACTAATTAAGGTATAATTTTCTTCTCAATACCTATCTCGGGCCCCCCCCTGAAAATCAGCGTTGAGGTATGGTAGGTACATACCTTTCATGCTGTGACACAGGGTGAGCCAGGGTGGCCCATTGACCACACTTAGTTTTAAATTAAGTAAAATACATAGGTAAGTACTAGGTATTTAGGTTAATTTGTTAAAATTTACTTGGATTATATTGTGTGGGTCATTAAAGTTTTTTTTTTAGTGGACGAACGTAGCGGCTTTCAGTTTTGACAAAGATACAGACAAATGGGAAATCATGGCATTGGACGGATCGAAGCGGCGTTTTAAGTATGTTCCATTTTAAAAATTAAGTCAATAGTAATTGTCCGTATCAAGAAAGAAGTCCGCGGCAATTAGTGGAACTAATACAATTTCCATACAATATTTGCATCACTGACAAACTGCCTCATTGGTCTAGTGGTTATGGACAAGGTCCCGTGTTCGAGTCCCGGGTCGGACCATAATTAAGTGGTGGGTTTTTCTTATTCAAAATTCTCAGTACTAGCCCGGAGTTAGGAAGTTGGAGCAGCGTGGTGGGTCTAAGCTCTAATTCCCTCTCTTCTATGAAAGTGGAGGCCTGTGCCCAGCAGTGGGACGTAAATGGGCTGTAGTGGTGGTGGTATTTGCATAAACATGCGATTACTAGCGCCGCATCTATGGGACTTCACTCGTGATACGGACAATACGCTAGTCACCGTAAAAACAGATCTCCCGTCAGGTCACAAAAAATTACACATTATAATTACTGTTTTTTTTTTTGGATTTTAATAATCCTATTAATATCCCAAAAATAATACCTAATTAAGAATTAAATTTTCTGTTCTTATTCAGGTATTAGCTTATACTTAAGTAACTTCTAAAAGGTGCATCCTTTAATCTCTCGTTAACTTTTTAAAGTAGACAAAGTTGCTATGGGATTCTTTGTTGCATCCCGAGGAAAGGCATTTTACCTATTCCGAACAAATGGAAAAGTTCCCACAGGATTGCCAAAAGAACTTCAATCCGCCCGGACAAAGTCGCGAGAATCATCCAGTTTATTTTAGTATAGATTAATGGACCAAAGTAACTGAAAGCTTACTAATTCCAGTGTTCCGCGTATCCGGTTGATATTCAAGGCGGACGATCCTGAAACTTTTGCGGAACGAGTAAAGTTCGCGGTCAACTTGCGGAATGAGGTGGAGAACAATTTCAGGTAACTTTAATATACCTATCATGAAGTATTAAGAATGTGGTGATTGTATAATGAAACTAGATGGTGCCTGCGACTTCGTCCGCGTGGGTTAAGGTTTTTTGATTCCTGCGGGAACTCTTTAATTGTCCGGAATAAAATGTAGCATATGCCCTTCCCCTGGATACAAACTATTCCTATACCAAATTTCATCGAAATCGGTTTAAGATGCATTTTTTTTTAATTCCGCAAGAACTCTTTAATTGTCTGGTATTAAAGTAGCCTATGTCTATAGCACTTCCCTGGGATACAACCTATCCCTGTACTAAATTACATCAAAATTGGTTGAACAGGTGGATCATGGAAGCGTAGCAGACAGAAAGACAGACACACTTTCGCATTTATAATATTAGTATGGATAGTATGGATTGAAAAATTTTATATTGATATTTTAAAATCTAGAAAGGTAGATAAATGCTTTATTGCCATACAAAACATTAAAAAGAAATAATAAAGTTAAGAAGCAAAAAACAATCTAGATTGTCTTTATTCATAAACTAGCAGACGCCCGCGACTTCGTCCGCGTAAAATACTCGTAAGTTTTTAAGTTCCCACTGGAACTCGGTTAATATATAGCCTATGACACTCACAAATAATGTGACTTTCTATGGGTACCAGAATTATTAAAATCGGTTCAGTAGATCCAGAGATTACCCCCTAGAACCTCATAAACTCACAAACTTTGCCTCTTTATAATATTAGTATATTATAGATAAATTATAGGTATAAAACAGATAAGTAGGATAATATTATGTTCGTTTTATTTAAACCTACTAGGTATTATTAATGGTTTACTAAAGTGGGAGCCTGTAGGATTACAATAAGATTAAAATGTTATTAGTTAAGACTTTAAAATCGGTTTTGGTTATTATAAAATTAAAATAAAATAAAAATAATAAAATAAAATAAAATATAGAGGCATTCAAATAATTCTGCATGGAATTCTTAAACTAACCTTCCATCATAATAATTTTCTGTTACTCACAGGTTCTATTTATATTTGGACTGTCTAATCCTCGATGGCCTACCAAGGATGCCGCTGCATTTCATGCCGTCGATATTAAAGATGGTATTGATTCACCATCAGGCCATAGAAGTTGACCAAGAGCATCTTAATACTCTCAAACAAGAGGTACGTAGGTACATTTATAAGACTGGCATTGTTTGATTCCAATCCAAAATTAGTCCAAAATTGCCCAATAACCCATTCAATTTATAGGTATGAATAATAAAAAACCCGCAGACGAGGACATGTTCCTAAATTGTATGTCCCCGGCTCAGATACGTCATAATATACAATTGCTTTAAGGCAGGCTTCGCAGTACTTTTTTCATGAATTTTTCGTTTTTGAATTTTGATGAAACCGTTCATATTTCCGAAAAAATATTATGTAAAAAACCTCATAATAGTTTAGTAAATTATATCAAGGATTTGGACTCAAAAAAAATAAGAAGCCGATGCAAAGTGTAAAATTTTAACAGGCGGAGAACAACTACCGGAAAATTGAGGGTAAAATGAAAATAATCAACACAATCCTAAAGTACCCGACTCTATACAACTTTATAAATCCGCCTAGCAAGGACTACGTTGCTCCTGTGCCGGACTATGGTAAGGAGGTTATGTTGTTTTAAGTTTATTTTTTCAGGTTATACCTAACCTTTTTCTATTCAGGGTGCCCGTCCATTGCGGAGCAAAGACTTGTATTGTGGATATGTCAGAGTAATATAAATTTATAGCCCCTCGAACTTATCTGACCCGATGACAGCTTCGCTAGTAGATATGAGAAATAAAGTAAAAACAAGAACAAAATCTTACTTTTTACTAATATTATAAATGCGAAAGTTTGGATGGATGTATGGATGTATGGATGTTTGTTACTCAATCACGCTCCAACGGCTGAATGGATCTGGATGAAATTTGGGACAGAGACAGATTATTGTCTGGAATAGCACACAGGCTACTTTTTATCCCGGAAAATAAAAGAATTCCCGCGGGAACCAAAAAACCTCAAACCACGCAGACGAAGTCGCGGGCATTCGCTAGTAAGCATATAAATTAGTTCCAATTTTGATCACCGGGCTAGATAAGTTTGACGGACTTTAAACTGGGAGCTAAACTGTAAACTACCATCTTCTGTGTTCCGTCATGACTACAATATGGGGCTCTTCAACGTGCGGTTTAACAAACATCTCAAATGCCGGCAACGCATTGGCGGGTCCTCTGGTGCTGCCAATGTTCATGGGCAGCGGTAATCATTTAAGACTAGGTGAACCGCTTGTTCGTTTTCTTGTTCTATATATTTTTTAAATCGCTTGTATAACCACAGAATGGATAATTAATTAGTACTGACTTTACGGTGAAGAGAAACTTTGTAAGGAAACCTGCATGATTGAGTTCTTCGTAATATCGCATAAGTGTGTAAATTTTGGTAAAAAATTATCAAAATATAAAAGAAAAAGGTGACTAACCTATCAACGCACAGCTTAAACCACTGGACGGATTGGGCTATAATTTGATAAACAGATAGCTTTTATGACGTAGACGTCCACAAACAAAGGATTTTTAAAAATTTCAACACCTGAGGGGGTAAATGTATAGGGGTTTGAAATTTGTATGAAAATCGAACTTAACATAAGCAAAGCTTCGTACGATATTTGACGACCTCCCTGGCGCAGTGTTTAGCGCTGTTGTATTAGCGTGCGGAGGTACCGGGTTCGATTTTTATTCCAGGTTCAATTCCCGGTAGGGTCAATTTCCCTGGTATGGCCTGGGTGCTGCCAAGCGATTTAGCTTTTCGGTACGATGCCGTGTAGAAAGTTAGAAACCGATTGGGGGATGGGCTTAATATAACTACCATGCCTCTAACAGGTTAAACCGATACCATCTTAGACCGCATCATCACTTACTATTAGGTGAGATCACAGTCAAGGTCTAACATGTAGTAGATTAAAAAAGAAAAAAAATATATAATTATTTCAATAACAGGTCGCTACCCGTGCGATATGGTGGACTTTGCTGGTAGACTCAAACACAACCAGTGGTTTTCTCTCTACGTACTGATGGAATCAGTTTCCTGCATACACATGGTGGTGGATGAATGTCTTAAGGTAACGCCTTTTCTTCTCAGTAAATAAAACAAAAATATTGTTTTTTTTAAAGTGAAACTTCTTTAGAATTGTCGTGGCTTGAAAATTCGATGAAACGAAAAACTAAACGAAAAGCGACACCAAAAAGAGGCAAAAATATTGTTATTCTATATATCTTATATAGAATTTAGCCTGCGAGAGAATGGGAATAAAATACAAGTTACATTTATCTCATTATCTCGTAGACAACTTTTCTGAAGTTTTACTTGTGCCATGTGTGAATTGCACACACACATACACACACTTTTTTTTAACTTATAGACTTACGCTTGGCCGCTTATCAGACTTGCTGGAAGTGTGTAGTAGCAGTAGTGTCTGTAGCATAACTTGTCCAATGGATAGCCATACTAATATTACAAAACGGAAACTACAATAATAGGGGCAAGACAAGACAAAATGACTGCGTTGGAACAGAGCAACGAGCAAAAAAAATATCGCGTGAATATTTTTCGCAGTGTGAACGTCCTAAGGGTTTCGGAAAATCCCATGCGAACTTTCCCCAGGATGCAACTTACCTTTGTATCAAATCTCTTCTAAATTAGTTCAACAGATTGATCTTGAAAGCGTAGCAGGCTGACATATACTTTCGCATAGTAGGTATGTAAGTAACAGATTAGTTAATCTGAAAAGAAATTGATTGAAAAAGTCAAGTGACTTTTTCAATCAATTTCAACTTGAAAAAGTCGCTTATTATTACTTTACCGTTTCTTATTAAAACATCAGGTAATTTTTAGGTAGAATCAATGCTGTTCTTCACAGAACACTACGGCAGAAACGTAAGCCTCGCGGAGTTTGACGCTGCTCAACAACATTGTACTTCTATGGTAAGATACACGTTCTTTGACCAAGTGTAGGTATGTTCCGATATACACTGCGAGCACTGTTCAGTGCTCTTATTGGGGAGAAATCCGTTCTGTGGACTGACAGTATACTGCCGCAGTATCCTAGGGAAATATAGGACGTTGTAAATCGTCTCCATTTTTGTACTGTAAGCACTGGCGTTTTCGAGATAAAGTGCTCTTAGTGCTGACTGCGTTCCTTTTTAAGCAGTAACCAGTATAGCTAACTAAAAAGTAACGGCTTCGCATTATACAACATTGACGTCACTCCTTACAATGCTCGTAGTGTATATCAGAACATACCCCTAGTTTTTGAATAGTTATTTAACACAAAACTAGCAGGGGACGTGGTTTGGGAGATCCTTTATTTAATAATCACTAAAATATATTTTATTTCACTAGTAGTCAAATACCCAATAAGTATCACAAAAGTATCACAAAGGGTAAACCGACTACGGAAAGAAAATCAGGGATTACCACTGTTTTGGGTATCACATCCGTAATATCGATTTTATACGTGTAAAATGTAGCCTAACACCTCTGGGTAACACCCAGACCATATTAAAGAATTGATTAACGCCTGTGACCTCATTCATCAAAATTGGCCCCGAAGGTTAAGCACTACGGTGGAACATAATTACAATAGTATATTGTGTGCCTAGGGGTGAAACAAGACGATTTCGGACGAGGCAGAAGTTGCCTGGCTGAGGGATGCGAGAGCTGGCCTCACCTGAAGTCTGAAAACAACCACTTTCTGCCCTAGGGCAGAAAGTGATGGTTTTCTTCCCGCTGAATGACGCATTCGTCTGAAATTGACTACGTTCAGGTGGCTCAACAGGCACTGAAACTCGCATTTTCAATGCAGGTTATATGAAAACATACAATACATACATACCTACATAGACTGCTAAAATCATAACCTTTCCTTTTGGTTTTGCCGCGCGTAGTCGGGTAAAAAATTACACTACGGTTGTTATAACACTCGTATTTTTGTTTTTGCAGATGCTAAAATATCTAAACATAACTTGGTTGAATAATACTGCTCATGCGATCCGGATGTCCTACCGAGACGTTGGAAAAGGGTGATTCATCCGTATTCTCTATTAACTTCATCTTCTTCGTTGTTGACTAAGCTTTTAGAGCACATGAACAAAATGTGGCCAATTCTGTATAACACGGTCTCTAAATATAACTAAAATTGTAGCCCCAAATGTTGTACTGCTCCATTCCACAGACTAGAGCATTCTGAAAGGGATTGCAATGTATATAGAGTTGTTATTTTAGTTTAGAGATGGTGTAAAACAGAATTGGCTTCAGTGTCTATTTTAACAAGAATGGCTAAGATACCTCATTGGACAATTTCTTAGCATTTAATTTATAAGCTATAATTAAAGTAAAATTACCTATTAGCCTAATAGTATGGCTAGATTTTAATTATATTGGGTATTTACATTGGTACTTAATAATAAGAATAAAAAGGAACATGCTTTTGCGTTGATACTTCTGAAAATCATGTGATTTCATGTTTTATTTTATATCATTGTTTTTAACTTTAATTTTAACCAAGCCTTTTAAAATATGGTCACGACATTTCTCCAGTTCTCAGTCCTTCCTTCCGTAATGAAGAAGGTAATTCTTACTTTTCCTCGAAGATGTTTTTTTGTTTTACCAATACTGTTCTTATTTTTTTCTTTCTCTAGGTGGTTCAACATCTATGAAAAGAGATGGGAGTTCTATGGTATCAGTAAGCTGTGCCGATTTATGCAACTCGTCAGATTTCGTATGCAGGTGATTATTTTTTAATTGTTTCACACACACAATATAATACACAGTATATACAGTTGCTAAGTGTCACACAAAATGGACGTGAAACTTTTTGTGGAAGAAATACCCCGGAAAGCAGAAGGAAAAAGCGTATGACTTACGTTGAATCTTATTATAATTCAGTAAATATACTACTAGAAGCACACTGACAAAAAAAATATATGGGAGACTATTAAGCTCACAGGAATACTTTGAAATGATGAACTGGCTTCTATGTGATATCGAACAGCAACTTTCAACCACTTTGAAAATTTCCTAGGTATACAAAACTGATAAACTGTACAAATTCTCCTCAATTACTTTTCATAACGACTTTTTGTCTAAATGTATCAATTTTTTGTTCACTGAGCTAAGAATGGAACCACGTAGCCCTAATGAAGCTGCATGGCTTCACAGATTGTCAACGCTCTGGTTCTGCTGAAAAAAGTTCTGCATCTAATATTGGCTGTCCTTTCAGTATGCCTTACGTTGCTCCATCAAATAGTCAATGGCGATGTTCGTCGCGTTAACCGAGACGCCCTGCCTCTGCACTTACTGGTGTGAGGAGGACTTCAAGTGTGACTCCTCAGATCTGATCAACTCACACTTCCGCTCGCCCACCATCACTCTGTTCTAAAAGTTCTGCTTCTGACATAAGCTGCCCTTCCAGTACGCCTTACGTTACTCCATCGAACAGTCCATGGCGATGTTCGTTGCGTTAACCGAGACGCCTTGTCTCTGCACGTACTGGTGTGAGGATGACTTCAAGTGGAACTCGTCAGATCTGATCAACTCACCCTTCCGCTCGCCCACCATCACTCTGTTCTAAAAGTTCTGCTTCTGATATAAGCTGTCCTTCCAGTACGCCTTACGTTACTCCATCGAACAGTCCATGGCGATGTTCGTTGCGTTAACCGAGACGCCTTGTCTCTGCACGTACTGGTGTGAGGATGACTTCAAGTGGGACTCCTCGGATCTGATCAACTCGCCCTTTCGCTCGCCCACCATCACTCTGTTCTATTTCCATCTGATGATGTCCGCTGATGGTCCTTACTACACCACGTCACCGGATCAGTTCGAGGTAAACTTGCTTCAAGCATCTATTTCATTGTTATCATCATCTTTACAACCCATTGCGTTGCTGGCTCACTACTGAGCACAAGTTTCCTCTCAGAATGAGAAAGGTTTAGCCTTAATCTACTCTAACCAAGTGCGGATTAGCAGACTTCACACACGTTTGAGAGCAATATGAAGAACTCTCGGGTATGCAAGTTTTCTCACGACGTTTTCCTTCACCATTTGAAGCAAGTGTTGCAAGCAAGTTAAACGAACATATCTCCGAATAGTTAAGAGGTGTGTGCTCTGCAGGCTTAGCATGCGCACAACGGGATATATCGTGACGAGAAAGAGTGTCTGAGAGATGTTGTCTTTGCCGGCTGATTTCTCGTTTACATATATAGTAAAAGCATAAGTAATTAACGTTTTATTTTTCTATGAGGTCGATGTAAATAGTGCCTGAGCAAATTTTTATCAAAAATACAGATAGTGATCCAGAGGCTGTTTCGGGAGATGCTGTATCGCTGTCACTTCATACCGCAAGTGCATCCGAAGATCATGACTGGCCTGGTCTTCGATAAGGAGCTATTCCTTACATCTATCGGTAAGTCCCTCACAAAAAGAATTGAAAGATGTCCCAATTTTAACGGTTGGATATCAAGCCGTTAGCCTTAAATGTTAAATTCAAATTTCCAAAATAAAACCAATTTTGATGAAATTTGGTATATGTATAGGTTGTTTCCCAGGGAAGGGCATAAGCTACTTTTTAACCAGGAAAATTCATCCCGGAGTTCCTACGAGCATCAAAAAACCTTTATCCACGCGGACGAAGTCGCGGGCATCATCTAGTTAATTTTAAAAAATAAATATCCAAACTTAACAATACTGATACGTACAAAAACTCCTCAATTACTTTTCAAATGGCTTGTTATTATATCTATCTTTCGTTCACTGAGCTAAGAATCGAACCCAAGAGCCCCACTAAAGCTGCATGACAACATTCAGCTGAAAAAAGTTCTGCATCTAATATTGGCTATCATTTCAGTACGCCTTACGTTACTCTATCGAACAATTAGGCGAATGTATTTTTTTATACGTGTTGAGAGCAAACGAGCAGGCGGGTCACCTGATGGTAAGTGATTACCGCCGCCCATGAACATTTGCAGCACCAGAGGAACCGCCAATGCGTTGCTGGCTTTTGAGATATTTGTTTATCCCTTTGAAGAGCCCCATATTATTATCATTAGGGAACACAGAAGATGGAATATGGTTCCATAATTTGCAGGTACTTATATTAACAAGCTATTAGAAAAACCCAATATTTGTTATGGCCCGACTCGGGACTCGAACCTGGGACCTCGTCGGTCGCAGTCGAACATGCTTACCACTAGACCCACGAGGCAGTATACTTTATACTTATACGATAGCTTAATATTAATATGGATGATTTAATTTCAGGTCTCATGGAGCCCAACGTGGTGGACTACAGAGAGAGGCTATTGAAGGCTTACAGGAAATCTATCATACCTCTGATTGCGTATATGCATGAATACGACTGTTATAGAGATATTTATGTGTTGGACATTGAAACATACGTCGAGTAAGTCATTTGCTTCCATCTTCTTCATTCTTCATCTCTGGTCTGGTCTAGTGGGAGGCTTTGACCGTGGCTAGTTACCACCCGATAACTAAATCCTTTGAATGATGTTGCACTCTAAGATGCTAGCGGGCTAACCTGTTAGGGGTACGGCAGTTATATTAAACCCGTGTCACTAGCCGTGACCGAAGCCTCCCACCAGACCAGACCAGTTCATTCAGAAATTATAAATTCCCAAATTATCTCTGCCGGGAATTGAAACCCGGACCTACCACGTTAAGACACGTAAAACAGCGCTCAACACTGCGGTAGGGAGGTCGTCAAAGATTTACACACTATATGCTAAGCAATAATTGTAACTTGAGCGTATTTCAAAGGGCATTTCGCGAAGAGAAGCATTCGGCGTCAGAAACCCGGGAAGAAGTCCAGATGCACTACGACGCCAAGCAAGACTTGATCTGGCGTTTACCTCAGTACATTAATATTGGACCATTCGCGCTCAACGTTGACACATTAAAGGTTGAATGAATGAACTTTATTGTACACCAAAAAACAATAATAACAGTAAACTTAGCTAATAACAAAGGAAGTATATAATTTGGCGGCCTTATCGCTTCACAGCGATCTCTTCCAGGCAACCAATGGTTTAAAAGGACATGGCCACAGAAACAACCCGTAGAAGGTTGTGTTTATACTAATCTATACATTCTTATTTCTTACCTTACATTTATATAATTGTGTAAATAAACCCAAACTCAATAAACTCAATGTATTTATAACATGTAGGGCATACAGGTGTCTCTTATGTTACATCATGTTTTGACTCTATCACCGGTTCGGAAAGCAGAACTTTGTACTTGGCGAATAACCCGCTTGCCGTAAATGTCATCGAAATATCATACTAATATTATAAATGCGAAAGTGTGTTGGTTTATTGGTATGTTCTTTAATCACGCTGCAACGGAGCAATGCATCGACGTGATTGGCTTTGGTATAGTTGAGGACCTGGAGAGTGACATAGGCTACTTTTTATCTCGAAAAATTAAGGAGTCTCCGCGGGTATTAAAAAACTTAATCCACGTGGTGGAAATCGGGGACATTAGCTAGTTACGTATAATCTCGCCACGCCATGACAAAGAACGTCGAACGGTTCGGAACTAGGTAGACACGCGATGACAGAATATTCGTGAACAGAAACCACCTCTAATAGTATACATAAATATTTGCAATCTCTTAACAATTAGTGTACAATTTCAGCAAATACTAGTAAATAAACGATCAGACATAATGAAAGCGCTTTTAACAATGTGGGCGGAAGAGGTACGCATTGTGGTGGAAGACGTTATCCAAGCCTATAAAAACATCATGAGGAAATTGGGAGAAAAGCCTAATTCTATAGAACACGTCTTTGAGTTAAGAGAGTGGATGGAATCTATACCCTTTGCACTGAAGACGCAAGAGGACATTATGAAAAAAGTCCATACTGTAAGCTTAAGAATATTATATGTTTTATTTATTCGTAGGACAACTTGTGTCACTTATGATATTTCAATTCAATGTATTTAAAACATGTAGAACATACAGGTGTCTCATAGATTAAGTCATGTTTTGACTCTACCACCAGTTCGGAAAGAAGATTCTGCTGCGAAGAGCCGGCAAGAAACTCAGCAGTTGCTCTTTTTTATTTTTAGAAACAAGATATTACATTTCGTAGGTAAGTATATAAACTAAATACACTACTCTAGCGGCACGCTATGATGGCCGGTTTGACACATTACAATAGTGATGTGGAATGTCAATTTATTCTCGAACAAAAAACAATTAAGTTTTGTTTTTGTACCTGATTAAATAGGTTTAATAAAACAAAAATGTATATGTTTATTTAATTTATTTGAACGAACTGAATATTTGAACGAAAATGAATATACATACTTTATATGCACACAAGAAACATATGAATACAAAAGATACCAAAAAAGGTGCCACAAAAGGCCATAATTAATCAGATTCGTCCATACTACTATTTTCACTGTCGTCACTGCTATCATCACATACATTAATAATTATATGTTCGTTTTCTATAATATTATCTATTTTCACATCTCTTTCATAATCTTCCCTTATTAATTTAACAGTTCTATTCACAACCTTTTCCCAGTCTCCTTTAGTCACATGTTCACAAGCTTCTTCTAATAATTTTAGCATTTTTTTTGTGGTAAATGGGGGTTCTGTATTGTGTCTTGCAGCATATCCCTTAATTTGAGCCCACACCAACTCAATCGCATTATACTCACAATGGTAAGGCGGTAACCGTATAACTCTGTGCCCATGTTCTAATGCTATTTCGTCAATGACGTATCGGATCTTGGTTGGTTTGTTTTCTTTTAAAAGACGTACTAATTCCGCTTTTAACATATTCATGTTTGCATCTACGCCATTTTTACGAAGCCATGCGACGATATCAGCTTTCTTTTGGGATTGGGCAGGTGGCTTGTCAATTTGCATCGAGTGGTATGGGGCGTTGTCCATAATTATAATAGATGGTTCAGGGAGGCTACACAACATTGAGGTAAACCATTCAGTAAACTTTTCTCCATTCATGTCTTCATGATAGTCTCCAGTGGTTTTTGACGCAAAAGCCATGAGAGAACCTTCGACAAACCCGTTGATGGTTCCGGCGTGACAAATTATAAGTCGCGATCCTTTTCCTACAGGAACTTTGGAAGTAGATGCTGCTGTGTCATCGTTCCAAGAACGGCCTACAGTATGGTTAGCATTAAGCCATGTTTCATCCAAGAACACAACATTTTGCCAATTTTTGATTTCTTTCACTTGCCGTAAAAAAGTATACCTTGCCATCGCTATATCAAATCTTTCCATCAATATTTTGCGTTTGTTACATTTTTTGTATCGAAATCCAATGGTCTTCAAAATCTTCGTTAAAGAACTTTCCCCACCGAAGAATAATCCAGCTTCCTTCAGTGAATGCACCAACTTTTTTCTTGTTGGATACTCCTTCTGTAAATAGTAGCCGTAAACATGTCTTCGGATAGCATCGGCATCAAAGCTATCGATGCCTACGACTGGTTTTGCTCGTTTTCTCTTTTTTGGTGTGTGAAGTTTATTTTCTTCTGTGCCAGTCTCGCCATATTTTTTTTTAGTTATCCGTCTAACAGTTCGTTGTCCAATATTAAGCGCATCAGCTACGCGTTCAACCACTGACGTTATAGGTAAAATTGGCCCTCCATTTTGAGCTTCACGATCGAAATAGTTACGAAGGCGTATTACGAACTCACGTGTCTGACTATTTAGAACAGTTCTCTGCGTACGTTCGGTCATATCGACGAAATCCACAACAAAGGGCTTGAACAGAGTCCAAATTAACGAGCAAGGGTCAACAGTAATGCAGTATCAATATTTGAAATCCAAAGCCAGGTCAAAACTATATCACAATCGCATTGCACTGACAGTTTATACTTTTCGAAGCAACGTCAATTCGAAACTGCTTTGTTTTGCATTGAGCATTGACGCGAGTTTGCCGGAGGTAGTAGTTGTGCTAGCCAGCGATCTTATGTGACGATCGTATTAGATTCCATTTTTAAAAATTTATTGATATTTTTTTGCGATTTCAGAGGTTTGTCCACATAGTGAAAATTGTTCATATTCACAAGTACATTCACCCCTTAAATGGTGCAAACTGATTTTTCTACACTTGTATACATTTAAGAAATCAATTTAATAAATAAATTTTGAGTCCTAAACCTAAAACTACATTCGATAAAATTTATGAATCTCTGCACATCACTATCGTCAATAAAGTAATACAATTATTTCCTTCAAAGTCGTTATCAATTAATACGGAACTTCATGAGCGGACAAACGTCAAACCGGCCATCATAGCGTGCCGCTAGAGTAGTGTAAGTTATTGTACGTTATGATACGTCATGATACGTCAAGACGACAATGTTGTGACGGCAGATTATAAGTTATGATACGCCAAAACTCTACCACCGGTTTGGAAATTCCGCTGATAGTAATACGGATAGCCCATAAACAAATTAAAATAATGGAGCAACAATAAAAACTGATCACTAAAACTGTTTTTTTAGGATTACGAAGTGCTGGACGTATTCTTTACTCCTCTTGAAAACGAGGATTTTAGAGCACTATGGGAAGCTATAGGATGGCCATTGAATATTACCAAACAAGTAAGTATAAATCGCGTCCTGTAAGTTGACCCAAAATGGCGGTCGTCTGCGCAGGTACATCGTATTACAGAGCCGAGCGGAGCATGCGCGGGGAGCGTGGGGTATGGGCTCGCGGCGCCCCTCATACCGCACTTCGTTTGACACCCAAAATGGGTTTCTGCGCATAGTTCAACTTACGCGGCGGCTATTCTACAGTTTTATTAACCACTACGAGTAGCTTTTAGCAAACCCGCGGCTTTGCTCACTTCAAGTTTGATTTTCAAACTCCAATTTTAACCCTTAGAGGTTGAATTTTCAAAAATCTTTTCTTAACGAAGGCCCACGTCATAATAGCTGTCTGTACTCAATTTATTGGACTTGGATTAATTAATATTCAACATTGCTTTGAGGGTGCTTTTTTAACCTAGCAGGGACAACGTAAGTGAGGGAGAAGTCAAGGAAGAGTAAAAATTTTAAATCAAGCGGATACCACTTCACAATCGACGACAACACTCTATATCAGGAGCGTAACTGCCATGAAGAGATGTTTTAGATGGTTACTGTTAAAATTTAGAACTGTGCCACGTCGTTCGAGTTCCCCTCGCGCGTCCTCTCAGCATGATCCATCCGTTTCCCGGCTTCCTCATTCCCTGTTATCCCCGCTGTCTTACCCCGTCGACGCTCGCGATTTAATTTAATTTATTTGAACTACCAACAGAATTACAAGTAGTAGGTATACAAAATTTTGAAAGGCTTAGGCAATAAATAGGTAACAAGCAATTCAATTTATAGGTAGTTACATCATGCACATAGGAAAAGTTGTACATAACTGACACAAGTATACATTGGGGAATTATTAATAAATAATTAAAATAATTAAGATTACTGATACAAGACTATAAAAATTTAATGAAAATAACTATCAATAATTATATAACATTCATTATAACTACTGTTTAAAAAAAGAACTGGATAAAAAGTAAAAAAAAAATACGATACGATCAGTGTTATAGTCGATATTGAAGTAGATATCACTTACAGATCTTTCTTTCAGGTAGTAGTGACTACAGATTTCCTGGAAGAGGAACAGGAGAAGTTCTGGAAGCTTCACCAGCAAGACGAGCAGACTCTGTACGACAAGATCGACATGTTCACAGCTCAATGTATGGCGCTCACTCTGCAATCTGACTTCAGCAGGGTATTTGCTTTATTACCTGCACTAAATAATGAGTTTCTAATTTGTAAGTTGTGATCTAAATAATTATTATCTGAAAACCTATTTACTAACTGATCTTGAAAATATAAAAGCATAGAAATAATTTGCATCCTGAACCGTCTTCAGGACTATCTATCACTTTATTTTAACCTTTCGGCACCAATATCATGCGGATTTTTAAAGCATCAATAATTCCTATCTTTGCTTCAAAACGAATGCTTATGATCATAATATACTTTCTCTGTCATTAATAGACGTGCAAAACTTAATGAATTCGTTTGCAGGCAAGTAATAGGCCTTTTTTAAAGCGATTACCGCTTTCCATTAATTTGCAATAACGGTGATGCTAATACATTGACTATGTTCTTTTTCCACTACAAGTTAGCCCTTGACTGCGATCTCACCTCATGGTAAGTGTTGATGCAGTCTAAGATGATAGCGGGCTAACCTGTTAGGGGTAAGGCAGTTATACTAAGTCCATACCCCTAGTCGGTTTCTACACGGCATCGTACCGGAACACTAAATCACTTGGCGGTACGTCTTTGCCGGTAGGATGGTAAATAGCCACGGCCAAAGCCTCCCACCAAGCCAGACCAGAGCAATGACTCTGCCGGGGATTGAACCCAGGACTTCCCACATTAAGACAACAAATGAACAACAAAGGGAAGTGTGCTAGGGAGGTCATCAATTTTATAAAATTAGGTAAGTGAGGCTCGTTAATTCAACTTATTTACTTTGTTGAAATTGTTCAGGTACACGAAATAGCCAACGATATCAAGAAAGCTTGGAAGGGTATGAAGGACTCCCAAGATTGGGGACGCATCCTTAATCAGAGACAGAAGTTATTCGGGCAACCAGTGGTGCCTTTTGCAGATCTCAACAGATTGGTGAAGGAGTTTGAGCCGTACAGGAATTTATGGGTCACTGCATCCGGTATGTGGTATTAATAATTTTTGACCTTTTATGCTCTGAAAAGATGTCTTTATAGCTTAGCGTAGTAAACTAAAGTTAGCATTTAGCCTCTAGGAATCAAAACGTTTTTTTTTTATTTAATTTTAGTTGTTAGTTATCGGTAGTAAATGTGTAGTAAATATTAATAGTCTATGGTTACTACATCAACAGTCCACAGACGCAGTTTATATGCTCTTTCCTACAAGTCGTTGATCAGAGGCGTCTAGACAAAGCAACGCTACGGGATGAAAGGGGCGTGACGAAGATAATTTATTTTCTCGCAATCGAAGTGAGAGTGTATACCTCGGGACTAATAGCAATTCTACTCGATTCTATAGCATTTCTCGCTACGCTTCGGAGGCTAAACATCTCGTATGAAATGGCTCATTTTAGTCCCTTCATGATCAATCTGCCCATTACCAAGCACGAGTCTCCTCTCTGAGTGAGAAGTGTTTGAGTCATAGTCAGATTTGGCAATCTTCATACGACTCCGAGGACATTATGAAAAACTCTCGGACATGCAGTTTCCTCATGATAATTTACTTCGCTGTTTAAGCAAAATTAGATTGCATTAAACAAAATAGAAGTTTGTGCTTTACCATCAAAATTAAAACCATCCATTGCAGTTGTATCTGCAACTATATTGCTGTTCCATCTGGTATTAATAATTTATTTCTTCTGTATGGCCATTACAACAAGAAAACGCAAATATAGTAGTTACTGAATATTTTCAATGCAAAAACGGATTTGTTTTTTCGGTAGTCCTTCAATCACGTGGCAACGGATCAACTTGGAGAGGGCTACATTTTTGCTCGTAAAAGTTAAGATTTCCCGGGTGATACATAGAAAACCTCTTTCCACATAGACGAAGTCACGGGTATCTTCTAGTCTATTAATCTATACTAATCATTACTAATATTATCAATATCTATACTAATATTACTAATACGAAAGTGTGCCTGTTTGTCTGTCTGCTACACTTTCCCGCAACATCTTTACAACTGATTTTGAGGAAATTTGGTGCAAAGGTAGGTTGCATGCCGGGGAAGCACATTAGCTACTTTTTATCCCAGAAAATTAAAGAGTTCCTGCGGGAACCAAAAAACCTCAATATACGTGGATGAATTCGCAAGCTGCAGCTAGTAAATAATAATATATTCTTGCACAGATTTCCTGAAGTCAAGAGAAGTCTGGTTTGACAACCCACTCATGTACGTAGACGCTGATGCCATAGAACCCGCCATCAATGAGTATTACAAGACCATTGTCAAGTGTATCCGAACATTTGCTGATTTGCCGAAAGTACAGTACGTCGCACTTACGATTCGGGTAAGAAAAACACTTGTTATTCTTTTAAAGAAAAAACAAAATTGTTTATCCCATTATGGCGGTTTTCGAAGTTCATACATATCCAATAGATGGCACTACTTGTAGCGCACAAAGAACACGAAGTTTTCTCTGAATTGCGCTATATATACGACTTCCAAAGATCAATGGTAGTACCAGTGGTCCCCGGTCATAACAGTCGCTCGGAGAATGATCATCGTATTGTTACGGTCGAGACATATCATCTGCTCCCGTACAGTGGTAACCCCGACATATGCTCAAGAATCAAAGTGAACGACAGATTTGTTTCTAAGGGATGATGCATTCAATATCTTGATTTGAAAGAGGTCCGTAGAACAACAGCCAACAATGTTATACAGACTAAAATCAGACCTGATTGGTTATAATAAGTATTTCCAAAGCCTCAATCAAAAGTCGGATCCACTGCCTAATTACATTTTGGTTTAATAAATGCAATTATGTGCTATTAAAGCTAGCTGTAAAAAAACATAACATTTATGGCTTTATTTTATAGGATGACATGGATGAATTCAGACCTCTTATACCAGTAATACAAGCTGTCAGAAATCCGGGAATGAAAGAACGTCATTGGAATGAGTTTATGGAGAAAGCTGGTAAGTTTGCTCAAAATAAATTAATCTTTATTATCAGTTTCATTGTATAATATCATGTTTGTTTGTTTGGATAGCTACAGCGCTAATTTACTTTGTCTAACGGATATCTATTTAATGAAATTATACGACTGCCTGAAAAAAGGAGTATATTGTTTTCAGGGTTCATGTATGTATGTATGTATGTATATATGTATGTATGTATATTTGTATGTATGTATGTATGTATGTATATATGTATGTATGTATGTATGTATGTATGTATGTATGTATGTATGTATGTATGTATGTATGTATGTATGTATGTATGTATGTGAGTTTGTATATTCCACCATAACTTCTATACGCCTGAACCGATTTTGATAAATGAGGTATCGTTAGAATCCCTAGCTTATTCCGGGTGACATAGGCTAGTAAATTTTTTAAAAAAAATTATGGGGTGACCATGGTCCCGCATTAAAGACCAAAATTGAAAAAAAAATCGAAAATAAGATTAACTATATAATCATCATCTAGAAAATGATGAGTAGATTCCAAAAATATATAACACTATAGTTCAATATTTAGTGATTCAAAAAAAAATATCATTTGATAAAAAATGTGAATAAGATTCCAAAGGCTATTACTAAGATGCAAATCGTTTCTTAAGGAGGTAAACTCCAAAAATAATATGGCAGGGCAGTCGTATTTTTTAATTCGTTAAATTAATTTCACTTGTTTTATTTTGTTAACTATGGCTTTTTTCATTGCTTTGAAAGACAAAGACTAAAACTAATTTGGTACGAAAATACCAAAATATGAACTTTTTTTCCGCTACAAATTAGCCTTTGACTGCGATCTCACCAGATGGTAAGTGAAGATTCAGTCAGATACATTCTGGACTTCTTTGTTAAGACAACAACGCTCAACACTGCGCCAGGGAGGTTGTTTAAACTCTTTGGCTCTGACTGTAAACTGTTTGAGTTGTCCATCTGGTATTTTAAAGAGAGGTAAGTAATTGTTTTTTTTTTTTTAACATAATCGTGTACCCAACAGGTATCACGGTAACAATGAACGATAAACAGACATTCGCGATGTGTCTCAAACAAGGGGTGGCTCAGCACGCGGAGCTGATCGCAGAGATAGGGGAGCTGGCGAGCAAGGAATACGTCATTGAACAGTCCCTAGATAAGATGCTCAACGACTGGGCCGCTAGGACCATGGAAGTTACTCCTTATAAGAACACTGGTTTGTATTGTACCTTACCTACCTTTACCTTACCTTTGGATACCTTTGGATTGTATTTTTATGCAGCAGCACGCACCAGAGGATCCAACAACGCATAACAGGATTTTAAGTATTTACTTTTCTGTTTCTTGAATAGCCTCAATAAAACGTACAGGAACGATTTAGACGAGGGTTAATATATTATTGTGTGACAATTTTTATGTACGCAAATGGAATAATAAATAAATATATCACGGATAACTTGGTTAATAGAATTGAATATCTAGAACTCAATATCACTTGTATTGATAAAAGACGGCTCTATTAAAATATAGTGAAAATAGAAAACTGGGCACAGGCCTCCACTTTCATAAGACAGAGAGAATTAGAGAACCACCACGCTGCTCCAATGCGGGTCATGTTATTGATAATAACCGGGACCGACGGCATAATGTGCTCTCCGAGGCAAGGGGGTGACACACCACCAACTTCCTAACTCCGGGCTAGTACTGAGAACTTCTATTCAGAAAAGCCCAATACTTAATTATGGCCCGACCTGGAACTCGAATCCGGGATCTCGTCGACCGCATACGAACATGCTAACCACTAGACCAACGAGGCAGTTAAGAACGAGGGTGTTAAAGAAATTATTTGCTCCATATTTTACTCGAAAATAATATAAATCATCAGCTCATTTCAGGAACCTTTATAATGAAGATACCTGATGACACCCTTCAGTTATTGGACGAGCACCTTCTAGCTACTCAACAGCTTGGCTTCAGCCCTTTCAAAGCAGCGTTCGAGCTTCGAATACAAGAGTGGGATGACAAAATTCGCCTGACGCAAAAAGTTGTAGAAGAATGGATGGAATGCCAGAAGTAAAACTATTAAAAATAAAAAAATAAAAATTTAGTATTAAAAGTAAAATTTATTAACAAATTCAGAGGCATATCATAATCATTGGACAGCATAAAACTTATTACTCGAACTGTTAAAGGAGTTCATAAATTTTTTTGCTTTTTGACACACATACATGGAACCGCTCGAGCAGTTCTGATTGCTTCGGGCGGTTGGCAGCAGTTATTAATGTTAGCCACAAGCTGTTGACTATGACTGCAAGAGCGGTCCGGTTATATTGATCACTGGCTAACTGCTCGAGCAGTTCGTGTATTTCCGGCCTTAGAATTCGTTGTAAGCTGTTTACCAGCAATGGATTTGGATGGTAAATTTACAGGGAGTGGATGTATTTAGAGCCAATCTTCACATCCGAAGACATATCTCGACAACTGCCGCTGGAAGCAAAGAAATACAACACCATGGAGAGGATATGGAGGAGGATCATGTCCGCGGCACAAGTTTGCCCAAAGGTATGTTCAGTAACGTTAAACTATTAAGTACTAGATAATGTCCGAGTGAATTAAGTTGTTTAATTCCCAAGGGAATTCCCTTATTTTTCCGGGATAAAAAATAGCATGTGCCCTTTCCCGGGATACAACCTATCTCTGTACCAAATATCATCAAAATCGGTTGAACTGATGGGCCGGGAAAGCGTAGCAGACAAACAGACAGACACACGAATAGACAGACAAACACGGATAGAGAACAAAGGAAAGGGAGCCAGCAAAAAATACACTCTTAAAAAGATAATTTAATCCCTTAAGGGCTTACGCTTTACCGCAATCACACCTGCAGGCTTAGCATGGATAACGCGTAGATAAATGCGCAATTTCACTCGTGGGCATATTAGCCCTACTAAAAGAAAGTGATGATGTGGTTGACTTGTGGGCTGCTGAATACCAACTTTAAATGAAATTTTGTCTGAGAAATTATTAAATGTAATTCATAGGTTTCACTAATTATATCAAATTAAATGTAATCCATAGGTTTTCATTAGGACAGAAGTAATGTTTGCATGCCATTTCATGGCTGATTTTGGATTGGTTTCTTGTTTAACTGTAACATCTCTTTTGTATGCTTACAATCTAGCAAATAAAGGATTTTTTTATTTATGAACTTATTCACACTATTTCTTTACTCATCAGATAATGATAATATGCCCGGACAGTAGACTGTACGATAGTCTGATAGAAGCCCGCCACCTCCTCGCGGTGGTCTCCCGCGGGCTGAACGAGTACATGGAACTGAAGCGGCTCCGGTTCCCGAGGTTCTTCTTCCTCAGCGATGATGAGTTGCTGGAGATATTGTCGCAGTCCCGCAATCCGAAGGCTGTGCAACCTCATTTGAGGAAATGCTTTGAGAATATTGCTAAGGTTACTATTCTTTTGTCTAGCCCCACTATAGAGGCACGGCACGTAGCGACAAGTAACCTCATTTGAAAGAATGCTTCGAGAATATTGCTAAGGTTACTTTTTCTTTATCTTTATGTGCCACTAGCTGATGCCCGCGTGGTTTAAGTTTTTCCGGGATAAAAAGCATATTATGTCACTCTCCAAGTCTTTAAAGTATACCCATGCTAAAAATCACGTCGATCCGTTGCTCCGCTGCGGCGTGATTGAAGAACAAACCAACAAACAAACACACATTGAACGAGTACATGGAGATGAAGCGGCTCCGGTTCCCGAGGTTCTTCTTCCTCAGCGATGATGAGTTGCTAAAGATATTGTCGCAGTCTCGCAATCCGATAGCTGTGCAACCGCATCTGAGGAAATGCTTTGAGAATATTGCTAAGGTTACTATTCCTTTGTCTTAAGCGTCTAACCCTACTACAGAGGCGCGGCACGTAGCGGCAAGTAACCTCATTTGAAAGAATGCTACGAGAATATTGCTAAGGTTACTATTCCTTTGTCTAGCCCCACTATAGAGACACTATAATCACTGACATAATTAGTTTTTCACCGTTTTTCTGAACAAACTTCAAATTAGTATTAAACTATAATATCGAAAGCCTATGCCTAAAAGGCCATTAAATAGTTTTTGTATCGTCCAAGACTTGTCTATATTTTTTGCTTCTGTTGTGGCTGTTAGCATAAATTTTGTACCGAAAAAGTTTTTAAAAAGCAGGTTGGTATTGGTAATTCTGTATGAATTCAAAGTTTGATTATTTCAATCATATTTTTCAGTTTCATACAAATAATTTTACGAATATTCAAAACTTTGCATAATAATATAAAATGATTAATAACATTTTTGGATTAATTTGACGACCTCCGTGGCGCAGTATGTAATTTATAATTTCTGAATTTTACCTGGTCTGGCTTGGTAGAAGGCTTCGGCCGTGGCTAGTTACCACCCTACCAGCAAAGCTGCCAAGCGATTTAGCGTTCCGATACGATGCCGTGTAGAAACCGAATAGGGGTTTGGGTAAAATATAACTGCCATGCCCCTAACAGGTTAACCCGCTACCTTAGACTGCATCTTCACTTACCATCAGGTGAGATCGCAGTCAAGGGCTAACTTGTAGTGGATAAAAAAAATATATCGCCTGCTTCGAAAGTAAATATTTTAAATCTATTTTTTCTCTCTATCAACAGGTTACCTTTGAACCTGATCTTAAGATAACACAGATGCACTCTAGCGAGGGAGAAATAGTCGATCTCAAGTACAGATTCTACCCGAGCTCGAACGTGGAGCAATGGCTTTTACTTCTAGAAGACACCATGAGACATACCAGTTAGTAGATATCTTCTTTTCTCTTCAATATAATATGGCTCTAGTGTCTAATCCGATTAAAAAAAAATCGTTAATAGTACTATGGTTATTTTAACTGCCGCGTTGGTCTGGCATGTTCGACTGCGGCCAATGAGGTGCTGGGTTCGAGTCCCGGGTCGAGCCATAACGAATATTTTATTTTTCTGACAAGAAATTCTCAGTATTAGAGTAAAGAAGTTGGCTTTGTTTGGCGGTGTTTCACCCCCGTGCCTCGGAGAGCATGTAAAGCCGTCGGTCCTGCGCCTGATCTCTGTCCGGTCATGTCTGATTTTCCATTCCATCGGGCTATGAGATAAAAGAACAGAAAGTGCACCTGCGTATGCTTGTTCACTATGATATCTCCCGCGCAGATGGCTAAACTCTCTACCGCCACCGCCAAAATTCAGTCAGGAGGACATTATTATTATTATTTTGGACCGGATTTTCTCTGAAACTAAGAATTTTGACAGGTTCAACTATATCCTCACCATTATTTATGTATCATCTCAACGTTAAGCAAATTAACTAAACAAAAGGAATGAAATTATCAAGAAGCTTCTAACAAATCTTCCCACCAGACAATAAAGCCAGGCAGTTCGGGAAAAAAAAATTGATTCGAAGACTTCTTAAATCAATTTATTTTTCCCCAACAAATTATAAAATATGGTTTGCCTAAATTAGCATGATAATTTAAAATATATATATATATAAACCTTCAAACTTAGGCATTAAAGTTTGATTACGAATGTACTATATTAAGACTACTTAAGACCTTTTGTCTTAAGAAGAACGGTGTTGCGCGTTTCCACATTTTTACCCCCTAGCAAAAAGTGCTCAATGCGCCTAAAGGAGAAGAAGAAAAAAATTATGTTTCTAGTTCGTCTAACACTAGTGGCAGCAATGGACGAAATTTAGGTGCTTCGTTTTTCTATTCGTTTTAAGACAATATTTTGTACAAAAGTAATAATAATAAAAAATTGGCAGTTAAAGGCACTGCCGATAGAAGGGAAACGATTTTTATTTTCTATTATAAAATAAATTAACATATAATCCTTAAAACTTAGGCATTAAAGTTTAATTACGGATGTTCTATATACTTAAGACCTTTTGTCTTAAGAAGAACGGTGTTGCGCGTTTCCACATTTTACCCCCTACCAAAAAGTGATCAACGCGCCTAAAGAAGAAGAAGAAAAAAAAAACTGTTTCTAGTTCGTCTAACACTAGTGGCAGCAATGGACGAAATATACGTGTGCTCCGTTTTTCTATTAGTTTTAAGACAATATTTTGTACAAAAGTAATAATAATTAAAAATTTTGCAGTTAAAGGGACTGCCGATAGAAGGGAAACGATTTTTTTTCTAATATAAAAAAAAATCTAATATAAAAATAAACTTAGGTATTAAGTTTATATTAGGTAAGTTTATATTACGAATCTTACTAATATTATAAATGTGTAAGTTTGGATGGATGTATGGATGTATGGATGTATGAATGTTTGTTATTCAATCACGCCTCAACGGCTGAACGGATCTGGCTGAAATTTGGCACAAAGATAGATTATAGTCTGGAATAGCACATAGGCTTTTTATGCCGGAAAATTCAGGAGTTCCCGTAGGAACCAAAAAACCTCGATCCACGCAGACGAAGTCGCGGACATTAGCAAGTGTACTATATTATACTTAAGACCTTGTGTCTTAAGAAGAACGGTGTTGCGCGTTTCCACATTTTTACCCCCTAGCAAAAAGTGCTCAACGCGCTTAAAGAAGAAGAAGAAGAAAAATTATTTCTGTTTCTAGTTCGTCTAACACTAGTGGCAGCAATGGACGAAATATACGTGCTCAAGCGTGCCGAGTGGGTACTGCGCTGGCCCGGACAGGTCGTGATAGCAGGCTCGCAGACCGCCTGGACGGCTGGGGTCGAACAAGCCATTATCGACTACCGGATGGATTTGTTCTACGAAGAAAATCTGCAGCAGGTTAGATTTACAACGATAAAAAACAGGACAAGTATAAGATTGGCATGCGTGTCAGTGTAAGGCCTAAAGATAGGCCCGGACAGGTCGTGATAGCAGTCTCGCAGACCGCCTGGACGGCTGGGGTCGAACAAGCCATTATCGACTACCGGATGGATTTATTCTACGAAGAAAATCTGCAGCAGGTTAGATTTACAGCGATAAAAAAACAGGACAAGTATAAGATTGGCATGCGTGTCAGTGTAAGGCCTAAAGATAGGCCCGGACAGGTCGTGATAGCAGGCTCGCAGACCGCCTGGACGGCTGGGGTCGAACAAGCCATTATCGACTACCGGATGGATTTGTTCTACGAAGAAAATCTGCAGCAGGTTAGATTTACAACGATAAAAAACAGGACAAGTATAAGATTGGCATGCGTGTCAGTGTAAGGCCTAAAGATAGGCCCGGACAGGTCGTGATAGCAGGCTCGCAGACCGCCTGGACGGCTGGGGTCGAACAAGCCATTATCGACTACCGGATGGATTTGTTCTACGAAGAAAATCTGCAGCAGGTTAGATTTACAACGATAAAAAAACAGGACAAGTATAAGATTGGCATGCGTGTCAGTGTAAGGCCTAAAGATAGGCCCGGACAGGTCGTGATAGCAGGCTCGCAGACCGCCTGGACGGCTGGGGTCGAACAAGCCATTATCGACTACCGGATGGATTTGTTCTACGAAGAAAATCTGCAGCAGGTTAGATTTACAACGATAAAAAAACAGGACAAGTATAAGATAGGCATGCGTGTCAGTGAAGTCCTAATACGCCTATTACACTACACTTTAGTTAGAGCGCTGGTTAGAGCGTCGCTTATTAATTTTTTTTTTATCCACTACAAGTTAGCCCTTGACTGCGATCTCACCTGATCGTAAGTGATGATGCAGTCTAAGATGGTAGCGTTCTAACCTGTTAGGGGCATGGCAGTTATATTAAACCCATACCCCCATTTGGTTTCTACCCCCGCTTGGCGGCACGTCTTTGCCGGTAGGGTGGTAACTAGCCACGGCCGAAGCCTCCCACCAGGCCAGACCAGGTAAAATTCAGAAATTATAAATTCACAAGTTGACCCTACCGGGGATCAAACCCGGGACCTCCGCACGTTAAGACAACATTGCTACACTCTGCGCCATGGAGGTCGTCATATTACACAGCAATAAGGACCAATTTAGGGACCCTTTAACCTTAAATCTTATTACACTACACTGATTCAAATGTAAGGGTCCCTGTGAAAAGTGCAGTGTAATAAGCCTATTAGTCCTAAAGATCTAGCCCCACTACAGATGCAGCAGCGCGGTACGTAGCGGCAAAATATTCTCGGTATGAGTTTGTATGGAGCTGGGCCCACTTAAGTGACGCGGCCCGAACACTCGTGTATTAAAAGCAGTTTTCGGTGAAGAGAGTCTACATTAGGAAATCTCCAAGCCCCTTCCATTAAAGATAGGTTGAGAAGTATGAATTTAATAATTTAATTCTGAAACTTAAGTAGCAGGATATTTTCCTTTCCCTAACACTTAAAAGTTTGGTGAAATAATTTTTTGTGAAGACTATATCTTCATACCTTGTAAGCTATATTTTTAATTCACCAGTGGTGTCACAGACAAAACTAGATACCTACTGATATAACACTCATCTGTGACACCACCCAGAACGGGTGTCAGGGTTTTTCCCTGCGTCATACGCCCATAAATGCAAACAAACTTACGAAGGAAGGCGCTGATTTTCAGCTGTAGCCCGGGTGACGTCACAGTTACAACAATAAATTAAAACAAAACCAAATCAAATCAAATTAATTTATTTGTGAATACAGTAAGTAGGTAAGATGTTAGTTTTACAGTTGGTATCATGTATTCTACCACAGTGTGGTGTACAAATCTTTTCGCTTCATTACAAATTACAAATTTCGAGCATATTATAATAAAGTGCTTCGCAGAGTGCTAGTCTTTTAAATTACTATTCCCAAATATTGTTAAAACACCTTGCAATGACCCTTGTTGCACATCCAAAAGCTGGACAGTCGGCGTGCTTTGGTAAAGGGAGAACTCACGTACTTCCAACGAGAAGCAAATATTTAACTTAATCCTTGTTACATCCAAAAGCTGGACAGTCTGCGTGCTTTGGTAAAGGGAGAACTCACGTACTTCCAACGAGAAGTGCTATGTGCTCTCATCGTCATTGAAGTCCACGCTCGTGACGTCACCAGAACTCTCGTCGATGAAAATGTCAAGAACGTTTCCGATTTCCAGTGGATCTGCCAACTGAGGTTTTTTTTTAAATCTTATTTTTTTTTTAATAATAAAAGATGTTAAAGTAGCCTATGTGCTATTCCAGACTTTCTGTGCCAAATTTCAGGCAGATCCGTGCTGCCGTTGGGGCGTGATTGAGTAACAAACATCCATACATCCAAACTTTCGCATTTATAATATTAGGAAGATTATTTTACTTATATTATAAATTCGAAAGTTTGGATGAATGGATGTATGTTTGTTACTCAGTCACACCAGAACGGCTAAATGGCTCTGGATGAACTTTGGCACAGTGGTAGATTATAGTCCAGAATAACACATAGCCTACTTTTAATTCCGACAGATCCGCGAGAACCAAAAAACCTCAATCCACGCGGACAAAGTCTTGGGCATCAGTTAGTAGTTAATATATACTTACTTTAATTAAAATCAAGAGTGCATCTTTTAGACAAGCGCGCTCCATCTTAGGCTGCATCATCACTTGCAAGCAGGTCTGATCGCAGCCAAGCGCTAGTCTACAGATTAGTCAGGTATTGGGTAGGTATTACGCTTTCGCCTATAAATATAGATTCAGTAGAATTACTTCATGCGGAGGTTTTAAATCTTTATGTCATAATCCCTTTCTAGATACTACCAAATAGTAAAGGATATGATCCCCCTGGAACCCGACGAAGCCCCCGAGATATACCAGGACGAGAACAGATTGGACACATCCATGTACTACCGCCAATTCAGTCAGAACCACTGTGACGTACGCGCACTGAACTCTGTGTTCACGTACCAGAACGAATATTTGGGGAACAGGTATTTCATCAAATCATACTAATATTATAAATGTGAAATGTGTTTGTTTTTTGGTTTATTGGTTTGCTCTTCAATCACGCCGCAACGGTGCAACGGATCGACGTGATTTTTTGGCATGGATATAATTGAGGACATGGAGTGGGACATAGGCTACGTTTTAATCTTGAAAATACTAATATTATAAATGCGAAAGTGTGTTTTTTGTTGGTTTATTCTTCAATCACGCCGCAACGGAGCAACGGATTGACGTGATTTTTTTGCATAGTTAGTAGACATAGTTGAGGACATGGAGTGTGACATAGGCTACTTTTTTCCCGGAAAATTACGAAGTTCCCGCGGGGGTAAAAAACTTAAACTGGGTCAGATAAGTTTGTGGGACTACAGTGGCGTGCACTGTGCACAGGTTTTGAAGCTAGGCCATTAGGCATTAGTTTGCCAGAACACCTATTTACCAGTTGTTTTGATGTAAAATGAGCATTGACGTATTTCTATTTGGGTATACAGTGCTTTTATGCCTCTATGAACTGGACGCCACTATGAGTACCAACTTTGAATAAATATATTTTGACTTCGACTCCTGCTTCCCACAGTGGCCGGTTAGTAATCACGCCATTGACAGACCGCTGCTATCTAACACTCATGTGCGCAATGCACCTCAAGTTCGGAGGAGCGCCCGCTGGCCCCGCTGGTACCGGAAAGACGGAGACCACGAAGGACTTGGCTAAAGCTTTGGCAGTACAATGCGTGGTCTTCAACTGCTCAGACCAACTGGACTTCATGGCTATGGGGAAATTCTTCAAAGGACTCGCAGCGTGAGTACCACATAACACTTAAAAGAGAAGGTTCATTTTTGGTGGACCCTTTGTACACTCCACCATGAATAGAGGAAAATACATAGAGTGTATTAAAAATACAATAATTTAGAATAGTAAAGTAAATAACGTGAAAAAAAATAAAAATGTAAAGGCGCGCTTGGTGTGAAATACTGAGTTGAGACATCATCATTTCAAGTTTTCGATGCGTATCCAAGATGGCAACCTTCATGTCATTTCTGACAGTCACTGTCAAAATAACGTGTTTTTCTTTTGAAAACGTCAAAAAATATGAATCCGTCATTGTTACCCACTCATGTTTAGTGTTGCTTATCGTGGAAAGATTAAATAGTTTTACCATTGAAATTACGACGAATTCCTAAATTTGAAAGATCAAAACTGGTCTAGTATTTATTTTTCTTTCATTTCTCTATTTGTAAAAGGACCGGACCCACGCCCCATACAAATCTGAACCGTCTCCTTTCAAGACGAGGGACGAGTGGCCTAAATGTGACACCGCATATCAGTCGTTTGCCATTATTAAGCAACATTGATCCAAGTCGGTAACTGGATGGGTGAATGAATTTGCAAGGTCAAATTTCGTTTCCTCCGTGCCTCGTAGAGCACGTTAAGCCGTCGGTCCCGGTGATTATCACTAACTTCTGATAATAGTTACAAAAACGTAAGAGTTCAATACTCTTAGTCGAGTAGTAAGCGGAAGGACGTGGGAACCCGCCGCATTATTATCCCAAGAAAACTCCTATAATCAATATATATTATATTAAATATAATCAACATACTATATCAAATATTACATTAAAATGTACGTAATTTTATATTGGTATTAAAATAAAATCGACACGACTGCAAACTGTACCCTACTTGCTTTTAAAATACTAATACTATAATTTCTGTAAGATGTCATACTAATAATATTATAGATGCGAAAGTGTGTTTGAATGTTGGTTCGTCCTTCAATCACGCCGTCACGGATCGACGTGATTGGCATGGGTATAACTGAGGACCTGGAGAGTGACATAGACTACTTTTTATCCCGGATTATGAAGAAGCTCCCGCAAGAATAAAAACAAGACGAAGTCGCGGGATATAATGCCAGATTAGTGAGATACCAGAAAGGGTATCTCAGTCCAAAAATATAAAAAATCACAATTGAATGACTTTTTAAACGAATAAGTTACGTTGTATGTAGGCTAGTACACATACTGAGGCAAGACACGATGTTATAGTGCGAGATAATATACTATAGCGCCACCTATTGGTAGCTTTTGTTCAGTCGCCAAACTAACACGCCGCAACGTAGCAACGGATCGACGTGATTTTTGCATGGGCATATTTAAGGATCTGGAGAGTCACATAGACTACATTTTATCCCGGAAAAATGAGGAGTTCAGTTCTTTAGTTTTTTATATAAAAAAATATAAATTAAAAACTGATGCCCGTGACTTCTTCCACGTGGTTTAAATTTTTTTTATTCCCGCGGGAACTTTTGAATTTTCCGGGATAAAAAGTAGTCTATGTCCTTCCCCGGGATTCGGGAGTAGTCCATGTCCTATCCCTATACCAAATTTCATCAAAATCCGTTGAACAGATGGACCGTGAAAGCGTATCAGACAGACAGTCAGACACACTTTCGCATTTATAATATTAGTATGGAAGTATGGATATAGATTAATTAAATTCGAATTTCTCAGGTCTGGAGCGTGGGCGTGTTTCGATGAGTTCAATCGAATAGATATAGAAGTATTGTCCGTAGTGGCTCAACAGGTGAGAACATAATTCAGAGTAAATTCACGGACAAACGCGACGGACAGATGGAAAAACACGGTCAGACCTTGCAAACTAAGGATAGCTCTTGGTTACGCCCTGATTTACTGATTTTTATTAAATTAATTCTAAATACGTTTTACATATCCTTGCTGTCACAGGACATTAGGGTACTTTTTACCCCGGAAAATTAAAGACGTCCCGCGGGAATCAAAAAATCTTAATTCACGCGGACACAGTCGTGGGCAACATCTAATTAATTTTAAAAATGTTTATTGCTTTTCTTCAGACAACAATCGTTGGTAAATTATTTTTCCAAGATTGTTTTCTTTATGAAACGAAGTTATATTATGAAGGAATTAGAAGTTTAACATGCTTTAATCCGCCATAGTAGGTAAACCTATGTGATAGAGAGTGTATCTTGTAGTTTGCGATGTTCACCACATCACACAAATCTTCCGAATTATTATCAACGTACGTTTCACTCCGACACCGGCTAATTATGTTATAATTATAAATATAATTAAGTAATTTCCTTTATTTGTGTGATGGTGATAATAAAAATAAAAAAAAACCCGGCTTAGTTTGTTGTGGGCTCTTCTCAGACCAGGGCGCGTTTGGACCCTCATAGCTTTAGTTTTAAGATACCGTAGTTAATTATCACCATCAAGTCTTATTCCTTGTAAACATGACGTTCAGAAGGTGTACTTTGTAGGTACCTATTTGAATAAAGATGCTTTGAGTTTAAGTTTGAAATGTTGACTCAATATACGATTGTAAAGCTGCTCTGACTTTAAACTAATTAAACTTCTAGTTCCCTCATTTTCATGGACTTCCGCTATGAAACGTCTGCTTCTATCCAATGTAATACCTTTAAACGAGCAATTCTTGTATATATATTATAAGGTTGAAACACTCGATAACTATTTTAATCATACTTTATTAGAAATTTACACACAAAACACTGTACAGCCATCGCTTGACATTACAACATAGATTATTTTAATATGTACCACCATTACATCCCGCTCTCCCTCTCAACCGCTCCAATCGCCCGTCACGGTCGAGGGCGCTGTAGAGGAAATCAGACCATAGATGGACCATAGATGGACCATAGATAGATCCGCCCATTTCAGTCTAACAGCATATATATATATATATATATATATACAAGAATTAGAAGAAGAAGAAGAATTGAATTCTGAATCTCGGAAACAGCTAAAACGATTTTCATAGAAAATGTCGTTTTTTCCGTGTTTTCAGGCAATGAAAAACTGCTACAATATCATTAGAATACGAAGGTAAATTTCGTTACCATCTACAAGATTTAATAGCTCAGGTGTGAAATAGGGCGATCCCGAAACATTTTTTGATTCCCGCGGGAACTATTTCATTTTCCGGGATAAAAAGTAGCCTATGTCTTTCCCCTGGAAAGTAGTATGGTTATAAAACTTATTTCCAGGTGGTCACAATCCAAAAAGCTCAAATAGCTCGCCAGGAGAAGTTCATGTTTGAAGGCGTGGAACTGCCTTTGAAAGCATCTTGCTCCGTTTTCATTACTATGAATCCTGGCTACGCAGGTAACGTAACAATGTTTAACAAGTCAGTAATATATCACAGCGTAAATATATATGGCCATCGACCACACTGGGTCGAAGCAAATAACAGTTTCCTCCATCACGTCTTTAAGTCACCCTGCAAGTCTGTTTAGACGCCTCCGTTAAACCACTGGTGGAAAGAACGTATCTCCTGTGGTAATGCAAACTCCGATATAATACCATAAACTTTATAGAGTTCAACAATGCTCAAGCAATGTAGAATTAGTACGTGTCTCTGAAAACCTCTAGGGATGATGACAACTCAGTCAAATCAGCAACTCTATATCAAACATAAAAACGCGTTTCTAGTTTAATGGAAATTGCAAATGCATAGTTGTGACGTCATCAAATTTCAACACTTTTTTTCATTAATCAAAGAAAACTAACCGAGGATATGAATTTTAGGTCTTTTGGAAGATCCACTATTTAATAACCAGTCATGTGAACTGTTTAACATAATATCTTGGTTTTCTGGAATCTTCATATTTAAAAAAAAGTGTTCCTACGTACTGACAGTACCGGGTTGGTGCAAAAATGTGTTTCTCAGTAGACTTTTAGCCTGAGGACCGTATATAGGGAAGCGAGAGAAAAATCCTTACCGTAGTAGTAAGATTGTATTGTATATTGTATTGTTTTTATTTTTAAGTATTTTATAGTATGGGCCTTGTTGCCTGAAATAAATGAATAATAATAATAAATATTGCAGGTCGCACGGAGTTACCAGACAATCTGAAAGCGCTTTTCCGTCCAATCGCCATGATGGTGCCGGACTATGCATTGATAGCTGAAATATCGCTGTTCTCTTACGGTTTCTACGAAGCGAAGATCCTCGCAGGAAAGATTACCACCACGTTCAGACTGAGCTCCGAACAGCTATCATCGCAGGTAAAATGTTTACAGATTAAAAAAAATTGGCAGTCATAGGGACTGCCGATAGAAGTGAAATTGAATATTTAAAATATTTTATTTCATATTTTTTAATTATAAAAAAATATATATTTAAAATATAAACCTTAAAACTAAGGTATTTAAGTTTAATTACGAACATAGTATATTTATATTTAAGACTTTTTGTGTTCGTAACAACGCGAGCATGTCGGTGACGCGAATCCACAAGTTTACCCCCTACCTACTACCATCCCTTAAAGCAGTATTACTTAAAAATTACAGTTGTATGTCACGTACCTTGACATCTCTAAATAAATCTAAAACACGCAGTTTACAAAGTATGACACGTGATGATATCTTAAAACTAAAGCTACGTGGGTTCTAAACGCGCTCTGGACTACGAAGAGCCCCAACAGCGTAAAAATTACGGTTGGCCGTATGCGTCATAACCGACTTATGGCAACTTGCCGTTTGAACGGAAACAGAATACAGCTGACGCATTCGGTCACCGATCTAATGTGAACAGGCCAATTTATTAAACCAAATGCAACTGAAACGTTATCTACGTTGTTTAATAAAGTATTACATATTTACTCTCTGACTTCTCGAAAATGCAAAGAAAAATTGACAAGTTGTCTTCTTACCCTAAATTATGATGAGACTGAAAATCTCCTTAGATATTAAACTCCATCCATATTCACCCCTTACAAAGTTACAACACACAAGTCATACTCACACACACCCTCATCCATACAACACGTAATCCTAATCTATATTAATACTAAGAATTAATTTTAACTAATTTTTTTATTTTAATTTGTCACTAACATTAACTTTAATTTGTCATTAACATTATTTTTCAGTTTGTCATATGTTTTCTTCTGTTGTAAACCTGGAGGTGGGCGTTAACAGCTGCAACACAGTTTTATACTAACGCGGTTGTTTCTGTTCCTTAGTTTTTATGTATATGTCACCGTAAGATTGTAAAAACCGTTAGATTAATAACTAATCTAACTCGCGAAATTGTAAACTGGTGAAAGATTGTGAATAAATATGCAGGTAGTGCCTGGCTGATGACCGGGCACTTAGGTTTTATCGGGTTAATATACCTTAACAGATTACAATCTACCGAAAAATAATGCGTTAAATTGTAATCTTTCGACCTGAAAATAAATAAATAAATCTTTAAATCTAAATCTATCCCTATTCTTTGTTCGCAGGAACACTACGATTTCGGAATGCGAGCCGTCAAAACTGTGATCCTAGTGGCCGGCAACCTGATCCGTCAGATGCCGGACGGGGATGAGCGTCAGATCGTGCTGCGTGCTTTGCGTGACGTCAACGTGCCCAAGTTCCTTGCGGACGATCTTGTTCTTTTCAACGGTAATCATTACTTTTCATTACTACCCTCATTCAATATTTAAAAAAAAATGTCTAAGGGATAAAAATAAATATATATATATGAATATATATGTATATATAGTACAGATATATATAAATATAAAAAGTACAGTGAGACAGGGAAGAATCGGAGGGAGGCCTTTGCCCAGTCGTGGGACAACATAGGCTAGATTAGATTAGATTAGATAAAAAGTAGCCTATTTATTATTCCAAACTGTTTCTATTCTATCTCTGTGCCGGATCTGGATGAAATTTGGCGCAGCAATAAATTATAGTCTGGAATAATCTCGCTTTCAAATAAAACGCTTGCTATGAATTTAAAAGGTGAAATAGAAACCCGAGAGTTCCCGCGGGGACCTCAATCGACGCGTACGAAGTCACGGGCATCAGCTAGTATTAGTATAGATTAAGTTTAAAGTATTTAATAAATAAGAAGTCTGTAAACTTTAGTAGGCTTAAGTTAGCCTCTAAATAGTAAGTACCACAATAATTATTATTAATCATGTTCAAAATTTTGTAAGATTTCTACAGAATATTTGCTATAAAGTTATCTAAAATAAAGAATTAACAAAATCAAGTTCAATTTCTTGTTTTTTAAAACGCATGCTATGAATTTAAAAGGTGAAATTGAAAAAAAAAATCTGGTCTTTTTCATATTCAGGTATAATATCAGATCTGTTCCCACGAGTGGAGATCCCGGTGGTCGATTACGGTATTATGGAGCAATCTATCAGAAACATACTTGTCAAAAGAGGATACGACGATTTGTATAGTGAGTATATTAAGAGTATTATTAAGAGTATGTTCCGATATACACTGCGAGCACTGTTCAGTGCTCTTACTGTTGTTGAGCAGCGTCAAACTCCGCGAGGCTTACGTTTCTCCTGTAGTGTTGTGTGAAGAACAGCATTGATTCCACCTAAAAATTATTCGATGTTTAAAAAAATGGTAAAGTAATTAAGTGATTTTGGGTATGTTCCGATATACACTGCGAGCATCGTTCAGTGCTCTTACTGGGGAGAAATTCTTTCTGTTATGGAGTGACAGTATACTGCTGCAGTATCCTGGGTTAATATATATCATCAGAAATCGTCGCCATTTTTGTACTGTGAGGTAAGGTGCTCTCAGCGCTTTGATCACGTGATCAACAGTCATTTTATCTAACTATAAAGGAACAGCTTCGCATTATACTAAATTGACGTCACACCTTACAGTGCTCGCAGTGTATATCGGAACATACCCTAAAAGTGGTGGAGTCAAAACATTACATAACATAACACCTGTATGACCTATGTGTTTTATATAAATTCAGTTTAAAAACTCTCATGAATTTTACTGGATTATATTAAAAGAATGCAGCCATTAATGGCTCTGCCAAGTATCAGCTTGATGCATTGGATGGTGGATCGTCGTGCCATAAGACTAATTGATGTCTTAGCTTCAAAGCTTGGAACATAGCCGCAATGTTGCCTGTCTGTCGGTATTCTACGTCATGTTATATTTCGGAAATGCCCATGAACTTTTTCCTCCTTCAACTTTCTTCTATCGTATCGCAAAGCATACTCAGAATCTGCATCCGTACATAGTTGAAATTCCACGCGTATGAAGCGATTGCTTCCTTGTTTCTAATTTGAACCAATAGGTTATGGAATGCCTTTCCGGCTTCCGCTTTCCACTCCGCATTTTAAAATGGTTTTTTCAAATCAGGAGTGAACAGGCATCTTCTAGGCCAGCGCCCTCTACCTTATGCTGCATTACAACTTAGCTGCAAGTCTGACTAGTAGCGCTATTGTCTTAAAACAAATACATAAAATGATGTTAATTTAATATCTAAAATCATATTTCTTTTCAGCTTTTATTTTCAAAATAATCCAATTGTATGAGACGACGGTGGTGCGACATGGCCTAATGTTGGTAGGACCGGCTGGAGTGGGTAAAACAAAGGTATTATTTTTATTTTCCACTTGGCAGTTCCCAAATTTCAAACAGGCACTATGCTCAAAGTCCCATAGACTTAGTGCGTGTTCTTTATGTTTTTAAAGTCAAATAAAGTTTATTGAATTTATACCTAAATTATTAATAAGTGTAGTATACCTACCAGGTATACTACACTTATTGATGTTTAGTTATTTATAAAATAACTGAACATCAATAAGTGTAGTAGTGAAGTCCCGTAGACTTAGTGTGTGTTCTTTATGTTTTCAAAGTCAAAGTCAAATAATGTTTATTGAATTTAGGTAGGTATACTACACTTATTGATGTTTAGTTATTTATAAAATATAATGGTGATAATCAGTAACGGTATCTTAAAACTAAAGCTACGAGGGTTTGTCTAATTTAGGATGACATAATTGTGACAGATGAGAGGTGTATAGCAATAATGAAGATCAAGAGTGAGACAGGCTAAAGCAGTAGGTACAATGCAAACGGCATCTGCCAAAATTATTATCCTATGACAAATCATACTTTAATGCTTTTTTCATAATGAAAAAGGCATCAGCTCAGCAAAATGCAATGCAAGAACATTCAGCGCTGATAGCTGACAAGAAATTAATGCAGTTTTTTTGCAAATTTAAACAATTTTCCTGAAAGATTCTTTTGATGGTGACAGTGCTATGAGATCCTGCGAGATGCACTGACAGCCATCAAAGGCAAGTTGGCACCTGATGGCTTTCCCTTCACCCCTGTACACACGTTCGTTGTGAACCCCAAGTCAATCACCATGGGACAACTGTATGGAGAATTTGATTTGAATACCCATGAATGGTTCGTTAACATTTTTGTAAATTCTTTATTTGTTTTTAGCATTATAGGTTACATCCTCCTCATCCTTCATATTATTATTAATGACAAAGTTGCATGGAAGCAACCGGCCTCGCATCAACTGACCCACAAGTCAGTGTACTACTTGTAACGTATGTGTAGTGTTATCTACATATTGTAACCTTTTCTTTTCTATGAAAAGAGCAACTGCCGAGTTTCTTGCCGGCTCTTCTCAGTAGAACATCTTTCCGAACCGATGGTAGAGTCTTAACGTTTCATAAGTGACACAAGTTGTCCTACATGAAAAAATAGATCATTTATCATTTATCATTGCCAGTGTCATTGATCATTTATCATTTATCATTCCAAAGTGGCGTGCACTGATTTTGAAGCAAAATGAGGCATTCGTTAGTCAGAATACCTATTTACTAGCTGTTTTGATGAAAAATTAGTATTGACGTATTTACATTTGGGTAAGCAGTGCCTTCATGCCTCTATGAACTGCACGCCACTGATCATCGCGATATATTAGATTTTAAAGTTTTTCTAAACTTTTACTCTTAATAATAATAATAGGCGTGCGCTTGACGACAATCGTGCTTAATACAAAGCAATGATGAGGTCTAGGTTGGAGCGCGCTTGCCTAGAAGATGCCTTCAATCTATTGAATCTTGCCTTGTAGATACTTATGTTATACGCGGCAGGGAATACATGCGCTGGAAGGGTATAACACATCCTAGCGGATCGAATCAGAAAAGCAGAGCAGAACCGTTTCGTGAAATTAATACAAATTGTTAAACTAAATTGTTATTTGTTAAACTAAAAAGTTTAAAATCTAAATTAATCTAGTTTAATTAGAATCATATTCACATTTTTATTAAATGATATTTTTTTGTGAATCACTGGATATTGAACACACTTTTTCGCATTTATAATATTAGTATGATAGTATGATTAGTGAACAAGCAATAATTAAATTAATTAAAAAACACGACTGCCCTGCCAAAAACGAACTAAAAAGTTAAAAACAATAAATGATATTTTTTTGTAAATCACTGGATATTGACTATAGTGTTATATATTTTTGGAATCTAATCATCATTTTCTAGATGATGATTGTATAGTTTAATCTTATTTTCGAAAAATAGTAAGTTAGTTAATATTTTCCTACTCAGGACTGACGGTATACTGTCGAGTTTGGTTCGAGCTGGTATAGCAGTTGAGGATATGGATAAACGATGGTACGTTTTCGATGGCCCGGTGGACGCAGTATGGATTGAAAACATGAACACTGTAAGTAGCCTTTTATCATCATCTATTATCATTTCATCATCTATTATCATTTCATCATCTATTATCATTTCATCATTTATTATCAATTCCCTTTCTCATATGAGAGTGGAGGCCTGTGCCCAGCAGTGGCATGCAGTTCATAGAGGCATAAAAGCACTGCTTACCCAAGCTCCCCCCATTGCTGGCTCACTACTGAGCACGAGTTGCTTCTCGGAATGAGAATTTGGCAATAGTCCACCACGCTGGCCAAGTGCGGATTGGCAGACTTCACATACCTTCTTAAGGACATTTATGAAGAACTCTCGCTCGTGCAGGTTTCCTCGCGATGTAAAACCTGCCCACTGCCCACTGCCCATTGGCTTTATTGGGTATAGACAATTAGGATTATTAGTGCTATCCGTGCGAAGCTGGGGCGTATCGCGAGTGTATAGATAGATTACCGACATGAGTTAGTGACCTGATGATAAATATAAATAAACGGTCAAAATTAAAAATGAGTTACATACTCATTTTTTAATTTTGATTTATTTTGTGCATCTGTGTTATTGCTGCCAATAAAGACTTTTCTATTCTATTCTGAATAGAATAATTTCTGATCTAAAACAGGTATTAGATGACAACAAGAAGCTATGCCTGTCCAGCGGTGAGATAATGAAGCTGACTGAGCGACAGCGAATGATCTTTGAAGTGGCAGATCTAGCGGTCGCGTCACCTGCCACAGTGTCGCGATGCGGTATGGTGTACCTCGACACTCAGGTGGTTGGTCTGCCACCGCTGGTCAGCGCTTGGATGAAGAGTAACCTGCCACCGGTATTGTACCACAAACCTATCTGGGGGACTACTCTCTCTTTATCTCTCTCTTTCTCTGTCTCTTTCTCTCTCGCTCTCTCTCTCTCTCCCTCTCTCTCTCTCTGCGTTGTATTCCCCATAGCTGAAGATCGTGACCCCATTCCATTAATCACATAATGGCAGGGGTTTTCTTGGGATAGTAATACGGTGGGCTGACTGAACGACAGCGGATGGTCTTCGAAGTGGCAGAGATATTGCCTTCGCGTCACCTGCCACGGTGTCGCGATGCGGTATGGTATACCTCAACACTCAGATGGTAGATCTGCCACCGCTAGTCAGCAATTGGATGAAGAGCAACCCACCACCGGTATTGTACCACAAACTTATTTGCGGGGCTACTCTCTCTCTCTGCGTTGTATTCCCCATAGCTGTAGGTCGTGACCCCATTCCATTAATCACAAGTTTGTGGTATTGTACCACAAACTTATCTGATCCAGTGACAGCGTCGCTAGTATCTAGTAGTAGATAGATATCTATATTCAAACCATCCATCCATATTAATTATTTTTAATTAATTAATATTATAAATGCGAAAGTTTGGATGTATGGATGGATGGATGGATGTTTGTTACTCAATCACGTCAGAACGCCTAAACGGGCCCGAATGAAATTTGGCACGGAGATAAATTATAGTCTGGAATGACACATAGGCTACTTTTTTTCGCAGAAATTTAAACAAGTTTCCGCGTGAACCTAAAAACCTTCAATCCACGCAGATGAAGACACAGGCATCAGCTAGTTTTGAATAAACATGCTTTGACTTAATTGAGTATTTGACGAATAGTCAAAATCAGAAACTTTTTTCAAACGTCAAAACGCGTCCTAAGTAAGGGATTTGTATGAAATTTTAAATGGTGACGTCATTAAAGTACGACGCACTTTTTTACTTTAATCAATTGTTTAAAACGTTTATTGAACATAAAACTATCAGGGGGCATGGATATTACTACTTTTGAGAGATCCTCTATTTAATAATCACTAAAAAAGAATTTATTTGAATAATAGTCAAATCCCTAATTGGGTTGAATGTGGTCTGATAGGAAAACTCAAACAGCTTCGTCTCTACCTCAACTGATAAACGAGTAATACTATTAAAGGAGATAATATAAATTCGAGAGAAAGAAAAACAGGTTATCCACCAGTGGCACGCCACAGACAAAGCTAGATACAAATGTAACAATTTCGTCTGTGCCACCACCCAGAAAGGGTGTACCGCTCAGTGTGTTATTTCTTGCAGATTGCAGACAATATACGGAAAATACTCCCCGGTCTTATCACCACATACTTGTACCCGGCGCTGCAGCTTCTACGATCAAGTTGTACTGAGATCGTGACCTCTATAGATTCGTCTCTTGTACTAAAGTTTCTGGAGCTCTTAGACTATAGGCTGAGGCCTCTTACAGGCAAAGACGACAGACCGCCGCCGGGTAATCCCTTCTTGGCCATGATGCGTAAGTGTTTTCTTTTTATAAGACTGCCTGAAAAAAGGAGCATATTGTTTTCAGGGTTCATGTATGTATGTGTGTGAGTTTGTATATGCCAACATAACTTCTATATGCCTAAACCGATTTGGATAAATGAGGTATCTCTAGAATTCCTAGCTTATTCCGGGTGACATAGGCTAGTAAAATTTTAAAAAAATTTATGGGGTGACCATGGTCCCGCATTAAACACTAAAGTTGAAAAAAAAAACGAAAATAAGATAACTATTTAAACATCATCTGGAAAATGGTGAGTATATTCAAAAAAAATATAACACTATAGTTCAATAACCAGTGATTCACAAAAAATATCATTTATTGTTTTTAACTTTTTAGTTCATTTTTTGGCAGGGCAGTCGTGTTTTTTAATTATTGCTTATCATATCATATCATACTAATATTATAAATGCGAAAAAGTGTATTTTGTTGGTTTGTCCTTCAATCACGCCGCAACGGAGCAACGGATCATTTTTGGCATGGTATAGTTGAGGACCTGACGAGTGACATAGGCTACTTTTTATTCCGGAAAATTAAGGAGTTCCTGCGGGAACTGAAAACCTCCATCCACGCGTACGAAGTCGCGGGCATTCGCAAGCTATGTTCTATTTCTTTTTTTCCACAGCACGGCTAGCACCCTGCTGGGTGATATGGGCGGTGATCTGGTCCGTCGGCGCCACCTGCGACCATAACGGCCGCGCCAATTTCTCCGATTTCATGCGCAACCTGATGAACGAGAGCGGAGCCAAGCCGCTGTTCCCCAAGGAAGGAAGAGTCTACGATTACACGTTAGTAATGGTTACATAATGGGCATGATGACTGATTTTGAAAAATGGTCAGTTTATGTTGGAAGTATCTACTATTTCGAAAAAATATATTATTTCAGCACAAAAATAAGGTTTGATACATAAAATTGGTGTTTGAAATTTAAATTTAAAAATTCACGCCAAAACGCTCGCCTGTGTCATGGCGCCGTTTGTGACGTCACTATTGTTTTTACCAATGTACTCTGGGCAGTGTGCAGTAAAGAATAGTGTGATTGTCAAAGCCCGAAAACAAACAATTGTGACGTCATTCGCTTCTTGGTGTTTAATCCATTATGGCGGATTGCTGTATTTTATAGTTTTATTTTATAAAAATAAATAGCAATCTCACTCGAAATAGAAAAATAAATACGTTTTTTATAATCCATGAATCCTATTTCATTAGATAAATTCATAATTTCATTGATTCTTGGTTACTGTCATCATGCCTATTGTATTTACTCATGTCAATTTATTGATGCATTCCATCCGTACTAAGAACAGATCGAAATGTTTTCGTAAAGCAGAGGCCCATCTGTCTAATCTATTAACTATATTCTTTGAGTATTTTTAAGGATCGTTTGAAGGAATTTTATCTTGCTAATAATATGCTGTAAATTATTTATGTATTTGTTTACTTTTTGTTGTGTAGGTCTAAAATATTTATATATACATTATTATATTTAATTGTATTGGTATATATTTTAGTATTTTTTATTCGTGTAATTGTTTAGAATGTACAGTTTATGTAGTATATTGTATGTATTGTTGTTGCACTATCCCGCTTCGTTGCATTTGTTTCCTTATTTAAAGGTTGTCTGGAGGAGATCACTTTTAGTGATAAGACCGCCTTTGCGCACTTATTTATGTTTGCTTGTTCACTGTTTTTGTTTCTTTTTTAATGTTTTGTGTGGCAATAAAGTATTTATCTATCTATCTATCTAACTATATCTATGACTAGTGGGCCAGGCAGACATTGACCTGCCTAACCTAGAACCCGATTGCAACGCCCCCTACTGGGTCCAATTATGAATATAAACCATCCCTGGACCCACCCAATCATGCACAAAAATTTCATCAAAATCGGTCAAACCGTTCTCGAGTTTTAGCGAGACTAACGAACAGCAATTGATTTTTATATATATAGAAGATTTAACGATTAAGAATTCATAAATTGTATTGGTTAGGTACCTACTTCATAAATTTTCACGGCAGCAATGACGAAACATGTTATTTAATTAGTTTGTCATCTTATTCGTACAATGTTTCTTGAAATAAACGATTGATTTCATTTGATTTAAGCGAATCGTAATCATTTGACAGCTTAAAACGTATTATTCGAAGTGTTTTTGACGTGCAGATATTATCTATGAACTCCTTGAACAGGTCGAGTTATACGTTTGACAAACGATTACTATTACGATTTCCTTACACAATCGGGGGGCAGGTTCTCTTTATCACTGCCTCGTTAAAGTTAGGGGACTTAGGTTAGCGTGTGCGGGTTCGCGTCCCGGGTCGGGCCATACAAGTATTTGGGTTTTTCTTACAATAAATTCTCAGTACTATCCCGGAGTTAGGAAGTTTGCGGCGTTTCACCCCTGTGACTCTGAATCATGATCCTTCTCCGGTCGTGACGGATTTTCCGTCCCATTGAGTAAAGAAACATAGAGTATGAGAGTAAAGAAACAGAGCGCTCTTTTAAGTTAGGAATAACTCCAAATAACTTGATATTTGCCAGGCTACATGATGGTGGGTTTACTGATCCAACAGACGATGGTGAACCAGCAAATCCGTATTGGTATAACTGGATGGACAACCTTGAAGAGTACGAAGTAGACCCAGAGTGGCAATACGCAGGTAATGTTTTTTTTTTTTTTTTATTGTTCAAGATAAAAAATACATTAATATTGTGGGTATCACACTAGCCATCCTCAAAAAACTTTAACGTTTATGCGAGGATAGCGAGTTCACATTGCAGTTATTAGTCAAATGTATTTATGCAGGTATATAAATAACATTTTAAGTGAATTAAACAAATATATATATATATATATATATAATAAAATAAGTTTGGTTTAGGTTAGGTTAGTACTTATTATAACTTAAAATATTGTGTTATTTCTAAAATCAACAAAAAAGAAACAAAAATAACGTCTTACTTATAGGAAGCGTTTTCTACATAATATTGACACAAGGAGTGCCACCTTTATCCAGGAAATGCTTCTTACATTTCCTTATGAAGATGGTTTTTTTTAGGTTACTAATACTTTGAAGCGACAAAGGTAAATCATTCATGATTTTGGCCAAGATATACATAAATTTCCTTTACCCGTATATATTATTAGTTTTAGGTAATTTAAATTTCTTGTAATTAGATAATTTACGTAGATTGCTCTTCCGCTCGTTACAAATAAGATGTTGAATATTATGATATTCTTCCTTAAGGATTGCCAATCTCATTTTACTTTGCACTGGCAGCAATTTACAGTATTTAAATAATTCAGCATAATCGTTAGAGTATTTTATTTTAATTTTTTTAGGTATTATAGTTTTTAGTATTCTTAGTTGTAGGTTATATATGCGCGTCAAATACGTTTTAAAAGTTCTACCATAACTACTTAAGCCGTAGTCAATTATTGAGTCTGCCAGTGCCAAGTATAGCAGTCTTAGCGTTCTGTAAGGAAGCTTATATTTGAGTATATATAATTTACTTAGGATAGCTCTCAGCTTGTCGCAAATTTAATTTATATGAGGTTGCCAGCTGAAACGATAATCGATTTTGAGGCCGATATACTTGACTAATTCAATGGCTGGACAACTACACTTCTTTACGAGGCCATGCAGGCAGTCGTGCATATGGGCAACTATAGAAGCTTTATGATTAGTTTTATTATGCGCTGTATGTATATGCATTGCTTTGGTTTTTTTAGTGTTAATAACTAATCCTACATCATGCGCCCATTTACTTAATGTGTCAAAGTTAGCTTGCATCATTTGCTCGGCCGCCTGGAGATCCTTATTGGCCACAATGAGACATGTGTCATCCGCGAATTGATACACGGATCCCTCATCGAACAGGTTACACATCTCGTTTACGTAGATTAAATATTCGGTAGGGCCAAGTATCGAGCCCTGTGCTGTTCCTTGGGTCGTTCGTATACTGTCACTAATCGTATTATCGATTTTAACATAAGTTAATCTGTTTTGGTGATAATCCCTAAACCATTCGAGGAGGGGTCCTTGTATTCCACACTTCTCCAATTTGGTATAAAGCGTTTCAAATCTCAATAAGTCAAAAGCTTTACTAAAATCAATGAAAACAACGATTACATGTTTTTTATCATTCATGCAATCGTTGATTTCATTTGTGAACTGGCACAAAAGTTGAGAAGTATTTCGGTTTTTTTGGAATCCATATTGTTTTTTATTTATAATATTATGATCCTTTAGGAAATCTTTAATTTTATCACCATGTGTAACACCTTTAAACAAAGCTCTAAATCACGAACATAATCCACCACCACCACCACCACCACTACAGCCCATTAAAGTCCCACTGCTGGGCACAGGCCTCCGCTCTCATAGGAGGGTGGGAAATAGAGCTTAGGCCCACCATTTTGCTCAAATGCGGGTTGGCGAGCTTTAACGACTATTATCATATTAGTGATAATAACTGGGACCGACCGTGAAACTGGATCGTTGGTCTAGTGGTTAGCATTTTCGACTGCGGCTGACGAGGGCCCGGGATCGAGTCCTGGGTTGGGTCATAATTAATTATTGAGTTTTTCTGGCAAGAAATTCTCAGTACTAGCCCGGAGTTGGTGGTGTTTCACCTCCGTGCCTCGGAGAGCACATAAAGCCGTCGGTCCTGCGCCTGATCTCTCTCCGGTCGTGTCGGATTTTCCGTCACATCCGAGTGAAGGAATATAGAGTGCACCTGTATATGCGTATACACTTGTGCACTATAATATCTCCCGCGCAGATGGTTACTGGAAATTGGCCGCCGTGGCCGAAATTCGGTCTTGAGGACATTATATTAACTTGTACCTACTTCATTAAAACCTTTATATAAGCACAAGCAGACTTGCCCGCGACTTCGTCCGCGTGAAATAAGTTTTTTTAAATTCCCACGGGAACTCCCTTATTTTTGGGAATAATATATAGCCTTTGACACTCACAAATAATGAGGCTTTCTATTAGTACCAGAATTTTCAAAATCGGTGCAGTAGACCCCCTACAACGTCACAAACTCACAAACTTTACCTATTTATAATATTTATATAGATTAACCTTATACTTATCAAACATTAGCGAATTCCCGCGACTTCATCCGCGTGGATGGAGGTTTTTCGGTTCCCGCGGGAACTCTTTAATTTTCCGGGATAAAAAGTAGCCTATATTATGCTATTCCAGACTATAATCTATCTCTGTGTCAAATTTCACCCAGATCCGTTCAGCCGTTGGGGCGTGATTGAGTAACAAACATCCATACATCCATACAAACTATTTATAATATTAGTAAAGAGTATTCAATAAAATTATGTCATTAAACATGTCGTAAGTACGTTACACTTAGTTTATTAAAATTTCCATGAACTCACTCTCAAAAATTGTACTGAATTTATCTTTGAGAAAATCTCTAATTGGCCATATTAATCCTGTTTTTTTGTGTTTAAGTATTATTGTTTACTAGCTGATGCCCGCGACTTCGTACGCGTGGATCGAGTTTTTGTGGTTCCCGCGGGAACTCTTTAATTTTCCAGGATAAAAAGTAGCCTATAATCTACTCTGCTACTGTAATCTATCTCTGTGCCAAATTTCATCCAGATCCATTCCGCCGTTGGAGCGTGATTGAGTAACAAAAGTCCATACATCCATACATCCATACCTCCAGACATACATCCATACATCCAGACATCCATACATCCATCCAAACTTTCGCATTTATAATATTAGTATATATTAGAATCGCTGTAGATTGTCCTATGATAATAAAAAAAACCCACTACTTTAGATATCGAAGTGCCAACGTTAGACAACGTCCGAAGCGCCGCTATCCTGGGATACAAGATCGTGAACTATAACCACGTCATCTGCGTCGGCCCCACTGGCACGGGGAAGACTGTCACCATCTCCTCGAAGCTGTCAAGGGGATTACATAAGAAGTTCATTTGCGAGTTTCTAGTGTTCTCGGCTCGGACCTCTGCTAATCAAACTCAGGTAAAGTAATTTTCTACATCTACACCTACTTATTCTTTATTCTTTATTTATGAAAGATGCCTGGGGAGACATTACAGTTGCCCAATTCGTCTACCCAGGCTACAAATACCGTAAAATTAAAAAATCAAAACTAGACACAAAAATAAATAATATTACTGACTATTATAAACTAACATACTTCGATATAAGAAATCAAATGGAAAACAAAAAAACATTAACACACTAACTAATAATAAACTAGGTACCTCTTACCGCTTTTCTTAAACGGGTTTTATTTTATTTACAAGTTATATTTTTATTATTCAAAATATAGAAACATACCTACAGAAAGGTTGCGATCCATCTACCGAAACCAGACACGGTTTATATGCCGGTGGTCTTACATTTTTATAGATAGTAGATGATACCCGCGACTTCGTCCTCGTGGATTAAGGTTTGTAGATTTCCGCGGGAATTCATTAATTTTCCGAGATAAAAAGATCATCTCCAGGATACAACCTATCCCTGTACAAAATTTCATCAAAATCGGTTAAATAGATGGGCCGTGAAAGCGTAGCAGTATTTAAGTTTTTCAAGATAAGTAGCTAGCTACCTTCTCCGAGATAGAATAAGCACACATAAAAGACATCTTCATCCATTACTAGAATCACAATGGGGAAATTATTTCTTACTGATCATTAAATAGAGGGTCTTCTTAAATACCTAAAATTCACATCCTCAGTTAATTTTTATTTCGATAACCATTTTAAACTATAGATGAAAGAGAAAAAATATGTTGAAATTTTATAACGCCACATCTGTAACTTTCATACAACCTTCCATACTAGAAGCGCGTTTTAAAGTTAAATAAAGAGTTGCTGATCTGTCACCATCCCTATTATAATTCTTCTTCATAAAGGACGTAATAGACAGCAAGTTGGAGAGACGCCGTCGTGGAGTGTTCGGTCCTCCGCCAACCAAACGCCAAGTGTTCTTCATCGACGATCTCAATATGCCAGCACTGGAGGTGTACGGTGCGCAGCCGCCGATAGAACTGTTGCGTCAGTTCATGGATTTCTCTGGTAAGTCCGTTGAAATCGGTAAACTGTTGGTAAACTTGGTTGATTTTGATTATTGATTGATTATTTTTTTGGTTCCCGCGGGAACTCTTTTTTCCGTGATAAAAAGAAGCCTATACGCTATTCTAGAGTATAATCTCTCTCTGTGCCAAATTTTATCCAGATCTGTTCAGCCGTTGGGGCATGATTGAGTAACAAATATCCAAACATCATGATGTAAATTTACTCAAATAATTCTATTGAACTATCACAAATTAAAATAACCTACTGATATAAACTACACTGTGGCAACGATCTCGCATTCTCCAACCGGAGTTACAATATGAGGGTAGATCTAGAAAATAGGTAATAAATATAAAGTGAAATTATTGTGATTGCCGTAATATTTAAATATATTATAAAAACAGTGCTTTTTCTCTTTAAGTGAATTGTACAATTCTTTTGAGAAAATAAATTATTTAACCTGCCCCCCAATTGTGTAAGAATTGTCGATCAAATCGTCTAAGTTCGGTGTCAAAGTAAAAGTCAACCATATTATTATTGGGATAGAGGTCAATTTCGTGTATCCATTCTTATACCGTAAACGTATGAGAATGGATACACGAAATTGAGCTCGTATTTCAATGCCGTTATGGTTTACTTTACTTTGACGCCGAACTTTGACGATTGGATCGGCAATTCTTATATAATCACACCTGTGATACATCCATACGTCCATCCAAACTTTCGCATTGATAATATTAGTAAGATGAGTATAGAAGGATACAGAGGCAGACATGACCGAGCGAGAACTATGAAAGAAAAGTATTCTTTTTCATAGGTTGGTACGACAGAACCAATATCGGCGAGTTCAAGACGCTAATCGACGTTGGCATGGTGGCAGCGATGGGTCCACCAGGGGGTGGCAGGAATCCAGTGACCATGCGACTCATGCGTCATTTCCACTATATTTCTTTCACAGAAATGGAATACAACAGCAAGGTCTTTCTTCCAATTGTCCTTAAAGTCTAGGAATATTAGTTTTAAGTAATAATTATTAAACTACATAAGTAATTTTACGAAAATCTACCCCACAGAGGGTGAAATGAGGGTTGAAAATTTGTGTGCAAGTCCCATGTTTTTGTAGTTAGAGACTTGAAAATCAGGATTTAGGTTATTAGTTTTAAGTAATAATAAACTGCATAAGCAATTTTACGATTATCCATCCCAAAGGGCGTGAAATAGGGGTTGAAAGCTTGCATGAGGGTTATAAGTTTTTGAAGTCAGCAATAAGGACTTCTTAGTCTTAAATAATAAAAACCTGCCGATGCTATATAGCTGCTATAAGTAGGCCTTTTGCAGCGGGAAAATCTCATAGGAAATCAGTAATTGTACTCGGATAAAGTCGCGGGCGATCTCTAGTTAGTATATATATGTCACCGTTACATTGTAATCTAACTAGCGAAATTGTTAACTGTCGACAGATTGTGAACCGTTCAATGTTCTGAGTGTCAATATTTGAAATATTCATTGTATTTCGTTTTCTTGTGTTTTCTAAACTAGCGGCACGCTATGATGGCCGGTTTGACGTTTGTCCGCTCATGAAGTTCCGTATTAATTGATAACGACTTTGAAGGAAATAATTGTATTACTTTATTGACGATAGTGATGTGCAGAGATTCATAAATTTTATCGAATGTAGTTTCTCATGAAGTTCCGTATTAATTGATAACGACTTTGAAGGAAATAATTGTATTACTTTATTGACGATAGTGATGTGCAGAGATTCATAAATTTTATCGAATGTAGTTTTAGGTTTAGGACTCAAAATTTATTTATTAAATTGATTTCTTAAATGTATACAAGTGTAGAAAAATCAGTTTGCACCATTTAAGGGGTGAATGTACTTGTGAATATGAACAATTTTCACTATGTGGACAAACCTCTGAAATCGCAAAAAAATATCAATAAATTTTTAAAAATGGAATCTAATACGATCGTCACATAGGATCGCTGGCTAGCACAACTACTACCTCCGGCAAACTCGCGTCAATGCTCAATGCAAAACAAAGCAGTTTCGAATTGACGTTGCTTCGAAAAGTATAAACTGTCAGTGCAATGCGATTGTGATATAGTTTTGACCTGGCTTTGGATTTCAAATATTGATACTGCATTACTGTTGACCCTTGCTCGTTAATTTGGACTCTGTTCAAGCCCTTTGTTGTGGATTTCGTCGATATGACCGAACGTACGCAGAGAACTGTTCTAAATAGTCAGACACGTGAGTTCGTAATACGCCTTCGTAACTATTTCGATCGTGAAGCTCAAAATGGAGGGCCAATTTTACCTATAACGTCAGTGGTTGAACGCGTAGCTGATGCGCTTAATATTGGACAACGAACTGTTAGACGGATAACTAAAAAAAAATATGGCGAGACTGGCACAGAAGAAAATAAACTTCACACACCAAAAAAGAGAAAACGAGCAAAACCAGTCGTAGGCATCGATAGCTTTGATGCCGATGCTATCCGAAGACATGTTTACGGCTACTATTTACAGAAGGAGTATCCAACAAGAAAAAAGTTGGTGCATTCACTGAAGGAAGCTGGATTATTCTTCGGTGGGGAAAGTTCTTTAACGAAGATTTTGAAGACCATTGGATTTCGATACAAAAAATGTAACAAACGCAAAATATTGATGGAAAGATTTGATATAGCGATGGCAAGGTATACTTTTTTACGGCAAGTGAAAGAAATCAAAAATTGGCAAAATGTTGTGTTCTTGGATGAAACATGGCTTAATGCTAACCATACTGTAGGCCGTTCTTGGAACGATGACACAGCAGCATCTACTTCCAAAGTTCCTGTAGGAAAAGGATCGCGACTTATAATTTGTCACGCCGGAACCATCAACGGGTTTGTCGAAGGTTCTCTCATGGCTTTTGCGTCAAAAACCACTGGAGACTATCATGAAGACATGAATGGAGAAAAGTTTACTGAATGGTTTACCTCAATGTTGTGTAGCCTCCCTGAACCATCTATTATAATTATGGACAACGCCCCATACCACTCGATGCAAATTGACAAGCCACCTGCCCAATCCCAAAAGAAAGCTGATATCGTCGCATGGCTTCGTAAAAATGGCGTAGATGCAAACATGAATATGTTAAAAGCGGAATTAGTACGTCTTTTAAAAGAAAACAAACCAACCAAGATCCGATACGTCATTGACGAAATAGCATTAGAACATGGGCACAGAGTTATACGGTTACCGCCTTACCATTGTGAGTATAATGCGATTGAGTTGGTGTGGGCTCAAATTAAGGGATATGCTGCAAGACACAATACAGAACCCCCATTTACCACAAAAAAAATGCTAAAATTATTAGAAGAAGCTTGTGAACATGTGACTAAAGGAGACTGGGAAAAGGTTGTGAATAGAACTGTTAAATTAATAAGGGAAGATTATGAAAGAGATGTGAAAATAGATAATATTATAGAAAACGAACATATAATTATTAATGTATGTGATGATAGCAGTGACGACAGTGAAAATAGTAGTATGGACGAATCTGATTAATTATGGCCTTTTGTGGCACCTTTTTTGGTATCTTTTGTATTCATATGTTTCTTGTGTGCATATAAAGTATGTATATTCATTTTCGTTCAAATATTCAGTTCGTTCAAATAAATTAAATAAACATATACATTTTTGTTTTATTAAACCTATTTAATCAGGTACAAAAACAAAACTTAATTGTTTTTTGTTCGAGAATAAATTGACATTCCACATCACTATTGTAATGTGTCAAACCGGCCATCATAGCGTGCCGCTAGTGTAGTGCCCGGCCTGCCGGGTTAATATACACAGATTACAATCTACCGAAAAATATTAATGTTATTATATTATTATAAAATATTAATATAAAAATATTATGCGTTAAATTGTAATCTATTGACAGTTTACAATTTCGCTAGTTATGATCTAACTAGCGAAATTGTTGAGATCACAATCTAACGTTTTTTGCAATTTTAGGGTGACATATATAATATGTTTTACAGTACGGAATCTTCAATACGATACTCAAGTCATGGACGCGTAACTTCAAGCCCGATGTGACCATCCGCGAAAACGCGTTCCTCAAGAGTTCCATAGAAGTGTTCAACTCGCTGGTGGAGGAACTTCTGCCTACGCCCACCAAATCGCATTACACGTTCAACCTGCGGGACTTGAGCAAGGTGTTTCAGGGCATTTTGATGCTGGATCCAACACATGTTTCGGTTTGTAAATTATGCTTTTTAAAATTTAAGAATTAGTATATAATATTGACTGCCTCGTTTATTTAGTGGTGGTGGTGGTGGTGGTGGTAGCAGAATTGTCCGCGAGTTCGTTCGCGTGAAATAAGTTTTTTAAATTCCTACGGGAACTCCCTTATTTTTCGGGATAATACATAGACCTATGACACTAACAAATAATGAGGCTTTCTATGGGTACCAGAATTTTCAAAATCGGTTCAGTAGATCCAGAGATTACCCCCTACAACGTCACAAACTCACAATTCACAAACTTACAAACTTTACCTCTTTATAATATTAGTATAGATTGGGTTTTTTTTGACAAGAAATCCTGACTAGGTACTAGCCCGGAGTTGGCGTTGTTTCACCCCCATGCCTCGGAGAGCACGTTAAACAGTCGGTCTTGCGCCTGATCTCTCTCTGGTCGTGTCGGATTTTCCGTCCCATGGGGCTATGAGAGTAAAGAAAAGAGTGCACCTGGGTATGCGCACACATCTTGTGCATACCCAGGTGCACAAGATGATATAATATCTCCCGTGCAGATGGCTAATCTTTCTGGAAATAGGCCGCCGTGGCTGAAATTCGGTCGGGAGGACATTATGTTTTATTATTATTTATATCTATATAATATATATAATATAAGAAGTGCTGGTTTCTGAAACAAAAATATCTAACGTGTCAATTTAAGGCTAGGCAAGATCACAATGTACTTTATCTTTTGAACGCAGGCTTCTAAATATGTAAAAGAAAAAGGTGACTGACTGACTTATTTTTCAACGCACAGCTCAAACCACTGAAATTTGGCATACAGGTAGCCTTTATGACGTCGGCATACGCTAAGAAAAGATTTTCGAAAATTTTACTCCTAAGGAGGTCAAATTGGTATTGGAAATTTGTATGAAAATCGATTAAGACCAATAATTTAAACTTTAACCTTCAGGATGAAGATGATGTGATAAGGTTGTGGTATCATGAGCATCAACGGGTGTATCAGGATAGATTGGTTAATGCTGAAGACCGGAAGTGGTTTGTTACGTAAGTATTACATTCCTGTAAATCACAAGAGTTTTCCTCTGATTTTCCCTCGAAGATCAATTATCAGTTAAATAAGGAAATCATTTTTTATTTTGCCAACCTTTAATAAATATGAGATGCTTAGGACAGTTTAAGGCTGGTTTGGATTGGATTTTGTTCACTGCTGCCCTGAACAATGACTTTGAGCGAAGGTATTCAAGCCGATATATTATATACGTGTTCGGTCTGCAGCGACTCAAATATATTGATAAATTCTTTATTGTCATTCAAACATAAAGATATATAAATATAAAGAAAACACTTAAAAAATACGGAATATAAATATAAAGAAAACACTTAAAAAATACGGAAAACAGAGTTTGTAAAGACGGTTTTATCACTAAAAGTGATCGCCTCCAGGCAACCCATCTATTATGAACCTTAAAAAGGAGCAACTTATGATCATACAATAAACTGCATAAATATTACATACTAAAGAATTACATAAATGACTATAATTCATAAAATATACTACATAAAGTCATACACAATTCAAATTCAAAAGTTTTTTATTCAAATAGACTTTTTACAAGTGCTTATGAATAATAGAATGAATCTACCACTCAATCAATATCAATAATATAACAGTACATATAATATATTTACACAAAATGCATATAGTTCGCGTGCGAGTTGAATGCAGAGCTAACGTATGGTGACACATACAAAAGCTCTGCATTCAACTCGCGCGCCTATTATAACTATTCTACTTAGAGCATGTTGATATACTTGGTTGAGATCTTCTGTCAAGCCGAACAGTGTCGAACTCTTCGCTTTCTAAAGCAGTGTCGCTATTAAACCACTTTGGGAGCCTGACATCATACATATCCATCTATCTATCTATCTATATTTAAAACAAAAAAAAATATTTCTACCTACGTCCGTGTTATAGACTTTGAAACCATCCAACCGATGTGCCCCAAACCAGTTTCATTAGAACGGCAATAAATAATGCGATGATGGTTTTGATCAGTAAATTTGTTTTTAAATTTCCTTTTTTTGAGTAGAGTTTCCGGATACCGGGTATCCGCTAGTAAATAATAAAGTAAGAAGCAATGGAAAAATTATTGTAGTAATAATACTGTTCTTTTGATATAGTTTGCTGAATAAGAAGATTCAAACAGAGTTCAAGAAGAAATCAGCGGATGTGATTGGTGGAAGGCTGATGCTATTTGGTGATTTTATGGACATCGGCGCTGATGACCGGAAGTATATCGAGATCACTGATCAAGCAGAGGTGACTGCTTAAGTTATTTAAAACGCTTTTTAATGATGATGCAAAAATTTCATATTCTCCCTCAGTAGGTATTTTTTTTACAAGTTAGCTCTTGACTGCGATCTCACCTGGTGGAAAGTGATGGTGCAGTCTAAGATGGTAGCGGACTTAGGAGCATGGCAGTGGAGTATATTAAACCCATACCCCTAATCGGTTTCTACACGGCATCGAGCTGGAACGCTAAATCACAGCAGGTTATAGCCACGACCGAAGCGAATTCAGAAATTATAAATTCCCAAATTGACTCTGCCGAGGAGCGAACCCGGGACCTCAGCACGTTAAGACAACAGCGCTCAACACTGCGCCAGGGAGGTCGTAGGTCGTAAAATTATGAAAAAAAAAGTTCTGTTTTTATTGTTTTTCCTATAGTTATAATACTCTATTTTTGGGCCTTGCTGCCTGAAATAAAATGATTAATAATAAAAAAAATAATAATAATAACTTCAATGCTCTCCGACTTTAAAACCCTGTTTTAGCAATCTAATCCATTTCATTCACATAATAATTATGCTGCCAGCTTTCTGACAAAATAATTTACGTTTACAATCGTGCATTGTCGAGTCAACATCTGAAGATGCTCCGGTATCGGAGTGAAACGTGCGTTGAGAGTATTTTGGAAGATTTCTGTGGTGTGGTGAATAACGCGGGCGATAAGTACGGGATACTCACTGTACCACATAGATTTACTTATTGTCGCGGATTAAAGCGAATCAAACTTCTAGTTCCTTCATTAATTTATAAGTGCGGGATACTCACTGTACCACATAGTTTTACTTACTGTCGCGGATTATAACGAATGAAACTTCTAGTTCCTTCATTAATTTGTAAGTGCCGGGATACTCACTGTACCACATAGTTTTACTTATTGTCGCGGATTATAACGAATGAAACTTCTAGTTTTTCATTAATTTGTAAGTGCGGGATACTCACTGTACCACATAGATTTACTTATTGTCGCGGATTATAACGAATGAAACTTCTAGTTCCTTCATTAATTTATAAGTGCGGAATACTCACTGTACCACATAGTTTTACTTATTGTCGCGGATTATAACGAATGAAACTTCTAGTTCCTTCATTAATTTGTAAGTGCGGGATACTCACTGTACCACATAGTTTTACTTATTGTCGCGGTTTATAACGAATGAAACTTCTAGTTTTTCATTAATTTGTAAGTGCGGGATACTCACTGTACCACATAGATTTACTTATTGTCGCGGATTATAGCGAGTTAAACTTCTAGTTCCTTCATTAATTTATAAGTGCGGGATACTCACTGTACCACATAGATTTACTTATTGTCGCGGATTATAGCGAATTAAACTTCTAGTTCCTTCATTAATTTGTAAGTGCGGGATACTCACTGTACCACATAGATTTACTTATTGTCGCGGATTATAACGAATGAAACTTCTAGTTCCTTCATTAATTTATAAGTGCGGGATACTCACTGTACCACATAGATCTACTTATTGTCGCGGATTATAGCGAATTAAACTTCTAGGTCCTTCATTAATTTTACGTCCCCCCTAAATGTCCCTAACAGGTTAGCCCACTACTACTTTAGATCATGACTTACCATTAGGTGAGATCGTAGTCTAGGGCTAACTTGTAATGGATAAAAAAAAAATTGTCTAACAGTTAGATGAAGTACTAGCACACTATCTGAATGAGTACAACTTGTCGTCGACGGCGCCACTGGATCTGGTGTTATTCGAGGATGCGGTGGCACATTTGTGTCGTCTGTCGAGAATCATGAGGCAACCAATGGCCAATGCTCTGCTGCTTGGTATGGGGGGATCAGGTATAACGTTCTTTTTTTTTCATACCATAATATGTAACCACTACAGCCCATTAACCTCCCACTGCTGGGCACAGGCCTCCACTCTCATAGGAGAGAGGGAATTAGAGCTTAGACCCACCACGCTGCTCCAATGCGGGTTGGCGGGCTTTAACAACTATTATCATGTTAGTGATAATAACCGGGACCGACGGCTTAACGTGCTCTCCGAGGCACGGGGGTAGACTCCGGGCTAGTACTGAGAATTTCTAGTCAGAAAAACCCAATACTTGTTATGGCCCGACCCGGGACTCGAACCCAGGACCTCGTCAGCCGCAGTCGAACATGTCAACCACTAGACCAACGAGGCAGTTATACCTAATAATAATAATAATATATAATACAATAATATGCAATACAGCCCAAAAAATTAAGTCCTATTAGTAATAGCACGAAACGGCCCATCCGTTCAACCGACTTCGATGAAATTTGGTATAGAGGTAGGTTAAATCTCGGGAGAAGGACATAGGCTACTTTTTATCCCGGAAAATTTAAGATTTCCTGCGGGAAAATAAAAACCTTATGCCACGAAGATGAAGTTGCGGGCAACTACTAGTTTATGATAACTTACCAGCCCTCCGATTGTGTAAATGATAAATGAAAAAAAGCAAAAGCCTGCGCGTCAAAAAGCATAATTGAACTCCTTAAACAGTTCGATTCATACGTTTTATGCTGCAAAATGATTGCGTTTTTATTAGACAATTGGGCCTCTGAAACTATGCGTAAGCATAAAATCTATTTAAATATCAAATGTGGCTGATTTAAGTTTGCTTTAAGAAAGAAGAGTTTCCTGCCGGCTCTTCTCAGTAGAACATTTTTCCGAACCGGTGGTAGAGTCTTAACGTTTCATAAGTGACACAAGTTGTCCTACATGAAATAAATAAATCATTTATCATTTAAGTACACCTTTAAAATCTTAAAGAGAGGTTAACTTTACAGTTGAACTTTTCCCACACAGGCCGACAGTCGCTGTCCCGTCTTGCGGCGAACATGGCTGAGCTGCAGTGTGTGCAGATTGAGATCACCAAAGCATACGGACAGGCGGAATGGCGGGACGATCTCAAGAAGACCATGATAAAGGCTGGCGCTGAAAATCGCGGCATCGTGTTTTTGTTCTCCGATGCACAGGTACAAGATCTTTGTATCTGACTGCTTCAGGTGGACATTTTTGTGCAATACGCCTAACAAATAACTAAAGATTAGCCCGGACCGGTCCGAGGATCTATAGGGGTCAACTGAAAATCAGCTGTTACGGTGCATCACACCATAGCAGCATTACGCTGAGTTTGATGCCCTTTTTGGGATTTTCTGCAACACAGATTGTTAGTCTATAAGTTTTATTTTCCTTTTATTTTTATTTTTTGTAATTTGTTTTTTCTGTGTGGTATGAAATCCTAAATAAAGATTTATTTATTTATTTTATTTATTTAAAGTGACCGACATAGCTTTTAGGGCTGGCACGCTGAAGTGTGAAGTGTGTCGCAGGGCCGATGGACGTTGGAATCTAAAGGTCCTCGAGTGCAGACCACGTCTTGGTAAACGGTTATGACGACCTCCGTGGCGCAGTGTGTAGCGCTGTTGTCTTAACGTGCGGAGGTCCCGGGTTCGATCCCCGGCAGGGTCACTTTGGGAATTTATAATTTCTGAATTTTCCCTGGTCTGGCCTGGTGGGAGGCTTCGGCCGTGGCTAGTTACCACCCTACCGGCAAAGACATGCCACCAAGCGATTACGCGTTCCGGTACGATGCCGTGTAGAAACCAAATAGGGGTATGGGTTTAATATAACTGCCATGCCCATAACTGCCATGCCCATAACTGCCATGCCCCTAACAGGTTAGCCCGCTACCATCTTAGATTGCATCATCACTTACCATCAGGTGAGATCGCAGTCAAGAGCTAACTTTTAGTGGATAAAAAAAAATTTAAAAAAAACGGAGCGTAGGGCGCCCAGCAAGGTGGAGCGATGATATCCGGCGGGTGGCTGGCATCGATTGGATGCGAAAAGCCGAGGAAAGAGCACGTTGGACCTACTTGAAAGAGGCATATGTCCAACAGTGGATGTACAATGGCTGATATTGATGATGATGATGATGACACCTAACAAAGTTATAGTGAACATCACAGTGAAAAATTCAACCTCTATTTTCCAGTAGGTACTTACGATAAGGATGATGACAACTCAATCAAATCAGCAACTCTTTATCAAAGTTAAAAACGCGCTTCTAGTATGGAAGTTTGTATGAAGTACATAGTTGTGACTTGTGACGTCATCAAATTTCATCGCACTTTTTTTCTTCAATTTGTAGTTTAAAATTGACGAAGTTAATAATTTTAACTTAGGATGTGAATTTTAGTTCTTTTAGAAGACTCTCTATTTAATAAACAGTGAGAAATAATGTATTAATGATCCCTATAATCCGTCTTATTTATAAGTAAACAATGATATTCAGTTTTTTAGTCTTTACTTGACAACCTGGTCTGCTTGTTACCAGATATTATTAGAATGTGAGAATGGCATAACTTGTTTATAGATAGGGATTCCTGAGTTACCTTTTACTACCAACAGTTAAAGTTGACTTTTCGTTTCAATTATGATAACCTCTTTACGATTTCTGTAATGTCAAAAATATTATAAAAAATGCCTATTTCTAATCACCATTCCCCAGATAAAAATGGAATCGTTCCTTGAAGACTTGAACAACATACTAAGTTCGGGAGATGTTCCAAACATATACGAAGCGGAAGATCTAGACGGGATCTACATGTCAGTTAGACACGCAGTCATGGAGATGAACCTGCCAGCGACGAAGGCGAATCTGTTCGCCTGTTACCAGAAGCGTGTGAGAAGCAATCTACATATGGTTGTCGTTATGAGCCCCGTGGGGGAGGTTGGTAACTCTCTCTGTCTCTATGCGTCGTATTCCTCATTACTGAGGGTCGTGACCCCTTTTCATTTTTCTATACTTAATATTATAAAGAGGTAGTTTGTGAGGTTGTAGGGGGGTAATCTCTGGATCTACTGAACCATTACTTGTGAGTGCCATAGGCTATATATTAACCCGAAAAATTTGAGAGTTCTCGAGGGGATTTAAAAAACTTATTTCACGCGAACGAAGTCACGGGCATCTTCTAGTATTTAATATACTACAAGGTAGCCCTTGACTGCGATCTCATCTGATGGTAAGTGATGATGGAATCTAAGATGGTAGCAGGCTAACCTGTTAGGGGCATGGCAGTTATGGGCATGGCAGTTATATTAAACCCATACCCCTATTTGGTTTCTGTTAGAAGCCTCCCACCAGCCCAGACCAGGGAAAATTATGGAATTATAAATGCCCAAATTGGCCCGGCCGGGATCTATCCCGGGACCTGCACACGGTAAGACAACAGCGCTCAACACTGTGCCAGGGAGGTCAGGGAGATGTGAATATACGATAAAACAATTCAAACTAAGTAAAAAAGAAATCCAACGCTCTTTCCGCAACCAAGGCTCTTTCAGTGGTTACCGTAAACATCAACATAAAATTCAAAATTCAAATGTTTTTTATTCAAATTAACTTTTACAAGTGCTTTTGAATCGTTGAGTGAATCTACCACTGATTCGGAATGTCATTCCTACCGAGAAGAACCAACAAGAAACTCGACGGTTGCTCTTTTGAAAAAAAAAATACAATTTTATTAATGTATATGCCACCGTAAGATTGTGAAAACCGTTAGATTGTAATGTATCTAGCGAAATTGTAAACTGTCGGAAGATTACATTTTAACGCATTATTTTTCGGTAGATTGTAATCTAGTAGGTATGTTAACCCGATAGAACCTAAGTACCCGCGGCCGGGCCCTACCTGTATATTTATGACAAATCTTAACCTAACCTATAAGAAAGAGACAAGAAAACGTAAATACAATGATTATTTCAAATATTGGTAACATTGAGTTGTTCACAATCTTTCAACAGTTTACAATTTCGCTACATAGATTACAATCTAACGGTGACATACACATATTTTGTAACCGCTGTCCTTAGCATAGCTGGAGCGAGTCAAATCCATAATGGTAATAATATAAGTCGATGGAAGAGATGATCATACTATACTAATTTTATAATTGCGAAAGTGTGTTGTGTGTGAATATTAGTAATATGGATTACTTGCCATAAATACGATCACGATATTGATTGAAGAGACATTTAAATAGCTGTCATCAAAAACCTTAATTGTCTTTTTAACGATATTTCCTCATGCTTTAGCATAAAATAGAACCACCAAACTTGGTAGTGATAAAGTGAACACTTGGGATTGGGACACATTTTTCCAAATTGTTTTTGTGAAAAAAGTATGTCACGCGACATATCATCATCATCATCATCATCATCACTACAGCCCATTAACGTCCCACTGCTGGGCACAGGCCTCCACTCTCATGAGAGAGAGGGAATTAGAGCTTAGACCCACCACGCTGCTCCAATGCGGGTTGGCGGGCTTTAACGACTATTATCATGTTAGTGATAATAACCGGGACCGACGGCTTAACGTGCTCTCCGAGGCACGGGGGTGAAACACCGCCAACTTCCTAACTCCGGGCTAGTACTGAGAATCTCTAGTCAGAAAAACCCAATACTTGTTTTGGCCCGACCCGGGACTCAAACCCGGGACCTCGACGGCCGCAGTCGAACATGCCAACCACTAGACCAACGAGGCAGTTAAGTTTCCGGGATAAAAAGTAGTCCACAACTATACCCATGCCAAAAATCACGTTGATCCGGTGCTACGATGCGGCGTGCTAGTTTGGCGACTGAAAAAAGCTACCAACAGGTGGCGCTGTAGTACATTATCTCACGCTTTAACATCATGCCTTGCTTCGGTATATGGACTGGCCCACATTCTATGGTTGCATTCAACATAGGGTTTTATTTAATCGAATAAACAATTTTTGAAATTAGGTACCCTTTCTGGTATCTAACTAATCTTTATGTCTTTGTCGTCAATGCATAATAATATTATAATTCAGTCATTATAATAAAAATATTTAAATAATAGTCTTTTGTAAATGATCTTAGGAATATATTATGACCATTTATAAAACAAATTTATAATTATTGACGAAAAACTAGCGAATATAAAAATTTAACAAAAAGTTATTAATTCTGTAACCTTCGCATTTATTATTATATCAGCGGCACGCTATGATGGCCGGTTTGACACATTACAATAGTGATGTGGAATGTCAATTTATTCTCGAACAAAAAACAATTAAGTTTTGTTTTTGTACCTGATTAAATAGGTTTAATAAAACAAAAATGTATATGTTTATTTAATTTATTTGAACGAACTGAATATTTGAACGAAAATGAATATACATACTTTATATGCACACAAGAAACATATGAATACAAAAGATACCAAAAAAGGTGCCACAAAAGGCCATAAAATATTATCTAGTTGTGCTAGCCAGCGATCCTATGTGACGATCGTATTAGATTCCATTTTTAAAAATTTATTGATATTTTTTTGCGATTTCAGAGGTTTGTCCACATAGTGAAAATTGTTCATATTCACAAGTACATTCACCCCTTAAATGGTGCAAACTGATTTTTCTACACTTGTATACATTTAAGAAATCAATTTAATAAATAAATTTTGAGTCCTAAACCTAAAACTACATTCGATAAAATTTATGAATCTCTGCACATCACTATCGTCAATAAAGTAATACAATTATTTCCTTCAAAGTCGTTATCAATTAATACGGAACTTCATGAGCGGACAAACGTCAAACCGGCCATCATAGCGTGCCGCTAATATAGTATGGATACCAATACAAAATCATAATTTCAATAATCAGTAATCTTTTTATATTCATTTTAAACTACTCGTAATACAGATTTTCCGTGCTCGACTGCGCCAGTTCCCTTCACTGGTCAACTGTTGTACCATCGATTGGTTCAGCGAGTGGCCCAAATCTGCTCTGGAGTCTGTGGCGAGGCATTTCTTCTACGGCATGCCTGAGTTACGCACCACTGATGAAGTCATTGAGTCTTTGGTTGTAAGTACTATACTATCTTATCATGTCATCATCATTTCAACCCATTGCCGGGTCACTACTGAGGCGAGTCTCCTCTCGGAATGAAAATGGTTGGGCCTTAGTCCATCACGCTGACCAAATGCAGATTGGCGGGCAAGGGCTAGGATTTCACCGCTTCACGTTAATATGAGAAGGTGTCTTCACGTTAATATGAGAATGAGAAGGTCAAACACGTGAGGGCCCGATTGGCAGGTCCTCGAAATTGAAGCGGATTAATAGTCATTAAAGGACATGACCAGTAATTGCCCTCCGATTCGGGACAATGTGCAGGATTTCCGTTTTTACAGTAAGGTTTAAAAATTCAAAACGAAATTATTATGGATTTATTATTCCAAATAAGGTCAGGGTTCAAATGACAAAAAAAAAACAGTACGTTTATTATTTAAATCTTGAGCGTCCGCTTTCCTCTTTAAGCACTACTCCATTTTGACGTTCCATTATATCCATGCCTAATAATAATCTTGTACAATACATGAATACCATTTAAGCACCTTAGTCATTATATTATGAATGATTTATTTTTGGTCAAATTTTATTTTTCATTCAATTTAATTTCATTTTTGGTTAAATAGTAATGAAAAGGAAATGTATGTTTTGTTTATAAATTATTATTTTTATCTTTTGACAAGTCTCAAACTAATAGATCGAACAAAGCATTTTGAAATACTGCGTTTAAAGGAACGCCCTTTCACATTGCATATGCTGCCATCTGTGGTCGAATAGTTGAACTTGTCAACCAAAAGTAGTGAGCAATACTTAAAAATATTTTCTAGACTCACCACAATAACTAGCGCCATCTAGTGTGGGAAAGCAGTTTTTGGTGAAACTTTTTTTATTTATTTTCTCAGTTTTCAGAGCCTTCAGACTCCTGAAGCTTTTTATTTGAAAACTATAAAATATAACAATTACAATAATAAAGAAATAATACTTGAAAATATTTTTTTAGACTCGCTCAACACAATAAATAGCGCCATCTAGTGCGGGAAAGCAGTCTTTTGGTGAAACTTTTTTTGTTCATTTTCGCAGTTTTCCGAGCTTTCAGACTCCTGAAACTTTTTTATCTGAAATTACAATAATAAAGAAATCATTTTTTGACACCTAGGCAAGCTGCCTTAGTTCCACCGGTCAAGTCCTTTAAAATCTGTTTTATATAAGTAAGATTGTGAAAACCGTTTGATTTTAAACTGTTGAAAGTTTACAATTTAATGCATTATTTTTCAGTAGATTGTAATCTGGTAGGTATGTTATGAACCTAAGTATTATTTACCTGCGTATTTATGACAAACCTTAACCTAACCCATAAGAAAGACACAAGAAAACGTAAATACAATGAATATTTCAAAAATTTACACTCAGAACATTGAACGGTTCACAATCTGTCGACAGTTTACAATCTAAAGCGTTAGATTGCAATCTGACGGTTTTTGCTATTTTAAAATGGATAAACCATAGACAACGTAGATAATAGTCGTTTTAAGCACAGTCCCCAAAAAGTCCACTTTTATAAAACGAAACTTGACCGACTTATTAACGTAGCGCAACGCAAATTTTGGCATTAACAGAAGGTATTATATTTTTATACGACTGCCTGAAAAAAGGAGTATATTGTTTACAGGATTCATGTAGGTATGTATGTATGTATGTGAGTTTGTATATTCCACCATAACTTCTATACGCCTGAACCAATTTTGATAAATGAGGCATCGTTAGAATCGCTAGCTTATTCCGGATAACATAGGCTAGTAAATTAAAGAAAAAAATTTATAGCGTGACCATGATCGCTTATTAAAGACTAAAGTTGAAAAAAAATATCGAAAATAGATTAACTATATAATCATCATCTAGAAAATGATGAGTAGATTCCAAAAATATATAACACTATAGTTCAATATCCAGTGATTCACTAAAAATATCATTTAAGAAAAATGTGAATAAGATTCCAAAGGCTATGATATGCAAATCGCTTCTTAGGGAGGTAAACTCCAAAAATAATATGGCAGGGCAGTCGTATTTTTTAATTCGTTAAATTAAGTTCACTTGTTCTTGTCGTTTTCTTCCCTTAGTCTGTCTGCTGCTTCGCCCATCAGAGCGTGGTGGAAGCAAGTGCCAAGTTCCTCGCTCAACTGAATCGCCTCAACTACGTTACACCCATGTCTTATATGGAGATGCTTGGCGCTTACGCGGAAATGTTTAGAAAGAAGCAAGCTTCCATACTCACCGAGTCCAATGCTCTTAAGACTGGTTAGATTTTTGTACCCATACTTGAGAATTGAGAACGTGTCGTCGTGGATCGCCGATCGTCTAATCTAAAAATGATTTTCGGCAGGGTCAATTTGGGATTTTATAATTTCTGAATTTTCCCTGGTCTGGCCGTGTAGGAGGCATCGGCCGTGGCTAGTTACCACCCTACCGGCACAGACGTGCCGCCAAGCGGTTAAGCGTTCCGCTACGATGCCGTGTAGAAACTGATTAGGGATATGGGTATAATATATCTGGCATACTCCTAACAGCCCGCTACCATCTGCATCATCACTTCCCATCAGGTGAGACCGCAGTCAAGGGCTAACCTTTAGTGGATTTAAAAAAATACGCACTACTTGGCCAACAGATCCTACTTCACATTAGATTTAATTTATGATAACCTGTACCTGTACTATTTCGAACTTTTCGCCTTTAAGTGTTCTTAAAGGCGAAAAGTTTAAAAAAAAAAAAGGCGAAAAGTTTAAGTTTAAGTTTTAAATTGTGACGAAATTGGATGTTTCCAATTTCGTCACAATTTAAATTAAAAGCCACCGAACTTTTTACTTTATTTTTGAATTACCAAAATCCACGTGGGCAAAATCAAAGGCATTCCTGTAATATAGACACAAAAGTATTTGGTTTTATACAAAAATTAAATCAAGAATAAATTTCCTTAAACGCCTAATTTTATTTCTACGAATACCTAAGAAGCTTTCCATATTTATACAGGGTACGTCGTGATACCAAAAGATCTCGAGATCAAATAGCCAAAGGTCGATTGCCATACCTGTTCCAGGAAAAAGTTCCATTACAAAATATATTACTTTCAATATGGTTCCAATTTCAATATTAAACATTTCGATGGTTTCTTCATACCGTTATTACAGAAAACATAATCCGATATTAATTTCGCCAATCGTAGATATTATTCATACATATAGGACTTTAAGGATCTGGAGTAAAATAATAAAGCAGTGAAAAATTTAATTAAAAAAAATATTTTTTTCATAGTAGCTATAGGGGCCTCCAAACATTGACGAATCAAAATTAGGCTGTAATCTAATGTAAACTGAGCCAGTCGGTAGTTGAAGGCCCCAATGGATAGTTTGTATAAAATTTTACATAAAATTTGATTTTGGTTACTGTCGTGAAATTTAGACCCCCATTTTCCTCCTATAAACGGATATCACATAAGAACATGTTACCAAGTTACGGTCAAGCTATGGTAAAGTCAAGTGTTGAGTATAGATTGAGGAAATTACACCCCCAAGGAATTTTTAAAAATTTCACCCGAGCGAAGCAGGGGCGCGTCTGCTAGTATTTACTATAATAATGTGGCGCAGAGGCATAGATATTACGTAGTAAATAAATAATAATCAAATATTTCACGTAACAAAATTGATTAGTTGGCTATAAAATCGAGCGTAGAGCATAGTGCTATATATGCTGTAGGGTGGCGAGTTTTATACCTACAGTTGGTTGCATTCTGATTGTATATAGGGCCTTAATACCCAGGCTTAACTTAATGCTAGTTTTCTGTTCGCATTTATTACAAGTAAATTGTGAAAAGTATGCATCAAAATCAAAATTTAAATTTTATGTGTAGAAATAGGTAAGTTAGTTAGTATATAGTTGGTAAAATGTTTTTGGTATGCAATACTTTTACCTGGTTGCTAATTTTTTATTTCGTTCTTTCATTATTCACAACTTTTCGCCGTCCCAAAAACAAATAGGCACCAGAAAATAAACCAGTTCAGCGATTCTGCCCCTTGTTGAAAAAGTGCGAGGCTCCTTTACAGATTTTGGAAAAGTGTCAAATTATATCAAATTTTAAGGCAAATAATAATAATAATAATGTCCTCCGGACCGAATTTCGGTCTCGGTGGCCAATCTCCAGAGAGATTAGCCATCTGCGCAGTAGATATTATAATGCACAAGTGTGTACGTCAACACAGGTGCACTCTCTATTCTATTACTCTCATAGCCAGATGGGACGGAAAATTCGACACGACCGGAGAGAGATCAGGCGCAAGACTGATGACTTTACGTCCTCTCCGAGGCACGGGAGTAAAACACCGCCAAATTCCTGACTCCGGGCTAGTAGGTACTGAGATTTATTGTCAGAAAAATCCAGTACTTAATTATGGCCCGACCCGGAACTTGAACCCGGGTCCTCGTCAGCCGCAGTCGAACATGCTACACCCACTAGATCAACGAGGCAGTCTTTTTTTTTATCCACTACAAGTCAGCCCTTGACTGCGATCTCACCTAATGATGCAGGCTAAGATGGTAGCGGGCTAACCTGTTAGGGGCATGGCAGTTATATTAAACCCATAGCCCTATTCGGTTTCTACACGGGATCGTACCGGAAAGCTAAATCGCTTGGTGGCACGCTAAATCGCTTGGTAGGGTGGTAACAAGCCACGGCCGAAACCTCCCACCAAGCCAGATCAAGCTAAATTCAGAAATTATAAATTCCCAAATTGACCCTGCCGGGGATCGAACTCGGGACCTCCGCATGTTAAGACAACAGCGCTTCACACTACGCTACGGAGGTCGTCAAAACGCGCTTGACCAGTATTCTTGGTTATAATAGGTCTGAACAAGCTCAATCAGACAGAAGTGGAGGTGAAGCAACTGCAAATCGAGTTGGCTGAACTGAAACCGTTAATGGAGAAGGCTGCCGAGGAAACAAGAAAAGTCATCGATCAAATCGCCATTGATACTGTAAGTGATTTAACTCCGAAACCTGATGGTATATGGCTTGAGGTAGGTACATTACTGCGGATGTGCTGCAATCATTGATCGGAAATTGTATAGAATACTTAACAAACCACTACCACCAAAAACCTTATTGCAAATGCCAACGATCTGATCGCCTTCGCCCTCGCCTTTGCCTTCGCCCTCGCCGTCACCGAGCCCTCGCCCTCGCTATTGCCCACGCCCTCACCATCGCCCTTGCCCACGCCCTCCCGTTCGCCCTCGCCGTCGCTCTAGACATTTTTGGGTTAACAGATTTTAAAACACATTGAAAAGTATTACAGCTTTGATTCTGTTATCAATTGTGAATACTGTAACTCTGTACACTCATTATAATTCTGTACACTCGCCGTCACCGTAGCCCTTGCCCTCGCTATCGCCCACGCCCTCACCATCGCCCTTGCCCACGCTGTCGCCGTCGCTCTCGCCCTCGTCCTTGCTCTAGCCCTCACCCTCGCTCTCGCCTTCACCTTCACCATCGTCCTCGCCCTCGCCCTTGTCCTCGCCTTCGCCCTCGCCGTCACCCTTGCCTTCGCCGTCGTCCTCGCCCTCGCCTTCGCCTTCTTCCTCGCCTTCACTCTCGCCTTCACTCTCGCCTTCGCTCTCGCCTTCGCTCTCGCCTTCGCTCTCGCCTTCGCTCTCGCCTTCGCTCTCGCCTTCGCTCTCGCCTTCGCTCTCGCCTTCGCTCTCGCCTTCGCTCTCGCCTTCGCTCTCGCCTTCGCTCTCGCCTTCGCTCTCGCCTTCGCTCTCGCCTTCGCTCTCGCCTTCGCTCTCGCCTTCGCTCTCGCCTTCGCTCTCGCCTTCGCTCTCGCCTTCGCTCTCGCCTTCGCTCTCGCCTTCGCTCTCGCCTTCGCTCTCGCCTTCGCTCTCGCCTTCGCTCTCGCCTTCGCTCTCGCCTTCGCTCTCGCCTTCGCTCTCGCCTTCGCTCTCGCCTTCGCTCTCGCCTTCGCTCTCGCCTTCGCTTTCACCTTCGCCCACGCCCTCGCCTAGGCCTTCGCTCTCGCCTTCACTCTCGCCTTCGCTCTCGCCTTCGCTCTCGCCTTCGCTCTCGCCTTCGCTCTCGCCTTCGCTCTCGCCTTCGCTCTCGCCTTCGCTCTCGCCTTCGCTCTCGCCTTCGCTCTCGCCTTCGCTCTCGCCTCCGCTCTCGCCTTCGCTCTCACCATCGCCCTTGCCCACGCTGTCGCCGTCGCTCTCGCCCTCGTCCTTGCTCTAGCCCTCACCCTCGCTCTAGCCTTCACCTTCACCATCGTCCTCGCCCTCGCCCTTGTCCTCGCCTTCGCCCTCGCCGTCACTCTTGCCTTCGCCTTCGCTCTCGCCTTCGCTCTCGCCTTCGCTCTCGCCTTCGCTCTCGCCTTCGCTCTCGCCTTCGCTCTCGCCTTCGCTCTCGCCTTCGCTCTCGCCTTCGCTCTCGCCTTCGCTCTCGCCTTCGCTCTCGCCTTCGCTCTCGCCTTCGCTCTCGCCTTCGCTCTCGCCTTCGCTCTCGCCTTCGCTCTCGCCTTCGCTCTCGCCTTCGGTCTCGCCTTCGCTTTCGCCTTCACCCTCGCCCTGGCCTTCGCCTTCGCCCTCACCCTCGCCCTCACCTTTGCCCTCGCCTTCGCCTTCGCCATCGCACTCGCCCTCGCCCTTACCTTCGGCGTCACCCTCGCCGTTTTTGGGTTATCAGATTTAAAAACACATTGAAAAGGATTACAGCTTTGATTCCGTTATCAATTCTGAATACTATATCACATTATAATTCTGTTACCTTTATGAATCTGTTTTTCAGTCCCTGTTCGCCCTCGCCGTCGCTCTAGACATTTTTGGGTTAACAGATTTTAAAACACATTGAAAAGTATTACAGCTTTGATTCTGTTATCAATTGTGAATACTGTAACTCTGTACACTCATTATAATTCTGTACACTCGCCGTCACCGTAGCCCTTGCCCTCGCTATCGCCCACGCCCTCACCATCGCCCTTGCCCACGCTGTCGCCGTCGCTCTCGCCCTCGTCCTTGCTCTAGCCCTCACCCTCGCTCTCGCCTTCACCTTCACCATCGTCCTCGCCTTCGCTCTCGCCTTCGCTCTCGCCTTCGCTCTCGCCTTCGCTCTCGCCTTCGCTCTCGCCTTCGCTCTCGCCTTCGCTCTCGCCTTCGCTCTCGCCTTCGCTCTCGCCTTCGCTCTCGCCTTCGCTCTCGCCTTCGCTCTCGCCTTCGCTCTCGCCTTCGCTCTCGCCTTCGCTCTCGCCTTCGCTCTCGCCTTCGCTCTCGCCTTCGCTCTCGCCTTCGCTCTCGCCTTCGCTCTCGCCTTCGCTCTCGCCTTCGCTCTCGCCTTCGCTCTCGCCTTCGCTCTCGCCTTCGCTCTCGCCTTCGCTCTCGCCTTCGCTCTCGCCTTCGCTCTCGCCTTCGCTCTCGCCTTCGCTCTCGCCTTCGCTCTCGCCTTCGCTCTCGCCTTCGCTCTCGCCTTCGCTCTCGCCTTCGCTCTCGCCTTCGCTCTCGCCTTCGCTCATGCCTTCGCTCTCGCCTTCGCTCTCGCCTTCGCTCTCGCCTTCGCTCTCGCCTTCGCTCTCGCCTTCGCTCTCGCCTTCGCTTTCACCTTCGCCCACGCCCTCGCCTAGGCCTTCGCTCTCGCCTTCGCTCTCGCCTTCGCTCTCGCCTTCCCTCTCGCCTTCGCTCTCGCCTTCGCTCTCGCCTTCGCTCTCGCCTTCGCTCTCGCCTTCGCTCTCGCCTTCGCTCTCGCCTTCGCTCTCGCCTTCGCTCTCGCCTTCGCTCTCGCCTTCGCTCTCGCCTTCGCTCTCGCCTTCGCTCTCGCCTTCGCTCTCGCCTTCGCTCTCGCCTTCGCTCTCGCGTTCGCTCTCGCGTTCGCTCTCGCCTTCGCTCTCGCCTTCGCTCTCGCCTTCGCTCTCGCCTTCGCTCTCGCCTTCGCTCTCGCCTTCGCTCTCACCATCGCCCTTGCCCACGCTGTCGCCGTCGCTCTCGCCCTCGTCCTTGCTCTAGCCCTCACCCTCGCTCTCGCCTTCACCTTCACCATCGTCCTCGCCCTCGCCCTTGTCCTCGCCTTCGCCCTCGCCGTCACCCTTGCCTTCGCCTTCGCTCTCGCCTTCGCTCTCGCCTTCGCTCTCGCCTTCGCTCTCGCCTTCGCTCTCGCCTTCGCTCTCGCCTTCGCTTTCGCCTTCGCCCTCGCCCTGGCCTTCGCCTTCGCCCTCACCCTCGCCCTCACCTTTGCCCTCGCCTTCGCCTTCGCCATCGCACTCGCCCTCGCCCTTACCTTCGGCGTCACCCTCGCCGTTTTTGGGTTATCAGATTTAAAAACACATTGAAAAGTATTACAGCTTTGATTCCGTTATCAATTCTGAATACTATATCACATTATAATTCTGTTACCTTTATGAATCTGTTTTTCAGTCCCTGGTTGCGAACATTAAGTTAAATTATTGAAATTAAAACTCCTAAATGATCTCAGGAAATAGCAGAAGAAGCTAGGATCAAAGTGGAAAAGGAACAGGCTATAGCCGAGTTGATGGCTAAAGAAACTACCGCAATGGCTGAAGATGCACAGAGAGATTTAGGCAAGTTCCCTTTTAAATTAACATTACAAAATTTAAATAAGATGACCAGAAACTGCCCTCCGATTCGGGACAATGTGCAGGATTTCCGTTTTTATATTAAGGTTTTAAAATTAAAACGAAAAATTTAACGAATTTTTTATGGAATAAGGTCAAGGTTAAAATGTCTAAAAAAAAACAATACGTTTATTGTTTAAATCTTGAGCATCCGATTTCCTCTTTTAGACACTACTCTATTTTGACGTTCCATTTTATCCATGCCTGATACTTGTAATCCTACATGTATCTCCATTTATGTACCTCTGTCACTATATTATGAAAAGGAAATATAAATGTTTTGTTAATAATTATTTTTATTTCTTGACAAGCCTCAATGAAACGTGTAATTGATCGGACAAAGCATTTTTAAACAACCACTACGTTTAAAGGAACGCTATTTGTAGCTCAATTATTTAGAATTTAATCACGTGAAATCCATGTTGGTGCCACGTTGGTCTTATGGTTAGCATATTCGACTGCGGCCGACGAGGTCCCGGGTTCGAGTCCCGGGTTGGACCATAACAAGTAAATTTCTTGTCCGTGGTTTTCTGACAAGAAATTTCTTGTCAGTGGTTTTCTGACAAGAAATTCTCATTACTAGCCCGGAGTAAGGAAGTTGGCGATTTTTTACCCACGTGCCTCGGAGAGCACATGAAGCCGTCAGACCAGCGCCTGATCTGTCTCTGATCGTGTCAGATTTTCCGTCCCGGCTATGAGAGTAAAAGGAACAGAGAGTACACCTGTGTATGTGGACACACTTGTACACTATAATATCTCCCAAGTAGATGACTAATCTCAGGAGATAGGTCGCCGGGACCGAAATTCGGTAGGGAGGACATTATATTGTAACTAGCCGATGCCCGCGACTTCGTCCACGTGGTATAAGTTTTTTTAATTCCCGTGGGAACTCCTTAATTTTCTGGGATAGAAAGTAGCCTTCCACTAGTAGTCACTTTCCAGGTCTTCAACTATATCCATGCCACTATAATCACGTCAATCCGTTGCGGCGTGATTGAAGGACAAACCAACAAACAAACATATTTTCACATTTATAATATTAGTATGATACCTTTCTTTTAATACTAGATGAGGCAATGCCAGCACTGAGAGCTGCTGAGAAAGCCCTGCAAGAACTGAACCGTAATGACGTGGTGGAAGTGAAAGCTATGAAGAAACCGCCCGCTGGTGTTGTGCTGGTCATTGAATCGCTGTGCGTCGTCTTTGATATCAAACCGATCAAGGTTTGATTTTTTACAAGTTAGCCCTAAACTGCGATCACACCTGATGGTAAGAGATGATGCAGTGTATGATGGTAGCGGGCTAACCTGTTAGGGGCGTGGCTGTTATATTAAACCCATATTCAGTTTACCAGTATTCATTTCAGTTTACCAGTATTTATATTCAGTTTACCAGTATTCATTCGGTTTGTGTACCAGTATTCATTCACTTTTTACATGGCATCGTACCGGAACGCTTAATCGCTTGGCGGTACAACTTTGCTGGTAGAGTGATAACTAGCCACGGCCAAAGTCTCCCACCAGGCCAGACCAGGGAAAGTTCAGAAATTATACATTCGGGACCTCCGCACGTTAAGACAACAGCGCTCAACACTGCGCCACGGAGGTCGTCAAAATAATCTGATGAATAGTCTGATGATAGAATATTAACAATAATATACAAACCAAGTTGTTCAGTATCCATACTGATTTAAAGATTTACTCCCAGCTGTATTGGACTTAAGCCTTCCGTTTGAGCGCTATTACACCCAATCCGTAGTCTTTCTTAGGATGTACTAGTTGCCACCCTCTTTATTTCATTTATCCAACCAGAGGCCCATTTGTATAAGCAAATCGTAATCATTAAACAGCTTAAAACGTATTGCTCGAACTGTTTCAGGAGTTCATAAACAGGTTGAATCATCCGTTCGATAAACGATTAATCGGGGGGCTAGCGTTGAGTTTAATTTTGCGCGGTCCTTTCTATAATTTTTTGGCTATCTCTGTTATGACAAGAATGACCTGCCTACTTACTGCTAATTGGGTATTTGATAAATATTTAAATCTGTAACTTTTTTCAAACGTCAAAACGTGTCCTAAGTAGGAAATTTATATGAAATCCTGAAATGTGGCGTCATTAAAGTTCGACACTCTTTTTTACTTTAATGGATTGTTTTAAATGGTTATTCAACATAAAACTAACAGGGGGCATGGATATTACGACTTTGGGAGGTCCTCTAATTTAATAATCACTAAAAAATAATTTATTTGAATAGTAGTCAAATACCCAATTCAATTTGTTGAAGTTATGATTTTCTAATCTATCTAACCTTAGTCTAATTAAATTAACCTACTTTTGTAACAGGAGCAAGGACCAGGTATTGGTCAGAAAATCTTGAACTACTGGAAACCAGGTTCGCAAATGTTGTCAGATCCGACCGCTTTCTTGGACTCCCTCATGAAGTACGACAAGGAATCCATCACTGAGGATATGATCAAGAAACTCAAGAAGTTCGTACAAGACCCTAACTATGACCCTGCGAAAATTTTGAAGGTGAAAATATGAAGTTTCTTATACGAAATACTAAGGAGTGAAACGCCCTTTCGGCGTGTATTTAGACTGTGAGGAGGAGGTGACTTTATCGTCGTTTGTCTTTCTTGCAGCAGACACACATAACCCAATTTAATGTAATGTTTTAATGCCTAATCGGAAATTGGTGGATTTGAACATTTAGCATTTACCCAACCACCTACAACTTTCTTTGTAGCTGTTATTTTATAATACTTTTGACAACCTCCTTGCCGCAGTGTTGAGCGCTGTTGTCTTAACGTGTGGAGGTCCCGGGTTCGGTCCCCGGCAGGGGTTTCGGAATTTATAATTTCTGAATTTTCCCTGGTCTGGAAGGTGGGAGACTTCGGCTGTGGCTAGTTGCCACTCTACCGGCAAAAACGTGCCGCCATGCGATTTAGCGTTCCGGTACGATGCCGTGTAGAAACCGAATAGGGGTATGGGCTTAATATAACTACCATACCCCTTACAGGTTAGCCGTGTCAGGAGAGACCGCAGTCAAGGGCGAACTTGTAATATATTTACAAAACAAAATTATTTTCTCCATTTTACTGTACATTTTGCTTTAATATTGTCATTTTGGTATTCAGGTGTCAAAAGCATGCATGTCTCTATGCATGTGGGTGCATGCCATGTACAAATTCTATCACGTGAATAAAGCAGTTAAGCCTAAAAAGGAGGCCCTTGAACGAGCTACGAAAGAATTGGCTGCAGTCGAAGGTTTCTTTATTTTCATTTTAATATTGTGCTGTAAGCTCGTTTAACTAATTTAACTGCCTCGTTGGTCTAGTGCAGGAATTCCCACAGTGTTCGACGTAAAAGGAAACTGATTTTGGGGATCAACGAGGTCTAAAAAGTAAGTAAGTATTTTTTATTAATTACACTTGATATTTACTGAACAAAATAAATATATGCCTATTTATTTTGTTAAATTTTCATGAGAATATGATGTCATGTTTACACACATAACCAACCACAAAGTTTTAAAATTGATAAGTATTTTGTATCAATAGAAAAAAACTAGAGATAGGATTTTTAATTAAAGGGGGTCTGAGCTATCAGTTCTTTTTGGAAAAGGGGTCTCTTGGCCAAAATAGTTTGGGAATCCCTGGTCTAGTGGATGTTTGACGAGATCCCGGGTTCGACTCCCGGGTCGGACTATAACAAGTGTTGGGTTTTTCTGAAGAACTTCTCAGTACTAGCCCGGAGTTAGGAAGTTGGCGGTGTTTCACCCCCGTGCCTCGGAGAGCACGTCAAGCTGTCGGCCCTGCGCCCGATCTCTCTCCGGTCGTGTCGGATTTTCCGTCCCATCGGTCTCTGAGAGTAAAGTAACTAGAGAGTACACCTGTGTATGCGCACACACTTGTACACTATGATATCTCCCGCGCTGATGGCTAATCTCTCTGGAGATAGGCCGCCGTGGCCGAAATTCGGTCGGGAGGACACTATTATTATTATTTATTACTAACCAGTTGGTCTGGCTGTGACAATATAATCATACTCAGATTAGAAGTCTTCAATGGAGTGGGCCTTAAAGGTTAAATATAGTCAAAACTAGAAGATCTCAGCAGCAGATTTTAATGAGAAATGGCACCAGAGGCCAGAGCTTTAAAAAAAATTGCAGGAATTAAACTTATACTTTTTTTTCAGCAATGTTGGCAAACGCCAAAGCAAAAATGCAAGCTCTGCTCGAAGGCATTGCCAAATTAAATGCTTATCTCCAAGAAAAAGAAGAGGAAAAGAGGAAAATGGAGGAAGATATTAATCAGTGTTTGGCGAGAATGGATCGTGCTAATAGGTGAGATACTACTATTTCAATATCTGCTCCCCGATTGTGTAAGGAAATCGTAATCGTAAACGTTTGTCAAACGTGTAAATCGACCAATTTAAGGAGTTTATAGATGCCTGCACGTCAAAAAATATGTATGATCAATTGATAGCCTAAAACTCTAGGAGTTTTAGGAAACTCCTAGAGTTTTAGGCTGTCAATTGATTACGATTCGCTTAGACAATTGGGCCTCAGATCTTTCTCTTTAGTATCCTATTCAATTTCTTATACTATTTGCTGTGCTGCTGCATTTCAGGTGAGATCGCAGTCAAGGGCTAACTTGGAGTGGATAAAAAAAAACATTATAACCTGCATTGAAAGTGCGAGTTTCAATGCCTGTTGAGCCACCCGAAACTAGTCAGTTTCAGACGGATGCGACTTGCCGGGCAGAAAACGATCGGTTTCTGCCCGAGGGAAGAAACCGATGATTTTCTGGCCGCTGAATGAAGTCGCAGCCCTGCTTTCGATCCTGTCAGAGTATTTTTTGTTTATTTCAAACCTTTTTGTTATTTTAACCATCATAAAACTGACGGATATTATACTAACATAAATAAGAAATAGATTTTTAATAAAACTCGCACTTTTAATGCGGGTTATATGAAAAATACTAGCTTAGGCCCATGACTTCGTTCGTGTGGATTGGGGTTTTGCGGATCCCGCGGGAACTCTTTAATTTTCCGGGATAAAAAGTAACCTATGTGTTATTCCAGACTATAATCTATCTCTGTGCCAAATTTCATCCAGATCCGTCCAGCCGTTGGGGCGTGATTGAGTAACAAACATCCATTCATACATCCATATATCCATACATCCATACATCCATACATCCAAACTTTCGCATTTATAATATTAGTATAGAAGTATAGATAGTGTGTGGCTAGGGATGCAACAAGATTTCATCGAAAGTCTTATTTCATCCCTAGCCACACAATATACCTTTCCTTTCCTTTCTTATTTCTATCCATCTCATATTTTTCTACTTTTACTATTTATTTATTTCTCGATAACATGGGAAGATATGGGATACTAATATCAACTATGCGTTAGGTTGCTTAACGGACTATCGAGTGAACGTGTCCGCTGGATTAAAACCATCAAGGATCTGGATATAGCCCAAGTGAATCTCATTGGAGACATCATGTTAAGTGCTTGTAAGAGGATGCTTATTTATTACTTACTTAGGGCCGCTTGCACAAGGACGTTTAAACTGGTTTAGTTAAATTTTGTAATGCTGTCCCTTTTTGGCAAGTGCATTACGTTGTTGCCGAAAAGGGACAACATTAAAATATTTAATTAACAATGTGCAAGTGGCCCTTAATTTGTTAAATCGTGAGTTTTGTTCATAAGCCTGAAACGCTTACATTTTTAATAAAAAACCCGTCTGTGTTTTTTGTGGGCTCTTCATAGACCAGAGCGAGTTTGGAACTCTTGTAGCTTTAGGTTTAAGTTGCCGTGGCTTATTATCACCATCACGTCTTATATTTTTTGAGCGTGACGTTCATAAGGTGTACTTTGTAGGTACCGATCTTATACTTCATACTTAATATTATAAATGCGAAAGTGTGTTTGTTTGTCAATTGTTGGTTTGTTGGTTTGTCCTTCAATCACGTCGCAACAGAGCAACGGATCGACGTGATTTTTGGAAAATTAGGGAGTTCCCATGGGAACTAATAAAACTTATTTCATGCCGACGAAGTCGCGAGACTCAGCTAGTTTTGGATAAATATACTTTGAGCTTGAGTATTGAAGTGAAAACTTCTTTAGGTGCGTTGAGCACTTTTTGGTAGGCGCTAAAAGTGTTGATTCGCGTAACTGTGACCGTGAACATATAAATATACTACATTCGAAATTAAACTTTAATACTAAGGTATTAAAGACAGTAAGGAAAACAGGACAGTGAGAAAAAATTCGTTTTCACTTCTATCGGCAGTCCCTATGACTGCCAATATATATTTTTTTAGTTGTTTTGGTGCAAAAGCGCCACAAATACATACGCAGTGCCTTCATTTTAGGTTGTCAGTACACCAATTTCAACGGTATTTCAAAGTACATATTATGTAGTATGCATAGTATGTACTATGCTATATTATAGAATAGTTTATTACAAAGCTGAGATATAGTTTAGGCAATGGGACGGTTTGTTGTATGGAGACCCCCGCATTGAATCCTCAGTCGTAAAATCTTAGCAGGGTTCCAGTATGGTATGAACCAATACTTATAAAAAATATCGAAGAAAAAATCCATCCGGAAGTTAGGTATTTATATCTGAGACTTAATATTTATAACTGAATATTCTATCGATTTCTTTTTTAAATAATAGTAGGTAGTATATTTCTACTCAAAACCGAAATATCAAACGAAATAATCATGCAGAACATCGATATTTATACCGATTTTATTACCTAAAATGCGTTTACACGACAATGTTCCTTCCTGCTTAACAAATAGGTATAGCATAAAAACTCCTACTTCCTTTCAGATTTTTTATTGGACACTTTTATTATACCTACTACCTACTACCATAACTCATGATAAATTTATCATACTGTAAAGTTTCGTCGCCTGAGGAATTATTGTTGGGGTCGACTAGCTTTATTGCCTAGACTATTAAATGAATTGTGCTTTGTTATGTATCCGTATTTTTCATTCAAGGTGCTGTAGGATACGTGACACCGTTCACCGATGAATTTCGAAGAGAACTGCTGGACCAATGGATGACTCACATCGTTGTAAGTAACATATATATTAAAAGGATAGGTCTGTTAAAATGCATTTAGAGCACTCTCTCTTTGCGTTGTATTCCTCATCACTGAGGGTCGTGACCCCTTTCTATTAATCACATAATGGTAGGAGTTTTCTTGGGATAATAATGCACTCTCTATTTGCGTTGTATTCCTCATCACTGAGGTTCGTGACCCCTTTCTATTAATCACATAATGGTAGGAGTTTTCTTGGGATAATAATGCGGTGGGTTCGCACGTCCTTCCGCATACGACCCGACTAAGATTATTTAAGCACTTAGGTTTTTGTAACGATTAATATCACATGTTAGTGATAATAACCGGGACTTAACGTGCTCTCAGTGGCATGGAGACCAATAAAAAAGGCCAAATTTGAACTTTTTGAAATTTCGGTCACCCATCCAGTTACCGACTTGGGTCTGCGTTGCTCAACATCGCAATCTACAGATATGCGTTGTCACAGCTAAGCCACTCGTCCCTCGACTTAGAGCACAAGAAGATAATTTCTATTCCTATTGTATGGTTAATTATCGGTAGATATTTGTGACTTTATTTTGAAAAATTTCCAGAAAGTAGAAGTACCCCACACTGAAGGTGCGACCCCACTAACAATACTTGGTGATGCAGTTGTCATAAGGTAGTTTTGATAATCTTAATATATTTTAGATGTAAACCCTTTAAGTTGAGCCTTAATTATTGGATAGAAGCAGGCGTTACTTTACGGAAGTCCACGATAATGAAGGAACTAGAAGTTTATCGTTGAGTCCAATCGTGCATTGTCGAGTCAACATCTCCTGAAGAAACGTACGTTGAGAACAAGTCATAATTAAAAAAAATTAAAAACACGACTGCCCTGCCAAAAAACCAACTAAAAAAAGTTAAAAAATGAATTGAGTTAAATTAGAATCTTATTCACATTTTTATTAAATTATATTTTTTTGTGAATCACTGGATATTGAACTATAGTGTTATATATTTTTGGAATCTACTCATCATTTTTTAGATGATGATTATATAGCTAATCTTATTTTCGATTTTTTTTTTCAACTTTAGTCTTTAATGCGGGACCATGGTCACCCCTTAAATTTTTTTAAAATTTTACTAGCCTATGTCACCCGGAATAAGCTAGGGATTCTAACGATACCTCATTTATCAAAATCGGTTCAAGCATATAGAAGTTGTGGTGGAATATGCAAACGCACATACATACATACATGAACCCTGAAAACAATATACTCCTTTTTTCAGGCAGTCGTATAATAATTTGAAAGATTTGTGTGGTGTGGCATTGTGCCGGTGCAAATTGCTGGCTTGTGAATACCGCAAGCTGCAAGTGCAAGATACACACTGTACCACATAGCTTTACCTACTGTGGCGGATTATAGAGAACTAGATGATGCCCGCGGATTAAAAGTAGCCTATGTCCTTCCCCGGGATACAAACTATCCCTATGCCAAATTTCATCAAAATCGGCTGAACAGATGGGCCGTGAAAGCGTAGCAGACAGACAGACATACGTTCGCATTTATAATATAATAGATGACGCCCGCGACTGCGTCCGCGTAGACTAAGGTTTTTTTGATTCCCGCGGGAACTCTGGACTTTCCGGGATAAAAAGAGGCCTATGTTTTTCCCCGGGATACAACCTATCTCTATGTCAAATTTCATCAAAGTCGGTTGAACAGATGGGCCGTGAAAGCGTAGCAGATAGACACACGTTCGCATTTATAATACTAGATGATGCCCGCGACTTCGTCCGCGTAGACTAAGGTTATTTTGATTCTTGCGGGAACTCTTGACTTTCCGGGATAAAAAGAGGCCTATGTTCTTCCCCGGGATACAACCGGGATAAATCTGTATGTCAAATTTCATCAAAGTCGGTTGAACACATGGGCCGTGAAAGCGTAGCAGATGGACACACTTTTGCATTTATAATATTGGTAAGTATGGAAGTATGGATTTAGCTTCTAGTTCCTTCATTAAGCCTTAGTTATGTTAAGCTAAGGGAGTTCGTTGAATTAAACTAATTTGATCATATTATGTGAAGAAACTGGCAAATGTACGGTCTACCCCGTGATCCTTTGTCAGTGGAATCCGCCGTGCTGATGTCCAATTCGAGACGCTGGCCTCTCATCATAGACCCTCAGACGCAGGCGAATAAATGGATCCGAGCGATGGTAATCATGCTGCATACCCAATATTTATAAAACTTTCAATGAATTTACAATAATATAAAAAAATAAGCAATAATAATAAAATGAAATTTGTGTGAAAGATGATTTGTGTGTAAGAGGAGTGAGTTGACGAATAACAGAAGTGGAAGAAAAAAAGTTGTGCGACCCCACATAGCGTGGCATAAGGACAGAAAGAAGAAAAATAAAAAGTTTAGAAAACAATATAAGAAATTAATTTTGTATCGGCCAAGATTGCGAAGTCTTGAGCCGGCGAGTAATAACAATTCCAAGCAATTATTCTTTTCAAAGGACAAAATATTACAATTTGTGTGGTTTTTACACAATATACATAACTATTACTAAAAGGATCATTCATAAGTTCTACGAGTTCTGTTTAATAAAAGGATCTATTACTGGGTACGGACTAGTTAGATCAAAATGAAAATCTAAGGAAATAAGCAATCTCATCATAATATTCTTAAAATACCTGTTTAAAGATATATGCAAAGTGTAATTTTCCGTTTATGAAAAGAGCCAACTGCTGAGTTTCTTGCCGGTTTTTCTCAGTAGAATCATCTTTCCGAACCGGTGATAGATTCTTACGAATTATTAGTGGCACAAGTTGTCCTACCTGAAATAAAACATTTCATTTGCATTTCAGGGCAAAATCGAAGGTTTAGTTGTGTGCAAGCCAAATGATAGAGATCTGTTGAGGAACTTTGAATCTGCTCTACGTTTTGGAAAACCAGTTTTATTGGAAAATGTTGGACAAGAGCTCGATCCCGCATTGGACCCCGTTTTGAAGGTACTTATATTCGTAATATCCCCGCGGTTGTTTACCCTTCCTCCATATTATCCGTTCTACGGATATACCAAACCTGAATTATTAATGTGATTCCAACGAAGCCATTTTCACGACTTTTGAAAATATTGACAGAATTCTAGAAAACTTTAATTACCGAACTAGAACTATAGACGGATATAGTCCGTCAAACTCATCTGACCCGGAGGCTAAAATTTAACAGAACAAAAACTTAACAGGCATAAAAATTAGGTCAAATTTTTATGCCTGTTAAGTTTTTGTTTATATTTTATTTTTAATAATGTATACTAGCGACGCTGACACCGGTTCAGATATAGTATGACGGACTATACATTAAGTCTTCAATGTCGGAATATTTTTATCAAATAAATAATTGGTTGCGACTTTTATTGTTTCTAATTTATTATTTTTAAATTTAGCGACAATACTTCCGTCAAGCTGGACAATTGGTGCTAAAACTGGGGGATTCCCTGATACCATTCACGAAAGGTTTCCGACTCTACATCACAACCAAGCTACCAAATCCAAAGTACACGCCTGAAACCTCTGTAAAAGTGCAACTTGTCAACTTTGCACTTGTGCCAAGGTATAGATAATAATAATTATTATTCATCATTGAAGCTTATCATAAAAGCGACAGCCTCAAAAATCTGTTAAAAATCGCAGCTGTTATTTTCACACTTATAAGGTTAATAACTCTACCCAGAAATTTAATATTATAAAGGATCCTGTGTCCTTCTCCGGGACAAAACAAAAATATTTTAATCAGTTGAACACATATAGGCCTGAAAGTGTAGCAGATCGACAGATTGATGGACAGACAGACTGACAGATAAACATACTTTCGCATTTATAATTCTAGTATAGCTTTGATGAAAAGATAAAACTCAGTTGTTACTGTTAGCAACCACTGATTTTTAATAACAGCATTCTATATCTGAATATTTACCCTGCAAAATACGAAGTCTTTAGGCTTTTATTATTATGCGGAGGAGCGTGGGAACCCACCGCATTATTATCCCAAGAAAACTCCTACCATTATTTGATTAATGGAAAGGGGTCACGACCCTCAGTAATGAGGAATACGACGCAGAGAGAGATTTATTTGTTTTTTTCAGTGTAATAAAACTTACCATGAACAATTTTTTTACAGTGGTCTAGCAGAACAGCTATTGTCAATAGTAGTGGCACAAGAAAGACCTGATTTAGAAGAACTTCGGGGGCAGTTAATAGTATCACGAGCTCAGTTAGCGACACAGTTAGCGGAGATGCAAGCCGATATCCTATTTGGTTTGTCCAATAGTGAAGGATCTCCAGTAGACGATTTGCCACTTATACTTACGCTCGAAGCTATTAAAATTAAAAGTGCTGAAATTTTGGTGAGATTTCCACTACATGCCATTAATGTCCTACTGCTGGGCCCAGACCTCCACTTTCATAGGAGAGAGGGAGTCTAAACTAGGGAGGAGACCTACTTGAATACAGAATATCAAAAATTGCGGAACTAGCAGGATTTGAACCTGCGTCTCTCTTAGACTAAGAGATAGCTGTACTTTTGGTAACTATCGCCAGGAAAGCTGATTCAGTATTAGGTGGGTTTAGGGCTCTCCACTGATGATGACAGTGAAAGTCTGCCCGCATGCTGATGGGGCTTTCACTAGATATGGTCGCTCAAAGATGTGTTATAGTTACCAAAAATGAACCTTATCTAGAAAGGCTGATTCTTGTACAGTATTAAAGTATGCACAGTACCTATGTAAACAGTATAAAAACTGACGCTATTCATCGGGCCATTCACTAAATATCACCTCTCAAATACGTGATAAACTTACAAACTTAAAATAATTATTAGTCACGATAATTGCTAATAAATATTATGGAGGCGTAAAATTAATTAATGTAGGATAGCAATTAATTTTACGCCTTTATAATATTTGTATGTACGGAACGCCTTTGACGCTAGGCCACGTTCACTTACCCGTCAGTGCCGAAATTTGAGATATGCATCTTTAATCCAGTCTTTCGACTTGACTGTTTAATATGCCATCTAGTAGCGATATATTTCAGTATCGAAATAGTAGTGTGAGAAGCACTGTAATAAAATATAAAATAAGCAAAAGATTGTCTGCAAAAGTAGGTGTATATTGAAGACAATAAATCGAACGCAAGAAAACTAAAGATGGCTAGAAACATACTTTGAAGCCGAGACCTTAATGACCCAAAAATTTTTTTAGATAAAAGTAGAGGACATAGAACGCACATCGGCGGAGATAGACGAAGCGCGTCAAGGCTACGTCCCAGTCGCTAATCGTGGACAGATACTATTCTTCTGTCTGTCCGGCATGGCCACCGTGGACCCAATGTATCAGTACTCTTTGGAGTGGTTCGTTAAACTGTTCGTGAGGAGCATGGCTGAAACTGAACCAAATGGTAAATTTTGCTTTCTAGAAATATACTTAATTTTCCGGGATAAAAAGTAACCTATGTCACTCTCTTCTCTGTTGCGACGTGATTGACTGACAAACAAACACACTTTTGCATTTATCATACTAGCTGATACCCGCGACTTCGTCCACGTGGATATAGGTTTTTTGGTTCCCGCGGGAACTTTAATTTTCTGGGATAAAAAGTAGCCTATAGGCTAGTCCTTTAGTCTGGAATAGCACATATATGTGCTAAATTGCCAAAATCGGCAAAAATAGTGTACCAAATTTCAACCAGATCCGTTCAGCGTCCATCCATCCATCCATCAAAACTTTCGAATTTATAATATTAGTATAGAAGTATAGATTAGTATGATATGATAATAACAGAGGCAGGAGTTATCAAGTTATCTTTTGCAAAATTTTTATTTTCAATTTAATCTTTTTCTTTAACAGACGACATATTCGAACGTGTCGAGACCATAATCGACCATTTCACGTTCCTCTTGTACCAGAATGTATGCAGAAGTCTATTCGAAAGGCACAAACTTCTATTCGCGTTTCTACTATGCGCACGAATTTTACTCGACAAAGGCGTCATAAGGTTCCAGGAGTTTAACTTCTTATTAAATGGAGGCAAGATTGAAGAGGTAAGATTCGACGACCTCCCAGGCGTAGTGTTGAGCGCTGTTGTCTTAACGTGTGGAGGTCCCGGGTTCGATCCTCGGCAGGGTCAAATTGGGAATTTATAATTCCTGAATTTTCCTTGGTCTGGCCTGGCGGGAGGTTTCGGACGTGGCTAGTTACCACCCTACTGGCAAAGACCAAGCACGATGCTGTGTAGAAACCAAGGGTTTAACATAACTGCCATGCCCCTAACTGGTTAGTTCGCTACCATCTTAGACTGCATCATCCCTTACCATCAGGTGAGATCGCATTCAAGGGCTAACTGTACTGTACTGTGTGTACTGTAACTATAGTAGATTTAATAAATAAATTAAAAGGAAAGTTCATAATATTCGTAATACTTAATTACTAGGAATTGGAGAACCCAGAACCCAAATGGATCTCAACCCGGATGTGGCTAGACATGCAAGAGCTCGCATCGTTGTCGACCATGCACCAGTTCGTTATGGACTTCCCAAGCCAGACCAAGTTCTTCAAGACCTACTATGATGCCTGGAACCCTCACAAGTACCATTTTGTTCCTGTACTGAGATAATATATGTACGGTCAAACGGTTAGCCCGTCAACCCGCATTGGAGTAGCGTGGTGGGTCTAAGCTCTAGTTCCCTCTCTCCTATAGGAGGTAATGGTGGATTTTCGGTCGCGGTCTGAAAATATTTACTAGTTTTCAAATTAGATTCTTTATAATACTGCGTGCAGTAAGGTCTAAGACGCTTAAGCAAGGTATTTATTACGTTTCAAATTTATTAAAAGTTTACAAGCATCGCATTCAACAAAAAGAGTATCAATGACTTTTTTATAATTTAACTCATTTCCTAATTTCAAGTTTGACACATTAGCATCATCGCATTTGTTAAAATTATATTTAATGAAAATATGAACGTGTCTAAAAAAACGAGTGTGCTTTAGACCACACGACTGAAGAAAAACTTAGTACTAACTGGCTACGAGAGAAAGAGAGAAAGAAAATGTGTGCTCGCACCTCTCTCTCTTGCCCCTACAGTAATATACGAAACTCTCTCTCTTTCTATCTTCACTAACTTATATCTCCTTCTCAACTTCCGTTCGCCTCGCCCGATCACAGTTTTCGTAACGCTCTCGTCACGCATTCACCAGCTTACTCCCCAAGTAAAGCGTGCGTAAAGAAGTTTTACTTCAAAAAACTATAATCTATGCCAAAACAAATCAGCATCGAGCTTCTGCCACATATGTATGTATGCAATTATGAATAAAATTTTCTGACGGCGTCTGTTTACCTATGTTTTAAAAGCCTTTTTAGTTCTCCTATCCATACCATCAACCACCGGCTTAATGACATAACATTCACATAATTTCAGGTTACCATATCCGAAACCACTGGATTCACAACTGGATGCATTTCAGAAACTGCTCGTATTGAAGTGTTTGAGACCAGACAAACTTATTCCTGGACTGCAGGTACGTTGATCAAATTATCTTTCTGATCATACTAAACTAACTGATGCCTGCGACTTCATCCGCGTGGTATATAAGTTTTTGTGATTTCCGCGGGAAAGCCTTTATTTTCCGGCATAAAAATCCTTTGATACTCTCCAGGTCCTCGACTAAACCCATGCTAAAAACCACGTCGATCCGTTGCTCCGTCCAGGCGTGGTTAAAGGACAAACCAACAAACAACACTTTTAATACTAGGTGATGCCCACGACTTCGTCCGCGTGGATTAAGGCTTTTTGATTCCCCCGGTAACTCTTCAATTTTCCGGGATAAAAAGTAGCCTATGTCCTATCCCGAGATACAAACTAACCCTGTACCAAATTTTATCGAAAACCGATTTCCGGGCCGTGAAAGCGTAGCAGACAGACAGAGACACTTTCGCATTCATAATATTAGTATGGATTTCAGTTTACCGCTAGTGTTAATACAATATTAACAATACTGTAAGGGACAGTATCCAGAAGTAGATATTAATAAACACTTTTAATATATTTGTCCTCTCATTTGAAACTTGCACGGATAAATGGTTAAACGTGTAGAGGTTTCACGAGAGATTTACTTTAATTAGTTAAAAGTTGGCTATAAATTAAAACAATATTGATTTGATCCAGCCACGATTGCTATCGTTAAGCTCTAAACCAAATTGCGATCTAAACGCAAAAGTACTCAACAATCGCTGAGTCTGCCGGCAGGAGACTGAATTACCATCGTCAAAATACTCGTATTCACACTAACTATTTTCAATATGGCGTCCGTATCCCTAGATTAAAGCGAATGACATGAAACTAGTCAAATTAACTGATATTATACATCCTGTTTCATAAAATATAATGACAAATAGTAATAATGCTAACAATGCATTTGCAGGATTACGTAGTGACGGGTTTAGGGGCAAGATTCGTTGAGCCGCAGCCAGCGGACCTGGCCGCACTATACGCCGAGTCGGATCCCCTAGCTCCCATCATATTTGTTCTTTCCACTGGTACTGATCCAGCAGCAGGTTTGTATTCCATTCAGTTTACATTTGTTTCATCTAGTTTTTTAGAAAACTAGATAAATATATATAAATATTATATATAGATAGATAGAGTTCTAAAGATAGAATCGTTGTGATTTGAAAATTCGATGAAACGAAAAAGCGACACCAAAAAGAGACAAACATGTAATGTCCTCCCTCCCGATTTATAGTTTCTCTTTGATTTTATTTTTGCTAAAAATATTAAAGGTAGTTTAGATCTAGAACGGCATGTATAAAAAATTATAAAAAGGTTAAAATATGTTTTAGACCTTTTAAAATTTGCCGACAAGATGAAAATGGGCAAGCGATTCGAAAGTATATCACTGGGCCAAGGTCAAGGTCCCATCGCCGAAGCTATGATGAGAGTTGGTTGTGATTTTGGAAATTGGGTGTTTTTCCAGGTGATAATGAAATTTTCAGCATTTTACTCACATATATTATTTATAGTTTATTTACAAAGTTATATTTCGCTCACGTTAGGTTCGATTTTATACGAACTTGAAAGCCCTATTATACCCTCTTAGGAGTTGAATTTTCAAAAATTCTTTCTTAGCAGATGCCCCCATTATAATATCCTTTATGCTAAATTTCAGTCCGATCCGTCCAGTGGTTTGAGCTGTGCGTATATAGATCAGTCAGTCAGTCACCTTTTCCTTTTATATATTTAGATTGTATTAGGCGTAAAAGAGGCACTTTTTAATTTATAGACTAGCGCTAAGCGGAAATAAAACTTGGTAGAGCCTAGAGGCAAGAGGTAGAGCGTGATAAAGAATATTATTAAACCACATTTCAAATTCCTTATAAAACTTACGCAAATGCAAAGTCAGAAAAAGTTTTCAAACTCTGGTATTCAAAAACAATGGAATGACAAAAATACAATGTTTTTTGAAGTGTAGCTTCTGTAGAATCGTTGTGATCTGAAAATTCCATAAAACGAAAAAGGGACACCTAAAAGAGACAAACATACTCGTAATAGGATTTAGCATGCCAGAGAATGAGATAAATATAAATCGTTTTCTATCTCATTCTCTCGCAAGCTAAATCCTATTTATGAGTATTTTCCTATCATATCCTATTTTCCTGAAGTTTCACTTCTGCCGTGTGTGAATTGCACAGACACGCTTTTTTTTATATCTAAAACACGAAAATATAATTAAGGCAGCTGAACGATTAATTTCATATTTCTTCTTAGAATTGTCATCTATCGCCATCCTGGATGCCGGTACTTGAATTAAATGTAGAGCAAATCATACCAGAAGTGGTGCATAAGGATTTCCGCCTTTGGTTGACCTCGACGCCTTCGCCATTTTTCCCGGTTGCTTTATTACAAAATGGTATTTCTACATCTCTTTAATTTATAACATCTTAATCTAAAATGATAAGACCTACTTTAAAATCAATACATATAGTTTAACTAGTTTTTTGAAGACCTACCTGGTGCAGTGGGAGGTCCCGGGTTCGATTCGCGGCAGGGTCAATTTGGGAATTTATAATATCTGAATTTTCTCTGGTCTGGTCTGGTGGGAGGCTTCAGCCGTGGCTAGTTAGCACCCTACTGGCAAAGACACCGGAAAGCGATTTAGCTGTGTAGAAACCGACTAGGAGTATGAGTCTGATCTGCCATACCCCTAACAGGTTAATCCGCTAGGTCTTAGACTTCATCATCACTTACCATTAGGTAAGATCGCAGTCCAGGGCTAATTTTTAGTGGAATAAAAAAAGCATCAGGGTATCTTTGTGCGTTAGATATAATCATCTTCGTGAGCCTTCACAAGTGAGCCTTTCCCTTTTAATTTAGTTACTTTAGAATATTGTTTCTGACGAACTTTTTATGTTACCTTGTTTGTTTCCATTATTACGTAATCTCAAGCTATATATTTTATTCCAAGTACATTGGCATAAAATATATAGCTGGTCTATTTCACCATCTTCCCAGGGTACAAAATGACAGTGGAACCACCGCGAGGAATTAAGGCTAATTTGCTCAAAGCCTATATGAATCAAGTCCCAGATTTCTTAGACTACTTCAATTCATCGGACAGCAAGGTTCCGAACTTTAAGGTTTGTTTATAGCACTCCTTTTTTAAAAGCACTTTTTAAACTTGCAATGAACCATGTTTGTTCAGCCGGAATCTTGCAACTCAATTTTGAAGCAGATATCTTCAACCGATTGAGCTGAAATTTTGTATACACATTTAGTTTGGACGACAGTGCATGGTCAGCTGTGTGACGTCATTCTAAATCAAATATGGCGGAACATCCACGATGAAGGACTAGTTATTTTTAATGCACTCCTATAATATGGGTACCAAATGAGAAAGGACTTGCTGAGAATAACTCGAAAAATATAGTGACGTCACTCTAAATCAGATACGGAGGACTTATAAGGATGGTGGACTAAGTTTTTTATAGTTTCCTACAAAATGGGTATCAAATGAAATGACTTGCTGAGAATACGACTGCTGAGTTTTACTAAAAAGTAAAAAATAAATTAAAAGTAAAAAAACTTTTTAAAAACAAGTTTTTATTTAAATGCGCTAAAAATAACAAAATATTTTTTTTTTAAACCATCAAAACATTTACTATCAACTGATAACGTCATTACACAATTTATATGATATAAAAACTTAAAAGTTTTAATGGAAAAGTTACTTTTAGCGCATTTAAAAAATGTATTCCTTCCAATATATAACATTACTAGCTGAAGCCCGCGAATACGTCCGCGTGGATTGAGGTTTTTTGGTTCCCGCGGGAAATCCTTAATGTTTCGTGGAAAAAGTAGCCTACGTGTTATTCCACACTATAATCTATCTCTGTGCCAAATTCCATCCAGATCCGTTCAACCGTTCAGGCGTGTTTACATCCATACAAACATCTATCTATTCATCCATCCAAACTTTCGCATTTATAATATTAGTATTAGTATTATTAAATTGTGATGTGAATTAGTTTTATTATTGTGATTATAGATAGATAACATATTTATTTGCCCACGAAAAACAATTTGCAATATTTACTTACTTCAGTAATTACCTATTTAAATCTATTTTACAATTCGTGAACAAATAAGGCTCCTCACTCAGCACAAAGCCACAGCAAGCTGCAGCGCTGGTTTTCAAGAGTAATTATGAAATAAATTTATCTTTATCGTTATATTAATATACATAATTTTGTTCAGTGGCTTCTTTTCTCCCTCTGCCTGTTCCACGGCGTGGTATTGGAGCGCCGTAAGTTTGGTCCGCTCGGTTTCAACATCCCCTATGAGTTCACCGATGGAGATCTCCGCATCTGCATCTCACAGCTGCACATGTTCCTCACTGAATACAATGAAGTACCTCTGAGGGTTAGAATCTACCATATTTAAAATAATTTTTTTATATTTCTTTATTCCGTATCTATATAATCTTTATCAAGTATATTTTTAAGTATATTTTTGTATATTCTTTTCTAGATGATGCCTGCGACTTCGTCGGCGTGGATAATAGTTTTTTAATTTCCGCGGGAATTTTCCGGGATAAAAAGTATGTCTTTACAACCGACCCCTGTACCAAATTCCATCAAAATCGGTTGAACAGATGAGCCGTGAAAGCGTAGCAGACCGACAGACAGACACACTTTCGCATTTATAATATCAGTATGGATTATATATTCCCCTTGCCGTAATTTTTTCTTCGGTAATCTTATATATAAAATTGTCGTGTCACAATGTTAGTTACCATACTCCTTTAAAACGGCTTGACCGTTTTTTATGAAATTTTATATGCATATTCAGTAGGTCTGAGAATCGGCTACTATCTATTTTTCATACCCCAAAAACACCTCAATCCACGCGGACGGATTCGCAGGCATCAGCTAGTAATGTATAAAAATAAAAATCTATCCACGGTTCTGTCTTAAGATGCTATAAACTATAGCACATTATACAGTAGTTTCCTAAAATGCTATTGATAATATAAAAGAGGAACGAATATGACCACTAGGTGTCCTTGCCGTATGCCACTTTTAAATGATAATTTTGTTAATAATTCTTCCAATCAGATTATTTTACTTGGATGTACTGGTTTCAATTTTTTTTTATTAAATTAAAATTGGTTTATCTTAGACTCATAGCATTTTGAGTCTGGTAGATTCACGCGACGATTCAAAAGCACTTGTAAAAGTAGAGTTCAATAAAAAACATTAATTGTATTTTGAAATATTTATAAACTAGCTTTTGCCTGCGACTTCGTCCGCGTGGCCTACAGAAATTTTAAATCCCTATTTTACCCCCCTAGGGGTAGAATTAGATTTTTTTAAAATCCTTTCATAACGGATATCTACGTCATAATAGCTATCTGCATGCCAAATTTCAGCCACATGTGTTCAAGTGGTTTGAGCTGTGCGTTGATAGATCAGTCAATCACTTTATCTTTTTATATATTTAGCTGATTAAGTATACATTTAATTATAAACCGTACTAATTATTTATCTAGATGTTAACCTATACCGCGGGTCACATCAACTACGGTGGCCGTGTGACAGACGATTGGGACAGACGCTGTTTGCTGTGTCTGTTATCTGACTACTATACCACTGCTGTACTCAATGATCGCTGCATATTTGATGAGAGCGGTGCTTATAAACAGGTGATTGAGTACATTATTCTCTGTTCAATCATTTATTTAACCTTTGGCAGCTCGAGTCAATTATTAATTGCATGTATCAAAATAAATCATTTATATAAAACAGAATAGCAAGTGTACAATAATCAGGCACGTCATAGAATCAGTGGCGTGCAGTTCATAGAGGCATAAAAGCACTGCTTACCCAAATGGAAATACATCAATGCTCATTTTTCATCAAAACAGCTAGTAAATAGTTATTCTAACTGACTGCCTCGTTGGTCTAGTGGTTAGCATGTTCGACTGCGACCGACGAGGTTCGAGGGTTCGAGTCCCGGGTCGGGCCATAACAAGTATTGGGTTTTTCTGGCAAGAAATTCTCAGTACTAGCCCAGAGTTAGGAAGTTGGCGTTGTTTCACCCCCGTGCCTCGGAGAGCACGTAAAGCCGTCGGTCCTGCGCCTGATCTCTCTCCGGTCCTGTCGGATTTCCGTCCCATCGGGCTATGAGAGTAAAGGAACAGAGTGCACCTGTGTATGCGCACACACTTGTGCACTATGATATCTCCCGCGCAGATGGCTAATCTCTCCATCTCTCCGGAGATTGGCCGCCGTGGCCGAAATTCGGTCGGGAGGACATTATTATTCTGACTGACTAATGCCTACTCTAGCTTCAAAATCTGTGCACGCCACTGCATAGAATACCATCCATCGTCAAAGATGTATGGTGCTTAAAGGATAATCAAGATAGCTTGTGTTGGAGCTTCGTGACTATTTGAAAAGGAAATTCGCACTAGTAATCAATATATGAGTATACGAGTTACGAAATATTGGATACAAGGACACGTCGCAAAAAAATCATGTATTATTGCATGTTTTTGTCGATGGTTGCCTATAATTATGAAACTTCATAGATGTGCTTATGTCAAAAGTAAAATAAATGGTTGGTTCCCGCGGGAACCATTTAATTTTCCGGTATAAAACGTAGCTTAAGTGTTATTCCAGTCTGCAATCTGTTTCTGTGCCAAATTTCATACAGATCCGTTCAGCCTTTCTGGCGTGATTGAGTAACAAACATCCATTTATCCATCCAATCTTTCGCTTTTATAATTTAGTATAGATTACTGATACAGTATACAAAATCGGAACTAACTCAAAACTACGATTATTTTGATTCCGCTTTCTATTAATTTGATTTGATAAATCGAATATATAGAATAATGAGTTCCATTAAAATGATAACAACGTTTACATTACAGCAACCATCCTGGTCAACGATAGACGACTATACAAAATACATCCGGACTTTGCCTCTCAACGACGATCCATCTCTATTCGGCCTTCATAGCAACGCTAACATCAGCTACGCCACGTCAGAGACAAGGACTTGTATCAGTTAGTATGCTTTTAAGTTTTTTGTCATCCTTTCCATCTACGTCGTACCTACTCTTTATTGCATTGACTCTATTTTTCAAACTCAATCTCAAATAATGTTTATTCAGTTTAGGTAGGTATACTACACTTATTGACGTCCAGTTATTAAAAAAAATTATTAAAATGTTATTATATAACTAGTCACTCTCCAGGTCCTCAAATATACCCATGCCAAAAATCATGTCGATCTGTTGCTCCATTGCTGCGTGATTGAAGGCCAAACCAACAAACCAACAAACCAACAAACCAACAAACCAACAAACCAACATAAAAACACACTTTCGCATTTCTAATATTAGTGTGAAGTATGATGTGATGATGCCCGCGACTTCGTCCGCGTGGATTAAGGTTGTTCAATTCCCGCGGGAACTCTTGAAATTTCCGGAATAAAAAGTAGCCCATGTAGCCCCAGGATACCAACTATCCCAGTGCCAAATTTTATCAAATGTCCCACATATTGAGATAAACAGTTCTTGTTATACGTTTTAAGCTGTCAAATTATTACGATTTGCTTAGACAGTTTGCATCTGATCAAGCAGACAATTTTTTTTATCCACTACAAATTAGCCCTTGACTGCGCTCTCACCTGATGGTAAGTGATGATGCAGTCTAAGATGGCAGCAGGCTAACCTGTTAGGGTTATGGCAGTTATATTAAACCCATACCCCTATTCGGTTTCTACCGGAACGCTAAATCGCTTGGCGGGACGTCTTTGCCGGTAGGGTGGTAATTAGCCACGGCCAAAGCCTCCCACCGGGCCAGACCAGGGAAATTCAGAAATTATATATTTCCAAACCCTGCCGGGGATCGAAACCGGGACATCCGCACGGTAAGGCAACAGCTCTCAACACTGCGCCACGGAGGTCGTCAAAAAAACTATTACTAGAACCATAACATTATAATATGAAAATCAGTTATTTACAAACAATAGTACTGACAGACCGACACACTTTCGCATTTATAATATTAAGTATGGATTTTTAATACTGATACATATCCTAAGCTGACTTGAGCTTGAGCTATTCACTCCTTGGTAGGTATTCTAAGCAATCTGCAACCGAAAGAGGTAAGCGGCGAAGGGGGACTTTCTGCCGAGGAAATGACGGAGCTCGCTGCTAAGGATATCCTTAATGTGCTACCACCTATGCTGGACACGAAGTTTATTGCAGCTACGTGAGTTTATTGGCGTTAAAATTGCTAACGGCGGGTTTACAACAGCTAAATATGTACTTATACCTACTATGACTTTAACACTATTGTTGACTGACTATGACTATGTAGTGTATATATGTCACCGTAAAATTGCAAAAACCGTTTGATTGCAATCCTAAATAGCGAAATTGTAAACTGTCGACAGATTGTGAACCGTTCACTATTCGGAGTGTCAATTCTTGGAATAATATTCGTTGTATTTACGTTTTCTTGTCTCTTTCTTGTAGGTTAGGTTAGGGTTCGACATAAATAATCAGGTAGTGATTATTTCTATTAGATTAGTTTCTATCGGGTTAATATACCTAACAGATTACAATGTACCGAAAAATAATGCGTTAAATTGTAATCTTTCGACAGTTTGCAATTTCGCGAGTTAGATTATAATCTAACGGTTTTTACAATCTGACGGTGACATATACAAATTATTAATTATAGTTTTGTTTTAATTAGTGCAACTTTTGCCAATGTTACATAGCCATATTATCTTTCATCTTACCTGCGGAAATTATCTGAACCTTTCTTTATGATCTGCTCAATAATTTTATATTTATCAAAATCATTTCAACCCTGGGGTTGAATTGATATGGGGTTCATTATAATTATATTCCTGGGAATATGACAAATAATTTAATAACATTAAATTTGATTTATATTGCTAGGTACCCAGTATCATACAGGGAGTCTCTGAACACTGTGCTCATACAGGAGGCAATCAGATACAATAAACTATTGACTGTTATCAGTACCTCTCTGAGGTAAGTTTACTTTCATAATAAACCAAGCAAAGGCAGTGGTTTGAAGTGAAGAGGGGTAGATGAAAATCGGGACATCTTCATGAAAAGTTTCATGGTAACTTAGACTGGCCAAATCTATATCAGAGGACACTCTTGGCATTGTGTGAACTATGGCCTGGCGGTAAAGGCGTTTAGGACGCCATTTTCAGAGATGTGGCAAAGTTCGACTTCTGGTTCAATTATTATGATTTAATTATTGCAAGTATTAATTAAGAAACGAATTCCTAAATTTGCACGTCAGCATTGACGAAACGTGTGTCGGCTACTTTTGGACTGCCATCATTATTGTAGAATGGTTCAATCAAATAAACGATTGATTGATTGCCCACGGGAAATCCCGTCATAATCCAGCTTTAATTCATTCGGCGTCATGACATTTGGCTGTGCGCCATGGCATCAAATCACGCAGTGCCGTAGAAGGCCTCTAATTAAGGTCAATCAGAAAGAAGTTTGATTGACCTCACTTGGCGATTCAAAAGCACTTTTAAAAGTTTATTTGAATAAAAACATGTGAATTTTTAATCTTTAATTTTATGGCTGCATTTTCGGTGGACAGCGGTGACAGTTGATTTTTCCGTGGCTGGCGGTGAACATTTCATACAAAATGTATCCAACTATCCACCCACCGACGCCTCGCTGCTGTCCACTTAAAATGCAGCCTAAGTCGTTCGACTGAAGTCAAATGATTTGTCGTCAACGTCACGGAGTAAAGAAAATTTTAATACTCCCAGTATTTAAATTTTCTTTACTCCGTGTTCAGGGATCTACAAAAAGCCCTGAAAGGTCTGGTGGTGATGTCAGAGGCTCTGGAAAGTATGTCGAACAGTCTGGCCCGTAACGCTGTGCCGACTATGTGGAGTGCCAGGGCTTACCCGTCACTTAAGCCTCTTGGTGAGAACCTTACTTCCTTCCTTATAATAAAACTTGTAATTGGCGTTATACTTATTTATGTATCCATTTAGCTGTTGTAGTTGTAAGTTTTCTGTGCAAAATAAAAATAAAAATAAAATAAAATAAAATTAATTATCTTGGGAACTCCCTAATCGATAATAATATATTACGATATATACGATAATATATAGCTTATGACACTCGCAAATAATGTGGCTTTCTACTGGTTCCAGAATTTTCAAAATCGGTTCAGTAGATCCAGAGATTACCCCCTACAACATCACAAACTCACAAACTTTATCTCTTTATAATATTAGTATAGATTATGTGTATGGATGTTTAGATGTTTGTTACTCTTTCACGCCAGAACGGCTGAACGGATTTGGATGAAATTTGGCACAGAGATAGATTATAGTCTGGAACAACACATAGGCTACATTTTATCCCGAATAATCGAAGAGTTCCCGCGGGAACCAAAAAACCCCAAATGCATGTTTGTTACTCAATCACGCCAGAATGGCAGAAATGATCTGGATGAAATTTGGTACACATGCATATAAAATTTCATAAAAATCGGTCAAGCCGTTTTGGAGGAGTATGGTGACTAACATTATATAAGATTAGAGGTCGCCCGGGACTTCGTCTGCGTACAATTTCTGATTTCCTATGAGATTTTCCCGCTGCAGAAAGCCTAGGTACATATATCGGCTAAAACTAATAAGTAATAACCTGAATGCAGATTTTAAAACTTATAACCTACATGCAAGCTTCCAACCCCGATTTCACACCCTTTAGGGTGGATTTTCGTAAAATTGCTTACTCAGGTTATTATTATTATTTAAAACTTATAACCTTCATCCCGTATAGATCCCTCTATTTTTAAGGTCTGTCTATTTTCCAGCGGCATGGGTAAAAGACCTATGCATGCGAGTTCAATTCATGCAGAGCTGGGCGGACGGCGGGATCCCCAAGGTGTTCTGGATATCAGGATTCTACTTCCCTCAAGCTTTCCTCACTGGTGCGCTGCAGAATTACGCGAGGAAGCATGTCATTGCCATCGACACGGTCTCATACGCTTTTGAGGTACTTTAAGATTTTCTTCTTCTATTCCTAGTGTTAAACTGTGAGATCCCCAAGGTGTTCTGGATATCAGGATTCTACTTCCCTCAAGCTTTCCTCACTGGTGCGCTGCAGAATTACGCGAGGAAGCATGTCATTGCCATCGACACGGTCTCATACGCTTTTGAGGTACTTTAAGATTTTCTTCTTCTATTCCTAGTGTTAAACTGTGAGATCCCCAAGGTGTTCTGGATATCAGGATTCTACTTCCCTCAAGCTTTCCTCACTGGTGCGCTGCAGAATTACGCGAGGAAGCATGTCATTGCCATCGACACGGTCTCATACGCTTTTGAGGTACTTTAAGATTTTCTTCTTCTATTCCTAGTGTTAAACTGTGAGATCCCCAAGGTGTTCTGGATATCAGGATTCTACTTCCCTCAAGCTTTCCTCACTGGTGCGCTGCAGAATTACGCGAGGAAGCATGTCATTGCCATCGACACGGTCTCATACGCTTTTGAGGTACTTTAAGATTTTCTTCTTCTATTCCTAGTGTTAAACTGTGAGATCCCCAAGGTGTTCTGGATATCAGGATTCTACTTCCCTCAAGCTTTCCTCACTGGTGCGCTGCAGAATTACGCGAGGAAGCATGTCATTGCCATCGACACGGTCTCATACGCTTTTGAGGTACTTTAAGATTTTCTTCTTCTATTCCTAGTGTTAAACTGTGAGATCCCCAAGGTGTTCTGGATATCAGGATTCTACTTCCCTCAAGCTTTCCTCACTGGTGCGCTGCAGAATTACGCGAGGAAGCATGTCATTGCCATCGACACGGTCTCATATGCTTTTGAGGTACTTTAAGATTTTCTTCTTCTATTTCTAGTGTTAAACTGTGAGATCCCAAGGTGTTCTGGATATCAGGATTCTACTTCCCTCAAGTTTTCCTCACTGGTGCGCTGCAGAATTACGCGAGGAAGCATGTCATTGCCATCGACACGGTCTCATATGCTTTTGAGGTACTTTTTATGTAGATTTTCTTCTTCTTCTCCTTGTGTTAGACAGTGGAATCACCAAGGTATTTTGGATATAAAGATTCTAATTCACTCAAGCGTTTCTAACTAGTACGCTGCTGAATTACGTGAGGAAGCATGTTGTAGCCCTATCGACATGGTCTCGTATGCTTTTGAGGTGGGTACTTTTTGTGTAGCTTAGTTATTTCTTAGTTTTTTCCGATTATACTAGACGAAAGAATCTCCAAGACATTTTGGATATCAGGATTCTACTTCCCTCAAGCTTTCCTCACGGGTGCGCTGCAGAATTACGCGAGGAAGCTTGTCATTGCCATCCACACGGTCTCATATGCTTTTTTATGTAGATTTTCTTCTTTTCCTAGTTTAAGACGGTGGAATCTCCCAAAGTATTTTGAAAATAAAGATTTAATTCCCTCAAGCGTTTCTTACTGGTGCGCACAATTACGCGAGGATGCATATTACTGCCATCGACACGGTCTCATATGCTTTTGGAACATCATTATTTTAAAAAAAACGTACCCTAAACGTACTCTAAACGTACTCTTCAGGCCTCTATCATTCACATAAGAAATCATATCATTGCCGCTATAGCACATGATTTTAGCGTGAGCTAAGATAAGTCGACGGCATCTATCGGCAATTTAAAAAAGCTTTTTTCTCGCAATTTTGAAAAAAGCACTAAAAATCTGGGCCGAACTAGCAATTCATGGCCTCGTGTACTTAAAGAAGCTTCGGCTAGCGCCTCGTCCTTTGAAAGTCACTTGGGAAGTCCTCGGCTTCGCCTCGTCCTTCCAATATTACTCGTGTATGGTTTTATTTCCGGCCTGGGCAGTAATGTACTATTACACTTGTACAGGCACTCCAGCTACCGCCGCAAAAGAAGCCAGACGACGGGTGTTGTGTAAGCGGCCTGTTTCTGGAAGGTGCACGATGGAATGCCGCCGAAATGGCTCTTGAAGAGAGTCGTCCTAAAGAGCTTCATACAGGTATGAAAATTTCATGTAAGGATTTGGCCATAGTCCACCACGCTGGCCAAGTGCGGATTGGCAGACTTGACACACCTTCGAGGACATTAAGAAGAACTCTCGGGCGTGCTTGTTTCCTCACGATGTTTTCCTTCACCGTTTGAAGCAAGTGATACATATTTAAATCTTAAAACTTCGAAAAGTTGGAGATGCGTGACCGGGGATTGAAGTCGTGACCCCGTACAGGAGGTCGGGTGGCATAACCACTAGGCTATCACCGCTTTTAAAAATATTAACCCTGTATTATCAGGCTATCCCTAGTTTGGGGGTCTAGGGCTTTTAAGGAATGCTGGAAGAGATTACTATTTTAGAGTTAAGCTTTACCTTTGTCCACTTTTTTCCTATTAGTTTTAATACAATATTTTGTACAAAAGAAATGATAAAAAAGATGTGTGTGCATTCACATTCATACACGGCAGAAAAGTAGTCTACGAAAGAATGAGTTAAATATAACTTGTATTCTATCTCATTATCTCGCAGGCTACATCCTATTATAAATATGTTTGTCTCTTTTTGGTGTCGCTTTTACATTTCATCGAATTTTCAAATCACAACAAATCTAAAGAAGTTTCACTTCAAAAAATAAATAATGAATAAAGTAATTTTAAAAAACGTTGTACTATGGTTTTTGGAACAAATAAAGATTTTTATCATTATTTATTATAATAATTGACATCTCTCATATTCGGTAAGTATAGGTCCTTATTACCCCCGATGGGGCTTGTAGGTGACCAATTAGCACTTTAGGGTAATAATGTAGCTAGAAAAGCCCTAGGGCGGTGAGTAATTAACCACTATAAAAAGGCACGGTGGGTGGAAATCCAGCAAGGTGGCTGAAGGTTACATTGAAGATTCAATACAAAATAAAAGTAAAATTACCAACCAAATAACGAAAACTATTCAGCTTTCTAAAAATGAAACATCTTTCTCAAGAGATGATCCGCAACCATCAACTTCTGCTGAGGAAAGCTTAATTCCGTTAGATTTTGTCCATGACCAACAAATATCACAATCTCAAACTATTAACATACCCAAAAAACACCTGTCCCTAAAATTTGAAAATTGTTCTCATTACACTATAAATTTTAACTAATAAAATGTTTTATTCTTGTAATGCCGGTTTTTCTCTACTTACCTCACAATCGAGATGTAAAGCAGAGTAGTTAGCTCGGGTGTAAGCATCAATTGCACCCTCGAACTAAATATCTCGGCCTACGATTGATGCCTTACAGCCCTTGGCTACTAATCTACTATTATATTTTCCCACAGAAATGGCGATAATCTACATGAAGCCAGAGCAGAACCACCGTCTGGCGTCCGGCCTGTACGAGTGTCCGACCTACAAGACGCTAGTCCGCGCCGGGACACTGTCCACCACGGGACACTCCACCAACTACGTCATGACCATAGAACTGGTCACCCACAAGCCACAGTCGCATTGGATCAAGCGTGGCGTTGCTTTGTTTTGTGCCCTTGATTATTAATTATAGTAATTAGTAGTATTATTATGTAAGTTCGTTCCATTTAATAAAATTAATTTAACTTAAAAAATAATTTTTATTTAACGCCTTTTCTATCGTTTAAAAACAACCTTCTATAGGTTATAGGTCGTTCTATGCGCATACACTGACCCATTGTCCTAGGTGAGCGACAGAAGCAACGGTCGCCGCGCGTCGTCGATTGTACTACGCCATGGAAAATGACAAACTAGTTTAAGCTACAACCACACAATAGGTACTGCTACAACGTAGGCCACGTGAAGGGTCACCTACTGTTTGATACAGTTGCGTCGTATCGTATTGAGTCGCGTCTGTCGCCTACGTAGGATAACGGGTGATTTTGTACTGCGACCCCAGGTCCTTTGATTACCACATCGGGCCATAATTACATTTAGTACACCCTACTTTATCTTCAACTGAGATTTTATATAATTTATATTTTCCTAAAAAAAATGGCAATTTTAACTGCATGAAGCCAGAACAGAACCACCGTCTGGCGTCCGGCCTGTACGAGTGTCCGACCTACAAGACGCTAGTTCGCGCCGGGACCCTGTCCACAACAGGACACTCCACCAACTACGTCATGACCATAGAACTGGACACCCACAAGCCACAGTCGCATAGGATCAAGCGTGGCGTTGCTTTGTTTTGGGCTCTTGATTATTAATTATCTTCTATCTTCTTCTTCTATATGTATAAAAATCAATTGCTGTTCGTTTGTCTCGCTAAAACTCGAGAACGACTGGGCCGATTTAGCTGATTTTGGTTTTGAAATGTTTGTCGTAGTCCAGGGAAGGTTTAAACGGTGACAAAATGTGGAAAAATTAAAGAGTTCCCGCGGGAGCCAAAAAACCTCAATCCACGCGGACTAAGTCGCGGGCATCAGCTAGTTAATTATAATAATTAGTATTATTATTATGTAAGTTTCGTTCCATTTAATAAAATCAGTTTAACTTAAAAATTAATTTTTATTTCACGCCTTTTCTATCGTTTAAAAACAACCCTCTATAGGTTATAGGTCGTTCTATGCGCATACACTGACCCATTGTCCTAGGTGAGCGACAGAAGCGACGTTCGTCGCGCGACGCGATACTACGTCATGGAAAATGACAAACTTGTTTAAGCTACAACCACACAATAGGTACTGCTACAATGTAGACCACGTGAAGGTGCTTCTGTTTGATACTGACGCGTCGTATTGTATTGTCGTGTCGCTTTTGTCGCTTACGTAGGACAACGGGTGGTGTTCTACTACGAAGTGATGTTCTGGGTTTGATTGCCGTATCGGGCCATAATTATATTTAATACACCACTAATAGGCAATCAGTTAAGACAACAGCGCTTAACGCTGCGACAGGGAGGTCGTCAATATCGCAAAAAATGCGACCTACTGTGATCACCGTAAGCACTGCAGAGTTCATCAAATATAGTTCATATTCTTAAATAACAAATTCGCTACATGGTCCCTATGAAAACAAATGGCATATTACCTTATTATCGTGCTGCAAAATACTAATTAATTAGGTGTAATGGCCGACCGATGGCTATAAAAGGCTCATAAAGTTTACATTAATTATACCACTGTGTTTGGGCAGATAATTTATTATTTGTTTTTGTTGTTTCATAACTTTATAAGGTTTGGGGTTCACACTCTAGGGAATACTTCGTAATAAATTATAGTCTTTATAGAGGGACCTCCTAAAGAACTTCAAAATTTTCAGAGTGATATACGAGAAATTATTATAAACTAGATGATATCCGCGACTTCGTCCGCGTGTATTAAGTTTTTTCCGGTTTAAAAAGTAGCCTATGTCTTTCCCCGGGATACAAATCGATATCTCTATTCCAAAATTCATCAAAATCTGTTGAACAGATGGGCCGTGAAAGCGTAGTAGACAGACAGACACACTTTCGCATTTATAAGTAATGGATATCATTTGCTTCAAACGGTGAAGAAAAACATCGTAAGAAACCTGCATGCCCGAGAGTTCTTCATAATATTCTCGAAGGTGTGTAAAGTTCTCCAATCCGCACTCGACCAGCGTGGTGAACTATGGTCAAACCTTTCTCATTCCTAGAGGAGACTCATGCTCAGTACGCAATGAGTTGTAACGGTGATGATGAAGTATAGATTGATTATACTAATCAAAGTTGATTAGTATAATCAATCTATACCTCATCATTGCCTTGCGGTGAAGGAAATAACAAAAAAGTGTGTGTGTGTGTGTGTACATTCACACACGGCAGAAGTGAAACTTCAGAAAAGATGCCTACGAGAGAATGAGATAAAATAACTTGTATTCTATCTCATCGTCTTGCAAGCAGCTTTTTGGTGTCGCTTTATCATTTCATTGAAGTTTCACTTCAAAAACAACATATAGTCCAGGGGTCATACTGCCAACAGGTTTCTTTATTATTGACTTTCGTGTTTTAGAATTATAATCCTTATTTTAGAAACCTCAAGGTACGAGACATCAAACTGTCATTTTCAATAATATTGCTTAGGTATTGGTTTAAGCGTTGGCAGTATGGCGTCTGTACTACATTATAACCTTGATAAACGATGCGTAAAAGTATAGGAGCTATCTCAACTCAATTCCAAACTTCGCCAAAGAAGGCAAAGCCTGAGTTGGGAACCTCCAAAGTTGTTCAGTTTTAAAGCGGTTGTCCGCACTATCGCATCTGGAAACTTTGACGGATTACCGAGAAATTTATTCATAAGTTTCTAAGTCAGGGGCTGACTCTTCTATAAAAAGTTGAAGGTTCGTGCTTAAAAATATTTTCGCTTACAAGCAGAATATGTACCACTATGTATCACTATAGATGAGATAGCCGTACTTTTGATAACTACCGCTAGAAAGGCTGATTCCTATATAGTATTAAAGTATGCGCAAAACCTACGTGGACAGTATAAAACTGAAGATATTCGCCGGCCAGTTCAGGAGCTATAGCCAATTTAACATGTAGGTATAAAGATATATTTTGTGATTACCTTTCACCGTAATACTTTTTCATCGTTTCACTACGTGTTAAAAGAGTTTTTTTTTTAACGACCTTCCTGGCGCAGTGGTGAGAGCCAGTTATTTCCAGTGGTTCTGTTGTTAGGTTCAGTAGGAGATCCCAGGTTCGATTCCCGGAAGGGTCAATTTGGGAATTTATTATTTCCGAGTTTTCTCTATCTGTCTGTCTTTACTCTGCCTGTCTGCCGTGGTAGTCTGGTCCAGTGGGAGGCTTCGTCCGTGGCTAGATAATATGTATCGCGACAAAGACGTGCCGCCAAGCGATTTAGCGTTCCGGTATAATATAGTGTAGAAACTGATTAGGTGTATATTACGGGTTTAATATAAGTTGAAAATCACTCTATGATTGGTTTTTTGAAGATAAATAAGGCAGCTAAATAAATCTATCTACTATATCAATGATCTGCTGTGCCCCTCCAGGGCTCCAATATTGCAATACAAACTACCCTCACAATCTAAGTAGCAAAACATCTAGTTCAAAACATCTGATTTTTTATTTCACTTAAAGTCGTATTAAGCTTCTTAAAAACCTGTGCTTTGCCTAGGAAATTGAATTAAAGAGTCAAATGCTTTGTATTCCCAACGAGAAAACAAAATATTTGCTGCAAACAGCAGTTCAAATGTTCAGGTAGAAACATATTTTCTAGAAACTACTACCGAAAACGTGTCATGTGCACGTATGGGTGCAAGTTATAAGAGATCTGACAACAAGGTATTTTTATAATCTAGAAGCTGATGCCCAAGATTTCATCTGCGTGGATTGAGGTTTTTTGGTTCCCGCAGAATTCTTTAATTTTCTGGAATAAAAAGTAGCCTATGTGTTATTCCAGACTATATTCTATCTCTGTGCCAAATTTCATGCAGATCCTTTCGACCGTTCATGCGTGATTGAGTAACAAACATCCATCCATCGAAACTTTTGCATATATAATATTAGTTGTTTGGCGTTAATGTTTTGGCGGCTCTAATTATTGAATTCCTTAATTTTCCGGGTAAAAAAAGCATATGCCCTTCTCCGGGATACAACCTATCTCTATTTCTATTTCTATTTCTTTATTTATTCTCTCTACCAAATTTCATCAAAATCGGATGAAAACACGTACTAGCGTACGTTTTCATGGCCCATGTTGGGCTGCTAAGACAGACAGACTCACTTTCGAATTTATAATAATACTGCATAATGCCCGCGACTTTGGATTGAGGTTAATTTGTTTCCCCGGAGCTTCTTAATTTTCCAGGATAAAAAGTAGCTTTCTATCTTTGTGCCAAATTTCATGCAGATCCATTCAGCCGTTCTAGCGTGATTAAGTAACAAACATCCATCCATCCATCCATACTTTCGTTTTTATAATATTAGTAAATAGTTATAGTAGATTTGTATGGATACTAATAAGTATCTACAAAACAACGCTTTAGCATTGTTTTTTAAAATCAAAAGACATACGGACTGGACAAAACTATTTATGGATTCCCTGTAGTAACGATTTCTCTATCTCGAATATTATCTACGAAACATAAAAATCGCGTAAGCCCTTAGCTTGGACAAGCAATATAAGTGTAGTGTATTAAGGAATGCCTTTGCTTAGGCACCTACTTACACGAAATTGTTTAAATTTTAGGCACCATTTCTGAACGGTTATTTTGCGAAACTAAGCTATTCCTTACCATTTTTGTTGATCTAATTTCATCATCATTAACTTTTCAACCCTTTTTCAGCCTAGGTACTACTGAGCGTGGGTCGTCGTCAACCAATAGGCGTCCACAGCTGGACATAGGTGTTTTGTAGAGACTTCCACGCTAATCTAGCTATTCTAAGCTTCATAAGTAGTTCGAGTAATACGTTTTAAGTAGTCAAATGAATACGATTTGCTTAGACAATTGGGCCTCTGATCCCAGACTCCAACTTGCATGCTTTATTGCATTTATTTAGCCTAATATTTTTTTTAAATTATGTATGACGTCTACGTTGTCGCGTACATATACGTCTGTCATTTTCTATGGCGTCGTATCGCGTCGCTTCGATTCTGTCACTCACCCTTTATATATTATCAAAGCGCTCACCTAAGATAACGGGGTAATACGTATCCTGCCTCTATGATTTAGCCAGGTATATATACCAACTAAACTTAAATCTTTCAAAGGATTAAATTTTTTGAATTCCCAGATGAACTCCATTAATTTTCACGAATAAAAAAGAAGCTTTTGTCCTTCCCTGGGATGTAACTTCCTGTATACAAAGTTTCATCAACATCGGTTGAAAAAATGGGCCGTTATAAAGCTTAACAGCCAGACTCACTTCCGCATTTATAATATGTATCAGTATGGATATATTACGATAGTAATGAAAACCTTGGTAAAAAAACCGCCATAAATTTTATTTCTCTTGCAAACTTATTATTCCGCGTCACAAATCACGTAAATATATCACGTGACACATAAACACAAAGGTTTGAGGCTTAAAAGGGCTTTTACACGCTGTTTTTTTTCTTCTGCTACAAGTTATAGCTGCGATCTCACCTGGATGATAGTGAGTGATGATGCAATCTAAGGTGGTAACGGGCTAACCTGGTTGTAGAATCTATCTTCTATATCTATATAATATATAAAAGCGAAAGGTCACTGATTCATCACGATATCTCAGGCACTATAAAGCACACAGACTTGAAATTTGGAAGAAAGGTTTCTTCTATGGTGTAGACGGCCGCTAAGAAACGGTTTTGAGAAAATTCACCCCTAAGGGGTCGAAATGGGGGTTGGAAGTTTGCAAGAAAGCCCTTTGTTTTTAAAGTTAGAGACATGAATATTAATTAATCAAGTTAATAGCTATAGCTATTAACTTAATTGATAAAAGTGATAAAAACCCATATAAGCAATTTTACGAAAATTCACCCCAAAGAGGGTGTAATGGGGGTTGTAAGTTTGTATGAAAGTCCTTTGTGTTTGAAGTCAGAGGCTTGAAAATCTGGATGTAGGTAGTTATAAATAATAATAACCTGTGTAAACAATTTCACGAAAACCCACCCTAAAGGATGTGAAATTGGGGTTGAAAGCTTGCAGGTAGGTTATAAGTTTTTAAAATCGGCATTAAGGTTATTACTTATTAGTTTTAGCCGCTACATGTACCTAGGCTTTTTGTAGCGGGAAAATCTCATAGGAAATCAGAAATTGTACGCGCAAGAAGTCGCGGACAACCGCTAGTAAAATGATAAATGATTTCACGTAGGACAACTTGTGCCACTTATGATAAGTCGTAAGAATCTACCACCGGTTTGGAAATTGGAAAGATGATCAAGCAGTTGCTCAGCAGTTGCTCTTTTCATGAACAGAACAATGTTACACTTTGTAAATAATATACTATTCTATAATAACAAGTATTACACTCGCTTGTAGGTTGCTGGATGCGAAGCCGGTTGCTTCCATGCAACTTTGTCATCGACAAAATCATCAATAGTCTATTAACCTCGACTTAACAGATGTTAAGTTGATGTTAAGCTACGAGTATGTTAATATTAGTTATATTAGGTACCTAATAATATATTAGCCTAGTTATATTAAGCCCATACTCCAAATCGTTTTCTACCATCGAGATACGATACGTTTTACTTTTCTACGCTAAATCTCTTGGTGGCACGTCTTTGCCGGTAGGATGGTAACTACACGCGGCTGCTTCTCCCATTCCCATTCCACTGCAGGCTAAAGTCAAATTCACCTGTTGTAGATCAAACCCAGGATCATCTGCCTATAAGATCTTTCGATCTAATCATTTGCCTTGAAATAAAATTTTAATTGATGTTTTGTGCTAAAGTAGACGTCTTTGACAACGTATAATCAAAGTATCAACGTATAATCTTTGACAGCTATATCCGCCAGGTAAAATAGAACTTAACATTTTTGTAAGTGTCTGAAAGCGGTAGAAAAAACCTCCATACCCTGGCGGTTCGAATTAGAAAAGAGGAAGCAAATTTATTTATATTTTCGTTTTTGATCTTTCGGCTGTATTGCTTTCATCTCTTTTTGTTCATCAGTCAACCCATTATCAGCGCACTACTGAGCACGAGTCTCTTCTCAGAATGAGAAGAGTTTGGCCTTAGTTCACCACGCTGGCCACGTACGGATAAGCATACTTCAAACAACTTTGAACGCATTATGCACTCTCGGGCATGCAGGTTTCCTCGCGATATTTTCCTTCACCGTTAAACCAAGTGATATTTTACTTCTTAAAACGCACATAACTCCGATCGGGTTGCGTACACGGGTATTAAACCCTCTGACCATCCGAATAGGAAGCCGAGCGTATTAGCTATCACCACACTTTTGTGCCTGTGTGGTGAAAGAATTACGTAACAGTAGGCCAGTGAAAATACTCCCTTACAAATCTCTCACGGTACTGTGTAGTTCCCCATTTTCATTTTATGCGTCGCCGTAGAAGGGAATAACCATAAAACATAGTAAAATGTAAGACAAAACAACGGCAAATAGGTACAAATAGGAATACGTCTGTTAAGCTGACGCGGAGATTACGATATGTCGATAAAGCCGTAAAAAAGAAATAAAAATAAAGGCTCTACTATACCTAAAGATACGAAATCAAAAGCCCTAGTGATACTACCTCTATAGGACTTTTATACTACTATACTGCTATACTATACTAACACTATTGGTACTACTAACAATACACTTGAAATGATGACACAGTCTAAGATGGTAGCGGGCTAATGTGTATGGCGGTTATATTCAACACATACCTCTACTTGTTTCCACACGGCATCGTACCGGAAGCCTACACCGCTTGGCGACACATATTTGGGGGTAGAGTGATAATTAAGTCGTAAATTATAAAATCACACCCCCCAGCCAGGATTTGAACCCGAGACTTTCCACTAAAACACCCTCGGCCATGTAGTAATGTTGGTTTTAGTTTGTATTTGTCACCGTAAGATTGTAAAACCCGTTAGACTATAATATAATTCGTGAAATTGCAATCTGTCAAAATTATAAATAATTATATAGCTATAATATTATTTCCTAATCTAACCTACTTACATTTTCAATTTACAAAAATGAGGAGTATGATTGGGAAAAAAGGTAAAATACAAAAAAACCTAACCCTAATGGAGAAAAGGAAACATTTTTCTAAAGGGCTCTCAACTGCGCCAGAGAAGCCGTCTAAAAGCTACATGGCTCATTTTTTACGCAAAGGATCAGCCTGGCTGTTAAGCGTGGAAATACACTCGCCAGCCAATGATAGTAAATATAATAAGTCTGTGTCACCAGGATTTTTTGCCACCATTCCACGTGGACATAAAATATGATTTACCTATCTAGCTATCAAAATACAAAATTCAAACCTTTTTTATTCAAGTTGACTTTGACAAGTGCTTTTGAATAGTCGAGTGAATCTACCACTGGTTCGGAATGTATTCCTACCGAGAAAACGCAGCATCATAACTATCTTTAGTTTTTAAGTTAAAAAAATAAAAATAAAAAGGCCTTCATAGTAAAACATTTTTGCAGCATCTGTAGAGTTTTAAATTCTTTTTTAAGTCTGTAACAAATTAATGACATGTGTCATTCGTATTTCTGTCATTTTTCTAGCACCCAGTAGCCATATCATAGATCTCTATTAGGTAACACCTGCATCAATCATTGTTAGTCTCAATTATTGCGATTGGCTGAACTTATGATAATGCATTCTAACTAATAGCAGATGAGCGTAAACGTATCACAGGTGATTGTGATTATTATAGTCCGAAAACTTATCTAACCCGGTGACAGCATCGCTAGTATCTATAAAATATAATATAAAAACAAGAACTATACAGGCATAAATTCGGACACCGGGCTTGATAAGTTTGTGGGACTATACATTGCAGCAAAACCGAATAATATATTGACAGTATCTACAAGAGTTTTTGATGATCGAAATCACCTCTGATTGGCCAAAACTCTTTGGTTGTTAGCCAAAATTCATTGTTGCAACAAGAACACCATAAAATATTCAGCCAATCGCAACAAATGAGATTGTAGCAATGATCGATACAACGGTTTCTGTAATCCACCAGCGCTATTCGCGTCATTTATCTATAGCTGAATATTTTTTAAGTTTTTTAAAAGCTAAACCTTATAAATATGGCTCGAAAGGGGCAGGTTACGATTCAGGAAACGGTGGAAACCAACGACGAATTTGAGGAAGCTTTGACCACTTATTACAATGTACTAATATGTAGGTAAATATTATTCTTCTTATCCGAAAAAATGTCTCTTTTACGCCCCGGTTTCACATGGGTAGAATTTCTAAGCCCTGTCTTATGTCAAACTTTTTAATTTTAGTGCGTCTATTAATACGGGTACTGTACGAAAAAATTATAATTATTAATACGGTTACCGTACGAACAATTTATAATTATTAATACGGGTACTGGACAAACAATTTATTATTCGAAAGATTACAATTTAACGCATTATTTTCCGGTAGATTGTAATCTGATAGATATTTAGACCCGATAAAAGGCCGGGCACTACTTGATTATTTCTGTCGAACCCTAACCTAACCTACAAGAAAGAGACAAGAAAACGTAAATAAAATGAATATTTCAAAAATTTACACTCAGAACATTGAACAATTTACAATCTTTAAAAAAAAATTGAATAAATGTACGAATAAATATAATTTATTCGTCCAGTACCTGTACAAATAGTCACTTCGTTTTAATTTTCCGGGATCATCCAGATCCGTTCAGCCGTTCTGGCGTGATTGAGTAACAAAGATCTATCCATTATGCCGCATATATTGACACTCACCAATAAATCTAATCTATCTATCTAATCTATCAATCTAAACCTATCTATGGTACTTCCCGTTGACCTAGAATCGTGAAATTTTGCAGAAATGAAGGTATCACAGCACAAGTATAGAAAAATACCGAAAATCGTTAATTAGGGTTCCGTACTCATGGGGTGTCGAATTGTTTGTTAGGCGCTACCAGTATAGCGCCATATGTAAGCTGCTTATTTCACAGCTAGTTATTTCTTGTTGTTTACTAAAATAATTTATATTGTGTGATGGTGCGGTACCCTTTGTGAGCGATTCTGACTCGCGCTTGACCGGTTTATCAGTGATTAGATAATTTTCAGGTATGGAGGTGTATTCGGAGTTCTGTGGATATTGTCTTGCAACCTCGAACGCAATCAGAAAGGGCAAACTCGAAATCGGACAGGAACGTATCTACATGGTTAAGGTACCTAACGCTTTATTTTCCTTTTTCTAAAACGGGTTTTCCATAGCGAGCCCAAACTCGAGGGTTTTACAAGAAGCCATTGAAGAGTTCCACTTACCATCTTCTGGTTCCATCATCAGATCAGCTCAGTGGAACCAAATTTTTTGTATCCACTACAAGTTAGCCCATACTGCGATCTCACCGGATGGGGACGATGCAGTATAAGATGGTAACGGGCTAACCTGTTAGGTCGGCATTCGGTTTCTACACGGCCTCGTACCGGAACGCTAAATCGCTTGGCGGCACGTCTTTGTCGGTAACTAGCCACGGCTGAAGCCTCCAATCGGGCCAGATCGGGGGCTTAACACTGCGCCACGGAGGTTGTCATAAATTTTGGTCATCCAAAGTTTAAATTGGACTTTAAAGATTTGTTTACATAATTATAATATGTATAATGTACAATGTAATGTACTCTATATAGAAATCCAATTCAAAGTTACAACAAAAAATATTTTATTTATTCTTTCACAGGCCGTAGCTGATAATATCGATGTATTATCCAGATTCAAAGACAAAAGTGAACCAACTTTTCTATTTATATCGGTAAAGCTCATAAATAACTTATATTATAAACTAGCAAAAAGTTAGAGGTTCGATTCCCTGACCACCCGAATATGAGGAATCTAGGAAATTTATGAAATTCTTCGGAGGTAGAATTTCCAAAAATCCGGAAGGTATTCTTTCACTTTGAACCGAAAGCCTTACTATTTTCATTTCCTAGATGATGCCCGCGATTTCGTCCGCGTGGATTAAAATATCTGCCCTTTATGGGAGTGTTTTGTGCCCTAGATTACATTGTTCATAATTTTTGTGAGAACTTGGTCACTTTTTGGTTTTTTATGTGTTGTGTTCATTGGTGTCTTTTTACTTTTTTTGCATTTAGGGTTTCGATTCCCGCGGGAACTCTTTAATTTTCCGGTATAAAAAGTAGCCGCGGGATACAAACTATCCCTATACCAATTTTCATCCAAATCCGTTCTTCCGTTCTGGCATGATTGAGTAACAAACATCCATCTAAACTTTAGCATTTAGAATATTAAGAATAGAGTATAGATGAAAAGATGGCCCGTAAAAGCGTAGCAGACAGACAGAGTCACTTTCGCATTATAGTATTAGTATGGATTATTTTGCATGGATTTGCTACGAATTGGTTTACACGCCTCCGTAGAACGAGTGGTAGGAAAAAACGAATCTTCTTTGACTGAGGTTGAAATAAGCTTACAACTTCTAGAAAGGCAAACTAGTGCGTGCAATGTTCGGCGCAAACGGCCTGGAGCTGTGTCGCATTATAGAAGAGGAGCTTGGTTTGATGAAACACGAGATTGACACGGGCATTGAGCGACCGAAGCAGGAGATTGGGGAACTGTTGCCAGAAGAAGCCGTAAGTCTTTGTTCGACCACACTCTATTCCTTTACTCTCGTAACAAATAATTACCAAATAACAAATAATTAACAAATAAGTAACAAATTAACAATAAGTAACAAATAATTGTTAGATAGCACATTGCCATGACCATAATTGTAGCTTCTCCAAAAAAAGACTAAATTGGAACTTAGAATCATACAAATATTATAAATGCGAAAGTGTGTTTGTCTGTTGGTTTGTCCTTCAGTAACGCCGGGACGGAGCTACTTGATCGAAGTGATTTTTGGCATGGGACCATATAGTTGTGGACCTAGAGACTGACATAGGCTTTGGTGACTTTTATCCCGGAAAATTAAGGAGTTCCAGCGGGAATCAAAACCCTAAATCCAAAAAAAGTAAAAAGACACCAATGAACACAACACACAAAAAACCAAAAAGTTACCAAGTTCTTACAAAAATTATGAACAATGTAATCTAGGGCACAAAACACTCCCATAAAGGGCAGATATTTTAACCGGGTTTTCAGGCTAAAATAGAAGACGAATGTAAAATGGAGGAAGAAAACCGCGAAACGCAGGAAAGGCTTCGCGTGCTGACGGTGGCGGCACGTAAGAAGCGCGTCTGCGAGCGTCTGGCGAGGGATGTTAGACATCTGAACTTCATCCTCTACTGGCCACATTGCCACCAGGCACATTTGGACTTGTATGAGAAGTGGGATCTGATCAGTAAACTCTTTGTCTAATATAATCACGTAGAGGGTCTCTCTCTCACATACACCAGTTCACCAGTCCATGATAGCAACCTAAGCCCGTTGACTCATACGTATCATTGCTTTCTATGTTTTGCAATAGTCCTGCAATTAGTGAATGAACTAGAAGTTTAATTCGCTATAATCCGCTACAGTAGACAAATCTGTGTGGTACAGTGCGTGTCTTTCACCTGCAACATGCGACACCCACCAACCAGCAATTCGCACAGGCACAACACCACACCACACAAATCCTCCAAATCACTCTCAACGTACGTTTCACTCCGACACCGGAGCATCCTCAGGAGATGTTGACTCGACAATGCACGATTGTGAAGTGACTATCACACACAGTGACTTCAGTATGAGCCATACCAAAAAGGTATATAAGCCGGAACTTGCGATACGATAGTCACTTCACAATCGTGCATTGTCGAGTCAACATCTCCTGAGGATGCTCCGGTGTCGGAGTGAAACGTACGTTGAGAGTGATTTGGAGGATTTGTGTGTTGTGCCTGTGCGAATTGCTCGGTGGTGGGTGTCGCATGTTGCAGGTGAAAGACACGCACTGTACCACACAGATTTGTCTACTGTAGCGGATTATAGCGAATTAAACTTCTAGTTCATTCACTATCATGGACTTCCGCAAAGTAACGCCTGCTTCTATTCAATAGTCCAGCAATTGTCCTTGGGTGCACTCGCATAGTGCATATAGGGATAATTGCCGGTTGGTGTCGCATTTCCTTTCCACCCACTTTACTAACGTCTTCAGAACTCCTTTGCCTCTCTATAGAAGCGTATAGACGAAGTGGCAGGTATCTAGTAATTCATCCATCTCCCTATTGTGTTCCTGGAAAGATGGCAGCTTGACGAGGTGCAGTTTGGGGTTTTAATAGGACGATCCCAACAAGGGAACCACTGTTGCATTCTTAAGAGATCTCAGAGCCTCCCAATATTTGGGAGCACCTACCGCGTATATACGCGGTAGGTGCTCCCAAATCTCAACCCCACCGAGGGGTTTTAGTAGGTATAAATCCTACATCCCTCCCTAATCCCAACCCCACCGAGGGGTTTTAGTAGGTATAAATCCTACATAACCTAAATTCGCCCCCAAGAAGTTGGGTATCAAATAAAAATTCCCCCCCGTAAAAAAAAAAAAGGTATCTAGTAATTCGTCTCAACCTATGGACGTCCACGGCAGGACGAAGGTCTGCTGCATGGATCGCCACAGATCACGGTCTTGTGCCACTTATTTCCAGCGGCTCCTATCATCTAGTAATTACTATTAACAATAAAATGTACATTTCTTCAGGCATCCAAGTAGCCGCCAAGGAGACGGTCCAGATGACAGAGGACGCGATTAAGGAAGCCCTGTACATGAGTGACGTAGAACCAAACGAGGCGTGTCTCCATGCGCTGATGAAGGGGGAGGCGCTGGTTGTGCTGTTCAAGATCCAAGAGAGCGATACACGGGACTTTGTTAGTAAGTTATTTTATGTATTAACTAGCTGATGTCCGCCGACTTCGTCCACGTGGATTGAGGTTTTATAGTTCCCGCAGGAACTCTTTAATTTTCCGGGATAAAAAGAAGCCTATGTGTTATGCCGGACTGCAATCTATAGCCTACAGTGCTACATTTGGTCCATATTTTCTATACGGATGTGAGGCGTGTCAAAGTCTACTTAAATAAAAAAATGTGGGCTCTTCTCAGACTAGGACGCGTTTGGAACCCTCGTAGCTTCCGTTTTAAGATACCGTAATTGATTATCACCATCATGTTTATAAGTTTCAGACGTCAATAAGTGTACACTGTACAGTGGACCTAAACTAAATAAATAAATATTGATTGATTGATATAAAATGTGTGGGTGAATCCCCGTTACAGAACTGATGCGCTACACCATATACGAAGAGATTCCAGTGCCCAAAGAAGACGTGCCGCCAGAGAAGCAACTGCCACCCATACCACCGTATGAACGATACGCCACTATAAGCAAAACCGCTAGAGAGGTCCGCAGGGAGCGATATGAAGCTAGAATGCAGAAGTTGGTAGGTAGTATTAATTTTCTCGTAACCTTACGGACGACCTATACTTATCTTAAATACTCACACCTATGTAAATATGTTGCATGTATCATATTCTGGCAAAATAAATAAATGATTATGGTTATGACCTCCCTAGCGTTGGTGAGCGCTGTTGTCTTTTTAGTGGGAAGTCCCGGGTTCGATCCACGGCAGGGTCAATTTGGGAATTTATTATTTCTGGTCTGGTTGGTGGCAAAGACGTGCCACCAAGCAATTTAGCGTTTGGGTACGATTCTGTCTAGAGACCAATGAGGGGTAGGGGTTTATTATAATTGCCACACCCCTAACAGGTTATACCACCACCTTAGACTACTCAAATACTCAATTACTCACCAGATGATATCGCAGTCAAGGTCTAACTTGCAGGGCATAAAAATATATTGTGTTTCGTTACATCAAAAGACATTATGAAAAAATCCAGTTAGAACTTTTTCATTTTTTATTTTATTTTTATAAAGCGCGAAGAAAGAGAAGAAAGAGAACGCTTGCAAGCTGAACAGGCGCGTCTGGCAAGAGAAGCAGAGGAAGAGCGACAAAGACAAGAGAAACAGAGGCAAGAAGAGGAAAGAATGGCAAGAATTCAAGCTGGAGTAAGTATTTTTTATACGATCTTCTACAAATTCTTATACTGTGTAGACCTAGAGTAGTGGTAAACGCTCATGTCTTATAACAAGAAGGTTGCGAGTTCGGTTCCAGGCTAAGTCAATTTCAAAATTATAATTTCCGAATCTAGGAGGCTTCGGCTGTAGTTAGTACTGTTAATACCTAGCCGATTATGCCATGCCGTCAAGCGACCAAAGACTATATATATTGAAACTAGACAATGATTCGTTTTTTGTATTCCCACGGAAATTCCTCAATTTTCCGGGGCAAAAAGTACCCTATGTCCTTCCCCGTGATACAAGGTATCTCTGTTCAAAATATCATCAAAATCGGATGAAAAGTTGGGCCATTAAAATTTAGCAGACAGACAGACACACTTTCGCATTTCTAATATTATTATGGATATGACTATATAAAAAATAATTTGTTTGACAGTTGCCAGCTGAGCCAGAACCAGAAGCAGAAGGAGAAGTTGTGGAAGGAGAAGAGGCTTTAGAAGGCGAAGAAGCTGAGACAGAAGCCGCAACAGAAGTTACCGAAGCAACGGATGAGGTATTCAAGTTAATTTTATTTATTTAAATTGTGTCGACCTCCCTGGCGCAATGTTGAGAGCTGTTGTCTTAAGGAGTGGAGGTCCCGGGTTCGATCCCCAGCAGGGTCAATTTAGGAATTTATAGTATTTTAATTTTCTCTGGTCTTATGGTCTGGTGGGAGGCTTCGGCCGTGGCTAGTTACCACCCTACCAGCAAAGATGTACCGCCAAGTGATTTAGTGTTCCGGTACGATGCCATGTAGAAACCGACTAGGGGTATGGCTTTAATATAACTGCCATACTCCTAACAGGTTAGCCCGATACCATCTCAGTCTGCATCATTACTTACCATCAAGTGAGATCGCAGTCAAGGGCTAACTTTTAGTGGAATAAAAAAAACTAAAATAAGTATTTATTCAAATCCAGCCTGAAAAGCTAGAAGAAGAACAAGTCGAGGTAGAGGAGGAGTTCCATTCTGATGTATCCGTAGAAGATGAGGAGTACATTCCTCCTGGTGGTCTCTTCGTGCCGGGTCTGTACACGCCGCCTAATGAATTGGCCAAAGCTAACGGATTGGCTTTCTTTTTCCCCAAGGTACATTTAAAGAAATTCCAATAATTAATCTGTGCTTCGAAAATATATTTATTTTTCGATTCCTGCGGGAACTCCTTAATTTTCCGAGATAAAAAGTAGCCTGTCCTTCCCTGGGATGCAACATACCCCTGTACTAAATTTTGTCAAACTCGGATGGGCCAGCAGAGAGATGGAGACACTTTATTTATACATTTCGTGATTTTTTTATTGCAAGATAGGCTTTGCGCTTGACGACAATCATGCTTAGAAAAACAATTATAAAGTCTTGGTTGGAGCGCGCTTGTCTAGATAATGTTTAGGTATTCACTCTTACCTTGAAGGTACTCAAGTCATACTTGGCAGGAAACACGGTCGCCGGAACCAGAGGACGTCGATATTACGATTTATGAGAGATGCTCCAAACCACAAAAAAAATATTATTAGACCAGTAGGTAGTCAAATAGTAAAAATAAGTAAACATACTTTGTAGTCTGATAACTTTGGAAAATGTGCTCAGTAACATTTTAACCTTGTTCCTCCGTCACCGTTCTACCACAGAACAGCAAGAAACTATCAGCGTTGGCATCCTTATGTGGTTAACGTCCAGTCTGCTCGAACGAAACAGTTCTGCTCTACGTTACTGGTTCGAACCGCTAGGATGTTGGAAAACCCTGTATGCGCATGTATTCTCTGCCGCGTATTTAAACTTATGAACCTTCAAGGCAAGAGTTAATAGGCATCTTCAAGGCAAGCGCGCTCCAACCTAGACCTCATCATTGCTTTGTATTAAGCATGATTGTCGTCAAGCGCAAGCCTATTCTTTCATTTTAAAAAACTTGTAGTCAAATACGCAATTCAAGCGGCTATTACATTTAATTTAATTGACTATAGGCATTAGGCCTAGTGGAGAAACTAATTTAACGGTTGTCTTTAGGTGGTGAGTCAAATAGCTCCGATAGAGTCGGAGCACTTACCGCCGCACGTACTAGTGATGTTCTCTGTCGACAAACGGCACGAAGTCAAGGAGATTATGACCCAGTTCCCCGGTGAAGTGATTAACGTAAGGGAATTTTTTAAACATCATCATTTTCATCCACCATTTTATCAACCCATTGCCGGCTCACTTCTGGACACGAGTCTCCTCTCGGAATGAGCATGGTTTTGACTTTTGTCTAAAATATATACTTTTTAACCATTCAATGGATAACTCGACTGGCGGGAGGCTTCGGCCGTGGCACAAACGTACCACCAAGCGATTTAGCGTTCCGGTACGATGCCGTGTAGAAGCCGACCAGGGATATGGGTTTAATATAACTGCCATACCCCTAACAGGTTAGCCCGCTTCCATCAAGGGTTAAGGTGAGATCGTAGTCAAGGGCTAACTTGTAGTAGAATAAAAAATAAAAAATATTGATAACTAGATGATGCCCGCGACTGCGTCTGTGTGAGTAAACATTTTTTGTTTCCCGAGGAAACTTTAATTTTCTCGTATTAAAAGTAGCCTTTCTCGGAATGCAACCTACCTCTGTACCAAACATCAAAGTCGGTTGAAAAGAAAACATAGGCCGAGATTAAAGCGTAACAGACCGACAGAGAAATACTTTCGCATTTATAATATTAGTATGGATACCTGCTAAGACATTACAGCTTCCCAATTCGTCTTTCCAGATCAAAGTAATCATCTAAAGTATTTTTTTATATCTTAAACTACTAACAACAGTTAGCCCTACTAAGGTTACGATCTAGCCTATGAGTAAGTAAAGCTAATGAGAACCTAAATTTATACTAAAAAAATTACATCTAAGATTTGGTACATTGACTTAGTTTACGCTCGATTTTATCATGGGATTTAAAGCAATAAAATAATAATTAATAATTAATTGTATTTGACAGTACGGAGTTTTCGTCGGTGACGATCCAACGTCCGCGGAACATGTCGCGTTCACCATAAAACAATATGACAAGATGACTAGATACAAAAAGCAGTAAGTAAAATTACAAACCTGTAGGTATCCTACTTGAAAATTATATTATTAAGAAAAAATATAATATTTTTCTCTACCTACGCATAAAATTTGTTTAGCTAACTTAGGCACAACGTACAACTGCAGAGTGGAGTGTTGAAGATCTTTTGTAATACCAAATTGAACCTTTTATTCTACATAATGAGAAATAAAGAAAATAATAATGGGAAATAAATCCTTGCAAGATGTCGATTCGAATCCCGCTGACGAAATTCGCAATTTTTTATTTTTTTTTATTTGTTTTCTATTATTATTGTTTTAATAGAATAAATTAAAATAAAGATGAAATTACGCGATATTAACACGGCATTAAGCGCGTATAAGCCACGCATGATTGCCGCTCTTTGTTAGTTTTTTTTTTTTACTACAAGTTAGCCCTTGACTGCGATCTCACCTGATGGTAAGGGATGATGCAGTCTAAGATGGTAGCGGGCTAACCTGTTAGGGGCATGGCAGTTATATTTATTAAACCCATACCCCTATACGGTTTCTACACAGCATCGTACCGGAACGCTTAATCGCTTGGTGGCACGTTTTTACCGGTAGGGTGGTAAATAGCCACGGCCGAAGCCTCTCACCAGGCCAGACCAGGGAAAATTCAGAAATTATTAATTCCCAAATTGACCCTGCCGGGGATAAAACCCGGGACCTCCGCACGTTAAGACAACAGCGCTCAACACTGCGCCAGGAAGATCGTCAAACCACCAGGACATACCTTTACAGGGTGTCCAAGGACACCACATCTTATAAGACTTACAGCAAGACTTTCTTACAGCAAGGACCGTCTAGCCCTCATGGTGTCCCGAAAACGCAGTCTCCCTCTATTACAACTGGCTGGTCTGAACCCCTGCTACATCAGTCTGGACACAGAGGCTGGGGAGAAAGACTGCCTCACCCTGTTCCCCGTGGGCTACGGCGATGAGTACGAGGAGGAGGAGAGTGTCGAGGAGGAGGAGGTCCAGGTACTGACGCTTTAACCTTACATTTTTTATGATAGTGGTCATGGTTTCTAAAAGCTGTCACACACAAGCCAAAACTGTCTTTTTTTTATCGACTACAAGTTAGCCGATGACTGCGATCTCACCTGATGGTAGGTGAAGATGCAGTCTAAGATGGTAGCGGGCTAACCTGTTAGGGGCATTACAGTTCTATTAAACCCATACCCCTATTCGGTTTCTACACGGCATCGTAACGGAACGCTAAATCGCTTGGCGGCACGTCTTTTACCGGTAGGGTAGTAACTAGCCACGGCCGAAGCCTCCCACCAGGCCAGACTAGGGAAAATTCAGAAACTATAAAAAACGGGACCACCGCATGTTAAAGCAACAACGCTCAAAACTACGCCACGGAGGTCGTCTAGTATCAACACGCACAAAAATTGCCCCCTCTTTATAATACTACCGCTGAAAACGTTGTCTTAGATGTCCAGGTAGAGCTACTAACATTTTTATCCTGACTCTTACGTTTTCTAGGGCAGTGTCTTGCAGTTTATGGCTTCCGCGAGCTCTCACAAATCAGGCATGATATTATAGTATCATCGCGCATATAGTCATTATATAGCAACAGCTTGGAATTAACACTGGATAGGAAACGTAAGAAAAATGTATGAAATCAAGTTCGACCAACGTTTGCGGGACGAGGGGAGAGTGTCTTGTCATTTTTGTGTCAAATAATTGACACTAGTGTATGAAAAAGTCGCTACAAGAAACACAATGACAACACAATGTCATAATTAATGGCGAAACTGCTCTGTTCGTGGCTAGAGGGGTAAGGCGATTATGGCCGATATCACGCGTCCCGTGGTTAATTCGTCCAAGGCATATAATCAATATATAGCTATACTAACTTGTTTTTTTTTACAGGAAGTCGTTGCGGAACCGGAACCGGAACCTGAGGTATAAATCATCTCTCTTGATCATAATATTCAAACTACTCACTAACTTTGAACATCCTTTTCCTTCTTAAAAAAAGCGGCCAAGTGCGAGTCAGACTCGCGTACCAAGGGTTCCGTACAAACCTGTAGTAAGTTTAAAATTATTAAAAATATTTTTATTAAATGATGTAACAAAAAATTTATGCTTTTCGCAATTTTTCCTTTATCTGTGCTATAAGACGTTGCTTCGTACCAAATTTCAAGATTCTGAGTTCACAGGAAGTACCCTGTAGGTTTTGATTCCCTTGCGAGTGTCGAAAATATGCAGCATAAACGGCTGTCCCTTTTGATTGCGTTGGCTTAGAAGTTTGATTTTTTCACAGCTCTGAGGGACAGTAGAATTGAGTATTTGATATGAATTTCAGCTTAATACAGCAGCAGCTCCATGCATTCCTGAGAAAAAGGGTCTCGACAGACAGACGGACTGACAACAAAGTGACCCTATAAGGGTTCCGTTTTTTCCTTTTGAGGTACGGAACCCTAAAAACCATTGGTTACAGGTCGTCGTTGATGAACACGCCGAAGAAGTAGAAGACGAAGAAGAAGAAGATTAGATAATATTAGTTGTTAAATTATATTATTGTACTTTTAAATTAAATTGTTTTTGTTTATTTACTTTTAGAACAGTGTACAATCGACGTTTAAGAAGTTCTTCCTATATTCTCGCAAATCTACCAGTGTTTTAATCTAAATATTCCGTTTTCTATTAGAATACATAAATAAATAACTTCCATTATACTTTTTCTCGAATAATAGGATGCTGCGTATCTTTTTAGTAAATCACGTGTCGACTTGTTTACGGACGCTAGTGTAACGAACTGGAAAACGAATAGTTTACTCAATACAATTTATTGGTTCTGCTAGTAAGTAGGTTAGGTTGCGTTAGTAGGTACGAATGACGACGAATGGCCTAGTTGCCACAACGCATATATCAGTCGGTTGCCATTGTTAAGCAACGTTGACCCAAGTCGGTAAACTGGATGACCAAATTTGGAAGTCCGAATTAAGCCTTTTCGTTTCCTCCGTACCTCGGAGAGCACGTTAAGCCGTCAGTCCCGGTTATTATCACTAATTAACATCGGATATTAATAGTTGCAAACCTAACAGTTGCAATAATACACTTAGTCGAGCCGTAGATATGCGGAAGGTCCTGGGAACCCACCGCATTATTAGTCCAAGAAAACCCGTGCCATTATGTGATCAATGGAAAGGGGTCATGACCCTCAGCAATGAGGAATAAGACGCAGAGAGAGGTTTAATTTCTTAAACCACAACTCCGAAAAGTTAGAGGTGCGTGAGCGGGGATCGATTTTGACGACCTCCCCACAGTGTTGAGCGCCCTAGTCTCAACGTGCGGAGGGTCCCGGTTTCGATTCCCGGCAGGGTCAATTTGAAAATTTATAATTTCTGAGATTTCCCTGCCCCCCGATTATGTAAGGAAATCGTAATCGTAATCGTATGTCAAACGTATAATTCGACCTGTTTAAGAAGTTTATAGATGCCTGCACGTCAAAAAACATGTGTGAACTCCTTAAAAAGTTCAAGTTACACGTTATGAACTGTCAAATGATTACGATTGGCTTACATAATTGGGCCTCTGGTCTGGCCTGAAGCGAGGCTTCGGCCGTGGCTAGTTACCACCCTACCGCCAAGCGATTTAGCGTTCCGGTGCGATGCCGTGTAGAAACCGAATAGGTGTATGGATTTAATATGCCTGCCACGCCCCTAACATGGCCAACGCTACCATCTTAGACTGCATCATCATTTACCATCAGGTGAGGCTTATAAAAAACTTATGAACAAAACTAGCGTGTGGGTTTATTGACTTGTACCCATATATTTTGAAGCCTTCCATGTTAGTTTCGCCGAATTTCCTGAATCAACATCAATAAACTGAATATGTTGTCAGTTAAGCTCGCCAGTGACATGGAAATGAAAACCACAACTGTTTGCAATAACCCTATGTTACAAGTAAACTACGCGGAGAGTGCGGTGTTGATACTGCCCGGGTATTGTTAAATTTACAGCCATCGAGCAGAATTATTAGTCAAATTAAGGGGAATTTAATGAAGTAGACAAAGTATTTACCTTAAACATTTATAGCATAACAAAGAAGAACCATGAAATATAACTACTAATTACTACAATATTTGTAGCTTAACAAAGAAGGATCATGATATACAAAATCTCTGAAGTGTTTGGGATTTTTTAATTTTATGCAATTAATTGATCTTGTCTGATACCTTTTTTGATCTTTGCATTAATTTTTGCCTGCAAAGATTAATTTACAAGATTTTTGCATAGATTTACTACACTGCCGACATACATACTGCCGAGATATGCCTACAATTTTTCGGGATAAAACTCGGAAATAAACTTATGTCTTTCACCGGGATACAATCTACTACTGTAGCAAATTTTATCAAACTGTTAAAGCGTAGCTGATAAACAAGCAGATTCACTTTTCGCATTAGTAACTATGAGTTAGTAACTATATACTAATTTTCGCGTTAGTATATAAGAGCAGGATTCCTTCTTCCTTGGTTTAAATAATTCTCCATAATTCTTACAGTTGTGTGAATCAGCCAATCCACGCTTGACCAGCGTGGTGGACCATGAGCGAACCCTTCTCGTTCTAAGAGCAAACTAGTCCTCAATAGTGGGCCGCTGATAGGTATAAATGTTCAATTAAAAGAAACATGGGCAGTTCCAACACTGCCCTGTCAATGAATTTGGCTCGCGACATCAATAAAGTCTGTTGTCTGTAAATACCGTTTGTGTGATTACCGTGCGTAATTAAGTCGTTTTTGATATTGTGTTCAAACGATTCAAATCTATTGTTCGCTAAAACTGTTATTAGCACCATCTGGATACCTGTTATACTTTTTTTTTACCACTTCAAGTCAGCCTTTGACTGCGATCTCACCATCAGGTGAGATCGCGGGTAATTACCATCAAGTAAGTGGTGATGTAGTCTGTGATGGTTCCGACCAAATTTCGGCCGCGGCGGCATATCTCCAGAGAGATTAGCCATCTGGGCGGGAGATATAATAGTGCACAAGCGTGTGCAGGTGCACTCTCTGTTCCTTTACTCTCATAGATCGTTAGGACGGAAAATCTGACACGACCGGAGAGAGAGCAAATACTGAAAATTTCTTGTCAGAAAATCCAATACTTGGTATGGCCCGACCCGGGACTCAAACCCAGGACTTGGTCGGCCACGGTGGCCTCGTTGAACATACTATTGTCAGCTTTGCGTTTAAAGTTGAAATGAATTGTTACAAAAGTTAAAAGATTGTTAATTTATTTATTGATGAAGGTTCGATTGTACTGATATTTGACTCATTCGATATATTTCACTCAGTCAGTTCGTTCCCAACGCCATATTGGAATAACTTGTATAAATACGAATGTTTTACCATCGGTAGGGCAGTCTCCACCGAGACTCAAACGATTATTGAATACCTTCGGTGTTTAGATCGTTACCTTGTTTACGAGCCTGCGGTAGCAACTGCAGCCTGGTCAAATGATTTGATACTGTAGTATTGTTTAACTGAGTTTTATAAATTAACTAATTACATTAAATCCCTCGTGGTTAGAGTACAAATATATTAAAAGTGTTTTATTAATACCTATTTCTGGATTGTTCTCCAACACTAACCACTACGACTAACGAAGAAGTCAAGTCATAAAGCTCTTATACTGTGTAGGCACATACTTTTGGCAGCTCGTGTCAATGATTTTCTAATGCGTTACTGATTCGATTTTTGATAACAATCGACTTCCTTTATGAAGAAGATACATAATATAACTTTGTTTTAGCGTTCTTAAATGACTAAATATAATAATGTATGGATTCAAATAAATCATTTATGTAAAACAGTACAGTAAATAGACATGAATCCGCCAGGTCAAAGAAACCATCCATCGCCTAAGATGTACGGTGCATAAAGGAATATCAATAAAGCTAGTGTTGCAGCTTCGTGACTATTTTGATAGGGAAATTCGTACTGGTAATTACTAGATGAGTATACGAGTTACGAAATGTCGGTTATTAGGGAACGTCGCTTCACTATTGAAAAAAATATTTTTTTGTCGATAGTTGCCTGTCAATAATTATGAAACTTCATAGACGTATGTCAAAAGTAAAATAAAGGGTTGGACAGATTATAATAAAGTCTATGCAACTTTATTTGCCCTACTGTGCCCAGCATCCGACGCTACGTATCTCGAACTCATGAATTTCTGGATCTTCTCCGTCATAAGCTTCATTGTGCTTTTCCTTGCTGGTTCTGGTTTCTCCTGGAACCAAAATTGAATATTGCAATTTTGTAAATTTTTTAATCATGGATTTAAAATTCACTTATAAAAATAGTAATAAGTAGTAAAAAGTTTATTTGAATAAAAATCATTAGTTGAATGTGAAAATATCAAAAACATAATTATTCACAGGTATTATAAATGCGAAAGTGTGTCTGCTACGCTTTAATTATCCATCTTTTTAACCGATTTTGATAGGGAGATAGCCGATAAGTTGTATCGCGGGGAAGGACAGCTTACTTGAACTGTTTATCCCGGAAAATTGAAGACATCCCGCGCAAATACCGTGAATTCACGCGACGAATTCTCGGGTATATACATCTAGTCATCGAAATATTACGCAATTAGTCTAAGCATCTAGTAGAAAAATATTTAAGGCATCAAACGAAAAGTTAATCTATACTACTGTATACAGAAGTATAAAAATAATCACCAATACCTACCTCAATGACTAGTTGTTGTATTTCCGGATCCTCTTTGTTCCGTTCTCCATCTAAATCGTGAATCTTTTGCTCTTTTTCCGAAGTCATTTGTAATTCTTCTGTGTTCGTATCGTTTTCTGATTCTGATATACTGCCCAATACCTGCAAAAAAATATTTTTTCCTCATCATTTGTCGGTCGGAAATAAACTTGCGGTGGTCAGTCGGATAAAACTAAATTGCGGTCATAACTTAGCATTTATTTAATGTTGGGTACTTAATATGTCGAGGGACGAGTGGCCTAGTTGTGACAACAAATATTAGTCGAAGCGATTGTTAAGCAACAATGACCCAAAATGATAACTGGATGGGTGAACTAATTTGGAAGTCCGAATTTGGCCTTTTCGTTTCCTCCGTACCTCGGAGAGCACGTTAAGCCGTCGGTCCCTGTTTTTTATTACCACTAACTTCTGATAATAATCGTTACAAAAACCTAAGAGTTTAATACTCTTAGTCGAGTCGCATGTGGAAGGATGTGGGAACCCACCGCATTTATCACAAGAAAACTCGTACCATTATGTGATTAATGGAAAGGGGTCACGAACCTTGGTAATGAAGATTAATACTCCCTTAGAATATAAATAAATAAATAATATGATAGTAATATTATGCGCATAGAGTAATTTGTGGATAAAAAAATAATGTTTATATACTCGTATGGTTGACAACATCTTTCTGTCTCGTCGCGAGATATCTCGTTATGATGCGCATAGCAGCAGCTAAGCCTGCAGGTGCCCTTTTTCGGAAGATCTTCAGATTTATAACTGGTTTAAAGTATTTATCAAACGCTTAAATATACCTACTATCTATTATTAAGACGAAACTGGGTTATCCACATCTTACCATAATTTAGCAATTCACAACAACACCAAACACGGCCGCCATAATATATGACCAATCATAGAGTCCCCAGAACAGTGTTGCAACTGTAGATTGTACAGGCAGTGATACCATATAAAGATCACTTTAAATTTCCATCTAACACTATACTGCGCAAAAATTGGTTGTAATAGGTACCGGTATAATAGAAACACGCTTAAACGCCTCGATATCAGGCGCGTTCCCTCTTGGAACCAGAATAGGGTCGATGCAAAGGCGGTTGTCCTCATTCTCATTGAACACGAAGAAGGAATTAGCATGCGGGGGCAGCAGGCGTATGAGGGCATGCCCACCGGCCACCACGGCGCAAATGAATACTGCCATCACTGCCACTATGGGCGCGTAGCCTAACCTCTCCACTGGTAACGTGCATTGGGACTTTCTCTCGTCGAACCTAGAATTTTTTAAATATCCTCTCTCAGCTGTGTCAGTAGGAAAAACAATGTATGCGAGCAGGTAATATACTGGCATTGGGACTTTCTCTCATCGAACCTAGAAAACTTTTGGCGATATTGTCCTCCCGATCGTATTTCGGTCACGGCAGCCAATCTCTAGAAAGATTAGCCATCTCATCGTCACTACTGAACACGGTTTTTCTCTCTGAATGAGACGAGTTTGGCCAAAGTCCACCACGCTAGCCAAGTGCGGATTGGCAGTTTCAGACGCCTTCGAGAACACTACGAAGAGCTCTCAGGCATGCAGGTTTCCTCACAATGTTTTCCTTCACCGTTTGAAGCAAGTGATATTTAGCCTTGGAACTGGCTCTTCTTAATAGGAAAACTAGGTACCGGTAACGGTAGATTCACCGCGTGTTACGCAGTCGAAACTACTATTGATTTTTGGTAGTTAAAAGTGGTTTTGATCGGTTATGAGTTTTGACGGTAACATATTATATAAGGAAAAAAAAGTATGTTACCAATCATCAATACCACAGTTCTTGATGCCGTCACAAACAACGCCAGTGGTGAAGCAGTAGTTAGACTCATCCACAGTACAAATGGTTTCATTTTTCCTGTTACATCCTTCGATGGGAGTTTTCCGAGCTGATGTTATTGTCACTTGGTAGAAGTTTGCCTTCAAATTATTATAATTTTTTATTTTTCCACTACAAGTTAGCCCTTAAGTACGATCTCACCAGGACTGCCAAAGCTTAAAGCAATACTTATAGGTACAATATTACTCAAAATTTCAAGTTGATGTCACGTACCTTGACGTTCTTAAAATAATGATTGTAATTCTAAAACACGGAATACAACAATAATGAAACAATATGGCTTTAAGTGTTGGCAGTATGGTCCCTGATGGTAAGGGATGATGCAGTCTAAGGTAGCAGCGGGCTAACCTGTTAGGGGTATGGCAGTCGTATTAAGCCCATACCCCTAATATGAAAGATTGGATCTTTGTTTGTTAGTCTTTCACGCCGCAACGATTGAACCGATTTGGCTGAAATTTAGAATGGAGATAGTAGCTATAGTAACTACTAACGAGTACCCTATGTCCTATGCAAACTTTTACTCTTTCTAAATTTCATCATTATCGGTTGAAAAATGGGTCGTGAAAGCGTAGCAGACAGACAGACACACTTTCATATTTGCAACACTAGTATGGAAATATGGATTAATAAACTTACGTTAACATCAAGATTGATACTGCTATTACTCTTAAACAAGAACCTCAATCGATTTCGGACAGTAAACGTAAAATATGGTCCATACGCTTCTCCAATCAGAAGATCGCATAGCCTAGTGCATTTCCTTTTCTTCAGTATAGTCAAGGCGTCACGGTTGGCTTCACAGTTCTTGCGAATGGGGGTGGGGTAACGCACCACTATGATAAGATACTGGTTGGAAGACGCCACTATTTCGACTACGCATTCGTAGTCTATGTCGTTTAAGGTGCGAAACACCTGAAATTATTTTTATAGGTAATGAAGCGTAGGTATGAATTTTCCAGCGGCTAATTATGTTATTGTTATAATTACAAATCTAATAAAATTACGATATTTGTGAGATGGTGATAATAAAAAAAATCCCGGCTGAATTTGTTGTGGGCTCTGAGAACAGGGCGCGTTTGGAACCCTCGTAGCTTTAATTTTAAGTTATCGTGGTTAATTATCATCATCTTATATTTTGTAAACGTGACGTTCAGAAGGTGCTGTGTAGGTATCAATTTTGAATAAATATACTTTGAGTTTGGGTTTTTTAAAACCTTTTTAAAAATCTTATATACTCGAAGCTTGCTAGCCTAATCTATTTACCATACACTTCATGCCCGCAAGATGGTAGCAAGAATGTTGGTTGCATTACGGCCAGGCTTGAAGCTTTGCGCAAAACATTATAAGGCAATTAACCGCGGTGAAATGTCTCAATAGACGTCTACTGCTGGACGAAGAACACGGTCTTGTGCTGCTTGCTTTCAGCGGCTTCCAGCTACTCGCTTAAGATCGTCCGTCCACCTAGTGGGAATACGTACAAGGCTTCGCCTCCTGGTGCGAGGCCGCCATTTCGGGACTCCAGCATATCGGTGTATAAACTCAAGCTATCATCTATCATCGCCTCAGTTACGTTTAAGAGGATTATCGATTTTAATCTACGCCCTGCATGGTCGAAGGTGGCCACGCTGGTCTGTGGATTGGTCTTACAATTATGGCGGTCGTGTGTGTGTGAATTGCTACATTAAAGTATTATATGGATTTAATCAGTGTTCCCGCGCACTGGGTAACGCAGGATTGGCAGACCCCCTACTCGGTGGACGGACGACATCAGTCGAGTCGCAAGGACCCGCTGGTTCCAGGCGACGCAAGCCCATGGTGTGTGGAAATCATTGCAAGAGACCTGAGAGAGAGTGACCAGTGGACACTGCTGGTCATAGGTCTGTTGGTTGTTGATGATGAACCAGTGTTTCCTTTTAATATAACATTTCTCGTACCAGTGTGATAGTATCAGACATCCCCATACCAAACGATATATCGAATCGTAGTTGTCTAGAAAACGCACAGTCGTTCGTAATATCCTTCGGTTGGTAGAGAAGTAACAGACCACCACCATCCACCATCAAAATTACACTTAACCCAACTGCAAACACTAATAACACCATATTTACTAACATTAAATAAAATGACAATGTAAGTATTATTGCTATTCATTTCGATATATCAAGTAGGCTTTTTACAAGGTCTTCAGACCAGACGATATATCTACTAGCTGATGCTCGCGACTTAGTCCGCATGGAATAAGGTTATTTTTTTCACGCGGGAACTTTTTAATTTTCCAGGATAAAAAGTAGCCTATGAGTGAGTTCCAGACTATAATCTATCTCTGTGCCACATTTCATCCAAATCCGTTCAGCCGTTCTGGCGTTATGACGTGAACATCCATCCATGTATGAAAACTTTCGTATCCATACTAATATTATAAATTCTGTCTATTTGTCTGTTTGCTGCGCTTTCAGGGCTCATCCTTTCAACAGATTTTGATGAAATTTGGTACAGGTGTAGGTCCCAGGGAAGGACATAGGCTTAAAGAGTTCCCGCGGGAATCAAAGAATCTTAAGAAGATGAAGTCGCGGGCATCAGCTAGTTTATAATATTATTAATTAACTAGCGAATACTCGCGACTTCGTTTGCGTGGCATAAGATTTTTTTATTCCCACAGGCACTCCCTAATTTTCCGGGATAAAAAGTAGCCTATGTCATTCTCCAGGTCCTCAACTTTACTTAAGCAAAAAATCTTTTTATAATACACACTACACTTTTTCTTAAATAAATAGGAACTGAAATAGGAAGTTCTCCTATTTCTCCATTATAAGTTACAACCTTGTTTGCAGCATCAGTCACAAATCTATCACACTAGTAAAAGAAAAAGAAGATTTAAGTATCAAAAATTATTGTCAAATATGTAAATTTTGTACAATTTTATATTTATTTATGTATTTTTTATTTTATGTAAAATTCGAGTTTCTGTATTAAATTTTAATGAAATGGAAAGTGACAAAGTAGAATTAAAACACGTATGTAATTAAATTTATTAATCACTTACTTAGTCAAATATTAATGTACGAGAGTTAGTTATTTGAACGAAAGTAGTGTAAAATTCTTAATAAAATACGCGTTATAGAATATTTAACAAAACCGTAAATTGCACATAGCTACACAGATCATGATCTCAACAAATTAACAATATTATGTTATAAACCAAGTTATGCTAAACTTAGTCAATAACATTAGGTACAATATTATGGTATACTGTTTATGAAACAGCGTGCACGATACTTAGCCAAGCATATAAAAAAATGTGAAGTGATAATTTAAAATTTTAAAATATACATTAAAGAGAAATAATTTATTCTAAGCCAATTCAATAGATATGTTACATAAGCTGTAAAAACGAAGAAAGATACTGATATTTTTGTTTACAGCAAAGAGTCTAAAGATCTGGATGCATATGAAGACAACCTCGACGAATCACAATGCCTAAGTCAAAGAACGATCACATCGAGAAGACAGCAAAGTTAATATTCAAAAACTCCAGGAATACGATAAATACATATTCAAAGACGTACTCTGGTGCATCGCAGGTATATACCAAAAGTTTAATTCTACAACTTAAACAGAATCTATCCGACGCAGAATACTATGAAGATAATGGTAGAGTTAAACGGGATCTTAGCATAGAAACAGATATTTGCATCTTGAGAGGATACTATAGGAAAAAAAGAAGTAGATTTGATAATCGTGGAACCGTTTCTACGAAATCTAAGTATTCCGTTAACCGTACAGAAATTGACACAATTGATGAATTCAAATATGACAGTAGCGCTTGCGGAGATAGCAAAGAAAGTGTGAAACTACAAAACGCTCATTTCAATATCAATCTAACGTCACTAGTCGTACAAAACTTTAAAAAATTATTGCATGACTGGGTTAAGGAATACTTGTTGGATAGTGACGAGACGAAAGAAAAAATTGAATCAGTTCTTGATTCAATCTTACATAATTTAGACCATCAAAAGAAAGAGTCAGTCTCTTCATGTACCTACACAGTAGATATAGAAGTTATAGATCAAACACAAAATCACATATCTCGTCCGCTTGATCCTAGACAAGGAAGTTTAAGTGTACCTTTGGCTGGTAAATGCTATAGAATTTTGTCAACCCTTAGTGTCCCTAAAAACATGAGTAGACCTAAAACATCAAAATTTTCTTGGAGCAAATTGAACAAAATTCGTCATAAAAAGATTTTATTGTCAGCTAATGGATCGAGCAAATATCTATTTACTTCTTCTAGTTTAAACTTTTTAACGCTTCCAACGAAATATTTGACAAAACGGTGCGCCACGTACCAACAAGACATTGCCGGGAGAAATAAAAACCAAGATCAAGAGCTCTTTACGCCTGGAGAATTTAATGGCGTCGAAAATTTCGCCAGTTTGGCAGCTTTTACACGAAACTCAGTATTTGATACGATTCCAAGTATTTATAAGAATATTTACAAAGAACTTAGGAAAAAAGAACTTCCTGGTCCCAAAAACAACAGTCAAAGTAGAAATAATACACAAGAACAAGATAGCAATGAACGTATTGAATTTTTTAATCAAAGATTTGATCTCGTTAAAAATAAGCAAATGAAAGTAGCTGATGAAAATAGTCAACTAATGAGTACAAATGTTGATAAAAAGGCAAAGAAAGTTACTAGAAGGAGTAAAAAAAGCATTTCAAGAATGCGTAAACGTAAAAGCTTTAAATCAAAAAAGTTCACATATTACTTCAGGAAATCAAAAAACCATACCCAGCACGAAAAAGATCTGCTATACCATTTTCAAAGTATTCTTAAAATGATTTCATCTCACAAATGTGGAGAAGACGTGAAACTAGACATTCATGTAAATGTTTTTCCTTCAAGTGATAGCAAAACAGAAAAAGAAGTGCATTCTTGTGAATATTCATATCCACTCATCAGCTCTAACGTAAACACATCGTCCAAACAAAAAATTATAAACGATGATTCGGTGCCTCACGAAAATAACATAATACCATTGCTCGATGGAGCGCTTAACCAAGCAAAGTATATCATGAGCGGAGAACCATATACAGAATGTTCTGAAAACAATAACAGCAGAAACAGTAAAGCGATTAATTGTATCGCAAAAGATTCCCAAATAGCTCAAGAAATAAGTGAACTCAAAATGATTATTAAATCGTTAGCAAGTACTACAGAAAAGTTTGTCAACGATCATCTATCCAAAAGAAATACGAATAAAGTAATTTCAAACAGTCATATTGATAGCAAGAAAGAATTTCTTGAAGATATAGAAGCAAAACCTGTAGGTGTACAATTTTCAAACAGATTTGTCATAAAAGCTGATGTCGGATCAGGAATAAAATTAAAAAAAGACCCGAAGAAGAAACACAGAGATTATAATCCCCGTCTTATTAAAAGAAGCACGTCATATAACATTATAGATAGCGAATCTATACTAAAGGTTACTGATATGACTTCAGCAGCGCAAGGTGAAATTAATATCAGGAATAGAGTTGATAGGGCTGTGACATGTTCTTTGCCGAAAACCAAATCATTATTTGAAATGTCTTGTGGCAATTGTGATGTTAAATTATCACATATTCAATGCAATGTTAATCCAAAACCACGAGAGTATGTTTACGTCTTTGAACATAATAACAATAAGCCACACGCGCCATATAAAGATGCAAATCAACATGATAAACAATGTAATGAAGCTAAGGCAAAAACTGAACATAATCTTGAAAGTATTCAAAACGTTAAATCGGTTGAATGCGACGATGATGAGACCCGAAGTTCAACTGTTATTATAGACATCGAAACAAAAACGCATAGAAAGAAAATAACTTTTCGTCCACGTACTGGCATTCGATTTTGCGAGGGATGCTGTTATTGCATTTTGCTTTGGATTCCAGTTCTGGCGATTCTATGGTTATTCCATGAATACGTTTTGAAACATTATCTACCAGAAGAGTTTTCGCTGCGAAGATTAATTTTAAGGTCAAAGGGAGATTACATAAATGAGTCATATTTACGTATTACACTTGCCGATTTAGGGTTTTAATGTAACAATGTTTACTGTAATAAATGATTGTAGATGTGATTCTTTTAACTTGCTACTTTATTATATTTATATTTATGCTATTACTAATATTAATATCTTCATTTGTTTGGGAACATCCATAACTATATAAACACTTGATCTTGGTGTTACAATGCACACACATTAGTCTAAACGTCTTAAATTTTTTTAGCAAGAAAATATTTAGTAGTTACATGATATACTGATCTAGAAATAAAAGTTGCCTATTTTTAATGCAATATTATTTGTCATACTCATAAATGGAATCACACATTGTGACCAATGATTACATGATTTTTATGTCAAACCATTTTCTATTGGAGCGTTCATAGCCAACTCTCGTTTAAATAAGTTCTGAAATATTCACAGGAACGTTAAATTTGTTTATATTTTGTTTTAGAGTCCAACCTTCATCAAATTAAACTAAAAATGGAATTTGGTATTGAAAACATTGAGGACAAAATTTATATTAAAAATTCGTATGAATGTTTAAAAAGTTCACTATCACAGCATATGGCCGTAAATGACGAATACAACGTAACTCCTATTGTAAGTCAAATAACCAACTTTGAAACGAATGGAAGAACACAATCGTTAGTCACATTATCAGATGCAACATTATCAAATTCAAATTATTCAAATTCAAGGTATAGTATAAGCATGTGTGACTATAGCAGTGAAAAGAGTTTAACCAACAGCATATCCGAGTTTCTTACAGATCTAATTGAAAACAGTTATACTAATGCGTTGATTCTTCAACCCCATGTTTTATTCAATTCACCTAAATGCTGTAAGAGGTTACGTCAAAAACTAACACTGAAAAAACGAAAATATCAAAAATGTACACGCTTAGTCAGACTTCGAATTGTTCACTTTAAATATAAACACCCAGAGAAAACTATAAGAAAAAAATTAGAAACGTATTATGACAAAACAAAAAGAAATTGTTCTCATTCAAGGCGAATTCAGCAAGATCTGAGATCTAATTCAGTTTTAAATGCTGTATCTCGTACAAGAATTATTAAGAAAGTTCTATCAAAAGCAAACCTTTTAGATGAAGCTGACAAAACATTTCTCAAAGACGTACTCCAAGATAATATGTTAGATAAAGATCCTAGCGATGACACTTTAACTCGCATAAACAGTGAATCATCGCAAAATGATAGTATGGGTTCTAAGACTGCTCCCTCAGTTGTTGAAATTCCAATTGCAATATCTGCAACAGCTCCAACGTCAACTCTTACTTTGATACAAACTCAAAGTGAAACTTCAGAAATGTCTGAAGCATCTAATGAAACAACTTTTATCAATGAATATAATAAAGAAGAATCAAGAAATGAACCCATATTTAAAACAGATATTATTAGCGTAGCGGTGGCACAAATTAATGATGCATCTATTTTGAAATATAAAACAGGTACGAGTAGCGAACAAAGTCGAGAAGAAATGTTATATAAAGAAAATCTAACAAGTGCTGAAAGTTTTAATACTCTATCTGATACTGCTAAAATTACATCATCTCTAGCAATAGCGATACCCGAAAAAAATTCAAAAAATAATCATTTGATGAGAAACGATGATGATAAAAAATTTATACTTCTTACTGACATGGTCAACACATTTGAAAATAGCAGTAGTGATACATTCGTTATTGCAAAAACGAGTTCATATTTCAAAGACAATTCTGATTCTTTAGATGCATCATCAGATCAAACTCTTACACCTTCATCCGAATTAAGCAATCAAACGGAACCGTGCAACGTGTGTTACCAATCAACTTGCAATGGAGAAGAAATCAAGTCAACATTATTGGATACTATACTTAACGTAGGAATGTTTCAAATGCCCATTACTAGTTCGGAGAATGAATACAGTACAGGAAATTCAAATAACGTCATAATTTCCGATGAATTAGGCAAAACGCCATTTCTGAATAAAGTGCAGACAATAGATAAGTTTTCCAAAAATGTTATTCAAAAATCATTTAGCGTAGATAATGAAGGTGACCGTCAAAAAACTTTTAACTTACCTAACGCAGATACGATCAGATCAATTATAACAGAAAAAGAGAAAACAGATAAGAAAGCATGCTCTGAAGAAATGCGAAACTTTTTACCGCCCATTGAGATGTGGGACAAGTTTATTTTATATTTTGATGTGAGTTTTAAAAGAATGGAAGATTCACTAGTGAAAAAAATCAGTAATGAGCTAAAAGACTCCCTTAGTAAATTCGAACAGTATTTTCCTTTCCCGTCAGATGAACGAGATTATTTAGCTCATAATTATAATAATAAGACAAACGAAAGTGATGTAAGCAAAATGGAGTCGGGCCGTTTAACGCATTTGGATGAAGATGTACAGTGTGGTTTTGTCCAGAACGAAGAATTATTGTCCAAAATGAAAGTTGAAGGGCATACGATAATTGTTGAAGATTTTCCACTGAAATTAATAAAGAGTCGAGTAAAGATAAGGAAAAATAATGATTCTTTCGAGGTTCTTAAGTCTCCTATAAGACCTTGTACTTCAGTAGGCAGGGGAAAAGGTGACTCCGTGTTGACTTTATCCTCTGAAGATGTTACAGTTAAAAAGTTAAGTAAAAACCAACAACAAAATCGTGTTGTGATGTGTATGACAGCTCCAATGCATTTTTTTAGGGCAAATATGCTCGTTATAACTAGTGTGCCGGCGTTCTTTATTTCCATATTTCTCGTGTATCGATTTTTTGTTTTAATAATGTGATTTTGGAAACGTATCATATGTATTTTTGTTTCATAGTCCCTACTCTCTACCCAACAGTCGATGTTAATCATTTAAAAAAACTTGGGGGTCCAGAAGGAAAGTTAGAAATCGCGCCCTGACTGATTAGTAGCATGTTGACGATAGCAACTTCCCTCTTCTATTACTTACTAATCTCTCAAAATCTATAACAAGTCTTCTCAGTTACAAACTGCAGAAAAATCTGCCGCTGACAAAATTCAGTAGGATAATAAAAGAAGTGTTGGAAAGAATTTCGTATATTTAAGTTTTTAAATACTTTATATTATTTATTTGTTTGTTTGAGCATTCGTTCAATAAAACGATGTTTATTTTGGATGAAGCTTTAAAAGTTTGCTATAAATAGGCATTTGTAAATTCAAATAATATTTGGAATACAACTGGATGGAAAATCAGGTCTAAAAGAGAATGCCGAAAATCACTCTGTTGTTGCGTCTTAACCATTTATTTATTACTCGTTAGCGAATTTTAAGAGTTGATAAAAATAAAAAATAGTAAACGTTAATTTAGCGCTTGGCGGCACGGCCGATAATTGGTACATATCTTATATTGTGAGCGCCATCTTTATTTGAACTACCTGAGACAGTTACAAAAAGTTTTCTATTCACTCGTTTATAAGTACCTACTCAGCTTTATCTATTTTTCACCATTCTTACATTCTAGGCCTGCTGGAAGAAATCTCTTCAAGAGATAAGTTGTACTTGTACACGTCATTGTACCCCGGAGAAGTAAATATATAAATAAATAAGTAAAATAGTTATGATTTATGACTAACAGATGGTGCTCGAACTGTAGTATGCAAAAGCAGTCTATCCGCGGGTCCTCGGCCAATCAGAGAAGTTTCCGCTAATGTGGTAGCCATGTTAAATGGGTGACGTCACAATATTTAATATAACTTAAAATTCAGATTATACTACCATTCCCATCGAAAATCTTAATGAATTTTTCATTATATAATCCTGAATACATTTCCAATATTTTATCGTTAATTTGGGTAAGACGCAAGAACAGCCTAAATCTCATACAAAATTCGGCATTCTCCTTTGGCTTGGCAATTCTTGAATGTTCCATGGGTATAGGTTTGTAACAGTCTTAATTTATTGTTGTTGTGCTAGAACTAGATGTCCAGATCGGTCCAATGTGAAAATCGGTCGAACTCGGCGGCTCCTGAAAACAAACGAAAATAATGATTTTATAAGAGATCCTTTACCTACTTAATAGAACTTAAAAAACCAGTCAAGTGTGCACATACTCGCGCACAATGTCCCTACAACACTGTTAGATGATGTCTTAACAACACATAATCAAAAAAAAACATAATCAGCTGTGAAATAACCCTAATTAACGAATTTCGCATATTTTTTTCCTATATTTGAAATGTGAGACATTGCTTCTTACCAAATTTCATGATTCTAGATGAACGGGGAAGTCTTTGATTAAATAGATTATCAAAGGGGGAAGTACCTTATAGGCTTTGATTTATTGGGGAGTGTCATAATTTTGACATACAGATAGCTATTCTAACGTAGGCATCCGCTTAGAAAGGATTTTGAAAATTCAACTCCTAAGGGGGTAAAATAGGTGTTTGAAATTTGCATGAAAATCGAACCTAACGTGAGCGAAGCAGCGGGCAATAGTATTCCAGGGAGTTAGAGTTTAGACCCACCACGCTGCTCCAATGCGGGTTGGCGGGCTTTGGGCACTCCGAAGCACGGGGGTTGAACATCGAAACTTAACTAGGCTAGTACTGAGAATTTCTAGTAAGAAAAACCCAATACATAATTATGGCACGACCCGGGACTCGAACCTGGGACCTTGTCGGCCGCAGTCGAACATGCTAACCTCTAGACCAATGAGGCGAGGCAGAGGCAAGCTAGTAATAATATGTTTCAAAGTGTGTCTTGTAATGATTTTAGGTACCTGAGTCTCGCGTTCCGTCTACCCGCAGCTACAGCAGTTGCTTGGGCAACTGTTTGAGCGTCTTCGTTTTGAGGCTAAAAAAGGCATTAAAAAAAAATTAATTAAACACTATCTTCAATCTTAGACAGGACTATTCCCAGTAATACCAGCTACCAGGGAATAGCATAAATTTTGGAAAATGCAAACTAATTGAAAAATCCTATTAATCAAATCAATATTTATTTATTCTATTCAGGTACACTGTAGGTACCTAATTGGCATCCGAAACTTATAAAAACGAAACCTACGAGGGTTCCAAACGCGCCCTGGTCTGTCAGAGCCCACAACAACAGCCGGGTTTTTTAAAATGGATTATTCAAATGATAAAAAAGCATAGGAATTAAAAGCAATTTTATTCTAATTTTACGATGCTTGTGAGATGGTGATAATTTTATGAAAAACCTCTGCTGAGTTAGTTGTGGGCTCTTCTCAAATGGCGACTTAGGAACCCTTGTACCTTTAGTTTTAAGATACCGTAATTATCAGCATCACGTCTACTTGGTTTACTTGGCGTTCATTTATCTATAGTCCGTTAAACTTTTCTGAACCGGTGGCCAAAATTAGAACAAATTTTTAAGCCTGTTTAGTTTTTGTTTTTATTTTTAATTTTTCATGGATACTAATAGCGACGCTGGCACCGGGTCAGATAAGATTAGAGGACTATACCAATTTTGGATAAATTTCGACTTTGACATAGAAACACCAAAAATAAATTATGGTAAACTCCTTAGAGTGATCTCTTGTTGAAACATTTGAAAATCATTGTATTTTTTCTTATACATACTCGTATTTTGGAAAAAAAAAAATACATAAGAGCATCCGTATTTAGTGCATTTCATTATAACTTACTTCATCGCGTGCTGCTGATTCAGTGGTAGCCTGATATCCGGGATTTTCCTGCACTTTTGGTAAAGGAGCTCCATATTGCGCGAAAACACGGGGCTGAGTCCTGAAAAAAAAATTTAAATAAAAATCTTAAAACGTGCATAACTCTGAAAAGTTAGAGGTGCGTTCCCGGGGATCGAATCCGCGTCCCCAAACTAAGAGTTCGATGTCTGGGACTCTGGACCACTGGGCCATCACTGCTACGAGTAGGTAGGTATCATATTTTTTTTAAATCTTCTACAAGTTAGCCCTTGACTACGATCTCACTTGATGGTAAGTAATGATACAGTCTAAGATGGCAGCACGCTAACCTGTTAGGGGCATGGCAATTATATAAATATACTAGCTGATGCCCGCGACTCCGTCCGCGTGGATTGAGGTGTTTTAGGGGTATGAAAAATAGATAGTAGCCGATTCTCAGACCTACTGAATATATGTATATAAAATTTCATAAAATCGGTCAAACCGTTTCGGAGGAGTATGGTAACTAACATTGTGACACGAGAATCTTATATTTAAGATATACTTATTTTTATTCAAATAAAGTTATTAATCTACCACTGGTTCGGAATGCCACTTAAAACCAGCAAGAATTTCGGTGGTTGCTTTTTTAAAAATCGGCTTCTACACGGCATCGTACCGGAACACTTAATCGCTTGGCGGCACTTCTTTGCCGGTAGGGTGGTATTAAGCCACGGCTGAAGCCTCCCACTAGACCAGACCAGGGAAAATTCAGAAATTTTAAATTCCCAAATTGACCCTGCCGAGAATCAAACCCGGGACCTCCGCACGTTAAGATAACAGCGCTCAACACTGCGCCAGGGAGGTCAAAAAGAGTAGATTGTGCTTTTTCCTTAAACAATCCTAATATAAGTGTCACACATTTCAAAGCATTGAATCGATCATCAACATGCGTACCGCACGTTAGATAATATGGGACAATGTGTCTGACTTAATCAGTCCAAACATTACCAAATACGGCGCAGGAATTATAATTCGAAGAGTATGCTGACCTTGAGAGTATGTGACCTAATTGCGACAGTGTATATCAAAAAGTCGATTTGGTACGGTAATACGGTTATTAGTTACCTATTATTATATATTACTATTAATTATTAATGAGTACATTGACCCCAGGGTCAACTCGATAGGTGGCTGTCCTAATACGAAAAACACATTTAAATTCGATGGTCACGGTAAATCTAATCTGACAAGATACCAAGACGCACAACGAGATATCTCGTTGTGCGAGAGAGATGTTGTCGTTCCCGGCTAGTTTTTCGTTTACCCTAGTCCCTAACATGCTCAAAATGCGGTATATTACAAGAATGAAATAGTCGGAATGTAAGTATTCGTAAAGAAAAATACCACAGATAAGAAATATTAATTTTATCTCATCTTTTGGCGTAACGAGACAAGCAACCATGTTAGCTTCGGTAGAATAGAGATAGCGGGTAGACATAATTTTACTCGTTGCGCACATTCTAGTCCTACAGGATAGAAAACAATCAGACCTTGATCAAATCAGCTGGTCGAATACGGAAAAGTAACTCTAATCATTCATAAAATCAGAAAAGCGCCATACCTTGTGCCGAATGCAGTAGCGACCGCAGTAACTCTTGGCCCTTCTTCCTCTTGCTCATTTTCTTGTTCTTCTGTTTGCTCAATATCATTCCCTTGCTGATTGATATCTAGACCGCTTTGTAAAGGTTGGCCATCTTGAGCTGGAGCTTGCTGGCTAGGATATTGCTGCTGAGGATACTGATTTTGGTAAAATTGCTCTTGATTTTGGTAAGCAATTTGTTGCTGGGGTTGAGCTACAAATAAAGGTTGTTCAGGAGTTTGATACTGATTCGGTTGGAACTGCGGTTGGTAGAATTGAGGCTGGTAGTTTTGATAGACGACTTGTTGATCGGTTGGTTCGATTTCTTCAACATCCTTTGGCCGTTCAGGTTGCAAGAACTGGTTTGGTTGAGGCTGGAACTGCGGTTGTGGGAATTGGTTCGGTTGAGCGGGTTGCGGTTGGAACTGTAATTGCGGTTGTTGGAATTGATTAGGTTGTGCTGGTTGCGGTTGGAATTGAAGTTGCATTTGTTGGAATTGGTTATGCTGAACAGCCTGGGGCTGGAACTGCAATTGTGGCTGTGGAAACTGGTTTGGTTGCGCTAACTGTGGTTGAATTTGAAATTGCGGTTGAGGTTGATATTGTACTAGAGGCTGTGGGAATTGATTTGGTTGCGCCACTTGGGGTTGCAATTGTAACTGTGCTTGAGGTTGGAATTGGAATTGGGGCTGTTGGAATTGATCTGCTTGGATTTGGTTTATTTGTTGACGCTGTAAAGTGACCTTCTGCGCTTGAATTTTGGGGAAATTTTCACCCTGTTTAGGTTGTTTTTCGCGAGGTTCAACATCACGCTCATTGTTTTGATCAGGTTCCTCATCTTCAGCAGGGTCAACAGGTTCAATAGGTAGGACAGGTTGTATACGTGGAATGGGCCGATATTGATTTACCGGATCCTGAATAAACGCAGGTTCCTGTTGAACTATTATAGGACTTTGAACAAAACCTTGACCTTGATTTTGAGCCTGTTGAGCCAGTAACTCTCGCTGGGCCAATACTGAAGGTAAGGCTGACAAATGAGCGGGTCCATCAAAACCTGGTGGTCGACCATCTTGTAATTGAGCAGGTTGGTAGAACAAAGGTGCTCTGAGTTGACCGAACTGTTGCAATGGTGCGAATTGCGGTTGTAATTTCAACTGAGCTAAAGGATTGAGAAATATCTCAGGTGGATACTCTTGCAAGTTTTGTTTTGTTACTTCGACAGCGACCTTGTCTTTTCTGCCTTTTGGTTCTAAAGTTTCTCCTTCATTTAAATCCAAAGCTTCAGTGGTCGTTTCCGCTTGGCTTGTTCTGAAGTCAGGTCTTATAGTAGAGGTTGTAGAAGTTTGTGAAGCGAATTGTCTTGGTGATTGCTGGTTCGGTAAGCCATTGTTTGGGTTCCTGGCGCGTGTGCTTTCAAACTCTCTCTGCCTTGCGAATTGGCGGGCCGTTTCTAGTTGTTGCTGGTACTGTAAATTTCAGTTTTATTAGTAGTGTTATGGTCCTTATGAGTTCAGAGCAGGAAAGGGGAGTTCAACACGGTGTTGAATGTTTTTTTGAGTTACGGGCATAAGGTCATCTGAGTCAAGTCAAAGGTAATGAATGAAAGTTTTAGAGATTCCCACTTTCGGATGTAACATCCGTCATATTGATTTTGTTAGTATAAAATGTAGCCTATGTCACCCGAATCGATTGACACCTCATTCCTCAAAATCGGCCCAGTAGTTCAGGCGCTACGGTGGAAGTTGGAACATCCATGTATATTATAAATGCAAAAGTTTGGATGGATGGATATTGGTAAATCAATCACGCCAGAACGTCTTAACGGTTCTGGATGAAATTTGGCACAGGCTACTTTTTGTCTCGGAAAATTAAAGAGTTCCCGCCGGAACCGAAAAACCTCAATACACGCGGCACGAAGTTGCGGGCATTAGCTAGTAGGTACACAAATATAGTACATATACATACAATAAAAACAAAATACTACTTTTTGGCTTTGCCGGGTAAAAAATAGCGCAAATATCAATACCTGAGCTTGTTGAAAACTGGGGTTTTGTCTTCCGATATCAGCATTGATACTGGGGCCAGTGAACTGTTGGCCGTTGATGGGAGACACTTCGAATATTGGCTGCGGTTCGACGCTGGGCAGGCCCTGTACTGAGACGTCCCCTTGGTCGAAGTTGTTTGGTGTTAGAGGTCTTCTTGGGTCCACTGGTAGGTACTGTTGTTGGGGTGCCTGTTTGAAAAATATAAGCTTTTTAAACCCCCGACACATTGACTCGCTCCAGCAACGCTTAGGACTGCGGTTACTTATATATCTACACATTGATGTTATTGTAAACTATTATTTTAAAAAGAGCAACCGTCGAGTTTATTGCTGGTCCTTCTCGGTAGGAACGGTATTCCAAACCAGTGGTAGCTAGTAATATAATAAGTCTATGGGTAGATTCACTCGACGACTCAAAATCACATGTAAAAGTTTATTTGAATTTATCATTTACTAGCTGATGCCTGCGACTTCGTACGCGTGGATTGATGTTTTTTGGTTCCTGCGGGAACTCTTTAATTTTTCTGGATAAAAAGTAGTCTATGTGCTAGTCCTGAGTCCAGACTATAATCTATGTCTGTGCCAAATTTCATCCATATCCGTTCAGCCGTTGTGGCGTGATTGAGTAACAAACATCCATCCAACCATCCATCCATCCATCCATCCATCCATTCATACATCCATACATCCATCCATCCAAACTTTCGCATTTATAATATTAGTATACATTATCGTTCCCTGTTTATCATGGACTTCCACAGAGAACGGCTGCTTCTATCTACCATTTTAGGATTTGCCTGGCTACTCACAACAAACTGTGTCCTCTCCGGTATAACGAAAGCGGGTCCGTCGGGCCTCCAGCCACTCGGCGGGTATGGTCCCTCCGCCACCACCCCGCTTATCACCAACGACACCAACGTTAGCAGTTCCTGGAACAAGTCGAAAATATACCCAATATATATAACACAATGTATTCCATGACTATGGGCCTGATAAAAAGGCTCAGAGTCACTCAGCGGCCGATGGAGAGGGCTATTCTGGGAGTGTGAGTGATCAAATCAGAAATGAAGAGATTCGTAGAAGAACCAGAGTCACCGTTATAGCCCGTTGAGTTGCGAAGCTGAAGTGATAATGGGCGGGGCACATAGTTCAGAGAACCAATGAACGTTGGGGTCCCAAGGTGGGGAATGGTGACCCCGCACTGGAAGGCGTAACGTGTGGGGGACACGGTGGACGGACGACATCAAGAGAGCCGCAGGGAGCCCTGGATCCAGGCGGTGCAAGACCGTGGCTTGTGGAGGACCCTACAGAAGACCTATGTCCAGCAGTGGACTTCCATCGGTGGACGATGATGATGACGACGTTTTTTTTTATTTTTTTAAAAAGTATACATTCTAATACATTACATATTGTCCAATAAGGTATATCAAAATCCTGATCAGGTTTATCCGTAGGTATCCATATCCATTAGGTACAGGGCCTCTTTTATTTTAAGAACTTTGTTAATCACCCATATTTAACAAATAAACTTTAATTTTTTTTTGTGTAGAATAACCATTTTAAACTATCGAATAAAGTAAAAAAAGTACGTCGGATTTTGATGACGTCATAATTCAATATTTCATACAATATCCCATACTAAGCACGCTGTTTGACGGTTGAAAAAAATTTGCTGATTTGACTAGCACAGATTCCTGCTGGTTCTTCTCTGTAGGAATGACATTCCGAACCAGTGATAAATGCACTTGACGACTCAAAAGAACTTGTAAAAATTTATTTTAATTAAAAAAAAACGATTTTTTTAGCTAGCCTTTAAGTTGCTATGAAAATGACCGCTTCAATCCAAAAAAACTTTGCTTAGAAGAAACACATACAGAGTTCTGCAAGTGTTTCTTCAAAGCAAAGAAAATCCTAGCCTAAATTTGCACTATCACTCAATCTAAGTCAAGCGCCAATTATTTAAGCAGAAACGTCCTCTTTTTTTAATCACAATTTCCACCCATCACATAAGCACCTAACCAACTACACCAACTACACAATAAAAACGTGTAATCACCTTCATTTTCGTTCACTTTCGCTTGTACCATGCGCGTGCGCATCGTTTTTATAGACAATAGGTCCGAAAATTGACATTCTTGACGCGCGCCTTATCGACCTTTACTGCCTTTTTGAAAATGCCCACCGGAAAATTATATGACACGCTAAAATCGATCTTATTATTATAACAGTATGAGCTGGGGATGTTTTTAGTATTTGAAAAAGAAAGATGTCATAACCAAAGGCTTACAGTAAGGATATTTTAGTTTCATAGTGGCTCTGTCCAGCGTGCATTCATGAGCATACAATATTGCAATAAAAGTATAAAATGGATTCAAAGTTAAGTAAATATTATTTTCAAATCTTATTAGGAAAATAGGCGAACGAAGTCGAAGGCAAAAGCTAGCCTATACTAATCCATACTAATATTATAAATGCGAAAGTGTGTCTGTCTGTCTATCTGCTATGCTTTCACGGCCCAATCGCTCAACCGATTTTGATGAAATTTGGTACAGGGATAGGTTCTCGGGAAAGACATAGGCTTATAAAAAATTTATTATCCCGTAAACAGTTCCTGCGGGAATTTAAAGACTTAATCCACGCGGACGAAGTCGCGGGCATCATCTAGTCTATACTATAATATTATAAATGCGAAAGGTTTAATGTATGGATGGATGTTTGTTACTCAATCACGCCCCGACTACTAAACGAATCTGGATGAAATTTGGCGAAGAGATAGATTAATTATAGTCTGAAATAACACATAGGCTACTTTTTACGGTTGAGCGATTGGCCCGTGAAAGCGTAGCAGATAGACAGACAGACAGACAGGCACACTTTCCCGTTTATAATATTAGTATGGATTCACTTACCAAAAGTCCTGTATACTTATCTTTTCAGTCAGTACGTAACTATAGTCATAAATCATCACCTTTTTTAACAAAAAAAATACTTTTAAAAGATAAAAATGTGTTTTTCCTACAAATTCTAGTGACAAGCAGATAAAAATATCGGAACTCCCCAAACCAAAAGTTTGCTGACTATCAAAGTTACGCACTAAATCACTTGAGATATCAGATAATGTGGAAAATATTTCATTCTGTAGACGGGTAGGTAGGTATTTGTGTGTTAGAAAAGATTGGAAAATAAAACAAATGTTTTCAATTTTATTAAAATGACTCTGTACCTATTACCTGGACTATTTTACGTTAAGTACTATTTTTTTAAGAAAGGTTTTTGATTTTAGCAGTCTATGCAGTGGCGTGCAGCTCATAGAGCCATAAAAGCATTGCTTACCCTAGTTGAAATAGTTCTGCTACTACGCTGTGCACGCTACTGAGTCTATATATATACTTAGTTGAAAGAAAGAAAGAAATAAACGTTTTTATTTGATCACAATATTTAGTCTAAGTAACTATCAAAATAGTTAAAGCAACAAAGTTGTGTGACCAAATATAGGTCTCCAGCTCAGCATCATGCTCATATATAGGTATATGTAAGTATATGTATCTGGGTATGTTTGTATCTATGTATTTTCGGCGCTAAACTGATAACGCCTGACAAACAATTCGTCACCCTTTGAGTACAAAACCCTAATTAACGATTTACGGTTTTTTTCCTAAACTGTCCTGGGCGACCTTAAGTCTTGCCAAATTTCGTAATTCTAGGTCCACGGGAAGTACCCTGTACGTTTTGATTTATTGCCGAGTGTCCAAGTATGCAAAATACGCGGTGTAAACGGCCGTATCTTTTGATTGCGTTGACTTGCTTGATTTTTTACAGCTCCAAGGGACCCTAGTAGTCTATAGGCAAATGTACAAAAAGTCGTCTCTTGCACGACTCTCGTAGCAATCTCTTCTATATACTTACAACTGGTATTGATGTGTTCTTTGTGGTCTCCAGAAAACGAAACTGATCGTAGAACGAGGAAGCGTGCATGTGCGTAGCTGTGACGACAAATATGGCCGCCTAAGTTTTTGATATTAATTTATACCTCTACTTTAGTTAACTTGATACCTCTACGAGTCTACACGTTCCTGAGAAAAAGGTGATTGACAGACAGACGAACAACGAAGTGATCCTTTAAGGTTTCCTTTTTTGTTCTTAAGGTACCTACGGAAAGCTAAAAATAAATAAAAACTGCCCTTTGTCCTGATACAAGACCTTAAATTAAATGTAATTTGTTTGAATTTGCATCACACGACCTGTAAATTATTTCGTCGCCCATTTAAATTCACATCTCCATCTACCATATTTTGTCGTGTGGTTAGTATAAATCCGTGCATGCATAAAACGCGCCATTATAAAAGGAATATCTACTGGGCGGGAAGTAACGTGAAATTCACAGTTTTCAGTCGAGTTGACGCACATAAAGCCGACGTGGGGGACATCATATGACTGGCTGCTTGTACTACAAACTGTTCTCTTATAAAATATTGCATTTTACGTTTTACAAGACGATTAAGGAAAAAAAAATTGTCGTTTAGCTACTCTATTTTTATATGATGAATGACATCTATGACAAACTTTATATTTACATATTTTTTATTTTATTAGGTACAAGTTAGACCTTGACTGTAATCTCTTCTAACTGATGATGCAGTCAAAGATGGTAGCGGGCTAACCTGTTAGGAGTATGGCAGTTATGGGTATTAAGCCCATACACCTAGTCGGTTTCTACACGGCATCGTACTGGAACTACTCTAGGCAATGGGACGGGTCGTTGTATGGAGACCCCCGCATTAAATCCTCAGTCGTTGAAACTTGGCAGGGTTGTAGTATGGCATGAACCAAAACTCATACAAAAATATTTAAAAAAAAACCAAGTAGAAGTTTGGTTTTTACAACTAAAACTTAATATTTATTACTGAATAGGTACTTTCTCAATTTCTTTTTAAGTAAAAGAATAGTAGATAGTATATTTACACTAAAAACCGAAATGTCAAATGAAATAATCATGCAGAACATCGGTATTTAAAGCGATTTTATAATTAAATCTAAACTGCGTTTACGCGATAATGCAGCTTCCCGCTTTAACAATTGGGTATAGCATCAAAATTTTACTTCCTTTTTGATTTTTTGTTGGATATTTATATTATTACGCATAACTCATGATACTTTATCATATTGTAAAGTTTCGTCGTGTATTTTCCTTCTTCCTTCCGAATTGGTAAGATGCATTTCAAGAGTACTTAAAAAAATTCGCTCTCAGTGCAAGCTAAATTGCACTATATTACGATGCTCCAAGAGTTGTCTTTTATTAAAACGTCTTTGCGGAGAAAATCTTCTGCACTTGTAAGGTACTATTAACTATTATGTCGTAAAATTACGTACAATCAAGCCTTTGACGACCTCCCTGGTGCAGTGGTGAGAGTTATGGTGGTTTTTTTTTATTAATAACTAGATGTTGCCCGCGACTCCGTCTTAGTGGAATAAGTTTTTAGTTCCCTCCTCCTCCTCCTTAGCTAATTTACCGGGATGAAAAGTAGCCTATGTCACTCTCTAGGTCCTTGCCAAAAATCACGTCGATCCGTTATGAAGGACAAAGCAACGAAAAAACTCACATTCGCACATCATACTATCATACTAATTTTATAAATGAGAAAATGAGTTTGTTTGTCGGTTTGTCCTTCAATCACACCGCGACGGAGCCACGTATCGACGTGGTTTTTGGCATGGGTATAGTTAGGGAGTTCCCGCGAGAATAAAAAAACTTAAACCACGCGAATGAAGTCGCGGGCATCAGCTAGTTTATTGATAATATTAGTATCTTTGATTACATAGTACAGTAGACTTTATAAGTAGTATATTTACCTATTGACTGTATCTTCTCAGCCTACTTGTTTTCTTTTCAGGATAACTCTTTGATGTGAACAAGTAAATGAATGTTAGTCATGAAAGGCTTCACGTTATTTATTTAGTGCTTGAATAGTGCCAAGCCGTTTGGAGAACGGCCAAGCGAAACTGATTTAGGGTTGTCGCACGTAGTACCTAGTCTAATTTTAAAATCAAAGCGTCGTACAGTCCGTTTACATTTATTTTACCTTTAGATATCTATTCTACTTTTAGTAGTTAACTACTAACTGGGCACTAGATAAATAAGTAAAAATCATTTTATAGGTTCGTTCTATCCACACTAATAATATTATAAATGCGAAAGTGTGTCTGTCTGTCTATCTGTCTGTCTGCTACGCTTTCACCACCCATCGTTTCAAACGATTTTGATTACATTTGGTATAAATATAGGTTATTCCATGGAAGGACATAGGCTACTTTTTTATGTATATAAAAATATACGGAAAATAATGGAGTTCCCTGGGAAATATAAAAACTTATCCACGCGTACAAAGTCTACTTTTAGTTTATGATAAACTAGCTGATGCCCGCGACTTCGTCCGCGTGGATTGAGGTCTTTTGTTCCAGCGGGAACTCTTTAATTTCCGGGATATAAAGTAGCCTATGTGTTGTTCCAGTCAATAACTAATCTACCAATGTACCATTTCATGCAGATCCATTAGTCAGTACGTACGTCCGGCATGCCAAATTTTCGCCACAAAATTGGTGGTTATTAACACGAAAGACAACTTTTTTACTTACCAATAATTTCAGTTTTCAATTTCCTCCAACTGGCAACCCTAAACTATCTCTCTCAATTATTAAAATAAGTACTTAATACATTTTCAGAATATACAAGTCTACTGTTTGATATTCTGAATGCGAGGAATTTTGTCAAAATATCTCGTTCTAAGATATTTAACTAAAATAATATTATTAGGGAGATTCCTTTTTAACCGACTTCAAAAAAAGGACTGCAGAATTAACATAAATGATAATTTGGGATGCAAACAAATATACCTACAATTTCATAGGTGTATGTATGTATGAACTTTTTATGTATGTAAGTATGTATGTCCGTGGATTTCTGGCTGCAGTTGCAAAAGTAGTCGGTGATACAGTCTGAGATGGTAGCGGGCTAACCTGTTAGGGGTACGGCTGCTAGGTATATTAAACGCATACCTAAGTACCTTTAATCGGTTTCAACACAGCATCGTACCGGAACGCTAAATTGCTTGTCGCCCAGCAGCTAACGGCACGTCTTTGCCGTTAGCTGCTAGGCGAAGCTTCCAGAACAGGTCAGAGAAAATTAAAACAAAATTAGATTTAAATGAATACAAAAACTTACAAAAAAAAACTGAAATAAAAATCTCTTCTTCAAAATTTTTCCAAAATTTATGAACCAATTTTCGAAATTCCAACTCGAATGCACTTCTCTAATGCCATTTTGTAGCTAAACTAAGTAATATCCTAGGACTCATTTTTAAATTTTTTCTTAAGTCGGTTTTTTTCCGAAATATTTACAATTTAGTAAACAAACACAATATGACAAATTCCAAAAAAAGTTACCAGCCGATTTTCAAAATTCAAACATGTCTCGATAAATTCCTTAACTCTTGGTGCTATTCCCATCTCGATCCTCCCAAAATCCACGGAGCGATGGCCAAAAATACGCCTCAGGCGATTTGCATCTAATAACTATTTTCAATGGTAAAAATCCCCAACAGTTCCGGGGATCGAACCCGGGACCTCCCAAATGTAAGTAAGTCCACGGCACTCACAACAGCGCCAAGGATGTAGTTTATTTTGGAACAACAATGATCTCTCTAATCCTTTCTGTGATGGAATTTTCTATGAAGGCTTTGAAAAAGGCTACCTTGTTAATAGATTGATACATTTAACGATTGCATTTTACCTTTTCCTTTGCCCAAAATAGAACGCTACCAAAACACAAAATATTCAAATCACAGTGAGTAAGCGACGCTATTGACCTAGACGAGTGCAGAATCAGTAATCGAACCTGCGACCTCGCACCTTGACGGCACGCGCCAACAAAATCATGATGTCATCTGATGGTGTAAACGGAATTGTTCACAAAAACACCCTGAATTCAAATTTTAGTGGCCTTTAAGGGAGTTTGTAAGCAAAATCATTGAAGGGTTCCGTATCAAAATTGCGGAAGGATATGGGAACCCACCGCATTATTATCCGAAGAAAACTGCTACCATTATGTGATTAATTGAAAGAGGTCACGACCCTCAGTTATGAGGAATACGACGCAAAGAGAGAGACATCAAAATGGTAAACAAGAACCCGTCCGGATCCATATTCCATACCACCTACATAATATTGTGAATGCGAAAATGTGTCTGTAAGTCTGTCTGCTATGCTTTAACGACCCATCTTTTCTACCAATTTTGATAGTGCAAAATGTGTTAACCTATCTGGTTGCTAGGGGAATGGATGAAAAAATACGCCCCCCAGACAGGCACATTTTTACACAACTGCCCGGAAAAAGGAGTGTAATGTTTTCAGAGTTCATGTATGTATGTAAGTTCATTTATTCCACCGTTACTTCCAAATGCCTGAACAGATTTGGATGTATCTTTAGAATCCTTACATCATCCCGACACCTGTTTTTTTTTAAATATTCAGTCCTGTTTTTTTTTAATTATATGTGATAACGCTATTGCGGTTATACTATTGACTATTGCGGTGGTTGTTATTGTTATACTATGGACTATTGCGGTTATATTATTTGGATTCGGAGGTTTCTACAGCCACTTTGAGTCAATTGTAATAAGTATACCTAACTTTAGAAATTCCCTTAATATTTATAGAAAACCGAGGACAAATTAATTAAAAGTTGCAAAGTGGAGTACCTAATATAATTGACAAGCCCTTGGACCTTCCTCTCCAAAAATATTACTTTAAAAAATATGGTTAGACAGGTACCTGACTAAGAGAAAATTGTCCAATTAATATGATTGCTAAACTTTTCCTCCTATAGGGTGACAAAGATTACCATAAAACTCGGAAATACTTAGATATGTATTAGATGATGCCCACTACTTCGTCCGCGTGGATTAAGGTTTTTTGATTCACGCGGGAACTCTTTGACTTCCCGAGATAATAAGTAAGTAACCTATGTGTGTAACCCGGCATACAATCTAACCTTGAACAAAATTTCATCAAAATCAGTTGAATAGATGAGCAGTGAAGACGTAGCAGACAGTCAGACAAATACACTTTCGCATTTATACTAGTATATGGATTCTTTCTTGCCGCATACGACCTATGTACCTTCAAGGCAAGAGTAAATAGGCATCTTCTAGGCAAGCGCGTTCCAGCCTAGAACTTATCATTGCTTTGCACAAAGCATGATTGTCGTCAAGTGTATAGTCGTCAATAAAAAAACAGTCAAGTGTTAGTCAGACTCGTGCACAATGAGTTCCGTACATTGTACTTTGTACGTAGTATCTAATTACCTCGCCTCCGCCTCTTAACTGCTTCGTTGGTCTAGTGGTTAGCATGTTCGACTGCAGCCGACGAGATCCCGGGTTCACATCCCGGGTCGGACCATAATGTATTGGGTTTTTCTGACAAGAAATTCTCAATACTAGCCCGGAGTTAGGAAGTTGGCGGTGTTTCAAAACCTCGTGTCTCGGAGAGCACGTAAAGCCTTCTGCGCCTGATCTCTCTCCGGTCGTGTCAGATTTTCCGTCCCATCGGGCTATGATAGTAAAGGAACAGAGAGTGCACCTGTATTTGCGCACTATAATATCTAACGCGCAGATGGCTAATCTCTTTAGAGATTGGTGGTCGTCGCGGGCCGAAATTCGGTCAGAAGAACATTACTATTATCTACGAGTACATATCTAAATAATTCCATGCTCCCAGTTGCTAGCGTAGGTATAAAAACGCATAGACCCCCTACTCTCGCCGTAAAACACCGCTGCATATTTTCAAGGTACGACTTTTCTCATCGCATTCCTTCCCCGACCGCCCTGCCTGGTTAATCAATTAACTTTGGATATTTAAATTAACTTTGCATACCCCATATTTGGAAAACATTCTATAACTAAACTGAGAAAAATGGTAGGTAGGTAGATACATTCGCTCCCCGCGCGAGGTAATGCAGTTCAAAAAACGAAAACTTAAGGTAAATAAGTTGAGGTAAATAGGTTTTTACCTTCAAACTTCAATAATAACAGCTTTAACAACATATTTTCATTCGGTACCGACTACAACGTACAACAACGTACTAATTATGGCCTTAACATCCACAAAGATAACCTACGAGAAAAACACTTGTTAAAAAAATAATTACTTACTGATAGTAAGTCAATGATTGGCTAAGTAACTAGGTAGGTATTGCCTGTGACTTTGCCTGCGTAGGTTTCTTTAGTACTAGCTGATGCCCACGACCTTAGACTAATAACGCCCACGACTTCGTCCGCGTGGATTGAGTTTTTGGTTGCCGCGGGAATTCTTAAATTTTCCGAAATAAAAAGCAGCCTATGAGTTATTCCAGACTATAATCTATCTCTGTGCCAAATTTCACCCAGATCCGTTCAGCCGTTCTGGCGTGATTGAATAACAAACATCCACCCATCCATCCATCCAAACTGTCGCATTTATAATATTAGTATATATTATATATGAATAGAATAGATAGCCTGTGTGTAATTCAGTGTACAAGGCATTTCTCTAATTTCAGCCAAATCGGATAAGTCGTTGTGTCGTGAAGGAGCAATAATCCTAACATACAAACTTACAAACATCCAAACTTTCACATTAATTTCAAAATTAGTTGGCTTTGTAATGCACTGATAACACGCCAGTAGGTACAAGGTTGGAGGTCAAATGCTAAGTAAATATTTATGACAAAATATTACCTACTATAGAATGAACTCCAATTTATTAAGTTTTCTCAGACATATAGTAAGTAGGCTTAATAGTTATAAGAAGTATTTTATGTGAAAGTTTTTAGTGTTTATGTAATATTTTGATATGTAAAAAAGGTAGGTAAGTAATTAATATAAAATAATTTTGTCACAATTATTATCAGTAGATATCAATTTTTTTTATAACTAGTATGTTTTTTATTTTAATACAAATTACTTAATTGCGATGTCACCTGGGTAGTAACTTAAAATCATTTTTTTTAATCAAATAAATTCTTATTAGAAGTACTTTTGAATCGCCGAGTGAATCTACCACTGGTTCGGAATGATTCCTACCGAGAAGAACCAGGAAGAAACTCGGTGGTTGCTTGTTTGAAAAAAAACATTTACAATTACATAAATGCGTAGGTACAACTGGTAATTGAAGGTGCAGTCTTAAATGGTAGCGGGCTAACCTGGGGTATGGCAGTTATATTAAACCCATATCATGCTTGTCACGTTGACGCACATGCTATACTTCTTAACCCGGAACATTTTCACGTGATTTTCAAAAACCCCATCATTTGGTTCTAAAAAAAATATGACTATCTTTTCAGAATGAAGAGCTTGATCCTGCTATCAGTATACGCGATCATCTCAACTCAAGCCAAGCGATTGCCTTGCTATGCATGCCTAAACTCAGTGTGCTACAGCCCTTACGACAGAATATTCAGAGACCAAAAATTATCAGGCCAATTGGCGGTGGATAGAACCACGAATACAATCTATTATCACTATCGAGAATATGGAAAAGACTTCACTAAAGCGTTCGATTTGAATAGAGCGAAATCTACAATACTACCTCTTAACTTTACATTCGCTTTAACTGTTGACCAGTCTACTAGAGATTTATATCTATCTGGAGAAAAGGGGATATACAAATACAATCCTTCGGATAATGGCACAGAATTATACGCACTCAAAGACAAAACAATATGGCATATGCAATACGAAGATAAACTTTATTATACAGAATTCAAACATAAAGGACTTTTTACTGTAAATAAAAAGAAATCGATAGAAATATCTGAACTAAATAAATATCTCATAGATGACTTTATCGTTGATAAACGTGGGGATATCTACTTTATGAGCAATTCTGCGTTATATGTATTCAAAAATGGTAGTAAAAAAGCAGAGCTTTTTAAAGATGAGATATACTTTTTGACTACAGATAAAAATGGGGAAGCATACTTCATCCAACCGTATACTAGAGGTATTTATAAAATTAACTACAGGACTAAAATAATGATGGAAATAGGTGCTTTTAAAAGAGGCCTAGCATTCAAAGTTGTTTTCGATGGCGACAATCACATAGTCTTCTATGAGTCTACTAATAAAATTTTGTACTACTTATCCCCTGTTCTAAGTAGGTGTACTGTGACTACGAGAGGTGTTGGTAAAAATCGTAGAAAACTTGTTGTTACGAGATCTAATAGAAATAATGTTATTCGGTTTTCACAATCAGTATATGAGTAATAAGTTAGAATATATCAATTTTAGGATCGAATTATAAAAATAAAAGAAAGACTTTATGGTATTAAAATCATCATTGCGACCCATCGCCGGCCCACTGGCTATGCTTAGTTTTTACATTTTTTTTTAAATTATCGTATTGCGATCATATTCGCGTTAAAGTAAAATGCATCCAAAAGCTCTCGATTTAAAGTTATAAATTCAGCACAACCGATTTTAATTTCGAAACGTATCGTTTGGAACGCTGCCTATGAACGCATACACGAAATTGAGCTTTAAGTTAATATATCTAAGGTTCATTTTACTTTACGCTCAATACGATCAATCGAATTTGTAATGTAAAAGTTTAGACTAAGCACACTGAGCACAAGTCCCTCCCAGAATGGGAAGGGTTTGGCCATAGTCCACCAGTCTAGCTAATTAAGTTTTCCAGTGTGATATTGATTTGCCTCAAATGCACGGAATTCAGAAAAGTGCGACTTACGCGTTACACGAAACAAAAGAGAATGGGCAAAAATGTATGGTGTTTGATCCAAATATCCACCACTAACGAAACATTTTTTTTCAGCATTAATATTGAACATCAAATGACTACTTTAATCTAGTTCGTACATTCGCCTTTAATGTACCTGAATAGCCCACCAAATACCAAGTATTTATTACTAAAAATCTGTAAAAAATAATATACTGTCAGTATACAGTAACGACTGAATATAAAAACATGTTTTTAAATATTGGATAGAAGCAGGCGTTACTTTGCGGAAGTCCATGATAGTGGTGTGGTGGATATTGCAAGATACACAGTACACACTACCCACATAGATTTACCTACTTTTGGCGAATTAAATTTCAAGTTCTTTCACATTATTATGTTTTTTACATTTTGTATGAATGACTATGGGGAGGTTCTGTCTAGAGAGTGAGAACCTGACACCTATTTAGTGTACTATCCGGCTACGTAGGTCTCGTTAGTGGTGGACATTTGGACCAATTTCGCCCAATGTCTTTTAAAAATTTAAGTGATGATTAAACTAATATATAAATATAAATCACAAGATTTCAAACAATTAATAAAATAGTTTAATCTCTACATAAATGTTTGCATTTGTTTCGTGTAGTTCGGCGTAAATGATCATACTATTCTATAGTTTAGTTTATGTGACAACACTTAAAATGTCGTAATATGGTATATTAAAAATATAGCATATGAAATGAAACTTTAAATAATATTACTAAATTAAATGTATATTTTTATTTAAATAAGGTCACTGTATAAAACATTAACAATAATACGTATAATATTATTTAATAATAGCAACAAAGTAACATTTTAATACATTTATGTATTTTTTTTCCTATAAGTAGGTATACACTTTTTTTTAGGGCTATTCTAATTAAGTGTTTTATATTTTCAATAAACATATTTCTAATTAATATTTATAATATTTTTTTAATTTTTGATACAGGAATGTCTTTTTTATGCTGATTACTAACCTAATACTGATTTTCAAAATAATCCATCATAAGTAGGAAATGGTCATCTAATTTAAAAGTGAACGTACAAAGGCAAAAGACAAAGTAAAAAATGTCGTCAAACGTAAGAAAATTAAGTCACCAGCTATTTAATTCACTTCTAAATGATCATGTTCTGCATAAATCAGTAAACGTCTAATGAATCTCGTTCATGTTTAGATTAGACGATCTCTTAGAGGTGTTAACATATCGGTAAGCGGTTAAACGGTTACCGGCTAATTGTTGAAAATATTAGTAAACAATCTTTACTCCTGTGCTCTAGCGAGTGAAAATAAACCGTTGTTTTTTTTTACTACCGTTTGTTAAACGGTTAGCGGTTAACGGTAGTAAACGATCTTTACTCCTATGAAGAAAAAACATTGTTTTTTTTACAGCCGTTAACCGCTAACCGTTTAAACCTTTAGCGATATGTTAACACCTCTAAATTCTCAACGACCAAATTAAAAATTAATCACGTTAAGCGTGCGGTGGGCGTGCTTAATTTTCCAAAATTAAATTATATTATACCTGTATTTGTAATAAAATATTATAAAATCTAACCACGTATCACCATTCAAAAGTTGCCAAAATTAATGTTCCGTGATTAATGGACAACCCCTAACAATTTTAATATTAAATTGGAACAATAGTGTATTAAACATTAGTTATAATAATAATTATAACATAAGAAAATATAAAAAGTAAAAACGTGGCACAGCGTATGTCAGACTTGTATAATTAAGTTTTAAATTACCATCACCATTAAACACATTCATAATATAAGTACACGACTATACTACACGTAAAGTCCCACAAACTTATAGCCTCTAGCAGTAGCCTCTAGTTTACCTACCTAAATTGAATAAACATTATTTGACTTTGACTTTGACTTATATGTCCCGGTGGCCAAAATGGGAACTAATTTTTTACACCTGTTTAGTTTTTTATTTTTAAAATGCACTAGCGACGCTAAGTCAGATACATTTGTGGGACTGCAAATATGCACATATAATTATTTTTTATAGTTGGGTTTTAAAGTAAACATCCAAAGTCTTGACATCCAAAGTCCAAAGACTTGTATACAAAAACTTGTACCTGTCCTGCAAAATCATAGTCAGGTAATATGACAGTATCATCATCAACAGATGCCAATTTTTCTTTTTTTGCAGCTTTCTGTTTTATTTTGAACACAAATAATAACTGTCAAATTTTGACAACATACAAAAAAAATATAGAAAATCTACAGATTCTTACGAAGTCAAAGTTCAATATTTAATAATGTATAGTGTGTTTTATTTTTTTAACCAACGTTAAATTAGGTCTGTTTGTTATAAACATTTTTGCTAGCAAATTCTCTCATATTTAAAAATATCTGACATCAAAATTAAACACACTGTACATTAACATGTAAATTAATATAGTCCCACAAACTTATCTGACCCCGGTGACAGCGTCACTAGTATACATTAAAAATTAAATTTAAAAAAAGAACCGAAATTTTATGAGAAATTGGGTATTTGACCACTATTCAAATAAATTATTTTTTAGTGATTATTAAATAGAAGATCTCCCAAAAGTACAGTCGATTAAAGTAAAACATTGCGTCGAACTTTAATGACGACACATTTCAGAATTTCATATAAGGCCATACTTAGGACGCGTTTTCATATTTGAAAAAGAAGTTGCTGATTTGACTATTTGTCAAATACCCAATTTTCTACACTGAAAACGTTAGCTTACTCCAGTGAATTAATGGCTCCAGTATAGGTAAAGTGTAATAATAAGACTATGTCCTACACCCGGGTTTGCTTGCACAGCCTCTCGGCCCATATATGGTGGATAGGGGTCAGAGCGCATTGGTGCAGACTCTGCAGCCACGGCTTAGGGTGACGCCTCTGTCTAGAAAGCAAAGAGTTATTCATACCTGTATTAGTTATCGTCTAACTACGAAAAATTTACCCCAGCGTATAAAATAATAATTATATTTTATACTAATATTATAAAAGCAAAAGTTTGGATGGATGTGTGGATGTTTGTTACTCCATCACGACCCAACGGCTGAACGGATCGGGATGAAATTTGGCACAGAGATAGTATATAGTTTGGAATAACACATAGGCTTTTTATCCCGGAAAATTAAGGAGTTCACGCGGGAACCAAAAACCTCGATCCACGCGGACGAAGTCGCGGGCATCAGCTAGTATCATTATAATATACATCGGGCGAGTTCACTAGGAGATAGCGAGTTCACCAAGTAGCTTGTAAACTCGCTCGATGTCACCGAGCCTTAAGAAACACATTGAGGTCAATCCTGTTGTACATACTAAACTGTTTATAAACTTAACTGTTGTCTCTAAACTAAATTAAAATGAAAGCTATATTTATATTGTACTAGCAGATGCCCGCGACTTTGTTCCCGTGAAATAAGTTTTTTAAATTACCACGGGAACTCCCTAAATTTTCGGATCAATATATGCATATGAAACTCAGAAATAATGTGGCTTTCTATTGGTACCAGAATTTTGAAAATCGGTTCAGCAGAGATTACCCCCTACAACCTCACAAACTTTACTCTTTGTAATATTAGTATTGATTTGTATTGTTTTATTATATAATCAATCCCTTTCCTATCATACTATGGGCAGCACTAGATTTAGAGCTGTCATTTTAGGAGCAAAACACACCGGGTTTTGTGCTTTAGTTAAGAGATTGTGTTACACAGAATTGACCACATGATTGGTTTATATTAAATATCGAAAGGGTTATAATTTTTACTGCACTTACATTGCACTCGAGTTCCTCCCGTTTCTTATTCGCCATCGTTTCCGCTTTGTATTCATTTTCCAAGTCGAATAACTGTAAGCATAATAAATACTACTTTGAATCAATGAGGACAATTTATTTTAATAAGGTACTCCGAACCAGTGGTAGATTCACTTGACGATTCAAAAGTACTTGTAAAAATTTAATTGAATAAAAAAATATTAGTTATAGATTGAATTTACTCGATAGGTATTTCGTAAAAAAATATTTTACCATTTTAATTAAAATCCCAACTAATAAATGCGAAAGAGTCTGTCTGCTACGCTTTCACGGCCCATCGTTACAACCGATTTTGATAAAGTTTGGTACAGAGATAAATTGCATCCCAAGATAGGTTGGAAGAGATCGCTATTTAGCGATAAGACGGCCTTATTGTACCAACGTTTTAAGTTTTCATTTTTGTCTGTTTCTTTTGTGTTTATGTGGTGAACAATAATGAACCAGTGGTAGATTCACTCGACGATTCAAAAGAACTTGAGAAAGTTTATTTGAACAAAAAACATTTGAATTTGAATATACATACATACTCGTGCATACATCCCGGCGAAGGATCCAGGCTATCAGATATGAAAGTTTATTTGAACAAAAAACATTTGAATTTGAATATACATACATACTCGATACATCCCGGGGAAGGATCATCTCAGGCTATCAGATAATTTAGACAATCAGATAAATACACTGACCTGCAAAATTTCCTTATTAGGCAAATGATCGCTCGGCCCAGACTGAGTGAAATGGCGTAACAGTTTCCCACCCTTTCCCACCAACAGCGCCCCTCCTGTTTGCACCCAGTCTCCTTTCAAATCCCCACCCAATCCTATACAATAGAAAAGAAACAGAAAAAATAAAACCTTTTTGGTCTTCGGCAGAGGGTAGCAAGCTTGTCTAGTTGGAAAGAGCCAGGGCCGAAAATACAACAAAAAAAAAAATTCTTCGATAAGAAAAGAGTAATAAAAAATATGCAACCTTTATTGTCTTCATCAAAATTACGTTGGCTGTCCACAAGGAATATGTCCGTAACCTCGTAAGGTATTTAAAAATACGTACGGCAAAATAAATCTGGAACGCTTCATACACGAATGTTTCTAGGCTCTATCCTAAACCTTTTATCAATATAGTCAGTCTGTGTATTTTAACAACCTAGTCGTAAAATTATGCTAGTTCTTATAACTTCGAATCGAAATTATGAATAACAATACAACAATTAATTGTATACAATTAATGGGGGCTACCGCGTTTAAATTCGCCGCCTAGAGGCGCTAGTGTAGAGTGAGGTCTCCGAAATGTCAAATAGGTATTATCACTGGGCCTTTATCGCGGGTCTAATTATTTCATTAATATATTTAGCAATACCGGATCAATCAATGAAAATGTAAGATATGTGCCAATGAATGCTCTGCGCTTTGAAAGCGGAACTAAGAAAAAAAAGTGCAAAATTAAGCGGGTTGAAAGAAGAAGAATTCAGCAGTTAGTACATTATGTCCCTGGTTCCTGTGTGCTTACTATTTAAAAACGTATTTTTGTCAAAAGTATGCTTGTTTACCGAATTTACAGCTATACTAAGGACCTTACTCGCCAGTGGCGCCAACTAGTGAGCATAAAAACGGTAGCCCTCATTATATGTCAAATACAATCTCTCAATATACTCATCATATCGTTAAAAATCCTAAGTTAGTACAGTCCAACAAACTTAACTGGCGCAGAGGCTAAAATTGGAACTAATTTTTATGCCTGTTAAGTTGTTGTTTTTATTTTTGTTTACTAGATACCAGCGACGCTGACACCGGGTCAGATAAGTTTCGCAGACTATATTATTTGGTTAGCAGATGACTTTATTTTCAGAATAACACAAAAAAGAGGTTGAATAAGAGACCTAGGTTGTTAAAACTGACAACTCTTTACGCTACAACATTTTCATGTATAAAAGAAAACCTTGCATATTTCCCCATTAGTCAACCGATCGGCGGGGATATCTTGAAGATAATGTAATAAGAGTTCTGCATTTTGTTTTATTATCAAAGCGCCGCCATTTTGTAAACCGTCACCAGTCAGATCGCTGTGTAGACCTGTGGTTTTATTACTGTATCATTGCCTATGCTAACATTATATGAGAGTCATTGTTGCCAATCTATACTAATATTATAAAGAGGTAAAGTTTGTGAGGTTGTAGGGGGTAATATCTGGATCTACTGCACCGATTTTGAAAATTCTGTACTGCTAAATTGTTACTTGCTTTTCTTTTATTTTATTCCGCTTCTGGTTCCTAAAAATATTATATATCACAAAATAGAAACGATAACATAAGGGATCAAAATACACTACGGACAGGACAGGACAAAATGCCCGCGCAAAACGCACACAATAATGGAAAACATGTTTCTTCGTGTCACGGTAGTATGTGCAGTTTTTTGTATTGTCAAATAAAGCCGACAATTTTTTAAGCATACGAATTATGCATTTTTTTTTTCGATCATTGAGTACCAGCGAAGTACTCATATAACTACGATCTAGCCTAATTCTAATAAATTATAATCATATTTGAGGTTAAAACCTCAACTTATAATTAACATATGTACTAAGAAATTATCCACTGATGCATCTTAGTTTTTTTGACAAACATAGACACTGTTCACGTGTTACATACATCATACATTTTTTTTAAATCTCCTTTTAAAAATTATAATAAAAAATACTAGTTCTATCCTTGATTTCATCAATATGAAAGATATTCAATGCTTCAGAGAACAAAAACAATAAAAAATGGTCAAAAATAATATACCTAGGCTCTTTCCCTTGACAATAGCCTCCCTGGATTGCTTCCAGAACAGCGATGTGATTATGGAAACAACATTGAATCGCTTGAAACCCAAGGTCTGGTATGTTGATCTGTCCTCCACATAGTACAAATCTGGAAATTAATATGTATACCAATTTAATTGTGACTTGTCAGCCCAGTACATTGTCTAAGTTTTAATTCAATTGATCGTAAAAAAATAGGGATGATGCTTATATCTAAAAGAAATTATTTCTAACTGATTATTAAATAGAGGGTCTTACAAAAGATCTAAAATTCACATCCTCGGTTAGTTTTAGGTATGATAACCATTTTAAAATATAGATTAAGAAAAAAGTACGTTAAAATTTTATAAAGTCACAACAATGGTGAATTCAATACAACTTCCATACTAGAAGTGCGTTTTTAAGTTTGATAAAAAGTTGCTGATTTGATTGAGTTGTCATCATCCCTATTCGATGATATTAGCGTCAAAGTAAACTGAACCCTAAAATCATCGCCTTTAGAACTCAATCGTGTATGCAGTCAAGTGCTCAAAGCGATACGTTTCCAAATCAAAATCGTTTGAACTAAATTTGCGACTTCAAATCATTCCATATCCTAGCGGTTCGAATTTGAATCGAGGAAGCAAATCCCGTCTCTGGAATTTTGGCACTTCAATTATCACATCAATGGCTTTTGACTTTATATCTTCTAAAATAAATGTATAGTAATAAATAAATGTATAAGATAAGATAATGTATATTAAGCATTAAAAGCAACTTAAATTGATGTAACACTATGCAAATATGTACGTCCGTTTTTACAATGCGCGGCGACAAATTGACGCTACTAAATCAGATACTGCATTCGTGCATTCTTATGTACATGACTCTAGCTCTAAGTTTTTCCTTAAAATCATTTGTTAGATATAAATAATAATAGACCAATTAGTATTAAATACCTGCATTAGAGACACGCAACCACAAGCGAGATGGTAATAAGTAATCAAGTTTTTTTTACTTTATACTATACTAAGTACTGAGGCCTGCGACTTCGTCTGCATGGTTAGTTTTTTTTTAATCCTACGGGAACTGCCTTAATTTTCCTCAACCATGAAAAAATCACGTCGATCCGTTGCTCTGTTGATGCGTAATTGAAGGACAAACAAACACACTTTTTTTTACACAGGTGGACTATGGCCTAAACATTTTTCATTTTATAGGAGGAGAGTTGAGACTTGATGTGGTATATTAGGTACATACCTCCATCAAAATATTTCCCATCAACAAATTCCTTTGAGCCCGTGCCTTCAAGGCCTATGCCAACCAATCTTATGTTGTTCTTCTTCAGGATAGGCGTTATTTCGCCTAGCTGGAAAACAGTGAATTTATTAATACCACAACCCTCACCACAAGATTTTGCTTATTTGAATATTGTTGACGCTCTTGTTTGTAGGACATCAAGATACGTCATGTAAAACTGAAGGTTTCAAATAATACTCCTTTAAGCGATGATAGGAAGCCCACTGGTCTGAGAGTTACTACTAGCCCAGAGTTAGGAATTTGGTGGTGTTCCACTTCCGTGCCTCGGAGAGCACGTTAAGCCATCGAAACCAATAGTAATGATAGCACTAACATGATAATAATCGTTAAAGCCTGCCAACTTGCAAAAGAGCAGTGTGGTGGAATTTAGCTCTAATTCCCCTCTCTCCTATGAGAGTGGAGGACTGGGCCCAGCAGTGGGACGTTTATGGGCTGTAGTGGTGGTGATGGAAGTCCACTGAGTGTAGTCAAGAGTAGAAAAATTTGTAAGAGTAAAACAGATCCAAAAAGTTGTTGAACAAATGTTGTTCAGTATTACGTACAGAAGCTACCCTTATGAGGTTGTTTGTTGACCGAGCAAAGTGAGGTCTCCAAGTTTACTTGAGTGAATTTGCACTTGTCAATCGGTCAGAGCCTTATAACTTCTGAATTAGTGAACGTACTTCAAAAATATCTACTTAAAAGTAATTGTAAAGGGTTGTATTGTAAGTTTATTTGTCCGAACTCATAGGAGACGAGCCAGTCTTAGTTTGGGGTGAACCACTAGTATATTTAAATTAACCTTATTATTTACCTCTTTGGCCCACAATCTGCAGAACATGCAGCCCCAACGGCGGAAGAAAATGATCGCCACATTCTGCTCCTGCCAGAAACTCTTCAATTCCACCAACTGAAATAGTAAGGGAATAACAGACTTTTACCTAAAAAATTTACATCGTTTTGATTTTTTTAAGCATAAATTAGTCCTCAGGATCTTGGGAGTAACTCCTCAATATTCATCCTCCTAGGATGCCAACTTCCTACCTTTCCTCACTCAATTGTCATCCATAAAGTATGTCACACCTTAAGGGGTGGAAGGGGTCAATTGCAAGATATGTGATGTCCTTCTAGAGAGGGGTCTCACAAATGTGACCAACTGTGACAAGGACAGGGGAGGAGTCAAAAAATCACAAAATTAGTGTGACTTACTTTATGGGTGACCCCTAACCATGGTACATAATTTTCTTAAAATCTCCCACTGCTAGTGTCAGGAGTTTTATGATGACTATACATATCCCTTGATTGCGATCACATAGTGGTAAAGTGTTTGGAGGGCAAATCTTTCTGCTGCAGGGAAACAAGCACTAAAAATTCACACTATAGAAATAAATAATAAGCTTAATAAAACTGGCATACCCCCAAAAATGTTAGCCAATTACCATCTTAGACTGCATCATAAGTTACCACTAGGGCTTTAGAATACCGGATTTTAAGTACCGGTATTAATACTGGAAAAATTTGATTTTTTTAAAACTTAAAACCAGTTTTTTTGGGAGCTAACAGGGCAACAACAAACAGTTTTTCCAGAAAAAATAATTTTTTCACCACATTATCTCTAAAAAGGCGCGTTTGCTGCTTAAAACCAGTGAAGACCAGTGAAATACTTTTGCACTCAGCGAGAAAATTTGTTTTGGATGGAAAAATCATTTTAAAGTAAATGTATAGGTACTTTTAAGTAGCAGTTTCTTTAAGAATGTCTTAAAAGAAAATATGTGCCTACTTATTGTTTATTTATTAGAATTTCAACAGAACTCTCTAACTAGTTTAAAGATTTCAAGCTTCGTAGTTTTTTAGGTCAGTGCAAGCAAATATTTCGCAAATAGATTTTCACAACACAGTAACGCATCGTACGAAAATTTCCAGAATTATTTCAAGAAATACTTGCAAACTAAACTGATCACTTTTCTACTTATTTTCTAAACTTAGGTAATACATTTAAAAATAAAATCTTTACCTCTCCGCTCGGTATACTCTTGACTTTGTGCGAACCGATCACAGATAGGTCAAGCGACATTTTCACTTTGTAGTTTGATATTTTATTAACGACGGAAACTATGAAACAAGCGAGAATTAAATTTATTTTCACGACTATGTGGAAAACAAGAATTTTAGAAACTGTTTACTGTGAAACAAACTGCTGCGCAAACGGCACAACTTTGGACTTTAACCTGTCAATGTCATTTGTCAGCTGTCGCTCACCTGTGGCTGCGGGCTGTCGTCTGTCACCAAATTGGGTAATTTGGTGAACAACATACTTTTTCCCAGAATTAATGGAATAGAATCTAACAAACCAGAAAAGCTTACGAATATAAACCGAGAAAAGAAGATCACAATATTTGATTGTTTTATTATGATCTGACTGTTAAGTATTACTACTTATATTATTGTTTCAATATCGGGGAGTGCTCTTATCAAGACTCGAGCAAAACAACACGGGTAATTTAAAATGTTGTCCCTGAAGCAATATTTAATCATTAAAACAGTTTTTTAACTGAATACACATTATAAACTAAAACGTAAAATAAACTAAAACGTATATGGTCATGGCCATCGGACACTTAACATTTTAAGTACCTAACAATGTTGTTTCCCAAAAGTCGGTCCACGCTACTGGTAATCCAACCCCAAGAGCTGTTTAAACTATAATGAAGTGAAAATTTAGCCGCGTTGAGCACTTTTTCGTAGGGGGTAAAATTGTGGATCCGCGGCGTCATCGACATGCTCGCGTTATTACGAGGACAAAAGGTCATAAATAAAAATATACTACATTCGAAATCAAACTTTATTATTATAAATATTCATGTTGAATCTAGATAAATAAATGTAAATTGAAACAAATTTATTGCAGCATAATATCTCAAATCAAAAATATTTTTCACAGCTTTCTATTCTATTAGTCTCATCATTTCCCCAGATTTCGGATCTAATATATTTTATTATTTATTATTGCAACAAAAAGTCTGTTTACACTATGAATTAATTGTCAAATAAATAACAGTTGTCATCATGTGATTGGCTACTTTTAAGTATTACTGAATTCGATTGAATTTCTATTGGTGATTATCTGAATTTAGTATTGGAAAAATGTGGAAAAGGAAATAACACTTACGTCTCTTTGCATGAATCATTCTCCTTGGTCGAATTAATTTACCATAAACAATCCTATTTTGTTTTTCTGTCGTAACTGGTCGTAACATTTTGGCGTTTCTTGTCAGCCGCGTGTTCTGCCGGTTTATCAATTTCAGTCAATTTTCCGTGAAAACTTTTAGCAGGTATGTTTTCTTCATTTCTACTTATAATTTTGCAAGATTGACTGTGTCTTTATGCTATAAAATATATTCAAGGCGTTACGTTGTAGCTTAATCTCATAGGTGACCTTGAGTCCTAGATCTTAGAACTTCAATCGATTTTTTTTATTCCGCTTCCTTTCTTTGCATCGATGTTCCTATGATTCTAATAGTTTCAAAATCAGATGAAAATTAGGTCTTGTATCATTTGCAGCGAAGCTTAAGAAAGCTACTTCAAGTACTTAGTAGGTATGATAGTAATTTGTAGATATAGTGAGTAGATTAAATCATGCGTCACGATAAATTAACTCGTCAGGTAGGTAGGTAGGTAGTTACGTACTCTGATAAAAATAAGAATTGCGGGAAATGCTTTAATAGTCACCTTTGGTGGTCTTTGTACCGAATTTAAACTGACAGATTATAATTTAAATATAAATTATCTAAGTACATACCTACTTGGTCTTCTTTATTTTAATAAGCTGATGTAATGAATACATGATGAAATAGGTAAACAGAAAAAATGAAGGTGAATGAAGGTATTTAAAAAAAAATCTATATCATGCATATTAGCGTTACACTAAATAATTACTTACTACAGCCCATGATGTCCTTATATCATGCAGCAGAGCAACTGTTCAATATGATCTTTAGCATGAAAAGTAGTAAAAGACCTAGAGCACCCTCTAGGTCGTTGGCTACTTTTTTTTTTTTACATAAAATCAAAGTATTTTACAAATTTGTGAAAAAACCTAAATCCATGAAATGTTTTATGCTATGTTTTATATCACATGGGACAGCTTGTGTCTCTTATGATATTATGTCAGGACTCCACCACTGGTTCAGAAAATAGATTTCACGAACAATAGATGGTAAGAAACTTTTTTTTAAAGAAAAAATGTTGGAATACGTAGCTAATAGGTATGCAATACAAATGTAAATTATTTTTGATTTGTGGGCTGCTAAATGTGGATCCAATTGCTTCCATTGCATGCATACAAAGGATGAGTATGGAGCCATCAGCTAATAATAAAATACAATTGCAAAAGGTCATCATTCTTTGATCTTGATCTTGACTGTGATCTCACCTGATGGTAAGTGATGATGCAGTCTATGATGGTAGCAGGCTAACCAACAGGTTAGGGGTATGTGAGTTATATTATACCCCCATTCGCCGTTATGCCGCTTGGCGGCAACTAGCCACGGCCAAAGCCTCCCACCAAGCCAGACCAGGAAATATTCAGAAATTATTAATTCCCAAATTAACCCTGCTGGAGATCGAACCCCAGACCTCCGCACGTTAAGACAACAGCGCTCAACGCTGCGTCACGTTGGTCTTCATCTAGTTCTATTCTAGTTTTACAGGAATTGTTCTAATCTTTTATGTAGGTCTAAACTAAACCAGTTTGTCATTTGAGTATTTCAATGTAATGTACTGTCTTTAGTCCATTGAAAAGTTACATTTGGGGTTGCGTTTTGACTGATGACATATTATTAGTACACACGTATAATATAGGTATAGTTAAGAGTACTTCAAAATAGTACTCACTTCGGAGCGCTGTAAAACCTTAGCTATTGACTTAATGAAAAAATGATGCGAATAAAAGTTGTTCCTCAAAAAACGATCTACAAAAATGGTCAGATATCATTTTTTCGTAAAATGATTTTAAAAAAAGTTACATCGAAAAATATAAATTTTTTTCTGGAATTGTGAAGATTTTCGCTTATAACTTTTTTATTTATAGTTCTACGACAAAAAGTTGCTGGACCAAAGTTGTAGAGTATTTAATTTGCAACAAAAAATGTTAACAATTTTTTTTTATCAAATAAATAGTTTAAGAGATGTATCGTAAAAACCATTTCAACCCCTATTTTCAAGATGGCGGCCGTGGGACAAAGGTGGCGACCCCACAAACTTGGTTTTAACTTTACACTGACCCCCCCCTACACATCAAAAAAATAAAATTGCGTCCTCTAAAAAACGCAAGGTAAGGCCTAAAAAATGTAACATTTCAATGGACTACTTAAATATTTCTGTGACTGACCGTTTGGATTCAGAATCCTAAAGGTATAATCTTGAATAGCTGATGCATCCGTCTTTGTCTGTGTGGTTTAAGTTTTTTTAACCTTTGTCACTCTCCAGGTCCTCAACTATACCCATGCCAAAAATCACATCAATCCGTTTCTTGTTGCGGCGTGATTGAAGGACAAACCAAAAAACAAGTCAAACAACAAACACTTCCGCATTTATATATTGGTATGATTAAACTTGGAAAAACCATCATAAAGTTAAAGCCTTATAGGCAGGCTCCTGTAGCTTTATAAATGCGAAAGATTGGATGGATGGATGTTTGTTACTCAATCACACCAGAATGGCTCAACAGATCTGGATGAAATTTGGAACAGAGATAGATTATAGACGGGGATAACTTATAGGCTACTTTTCATCCCGGAAAATTAAAAGAGTTCACGCGGGAACAAAACACCTTAATCCACGCGGACGAAGTCGCGGGCATCAGCTATTTATGTAAGAAGTATCGTGGTTGTTATTATAGTTTGTGTTAACTTACCACACGCCCTTAATGGACATGGACTGTCCTAATTTATTGACCTCATTTCCTAAAAATGACTTGCTAGAACTTTCCTATACCTATGGCCCAATCCAATTTCCTAGTTAGGTACATTGCATTAGTCATATTATCGGCCAGCATACAACCCACCTATATGGGTTGTATGGTGTACTTATACTTACATAATTTCTTTGAATTGAGTTGGGTTCTCCTAATTTTTGTGACCTTATTTTTCCAAAATTTCCAATACTTGTCAGATTGTGTTAACTCTGAGCAAGTCAGTATTGAAAAGTGAAATACGTTAAAACTAGTTAAAGGCCTGGTCAAATCCAATGCGGTGTATGTTCGAGTCGGCTTCTTGCCGCTCGATTGTTGTGATTAGTTGAAGTTCCTATATACATATGTTATTCTTGCGGCTTCTTTGCATTCTAGCCATCAGTAGCCCAGGGACCACTTGACTTTCTTGTTTTAGAATCATGATCCTTATTTTAGGAACGTCAAGGTAAACTGACAACAAACTGTAATTTTGAGTAAAAATAAAAAAAAAACATCGTCATCTGAAGCGTAGGTCATATTTCTCGCTAACTCCCAAGCCTCCGCAGCCAGCATCGATTGATAGTCATCATTATTTGCAACTGTGACGTCACCGCATTCTGACTCACTGGCGAAGGTGCGTGCCAAGTGTTAAGGCTGGCGCACACTAATAATGCGGATTAAACTTTGGCTTCTATTCATCAATTTAGTCAATCTATATCTATGTCACCGTAAAATTGTAAAAAGCGTTAGATTGTAATCTAACGCTTACGCGAAGTCGAAGCTTGAAACAGTCCATTCTGACTGCTTCATGCTGTCCGTGTAACTAACGCTGGTCTAACGCTTTCCAAACCTTAAAACCAAATCACTTTAAATAAACCTAATGGTAAAAAGTTGGTAGTTTCTATAATATAAGGTCAACCTATACAGTAATTAATGTTATAGCATAGATTAATTATTGTAAGTTTTCTCATGTAAGTGAACTTTTGTTCTTTTTTGGGAAAAATAAATCTATACACCTAAAAATTAAAAGGTATAAGTGTGCGCACGCCTTTACCCTTAAAGGCAATTTATACTAGTTTTCCCATATCTTATTCATTTCTATACAAATTACAATAGTATGTACGTACACAAACACATTACAATATATTTCCTATTCACTCGCGACTTGAGTATTCTGTTTAGTTTACCGCCGACGGCCGAACCACAGACTAAGGACAAACGTCGCACCGAGAGGACGTCTAGCGAGCGGGTTTTTTAATTTAATGAAACAAAAAATATTAAACGTTTAATATATTAGTAAAAAATCTGGAAATTGTTAAAGTTTAAGTGCAAAGTTCCGGCAGCGTGTCTTAACTTTGGAATTTAAGCGATAATTGTTAGTGTTTACTAGGTAAGTGTTGTGATTAACTACCTAGAGTACCTAGTTAGGTACCTGTGTTGTAACCGTGACACAAGGTCGCTGCTATTTTACGAATATAGTTTTTATATGCTTTATTACACAACTGACCTTTATGTTTTGTACTTATAATTTTTTACCGGTGTCATGGATTTAAGTGAATGGAGTTATTCTATAAGAGACCATCAATAGCTGTCATACTTGATATTATAAATGCGAAAGTGTGTTTGTGTGTTGGTTTGTCCTTCAATCACGCCGCACACAAAGCAACTGAACGACGTAATTTGTTGCATGGGTATAGTTGTGAACTTGAAATGTGATATAGGCTACTTTTTATCCCGGAAAATTAAGGAGTTCCCGCGGAAATTATAAAAACTTATTCCACGCGGTCGAAGTCGCGGACATCAGTTAGTATCATATAATATGTCTGTAACTGGACGATATCTGTACATTTTTTTTTCGAAAATTTCAATTGGGGGAACCTTTAATATCGATATTTTTTCTTGTCTGTCTGTTACGGCAACAAGCTGAAACTACTGGACGGATTCAAATTCAAATTTTGCACATCTATAGCTCTTTGATTTACGGTTGACTTAATAATTATAGGCCTATTTTTATTTATCTTTATTATATTGTGGTTTGTGACCTCAAATAAAAGTTATTTTTTATCATTTTTATCAAAAAACAAACCACTGCCGAACTAAATACGATAAACAGTTATAGGTACGCTGATAAGTGATAACATATTTGCTATCATGAAATTAAAGGCTTTGACAGACGTAACGCGCGGCGGTAAACTTCCTCGACATTTGTTTTGAAATATTCAAAAAAAACGCCGCTATAATCGACAAAACCTTACACAAAGAAAACCTGTTAAATTAATGTAACAGGATCTTAATAAATACTAATTACTAATATATAAATGTGAAAGTATGTATGTATGTTCTTCTGTCTCTCATGGCCCACCCTTTTAACCGATTTTGACGAAATTTGGTACGGGAAACGTGTAAACTGATACTAGCAAAAATACTCAGGGATCCAGGAAAAAAAGTTCCCGCGAGAATAAAAAAAAACTAAACTATCTAGCCAATCATTAAAAACGTCATTAACAACCAATTCTGCTGTACACCATTTCTAAACTTGACTAAAATGACAGCTCTATTTTTATTATTGCTATCCCTTCCTTAATACTCTCTGCGGACAGGGACAGCACTAGATTTACAGCTGTTATTTTAGTTTAGTTTATAGTCCAGTTATTTGGTGCTCATAAAGGGGGGTTACCTAGATAGTTTTCCGGGAGTTTTGAAAATTGGTGATTATATAGATTTCGACGTGTTCTTTCCGAATTTTCACTTTGCCACCTAATTTATTTGCCGCTCGCTCCGCCATATTGGAAAAGTGGCTCCCAAAAACAGGGATAGCATAATACCTGCTCCCTGCGGAAAAGGTCAGACCTAGAATTGGAGCTGTCATTTTAGTTTAGATTGTGTTATACAGAATTGGCCTCATTGTCAAGTGATTTCTCAAGTTTCAAGTTAATAATATATATTTTTTTAATTCCAGTCAAAAAATGGCCATCCACATCAAAGACTCCGACGATCTGAAGACCAGGCTCTCAGAAGCCGGCGAGAAGTTGGTCGTGATCGATTTCATGGCGACCTGGTGCGGACCCTGCAAGATGATCGGCCCCAAACTCGAGGAGCTCGCCGTCGAGCTGGCTGACTCCATTGTCGTACTTAAGGTGAGGTGCAGGCTGACAGAAACAATTAGGAAGTTAGCATATTCTAGGGGAGAGAGACTCCCACGATCTGAAGACCAGGCTCTCAGAAGCCGGAAAGAAGTTAGTCGTGTCTCATGGTCGACTTCATGGCGATCCTGCAATATGATCGGCCCCAAGCTTGAGGAGCTCGCCGTCGAGCAGGCTGACTCCATTGTCGTACTTAAGGTGAGGTACTAGGCTGACAGAAACCATTAGAAAGTTAGCATCATCAAACATATTCTAGGGGAGAGGGACTTCCACGATCTAAAGACCAGGCTCTCAGAAGCCGGAAAGAAGTTCGTCGTGTCTCATCATCGACTTCATGGCTATCCTGCAATATGATCGGCCCCAAGCTTGAGGAGCTCGCCGTCGAGCTCGCTGACTCCATTGTCGTATTTAAGGTGAGGTACTACTAACTAGGCTTACAGAAACCAATAAGAAGTTAGCATGAATAAACATATTCTAGGGGAGATCAGGCTCCAAGGTAAGACTAATCACTAGGCTTGTATTATTGTACGGTGTACCGACAAAAGCTTATAAGTCATTCCAGTCATAAGAAGGACCCAAGAAAGTCCAGCGATAAGCGATAATGATAAATATGATTATTAACAACCTAGATTGCGCAGTGGTGAGTGCTGTGGCCTTACAAATTGAAGTCCCGTGTTCTCCCCGGCAGGATCAATTTGGGAATTTTTAATATTTGGGAATAATAATATTTGAATTTTCTCTGGTATGTTATGGTCTGATGGAAGGCGTCATCCGTGGCTAGTTACCAACCAGACTTGTAAAAATATGCCGCCAAACTATTTAGCATTCCGGTACGATGTTAAGGAGTATGGGCTTATTATAATTGTCATACCCCTAACAGGTTAACCCGCTACCATCTAGACTACATGATCCCTACCATCAGGTGGGATCGTGGTCAAGGACTAACTTGTATTGAATAAAAAAAACTCTAACTGGAAACTTCCGCATTTCTATCGATAGTGGTAAAATATAGTCTTTCCTGAGTTTACGCAAAACTCACGTTCAATACGATAAAGGATATTGAAATAGGATTTGTAACAGGCGAGTTTCTAATCAATGATAACACGTATTTGCATATAGATGTATGTTTGTACGTGTCTGGTAATGATTAGTACTTAAATGGATTGGTTTTATGATTTGTATGCAATATTGGCTTCATAATGGCCAGTGTACACTAATGGCGCGTTTACATTAGGTTGGTTAGGCCGTTTTCGGTCACCGACTTAATTAATGTAAACTGTTTATTGATTGGCTTACAAAGGCCTAGCAAAAAGAACATAATTTAGATCTCAGTACTTTTAAATGGCCATTAATTTTGACTAGCTGATGCCCGCGTCTTCGTCAGCGTGGAATAAGTTATTTCGATGACCTCGGGAACTCATCAATTTTCCAAGATATAAAGTAGCCGATGTTACTCTCATGGTCCTCAATGCATGCAAAAAAACACTTCGATCCGTTGCTCTGTTGCGGCGTGATTGAAAGACAAACTAAAAAAACAAACACACTTTTGCATCTATACTAATATTATAAATGCGAAAGTTTGGATGTATGGATGGATGTTTGTTACTCAATCACGCCTGTACGACTGAGCGGATCTGGATGAAATTTCGCGGGCATAGCGAATTTATAATATATTAGTATGATAGGAAATTGACCGCATAATTTCACATTATAATGTTTTTTTGGGATATGTAAAGGTTATTATAGTTTCAAGTTTTGTGTTAAATTTTCCTTGTAAAACGTAGCTACCTATTAAAATCTGTTGCAATATGATGAACTCTTATATAGAATGACTCATTTTTGTGAATTTCCCAACATTCAAACTAAATGAGGTAAATCTGGCAATGAATAAGGAAGTGATTGCGATTACTAATTAGTTAATTACAAATACCTACGTCAATGGAACATATTTATACTTAATACTAGCTGATGCCCGCGACTACGTCCGCGTGGATTGAGGTTTTTTGGTTCCCGCGGGAACTCCTTAATTTTCCGGGATAAAAAGTAGCCTGTGTTATTCCAGACTATAATCTATCTCTGTGCCAAATTTCAAGCCAGATCCGTTCAGCCGTTGGAGCGTGATTGAGTAACAAACATCCATACATCCATACATCCATACATCCATCCATCCATCCATCCATCCCATACATACATCCAAACTTTCGCATTAATAATATTAGTAAGATAAGTAAGTATATTATGTATAGATTATAAATGCGAAAGTGTTGGTTTGTCCTTCAATCGACGTGATTTTTTGTATGGACATATTTGACGATCTGGAGAGTGACATGGTTAGTTTTTATCACGGAAAATTAGATCCCGAAGTTTCTGCAGGAATCAAAAAACTTAAACCACACGGACGAAGTCGCGTCTAAAATTAATTTTGGGTTCATTTAATTATATTGTGTAATCCTATAATCCATACTTCCATACTATTATAAATGCGAGTGTCTGGTACTACCTAGATTACCTTAGCACCTTAGAAAAAAATCCTTTCAAATCCATTAAGTACTCTTTAGTTAGGATGATGATGATGATGATGATATTTTTTTATTTCCAGGTGGACGTAGACGAGTGTGAAGACATCGCCACAGAGTACAACATAAACGCGATGCCGACCTTCGTTTTCATGAAATCCTCCAAAAAGATCGAAGAGTTCTCTGGAGCCAACGTGGACAAACTCAAGAACACCATCTTGAAGCTGAAGTAAACACCTGGACCTTGCGATGCGATCGAATTGAGAATAGGAATGTCAATGGCCTTGAAAATTACGCTTTTCGAGGAAAATAATTTACATACCTACGTTTTTCTTATTTATTTAACTATTTATTTATATTTTTGAGAGGTCGTGACTCGTTACTCCTTTCCATTATTATAAAGGATTAATTTTAAAATACTGATAACCCCTTTAGAAGCAACTTCATTTTAAAAACTCAATAATATATTCACATTTTTTTTACTATCTGCTATGCATATTGTTGAGATGAATAATGAGGTGGGTTCTCAGATCGTTGCATATATCAGTTATTACTAATTTTATGCAAAATATATGGAAATAGGGATGTTGTCTATGTATAAACTATTTCTTACTGATTATTATATATTTAGACACGTAGGTAACGGATCTACCTCTAGTTATATTTATAACATCGTTGATCGATTAAAAGTAAAGTGCGTCGAATATTCATGACGTCTCAAAGCTAAACGTTTTGACGTTTGATAAAGAGTTGCTGATTTGATTAGTTGGTATTATCCGTATAATAAATGTTATATTGCCAGCTAAGACTTAACAACATGGCGGAAATTCGTTCCTATTCTTAATTTGGTCGCATAGTACGGGCGGTATGTACGCCGACCGCTGGCGGATTTACAAAGTGCATTGTGTTGATGTATTTTTTTTAATTTAATTTCATGAGCTTTTTTATACTGTCTTTTCTACTGGTGTTAGAGCCGAATACCTGCTTAAGCTAACTTTAATAATTAAGGGCGTTTCAAGTTAAAATTTTTTAAAAAAATCTCAACCAAATGAAAATGACAGGTCATGAATTATAACTGTTTCTTTCATAATGCTCTCTGCAGAAAAAGCAATACTCGGACTTTTAATTGCATGCACTAAACTGACGTTTGAAAATGTCGTTTCACCTGTAAAGGTTTCAAACTTTGTGTGCGAAATGACGTTTTGAAACGTCAAACTGACGCTAAACTAGTGCACCTGACGACTTCAATGACGTGCTGTGTTTACGTAGCTCGTACAAGTAATACGAGATATAAATATTAACACCCGCGATGGCCTCCGCAGATGTACAGTTTGCGCGAGTTGAATGCAGAGCTAATGTATGGTGACACATACAAAAGCTCTGCATTCAACTCGCGCGCGTACTATATCTATCAGATGCGCAAAATGGCGGTTCCGCAGCCCATAGGCTAATTAAAAGACCGAGTATAGATTTTGACCTGACAGTAAAGGCTTCTCCAAATGGAGCGCGTACATAACGTCGAATTGTTTTGTACTATGACGGTAGTTTACTGTCAAACAGAGCAACATAGACAGTACGTTGCACTCTTAACGCGACGCGTTCGATTTGCTGAAGCCTCTACTTTTGAGATTGGCCATAATTACATATATCACAAACTTCATCAATACACTTGGCAGAAATAGTTTGTGTGTTCACTTGTTAGCAACGTAAAGGGGTTGTGGACGATGAAATAAAAATGATAATGATAAGTCAATAATATAAACCAATAAATGTCTTAGCAAAGGGCCTCATTTCTGAGGGTCATGCCCCCTTTCCGTTAAATACATAACAGTAGGTAGGATTTTAGTTGGTGTCTCGGAAAAAGGCCACTGACCTTTGACCTGCAAGTACCTGTCACCAACCTGGCTTTACCTTATGAATTTATTAATGATTTGAATGCATTTATACGTATTTTCATTTAATTTCTTTATAAAAAGAGAAGAATAGACACTAAAGAGTCGTAAAATACTGTACCTTTATTTAAAAATAACGCCTCAAATAATGTAGTTATATCTATAACAGCATAATATTTGCATTGAGATATTTTTGTAGCCATAAAGTGTCTTATGTGTCAATCTAAGACTAAAGAAAAAATGTAGATGAAGGGCGCCGAATACGAAGTCATTATTGTACCGCGTAATATGGAAAATTCAGAAGCAGTAGTTTAGAAACCGATTAACCTCCTTCGTGTCTTTTTCAAGCAATGCGACATTAACGAAGTAAATTGTGCACAAGCAAAAACAAAAACAAACAAACAATCATTGGATTCACTCCATACTATTTCCAAACGAAGCAATACTTGACACAAATAAAGCTCCGTCTACTCTTTGCTTTAGTCTGTGAGATAATAATATAGTTTTTAATATTATATTTAGCACGTAGTTTATAGATGTTCTGCACAAGTTTACGCGTACATACCAATTGTTCGTATTTAACTAATATTATTCCCAGTATGTATGTTAAAGTATTGTTACTTGAATAAAATATCTTAAATAAATGTTTGGACTTTTAATTAACTTTTGAAACTTTCATTGATCAGCACCCCGATTATGTAAAGAAATTGTAACCTGTTTAAGGAGTTATAGATGCCTGCACGTACATGCATGAACATGTATGAACTCCTTCAAAGCATTCCCTTATGGTTTGGCCATGGTATGTATAAACTTGGACCTGTAGACAGAAACGAATATCTATGCCTTTGAACAAAAATACTTTTACATGTAAACGAATGTAACCCATGCTTGGACCATAAAACTAGCGCCAATCTAGTCGACATGGTGGAAATAACTGAGTAAAATTACCGTGTTGCTAGAACTAAAGTTCAATTATTATTTAGAGTGGCCACATTCCTCAGAAAAATAGAAAACACGAATTATGTCGTCTTCGAATAAACATCTAGAACCAAAAAAACTAGCGCCATCTAGTCAACATGGTTGGAATGACTTAGTAAAATTATACATAAAAAACTGCATCTAGTTCAAATATTAGTGGCCACATCCGTCAAAAAAAATTCATCTACTGTATATTTATTAATGTCTCATCCTAGATCCATAGTTTCAGTATTAATAATAATGTCCTCCCGACCGAATTTCGGCCACGACGGCCTATCTTCAGAGAGATTAGTCATCTGCGAGGGAGATATTATAGTAGTGTGTGCACATACACAGGAGTACTTTCTGTTCCTTTTGAGTTAATCGGGCTATGAGAGTTCATAGCCCGATGGGACGGAAAATCTGACACGATCAGAGACAGATCAGGCGCAGGTCCGACGGCTTCATGTGCTCTCCGAGGCACGTGGGTAAAAAATCGCCAACTTCCTTACTCCGGGCTAGTACTGAGAATTTCTTGTCAGAAAAGCCCAATACTTGTCGCCGCAGTCGAATATTATGATAACCACTAGACCCAAGAAGGTAGTCAATTTCAGTATTATTATTGTACTAAATACATACTAGTACATAATACTAGTGTTTTTATACATACGATGAACATCATTGAAACATGCACTTGGCCAGCGTGGTGGACTATGGCCAAACCCTTCTAATTTCGAGAAGATACTCGGGCTCAGTAGTGAGCCGGCAATGGGTTGTAAAGAAAGATAGAGAGAGCTGTCATAAGTCTAAACAAATAAATTTGTGTTATTTTTTTTAGTTTCAAACAAATAAAACAACATAATTTACACAAATAATTATTATTTATTACAATTTACAATTATTATAAACTAACAACCTTACAATATTACCTACGTGATTGGCTATTACAATACAATTCATGAATTGTAAATATTACAAAAACAGTTTTAGGAATGGCCTAAAGTGTCTTATAGGGAAAAAGATAGACAAAATTAAAATTTTATACCTATTGCAGTCACTAACGAAAAAATATTACTTTGTGGTAAACTGAAAAGTATTTATATAACTAAACAACTATTTAAAAGGCAACGAATGAACACAAACTTCAGCCATACCTGAAAAAGAAAAGGCTTTGTTAAGTTTGAACATTTTTAATCTTATCCCAAATAACTCGAGGGTTCCTTCATGAAATGGGACAAAAGTTTTAGTCGATGTTATTCCATAAATCAGTAAAATCTGACCCAATTCTGATTTTATTTTTCTTTATAAAGTTACCAACCCTACCGGCAAAGACGTACCGCCAAGCGATTTAAGCGTTCCGGTACGATGCCGTGTAGAAACCAACTAGGCCATACCTACCCTTAACAGGTTAGCCGGCTACCATCTTAGACCGCATCACACTTGGTATCAGGCGAGATCGCAGTCAAGGGCTAACTTGTAGTGGAATAAAAACAAGTTACATAATACTGTACGGTTGTCGTCAACCGATGTCGTCCACTACTGGACATACCTAGGTCTCTTTATTGGGGAATTCCATACGCCGTGGTCTTCTTGGACCACCTGGATCCTACCATCCATTTGGTAACAACAACGGTTTTGCTAGAGAAAATGGCGAAAACAACTAGTATTCTTCCTCATTCTTTTTTTATCCACTACAAGTTAGCCCTTGACTGCGATCTCACCTGATGGTAAGTGACGATGCAGTCTAAGATGGTAGCGGGCTAACCTGTTGGGGTATGACAGTTTTATGAAACCTAATCAGTTTCTACAAAATCTATTAATAATAATAATATATCTTTTACCTATTTTAAGAGTAATTGTCGTCATTATTGCAACCGATTACCGACCCGTAGTAACTACAAGAATTTATAAGTCAACCCTAAGGCTACACGCGCCGCGTCTGAAGGGATAAGATTTACGCGATAGAAAGAGAACAAGTCATAATTAACAAAATTAAAAAAACACGACCGCCCTGCCAAAAAACGAACTAAAAAGTTAAAATAGGCATGATGACTGATTTTGCGATATGGTCAGATTATGTTCTGAAGTATCTACTATTTGGAAAAAATATATTATTTCTGCAGAAAAATAAGGTTTGGTAATTAAAATTGGCATTTGAAATTTAAATTTTAAAATTCGCGCCAAAACGCCCGCCGGTGTCATGGCGTCGTTTGTGACGTCACTATTGTTTTTACCGATGCACTCTGTGCAGTGTGCAGTATACAATAGTGTGATTGTCAAAGCTCGAAAACAAACAATTGTGACGTCATTCGCTTCTTGGTGTTTAATCCAATATGGCGGATTGCTGTATTTTATGGTTTTATTTTATCAAAATAAATAGCAATCTCAGTCGAAATAGAAAAATTAACACGTTTTTTATAATCCATGAATCCTATTTCATTAGATAAATTCATAATTTCATTGATTCTTGGTAACTGTCATCATACCTATTCTTAATTAACCTAGTTAAATTAGAATCTTGTTCACATTTTTGTTAAATGATTCTTCAGGCAGTCGTATAAAAATAATTATTTTCACTCGCAGCGCCGTGCGAGCTGAATTGGGCTTTATTACGACGTAACAGCAGGGCGACCGCGTATCTTCTGCATCAATCTTTGTTACAGTACCAATTGTTGTGATTGGCTGAATTTATGGTATTGTTGCTGCGTCAATGGATTTTGTCCAATAGTGGAAGAGTGTTATCCAATCAGAGGTGATTGCGATCGTTGCACTGTAGCTGTCAGAGATACGCGGTCGCCCAGCTGGTCTTCGCGGAGTAACTTTTCCGTACAACCTTGTTAACGCCAATATTTGCGTTACGCTACGCCAACAATTCAGCCAAGTTGGTGATATAATAAAAGTAAACTATTCGGGAACAAATAATGTGTACCGTGCTTAAAGGGAATATAATCTGTGTTGTCTATGGCTCATCCCTTGTGTATATGTCACCGTAAGATTGTAAAAACCGTTAGATTATAATCTAACTCGCGAAATTCTAAACTGCCGAAAGATTGTAAACTGTTCAATGTTCTGAGTGTAAATTTTTGAAATATTCATTTAATTTACGTTTTCTTGTCTCTTTCTTGTAGGTTAGGTTAGGGTTCGACATAAATAATTAAGTAGTGCCCGGACGCAGGCCGGGCACTTAGGTTTTATCGGGTTTAAATACCTATCAGATTACAATCTACCGGAAAATAATGCGTTAAATTCTAATCTTTCGACAGTTTAGAATTTTACAATCTTACGGTGACATATATATGTCACCGAAGATTGCAAAAACCGTTAGATTATAATCTAACTCGCGAAATTGTAAACTGTCAAAAGATGGTGAACCGTTCTGAGTGCCAATTTTTGAAATATTCATTGTATTTACGTTTTCTTGTCTGTTTCACGTAGGTTATGTTAGGGTTCGACATAAATAATCAGGTAGTTACTTAGGTTCTACCGGGTTAATATACCTAACAGATTACAATCTACCGAAAAATAATGCGTTAAATTGTAATCTTTCGACAGTTTGCAATTTCGCGAGTTATATTATAATCTAACGGTTTTTACAATCTTACGGTGACATATATACGAATTTCGAATTAAATAACTGTTACTCCGCTGCAAGATTTGACTTTGATTCAACCTTCTCCTTACTTGCCTGCTAAATTTCGAGGACCTGCCAATCGGGCCCTCACGTGTCTGTTCAAATAACAGACGAACCTATTCTGTGCTGGTATACTCACTGGCACGCTAGTCGCGTCGCTTTTTCGCGTGCGGCTCGTGGTGGTCGCGCTTCCGCGAAGACTTGTCGGCGCGCTTCGCTTCGCTCAAGAACCGATCCAGGCCGAACGGGTCGAAGTCCGCCTCGGGCTGCGGGTTGCGGGCCTGGGGAAGATCATTTGACAAATATTCAATTTGAAAATGTTTCCTTTTGCAAAATTGCTGAATGTTAAAGTATCATTTACAAAGGACATTGACCAAACTCGCCTAAGAATCAACATACGTTTGAAATATACAGTAATTCTTAGCTATTTTATAGCCTTTATTCCAAATATTAGAATTTACGGACACTTCAAATTAATTAAAAAATAAATAAATGGGTATTAAATTGATTACTATACGTTTCCGTCTCTGGATTATGAACCACAGATCAATAATTTACAGGTTAAAATAATATACAATACCACTGCTTGAGCGCTTCGCAAGAAACAAAATAAAAACTGCTTAAAGTGCTTAGTGCGCTAGTATTCTGAATCTCGCAACTATCTATTGAAAGTTCAATAATTTCATATTGTTAACTTGTTAACGCCATCTGTGAAGTTGTCGATGAGCTATGGTGATACCTGGATCCTTGTTAATAACGCCATCTGTTATGTTTTGATGAACTACGGCGAATCTTGTCTTATCTAATAATGGGGCTGATTCTGTAGTGCACAATCTCTAAACTAAACTAAAATGACAGCTTTAAATCTAGTTCTGTCCCTTTCCGCAGGGAGTATTATGAAAGGTTTAGCAATATTTTAATACTGTCATTTTAGTTTAGTTTAGAGATAGTGAACTACAGAATTAGCCCCACTGTTTACAGCTCTATTACAAATGTATAAAGATGATATTTATTTGTTCAAGCAGATTGATCGTGAAAGCTGAAATAACCTCAAAATTGTAAATATTTCTGGTAATAAGTAATTTTTCAGCAAGTGTCCGTAGTTCTAATCTGCTCTCAAGTATAAAAAGGTATTAATTTGAACCCAGTAATCAATGTTTTATGACGTTTGGTTCTTAGGCGAACTTTGTATGGGTACGGAACAATGTCTTTTATTATTTCACCAAATAATTTATTTGTCAAATTCGCGATTTTATAAAATGTCAGTACATTTTACAAACTTTAGTGCTTCTGAAAGTACATTTTTTTAAACTTATGTTAGGGATATTAACCCGACAGAAACTAAGTGCCCGGTCGATTTATGCCTAACCCTAGCCTAGCCTATCATTTTGACAGATGTGGGTACATTTTACAAACTTTAGTGATTCTGAAAATACATTGTTTTGACTCGAGTTAGGTATAGGTTACCCGATAGAACCTAAGTGCACTACCTGAATATTTATGTCTAACCCCACCCTAACCTAACATTTTGACTAATCAAACTTTTTTAAGATATAATTGTATTTTTGTATTATAATTATATTAATAAAGTGAATAATAAATGATTTGTTTGACAAATAATGTTTTGTGAAATTAAAATTTGTCTGCAAAAAATTTGTCAAAAAAATCATTTTATAGAACTAGTTGTTTGTTTAAAGATGAATTTTTGATTCATAATTTTGCCAAACGTTGGTTGTGAAATAAAAATTTATCGTATGTTTTTTATGAAATGATAGGTATTAGGTAAATTTTAAAATACCTATTTTTAAAATTAGAAAAAAATAATTAAAAAACAAATTAAATATTTGTTTTCACTTTTATCGGCAGTCCCTATGGCTGTTTTTTTTTAACTGGCCCTAATATGTTCATCAACTCACCGGTTCGTCCCGGGGCGCGTCCTTCTCAAAGTTTACAGGGCCGGAGCGAGTATTGCTGCTGCTGGTGCCGGCGAAACCTTTGTCCGCCACGAACCTGGAACAACCACCCTTTTATCCGGTCCCACAGCTGGGCACAGACCTCCACTCTCACAGGAGAGTGGGAATTAGAGCTTTTTTTTATCCAGTACAAATTAGCCCTTGACTGCGATCTCACCTGATGGTAAGTGATGCTACAGTCTAAGATGGAAGCGGGCTAACCTGTCAGGGGCATGGAAGTTATATTAAACCCATACCCCTATTCGGTTTCTATACGGCATCGTACCGGAACGCTAAAGCGCTTGGCGGCACGTCTTTGCCGGTAGGGTGGTAACTAGCCACGGCCGAAGCCTCCCACCAGGCCAGACCAGGGAAAATTCAGAAATTTCCAAATTGACCCTGCCGGGGATCGAACCCGGGACCTCCACACGTTAAGACAACAGCTTAGACTCACCACGCTGCTCCAATGCGAGTTGGCGGGCTTTAACGACTATTATCGTGTTAGAGATAATAACCGGGTGCGGCTTTGACATTTGAAAAAAGTTACTGATTTGACTAGTTGTCAAATACCCAATTATGCAGTTTTCCTCTGCGAGTTAAACGAAGTCCATTTGAAGCTCGCTTCGCTCACGACAGGCATACTGCTTCATTCGGAACTTTTTGGAGTTTACCTCCTTTTGAATCGATTTGCATATACAGCCCGGGGTATGAAAATTTATGGGGAGTAAAATCAAAACCGTTACGTTATTGACTTCATGTATATTGATGAATATAACTATTATAAATGATATAAATAAATGTATCAAGCATGCTTTCAGTAATATAAAAATGCGTTAATTTACCCTCATTTACTAATCTATATGTCACCGTAAGATTGTAAAAACCGTTAGATTATAATTCAATCAATTCCAAACAGTTTCCAATTTCGCAAGTTAGATTATAATCTAACGGTTTTTACATTCTTACGGTGACATATATATATATTATAATCGTTCGTAAAGTGTAAACTCCAGTCGTGTGTCGGAGCTGACACACACAATTTTTTGTATATATATTTTATAATCGTTCGTAAAGAGTCAACTCCAGTCGTGTGTCGGAGCTGGCACACATAATTTTTTGTCTTTATATTTTATAATCGTTCGTAAAGAGTAAACTCCAGTCGTGTGTCGATGCTGACACACACAATTTTTTGTATATATATTTTATAATCGTTCGTAAAGAGTAAACTTCAGTCGTGCGTCGGAGCTGACACACACAATTTTTTGTCTATATATTTTATAATAATCGTTCGTAAAGAGTAAACTCGAGTCGTGTTTTTTGTTTGATCGTACTCACCGTTTGGTGCTGGTCATGGTATCGATATCGCCGCCATAGTTGTCTTTGTCCGCGTTCCTAGTGGGCCGGTATATGTGGGCGCCCACTGTGTCCTGATTCCTCCACGGCTTGTCGTATACGTTATAAGCCTCGTCGTCGGCGTATCCTGTGTAGAAAACGACCTATTTTTACACAAAATTGAAGTAATTTATGACTAACTAGCGAATGCCCGCGACTTCGTCCGCGTGGATTGAGGTTTTTCGGTTCCTCTTTAATTTTCCGGGACAAAAAGTAGCCTATGTTATAAATAAATTAAGTTATTCCAGACTATAATTTATCCCTGTGCCAAATTTCATCCAGATCAGTTCAGCCGTTGGGGCGTGATTGAGTAACAAGCATTCATCCATCCAAACTTTCGCATTTATAATATTAGTATAGATTTTGTAATTTTTAGTATAATCTTTCTCAAACTAGGGAAGTTTCTAAACTATTCTGATTTTTTTAAATAATGTAGGATAATTTTTCAAAGCGAAAATACATTACAAGTTTTTGCAATACCATATTATAAATTTGTTCTGATATTATCAGTCTTTCTCTGATGTTACCAATTATTTGCGTTCGTAGCAACGTATTTATGGAGAATATTTGTATTGGAGTATGCATTTTTTATACGGTCAAACTAGAGATTAATAAATAACCTTTAATTTCATACCACAATATCCCCACAGCTGTGATTCTATTTTCTTTAAATGGTTCCAGGAAAATGATCGTATTTGATAAAGTTAGTTACAAAGTTATTCACAATAAAAAACTTACAAAACCCGATTTGATTTGGTAGTATCAATATTATAAATACGAAAGTGATTGGAGGACGAACCAACATACAAAAACACTTATTCTTGTAAAATTTGTATGGATGAAGACAAAAAATTATGTAGACTTTTTGGGATCAAGGCTTTAATACATACCACTGTCCATTCCTCGGCTGTTGTTAAAGAGTCGCTGGTCAAACATTCCTTCACCCCCTTGGGTTGTCTTGGCGGGCATACCCAAAGCGATCTGTTCCGATATATCGCGCTCTCTGTCCTTTACTAGCTTAGATCTGAAAGAGTAATATAATAAATATAGGTAATAATTATGACATATGATGATGTAGACGTAGGTAATTAACACACTTGGAGATTATTACATACTAGTTGATGCACGCGACTTCGTCAGCGTGGATCGAGGTTTTTTGGTTCCCGCGGAAACTCTTTAATTTTCCAGGATAAAAAGTAGCCTAACAGGTATGGGTTTAAATTAAACGGCATCGTACCGGAACGCTAAATCGCTTGGCGATTAGTCGTTAAGATTTAGTAATGCCGTGTAGAAACCGATTAGGGGTATGGGTTTAAATTAAACCCATACCTGTTAGGGGCATAAAACAGTTTAATATAACTGCCCTGCCCCTAACAGGTTAGTCCGCTACCATCTTAGACTGCATCATCACTTACCATCAGGTGAGATCGCATTCAATGGCTAACTCGTAGTACATTAAAAAAAAACTCGCGAAAGCTTTTCACATTGCAAACGTAGCCGCAATAACTCTGCCAGCGTGATCTAACAACGCCCAGCGCTATCTAGTTAGTGACTTGTGAATGAGGTGTTATAGGCCTATTACACTGCACTTTTTACAGGGGCCCTGCGGTAAGGGTAGCCGTGGCCGCTAGTAAGAGCGTCGCTTATTACACAGCAATAAGGACCAATTTAGGGACCTTTTCTCCCAAAATCTTATTACACTACACTGATTCAAGTGTAAGGGTCCCTGTGAAAAGTGCAGTGTAATAGGCCTACTAAGACTCGCCTCTTCGAAAGCTTTTCACAGTGCAAACGTAGCCTCAATAACTCTGCCAGCGTGATCTAACAACGCCCAGCGCCATCTAGTTAGTGACTTGTGAATGAGGTGTTAAGACTCGCCTCTTGTCGGGCGCGGCGCGCGCCAGGTTGCGGTCGCGTTGCCGCTCGCGATGCCTCTCCGAGCGGAGCCTCTCGCGCTCCGCTGCCGACAGCTCGCCCTCCGGTACGGGACCGGAGCCCTCCTCGCCCAAAGCTTCTTCTTCTGGGTTGCGGATACCTGCACGCGGATGTTAAGACTTAAGAACACAATAGGGATGATGACTTTGTCAAAAATAAATTATTTCTTACTGACTATTAAATAGGATCTCACAACTTAAAATTCGCATCCTTGGTTAGTTTAAGTTTGATAACCTTAAATATATAAATTTTAAATTATTGATTAAAGAAAAAAGTGCGTTAAAATTTGATGACGTCATAACTATGTATTTCACACAAACTTCCATAATGGAAGCGCGTTTCTAAGTTTGATAAAGATTTGCTGATTTGAATGAGTTGTCGTCATCCCTATTGCACTTGTATTTTTGACTCACGTAAATTGTAATTCTCTTGTATGAGAACGAAATCTTGTTACACATGTAAGTTACTCACGTAAACACTTACAAGGGTAGTACCGGCTTTACAATAATAGTAACTCATCTAAATAAATCCATCCTTTTCAAAGTAACCTATGGCTTACACCAAAATCAAACCAGATCACACGTTAACTTTTGCAGAAAAGGCAGACTCTCTTGCATTGAAAAAGTGGTTTATTAGGTCTTAGTAATTAAGTAGTATAGAATTTAGATAGAGATTTTTTAAATATATTTTTTGTATAATTAAATGGGCCTTACGACATAATAATAATAATGGGCATTTATAAAGCAATTTATAAATGAAATGTATAGATAAATAAATAAAATGTGTATCAATTCTAAAACAATATCTATGATCTCTGGCCTGCTAAGCCAACCTCCATAAATGCTCTTCTTTTTTCTCTTTCTCCCTCTTTGCTAGTTTCCTCTACATCTGAGCGTTGACTTCCACTGCATCTCTCACCTTCCTAACATCTATACACAATGTTATAACAATATATCACCAGTTCAATGCACCCTGGCCCGCCGTGCCAACATAAATAACACTTCTTATTTCTCTTTCTCCCTCTGAGCTTATCTTCTCTTCAGTTAACCTCTTGACTCTACTACCTCTCTCATCTTCCTGTACAATACTGCAGAAAAAACTCACCAGCTCGATGATCCCTGGCCCTCTGCGCTAACATCCTTAAATGTTCTTCCTTCTTCTCTTTCTCCCTCTGCGCTAGTCTCCTCTCCAACTGAGCCCTGGCTTCCACTGCCTCCCTCGCCTTCCTGTCAGCTATGTATAGAGCTTCAGCTAGCTTGGAGAAGTTCTCATTTATGTGGACTTGTTGAAGACCCCTGCCATCTGCCGCTAGACGCTTGTCTAAGGGAATTGTGTAACCTGAAAGAAAAACAAAAATGTTTAAAATTAGAGAATAAGAGAGATGCTTTGGTAGAATAGATATTTAAAGTGTATATATTTTGTAACTACATATAACTATTTTTAACTATAAAATATTTATTTTCATTTTTCATTGTTACTGTCTATTTTAATGTTAATAGTTGTTAAGTATAATAATTGCCTGACTTTTGCAAAACATTTCATAGCAGATTGTATGCTTAATCTATTGTACCCTCCGGGAATAAGAACATGTATAAACCACGCGACTGCGCCATGGTTGTCGTCAGAAATTAAAAAAAAGGAATATAGTGAAGTATGATAATAATATGCAAATCAGTGATGTAAACAGCTTAGATATAAAGATATAATAAAAATATTATAAATGCGAAAGTTAAGATGGATGTATGGATGTTTGTTACTCAATCACGCCCCAACAGCTCAAGAGATCTGGATGAAATTTGGCACAGAGATAGATTATAGTCTGGATTAGCACATAGGCTACTTTTTAGCCCGGAAAATTAAAGAGTTCCCGCGGGAACCGAAAAACGTCCATCCACGCGGGCGGTGTCGTGAGCATTCGCTAGTAATATTATAAATGCGAAAGTTTGGATGGATGTACGGATGTATGGATCTTTGTTACTCAATCACGCCCCAACAGCTGAACGGATCTGGCTGAAATATGGCATAGAGATAGACTATAGTCTGGATTAGCATATAGGCTCCTTTTTATCCCGGAAAATTAAAGAGTTCCCGCGGGAACCACAAAACCCCGATCCACGCGTACGAAGTCGCGGGCATCAGCCCGTAGCTTAGATAAAGATTACCCTTGGCGTTCTTCCAGTGCGACACGCAGGGCGGCACTTTCCAGTCGCGCTGCTGCTTGACGGACACGCGGCGCGGGGGGGAGTGCAGCACGGGCGCGGGGGGGGAGGGCGCCGCGCGCGGGATCTTGCGGTTTATCTGGAAGCGCGGCGGCTCCATGGGGTCCGCTTGCGCTTCCACCATGCTGAAAACACGACAGATTACCTGTAATGCCTGTCTGGTGACAGATGATAGCAAAATGGTAGTTTTTTTTTTAATCAACTACAAGTAGGCCTATTACACTGCACTTTCCACAGGGCCCCTTAATAAGGGTGGGCGACGCTTATTACGCAGCAATAAGGATCAAATTAGGGACCCTTCCTCTCTAAATCTTATTACACTATACTGATTCAAGTGTAAGGGTCCCCGTGAAAAGTACAGAGTAATAGGCCTATTAGCCCTTGACAGCTATTATCTGATGGTACGTGATGATGCAGTCTAGGATTACCGAAAACGACAGATTACCTGTAATGCCTGTCTGGTGAAAGATGAGAGCCAAATGGTGGTATTTTTTTTATCAACTACAAGTTAGCCCTTGACTGCGATCTCACCTGATGGTAAGTGATGATGCAGTCAGCGTAGTAGAAGTAGCGAGCCAGCCTGTTAGGGGTATGGCAGATATACCCCTAATCGGCTTCTACACGGCATCGTACCCACACCAGATTTTAACGTTTATTTAATACTAGCTGTTGCCCGCGACTTCGTTCGCGTGGTTTAAAATTTTTTATTCCCGCGGGAACTCCTTACTTTTCCGGGATTAAATCCTTAGCCTATGTCACTCTTCAGGTCCTCAACTATACCCATGCCAAAAATCACGTCGATCTGTTGCTCCGTTGCGGCGTGATTGAAGAATTACTAGTAACTACTAGTGGTTCGCCCCAAACTGAGATCTCACAGTATCCATAAGATAATTTTAACTATGTATTGTAATAGTTAACTTTTAACATTAGACCCAAAAGAGCTAAAGAGTTATTGGAGAAAGGAATAAACTTTTACAGAGCGCCATCTATTGACATCATTGTGAAGTTCTGTTAAAAATACTGAAGCTCAGTAAAAATTAAATAATTTCGTTTCCTTATAATATTTATCTAATTTAAGTATTTGTTGTTCAAGTACAGGATATAATTCAAATAACTGATCAAGTTTCAGGCTCAGCCTTTCAGAAAATTGAGAGTTCTGAGGTCAACTATGGACGTTACAAAATCTCCACTTTGAATTCCCCATTTCGTCAATTTTAGGGGAAAAATTAAAAAATATATATTTTTGGGCTCTATTCCTAATTATCTTGAAATGATATACCGCAACCCTATGTAACGCTATAAAAAATATTTTACTTCGCATTTGCTTCTATGAGAATAAAGATTTTTATAACTTGTTAAGCCATATTTGGCCGGAGGCCATCGGTTTACATATTATATTTAAGTTTGAAGTAATTACGTTCAGTAATTCAGAAGTTATCAGGCTCTGACAGACGGACGGACGGACGGACGGACAAGTGCAAATTCACTCAAGTGGATTCAGAGACCTTCGCTTCGCTCGGTCAATAATTATTGATTGAAATGTCATAAAAATTAATAGGTTACTCAAGTAACTTACCGAATAACCCTCTGCTTGGCGCCAGAGTTAAAAGCACCCCCCTGTTGCGCCGGCGTATAGCGGATGTACTGCGCGGGCGCCTGACAACACATTGCACTATCAGAGCGCTAAATAGTATCAATTTCTCCTCAACAGAAAGCCTGTACAGGAGATATAGTACACAAGTTTGCGTGCTAAAACAGGCGCTTCAGGACTGATGGCTTTGTGTAGTCTTTGAGCCACGGGGGTTACATAATTACTTACTAAATAGATTTTTTATACTAGCTGATGCCCACGACTTCATCCGCGTAAATTGAAGTTTTTTTTCCGGAATTAATAGTATTAGCCTACGTGTTCAGACTATAACCTATCTCTATGCCAAATTTCATTCAGATCCGTTTCGCCGTTCTGGTGTGATTGATTAACAAGCATACATCTATCCAAACTTTCGCATTTTTAATATTAGTATAATATGGTCGGGGAAAGTTTCTTCGTATTTTATATACAAATTCAAGACTTTTTTCTCATTCAAGATTAATTATAGTATGGTCCATTTTGTTTGATAACTTTTTGCCATCTTGTAGGTAGTGACATAATCCCGTTGCTGTAGCTTTAGTTTGTTCAGTTACAGTTTTATTATAAGTATAGATTACCTAAAATATATTGTAACATATCATCTCTTTCCAAACTGTTTCAAAAAAAGTGGGACAATAGACCTTTCAAACTAAAATTCAACTCACAGCTTTGGGAGCAGCCTTAACAGGCATGGCAGCAGATATCTTGGCGTTGGTGAGCTTCTCCAATGCCTGCTTGGTCTTTTCCGTGATGTCTTGTATATCATCTTCAGTTGGCTTTTGGAGAGTTGCGTCGTCTTCTGCTAGGACTTCTGACGGTAGCAGGTCTGTTAGTTTTGAGTAGATAATCTGGAGAAGAAAAGAAAAGTTCTGTTGACTTTGTGTTTTATATATATGTAATTAGTATAATCATTACTTAAACTTACAAACAATATGCAAAACTTACTTTGTAGCCCCACAAACTTATCTGAACCAGTGACAGCTTCACTAGTATACATTAAAAATAAAATAAAAACAAAAACTAAACAGGCATAAAAATTTGTTCATGCCTGTGACTTTTTATTTCTGTGATAAAAAGTAGAAATGTGTTATTCCAGACTATAATCTATCTCTGTGACAAATTTTGTCCAGATCCGTTCAGCCGTTCGCTTGTGATTGAGTAACAAACATCCATTCATCCAAACTATCGCATTTATAATATTGGTATAGGTTGTCGCCACAGGTTCAGATAAGTTTCTGGGACTATAGCTGATGCCTAAAAAGCCTTTTGACAATTTAAGTTATTTTTACAAATTAATTATCAACCCTAAGAATTTGTCTCAATACAGCAAAACAGTTTACTAGTCACAGGATACACACAGAATAAGAAGTTAGAAACAAGCTAATTCTGATCCTATACAAAATCTGCTAAATATTATAGTATGGCTATTAAAATACGTAGCTGAGTTCAAGTACCTCGGTCACATCGTAACCGAGCGCCTGGAGGATGACAGTGACATAGAACGTGAGCGCAGGGCTCTGTCGGTTAGAGGCAACATGTTGGCCCGTAGATTTGCACGTTGCACGACACAAGTCAAGTTTACTTTGTTTATAGCTTATTGCCAATCTTTTTACACGTGCAGTCTATGGGCAAGCTACACGCAACGGACCTACAGTGCCCTGCGTGTACAGTACAACAATGTGCTGATGGCGGTGCTGAGGAAGCCTCGACACTGTAGCGCGTCGGCAATGTTTGCGGAAGCTCGGGTGGATGACTTCTACGCGATTATACGCAAGCGTGCCGCGTCCATAATGAGCAGGCTATTGAGTAGCTCCAACAACCTCCTTGGCACATAGGTGGTTAAACTGGACAGCCCTCCCTGGAGGTGCTGGAATGGTGCACAAAGTCGCGCGAAGAGGCCCCAAAGGGCCTTGTAGTTGTGTTAGGTTTAATTAGTATGTATAGGTATAGAGTAGGTTAAGTATTTTGTATTTACTAACATAGGTTAAGTAATTGTAACTAAAAAAATTTGGGACAGTTTCCTGAAATAAAGTTATATTATTATTATTAAGTAATATCATATTCTTAATTACCTGTATAGTTAATAGTTATCACTCACAAACTACAACCTAAAACCGGTTTCGCTGGCAGCAACGAATATCACTAAACGCTGAGCTAAAATTTTGTAGCTTACCCACTATATGTTTAAGTTAGTTGCATGTTTATTTCCTTAGCTATAATTTTTTTTTAATGTCCTAAGTAACTATTTTAGCACGGTGCACAGTAAAACCGACTGTGGTTTTTGTGGCACTGTTTGTAACACAATTTTATGTTAATTTTATAAGATTAATAATATTATTGATTTTACAAAAATTATAAAGTGTACAAAGCTTGCAACTTGTTTTGTCACCTTTGTAATATGTACGTATGAAAATTTTAAGCATTTTGCACGCCATTGCATGGCTGCAAAATCATGCCAATAAAACTACTCTATTATATAATCACAATATATTCCTTTCATAATAGTTCCTGCAAAAAGGGACAGCATTAGATTTAGTGATGTCAGTTTAGTTTATTGAATTGTTATATTGAATTACATTGATTGTTTACCTTATCAGCACTGTGGCCCTGTCTGGCTATAGCAGAGTATTTGACCCGGCCAGACTCATCCAACTGGACTGCCAAGGCATTTGATGTGCTCTCCTTTCCCCTCGCTCCCATACCCAGCGGGTATTGGGCTACATGGATCTCGGGAAATGCACCACCCTCTGTTGGGTAAGAGATAATTATTTGATTCAGTGTTATTTAAAAAAATAACGGCTGCATGCTATGAAAATGATAAAAAGGCTGACAGGGCCTCATGCCAATGTAGGCAAGAACACAAATCATACTAATATTATAAATGCAAAAGTGTGTTTGTTTGTTGGTTATTCCTTCAATCGCGCTGCAATGTGGCAACGGAATGACGTGATTATTGACATGGGTATAGTTGAGAACCTAGAGAGTAACTTATGCTACTTTTTATGAGGGAAAATAAAGGGGTTCCCGCGGCAATAAAAACACTTAAACCTCGAGAACGGTCAGTGGGCAAGTCATGGGCATCAGCTAGTATGAAATAAATAATAAATAAAGGCATGGATTTCACTCGCTCCAGCAATGCTTAGAACAGCGGTTACTTATGTATCTACACATTGATATATTTTTTCTAAAGAGCAACCACCAAATCTATGGAAAATTCATTCGGGGGGGGGTTAGGCTGCCGGGACACCAAAAGAAACTTAGCAAGCTCAAGTCTCCTCCAACAATAACAAGGATTTGGCCATAGTGCACCTCACTGGTAAAGTGCAGGTTACCCCACAATATTTCCTTAACCATTAAAGCAAGTGATAATTTCTTAAAATTTACATACTTAACTCTGAAAATTTAAAGGTGTTCTCTGAGATCGGACCCACAAACACTGGAATAGTATACTGGGTTTCTACTGTTCATCTCTGTGTCATATACGTCAATGCTGGGGGTTGTGACCCCTTTCCATAACTGCAGGGGTTTTTGTTGGGATAATAAAGCAGTGGGTTCCTAGATCCTTCCACATACAACTCGACTAAGAGTACTATTTCAACGCTTTGGATTTAATGATTATTGTCAGATGTTAGTGATAATAACCGGGACCGAGAGCTTAACTTATTCTCCGAGGAACGGAGGAAACGAAAAAGCCAAATTCGGACTAACAAATTCGGTCACCAACTTGGTTCAAAGTTGCATAACAATCGCAATCGACTGATATGCGTTGTCGCCACTCGTCCCTCACTGAAATCATACAAGTTTGTAAATACCTCCGAAATCTTCCTCCACCCTGGGCACCCATCCTTTCCTCTGACCGTAAGGTGGAACACTCGTCGTGGACACAACTAGCGCACTGCCCACTCGCTTAGCTTTTAGCTCATCATCACGGTCCCAAACTTGCTGTACGGGAGCCGGAAGTAAGCTAGAAATACAAGAACGATGATTATAACATCATTTTACAAATCCATATAGGTTAAGCTGAAAATCTTACAATAAATCGCACACTTAAAAATACATTTTCACTATATAGATTTGAAATGTATGTAGTTAAAAAGGGATGTGTAGCATTGAAAATAATACAAAAAATCACGATAAAACCAATTTTAAAGAGCCCAAATAAAACAAAGGCTGAAACGTTGAAAATTCAATCAATTCTAAGGATAACATTTAGAACACAGTCTAGAGAGAGATAACTTAAATAATTATCTTATGAAAATTTCTCCATTTATTAACCGTACGCCTTTATAAATTCCATTAAAATTAAAATAAACACAACACACCTCGACAACGACGCCATTTTATGATTTTGTTTGACAATTACAAGTTACAACAGTAGTCAGTACCTCAATTTAAAAAAAGTCTTGTGTTTTCAGGGCTGTCAAGTGGCTGCTGTGTTTTTGAATTATACAATAATTAGAAAAAATTAAAACAGCTCAAAACAGATAATATACAAATATGAATACGGCTGTTTAAGAAACAAGAATTTTTAGTGAAAGTGACTGTCTGTCTTAAATAAGTGGGGGCTATGTACATGAATGAATGAATCACGAATAATATTCTCTTATATGTATTAAATATTAAGAAGGACTTCGAAAACAATAATCTATCTATGATATCTGTTAAACATAGATCTTTCTCAAAGAAGCAACCGGTCAACCTCCTTTGTGTTTTCTCCAAGCAACGTGTCATTGGCGAAGTAAATTGTGCTGTCTTGGCATAAATAAAAGCCAAAAATTAAAAGAAGAAGAAGAAGAAGAGCCTTATCGCACGTTTCATTCTGACATAATTAAATTTAAGCTATTTAGCGAGCTACTACAAAATATTTTCAATATTGCAATTATTTAAGAATACATAACCAAGTGAATTGAATTTAATTGTACATGTCACCGTAAAATTGCAAAAACCGTTAGATTGTAATCTAACTAGTGAAATTGTAAGCTGTCGACAGATTACAATTTAACGCATTATTTTTCGGTAGATTGTTGATCTGTTAGGTATATTAACCCGACAAAACCTAAGTGCCCGGCCTGCGGCACTACCTAGTTATTTATGTCAAACCCTAACCTAACCTACAAGAAAGAGACAAGTAAACGTAAAACAATGAATATTTCAAAAATTGACACTCATTACATTGAATGGTTCACAATCTGTCGACAGTTTACAATTTTGCTAGTTAGATTACAATCTAACGGTTTTTACAATCTTACAGTGACATACACATAATTAAGTATTCCATACAAATTGCCAACCCTGAGATGGAATGACATCAAATGACAGTGACAATTAAATCGCGATAACTGCATGTATTCGTTCAGAAATTAATTTAATTTATTTTTATTATTCAATCTAAATTGAATCAGTATTTCGATATATTTTTATAGTAACATATTCAATTTGGCAAACAAAAAATTTAAGTAAATAACATACAGAATTCGCTTGCAATCCGCTAATCTTACTATCGAAATGAAAAGTTGTTTGTAAAAAGAGGTGGAAATCTGACAGATTCGTATATAAATGAAGTAGACTGCGAACGTCCCCCTTTTATAACCTCAAAAATGCGCGAGAAGTATAGTAGTGCTATGGCGAAGTGAGCTTATTTAATTCATAAAGCAGTGTTTAAGTGTACCAATTGTGACTATGCCGTCGAAGAAGAGAAAATACAATGCGAGGTTCCCAGCCGTAAGTTTTTATTGGCCAAAACCTGCGACATAAACAATAAATTGTGTATTGTTTTTGTGGATTCTACGCCTTTGGTGATTATGATGACTGTATTTGCTTTTAGGGGCGAATTAAGAAGATTATGCAGACTGACGAAGAAGTTGGGAAGGTGGCTCAGGCCGTGCCAATTATAATCTATATCCTTTTTAACGAGATCCTTATTAAAACACTTGATTAAATAAAACAAACACTACTCGACTTAATAAGCTCAATTGGTTACATTAGTATAGGTACTTAAGTTATTTTTATATGTCCTTTGTATATTCCCACGTTTTCGACGCATTTTATATAAATATTCATTGAGTTACACTCTATTTGGAAAGATGTTGTGTATTTGTTTTGATCACACCTGTCATGTTTTTACCTGAGATTTTCTGTTTAATCAATATTCTGTTTATTCGAAAACTTCGTACAGTGTTTTCTCCCTAATGGGTGATTAAAAAGCTTTAAGGTAAATAACAACTAACCATTAATGTTTAAATGTCCACTAAGAATGTGTACTGATATATAAGAACTAAATTTCATAAAATCTAGTTGGACAGAACAGATGGGCAGTGAAAGTGTAACAGTCAGATATAATATTAGTATGTATGCTTTAACTTTGAACTTGTTTAGAGACATCATGAATATTTTATCTGGATGTTTGTAGACAAAATAACAATACACAATTACCTATAAATTTAACTAACATGCAGTATAAACTTAACTCAATGATTTTACCACAACACCTCGTACTCTAGAGTTGTTTGTGGAGTCTCTCCTGGGCAAGGCTATGCAGGTGACCATGCAGCGGAATGCCAAAACCCTCAGCCCCTCACATGTTAAGCAGTGCATACTCGCCGAGTCGCGGTTTGACTTCCTGAGAGACCTGGTAAGATTTAGAGACTTAGCCCCTCTATAGATTATTAGTCAGAAAAATTAAAACACTGCTCAAAAATCTATCTATCTGATATAGATATATATTGTAACTTTTAAACACAATATAATTCTCATGAAATTGAAAATCTGGAGGTGGGTGTTAGCAACTGCAACACAGTTTCAAACTAACACAGTTTTTATGATATGGCCTATCTACCATCCCGCCATTTTTATTAATTCAAAATAACAGCCACTCATACATCCTGTATTAATCAATAATTGGCATCAATACAAGTATTTTATGAGATAGAATCTTCTAAAGCATTGGCTTTCTGACATATTAACTATCAAATCTGTACTGGTGGCACCAACATTGAGTAGACTATAACTTAGATAGCTTATATTATCTCGGAATTCTGATGCTTTAGAAGATTTTGTCTCAAATAATACTTGCCCATATTCATGCAAGCTATTGATATATACAGGTTTTATAAGTTGTCAGAACCGAAGGTAGATCAAAATATTCAAACCTCTTTGTCAGAAAAAAAAAGAAAATTGGAAAAAATGCCGGTTGATACTCTGCTTAAAAATTGTGTACTATGACAGACAAGGTGTAGCCTATAAGAATGTTGCTGAATGGGACATACAGTTCTGAGGTTTGTAAAGTGAGAGGGACATAATTTTTCTGACAGTCATCTCAAACTACCCTTCTTTTAAGGGACGTATGTCTTAATTAACACATTGCGTATTGGTAAATGAAAGAACACACTGGCGCAACTAGCTTTAGAAAAAGTTTGCTTCAGTAGTATAAAAATGTGGCATTGTACTGCTTTATTATGCCATGAATTACCCCTACCATTGTGTGGGTAGTAGATAGGCGCGTCACTAATCAACAATAACTTTCCGGAGCTAATGTGCATTTTAAGCAATATATATCACTTGTTTCAACATTTACATGAAACATTGTGGGGAGATCTGCATTACGAGTTTTCCATGTTCTAAAAGGTGTGTAAAGACTATGAAGACAGTGCTTTGACGCCTCTATAATGTATACGTCACTGCCTAATCCCTTAACATCCCTTAACATTTTGATAGACGACCCAAGCTCAGTAGTGGTACAGCAATGATGATGATGATAATGAAATTTCTTTCTAGGTGAAAAACATCCCAGATGTAACAGCAGCGGAAGAAAGGGAAATGATGAGTAGAGAGAGCTCACCGAATTCTACAAGGTAAGCAATTGAGTTAAAAAAAAGTGAAATATTAGAACGAAAACAAGGCAAGGGCCCACTAGGTAGCCTGATGACATCAAGTCTGTGGGAGCCTCTCCAAATTCAACTTTAAAGTATATGTATTTATTCAAAATTGGTACCTACACAGTACACTTTTTGAACCATGTTACAAAGTATGAGACGTGATGATGATAATTAGCGAGAATATTAAAACTAAATCTTCGAGGGTCTAATCACGCCTTGGTCTGAGAATAACCCACAACAAACTCAGCTGAGAGTTTTGAAGTGAAACTTCTTTAGAATCATTGTGTTTTGAAAATTCGATGAAACGAAAAAGTGACACTTAAAAGAGAAAAATATGTATATTCATAATAGGATTTAGCCTGCGAGATAGTGAGATAGAATACAAGTTATATTTATATTATTCTCTCGTAGCTACATTTCTGAAGTTTCACTTCTGCCGTGTGTGAATTGCACACGCACACTTTTTTTTTTAAAGTAATTATAGCTTGTTAAATGCAGGCTTTCAGACACAACTGCCCCCCGGCGAGTAGTCAGACAGGACTCGAACAGTTCGAGCAGTTCTGATGTCAGAGTGCAAGCGATGGCCAAAGACATGCGGCGAACCGTCTCACTGGACACAGAGCGAGTGAAGAACGAGACTGTCACGTCAGAGGCTATAGGTAACAACACACACAAAAAAAATAACACTTCCAATTTCACGACCATCGTGAGTTTTATCGAAATTGATTTAGCGCTTTTTGAGAAAATAAACAAAAAACAAAATATATATGCCCAGATAATGTTTTTTACTTTTTAATTTTAGTTGGTACTTATAGGTAGTTTTGAAGTCGGTTTTTGTTTTATATGAATGGGGATTAATTATTTACTTTGCTCATTTGCTCAAGTTGTTCATAATTCACCACTATATTTATTTATTACATGTAGGTCATACAGGTGTCTCTTAGGTTACGTCATAATTTGACTCGACCAACGGTTCGCAACTCAGCAGTTGCTGTCTTTAAAAAACAAGATATTACAATAAGTAGATGTATAAATTAAGTACAGTAGTGTTAGTTATTGCTTCCATACAACTTTGTCATTAAGAAATTCGTCAATTGTATAATAGCCTCGACTATAACGGCAAATCCAAAAGTTCTTTCGGTTCCATATTATAAAAGCTAGTACTCATTACTAGTTTATGCCGGTTTCTAGTAAGTAATTAAAACTATAAAGTATGCTTTGCCCACTCTTGGGCGATTATTATATTACCGCACAGTTAATAGCCTACACAGCCGTGTACAAGTGACCAGTTTTGCACTAGTGCGGTAATATGATGGCCGCTGTACAGAACATCGCTTGTACAAATGCCGCCATCATTATGAACGTATTTCAAACAGCGATTATCAACGTATCTTATGGGTCTATACTCTAAAGTACGTACGTATGTACGTATTAAAATCGTCACACTACGGCACTGCACGCACACATAGTTACACACAGCTATGCTCCACGTCGATTTTATAGCCAAAAACCAATTTTGTTACTTGAAAATATTAGATATTCATGCGTTGTTAGTCACTTATTTATGCAGAAAAGTATGGGAGTGTGCATTTTTTTTTATGATCGAACGAGAGATAAATAAATTACCTTTAATTTAATACCATGATTCCCCCACAGCTGTGATTCTAGTTTCTTTAAACGATTCCGGGAAAGTGATCATATCGGTGTATAGAGCCTTAAACAACGACTAGATAATAATTATGTTTTACATTTATTCCCATCAGATTTAACAAAGAAGCTGGAAGAAAGGCCGATAGTAACGGCGAATTTCTACCAAGAGACGCAGCCTGTGGACTTGGAAGTGCCACACCAGAGTGTAATAACACCAAACCCCACGTATGCGACCCCGCAACCTTCTACGTCGCATTACCCAGGTAATCCTCATCCTCATTAAAAGTATGCTCCTTAAAAAAAAGCTTTTTATACTCGCTCCAGCTATGCCTTGCAGGCTTAGCATAACAAAGAGATATCTCGCGACGAGAGAGAGATGTTGTCGTTGCGGGATAATTCTTCGTTTACCCTATGTATAAAATACGGTATATTACAAGAAAATACCGTTCTGGCGTGATTGAATAACAAACATCCATCCAAACTATCACATTTATAATATTAGTATAGAAGTGTAGATTAGTATAAATTTTGTCTTGTTCTGCAGGTTTCAAAAGGGTTATGAACCGTAGTGAATCGCTGCCGTACCCCCCGGCAGCAACCTATGTGGCCCCGAGCAAAGACGTAGCACCGATACTAAACATAGACTTCTCCAAAAACCTAGCCATACCTGAAATCAAAGTCCTAGACACGGCCGTAGCTAGTATTGTAGGTGTATCCAAAGAAGAGAAAAAGTTACATCGGCAGAACTCCAAGAAGGCAGAAGTCAAGAAAATAGAAATACCTAAACCACTATTTCCTCCCAGAGTCGATATAGATCACCTCAATTCAGGGAATCTACAAATAGATGAAGACTACGATACCTAAATTATTTTGTAAGTATGTTTAAGTTTTTTTTTCGTTGTTGTACTATGGTTTTATAGTATGACAGTTTTATGTTTTCATGGGATTTGTTACCCAAATGTCGCTCAAAATTCTAAATAAGTTCATAGAAATGCCATAGTTTTACTGATTCTTTCTCCATAAAGTGTACATATCAAACTAGACCCATTTTTATCGATGGAAATATATATATATTTTAAACTGTGTGACTGAACCATATATGATTTACCCTGCCAACGCTTAAAGGTAAAGCCATATTGTTTAATTATTGTTAACTTTCGTGTTTTAGAAATATAATCCTTATTTATAGAAAGTCAAGGTACATGACATCTTACTTTCATTTTGAGTAATACTGCTTAAGTAATGCTTTAAAACGTTGGTTGTACGGCCCCAGTAATAATTTTAATAATGACAGGCAGTGTCGATAAAATTAAACCATCTGCATTAAGTAAGGGCGGTTTCAAACTGGTGTATGAGACGGAAAATCCGACACAACCGGAGAGATATCAAGTGAAGGACCGACAGCTTTACGTGCTCTCCGAGGCACGCGGTTGAAACACCGCCAATGTTCTAATGAAATCACGTTCTTTGTGTGTGTATTTGATTGATTGTGTGAGTATAGTTTAAGGTAGTGTTTGCTAATTTTGTTGTGTGCTTTGTCTCTTCCGGCTCTGAAAATGACTTTTTGCCAAGAAATTTGAAAAGTTCGATCATAAGATCGAATTATGTCCCTCACAAGGGTTTCTAAAGGCGGCCGGGTATACCTCTCACTCGTAAATTCTAATTCAATGATTGCAATAGAAGAGAAAAATAGCGAAAACAGCTAGTTAGTACTTTTCCCCGCCATTTTTCTCTATCAAAAACTAGGTATCTTCTACTTCTAGGTATTTAAATATGTATATAAAAGCATAATGCCACTCTTTCACTCACTAATCACGATGTCTCAGGACCTGTAAAGAATACAAACTTGAAAGGACATGACCAGTAATCGCCCTCCGATTCGGGACAATGCACAGGATTTCCGTTTTTACAGTAAGGTTTAAAAATTCAAAACGAAATTATTATGGATTTATTATTCCAAATAAGGTCAGGGTTCAAATGACAAAAAAAAACAGTACGTTTATTGTTTAAATCTTGAGCGTCCGCTTTCCTCTTTAAGCACTACTCCATTTTGACGTTCCATTATATCCATGCCTAATAATATCCTACATGAATACCATTTAAGTACCTTAGTCATTATATTATGAATGATTTATTTTTGATCAATTAAATAGTAATGAAAAGGAAATGTATGTTTTGTTTATAATTATTTTTATTTTTTGACAAGTCTCAAACTAATAGATCGAACAAAGCATTTTGAAATACTGCGTTTAAAGGAACGCCCTTTCACATTGCATATGCTGCCATCTGTGGTCGAATAGTTGAACTTGTTAACCAAAAGTAGTGAGCAATACTTAAAAATATTTTCTAGACTCACCACAATAACTAGCGCCATCTAGTGTGGGAAAGCAGTCTTTTGGTGAAACTTTTTTGTTCATTTTCGGAGTTTTCCGAGCCTTTAGACTCCTGAAACTTTTTTATCTGAAAACAGTGAAATATTACAATTACAATATTAAAGAAATCATTGCTGAACATTGATTTTTGACACCTAGGCAAGCTGCCATAGTTCCACCGGTCAAGTCCTTTGGAAGGTAGCTAAAATGGTTTTGAGAAAATTCACCCTTAGGGGTGTGAAATGGCGGTTAGAAGTTTGTATGAAAGTCTTATGTTTCTGAAGTTTGAGACATAAAAATCGGCATTTAAGTTTTGAATGATAAAAACGGGAAAATTGCAGCTAGAAGATTTCATAATCTCATAGGAAATCAGAAGTGGAACGCAGAAGTCGCAGGCGAAGTTACAATAAAAATATGTGTTATATGTACGTAGTTCTATAGTCAAGACTTGGATTGACCACAATTCCACATCATCATCGTTTCAATCATTGAAAATGTAAGAATGTGCGAAATAGAGGGAAAGTCTGGTTGGAGGCTGAAAAAGCGCAGAGTCAGAAAATTTGCAGAAAATAATATTAGTTTTCGTTTGGGGAGCAAATCTCGTGAATATGTGTTGTTTACCAGTTTAGGTATATTTAATTATAAGTTCGTCAGGTTAATAAATGAGTAATTGTTTGTTATTTTTGTTTTTCCTTCTTTGTTTTTTTTTTAGTGTGAATGTCATAAGAATAGACGTCTTATTATTTACCCTATTGTGAATTCCACCCAGCCTATTTGTATAGCACTTTGTACCCCGTATTCTAGATGACCCCAAAGAAACAGCCGATCTTATCTACGCGATAACGTAGGCCACTTTTAAGGGCAGCTACTGATTGATATTGTCGCGTCGCGTCGTATCGCGTTTGTCGCTCACGTAGGACTGGATCGTAGATTAGCCCAATAAGACCTCTTCGACTAGGCCTGATAGAATATTATTATTTGCATGCATTTGTTTTTATGTTATTTCACATGAATGTAATAGTTGATAGGTGTTTAAAGCTGTAGAAGTGTGATTGACTGTAAAGGTAAGTTTCAGACGGTCAACTAATATCGCGTAACGTGTAAACGCGGTAACGTTATCGCCACCATGTATTGAAATAATAGTTATTTTGTTATAACGTTATGTTAATATTACGACCGATATCGCGATATTTATTGAGTGTCTGACCCTTACCATAAAACTAAAAATAGAAATGAAATTAAAAGGTCTTTAGAACAACTACTTTTGGAGTAAGATAGAATTCAGTGTCAAAAATGTTTTCGAATAGTAAGGTACTTTTAGGACCGTACTAAAATAAAATAAAATGTATATTGGATATCGATTCATGATTGGATTGGAGATCATTATATTACATCTCATTGATCGTTACTATCAAAAATTTATTAAGAAATAGTTTTATTCAAAATTTTCGCAGCAAAATTCACAACAACTAACTGATGTGTATGAGCTAAATTCAGTGTCCTTTTTGAGTAAACAATCATAGTGGAACTAGAGATATTGACTAACGTAGAGTTCCCTAACTTCGTCTTCTTTTAACCGTTTTTTTTCAAATTTTCCAACAAACGAATGTAAAAATATCTGTTATATCTGACAGTAATCGTCCAATGGCAATAGTTCTTTCTATGTGTGTATCAAAGTTTACCTACTGTTTATAATTTAGGCAAGCTAATGACCGTTAAAAAAGTAAACGAAGTTAAGGTGGAATTCCAAACTTCGTCTATGCATAGGAAATTTATTTTAAACATATGCGAATTTTTATCAAAAAAATATAAATAAGAAAACTATTCAAACAATTATTCAAAAGCCCAAATACACTAACTCAATGTCGCTTAATTTTGTTTGTTTTTTATATTTTTGTTTAGGTAGACGAAGTTAGGGCATACTATGTCCAAATTCCCAATGTATAATTTTTCTCCCTTCTGTACATTAAATTTTACTAAAAGATAAGAGATTTCATAAATTTTGTTGTTATCTATATTATCTTTATCTCCTATAATAACTTTGGGTCCTGAAAACTTTCTTGCCCAAGGCACTATTATTGTAGAGAACCAATTTTTAAACAGGTTGCTGTCAAACCACCCGTACTTGGAACAGCTGTAACGCGTCTGAAGAGGCCTTCCTAATACCCACTGGGTCCACACTTTATTTGCTTTATACACTACATATTCTTGTAGCATATTTCCATCGGCAGTTGCTGCATTATAGATATGCAACCCTTAGTACGGTTCTTTATACGCTCTGGATATTTGGCTCCTCTTTTAACAATACATTTTGCTTTCCCTGGATTGTCCGAAAGATTAGTCTCGTCATAACATTCTCTTTCGGTATTTGCTCTAGTTTCTTTAAGGTTATCAAAATATTCACGAAGTTCTTCGCAGGACTTTTCTGCTCTTGTTTTTTTTTTGTATTTGTTGTCACCCGTAATGACAACTGGTGACGATGACGTTTTAGAAAACCTTAAGCCCATTTCGGCCCGGGTAGTTTCCATTAAAGATGTTCCTATTATTTTTTTCCAAATAATTAAAGACCATCACTCTTAGGTCTAATAATGTCAGCGGACAGCCATAATCTGCTGCAGCAACAAGAGCTTTAATGAGCTGATTTTCTTCTTGTGCAGTCAGGCTTGTAGGGTATCTAACAGCCTTTTCGTGTTTACTCTTCAATTTATCTAGCAAAGTACTTCTTGGTATACCAAAACGTTTCTGAGCTTCGTAGGAAGACATTTTGTCGTTTTCTAAGGCATTCTAATGCCAAATTTAACATAGGTATCTTGGCTGTGAGCAAACACACAAGACACAAATTTTCGGGGTCGGTAAAAAATAAGCGTGTGTGTGATCCGAAGTTACTCACGATTGTGACAAAATGACCGCAAATTTTTTGACAAATGACATTGCAGTGTTGCCATGTTTAAATATTTATACTTCCCAAATAACTAATAAGTTGAAGTTAGGCAACTCTACGGTACTAGCGTTAATCTATCGAGTTAAAACCAAAGTACTTTAATGGGCCCTTTAGTGTCATACGGAAATTATGATATTTTCTCAAAAATTATGCTTATTATTATTATTTTCAACTTATTCTAAGACTAAATGTAACTTATTGTAATACCTAAGTCAAAATCAAAATGTGTATACGAGACCATTTCTTTTTTATATGACACGAACGTAACTTTTGTTAAAAAATATTGGTTTTTAATATGATGTGTACTTTTTAATTCGATTGAAGCTATGTTATTCAGTTAAACAATAATCAATGGTTTTGATTATTCGTTCCGGTAACTCGTGTTCGTTTCACCTCGTATCATTGCGTTAATAGTTGTATTTACCTATTTACCATTGCATACGTAATCTTTCTTTAAAATTTGAGTGTACCTTAGTGTATGATGTATTTTTTCCAAGGGTCAAAATAGATCCGTTTTACCCTCGAAGGGCATAAATCGGATATTTAGGTGTTCGAGCCTTCGCTTGAACCACATGTGAGAGATACATCTGTCAATATTCGTCATTTCGCTCCTTCCTATGGTACCTGAGTAGACATACGCTATCTTCGTCCCTGTCTTGCATCTCCCCGACGTCAGCGCGACGGCCATTCCGATCAGTATAATTCTTTAAGTCTAATACCTAAGCCGGCAAGTCCCGTACATTCTATCCAACCATTTATTTTACGTTTGACATAAGCACGCCTATGAAGTTTCATTATTATTGTCAGGCAACCATCGATAAAAAAGGCAATACTTCATAGACGCAGATATTTTTTTACTAATAGTAATGAATAGTGTTCTTATCCCAGACGTTATTAATGTTTTAATCCCTCTCGTAGTTATAAAGAAATTTTTGATGATTTGATTTCTGACCCAGTGACAATGTCAAGTCTGCTGTCCAGATTCTCACGCCTTCTTTTAAGTAGCCAGTCTGACTGCCTGTAAGATGTTGAGTCCGTTTTTGAGCCGAACAAAGGTCAGAAGAAAATCTTGTCTCTGTCTTCGAAGGTTCCATTTTCTAGTGTCAAAAGTATTAGGTCATGGACGCGTTTTCCAGATGCCAATAGAAGTAAGATGGATGTATGTCTAGCAACCGCGAATGGTTATATAGGATATGATAGGGCGAGAAACCTGCGGTGGCTCGGTACGATCATCACATGAAAGCATGCTTGGGAGATGTCTAGTTTCATTAATAATTTTTATTCTTCGAAAGACATCTAATTGGTAGATTTTGTATTTTTTTTTAAATATTTGCTTTGGTGAACTTTGTTACATTCCGAAAGGGGATTCCTGTAGCTACTAATTATTTTCAAAATGCTTTTAGGTGCTCTGTTTCAGTGTGATGTGTAATGAGCGAGGCAGCCCGTTTTGAAGCAGTCACTTGTGCTTCCCTCGAGGCATTTTGATTTGCGGATTTTTGACAAGTATTCTTTGTCCTTTAATTGTAAATATTCGTCACGAAATTCATCTTGTTGTCCTTTTTTGATAAAGCAAATCCTAGCTTGCTCTATTTCTTCCTTAGATAAATAAGTTGTCCTTTTAGCAACACGATTATGAAATTGTCTACAGCAAGCGTTTACTCTAACAGCTTCTGTAAAGAGGAAAAGCGTTGGAATATTGAACCTAAAAACTTGGGTTTTTGAGGGGTCTGTCCTTTTCCTTTCTTTTGTGGCCTTAGAATCTTGATGGCGTGATGGTACGTTTCATTGACCCTTGTTTTTCTCCCTTGGCTGTGTATACTATTATTTATTTGCTTGCGGTATTCTGTCGTTTTTTATCGGGAAAAAAAGTTATGGATGCCTCCCTGCTCCTTAATTGCTTCCGTGAAAGCCTTTTCCTCTAAGAGGTGTGTTTCAGGGAATGGAATCTCGTGCAAGATGACCCTGAGAGCTTTGATGTTGCTACGCTTCAGGTCGGCGGCCGCAAACATACTGCAATATGGAGTCGGAAGTTATTCTAAATTTAGAGTCTGCAGTAATGAAGTTTTCTCCAAATTTCTTCTTCATATCAGTTGGAAAGCTCTCCAAGAGGTTCTGAAAGACCAGCCTCTGTTGCATGAGCCCGTTAGTTATGGCTCCTAATGTCATGTCGAATCTCAAGTACAGAATTTGATTTCCACTCGGAGGGTATCCCTGTCAATAGGTTATTCGGCTTTAGCGCAACAAAGGCTGGTGTAGCCTGAAATTGCTTCTGGGTTTCAGCATACTGAATATTGCAATTTATGCCATGTTTAAGCACTTCTGTAGCTGTAGGGTCCCGTTGTTGTAGGGGTGAAGTCTAAGTTTAACTCAGATTCCTTCGGGCATCAACGATTGCAGAGTTCACAGTTCCGTTTCCTCCGATTGTTCCAATGGACAATTAGATTCTTTTCCAGAGCTTGTGCTGTCCGGGAGGGATTCATAGGATCTGTCCAAATCAGCATCCCGTGCAGGGCTGGCTGAAGGCAGGGTTTCCCTTCATTGCTGAAGGATCAGCTTGACGTTTTCATTTTGCTCAGATTGCATACTGAGCATCTTGTTGAGGAGTTCGGTTTGTTGACTCAGTACCGTAGCCAGTAGGTGGTCGCTACTGCCCTGGATTTAACTTATTGATGTTGGAGTATGAGCAAACCGTTTTGACTGATTCGTACCTCCACTACTTGGTATTTTCTTCTCTTTTCCTCCAAGATCGCTGCGTAAATAAATGTTCGAGGTTAGCGACCGTGTCCATACATACTTAATAACGATGAAGGAAGTTGCATGTATTTTCTCCATCAGATTGTGTCGGGGAGGAATACATAATTTAAAAAGAGATGAAATGCAAAATGTAAAAATCAAAACAGTCAAAAGTTTTATTACGGAACCCTAAAATGATAGGCACAGAGTACCGCGACTAGGCACAACGAGTAGGCACACTTTGTACGGTCGTGGTGTAACATGATGTCTGCTTTGACCTCGGTGGTAGTTAGGCACTCTCCTGGGTGATTGGCCTCGATGGTAATGGTCGGCCCGGAGATGATGAGTGCAGCAGATGGTCACGTTGGTATCCCGAACGGTGCTGGTGTGGCGTGGCTGGATGATAGGGACGAAGACAGCGTATACACTACTCAGGCACCGTAGTAATGGGCGAAATGACGAATATTGGCAGCTGTATCTCTCACATGTGGTTCAAGCGAAGGCTCGAACACCTAAATATTTTTTTATTTAAAAGTGCTCTTTAATTTTTAATGGTGTCAATTTTCAGGAGCAAGATTTTCCATTGATTAATATTTAGAAAGTCTCCATGCGTAACAATATTACAAATATCGGATGAAATTAAAAGCTCAGACTATCAACATATTATTGCGAATTTGATAGTTTCCTCATGGACCTACGGGTATATTCGGGATCTTGTCAGTAATTACAAATTTTACTATCAAGTGGAATACTCTTCCAGCTCATGTATTACCTGGCACTTATAACTTAAATACCTTCAATGCCAGAGTGAATAGGTATCTTCTAGGCAAGCGCGCTCCAACCTAGACCTCATCATTGCTTTGTATTAAGCATGATTGTCGTCATGCGCAAGTCTATTCTTTGACAAAAAAAGTTAACGTTACTTTGAGACAGGTATCACGATATTTATTGATTGTCTGAGCCCTACCTTATTTTTTAAAAATAATTAAAGAAACAGTTTTAAGATAAAGAACGGTTCACATGAGTTCCGATCTTTTATCGCATATTCTATGCGCACGATGTAAAACCACTTTTATTTTATGAACCTATAATATGCTAAAGAATGTACAAAGTGTATGTTAAATGTTATATCCAGACAAAAGAAGTTCTAAATAGAAGTCTGATTACAAGAAATAAACTTCGTTTATAAATATTTTGTTTTATTTTCTTTTCCTTCAACCTAGTTAATCGAGTGGTGTTAGTCTAGCAGATATTTGCCTAGTTTAGTCCCACAAACTTATCTCATCCGGTGGCTAAAATTGGAATTATTTTTGATACTATGTGGCTAAGCGGTGGCGCTGTCACCGGGTCAGATAAGTTTGTTTTTTCAGACGCCCAGGGAGGTCGGGAGTTCGATTCCCTGGAAAATGAATGAAACCAAAGAAATAATTCAATTTTCTTTATTCAGATATTTACATGAAATAATTACTTTTAAATATAGTATTGAGATAATTTCGCGTAATTGCAATTATATTATAGTCAATAATTTAGATTTACATACAAATAATAATTGTGGGTACATGAGTTAGATACAAGGAAGATGTTATATCTAGTAGTTTTTTCAGCAAATTGCATTATAGTATAGTGCTAATTTCCATGCGACAAAATTTTTACTAAGGATTCGAACACATTACTGTACTGTCGTGTCGACAGAACGCAATCAGACATTTTATATGAATACCTGCGCACTAGTTTATAATTATTGTGATATAACAACACACTAATGTGTCCGAACCTTCACTATTCTGTTATACACAAGACTTTAAATTACCTTACGAGCCTTCACCCACGGCGAAATTTTACACTACACTTTGAGATGCCTCATGTGAAAATATCGTCGCACGCAATTTTGCTCTTATGACTGCAGAAACGTATCTTTTTTTCTTATCGACTACAAGTTAGCCCTTGACTGCGCTCTCATCTAATGGTAAGTGATGATGCAGTCTAAGATGGTAGCGGGCTAACTTGTTAGGGGTATGGCAGTTATATTAAACCCATGCCCCTAATCGGTTTCTAAACGGCAACGTATCGGAATGCTAAATCGCTTGGCGGTACGTCTTTGCCGGTAGGGTGGTAACTAGCCACGGCCGAAGCCTCCCACCAGATCAGACCAGAAAAATAATCAGAAATTATAAATTCCCAAATTGACTCTGCCGGGAATCGAACCCGGGACCTCCCGCGCTCAATACTACGCCAGGGAGGTTGTCAGGTCTTGAGTACTTTGTAGAATTCATGACTAAATATCCGGTAGCTATACATACTTATAGTCATCAGATGTTTAGCATATATATCGAAATACTTACGGTAAATTATTAATTATAATAATGGTAAAAAGACAAGTTTTTATTGGTCTAAAACATTTTGTAGTCAAAAGTTTTGTGTATAACATAAATTGTGTTTATAGCTAAACATATGACGTAGCGTAAACATTTCAATGTGCAATTAAATCAATACATTATTCATTATTATAGATTATTATGTGTATTTATTAGTTGCAAGCATATTAAAACGTATATATATATCAGTAACTGACAAGCAGTACTTTGACAAGCTTCTGTAGCGCCTGCACAGTTTTTCACGGAGGTAAAAGTGTAGGACCTTATAATTAAAAATGTTAGGCACGAAAATGGATCTTAGTAACTTGTACCATAAAGTCGTAATTTTAGGAAATGTTGAAAATGCGATTTTGGAAACTTGGCAAAACAGAAAAACTGGAAAGAAAAATAATAATTCCTCACGAATTTGTATAGTTATAAGCGTGATTTTAAATAATGTACTCAAAAGACGGCCGAAATACCAAGGCTCTTATGGTGGAGGGCCCTGAGAGTTCAAGGGGGCCTCTCAAAAAATTCCTGAAAATTCTAAATGCTAAAGATCTAAAATACATTACAAAAAAAGTTTTTATGAATACAGTTAAATAACATTAATTGAGTTTTTATCTATTTAATATTAGACGTTCTTCCCTGAACTATCTTTTAACATAAACTGTTCCATATTACTCATGCAAGCAACTAAGACCCATTTTGTACACAACTTACAACCATCAGCTATCGAACAAGATTAATATTCTGTGAATAATTTGTGATATAGTAGACAAAACGATGAGATAAACCTGATCAATCTCTTTTTTTTAGTATCTTCACATCGTCTTCTGTGCGATTAAAATATTTCCATTAAGTATACAATTTTCAAATACTATCGACGTATATAAAATGTAAAGGACTTAAACTCCTATATAAACCTCGAACTTTAGCAAAATCTACGTCTAACGGCATCCAAACAGTAAGAATCTGTCTATAAAACAAGATGTACTTTTACGTAATATTTGAATATGCCCATCCAAAATTTTAAAAGGGCTCCTAAGCTAACGTTTAAAAGGGCCCATATAGAGGCTTATTTTATTTTTAAATCAGTCACCCAGGCTAGTAATACAGTTTATTTGAAAAAGAACCTTACTTGCAAGTTTGTTTTAGGAATTATAAATCTGAATTCGAAGTTTTCATACTTAGGAGAATTAGGTCTGGCTCTTAAATTGTACGAAGCGGGCGTTATTTTTCGCCGCCATTTGTTTATTTATATATGCTTTGAATATTCAAAATAATCACGACCTTCGTAAGGGCCTTAGAATACCTACAACAACTTGAGGGGTATTTACCACAGGCCCCCAATAGTAAGAGGCCTGATTCTCCCTTTTCTCACATAGTTCAAGTTCCAATAACAAAAACATCTTGTTATTAAGACAGTTGCATTACTGCATGGCTACGCTAAAATTGTATATCCTTGATTGGAACTTTAAAATACTTTTAACAAATACGTCTCTTAATTATTATATCTATTCAACAAATTTTGATTTCTCTCATTATTAGGTTTCATTTATCGCCAATTGGTTAACGCATTTGTTTTTGGAAAACGGATGAATGATATTTTTTTAAATCTTTTGAAAATGTGAAAATCTTAATGATGACCACCACTTCGGCTTAGTTTTCCAGGATAAAATACCCATGATCGTCCCCAGGAAGCATTTTATCTCTGTACGAAACTTCCTCAAAATCGGTTGGACAGATGGGCCGTGAAAAGACTAAAGACATGGAGATACCTAGAACTTATCTTACTAATATTATAAATATAGACATTTGTTACTCCTTCACGCCACAATAACTGAACAGATTTGGCTGCAATTTGTAATTTGGAAGCTTATTACCTTCAATGGTATAATACATGATAGATATTTTATCCCGGAAAATTCAGATTTCCGCAGGAATAACTATACCCACCACGCGGATGAAGTCGAAAGTCGAAGAAGATATATCGCACGTTATATGTTTTTTTTTTATATTAGTTCCTAAGCGAAACGTGCAATTAGAATTGAGAACGTATCTTAAAACAATGTTTTTAAAAAGTTTTAATTGACTTGTTTATGAAGATTCCATAAACCTTCAAAAACAAAAACATTGAGGTTGTTTTTGGTACTTGGTACAAAGATATAATCTCCTGAAGTCTGTTCCTTTTAGAAACTCTAAACATTAATCCCTTATTTTTATCTATTAGCCCTTGACTCGCGATCTCACCTGATAATAAGTGTTGGTGCAGTCTAAGATGGTAGCGGGTTAACCTGTTAGGGGTATGGCAGTTATATTAAACCCATACCCCTATTCGGTTTCTCCTCGGCATCGACCGGAACGCTAAATGGCTTGGTGGCACGTCTTTGCCGGTAGGGTGGTAACTGGTAACTAGCCACGGCCGAAGCCTCCCACCAGGCCAGACCAGGGAAATTCAGAAATTATAAATTCCCAAATTGACCTTGCCGGGGATCGATTGCGGGACCTACACACGTTAAGGCAACAGCGCTCAACACTGCGCCAGAGAGGTCGTCATCCTTGATACAAGATTTTACGTTACATCCGAGTTCTAAACTGAACAAACCTTAAAATAAATTATTTTTATTTAAATCATGGAGGATTATTTGAATAGGTGTATACTAGATAGATATTGAATAACACTTGTTTAACATTCCCCGAATATCATTTTCATAATTATCAATATTACAATTAATTATAATTATTCACATTTTATTTATACGATTCAGTTCTTTCTGGTACACGCTTTAAAACAAAAATCAAGAACCTTATTATTCACTAATTATTATTTATTACATACTACACTCTCGTCGATTAATTATACAGATCTTTGGATGCGCACTTTTTATAATAGTTATGTATAAATCATACATTACAATATTAACTAGAAAAAAACTAAGCTTGAAAAGCGCCTTGATGCTAATTTAGGTGTACACAAAATATAAACTAAACTTGGGTTCAAAGCACATTGGCGTAGAGTTTAAGCGAGGTTACGCGTACTATTCAAAATGTTACAATGTAAAATTAATCTTAATGTCACTACACAAAGACCACATTTTCGGCGACTTACCTAAAAAAGTATGTCTAAAGCGTAACTAAAGGCTCACCATTTAGTTATTCTGCTTTAGACATACTTTTTTAGGCAGGAATAGTCAACATCTTATGAGTCTTGCTATTTAGCTGATACGCAAAATACGTCATTCACTTTAACTTTGTCGCAATGTTTCCAAACTCAACTCAGTTTTGACAAGAAAGTAATAGCATCCTTTTCACTATCAATTTGAAGGAAAAGGATGGCAATATATATGCCGTTGGCCTAAACTTTTAGTTCAAGTCTGTGTACAACCGAATTAGCAGCAATAATTCATAAGGAAAAGGGTACATATTATTATCGAATAATATAAAACATTGTTAATCTCATTTCACTATTACTTAAATTAATAATTAAAATCTTAAGACAATACATATTGTTATTCCATTACTTTACCGTCACGAAATTAAAATAAACAAACGAAAAAGACTAGATCGTTAAAATTATCATAATATCTACTACAAAGAGGCGATTTTATTTGACTTTGTCTAATTTTAGAGAGCATTATTTTTTTACCACCACAGAATTTTCTAAATCATATCTCATTCATTCATTCAGAATTTTTTGAATAGTTTCTTTTTTAAATTGCAAAATAGGCTTGCACTTGATGACAAACATGCTTAGTGAAAAACAATGAGGTCTAGGTTGGAACGCGCTTGTCTATTATTATAATACTATAGTAATTTACGATTATTCCATATTATCGATATAATATTATACGCAATATATACTGCAATTATTTATAGTTTATTCAATTTCTCAGAACAGTATTAGTCAAAGTCAGATATAAACACCACACAACAATAAAAAATTCACAATCGCAATGAGATTTGTATGAAAAAATAAAATACAAAAGTTTACACTTAAAGTAACAAAGAAAAGTTACTAAGAGTAATCCTAAAATAATTCACGATATGGTAATATAATATTTGTATTTGAATATTATTGGGAGTTTAATATCGCACACGACCGATTGTAAATGATTAGTCCGATAGTAAAAATACGGTAGTGTCTGTGTTAAAGTTACGATTTTAACCTTACGTGAAAACCCTTAAGAACGTCTAAGGCCGACGCATTTCACTAAGGTTTCTGTGTTTACTTCTTGTATACTCTTACTTCTAGCCAATGTAGAACTAGGCTATAAGCCAATGTGTGCTATCATTATAAGAAATAGCTATAAAGCCGAAACAATTTGCAAATATAAATATCAACCACGATACAAGAGTTAATGCTAAACTATAAATAAACAAAATAACATGTAGATATAAATAAATGTAACCAATACAATACTTTTTGTATTAAATTCATGTAGGGTATGTTAACGTATTAGAGAGGCTTATTTGACATCTTTTTATTATAAGGTCGTTAGTTCGACATGCTGTGGTGTTTTATCCGTCAGAAGATTTTTCAATACTTTCCGCGAGTTATACATTTTGCTATACACTTTATGTACTTACATTTTAATTTCACGATACGACGATTCAAAAGGACTTTTAAAGTTTATTTGATTAAAAACATTATTTATTGAAGATACTTTGAGATACATATTTAAGTAAACACGTTGTACTTCCCTAAAAATCGTTTGAGCCAATGCGCGCTGATCCTAGGTCTCGCTCAGCTTTAACGTGTTTCAAAATTGAGTCGTATGTGATTACGTAAAATTGGTCGCGTCATTTAAAAACGAAAAAAATCCTCAAATCGGCGTACATAATAGGACTATATTTGGCAGTGTCGATTATTATATATCAAAGACTAGCTATCATTAATAATCTTTATATCAATAGATATTCATGGAACAATAGAATTAGCTTACTTTTATAAAATTCGGTCCCCCTATTAAAGGACTATTTTAGACAAAAAAAAAATTTGGAACATGATAGCAAGCTATTTTAATTTAGAATATAATATCAGTTAATCCCCCATTAAAAAAAATTGTTTTACCATTTTATCTTAATTTGCGCACTGTTTTTGAATATCCATTATTTTAGCTTTTGTCTTCAAAATTGAAATAAAATATTTTTAATTACATTATAATATGTAAAAAAAGCTTATCCTAGCTTTATACACAATTTATATATTTTATACTTATTTAATTTTTAAAAATAGGACGTTACAAACATGTAGGCAATAAAAAAACATTAATCAAATAATAAAAATCATATTATACGTATTTGCATATCATTGTCATGAGAAATTAAAAAAGTTCAATCATTAAAATACAAGATACATAGCCCCATATAAAGTATATAATTATGTAGTATATTCCGCTTTGAGTTTATACTTCGGTTTTTTGTGTGACAGAGCCAAAAAGCTAAAAAACGTCTTCCAAACGTCATGTTGACGTTCCAATTAACTTTCTTGTCTATTTCTATTGGAAATAACGAAAATATTTTTGACCGATGGCATATCGTGTACTTCGAAGATTAAACTAAATACACACATATATATATACTATAAATATATATATTTTTTAATACTTTGATAAATTATATTTAATCGGCGGTAATTGACAGTACAAATAAATAACACACTCCAAGTATTTCATACATAGCTTTAAAGCAAAACTGTATACTACCATCTCTTAAAACAGTATTATTTTAATATTGTGGACGCGTTTTTGTCTGAATTATAATCCTTCTTTTAGTGACGTCATGGTACGTCACAATATTATTAAACGTAAATTTTAAAATAATATTGCTTCAAGCGATGATGTAAGCCCCTGCACTTGTGTTTAAATGAATAATATGTAGCATGTTAAATTTTATTCGAACATTACTAATTGACCTACAAGCCACTTCGGGTTAAATGTCATTAATCTAATTATTAATATCAATTTCAATATTATATATTTATAATAATTAATAATAATATACGTATTATTATCGCGTATGGAAGGTATCCCGTATTTTATACCAAGCAAATATATTTTAGTATAACCATAGTACCTATTGCAAACAATTTGATATTATTTAATAAAATTATATTATTTTTATTAGGTATATATTAGGAACCAAACACTACATACAAATTATTTATTTCTTTTATTAATTTTAATTATATTTACCAGGATGATTTGAAATATTAAAAGAAGACATTTTTTTTTTTAAATACGGATAAATTCTAAATACGAGTTTTATTGTAATAAACATAATATAAGTTCATTCTAAAATTGGAATAGTGGAAGAATGCTTAGTGCTATATTATTTGTCGATTGGCGTAACAAGAAGATTTTTGGAAAAAACGCCTTAAATGTTTTAAATTAAGAATTATTTTTAAATACTATTATTTGAGTGTAAAACACGTTCACTATAATTTTATAATACAATCTGATAGACGTTTCACCTGAACTAAAAAATAATATTAAATTTATTTTACAAATAATTAAAATAAATTATAGCCTCATTTTTTTAATTTAACATAAGTTTACAATGAATTGATTGTGAGTTCCTTTTAAATTTCAATTTACAAAGGCTAAAGACACATTGCGGCAGAGATGCATCGACGTGCCGTATCATTTCTAAAATGTATTTGTTTATTTATTTTATTCATATATTTTCTACCAAACTTAAAAATTATACAAACTTTTAAAGGACAAGGACAAGGATCTCTCGAAGACATTTCTTCCAGCTCCAGTAGCTCCCAAATGTAACAATATAATATAAAGTAAAGTTTATCTTCAATATTAATTTGTATTTTATCTTTATTGTAATTTGTGTGACGAATTGAAATTAAACAAAACATGTTGACACGCGCATTCGCCAACTTGGCTTCACGTCGTCTCTGCCGCAATGTGCCTTGAGCTGAATTATTTAAAATGTTTTTAAATCTTAAATAAATAATAATAGAATTATATATTAATATATGTTCAGTTAAAACATCTAACAAGAATGTAATATATAACTCGTTAAGATACATCATACAACATAATCCTAAGTAACGTCAATACATATATCACTGCATGGTAATCAAACTATCGTCCGTATGGCATGGCACACGGCGTGGCGTTGCAACTCACGCCACTGTGGCGTGGCGTGGCGTGGCATCTCACGCCACTGTGGCGTGGCAACTCACGCCACTGTGGCGCCACGCTAGCAGAAACAAGCGTAGAACCTGGACATGTCGATTTTCCAATACGTGTCCAGCTGACTTCTGGAATGCGATTTAATTGCAGTTTTATCTTATACAATAAAGAAAAAGTCCTGACCTCATCAACCCTTGGACCTAGGGAGATGAAATTTTACATACGAGATTGGTTTTTAATTCAGTTAGTTTTAAGTTTATCATTTTAAACTATCGATTAAAGAAAAAAATCCTTATTGAAATTTTATGACGCCACAACTATGTATTTCATACAAACTTCCATACTAGAAGCGCGTTTTTAGGTTTGATAAAAGTGTTGCTGATTTGATTGAGTTGTCATCATCACTATCTATTTCGTTTCTATTTCACACATCGTCTGCAATAGATGGCGCTAGTATAACGCACATATGTATTATAGTAGTTAATAATTGGCGATAGTCAGTAGTGCGGGTACTGTTCAGGTTGACATGTAGATGTTTTTAAAATTCACTACAAGTTACCCCTTGACTACGATCTCACCTGATGGTAAATGATGATGCAGTCTAAGATGGTAGCGGAATAACCTGTTAGGGGCATGGCAGTTATATTAAACCCATACCCCTAATCGGTTTATACACGCCATCGTACCAGAACGCTAAATCGCTTGGCGACACGTCTTTGCCGGTAGGGTGGTAACTCGTAACTAACCACGGCCGAAGCCTCCCATCAGACTAGACCAAGGAAAGTTCAGAAATTATAAATTTCCAAATTGACCCTGCCGGGGATCGAACCCGGGATCCACTTTAAGACAACAGAGCTCAATACTGCGCCAGGGAGGTCGTCAGATTGTAGTAGCTCACCATCAGGGGTCGTTGGGGTGCGGCGGGGAGGCACCGCTGCTGTCTTCTGATTGTAGGCCTTCGCCTAGCTCCGTGCCCACCTACACAAACAAACATAACATATCAATATAGTCTGTCTACACTCGAATTATTCAACAAACATAACATATCAATATAGTCTGTCTCTACTCGAATTATTCAACAAACATAACATATCAATATAGTCTGTCTATACTCGAATTTTTCAACAAACATAACATATCAACATAGTCTGTCTATACTCGAATTTTTCAACAAACATAACATATCAACATAGTATGTCTATACTCGAATTTTTCAACAAACATAACATAACAAGATAGTCTGTCTATACTCGAATTTTTCAACAAACATAACATATCAACATAGTCTGTCTATACTCGAATTTTTCAACAAACATAACATATCAACATAGTATGTCTATACTCGAATTTTTCAACAAACATAACATATCAATATAGTCTGTCTCTACTCGAATTATTCAACAAACATAACATATCAATATAGTCTGTCTCTACTCGAATTATTCAACAAACATAACATATCAATATAGTCTGTCTATACTCGAATTTTTCAACAAACATAACATATCAACATAGTCTGTCTATACTCGAATTTTTCAACAAACATAACATAACAAGATAGTCTGTCTATACTCGAATTTTTCAACAAACATAACATAACAATATAGTCTGTCTATACTCGAATTATTCAACAAACATAACATATCAATATAGTCTGTCTATACTCGAATTTTTCAACAAACATAACATAACAATATAGTCTGTCTATACTCGAATTTTTAATTAGACAAGAAGTTTTGACATTTAATGTTAAAAATATTGCTTACCCCGTGGAAAGGGACATAACTAGATTTAAAGCTGTCGTTTTAGTTTAGTTTAGAAATTGTGTGATACAGAATTGGTCACACTGTCTCTAAACTTAAATGACAGCTCTATTTATATTGCTAAAAGTATATTCATTCATTCATTCATTAATAGATTAGTAAAGTTGTCACCTTGAGCACGTCGTGCAGCGAGCTCATGCTGCCCAGACTGAGCGGCGTGAGGCAGCGTTCCAGCGCCGAGCCACTGCCCAGCGAGCCGCCGCCCACAGACCTGTACATTGACCACATGTTAACAATGGCCTGCAGTTCATAGAGGCATAAAAGCACTGCTTACCCAAATTGGAAATACTTCAGTGCTCATTTTTCATCAAAACAGCTAGTAAATAGGTATTTTGACAAACTACACTAGCGGCACGCTATGATGGCCGGTTTGACACATTACAATAGTGATGTGGAATGTCAATTTATTCTCGAACAAAAAACAATTAAGTTTTGTTTTTGTACCTGATTAAATAGGTTTAATAAAACAAAAATGTATATGTTTATTTAATTTATTTGAACGAACTGAATATTTGAACGAAAATGAATATACATACTTTATATGCACACAAGAAACATATGAATACAAAAGATACCAAAAAAGGTGCCACAAAAGGCCATAATTAATCAGATTCGTCCATACTACTATTTTCACTGTCGTCACTGCTATCATCACATACATTAATAATTATATGTTCGTTTTCTATAATATTATCTATTTTCACATCTCTTTCATAATCTTCCCTTATTAATTTAACAGTTCTATTCACAACCTTTTCCCAGTCTCCTTTAGTCACATGTTCACAAGCTTCTTCTAATAATTTTAGCATTTTTTTTGTGGTAAATGGGGGTTCTGTATTGTGTCTTGCAGCATATCCCTTAATTTGAGCCCACACCAACTCAATCGCATTATACTCACAATGGTAAGGCGGTAACCGTATAACTCTGTGCCCATGTTCTAATGCTATTTCGTCAATGACGTATCGGATCTTGGTTGGTTTGTTTTCTTTTAAAAGACGTACTAATTCCGCTTTTAACATATTCATGTTTGCATCTACGCCATTTTTACGAAGCCATGCGACGATATCAGCTTTCTTTTGGGATTGGGCAGGTGGCTTGTCAATTTGCATCGAGTGGTATGGGGCGTTGTCCATAATTATAATAGATGGTTCAGGGAGGCTACACAACATTGAGGTAAACCATTCAGTAAACTTTTCTCCATTCATGTCTTCATGATAGTCTCCAGTGGTTTTTGACGCAAAAGCCATGAGAGAACCTTCGACAAACCCGTTGATGGTTCCGGCGTGACAAATTATAAGTCGCGATCCTTTTCCTACAGGAACTTTGGAAGTAGATGCTGCTGTGTCATCGTTCCAAGAACGGCCTACAGTATGGTTAGCATTAAGCCATGTTTCATCCAAGAACACAACATTTTGCCAATTTTTGATTTCTTTCACTTGCCGTAAAAAAGTATACCTTGCCATCGCTATATCAAATCTTTCCATCAATATTTTGCGTTTGTTACATTTTTTGTATCGAAATCCAATGGTCTTCAAAATCTTCGTTAAAGAACTTTCCCCACCGAAGAATAATCCAGCTTCCTTCAGTGAATGCACCAACTTTTTTCTTGTTGGATACTCCTTCTGTAAATAGTAGCCGTAAACATGTCTTCGGATAGCATCGGCATCAAAGCTATCGATGCCTACGACTGGTTTTGCTCGTTTTCTCTTTTTTGGTGTGTGAAGTTTATTTTCTTCTGTGCCAGTCTCGCCATATTTTTTTTTAGTTATCCGTCTAACAGTTCGTTGTCCAATATTAAGCGCATCAGCTACGCGTTCAACCACTGACGTTATAGGTAAAATTGGCCCTCCATTTTGAGCTTCACGATCGAAATAGTTACGAAGGCGTATTACGAACTCACGTGTCTGACTATTTAGAACAGTTCTCTGCGTACGTTCGGTCATATCGACGAAATCCACAACAAAGGGCTTGAACAGAGTCCAAATTAACGAGCAAGGGTCAACAGTAATGCAGTATCAATATTTGAAATCCAAAGCCAGGTCAAAACTATATCACAATCGCATTGCACTGACAGTTTATACTTTTCGAAGCAACGTCAATTCGAAACTGCTTTGTTTTGCATTGAGCATTGACGCGAGTTTGCCGGAGGTAGTAGTTGTGCTAGCCAGCGATCCTATGTGACGATCGTATTAGATTCCATTTTTAAAAATTTATTGATATTTTTTTGCGATTTCAGAGGTTTGTCCACATAGTGAAAATTGTTCATATTCACAAGTACATTCACCCCTTAAATGGTGCAAACTGATTTTTCTACACTTGTATACATTTAAGAAATCAATTTAATAAATAAATTTTGAGTCCTAAACCTAAAACTACATTCGATAAAATTTATGAATCTCTGCACATCACTATCGTCAATAAAGTAATACAATTATTTCCTTCAAAGTCGTTATCAATTAATACGGAACTTCATGAGCGGACAAACGTCAAACCGGCCATCATAGCGTGCCGCTAGTTTAATACGCCTACCCTGTAGCTTCAAAAGTTGTGCACGCCACTGCATGTTAGGACAGGATTGCACTTGCGAGTTTTACTCTTTTTTTTTTCGAACTGCCGTTACAGGTTCACCTTGGGTTAAGTAGTAAGTTACAAAGTCTTACTCACGTAAGTCGCTCACATTAATATAAACAGGCTTGTAGTAACGTATCATATACTGAGAATTTATAGTCAGAAACATCTAATATGGCCCGACTCGAGACTTCAGACCGCAGTCAAACATGCTAACCAACGAGGCAATAGGCTTAGCCTAATGCGGTCTTTAATCACTAGATCAAAGCTATCATTATCTGAATGAAGAATATCACCTGTCCATCGCTCGATGTGTGGGCGGCGACGGAGGCGCTTCTGTAGGCGCGTCTCGAGACCGGCCGCGCCACGAGCCTGCCAAACAAATAGAATCCGTATAAATAAAACAAATATTATAAATAAAATAAGTCTTAAATCATGAAAAAAATGTTTTATAATAATGATGTGTAATTGTCACCGTAAGATTGTAAAAGCCGTTAGATTATAATCTAACTCGCGAAATTGCAAACTGTCGACAGATTACAATTTAACGCATTATTTTTCGGAAAATTGTAATCTGTTAGGTATATCAACCCGCTAGAACCTAAAGTTGAAAAGTAGAGAGTGGAGGCCTAGTGCCCAGCAGTGGGACGAAATGGGCTGTAGTAGTAGAGTAGTACATACCGTTATATGATCCGGTGGGATGTGATATCGTCAGGGGCGACGTCCGTTTACTGCTGTCTCGACTGCCGAACAGCTGTCCAATCAAATATGAGGGTTACTTTCTAACATTAATTTTATACCATAAAAGACTTCTTATACTTTTTATAAATTAAATTAACAGATTAGTAATTTTATTCAGTTCTTTTAAATATGTATTACTGAACCCTAAAAGGGTATATTACTAAAATTAGGCTAACAATCAAAGCACGGGTCCTTTTCATAACTCAAATAAACTAAGGACGCAAAAATGCCAAGTTGATCGGCGCTGAGATAAACTCCCAGTGACGTAACTTTCAGTATATAAGACACCTCGAGGCCCCCTACCTATGGGGGACTCAGGCCTCCAACCTGCAGCGTGTTACCTGGTGGTGGTGGTCGTGGTCCGCAGTCTCCACAGTGGTGGGCAGGTCCAGCAGGCGCTGTGAGCGGATGCCGTCCCCGGGGCCCATGTGCGAAACGTGCGCGAAGTTCGTTGGCGCTGAGATCAACTTCGAGCGGCGTTCCGATCTGTTCACAAACAAAATTGACATCATTAACTAACACAAATCTACATTCCGCTTTATACTCTACACCCGAAAGCCCTTGAACACTGCATAAATGACGCAAAACAACCACTGCACGGATGGCTGCGTTGGTCCCAATTCAACTCGTCCAATGAGTGTCAATAAATTAGTGCCCCAATGATCATGCCAATGTTTCGTGGGACAAAAATCTAAATATTAATCAACTTGGGGGCCCCCTACCGATGGGGGACTCAGGCCCCCAATGGCTATGTTACCTTCTGGTAGATCATGGTCTACAGACTACAGTGGTAGGCAGGTCCAGCAGACGTAAAATAGCATACAATGCAATCGAAGATAAGATCCTACATTATTTAAAAAAAACTAACAATCGATTGTGAGCCTCTATCGCCTGGTGGGATTGCTCGCGCACGGAAAACCGCCGCTTATTTGTGCCGTACGTTGTGTGGTCCAGGTTCAGCGGGCCCTCTGAAATAAAACAGAACGTTACATTGAGATTGTACGGAATGTTCCTTCGAACTGGACGATACCACAGCATCAGTATTTGTAATAAATATCAGAGAACAGAACCGAGAATTTCCAAATTATTTAAGATAAATTTCCAAATTGACCCTGCCGGGGATCCCTATTACTGGATCACAGCGCTCACCACTGCACCAGGGACGCAGTCAAAACTGAATATATAAAGTACCAGCTGATGCCCGGGATTTCATCCGCTTGGTTTAAGTTTATTTGATTCCTGCAGAAACTCCTTATTTTTCCGGGATAAAAAGTAACCTATGTCTCTCTCCTGGTCCGCAACTATACTTAATTTAACCGTATGCTTATATCATTACTTATTTGTAATGCTCTTAAATTCGGACTATTATTGAAAGTGTGTGTTTATAACAAATTTTGCATGCCTTCTGCTAGGCGAAACATATGACTATTCAAATTTGTAACAGCTAATATAAATGTATGTTTTTACAAAATAAAGAAGTTGTATTGTACTTACGCGATAGAAGCGGTCTCAGGTACACTAGGTAGGGCGCAGTATCGGCGGTAAAGGGAAAAGCAGTGCCCACTCCTCCCACTAACACAATCCAGCCCGCTTCGTCCAACGGACGCGCGTTCGCTACAAACAATACATTTTGGTATATTTAAATGCAAACATCCCAGCAACTTTCTTACAGAAAAATGTAACTGAAGGCCTGGCTGTCTATAAAAAAAAATTGTCAGTCATAGGGACTGTCGATAGAAGTGAAAACGAACGATTTTTTTAAATTTATTTTTTTACTAGATGATTCCCGCGACTTCGTGCGCGTGAACTAAGTTTTTTCAATTCCCGCGGGAACTCCTTAATTTTCCGGGATAAAAAGTAGCCTATGTCCTTCCCCGGGATATAAACTATACCTGTACCAAATTTCATCAAAATCGGTTGAATAGGTGGGCCGTGAAAGCGTAGCAGACGGACAGAACAGACAGAAACACATTCGCATTTATAATGTTAGTATGGATTTTTTTATCTTAAATAAAAATTATTAAAATATAAACCTTAACACTAAGGCATTAAAGTTTAATTTCGAGTGTAGTATATTTATATGTTCGCGAGCATGTCGGTCACGGTCACGCGAATTTTTACATTTTTACCCCCTACCAAAAAGTGCTCAACGCGCCTAAAGAAGTTTTCACTTCAAAAATCGAAATTAGGTTTAAGATACGAACTTAAAATGTTTTACTAGAAATAAATAAGGAGTTTCTATAATTATGGTTCTCGATATAAGATAGAAGGTATTGCTGAAATCAAAAAACATCAACTTACGTAAATTTATAGTCTGCACCCACTCTCCAGACTCGATATCGTAGATGTCGATGTGTGACGTCGTGAATATTAACAAATGGCTATCGTTGATGGCTACAAAAAAAAAATCATTAAATTTCTGTTGTAATCAAGATTTGCAGGCGAGAAAAAGTGATAATGATATCACTTTTTCTCGAATGTGAATCTTGACTCGCTGAAATGTACTGAATTATATATTATATACTGAATACCGCTTCTGTTATAGTATCTATTAATAGATCGGTGATACGTTTGAGTTGAAATGTATGTCGTAACATAGCAATGTTTATTAGTGTAGTAGATCGTGTACGGTCCGTAGCCCTGTAAGACTCGCCGTGATTCAGTTAACGTAAGTACGGTAGTTTTTTTTTTTTTATCGTCACCTGATGGTAAGTGATTACCGCCGCCCATGAACATTTGCAGCACCAGAGGAACCGCCAATGCATTGCTGGCTTTTGAGATATTTGTTTATCCGCCCTTTAAAGAGCCCCATATTATAATCAAGCGGGAACACAGAAGATGGAAGCTGGTTCCACAATTTACGGGTATGTGGCAGTAATGACCTGGAATAACGGGTGGTGGAAGAGGATGAAATTTGTTTCTGCGACGTAGGATGAACTGGAAAACACGGAAGGTGATCGGGTTAAGTCTTACTGAACACTCACCGTGATACACAGGATGCGCGATGTACATTAGCTCGGTACACATACGAGGCCTATGGTACAAACCGTGTAAGATATCGTGTACGATCCGCAACATTGTAACACTCACCATGATACACAAGATGCGCGATTTACATTAGCTCGGTCCACATACGAGGGCCATGGTACAGAACGTGTACGATATCGCGCACGGTCCATAACATAGTAACAATTACCGTGATACAAAGGATGCGCGGTGTACATTAGCTCGGTCCACATACGAGGGCCATGGTACGGAACGTGTACGATATCGTGCACGGTCCGGAACATTGTAACACTTACCGTGATACAAAGGATGCGCGGTGTACATTTGCTCGGTACACATACGAGGCCTATGATACAAACCGTGTACGATATCGTGTACGGTCAGTAACATTGTAACAATTACCGTGATACACAGGGTGCGCGGTGTACATCAGCTCAGTATCTCGTGCCCTCAGCCCCGCACGATCCACATACAGGGCTAATGCACTGAACACCAGAAGCCAGTCCTGACCCGCAGGCCTAGCGCAGAGGGGCCTAGCCCCAGAATGCGCCAGAAAAACTCCTACTTGGTTTTCAGGATGCACCAGCGCTGCAATAAAATATGAACTATAAGAATTTACCCTATTTTTCATAATACACTGGTAGATCCTAGTCGATTGAGGGGAGACTAGATATTTAAGATCAATTAATTATTTATTGACATGAGTGATACTGGATACTGGATCTGTCATGAGTACTCATGATTGATACCAGATATTATTATATCATGAGTACTGATGATTGATACGAGATATCGATGAACAATTATTGTAATGTGAGTGATCCACAGGTACTCGGTGTCAAATTTGTTACACCACTTATGGGTAGATAATTCAGCCATGAGTAATATCAGATATTGAGGGTTGATGATGTTGGTCCCCAAAATTTGGGACAATAATGTCATTATTGATTCTTATACATAATTTAAGGAATTCCTGTCATGAGTGATTTCAGATACCAGATGTCATCATGGCTCAATTGTCATTAGGGCCAAAAGGGATAATGCATATATCAAAAATAAATGATTTCTAACTGATTATTAAATAGAGGGTCTTCCAAAAGACCTAAAATTCACATCCTCGGATAGTTTTAAGTTTGATAACCATTTTAAAACATAGATTAAAGAAAAAAAGTGCGTTGTAATTTGATGGCGTCACAAATGCAAATTTCATACAACTTCCATACTAGAAGACCATTTTTAAGTTTGATAAAGAGTTGCTGATTTGATTGAGTTGTCATCATCCCTATTGATACTGTAACAATGATTGATGCAGAAGATACTCTGCAGATACCAGATGTCATCAAAGATCAACTGTCATTAGGATCAATTGAGTCCTAACAACAATTTAATTGTCGATTAAGCTTCTCTCTTTGTTATTATTTATTTCCATTTATTTCTTGTGTACAATAAAGAATACAATAATAATAATAACAACAACTTTACTAGGAAATTAGTATAATAAGTAATAATAATTAGTTAACGTGTAATAAGGGCCGCTACTCACACACGGCGGGCGGGTGCGGATGCGGGTCGTGGTTGGGCCGCAGCGTGTGCGCGACCAGCCCGCCTCTGTAGCCCAGCAGTAAGCGGCCGCGCAACAGTTGCACACTCAACACCGGCGCCGCCGCTCTCAACTCCGCGATGCGACACCGGCGCGCGGCCGTGCGGGTTATCTCGTACACTATTACTACCCAGGAGTTCTGAAAATATGTAAAAAAACAGGTGAATATTAGTCCCACAAACTTATGACCCGGTGACAGCGTAAGGTCACCATAAATGCTAGTAAATATTAATAATAAAATAAAATATAAAAAAAAACGTGCATAAATATTAGTTCCAATTTTGGCCACCGGACCAGATAATTTGGTGAGACTAAATAAATAAATAAATAAATGTTTATTTAGCTTTACACGGATAACAATAAAATAGGAAAGAAACACAAATATGAAAAAAACTAAAAATAGGTACAAAATAATTACCTGCTAAACTTACTTACTAAAAAAAAAAAAAATATGCAAGAATTTTTATACAAAATTACTATAAAAAAATAAATTGCTCCGTGTAGTCACTAAAAAGGTTGCTACCTCAGCATGTTGCTGCAGTATATGATAACTGCAGCGCTGATTTTCAGGCAGAACCATGAATGGCGTCACGAACCGGAAGCGACTAGCACATACTTTTCTTATATACATTAATACCGAGATAAGCAATAAATTAAGGAGAAAAAAAAAAGCAAATATAAATAAAATTTAGGTACTAACAGAATATATAGTGAGACATGGTTGATGACACGGAGATTTATTTCATATAATGAAAAATAATATATTTATGATACATAACCACATAACGATTTATCACCTGTAAGACTTGAAACTTTTACGGCCGCGCTTTTTGCTGTTGTAAAAGAATTTTTTTAATTTGGGTTTTAAAAGTCATTATAGATTTTAGCATTCGAGCTGGGGGAGGGAGGTCATTCCAAATCTTACAGGCGGCATGCTTAAATGTGCCCCGGAATGCAGCAGTTTTGTGTCTCGCCATAGCGATTCTGGGCGCAGTTCTCCTCACGCTATATTTGCCCCCTACATCAATCCATTTTATTTTGTCATGCAAATAAGCTGGTTTGCCTGTAGCGATTATTCCAAACAGCATTGTGGCTAGATGAAGCTTACGCCGCGATTCCATGTTTAACATATTTGACGGCTGAAAGGAATAATAAAGTTGTACGTCATCCGCGTATAGATGATATCTGCAGTGCTTAATACAATGCACCATATCCGCAGTGTACAACGCAAACAGCATAGGGCTTAGGATTGATCCCTGAGGCACTCCCCTAGTGACTGGCGCGAGTGACGAGTTTAAAGAGTGGCCATTCGTTTGACTAATTTGGACAAACTGTGTTCTATTTTTAAAATAGCTGTCAAACCAATTTATAGCACTAATTGAAAAACCATAAAAAGATAACTTGGATAGGAGTAAGGATGTATTAATGGAATCAAAAGCCCTAGAAAAGTCCAATAGGACAAGAATGGTCCACATGCCCCGGTCTTGCGCAGTAAGTATATTATCTACCACATCCATGATTGCTGTCGTAGTACTATGACTTTTACGAAAACCAGATTGGAAGATTGGTAAAATATTTTTTTCCTCAATATACTTAGTAAGTTGACCACATATCACCTTTTCCAAAATTTTCGAGATACACGGGAGTATACTGATTGGTCTGAGATCTTTGAAAGTTGCTGGGTTATTGATTTTAGGGAGAGGCTTAACTATGGCTGTTTTCCATGCGTCTGGGAAAGTTGAAGTTATTATGGACCTATTGACTATATTTGTTATAGTGGCGAGACTTTGCGGTAGTGTTAGCTCTAACATTTCTAGTGAGATTTTATCAACACCAATCGCATTTGACTTTAATCCTTTTATAATTTTCAAGATTTCATACGTCCAGAAAGTGTTTATTTACAAGCTCGGGTTTGCTTAGACTGGGGGGGAGATCTTGATCTTTTTTATTACTAATTACTAGGATAGATTTAAGATGTTTCCACATGACTACTGGATTATTGATATGTATATTTATATAATATTCATAATAGGCGCATTTTTCTGCTTCCAACGCTTCAAAAACTATTTTTTTAAGCTCTTTGTAATATAATTTATGTGCATCCTTTTGTGTTAATTTGTATCTCTCGTGACCTGCATTCCGCAATTTTATCATTTCTTTTATAGTAGGTGTTATCCACGGACACCGCACTTCTTTAATAAGTACTTTCTTACTCGGGGCGGGGCGGGGAGTACCATGTTGTCACAATCAGATAAATAGGTGACAGATTGTGTTAGAGCATCTAGAAACATGTTAACATCCTGCCAGGGGGGTCTGTAAGCTGTGCCAAGGACAATGCGTTTACCATGCGTTTTAGTCTCTATCCACATTTGCTCTACCGAGTGGAGGTTGGGGTGATCGCAAATTTTTATTTTAAGCCCTTTTTTCACATAAAAGCCCACTCCACCTCCCCGGCCGCTGCGAATATAAGCTGGGCGTGGTTTGTGGTGAAGCCGATACCCCGGTACAACCGGTGCAAGTCCCTCTTCTCCTTCCCGAATCCAGGTTTCATTTATAGCGATTATCTCTACAGTTAACTCGGCTATTGCCTCAAGAAATTCTTCATGTCTAGTTCCTAGGGAACCGGCATTAAATATTCCAATTTTAAAATACTTAGTTTTGTCTTTTTTTAACATTTTTTTTTTGTCTTTTTATTGTTATTAAATCTGCTTTAAATATATTTGACTGACTTGTATATTTAAGATATCTTAATGTAAATAATTGCATAAAAAATAGTTTTTGAAGTGTTTTGTGCCGGCGACTAAGTTTTAGAAAATAAAATAATAACGTAATATAGACATAATAATATGATAATATCCTAACATGACGTACTACATAGGTGTAAATTATTGTAATACAGAAATCTTTTTTGACAAGATAATACAGTGACAACACGTTTGAGGCACCCTCCTGTCTAGCTTCTCTCCTGTTCGTAATCATCATACCAAGTACAAAACACAGTGCGCATAATATAGTAAATAATAACACATTGGTTCCCACATGAACTTTGATAGTATAGGGCGTATAATATCTGTTGACCGAGCTGGCGTGCGGCACAAACAAGTCTGATAGACGTGTTTGCACTGCACGGCTTAGAAATAAAACTTCCATGGGCACAACTATTTTGACCCAACCAGCATATCGCCAAAAACCCGTTCCACGTCAGTTTCCGACCTTATATGATGAGCCGGCTTGCCATCTCCTTGGCGCGCGTATATTTTCCCGCGCTTAGTCCACGCATATCTCCAATGCATGCGTTTTGCCGTTTCCCGAACCACATAGAAGAGATGTTTATTCTTCTGAGTCAGCCTCTCATTTACATAAAAACGCCTAGCAGGCAGGTCAAAGCCTAAACCTTCGGTAGTAACACCTCGACGCGTTCGGGCGCTTCGTAGAAAGCTATCGCGCAGGCTCGGTCGCGCCAGGCGCGCCACAACTCGGCGTCCACGGGTACCTCCCTCTGTTTGTGAACTACCATCGGTCTTCCTGCCTACTCTTACCGCAAATATAATGTCCTTTTCATCTAGGTCGACTCCCAGCTTGGCCGCCACGACGGCAACTGTATGGTGAGGATTTTCTCCGTTGATTTCCGGGAGGTTCGTGATCTCAATATCCCCCTGAAAAAGGTCCTGCAGGCCTATTCGCTAAATATTTGACAACAAGTTACCAACACTCTATTGTTGGTAACTCATTAGTGGTTGCTAATGCTTACGTCACATGTTTCGTATTCAGTAAAACATTTTAATGTCAACTGCATAAAATGACTATCAGATTGCTTGATAGTCACTGCTAATTTTATCGACTATAATGTGGTCAAATTAAACATACCACGTCTGAGAAATGTTGTATGAGCAAATGTCAGACTTTTTAATTTGTACGACTAATACTAGAGTTCAATAATCTGCGGAAGGTAGACATTAAGATTTGCGATGTTTATGTTTTTCTCTGTGGTTTAATTCATTGTTATTTTATTTGAGAAATAGTAAATAGATTTCAATTATTATTTTGCAGGCTACTGCTTCCACATCTACAAATTTGGTGGCAACTCCAAATATTGGCGGACCTAACCACTCCAATTTGGAGCAGTCAGAGGCAGCGGACGCCTCTCCTGTTGTTCTGGTTGTTTCTGAACTGGATCCTGCGATGCAGGAAAACGAAGTTCCTAATTAGTCTGTTCCGTTAGAGTTAATATTTTAATGCATAAGTGCCTCTTTTATTGATTATATTGTTATTGTAATTTCTACTGCGACTAAGTATATTATATAACAGTTAAATTAATAATCAATAATAATAATGTAATGTAATGTTAATATTGTAATGTTAGAAGTAATAAATAAATAAAGCCTTTATTCAGACATTTTACAAAGATTCCATACCTGTAGGTACCCAACCTTGCTCAATCGAAAGTTCGCAATGAACTCTCTTTCTGGCAGCTCCATAGGATCGTAAAAGTCCCGCAGCCTACGCCTATGAACGCGTAAAGCTTTCTCTTTACGCAGTTCGTCAGCATGTGCAATTAAAATTGCGCGAGTCATTGTCGTTCGCTTGGCTGTTGTTTGTTTTACCTTTAATTATATAAATGGACGCTATTTCACTTCTATTACTGTTGTGAGCCTAAATTCTTTGAAAATAATTTAAATTTTCTTTAACTTACTAACTTGTTATCATTGTTGATGTTCAAAAACACTGCTCTCTACTAGTTGCTAAAGATATAGGCACTCGTCTCATTGAGTTTTCAACAATGACCTGTCATTCTGCTTAGCGAATACGAAAGTATAGTTGTCGATACGAGAATATAAGGCAAAATGCGTTTCCAGTCGCCATCCCAACACTATGCGTGGCCATCTCACTAAAGATGTACTTTTGACGTCATTTCGATTATCAACCTCTTGTCAACTGAGTTACAGAATACAAAATTTGATTTTGACAATTTTAGATTCTAACAGACAAGCCGGTGCCCATCAAATTTTAAAAGCCACTGAGATACAGAATAGGCCGGCTGGTCCCTTTCATTTAAGTCCTCTTTGAGTTGAGCAATTTTCTCTTCAAGCTCGACACATCGACTGGAAGGAATTTTGACCTCCTTCTCAAGGTTTAGCAGTCTGCCGTCGAGCTCATCCATGCGTTGATTGCAGTTAGCAATTGCACCCCGCACATCGCTTAGCTCCGCACGGAAATCCTTAATTTCCTTCCTTAAATGTCGGATCTCTTCACGAAAGAGGCGTATTTCGAGGCTCAGATCCAATGACTGACTTATATTGAGATCGGGCTCAATGAGGGTATCCTTCTCTATATTTGACTCTTCCATACTAGAGTCTGAGCTCTGCATCTTCAACGATTCGTTGCCCTTCACCGGGGTATTCACGTTACCTATTTTTGGCTTTTTTGCAATGCATTCTGGGCACTTCCATTGTTTAGGGGATTGCCCATTTTCCGGGAGTCCGACACACGATTTATGGTACAGTGCTGGACATTGACTACAACTAGCGGCCCCTATTAGCGACAAGAAGCGTCCGCAAGCATTGCACTTCGCCATGTTGAAGTGTATATCGACTTTTGCTTCGTAGTATCTCCGTTTGCCGCTAGGTGGCTGCAGCTACCTGCTCCGTAGAAACGCTTCTAGATGGCGGCAGTGAAGCCTGGACTAGTGGTCTCCTACGCGCTATATGGCGCGACGGTCCGATATTTTATTGAGCAAAACTGGAGGGTACTTTTAAAAATCATAAGAGAATTCTTGCCGCAACGGAAATAAATTTCAACTTTACGAACCCTTTCTGACGGAGTACGCGTATGACAGTATTCTCTCCGGTTCACTTCAGCCACTTGCTTCACTTGCAAACCGTTCGTAGCAGAGAAACACACAGATTTGTAAATAAAATAATATAAAGTATGGACAAGACGCTCCCGCTCCGGTCACGTCCGTGACGAATGAGTTTGTATCTGGTACTGGTACTGGTACTGGTAACTATAGGTATGAATTTTTAACTCCTTGTCAAATAACGCAAAATAAACGCTTTGCGTCGAAATATAAAATGCGGTGTGATTTCATTGGACACTCTTGGAAGTTGGAAGTGTTTAACACAAAAGTTAAATATAACTAGACAGGCACACTGTCTCTCTCCATCTTTACCAGAGGGAAAGAGACACAATTTAACGCTTTTTCCAAACCCAGGTCCCCGCGATAAAGAACTTATAGGCGTTTTACACTGCACTTTTGCACGTGGCCACTAGTTTGAGTGTCGTTTATTAAACAGCAATAAGGACCAATTTAGGGACCCTTTCTCCCTAATTTCTTATTACACTACACTGATTTAAGTGTAAGGGTCCCTGTGAAAAGTGCAGTGTAATAGGCCTATTATATAACGATAAGAAAGAGAAAGAATACCAACCTGTCTCTTGCACACCACAGCAAAGCCGAACGCAGAAGAATGTAACTCCCCCACCGCCACGTCCACGGCGCCTTTCGCTTCGCCCAGCTTCACGCTCTCCGCTTCGGGGCATTCCAACGCGCGGATCGGAACCAAGCGGACGTGTCTACCTCGACCCGCAATTACCACTGAAAATATAAAAGAGCATGGATTTCACTCGCTCCAGCAATACTAAGGACAGCGACTACTTATGTATTTACGCAATCACCACTGAAAACATAAAAGAGCATGGATTTGACTTGCTCAGCAATGCTAAGGACAGCGGTTACTTAAGTATTTACACATTGATGTAATTGTCAATGAATTTTTTTTTAAAGAGCAACCACTGATTTTTTGGCTGGTTCTTGTCGGCATTCGAAACCAGTGGTAGATTCACTCGACTCGACAAAAGCACTTTTATTAAGTTTATTTGAATAAAAAATATGAGTTTGAGTTCAAGTTTAAAGTCGACAGGATAATATTGTGTCATACAAACCTCTTTCACGGTTACTTCACCAGTTCACCAGAACTTATTCTTCGTCTCCGACACCTAGCAACTTTTCTGATGGGATGACTTAATGACGACTTAATGAATAACGATTCTTAACACGTACGCATACGATACCGTACGGACACGTGCATCATTGCGTACGTGTTCGCTTGCTTGCGTTCATAGTAACCCAAACACTAGGAAAAAGTTCTCCATATTTTCACCAAACCTCCCAATCAAGTTATTCTTCTTCCCCGACACTTACCTAACAACTGTTCTGATGGCACGTATCTCAGACGATGTACGGGCGCGATGGCTCTTCTAGGCACTAGCTCGGCTCGCTCTAGATCTAGTAACGCTAGCCCGAACTCCCCTCCAACGCACACTCTGGTCGCCTCCACGACGCATGCGCACTGCGCACCTCGCACTGCGGCCGCGCCGCTCGCGTCCGCTAGTACCGCCGCGGTATATACCTGCATAGATAGATTTTCCGGTAGATTGTAATCTGTTAAGATTATTAACCCGATAGAACCTAAGTGCCCGTGCAGTGCGGACACTACTTGATTATTTATGTCGAACCCTAACCTAACCTACAAGAACGAGACAAGAAAACGTAAATAAAATGAATATTTCAAAAATTGAAACTCAGAACATTGCAGTTTACAATCTTTCGACAGTTTAGAATTTCGCGAGTTAGATTATAATCTAACGGTTTTTACAATCTTACGGTGACATATATATAGAATTCAATTTGTACCTTAATAAAGTGAAAATAAAATTCAATATACTGTGTAACTATCGTCAAGTTGAATATGGTGATGGAATATTTTCAAACATTGCACAGTATAAATATCGTAAAATAGTTAAATCATTGACCATTAGAAGCGGTGGTAGAGCGTTATTTACATGTTTTTTTATGCGATTCAAGATGGCGTTATAACATATGGTGAATTTCTTGGTACAAAACAGTCACAATATTATTCAAAATTTGGATCTGTCCCAAAACTGAATCAGCACAACGTAGTCATGTCTACCCCTACAGTGTTTTTGTAAAGCGCGAAGCCAGAAGCTTGCGAAGGAGGTCCAGAATGAATAGGTGAAGCTGAATGAAGGGTTGACGAAGCGAGTCTTCTGGCGTAGCCCATCCTTTTACATCTACACTTTTATGGACACCTTCAATTCATGATAATATGGTCAAAGGTACATTGAAGAAATCGTCAAAAGTTGATTATTCAGTGATATAGTTGACTATTTCAGAAGGAAAATTTAGGGGGGAAGAAAGTCATATTACGAGAATGATAGATATGCATGTGGAAGGAAAAAAGAGTAGAGGGAGACTAAAGAAAAGTAGGATAGATTGTTTGTGTGATCCATCAACGTAGTTGACGGATGACAGAAGTAACCCCACATAGTGTGAGATAAGGACAAGTAGAAAAGAGATTAGGTGACTATTTCATGAACTTATCAAGCCAAGTGGGTACACCATGTACATAAAATGTTTTTAAAAAAGTGCAAAACTCACACATTTGTCGGGCAAGTTGTTCCTCTTCAGTATCCTATGCAGTTCGCTAAGGGCCACCACCCACTTCGTTTTCTCCGACTCCGATTCCGCTAGCATTAGTGTGTGATACCTCTTCCCGCCTTCCAGTTGTGATGTTGATATCTACACATACAAAAATAACCACAATTTAGTATGGGTTATTTTATCCTATACTAGCGGTCGCCCGCGACTTCGTCCGCGTACAATTTCTGATTTCCTATGAGATTTTCCCGCTGCAAAAAGCCTAGGTACATATAGCGGCTAAAACTAATAAGTAATAACCTTAATGCCGATTTTAAAAACTTATAACCTATATGCAAGCTTCCAACCCCAATTTCACACCTTTTTAGGGTGGAGTTTCGAAAAATTGCTTACACAGGTTATTATTATTTAAAACTAAAAACCTACATCCTGATTTTCAAGCCTCAAACAAACAAAAAGGACTTTCATACAATCTTACAGCCCCCATTTCACCCTCTTTGGGGTTAATTTTCGTAAAATTGATTATACAGGTTATTATAATTTAAAACTAATAACCTAAATCCAGATGTTCAAGTCTCTAACATCAAAAACATAAAACCCTCATTAAAGTTTCCAACCCCTATTGCACCGCTATTGGGGTAGATTTTCGTAACATTGCTTATGCAGGTTATTATTTATTTAAATTTAATAACCTAAATGCCGATTTTCAGGTCTCTAACTTCAGAAACAAAGGACTTTCATACAAACTTCCAACCCCCATTTAGACCCCTTAGGGGTGAATTTTCTCAAAACCGTTTCTTAGCTGCCGTCTACACCATAGAAAGGAACCTATCTTCCAAATTTCAAGTCTGTATGCTTTATAGTTCCTGAGATATCGTGATGATTCAGTGAGTGACCTTTCTCTTTTAATTTATATAGATTAATATTTCATTGTTTATGACATACAGGTATCTCTTACGATACATCTTCTTTTGGCTCAACTATAAGCTCGGAAAATAGATTCTACTGCGAAGAACCGATAAGCTCTTAAAATGTACGATCCTCCAATGTGTTTACGTTCACATGCAAAGTAAGTATCCATACTAATGCGAAAGCGTGTGTGTATGTGTCTGTCTGTCTGCTACGCTTTTACGACCCATCTTTTCAACCGATTTGACGTCTACCACATAAGGGTGCCAACGCTGACAGCTTTTCGCTGTTCTGTGGTAGAACGGAGAAGGAGGAACCAGGTTGCGAAGTTTCTGAGCACACTCCCCATGGTATATCCAATAAAATACCGATATAAGCAGGCGACATTGCGTCGGTATTGTAGACTGAGCATTTCGCCTGCGTAAGTGATTGATCGCCAATTATCCTCCAGGCACACCGATCTATCGAGTCTAATGTATCGAGTTGGTACTTGGCGGATCCATCCCAAAGGTGGCAGCAATACTCCATGTCAGATCGAACTTGTGTATGAAAGAGCGAGGCGCTATTTTGGTCCGAAGTACCACTCCAGCTTAATAGGCCTATTACACTGCACTTTTCACAGGGCGTCGCTTACACATCATTAAGGGTCCAATTAGGGACCCTTGCTACCTACATTTTATTACACTACACTGATTCAGGTGCAGTGTAATAGGCCTATAAGCTGTTATACACAATCTTACCCTAAATATACAAGGTATATCCCGTTTGCTCGCGTGTATAACGTCGGAGTCCTTGACTGATGTCACACTGAACTCAGGATCGCGCATGTCTAGCACTTGGCTTACACACACTGAAGGTAGAGCGTTTCTGCAAAAAAAAAGTATATTTTTAGGGATTATGACAATCAAATCAGCAACTCTTTGGGTATGTTCCGATATACAGGGCGAGCACTGTCCAGGCCTCTTACTGGGGGAAATTCGTTCCGTTATGGAATCTTAAAAACGCGCTTCTAGCATGGAAACCCATAGTTGTGACGTCATCAAATTATAAAATATTAAAATGATTACCAAACTTAAAACTAACAGATGATGTGAATATAGGCTATATTTAAAAATAATTAAAAAAATATTTTGACATAAACATCATCCCTATTACACACATGAAAATACCTTTCCTTTAAATAAGTGTTCTTAATTATATGACCACCACTGTACACGCAAATGAGACATACTACTAAGACGTATAAGATGTCGAAAATATCTGCGGAATGCAATTCTCCACTCGCTGCCCGCACCTCACCCCATGTTCTCCTGTTTAGTACATTTTCCTGACCGTCCAGTTTGTATGATAACATTTGGACAGGTCAGCAGATATTTAAAAGATACTATATTTGCTCTTTATAACCCGTCGAGGTTAAAAAGGGCAAACATAGTATTTTTACCACTCTACTTTTAGATTGCGAAAGTGTGTCTGTCTGTTTTGTATTCATGGTCTATTCATTCCGATATTATTTGATTGAAGTCTTCTATTGAAATAAGCAAGCATTATTTAAAAAACAATATGCCAAACGTAAGCATTAGTATTTTGTCGTCGTTTCGTTTATCGTTCACTTTCTTGTTTTAGAATTATAAACCTTATTTGCACGCAAGTTACGAGACATCAAACTGCCATTTTCAGTAATATTGCATAAGTATTGTTTTAAGCGTTGGCAGTATGGTCCCAGCTCCGCGAATATAATCGCTGAAGGAAAGTCAGAGACTCGCTGATGGTCCAGCCTGTTTTCGCAACGCGAACTTGATTTGAACAGAGCTCCAAATATTTAAACATGGTGAGCCTTTACTTAAAATAAAAGTATCTCACCTGTCTTGTGATATGTCGTATAGGAACAATTTGAAGTCACACACAACGACAAACTGTCGCATCCAGCCTTTCTTCACGCCGCCTGGTTTCGGGACCTAAGATAAAAATACATTGACACTGTCATCATTGTAGAGTCGGTCTTTGCGAGTTTCCTCGAATGAAATTCGGTTTGAGAAGCACAGACTTTTCAAAGAATCATGGACAACACAGTCTTTGAGAATCAATCGGGAGGAATATAAATGCGAAAATGTGTTATTTTGTTGGTTTGTCCTTCAATCACGCCGCAACGGAGCAACGGATCGACATGATTTTTGGCATGGGTATAATTGAGGACCTGGAGACTGACATAGGCTACGGAAAATTAAGGAGTTCCCGTGGGAATAAAAAAAACTTGAACCACGCGGACGAAGTCGCGGGCATCAGCTAGTTTATTTATAATGATTTAGCTGATGCCCACAACTTCGTGTTCTAGAGCTTAGACCCACCACGCTGCTTCAAATGGTGTTGGCGGACTTTAGCGACTATTATTTTGTTAGTGATGATAACCGGGACTAACTAACTAGTAACTTGTTCTCCGAGGCACGGGGGTGAAATACCGAGAACTTACTAACTCCGGGCTAGTACTGAGAATTTCTAGTTAGAAAAACCCAACACTTAATTATGGACCGACCCGGGAACTCGTCAGCCGCATTCAAACATGCTAACCACTAGACGAGGCTAGTCGAGGTTTTTTTTAATACAATAGAAGCTTTAAAGTTTCTATGTTCTTGGTCCTTCGAGTCTCTGTGTCATGTGACCCACGCGTGATCCGGTCACAGGTAGGGCACATGCCACAGAGACACCCCTAGTCCCCTACCTTGACGTAGCCCTCGTAGGCGGTGCCCTGTCCCCGCGCTGGGTCGATGCCGAGGGGCCGGCGCGAGCGCTCGGGCGGCAGCGGGCAGCGCGGCGCCACGCGGCCGCAGCAGCGCGTGTGCACCGCCAGACCGCACGTCTCGCACACCACGCCCTGACGAGTCAGGCCGATCTGGGGACAATAGTACATTATTGCAAAGGCTGGGAAATAGGCAATTGCCATTTCCGTCGAGGCATGTATAGTGCTTTTCTCAAAAGACTGCAGGGAAATAAAACATACTTTTTACGTTATACATTAAATTTAATTTATTAAGTATGTAAATAACAAATCAAGACGAATTTTCAGCTTTGCCGCCATTTTTTTTTGTAATCATCTGTGCCGACAGGCAAACGCATTTATGGCTATACAGCCACCAATTTGTACTAAGCAAAGAGACTATGGTATGCCAAGAATGACAAAAGAGATCCGATCAAAGAGTATTTGATAACCCTAGCACGCCGTTTCATACAACATTGCAGGAGCGTTGTAATGTTCCAAATTCAAAAAACGCTCCTGCAATGGATTTGATTTTCTTAGTCCGAAAATTCGATACTTCGCGTGTTCTTTTTTCGAAAATAATGACAATATTTCCATGCATGTTTGAGAAAATACACCGTGAAATAAGATATTCTTTAACAAAATTCCACAACCTAAAATAGGTTGCTTGTATAGTGCATTACTGCAGCGGCCAGCAAAACAGGTATTGAAGGACGAACGTGTAAATGTGAGCCCAGGCACACATACGTGAGTCCATCAATGCCTAGTTGTGGCCAAGGCTTGTATAGTGCTTTTCTCAAATAATGCGCGGAAATTAAAACTAAGTAGTACCTAGACAGAACTTTTTATTTAAAAATATTTTTCTTACGATTTTGGCGGTAACAAGTTTTCTATTACGGCTCTTACCGCCTCTTGAATTTCAGATGGCGTTAAAGTAAGTTCATCACACTCATTGTCTCCACTTGAACTCATTTTGTCAAATGCATTTCAAAATCAATGATGAACAACGAACAAAAATAATTTTTCCCGCGTTATAGTGTTCATTTGTTTTTTTTTTTCAATAAACAGCTTTCTATTTGCAAGCTAGTTCGAAATTTAAATAAAACCTTTGGTAAGTTACCTCCTTGGTTGCCATGTTTCGGAGTAAAACATCGTTCCATTTTTAAATTAAACAGACAGATATGAATTTACTATGTAATTTATTTGGCCGCTAAACCACGACAGATATGGATTTTCATACAACTTTTGCCGGCCGCTGCTCGCATGTATTTGGCCAGTATTATCTCGAAGAAGGTTGTCAAAATAATGCTCAAATTTCCAAGCATGTTTGAGAAAAACAAATTTAAGAAATACATTTAAAGTATGTGCCTGAAAAAAGCTTATTTTACTGTAGAAGATTTTTTAAATGATAAAAGAGCATGGATTTGACTCGCTCCAGCAATGCTAAGACAGGTGTTGGTTATGTTTGTACACATTGAAGTACGAGTAATTGTTAATGAAAAGAAAGAAAAAAAGAGCAACCAATGAGTTACTTGCTGGTTCTTCTCGGTAGGAATGGCATTTCGAACCAGTGGTAGATTCACCCAATCCTAACGACTTAGTCCGCGTGGATAGAGGTTTTTAAGGTTCCGACTGGAACTCTTTAATTTTCCGTGACAAAGTCTATGTGATATTCCAGACTATAATATATCTCTGTGCCAAATTTAATCCAGATCCGTTCAGCCATTGTGGCGTGATTGACTAACAAACAGCCATCCAAACTTTCGCATTTATAATAATAAAAATAATATTATCCAAGGAATTGGGTCAAAAGGGGTCCAAAAACAAACTAGTCTCCTCCATTTAAAAACATTATTATTATTATTATTCCACAACCTTACTATTACTTACCATGAGAGAAGTGCAGTGGTTACACTTGGTGGGACTGCTAAACGTCCTCACTAGAAACTGGTGGACTTTCTGCTTGCCGGGCACCGTCGGTCCCAACGTTGGGTCTTGTAGGGAATACTGCAAAAATTTATGCGAATATAAGCTTAATGTCATGTTAATATATGTTATATGTACAAAATTGCGTATTATATATTAATTATAATTATAATCTTCACATTTACTACTTTTGTTTTAAGTGTTTTATCCCGTAATTGTATAGGTAATACAATAAATAGTGAACCCTCATTAAAATTTTCTTTATTTCCTTTTCTAGGTTGCCTGGAAAAGATCGCTTCTTCCCGACCTATAGTACAATCTTCTCTTAATTCTTGTTTTTGTTTGAACGTGTTATATTGTGTATGGTGTACAATAAAGTATATTTTCATTTCATTTCAGTGTTATTGTTATGTGATCTTCAGTGCGGACTATTGGCCTTAGGGCCTTAGTCATAGAATCTATATTATATTTTTATAAAAGCGAAATACCACTCACTGACTCACTCTCTGACTGACTGACTAATCAAGATATTATCTCATGAACCATGAAGCCTTCAGACTTGAAATTTGGAAGGTAGATTCCTTTTTTGGTGTAGACGCCAGCTAAGAAAGGGTTTTGATAAAATTCACCCTAAGGGGTCGAAAAGGGGGTTGGAAGTTTGTGTGAAAGTTTTGAAGTTAGACACATGAAAATTGGCAATTAAGTTATTAGTTAAATGATAGAAATCTGTATAAGCAATTTTACGAAAATCTACCCCAATAGGGGTGAAATGGGGGTTGGAAGCTTACATAAGGATTCCAAGTTTTTGAAGTTAGAGACTTGAAAATCGTGATTTAGGTTATTCGATGATGATTTAGGTGATCCGGGATAATAAGCTGTATGAGCAATTTTACGAAAATTCACCCTAAAGGGGGTGAAATGGGGATTGGAAGCTTACATGAGGGTTCTAAGTTTTTGAAGTTAAATACTTGAAAATCGGCTTTTAGGTTACTAGTTTTAATTAATAAAAACCTGCATAAGCTATATAAAGCCTCTATAGATAGGCTTTTTGCAGCGGGTAAATTACATAGCAAATCAGCAATTGTACGCGGACGAAGTCGCGGGCGACCTCTGGTTTTATATAAATGATGAAGGAAGATTGTCTACATAATTTGTCAGTAGATTGGACTAAGTCATAGGAGCAAGAATGGAGATTTTCAGCAACCTCAAATTTCAAGGCAACCAATATTATGCCTTAGTATATCGTTACAGGCAGGCCCTAGCCGATTGACACGGTTAAAAGACATTCATAAGGGTACAGAGTTACCCGGCGCCTCGCCCAGGTTAGGAGGCCATGCTTCGAGGCCCGTACCCCCGCTTGGCCCTGATGAGCCAATCGGAGGAGACCCTCGCAACGAAACATATTACACTCGACTTACGGTGGACATTTCGCTGGGCGAGCTCTTGCAGGACACGGGCGAGGCGGCGCGCCCCTCCATCTCGTCCTGAGACTCCGCGGACCCGCTGAGCGCCGTCGATTGTTGCGAGCCGTACATCATCTGACATATTTAGCATACTCAATAACAATGCTTAGAATATCATTACCGTTAATAATGGCGTTAACCTGTTAATATCAAGACTAATGCTGAGATCTATAGAGCGAGCTTTGACTTGGCTCAAACTAAGAGTTAAAATGAGATGGGCTTATGTGAGGAACATAAATCTGTCTCGTTTCAACCATGTCTTAAGTCTAAGCAAAGTCAAAGTTCGCTCTATTGATCTCACACTAAGAGTGAAAACATACTAGGGACAGAAGTTTAAACTTTAACCCATTATTCTAGGTGAGCAACAGAAGCGACGCGATACGACGGCATAGAAAATGACAAACTTGTCTACACGACAACGTAGGCCACGTGAAGGGTCAGCTACTTTTTTATACTGTCACGCCGAGTCGTATCGAGTCGCGGTGTTGCGTTTGTCATTGACGTAAGCAATGATAATGCCAAAGACGTGACGGTGATAAAATTAATTAAGCTATCTAAAAACTTTACGAGCCTTTAAAACGCGCCCAGTATACTTAGCATGCGCACAACGAGATTATCTCGCGACGAGAGGGAGAGAGACGTTGTCTAACATGCATAAAATGCGGTATTTTACAAGAAAAGAATACTCGGCATGTAAAGGTTCGTCGAGAAAAATACGACAGATAAGAAATATTAATTTTGACGTAACGACACAAGTAACCATGTAAGCTTCGGTAGACAAATAAAGATAACGGGTAGACGTATTTTTTACTCGTTGTGCACATAGTAACCCTACTGGTCTAAGAAGTGCCCACAACAAAGTCAGCCGAGTTTCTTTAGATAGGTCGTCGACGTCAACCGATTCACATCCGTCCACGGCTGAACATAGGTCTCTTGCAAGGACTTCCAAACGCCGCGGTCGGGCTTGAATGCAGCGGCTCCTTGCGACAATTTTTTTTTCGTCCGTTACCGAGCACCCAAATGTGCTGGAATGGCTACACTGGAAATCGCTCCGTTGGCAGACCCCCTCGGTAAGTAGTAAGTCCCGTCACGTAAAAAGAACGCTGAGGTACAGTGGAGGGGACATGTTTGCGCACGGGTACAGTCTCGTCCTGGCTACCTATCGTCCTCTATAGGTAATATTCACCTATTGTAGGTTTATTGTAGAATCATAATAGTAATCGTTCCCTCGTCGCTCCCCCTTCATACCACCAATTCGATCGATAAATCGCTCAGTGCGCAGGTAAACGGCTAGTGTTCTTTTTGCGTGACGGGACCTATAGTTATAGTTAAATAGAGATTTTTGTGTTCCACAAACTAGCTCTATATTCAATGTTTATCAAAATATTATATTATTAGTTATACCAATTATTTAGTTAGACCACAATATTAGCAACAGTAAATTTTGTGAGTAAAACAAAAAATAGTAATGCGATAAAAAAACAGGTTAAAAATTATAATAGGTAATAGAATAAATAAATAATTAGAATAACAGGCTATTGGGCGACAATAGCGAGTAAATCAAAGGGCATGCTCCGATATACACTACGAGCACTGTAAGGTGTGACGTCAATTTAGTATACTGCGAAGCCGTTCCTTTATAGTTGGCTATACTGGTTACTGTTTAAAGGTTAAAAAAAAACGGAACGCAGTCAGCACTGACAGCACATTACCTCGATAACGCCAGTGCTCATAGTAAATAAATGGCAACGATTTATGACGTCATATATTTCCCTAGGATACTGCGGCAGTATACTGTCAGTCCATAACGTAACGAATTTCTCCCTAGTAAAAGCACTGGTCAGTGCTTGCTCGCAGAGCATATCGGAACATAGGGTAATATTGCATGCCCAATAGTCTATTAAAAAAAAAATAAGCAAAATGAGAATACCTTTGCATTGCAACAATGCTGAATGTTTCTATAACGGTACTGCGGCGACATCTGTACGTGAGCAAGCAACAACTGAACGTTAGCGACAACAAAAAATAAATAAAGAGGCTATGCCTCGAGAGTCGAGGCCTGTAGAGTCCCACAAACTTATATGACCCGGTGACAGCGTATATATGAAAAATAAAATAAAAACAAAAACTAAACAGGCATAAAGATTAGTTCCAATTTTGCCACTTATTTGAGCCACCGGCTCAAATAAGTTGTGAAGAACGGATCGGGGAATACCCGCTCTACAAAACAAAGCACACAAAATAACAGAAAGCGATAATTTTGTGGGTGTAGCATTAATATAGTAATGTATAGTGCGGATCTAGGGCAGTTCGAATTTTATTTTTGTATTTTATTGATGAATATAGATTGTATTGAATTAATGTCAAGACTAAAGTTGTAGATGACTCATAAAATAAAATTAAAAAGTTACATCACAATGGTCCAGATGGAAAAAGTACAACTACTTTTTTATTCTCAAGGAGACATGAATTTTTGAAAAAAAGTCTGACGAATTTTCTACGAACCTATATAGCTAAGTGCGAATCTAGTGTCTCTAAGGGCCGCTTGCACAACTCTGCCTACACTGATTTGGTTAAATTTTATGATGCTGTCTCTTTTTGTTAAGTTTATTCCGGGATGACGTGATATGACTTAAATACATTTAATCTTAGCCTTGCACAAGCGGACTTAGTCTAAACAGTTAATTACAATGTGCCAGCAACCTTCAAGTTAGTACATACAACAGTAGCTATATAGAAACATGGCATTACCTTCTGTTCGTTGTTCATAGACACAACGTTGTCGTAATGACGCTCCGTCGGCGCTTCTTTCAAGAACTGGTCCAGGTAACTCATCTGTGATGGCGGCCGATCCAAAACTGTAAAATATAAAATTGGGTTAAAAAGGTTCCCTTGTTGTGCCCTTGTTAACCCCCTAGCTTTATCTAATACTACCTCATATCTTGGATAAAATAAACACGGGATAGGAAACGTAAGAAAAATGTATGAAATTACGTTCGAGTAATTTTTGCGGGGCGAGGGGAGAGTGCCTTTCTGTCCAATTACTGACACTAGTGACACTAGCAAGAAAAAGTCAATCACTATGACAACACAATATCATAATTAATGGCGAAACTGCCAAGTTCGCGGCTAGAGGGGTAAGGCGAATATGGCCGATATCACGGGTCCCGTGGTTAATTCTTCCAAGCCCCATACACCTAAACTGATACTACGAGCCACGCGGCAACAAACCGGACCCAAGCAGGGTATAGTTAGCGAACGAACAATCGTCTCTGAGCTCTCATACAAACTGACCAAGTCAACGTAAATACAAGGCACGAGAATATGCTATTGCGACGCGTCTTGCGGTCAACTTCAGACGCGACTATTTGATTGGCGCGAGCTATAAAGTGGTATGTATTTCTACATGACTCCGTTATTATTTCCACGATGCCGCTGCGGCTGTCGATGCCGTGTGTTAACCGCCTTACTGATATCAGATCCTACTAATATTATAAATGTGAAAGCTTGCATTTTTGGATGTTTGGATTTTGTCCTTCACACCACAATGACTGAACCCATTTTGATAAATTTTGGGATTGAGATAGCTGCACATAGGCTACAATTTATCTCGGAAAATTAAAGTTTGACAAATCAAAAAACCTTAAACCACGCGGACGAAGTCGCGGCAAATTCTATATAATGTGATAAAAAACGATAATAATATTCTTAAAATATAGGAATGATAATTCCAAAAAATATACAGTAATAAAAAACACATAAACCAATCCCAACCGAAACCACGATCACAAAAAGTCACTAAAAACTAATGTCTGAATTAAATAGCTTTATAACGAGTAAAGACGGATGAAAAAGTTATATCACTTTAAAATAACGATTCGAGCACATTCAAGTTCTTACAGAAAAGTGGATAGTTAATACCATGGGTACGCAGCTTTATATAATCTACAAGATAGCTATAAAATGCACACATTTTGTTTTTTAAAAACCAATGTATCAACTCTAGCACCCGACTTTACATGACAAATTAGTGAACAAACTAGGGGCTCAGACATGCACAGGACGATTACAATCTATGGACAAATAAAACCCTTCTCCCACACTTTAATAGCAGGGCCATAGCTTTTGGAACACAGCGTTGACATCGCTTCAAGCGATATAATACATAATACATGCCCAGTCACGACCCCAGTTCTATTTCCAAAGATATATTTAGGTCTGCTTGCAGAGACAGGGTTATGTTTAACCCAAGAATAAGTTTGGAATGTTGACAGAAGTTTTATTCGAATTCTGTCAAAGATAAATATTACATATTTTAAGCCTCGACTAAAACGGAGGGGTGTTATAAGTTTGACATGTGTAAGTGTTTTTGCCTGTGGTGTCGTTGCTCCCAAACGGATGAATCAATTAAGATTTTTTTTGTTTTATTCAAAGGTGTCTTAGTCGAGTGTTCTTAGCTATGTTTCAAGAAAGACAGCCGTTTGTAGATTTGTGTTTTTTAAATTCTTTGGCTTTGCCCACATCGCGTATCACTCTAAACAATCGCGTTTGCGAAAAACCTGTGGCCCTGCAATAACATCCACACAACGACGAATACTGTTGTGAAAAAAAACCTACGCGTGACGAAATAAGTCCTCTAAATACCTAGGTTCATGGCCTTAAAGTTTTGCAAGCAACCTTTATACATTAATCTATTATATCCAATAATAAAAAAAATGATATAGGTACGTCCGTCAGTTGTGCGAATGCTGAAGTTTTGGTATTTCACAAAAAGTTGTAGGGTTGACAAAAAAAAAACAAGATTAGTAAAAACCTATGTGCTTTTACAAACAAGTGTTAAAGAAAAACAAATCGCTTAGCGCGTTATATGCCGTGCATGAACTGACATCAATTTTCAATGCCTTAATTTTTTATTATATCGAGAATTTAAAAAAGTTGTACCTTATTTTTTTTTTATTTCTTGTCAAACCCATGCTACGGCAAAAAAGCTCAAGCAAAAGCGAAGCGATTTACATTGAAAAGGGAAAAATCTTTTCCAAAATGTACAAAATTTTCCGAATATTGTAAAATAATATCACTGTTTTGGAGTCTGCTTACAATTAAACATATCCTCTAATTTATAAAAAAAATAACAAAAATTAAATTAATATTACATTATATAACGTTAGTTAAAATAAATTAACGAGACTCGCGAAACAGCGATATTTTATTTTCAAAAATAATAATTTTCTTTTGACACTTGCTCGTAAGTACTTACAATGGAAAGATATAGGATAAAAAACTATCTATAGGTACAAAGTTATATAAATAAAACGCAGACAAAGACAGGAAATCCACGACAACCTTTTTCATTATGGACAATATTTGTTGGTGTTTTTAATTTAAAGTTTTAGATTTTTTTCTACCACTACCTGTAACATGTAATGTCTTAAGGAAAAAGCACTTACTGTTTACTGGTGGTAATTCGGTTGGACACTTGACCAAACCAAACTTAGAGGTATCCTTTTTCTAATTTTAGACTAAAATTTAGCTTATTTTAGAGATTTTATATTGTGTAATACATAAGTATCAGTAAAACCAAATATCGTATTAGTAAATCTACATATCCATTTCACAATGATAACTGCAGAAATAGTTGACACTACCTTCAGACCCGTTTAAAGTTAATTAAATAAATGTACAGCCGACGGTACACCATTATTTATACTAATATCAAACATCTATTTTTTTTATAAACACCAACAAATACCTTATTTAATGGAGGTAAAGACATACACAATCACATACAAAATCTACTCTAAAAGTGGACGTATTATGGACAAAACTTCTATCATATTATGTAAATAAATCACGAACCATTCTCTTCTTTACCACTCCAGTAGCTCGACGACTTGGCGGAACCTTGCCTCGCTGCTTGCACATAACTTACAACCTTAATTAAATGGCAACAGATTCCATTTTTCATTTATACCTACACTACGTATCACGAAAGTTGAAAAGTGGGGGTTGATGCGCTGAATGGAAGCAAGGTATCGTACTACACGTCCCAAAACTATATTAATATAAAGGTTTAAAATTATAAATATTGTATATCATTATATTAAATTAAGAATAATAATTAATAAATCGATATGTCTAACTTTTATTGTATTTAATAAATAAGTAATCTGTGGTTATCGCAGTTGGTAGCATGTTTACCAATTATTTTGTGTTTAACTATATACTGTTCATTTAATGCACTGCGTGCTATTGTTTGTTAAACCTAATAAATAAAAATAAAAAATAAAAATAAAAGATACCATAAGTGTTGTTTTTTAAAAGTAGCAAGTAATGTCTGTAAAATCGCGCCTTAAAATGAACTGCGCAGTAAACTTTCCCGGCAAATCTGTGATGATGCAGTATAACATGGAATCTATCGAACATGGCCCTTAATAGTTAGACAAAATACACCAAATGAAAATAAATGTACTATTTATTTTCATTTGGTGTAATTCGTTGTTATTATTTTTGCATGCCAGTATCACTTTTTTGACAGTGAATAACAAATCGATTGCAAATTCCATTTTAATTGATGCTTCTGATTGGATCTGTCAATTCATACGAAACTGAACCTGGCAAATAAATAATAGTATAGCGAAGAAGCCGATCAAATAATAAAACAAACAAAGAAATAACAAGATAATACAACAAAAGTTTTAATACCGTTAAATATGTACATTCACTGCGTACTGTATATAGGGATTGACACATTATTTATACAATGCTTCAAAAACAACATAGAAACAACCTAAATGCAGAAGTAAATGTAGTATGTATAGTCCGCGCGCCAGCTCTGAGGAATCGGGGACTGAGGTACCGGGCGGGTGCGCCCTACGTCCGACCGTCGCTTCATACCCCGCACACTCCCATACTAGAGCCGACCGTGACGCGAGAGTACGCTTTATCGAGTCCAGTTTTTAATTTTGCAATAGCAGGGTTAAATTGTACTTACTATAGATAGTGCTTACAATACTTAAAAGTTTCTTTGTCTGAGCAAATAGCTGTTTTAAATTCCTTAAAGTAAGTACTGATTATTCTGATTGCGACCGATTAAATAGATTTTTACATAGCTATACATTCGTTTTGTACAGTTCATTAAAATTAAATTTTATGATACGATGTGTGTTTTCTTCCTTATTGCACTTCATATCCTATAGAATTATTATTCCATAATTAATTCAATGCATGTGCACAAATACTAATGATGTGTTAGTATCGATAAAGTAATATCGACTAAATCTCAACTATCTCATTACGTCAACATTCATTAAGATTCATCGGACCTCGCGCGCGAACTGTAACTTAAATAGCACAAACATATTGGAAAACAATCACCGATAACGCATTTTCTGAAACACCATAATACAATTAATAATGTAACAGAAGTGCCAATTTTTTCCGAAGTTTCACAGCGCTTTTTTAAACCTTGTGAATTTAATTTTAATAAGTCTATAAAATCGAATGAAACCAATGGATCGATTATGTTGGAATTGAATATTTTAAGGAATTAATAAAATAAAAAAAATACTATTAAATCAATCTAGGTTTAGTTCTTTTTGATATTAATTCGCTTTATCGAACACCTATTTCGGAAAAGTAATTTACTAACTACCGCAGAGTTCCCTAACTTCGTCTGCTTTTAACGGTTTTTTCAAATTTTCCACCAATCGAATGTCAAAAAATCTGTTATGTCTGACAGAATTCGTCCAATGGCAATAGTTCTTTCTATGTGTGTATCAAAGTTTACCTACTGTTTATAATTTAGGCAAGCTAATGACCGTTAAAAAGATAGACGAAGTTAAGGTAGAATTCCAAACTTCGTCTATGCTTAGGAAATTTCTTTTAAACATGCCAATTTTTATAAAAAAATATAAATAAGAAAACATTATTCAAAAGCCCAAATACACTATCTCAATGCCATTTAATTTTATTTGTTTTTTTATATATTTGTTTAGGTAGACGAAGTTAGGGCATACTATGCCCAAAATAGTGCTTTAATTCAGGGGTGGCACAAAGGTATCGTAAATAAAAAACAAATCTTAAAATGAATTACACATTTTAATCATAGTACTTAATTTAAAAAAAAACTTATTCTTATAGATATCAATTCAACTTTGGTAACACAATCTTTGATGCCACAAAGGTATCGTAAATAAAAATTAATTGTTAAAAAAATACATATTCAATTACAAAACTTAGAAAACTCTTTTTTTCGGAAACGTGACGCTCTTACAGATTGATATTATTATTGTTTTTTTGGAAAATTATTGTTGTCGAAAATTAAATATTCTAACCCTTTTATGAAATATTGTAGATTTATAGATTGGACATGTTAAATGTTAAAATACCCCTTCTTTCTATTACTGGGTTGGATAGAACATTTTCAATATCCATTTTATAAATTGAACATATGCCATCATTAATCGGCCATGCAAATTTTCCAGCACCTTTGTATCTTAAAAACTTTACTTTGAAACTATTTAACTCAATATTCAGCACTTTTCCAATGTAGAATTTGTCTCCCTTCTGTATATTAACTTTTACTAAAAGATAAGAGTTTTCATCAATTTTGTTGTTATCTATATTATCTTTTTCGACGTATTTTGTTTTCCGTTCACCATCGCTGTACTCTTTGTCATCTTCAATGAAGTTTGATCCACATGAACTGCTACTGCCATGGACTGTATAGTTATCTTCCTCTTCATCAGAACTTCCTTTGTAACCTAGTAATTTTATATTAAAAAAAAAAACTTTTTATTATTAAACACGAGTCTTAAAAGCGCCAAAATGAAATCTGTTATCCACTTACTTTACATTTAATTATGTAGAAAATAAATATTTATAAAATATACAACATAAATTTGGTAATTATTCAGATACATAGTACAGGTTTTAAATAGGTATAGAGCAAGATAAAATATAGAGCAGATACCTAGTACTAAATTTTCATACAAGTATAATAAAAAGTAAATAAGTTATTTTTCTAATTTTGACAACCCTAAGGACAGACGATGTTTAGAAAACATCACATTAGAAATTGTATCCTAACATTGTCTGCCCTAATATTTCTGTAGTTAACGAAGATATCTGAATGATTTTTTAAATTTTGGTAGAGGATTATATGAGTAAACTGTAATAAAGATTTAAAAAACTTACCTCGAAGCAGTATTGAGTAATGACACAAATTTTCGGGGTCGGTAAAAAATAAGCGTGTGCGTGATCCGAAGCAACTCACGATTGTGACAAAATTGCCGCTATTTTTTTGACAAATGACATTGCAATGTTTCCATGTATAAATATGTATACTTCCTAAATAACTACAACTAGTGTTTCCATAAAAGACAAAAAAATATTGAATTTTTAAAATTTTAGCCGATGTTAGGTACATAAGTTGAAGTTAGGGAACTCTACGGTACTTTAGGAAAAACTTTTCGAGCACGAAATTGTAAAAAAAATGTGTCAGAAAATGCATCATCGGCACTAAAAATAAATATTTAAAATGCACTGAGATTCTATAGCATGATCTACGGCGAGCTTAATCCTAAAATAAAATATCATGCTGTCACCTTTTAAACGTATGCGATTTAAAACTAAATCTATTTCACTTTATATTTATTATTTTCAGTAATAAAAGAAATGAAACAAAAAAGTCTTTCGAGACGTTATGGATTTGAAAATTCAAACGTGAATTTTACTTATAAAAATATGTTTTAGCTGTGTTTTTAGCTTTTATATAAATAAATATTAAACAAAAATTGACTAGTTCAAATGGTGGTAGAGTAAATTAAAATAATTAATTCATTCATTAAAATCTTTGGTATAAAATAATAAACTTGTTTTAGACTAGATGGGATTTGGGAATAGTAGACTAGAATCATTTGACACGACTTTTGGACATCGTTTAGCTTTTTCCAATTGTAAAATAAAAATATAAAAAATCCATACAACGGAATATACATAAATTTTGTATTATTATTCATATATAACATGGTGCTAATCCGGTTGAACACAATTTCTAAACTCAACTGACAGGTGTAATATCTCTACATCGATATCTCTTTCATAGACAAAGCTTAAGGTAGGTTAGATATTGTTGTCAACCAAAAAGTATATTTTAGTTGTACACAAAATCCTAAACAAAATTAATAATAATTATTTAAAATAGTTACACAGAAAGATTACACTTTTTTAAACCTATCAATTTAATCAAGAGTTTTGCGTACAACCGAAAAAAAAGTGTGATCAATTCTGTTGTACGCGATATATAAACTAAACTAAATTGACGGGTCTAAATCTAGTTTTGTTCTTTTAATCAGGGAAAGGGGATAGCAATATATTTAGAGCTGCCAGTTAATTCTTAGAGATTATATTTGCCACTTATTTTATTGATATCCCTTTTATAGCGAAAAGGGACGACAATAGATGTATTCCTGTCAATTTAGTTTATTCAAAGATCTATAAAACAGAGTTAGCTACATTAATTTTCGGGGGTAGTTTTGATCATCCATAAAACTGATGGTATACAAGTATGGCAACACCCCAAATGCATGAAGTAACGCCTATAAACAGCGGTAGGTACGGCTTTAACCACCATCGAACTATCATTCAAAATGTAACAGCACGAAATTTTATAGCACGTTAAAAAAAAGTACAATACAACAAACGCGTTGGACGCGTGAAAAACAAATGCCATAAATAATACACGAAGTTTCATTATTTAAATGCAAAAATGGCCCCATGGATTACATTTTTTTTTTTCAATTTTAAAAATAGTTTTTTGCGCATCGAATCACAATTCCAATTTTATAATTTCACAGTTTTTTTTTCGATTTCACAGTTTTTAGAGTCCATAAATGTGAGGCATAGACAAGTTATTTTCGTTTTTTTCGTCGCGGACGACGTTGGACTTTGAGGATGGATCCAACATTGCATTTGAGACAAAGGTGGTTGGTTGCCAACGTTTATACATTTTTCACGTTTTTTTGTGTATTGGTTGGGAATTGTGCGGTAACATGTAACGAAAACAAAAAGAAAAGGTGCACTAAATAAATATAATAATACTATTAATCATCTATCTATAATAATGTGCTGAAAAAATACCCATATAATAATATTAACACTATTAAAAACAAAAAGTATTTTTCTCAACAAAGGAGACTGTCCAAAATTTTATAGTTGTTCTACTTTACTAGCAATGTATAAAACTAACAACTTTAATCTTTGTTTCAATCGTGTCTATTTTTACGCCAATAAAATACACTTTTGGTTCAATGTATTTGTACAATTTTGAGGTTGATTCTTAACTCATAATAATATTATGGTTAAAAAAGCTGTTACAAAAAATATGGCGTTTGACCATCATATGCCAAACTTGCTCTGATAGGGCGCCATATTGGGCTTTTTAAAAATAATATTATACATATTCTTATTTTATAACCGACGCAAGGATTGGACCGTCTCCTTTAATGTGGTACCGAACTCTGCCCGTGAAACAACGCTGTTGCCAATTTTTCTTTACGAAAATTTGGTATACCCTTCAAAATATAATATCTACGGGGCAAATACTTACTGTACCAGCAAGACCTTCAGTCACGGTCAAAAATACCCGAAACAAAATGCCCACGCGAATAAACGTGACACTTTTTCGTCCCCGATTCTTGTTATAACGTACTTCTCTTTCACTCAGTAGTAAAATACTTGCAAGAGAAAAGATATACATAAGCGTGGTTTCTGAACGCAATGACGTCTTAATTTGAGCGAATTAATTTTTACTAACTAAAACTCGAGTATATATCACTTGTTATAACAAGTGATATATACTCGATCCTAGCAATAAGAAACCCTTTCTCGGAGTTAGTATTGTGCCCGTAGTTCAAGTCTTTGAATATTGGAAGTTTATATAGACTGTGAAAAACTTCGCTAGCGCGATTCAGACTCTGTTCATGATTTAGTTACTTGTTAAGATTCTATGGTATGATAAGACACACCTGTATGTCATAGATAACCTACATGTTATAGATAAATTACGTATTGAGTATTGATACGACTAGCGCCATCTTGTATCGAGTATTTATATTTGTGTGTATATGTCACCGTAAGATTGTGAAAAGCTATTAGATTGTAATCTATCTAGCGAGATTGAAACTGTCGAAATATTACCATTTAACGCATTATTTTTCGGTAACCTAAGTATTATTTATGTCGAACACTAACCTAACCTACAAGAAAGAGACAAGAAAACGTAATACAATCAATATTTCAAAAATTGACACTCAGAACATTGAACGGTTCACAATCTGTCGACAGTTTACAATCTATCGAGATAAAAATCGTTTTGCAATTGTACGGTGACATATATAAGATCAAAATAATTATTTGTGGATTTTAACGATATTTCTTCGTGGTTCTTATTCTTGTTGGTACAGTAAGTCAATGTTAGGGTGGACAATAATTTGTATGGAACGTGTATATAGCGTATAAGGGTGTGCGCATACTCACAGGAGTTGGAGGGCTGGTGCGGTTGGTCGAGCTTGGCTTGAATGTCGCGAATGTGCTGCTCTTTGCGCTTCATGTCGTGCGCTAGCGTGTCTAGACGCTGACGGGTCTCCAGTAACTCCCTATAAAAAAATACAGTTGTCTGTTGTGTCGGTTTACGGACGATAGTTTTACGTTATAACTAAAAGTTCTCGAACGCGTGGCGGCGTTCCAGTAGCAGAACTATTCGAACTGCTAGCTTTGACGTCATGAGACAAGAGAGATAAATGTGCCACAAGGCAACGTTTGGGCCTATCGTGCCTCTCTATCGCTTGTCCCGCGCTCTCACTTGCACGCTCATGCTCATGCGGAACGTGACACTTTTTCGTGGGTGCAGCCGGTGTTCATCGATTTATAAGACGTCAATAAATTTAATATGCAATTTTAGTCTAGGCAACGGGGCGGTTCGTTGTATGGAGACCCCGTATTAAATCCTCAGTCGTTGAAACTTGGCAGGGTTGTAGTATGGCATGAACCAAAACTTATAGAAAAATATCCAAAAAAATATCTATGCGGAAGTTAGGTATTCATACTTAAAACTTATTTTTATGACTGAATATTTTCTTGATTTCTTTTTAAAATATCATACGAAATAATCATGCAGAACATCGATATTTAAATCGATTTTATTATGAAACCTAAACTGCGTTTACGCGATAATGTGCCTTCCTGCTTTAACAATTGGGTATAGCATAAAAAACCTTACTTCCTTTCTGATTTTTTATTGGATATTTATAATATAATTTTAACTCGCGACACTTTATCTACTGTAAAGTTTCGTCGCCTGAGGAATTATTGTTGGGGTCAACTAGCTTTATTGCCTAGACTAATTTCGCATATTTTGACAAAAAATATTTTCAGATCAATGTATTCTGAATGCTTGCCCTGTACCTATTATGTGCGAAAAGGGAATCTATCTGGCATTCGTTCTACCGTCGACGTCATGTTACTATAATTTTTTTTATTTTAAAATCTGAGGAAAGTTTTCGCAAAAACCTTTGGGACATTATCCCGTAAGGTCATACCTTTGCCCTTACACATCAACTAGTCGTACACTTTTGAAAGTCTAACACGGCACATAGAGAGAAATAGATGGAGAGGAAGAGAGGCAGGGATAGAGAGTAATAAAGTTGGAGTAAGGGATGGAGATACAAAGCGAGACATCTATGAGCATACCTCAGTCTGGCCAACAGTTTGAAGGAGAGAAAGAAAGGCAGGGATAGAGAGAAAGAAAGGGGGAGAAAGGCATGGACTGATAAAGTGAGAAATCTATGAGCATACCACTGGCTGGTCAGCAGTTAGAAGGAGAGTAAGAAAGGCAGGGATAGAGAGAAAGAAAGTTGGAGTAAGAGATGGACTGATAAAGAGAGAAATCTATTAGCATACCTCTGTCTGGCCAGCAGTTAGGAGAGAAATCGAGACAGGAATAGGGAGAAATAAAGGGGGAGTAAGAGATGGAGAGAGAGGGGCCTCGGATACATGGACAGCTTGAAGCACTCAGAATGGACAGCTTCAAGCTGCGACTGCATAGTGAGCAGGCTATTGAGTAGCTCCAACACCCTCCTTGGCACATCGGTGGTTAAACTGGACAGCCCTCTCTGGAGGTGCTGGAATGGTGCACAAAGTCGCGCGAGGAGGCCCCAAAAGGCCTTGTAATTGTGTTAGGTTTAATTAGTATGTATAGGTATAGAGTAGGTCAAGTATTTTGTATTTACTAATATAGGTTAAGTAATTGTAACTAACAAAATATGGGAAAGTTTCCTGAAATAAAGTTATATTATATTATTATTATTATAGTGAAGTAGTCTTCTACGTACACACATACATGGACCGCAAGAGCAGTTGCGACTGCTTCGGGCGGTTGGCAGCAGTTGTCAATGGCAGCTTAAGGCTGTTGACTGCAAGAGCGGTCGTGTATCACTGGCTAACTGCTCGAGCAGTCCGTGTATGGTCGGCCAAAGAGATACATCTATGAGCACACCTCTGGCTGGCCAGCAGTTCAGCGCGCGTCCTGCTCAGCTCCTCGCTCACGAGCTGCTTGGCCTGCACCTCCGACTGCAGCGAGTTCTGCAGAGTGAGCAGCTCCATCTTGTCCACCTTCTGCGATCTTCTGTCTCGCCAGCCGCCCGTGCCGCTGCTGACTGCGGGCGGCGAGGAAGGCGGCCCAAATGTGCGGGTCACGCTCGCTGGGGCAAATAACAATACAGGGCTAGATATGCGATCTCAAATGAATAAAATCTTTTGTTCGTCATTCTCACTAAACAGATATATTTAAAATAAGTAAATTTTGTGAACTTTAGTGATATAAGATCGTCGATCTTTTTGTCAGCCCTAACGCAGACTACGGTCTATTTGCCAGCCTGTTTTTTAGTGTAGTGCTTAGGTCTTCAAAATAGTGGTGTAATTTTTGATATTTTTTTAAAGGCATTAAATAAAATAAATAAATAAAATAAAATAAATGGACCTAAAGTCCCGAGGTATAGAGTCGAAACTTAAATTAGCATGGTGGAACAATAACGATACAGGGCTAGAAATGCGATCTAAAATCGGCCTAACAGGTCATGATTTAAAGTTGAAAATTAAGTAACACTGATTTTAGTTTCGCAAGGGCGACACTTGTTTTTCACGATTTACATCCGTGCCGCTGCTGACTGCGGGTGGTGAGGACGGCGGACCGAATATGCGGGTCACGCTCGCTGAGTAAAATCGGCCAAATTCTCGAGGTATAAAGCCGAAAATTAAGTTGGCATGCTCGAACAATAACGATACAGGACTAAGTGCGAAGCAAAAGCGACCCTACGGTTCCTAATTTAAAGTTTAAAATTAAGTAGCACTGATTTTGTAGCTTTTAGTTTCGCAAGGTCGACTTTAGTTTTTCACGATTGTAAATCTATACTGATATTATATATGTCACCGTAAGACTGTTAAAACCATTAGATTATAATCTAACTCGCGAAATTCTAAACTGTCGAAAGATTGTAAACTGTCCAATGTTCTGAGTTTCAATTTTTGAAATATTCATTTTATTTACGTTTTCTTGTCTCTTTCTTGTAGGTTAGGTTAGGGTTCGACATAAATAATCAAGTAGTGCCCGGCCACAGGTTTTATCGGGTTTAAATACCTATCAGATTACAATCTACCGGAAAATAATGCGTTAAATTGTAATCTTTCGATATTTTAGAATTTCACGAGTTTGATTATAATCTAACGGTTTTTACAATCTTACGGTGACATATACACCGTGCCTGTGTTGACCACGGGCGGGGAGGACGGCGGCCCGAATGTACGGGTTACGATCGCTGGGACAAATAACAATACAGGGCTAGATATGCGATCTAAAATCGACCTTTCGGGTCGTGATTTAAAGTTGAAAATTAAGTTACACTGATTTTAGTCTTAACAAGGTGGACATTCGTTTTTCATATGTTAATCTAGCTAGACTAATATTATATACAAACTCTCTATTATTACTCTAAGAGTAATGTAATTTAATCGCTGTGGAAAATAAATACTGATACAGGGCTGAAGTGCGAAGTAAAATCGACCTAACGTCTCGAAATATTAAGTCGAAAATGAAGTTAAAGTAAGTATCCTTCCGAACATGCGAGGTCACATTCGCTGGAACAGTAACGATACAGGGCTAGAAATACGATCTCAAGATCATTGATTGTCAACGGACGGAAATGTCGGACCTATTCTAAAATAACTTACCGTGCTTAAGATAGTCCAATTCCTCAGTCATTTTGGTGGCCAGAGCTTGCAAGTATCCGCGGGCTTCCTTCTCGTCGGCCACCCATCGGATAATGTCTGCTATCTGTTATGTAAGACAAAAACATTTTTAAGAGGGAATGGAACAGATTGAGAATTCAGTCAAAGCTTAAACATGCCTTTTTCTGTGGTAAGAACAGTTATTTACAGTGGCACGCCAAGATTTTGTTAGTGTTGCCACAGAACATCTCACCTGAGTCTCCCAGTGTTGCATGGAGTCTCGCTTCGAGCGAAGTTCTTCCAACTCCATCTCGAACTGTCTCCTCTCCGCCTGCCATCTCCTACCGTTCTCTGCCATCTGATCGACAAACGTGCAAATATAGGACCAGAATGGTATGATTTTTTGAAAATATTTAACATAGAAATCTTTGTTCTTCAAGGAGCATGAAGCTTATATTCTGTCCAACCATTTATTTTACTTTTGACATAAGCACGCCTATGAAATGTCATAATTATTGACAGGCAACCATCGACAAAAATGCAATACTCCATAGATGCATGTCGTTTTTTACAATAGTGAAGCGACGTGCCCTTCCGATATTTCGTAATAACTCGTATACTCATCTAGGAATTACAAGTACGACTTTCCTTTTCAAAATAGTCACAGAGCTTCAACGCTAGCTTTCTTGTTAGTCCCCTTTAAGCACCATCAATCTTTGGCGATGAATTGTTTCTATGAACTGATGCATTCATGTACATTTACTGTAGTGTTGTATATATGTGATTTATTTTAATACATAATTACATTAATATACTTAGTCATTTAAAAGCTTATAAACATTTACATAAACGTACCCTTGTTTATAAAACAATTAAAAAAAAAAAAAATTGATGAGCCAAAAACCAAAAAAACCTCAATCCACGCAGACGAAGTCGCGGCCATCAGCTAGTTTTCAATATATACTAGCGACGCTGTCACCAAATCAGATAAGTTTGACGGACTATAGTTAAGACATTGCGTAAAACAGAATTGGCCATAATGTAGTTATGAGAGAACACAACAGGGAAGCTGGTCCCATAATATACTCACAGCCTCGAGATCCTTGGCGAGCTTCCTGTTCTCATTGATGAGCATCTGCTTGTCTTCGCTGTCATTCAATTGTTCCATTCGACGGTTTTCCAGCTTCTCCTTTGATGTTTGCAACTAGAGTTAATAATATTAAAAAGTTTAATTTTTGCATCGATATGCAGATCCAGGAACATACTAACATCGTGAGAATAGTTAGTATAAATGTTTTGACGAAAAAACAAGTGTTTTGACGATGGGTAATTCAGTCTCCTGGCGGCAGACTCACCGATTGTTGAATACTTTTGTGTTTAGATCGCAATTTGGTTTAAAGCTTAACGATAGCAATCGTGGCCGGATCATATGAATATTGACTTTAAGTTTAGCCAACTTTTATCATCTGTAGAACCTCTTCACGTTTAACCATTTACTCGTGCAAGTTTGAAATGAGAGGAAAAATACATTAAAAGTGTCTTATTAATACCTACTTCTGGGTTGTCGCTTACACAAGTTTGACACATTAGCATCATTGTATTTCTTAGTAGCATTTACTAGAAATATTGAAAGAGGTTTTCTATATCTATCCTACCTATATTTGCCACATTTACCACCTACTGAAAAAGTTAAAAATTTTATGATCTATGCCTAATCAAACCACCTTTGACACAGATGGACCTATGGAATTATGAACCTTAAGGTTGTTAACATTTTCTGGCTGCGACTGTACCTAGTGTATAAGTCATTTTAAATTTTGTATACCTTGTACATGTAATTCTGTGGGTAGTTCAAATAAAACATTATATTGCAAGTTGTGACAACCTCTAAGTGGGTTTACAATAATGCATAATCTATTTTAACTAGCTATATTTTTCCTATTATTTTACTCTTATAACCTGTTGGATGTCCTAAAATAAATAAATAAAGCAACCTCTCTATTGAGCCGTGACCGTAGCGCGTCCCCCTCGTGCAACTGATCCCTCAGCGCGGACAGTTCGGCCGAGTAGCGAGCTTGCTGTTGGGCGAGCGATTCCGCGTACTGATTCTGATGAAGTAATGAGATATTACGACATGATTGAGACTCTAATTGCCACACTCAAAGTCGCTTAATGAACTCATCAGTATAGATTTCAGTACAAAAATCTATTATAAAGAGTTCCTTATACTTGGTCTAATTTATGATAATAATTGTGACAGCTCAAAGTAGGGATGAGGTGAGTATAATCGGTTATGAACCTATTCGATTATTATTCTCATAGAACTTGACTTGGAATCAATAGATGCATGGTCAGACGTCAAATCGGTATACTAAACCCTACAGGTAAAGCGAAAATGATTTGTTTCTCGTCTCTATCCCTGTATGCGAAAAAATTCATGGCAATAGTATTATCAAAACCGATTTTCTATAGTCTGTGGTTAAAAAAACTTATGCCACACGAACGAGTGACGCTCAATCACACCAGAACGGCTGAACGGATTTATTTGATGAAATTTGGCACAGAGATAGATCGTAGTCTGGAATAACACGTAGGCTTCTTTTTATCCCGAAAAATTTAAGAAGTCCCGCGGGAACCAAAAAAATGAATTCGCGGGAATCAAATGAATGTTTGTTACTCAATCACGCCAGAACGGCGGAACGGATTTGGATGAACTTTGTTACAGAGATAGATTATAAGTCTGGAATAACACATAGGCTACTTTTTATCCCGGAAAATTAAAGAGTTCCCACGGGAACAAAAAAATTCAATCCATGCGGACGAAGTCGCGGGCATCAGCTAGTGTTATATATATTGTGTGTCAAGTCATGATGAGTGAACATGTTTTGGGATACTTAGAACCGATCCTATCATTTAATACTTACCTGAAATGTTGTAGCTATTTCCTGTTTTGTGAACCATATAAAAAAGATAGAAATAAAGAAATTTGTAAAGCACTTGACCTGAAAGATGGAAGTAGTCATGGACTTCGGCAAAGTAATAGGCCTATCTAGCTAGGGTAGGCATTAGTTAGGCAGAATACTTATTTACCGACTGTTATAATGAAAAAGAACATTGACGTATTTCCATTTGGGTAGGCAGTGCTTTTATGCCTCTATTAACTGCACGCCACTGAAGGGACCCTTCTGTCTGAATCAGTGTAGTGTGATATGATTTAGGGAGCAAGGGTAATTAATTTGATCCGTATTGCTGTGTAATAAGCGACGCTCATCTAGCGGCCACGCCCACCCTTTCCGCAGGGCCCTGTGAAAAGTGCAGTGTAATAGGCCTATTAAGCTGAAGTGGTACTTCGCGCCAAAACAGCGCCTCTCTCTTTATCAGGCACAAGTTCCATCTGACATGGAGTATTGCTGCCACCTTTGGGATGGATCCGCCAAGTACCAACTCGATACATTAGACTCGATAGATCGCCGTACCCGGAGGATAATTGGCGATCAATCCACGCCCACCCTCACCACAGAGCCCTTTGAAAAGTGCAGTGTTATTGACGACCTCCGTGGCACAGTGTTGAGCGCTGTTGCCTTGACGTGCGGAGGTCCCGGGTTCGATCCCCGGCAGGGTTTGGAAATTTATAATTTCTGATATTTCCCTGGTCTGGCTTGGTGGCCGAAGCCTCGGCCGTGGCTAGTTACCGGCAAAGACGTGCCGCCAAGCGATTACGCGTTCCGGTACGATGCCGTGTAGAAACCGAATAGGGGTATGGGTTTAATATAACTGCCATGCCCCTAACAGGTTAGCCCGCTACCATCTTAGACTGCATCATCACTTACCATCAGGCGAGATCGCAGTCAAGGGCTAACTTGCAGTGGATAAGAAAAAACATTAGACTCGATAGATCGTCGTGCCCGGAGGATAATTGGCGATCAATCCACGCCCACCCATACCACAGGGCCCTTTGAAAAGTGCAGTGTAATAGGCCCGTAACGCCTGCTCCTATCCAAATGTTACCCACCTCTAGGGCTTCGATGTCGGCCTGCAGTTTGGCGACGTCGGCCGCCGTGGAGCCCGCGCCGCCGGCAGCTTCCACCGCCTCCACTCGCTGTAACCTCATACTCTCCTCGCGCAACTTGCGCTCCTAATAAACAACGAGAACATTTTGTTCACCACGCTCCAGGAATCAAAAGACTAAAACGAGCTAACGTGCTCGATGTACTATGATAGATGCTCGAGCTAGGCTGGAACACCGCGCTAAATAAACGGCCCCAAGAATCAAAATACTAAAACGAGCTAACGTGCTCGATGTACTATGATAGATGCTCGAGCTAGGCTGGAACACCGCGCTAAATAAACGGCCCCAAGAATCAAAATACTAAAACGAGCTAACGTGCTCGATGTACTATGATAGATGCTCGAGCTAGGCTGGAACACCGCGCTAAATAAACGGCCCCAAGAATCAAAATACTAAAACGAGCTAACGTGCTCGATGTACTATGATAGATGCTCGAGCTAGGCTGGAACACCGCGCTAAATAAACGGCCCCAAGAATCAAAATACTAAAACGAGCTAACGTGCTCGATGTACTATGATAGATGCTCGAGCTAGGCTGGAACACCGCGCTAAATAAACGGCCCAAAGAATCAAAAGACTAAAACGAGCTAACGTGCTCGATGTACTATGTTAGATGCCCGAGCAAGGCTGCAAGGTTCGCGACAGCCAACTTTGCGGTACGCATCCGATTATAGTCTCACATTAATTGCGGGCTTAATTTGAAAAAAAGACCTCTGGAAAACGCGCCTTTGCTGCTTAAAACCAGTCAAAACTCGTTTTTACACACTGGACAGTTTTTTGTTTGTGCCTTCACACACACTCAGGATTCAAACTAAGCACTCGTAACAAAAACGAACTTTTGCTTTTTGAATAAATTACTATTTGAAATAAAGTTTCAGAAACTTCGATCTGTGGCGCGAGGTCTTTAAAGGCCACGCTTTTACAAAAATGCAACCGTAAAATCTCAATCCACGTTACGACGGGCGGAGTGTTAAAATCCACAAGACACCAAAGTATACCTTAGCTCCCTCAGAGATAGCAGTATCGAGTCTGGCTTCTAAGTCGCGCCGCGACTTTTCCGCGCGACGAATGTCTTGTCGCAGGCCGTCGATCTTCGCCATCGCCACTTCTAACTCCTCTTCTTTGTCTCTGACCTGTTGAAGGCAAATTGATTACTTTAGAAATTCCAAACTCATGAGATACGCTTGTATATGACTGACTCACTAACCCAGCTCAATCCTTTGGACCTAGAAAAGCTGAAATTTTGGCCTAAATTTATTGAATATTAAAATTTAATGGTTAGCTAAGTGACGTCATTCTAAATCCAATATGGCAGAGTCCCAAAGATGGCGGACTAATTATTTTTATGAACCCCATGATATGGGTATCAATTAAAGGGGTTTGCTGAGAATAAAAAAAAAATACGTCACACTAAATTCAATACGGCGGATGAAAAGCTTATTTTTAAAATTGATATTTAATGATTTAAGACTTATTTCACTTTCATTCTGTCTATTATTATTGATTCTGATGAGATGTTTTGTAATTTTTATTATAGTGTTTACCCACACTTAAAGAAGTTTCTAAACTGTTCTTAAATACATTGCGGAACCGGCAGGATTTGACCTGCGACTCTCTGGGAATGGCGCCCGGAACGCCTTTGACCGCTAGGCCACTGTTCACTCACGCGTCAGTATTTGATATGTATTTAAGACTACTTCAGAAGTTTAGAATTCTAGCTGTTATACCAACCTGTCGCGACAACTTCTGTTTCTGCTGACGGAGCTCGGACAATTTGTCTGTAACCTCGTTGTACTCTGTCATTGCCAGTTTTCGTTGAGACACAGCATCTTTCAGCTCTTTGTCCTGACGCGAATGACAAAATGGACTGGTTAACTGACTTGTTAGTAACTTGTTAAAATATTATAAAGATTGGGAAAGTTAGTCTGATAAATAAATTCAAACCAACATCGCCACTCTAAAAGACCCAATTGTCTAAGCAAATCGTAATCATTTGACAGCTTAAAACGTATCACTCGAACTGTTTAAGGTGCTGCCTGCTTTTTGACGTGCATGCATCTATGAACTCCTTAAACAGGTCACATAATCTGTTTGACAAACGGTTACGATTATCTTACACAATCGGGGGGTTGATTATTATAATAGAACACAATAGAACACACGATCACAATAGAACGGCAACGGTCACGGTGATGCCGAGTCTATATACAGAGCCCTGCATAGCCCCATCGACAAGAAGAAAGAAAAAAACATCACAATGTTGCGAGAAAAACTGAACAACTTTATAAACAACTATTAGTCATATAAAAATTAGTTCTAGTGGAATATATATACTAATATTAGTGTATAAAGAAAAATGCGAAGTCTCAATACAAGTTTTTTTTTAATTTATTTACAGATTATTCCTTGGCAGAAATTATTAATTTCCTTTTCAAAGTATAAGGGAATGAGAAAGTGAACAAACTGTAGACAACAACAACTGAATAGGAACAATACAGGTCTAAAAAAATGTGATATTCTTTTTTGATATTTTTCTAATCTAACGTTACGTTGCGACGTAAGAAAAAAAATATTAGAATTTCGTTAAGACATTTGTGTATAAACTATTATGAAATTAGTTAAAGATAGACAAGGTAAAACAAATTAACACATCATCACCGGCCCACTATCGCGAAAGGGCCTAAGGGCCTAAGAGTTAAGGCCATAATTACAACTTGTAATTGAGACTTACCTGTAACCGCAGCTCTCAACATTGTTCGCCTTGTCTTTGAGCAGTTCCTCCTTCTCATGACGATGATACACAGAGTTAAACAACTTGTTAATGAAACTTACCGGAAACCACAGCTTCTCAACATTGTTTGCCTTGTCTTTGAGCAGTTCCTCCTTCTCCAAGTTGAGAGCGTTCACTAGAACCTCTAACTCCTTCACGCGCGTCGCCAACTCTTGCGATAACGATGACACACACAATTAAACAACTTGTTATTGAAACTTACCTGTAACCTCAGCTTCTCAACAGTGTCCGCCTTGTCTTTGAGCAGTTCCTCCTTCTCCAAGTTGAGAGCGTTCACTAGAACCTCTAACTCCTTCACGCGCGTCGCCAACTCTTGCGATGACGATGACACACACAGTTAAACAACTTGTTATTGAAACTTACCTGTAACCGCAGCTTCTCAACAGTGTCCGCCTTGTCTTTGAGCAGTTCCTCCTTCTCCAAGTTGAGAGCGTTCACTAGAACCTCTAACTCCTTCACGCGCGTCGCCAACTCTTGCGATGACGATAACACACACAGTTAAACAACTTGTTATTGAAACTTACCTGTAACCTCAGCTTCTCAACAGTGTCCGCCTTGTCTTTGAGCAGTTCCTCCTTCTCCAAGTTGAGAGCGTTCACTAGAACCTCTAACTCTTTCACGCGCGTCGCCAACTCTTGCGGTGAGGATGACAATTCCTGTTAACAAGCAGTTAGTATGTAGGTATAACTACCTCGTTGGTCTAACGGTTAGCATGTTTGACTGCGGCCAACGAGGTCCCGGGTTCGAGTACCGGATTGGTCATAACAAGTATTGAATTTTTCTGGCAAGAAATTAGTACTAGCCCGGAGTTAGGAAGCTGCCGGTGTTGCACCCCCGTGCCTCGGAGAGCACGTTAAGCCGTCGGTCCTGGTTATTATCACTAACATGATAATAGTCGTTAAAGCCCGCCAACCTGCATGGGAGCAACGTGCTGTGTCTAAGCTCTAATTCCTTCTCCTATGAGAGTGGAGACTTGTGCCCAGCAGTTAGTAGGCTGTAGTAGTGGTAACTGTCAACATGTAACCCATACTTACCTGTCAGTTACCTGTTATCTTATAGCTTACCTGTGAGCCAATGGTAGCGTTCACTTGTTCGAACCTCCTCAATTGGGTTTCTAACTCGCTGTTCCTCATAGTAAGAGCCATTATTTCCTCTTTGAGCTGTGCGGCCTCCTCTAAAACAATATATATTTACATTCTTGTAATACTAGAAGATACCAGTGTCGTCGCGTGCTTAGATTTAAGTATTTTTAAAATCGCAATGGAACTATTTGTTTTTCCAAGAATTTTAGCCTTTGTCCTCCCAGCTGAATAAAACGTATATTTGTAGCAAATATTGTCAAATGATAAATGAAATATCTGAATGACGCTCAGCTGTCACGCGAACAGGCTCATAAAAAAGGGGCCCGGACGGGTTCGAGGTGGGCAATTTCCGACAAAACACGTGAGTTGTAGCCGGTATATATTTATAGCTAAAATGAATATCACTCACGATAGTTTAAACGTTAAAATATCGTGAAAATTGTTAAATTAGATGGGCCGTGAAATCGTAGCAGACAGACACACTTTCGACACTGCGACTTTCGATTAAAGCGGTCTAACCTGGGAGGGAGATAACATTTATATAAAAACCGATTCAGTTTCTACGAGGCATCGTACCAAAATGCAAAATTGCTTGGCTTGGAAACCAATCCAGAGACAAAAAAATAACACATATAAATACCTGTAGTGGATTCAGCAGCGTCCCCCGACCGCAGATCGGCGATAGTTTGTGCGAGCAACGCGTTTTCTCGTTCCAGAGCTTTGAGCGCCACTCGATCGCTCGCGTTTGACGGTACCTGAAAATGATCAAACATTTGTCATCTTATCTATGATTAGAAGCTCTAGGAGAAATCAATGGGTATTTGCCGAATAAAACTTCAGTAAGGGTTATAAACCCCCCCCCCCCCCCCCCTTCTTTTAATTCTTTTTGCGCTCCCATTATACATACAGACTATAACAATATTTAAAAAATAGTTATCCATTTAATATTTAATTTGCACGCATGTACGCACGCACGCACGCACATAAGCACGTACCTGTTTAGTAGCATTCTTAGCCGGACTGAGTGGTGTGGGAGCGCCTAGGTCACACAGGCGAGAGCCCCCGGTGAATGTGAACCCGACGAAAGGCAAGTGTAGGCCAGAAAACGCGGCCGAAGCCCGGGGCGGCGGCACTGCTTCCGATAACCTGCAAAAAATTGAAAGATTGCATTTGAAATGCAATTACAGTGAAAATAGAAAAGCTAATTAATGGCCTCTACAGGTTATCTGTCACGTGAAAATTACGGTTTGCATGGGGAATACTTATCTTACGATTTCTTATGCAAGCCCGGCTTTTTGGCTTGCATGAAAGAAACGCCACTGAGTGAGTATAGATACATAAGTAACGCAGTCAGCATTGCTGGAGCTAGTCAATTCAGAAATGACAAATAAATGATTTATTTATTTCACGTAGGATAACTTGTGTCACACTGATTCTACTGAAAAGAGCCGGCAAGAAAATCAGCAGTTGCTCTTTTCTTAAAAAGCAAAATGTTACAATAAGTAAACAATACAACATGATACATTACATGTTACATTACAAGTATTGTACATAACATGTTAAGTTACATTACAAGTATTACACTGACTTGTGGACTATTGACTGGATGCGTGGCCGGTTGCTTCCATGTGTGGTTGAAATATTTCTAATGCAAAAATTACCGTATATCAGTGTCGTCCACATCGAAATTAGAAGTGTCCGTGGGGCTCGACACGTCAGGTACGAAAGGCGCTTGCATTTCCCGCACGCTGTCCCAGTCTAGACCCGCGAACCACGCGTGACTCTGCAAAGCAATATAATACTTGGATCAATAATAACTAGAAGTTTAAGCTAGAATAATATTACTTATTAGCCCATAGGCTAGATGGTAGTAGACAGTGAAGTTGCTGTTATATTGTAATGGAACTTTATGGTAAGAGGAAAAAAAAAAACTTGGATGATTGGGTATTTGACAAATAGTCAAATCAGCAACTTTTTTCAAACGCCAAAACGCGCGCTTATTATGGAATTTTGTATGAAATGCTAGAAAGTTCAACTTACTATTTTACTTTAATCGATAGTTTATGATGGTTATTGCACATAAAACTAACAGGGGACGTGGATATTACGACTTTTGGGATATCCTCTATATTCTATTCTTCTGTTAATTTTATGTTGAACCCAATTTAAACAAGATAATATTAAAAACTATTTAAAAAACAAGCTTTTATTTATTGGATAGAAGCAGCCATTACTTTGCGGAAGTCTATGACATAATAAGTAATAAAGGATTTCGACTCTGCGTATGGGAGCAATTATAAATAATTAAACACTATTATAAAGGATTTGAGCTGCTAAACGAACAAATAAACGTATCAAATTCACCTTTACTCAATTTATACATTAGTAGAGGGGACGAGGTGTGGCTATAGTTTGAGTCATGCCAAAAAGGTATAAAAGCCAGATTTTGCGACAAAATCCTCAATTTACAAGCTTGCCTTGTAGAGTCAACATATTCTGAAGATGCTCCGGTATCGGAGTGAAACGTACGTTGAGGGTATTTTTGTGGGCTTATGTGGTGTGGTGAATATCGCGGGCATCAAGTTCAAGATACGCACTGTACCACATAGATTTCCCTTCTGTGGCTGATTATAGCGAATTAAACTTCATTCGCTATAATCCGCCACACTTTACCGTCCGCCATATTGAATTTAGTGAGACGTCATTTTATGTTTCGTATCCTTCTCAGCAAAGCTGTTTAATTGATACCCATATCATGGGGTGCACGAAAAATAACTAATCCGCCATCTTTGGGAGTCTGCCATATTGGATTTAGAATGACGTCACTCAGCTACATTGTCATACAAACTAAACGTGTATACCAAATTTCAGGTCAATCGGTTGGGGATAACTGTTTTAAAATTCAGTTGCAAGATTTTACCTAAACATACACATAACATACACATATATACATTGCAAGTTAAAATAAAAGCTTATAAAAATACACATAAAAGAGGTTTATGAGAAAAATGTGAAACAAAACAAAAACAAAGTAATAGGAAATTTAGAATACCTTGAAATCCTGTAATCCATTTCTGCCTAATCTAGTTTCTGACGCGCATATCAACCTTCGGATGAGATCTTTGGCTTCCTCGGATACCTACCGGAGAAAATATGATTTGCTTTAAACAAAAAGATTGGCTGATAGCCTAGTGGTTAAGATGCCAGAACTCCTGTCCGGCGTCGCGGGTTCTATCCCCGGGCATGCACATCCAACTATTCGAAGGAATATCACTTGCTTCATACAGTGTAGGAAAACGTCGTAAGGAAACCTGCACGCCCGAGAGATCTTCAAAGTATTCTTGAAGGTGTGTGAAATTTGCCATTCCGCACTTGGTCAGCGTGGTGGCCTATGGCCAAATTATTCTCATTCCGATAGGAGACTCGTGCTCAATAGTGAGCCGACAATGTGTTGTAATAATGATGATGATTATTAGTAGTTCGTGATATAAGAGCGGTAATGAGGATTTTACATACGAGTTGACTCATGTCAGCCCGATGCCGCTAAGCGAGCGCTGGTCATTGTCATGAGTTTGTATAGACTGACTGTCTGACTGACAGTTCATTCACACTGTCACTTATTATGTACTAAAGAACGACTGTCTCTCTTACTCTGACTGTCTCCCACAATGTTAACAGAAATAGTTTGAGAAATGTTGGGAAATAGAAGGCTTAATTATTTAACTATACCTGTGCAGCGTGGTCGTCCGGTGGCGGGCAGTGGAAGGACCGTGCGTGGTTCATGATCTTCCCGTAAGTCTCCACCAGCGATTCCGCGTAGAACGGCGTCTCCCCGAATAGCATCTCGTACATACACACGCCTGTAGACATTAACAGATAGTAATGGTAAGGGTCTCCTCAAATGTATAACCCTCGTAGCTTTAGTTTTAAGATACCGTAACCAATTATCACCCTCATATTTTATATGTAAGTAATTTTTAACGTCAACAAGTGTACCTACAGTGTACCTATATTGAATAAATGATATTGAGTATTGAGTATAGGGAAAACGCAGCAAATCGCCATATTCCCGTCGAGCGACGTTGTTTTCACCCAAGTTTTTTCGGACCGGCTCAAGTCGATTGAGATTTGGGCGTCGATACACAGTAACTTTAGAGTAAAATAGACCTAAAAAGCTCTACATAAAGTGTAAAATCCAGTGCTACCGATTTTGATTTAACATAGGGTCGGCTTAGAGCGCTGACTGCAGGCAGGGATGAACTTATATATGAGGAGCGAGGAGGGACTTAGATATGAAAGTAAATCTATTCTAAATAAAATTTTAAAAAACTTATTTTTCCCAGAGCACGCACCTCTAACTTTCAGAGTTATGTACGTTTTAAGAAATTAAATATCACTTGCTTCAAACGGTGAACGGAAACATCTCGGAGGAACCTGCATAGCCGTGAATTCTTTATAATGTTCTCGAAAGTGTGTGAAATTGGCAGAATCCGAACTTGGCCAGCATGGTAGACTATGGCCAAATCCTTCTCATTCTGAGAGGAGACTCGTGCTGAGTAGTGAGCCGGGAATTTGTTGTAATGAAAATTATGATATTATAAAACATACCAAGTGACCACCAGTCGCATTCAGGTCCGTATCGCCCCTGGCCGTCTTCCATCGCCTGAAAACATAAATTGTAACTCTATACTACCATACTCTAAGGTACATTATTTCCTTCTTACTCATCCGACAGATGCTAAACAGAACCAGCTCAACTTTCAGTACAAAATTCAGTGATTCCAGCACAAAATTAGTATGCAGCTTGGAGGTGTGTGAAGGTGTTGGTGAGCCTTTGGTCTGCAATTTGTATGGGCGTCGACCATACTATAACGTTCTGTTATTACTATACGTACTATCATGCTGTCTCATATTTTTTTATTCAAATAAACTAATTAAAAGTGTTTTTGAATTAAATCTATCACTAGTTCGGAATGCCATTTCTACCAAGAAGACCCAGCAAGAAACTCGGTAGTTGCTCTTTTGAAAAAAATCATTCACAATTACATCAATGTGTGGGTACACCGCAGTCCTTAGCATTTCTGGAGCGAGTCAAATCCATGCTCTTTTATCATTTACATAATCATCAATAGTATAATAAGCTTTTTTCAGGAGCACACTTTTAATGGATTTCTTGAACTTGTGTTAAGGCAAGTTTTAAATACTGATATATAAAGGTTACACACATTAAACTGAATATGCGCAACGCATCTTTCCATACAGGATTCGGTTTCTACGGAATTTGGTTCAATTTCAGAGGTGGGATAAATCGAATTGCAGAAAATCAAAGAAGTACCAAGGGAGTTTTCGAAAACCTAAAATAACGCGGAAGAAGTCGCGGACATCCTCTAGTATGTACTAAATTTTATCAAGAAAATTCTTACCCTTAAAATTTCTGGCGATATGTAATCCGGTGTCCCCACCGCTACATTACTTTGTACCTGCAAGAAGAAAAATACTCTGTTATCACCACTTATGGATTGTTTCAGATTTCCAACATAGACGTGATTATATAATCACGTCTATGTTGGAAATCGGGAAGAGGGAAATAGAAGAGACTAGACTAGGAAAATAACTACAGAGGTGGATGCTGGGTGGAAAAGTGCAGGAATAGACTAGCTGTTCCACCCTGGCTTTGCTCAGCTAGAATTTCTTAGTATTAAACAGTAGGGGAACTTACACGTAAAAGCTTCTAGAACCAAGAGTTTGAAATGTTTATGTATGTGTGTGTTTATGTATGTCAGTCAGTCTCTCCTTCATATTATCTATATTCATATTTAATCTTTAACAAATTTTATGAAATTTGGTACTCTTCTCAGATTCTCAAAGAGAATTTGGTTGTATCACGGGGAAAGACATAAGCTACATTTTATCCCAGAAAATTAAAAGAGTCCAAAAGCTTTACCCCACGAGAACGAAGTCACGGGCAACATCTAGTTATCTATAATCTATAAAAAAATTACAAAAATTAGACTTTGCAGACTCTCATATTTGTTTACATCAAAGATACTTTTCTTATCAATATAAAACTTACTTTTCCATCGTCGCCTAGCCGTAAACACGAGCCAAAGTCAGCTAATCGAATATGTCCGCTTGCATCCAGTAGGACGTTGTCAGGTTTTATATCTCTGAAAAGATAAGTTAAATTACTTAATCACTGTTTCGGTGGTGGTAGTTCATTCCAGCACTTAGTTCCCAGTTAGGATTATTTGAAATGAAATCCTCCCATACAGAAACTTCTTGTTTTACTTGACTTTAGTCTGGTGTGAGGCTTCGGCCGTGTCTAGTTACTACCCTACAAAAGTGCCGCAAATTAGCGCCACCGATTTAGCGTTCTACTACGATGCCGTCTAGAAACTGATCAGGGATGTGGGTTTGACAAAACTGCCATACCCTTAATAGATTAGCCCGCTACCATCTTAGACTGCATAATCACTTACCATCAGGTTTAAAAAAAAATTGTATTAGTAGTGGTTGTATTGGACTGGACCTAATCCAGTGTAGCCCATAAAACATACAATAGCGGAGATGAGTGGAAGAGAAGGGGGAGGAAGAGAAGAAGTGAGGGGAAGAAGGTAGACGAAGAGAAAGAGAAAGAGAGAACAGAAATGCCTTACCTATGAACATATCTTAGCTCGTGAACGCTATGCACGGCTAGAACCATTTCAGCGATATAAAATCTAGCCATATCTTCTGGTAGTCGATCTTCGAACTTGGACAGGAGTGTGAGAAGATCCCCGCCACAGTAGTAATCCATTACCAGGTACTGGAAACAAGCAATGTTCAGGTCATTTTTTACCCGACTACGGCTAAGCCAAAAGGAATGGTTATGAATTTAGAAGCCTATGCATGCATAAAAATTATATTATTATTATTGTATTCTTTATTGCACACAAAAAAATATAGACCCATAATTACAAAAAAAAAGCTTGATCGTAGTGAAGCGTGCAAAGGCGGTCTTATTGCTAAAGCGATCTCTCCCAGACAACCTTTCGTGATTGGATTGGCGAAATCACGGGTTGTGTGGCAAGTAATTTAGTTTTTATAGAATAAGAAGATTGACTACATAAACACTACACACTAATATTACACATATAAATATCTACCATAAATTATAACTATTAATACATAATATACTACATTCTACTCCTAATGGATAGATAGTAGTTTTTCATACAACTTTTGAACATATGTAGGGATTTTGCCTGACGTATGTCAGCGGGGAGAGAATACCACAACTTGCCACAACTCCTCGTGAAAGAGTTATCATAGAATTTCGTACTGGACGGCATCTTTAGCTTGTTGTCGGTGCAGGAGCGAAGAAAGATCTGGCTATCTTTACCGAGGTAGCCAAAACGTTCTTTCAAGTAAGCCGGTGTTTGGGAGTAGAAGGACACGGCATGGAAGGATCATAAGCATTCCATCTAGTTTAACACTGTGGTAACCGCGTGGCGGTTACCGCAGTATTAAACTAGATGGCGCTAATTGTATCCACATCACAACATAGATAATCGACTGAGAACTTATAAGTTACATGCAAGTCTGGATCGCGCTTTCGAAGTTTTCTGAGGATAGTGCTATACATAGACTGTTTAAACTTACAACGGTCGGGCCAGAAGATCTTCCTATGGTGAGGACGAGTACCATTAACTCACTGGTCCCACATATGTTTGTATGTATGTAAGTTTGTATTTATGTATGTTCCACCGTAAGGCCTAACCAGTTGTCCTAAGTGCAACAAACGCGGCCTGCATGGCCGCGTTATCATCAAACAATAGCTGACCGTTCACGTGGCCTACGTTGTCGCGTACATACGTATGTCATTTTCTAAAGCGTCGCGTCGCGTGGCGTCGCTACTGTCGCTCACGTAGGACAATGGGTGAGATACCAAGCCGATTTTGACAAATAAGTCAATCAATTCGTTAATAAGGTCCAGGTAACATAATCATCATCATACTATATCCATACAGCATCATATATATACATACAGCCCATTAACGTCCCACTGCTGGGCACATGCCTCGAATCTCATAGGAGCGAAGGAATTAGAGCTTAGACCCACCACACTGCTCCAATGCGGGTTGGCGGGCTTTAACGATTATTATCATGTTAGTGATAATAACCGGGACCGACGGCTTAACGTGCTCTCCGAGGCACGGGGATGGAACACCGCCAACTTCCTAACTCCGAGCTAGTACTGAGAATTTCTAGTAAGAAAAACCCAACACTTAATTATGGCCCGAACCGGGACCTCGTCGGCCGCAGTCGACAATGTCAACCACTAGACCAACGAGGCAGTTGATAGTAGAACAAGTATGAAATGCTCACCAAGTTGTGTTCGTCCTGGAAGGCGTAGTGCAAATTTGTAATCCATCTTCTGTCACCGAACACCAGAACATCGCGCTCCTCTTGGAAACATGCCGTGTCCGCCCGCTGTGACAAATAATATTATGGTGTTTTTTTTTAATCCACTACAAGTTAGCCCTTGACTGCGATCTCACCTGATGGTAAGTGATGATGCAGTCTAAGACGGTAGCGGGCTAACTTGTTAGGGGCATGGCAGTTTTATTAAACCCATACCCCTATTCGGTTTCTACAAGGCATCGTACCGGAACGCTAAATCGCTTGGCGGCACTCCTTTGCCGGTAGGGTGGTAACTAGCCACGGCCGAAGCCTTCTATCCATACAAATAGTCAATCAATCAATCAATTATTTATTCAATTTAGATATACTGTGGGTACACATATTGACGTCCATTACTTATAAAACATGATGGTGATAACTAGTTACGGTACCTTAAAACTAAAACTACGAGGGTTCCAAACGCGCCCTGGTCTGAGCAGAGCCCCAACAAACTCAGCCGGGTTTTTTTTTTATTATCACCATCTCACAAATCATCTTAAATAAGGAACTATGAGAGCCATTAGAGCAAATTCTAGCTTCAAGCTTCCTTGTCATTTAAGTAATCCTTTACATGGTAGTAAGATTTTTCAATGAGTTTACATTAACTTTGAACTTAGTCAGAGACATTCCGATTCTACAATAAGCTCGTAAAAGACATGTTGAAGATGTCTTCTGAGAGCTTATTGTAGAAGCGGACACTGTTTCCAACGAATGAATTGCTAGTTTTACTAAGCCTAAAAGCAGGCATTACAAGTTTGTTTTTATTTCTAGTATTGACATTATGACAATCACTTTTCTTCTTGAATTTATCAAAGACGACGAATCTGGACGAAATTTGGCACAGAGATAGATTATAGTCTGGTACTTTTAATCCCGGAAAATTAAGGAGTTGCCGCTAGCATCAGCTAGTGATAATATTAAAAAAAGTTATTTTCAACTTTTTCGAGATCGCTTTCCAGCGTCGATATAAGTATTTGATATTACCTTGAGCATCTCCCATTTGTTGAGTATCTTCATGGCATACACTCTGTCCCCAGCCGTGGCTGATACGGCGCCACCTGTACTGTTAACGCCACAGTCGGTGCCCTGGAACAAACATTTATACCGATCATTGTCCAGACCAACCTTAAATGTTACCAAGTATATTCTGATTACCACAACTGAGTCAGAGTTGGTTTTGAATGTATGTATGGCCTACATGTTATACATAAATTATTGTTTATTACTCAGTCAGCTACGCTATCATGGCCTATCTGTTCAACCGATTTTGATGAAATTTGGCACAGGGATAGGTTGTATCCAAGAGAAAGGCATCAGCACAGAGATAGATTATAGTCTGGTATCACAGGCTACTTTTTATCCCGGAAAATCAAGTTATAAGAATAAAAAAAACTTAATCCATGGAGGAAATCGCAGGCGTCATCTAGTTTATAATATTAGCTAGGATTAGAATATTACCTGCATGAACGAAGCCCTCACAACGCACACCTCACCGAAAGCCCCTCGCCCTATCACCTTCACCAGCTCAAAGTCGTCGCGCGAGAGCCGCAGCCGCTTCAGGGCTGTCGCCACTGGCTTCACTATAATATAACACAAGTGACCAATTCTGTTAAACACAATCTTTAAACTAAACTAAAATGAAAGCTCTGAATCTAGCGCTGCCCATTTCTGCAGGGAATTATTATGAAAGGGCAATATTAATAGAGCTGTCATTTTAGTTTAGTTTAGAAATAGCCTCAAAGAGATAAGATCAGAATTAAGAGTGTAATTATTTATTAGTTACTAGTTTTTTTGGTTTGCCTTACTTAACTTAAGGTGTTGCCAGTGTTCAAAAATTCGGCCTGATGCCGAAATAACGCGGAATTTAGATACGTTCGAGGATCTAATCTAGGCATATTAGGATAAAAAATGCGTATTAAACCTTTAGTTAACACAAAGTTAAGACATTTTCAAATCAAAATTTTCATTTTTACCCGACTGCGGAACGCACAGGGTTATGTGTTCATCAGTCTATATATGTTTGTTTGTTCCTTGCAGGACAGCTACAGCCTAAACGCGTGGACCGATTTTGATGATTCTTGCACCAGATTATGCCGAGTATATCATTAGAGTGTCACTGTGGAAGCCGAATTTGAGAAAAAACAAAGTGGCGCCCTCTAGAAGCCATAATGTAACAAATTTAAAAAATAAAGTCGATAGACTATGGCGTGTGGGGTATCAATGAATAGGTCTTGCAAAATCATAGTTAGGTTCCCTTGATCATTTTCTCATTTTAACGATCATTTAGGATTTACGAGGTTTCAAAGGCTCATTTTTAGTGTATTCCTTCGTGTCGCACTACAGACAAAACGGCTGAACCGATTTTGATAATACTTGTACCAATAGCTTTATCTTAATCTTCCGAGTGTCATAACGGAAGCCGAATTTGAGAAAAAACAAAATGGCTGCCTCTAGAAGCCATAATGTAACAAATTAAAAAATAAAAGTCGATAGAATATGGCAAGTGGGGTATCGATGAATAGGTCTTGCAAAATCATAGTTAGGTTTCCTTGATCATTTTCTCATTTTAACGATCATTTAGGATTTACGAGGTTTCAAAGGCTCATTTTTAGTGTATTCCTTCGTGTCGCACTACAGAAAAAAAGGCTGAACCGATTTTGATAATACTTGTACCACTAGCTTTATCTTAATCTTCCGAGTGTCATAACGGAAGCCGAATTTGAGAAAAAACAAAATGGCTGCCTCTAGAAGCCATAATGTAACAAATTAAAAAATAAAAGTCGATAGAATATGGCAAGTGGGGTATCGATGAATAGGTCTTGCAAAATCATAGTTAGGTTCCCTTGATCATTTTCTCATTTTAACGATCATTTAGGATTTACGAGGTTTCAAAGGCTCATTTTTAGTGTATTCCTTCGTGTCGCACTACAGACAAAACGGCTGAACCGATTTTGATAATACTTATACCACTAGCTTTATCTTAATCTTCCGAGTGTCATAACGGAAGCCGAATTTGAGAAAAAACAAAATGGCTGCCTCTAGGAGCCATAATGTAACAAATTAAAAAATAAAAGTCGATAGAATATGGCAAGTGGGGTATCGATGAATAGGTCTTGCAAAATCATAGTTAGGTTTCCTTGATCATTTTCTCATTTTAACGATCATTTAGGATTTACGAGGTTTCAAAGGCTCATTTTTAGTGTATTCCTTCGTGTCGCACTACAGACAAAACGGCTGAACCGATTTTGATAATACTTGCACCACTAGATTTATCTTAATCTTCCGAGTGTCATAGCGGAAGCCGAATTTGAGAAAAACAAAATGGCGTCCACTAGAAGCCAATTAATAAATGAAAGTCCATACTCGATAGGTTATAGGCAAGTGGGGTATCGTTAGATAGGTCTTTTAAAATCACACCTAGGTTCCATAAACCATTTTTCCGTTTAAATGATAATTTAGGATTTACGAGCTTTCAAAGGAAATGTTTAAAGTTCCTACTCATATCATCTATATCGATCAAACTAGGTGGATTATCTCAAAAAGCACTCAACCGATTTTAACAATTATATCACTTATAGAAAGCTACATTATTATCAAGTAAAATAGGCTATATTTTATTTCCACAAAAATTGGAGATCCTTACGAAAATTGCAATAATGTGAGTTAAGTCGGAAAAAATCATCTTATCTGAGAGCTTACGTGGCGTGCGCTGCCTAAAACGTTAAAGTTATACGACAACAATGTATGGTGGAAACGTTCCTCTCAAAAAGTGCTAAAAAGAAGTCCACGATAGCATATAACTATCTTTTAAGGTTGACTCACAATAACCATTTTTATGACTTTCAAATTTGGTCTAAAACAGTGCTTTGCTTGCGAAGGTGTTTTTACCAACATAGTTATTAATCGTTAATTCCTTATCAAAAAAAATATCTTACTCATCTTAAGTATTTAATTAAGACAAAAATTGTCCTTTACACCATTCAATTTAGATGAATATCTTATGAGATATCATAGAAATAAAGTTTATCATGCAACAAAACATTAACTGCCTCGTTGGTCTAGCGGTTAGCGTAGTCGACTGTGGATCACGAGGTCCTGGGTTCGATTCCCGGTCGGGCATAAAAATTGTTAGGTATTGGGTTTTTCAATTATGAAATTCTCAGTGCCAGCCCGGAGTTGGAAGTTGGCGGTGTTTCACCCCCGTGCCTCGGAGAGCACGTTAAGCCGTCGGTCCCGGTTATTATCACTAACATGATAATAGTCGTTAAAGCCCGCCAACCCGCATTGGAGCAGCGTGGTGGGTCTAAGCTCCTAATTCCCTCTCTCCTATGACAGTGGAGGCCTGTGCCCAGCAGTGGGACGTTCATAGGCTGTAGTGGTGGTGGATGCAACAGAACACTTCAGGCGGATAAACGTCTTTTACAAATATCACTCGCGGGAAGCGCGTCCGCGAGGAGTGCGGTGCGGTGCGGTGGGGACTGATCTTTTTTTTTCGGATTGAATATAGTGCATAGGCCCTACTGGCCGCTACAGCGGCACTGGGGGGTTGACGAGCGCTAGGCGTCGCCGAGAAAAGAGCCCTAACGCTCGATGACATCGGGGGGGCAACGTCCTCCTAAGGGCGCCTCCTGTGAGGCTCGGACCACGGCTTAGGATGACGTTGGGATGAATGGGAGGTCGGTTGGACTAGATTAGTCCATACGCCCTCGAGGCCGTGAGTTAAGACCACGTCCGGGTGACGTGGATATCGTAGATATTGGGGTCCCCGTCTTCGCCGGCGAAGACGCTGTGTTGGGTTAGTGTTTGTGTGTAGCCCTAAGTAGGGAGCATTGTCGGTAGCGATTTGGTCATTGGGGTCGAAGGGGGACTGATCACTGGGGTGCTTGTGGTAAAACGAACTACAGCCGCACCGCGCACGACTGACGACAATTGCGTGCGAGCGTCCTGATGATGCCATCATCAGGACGCTCGCACGCAAAATTTCTTAATTTAAGCTTCGCAAGCCTATGCTTGTGAAGCTTAAATTAAGAAATTTTGACGCGTTTTCATAAATTGTTTAATTGGTACCTATTAATTTTGTTACATAATAGGTACCTAATAAATATTGTCATTTACCTACTGTAAAATTAAAGTTAGGTATAGTTATATTAATATAGTTTTGGCACCTACCTAAATAAGAGTCAATAAACCGTTAGTAAATCTAAATTAAGGAATCTAATAGTTTAAATAAATAAAAAATACAATTAATACAAAAGTAATGATTCTCATTACGGCAATAATATTATTAGGATTACCTTGCAGGTAGGTAAATAAACAACATAAATAACCAAAAAGTTTAAAATAAAAAAGTAATTTAAAAAAACAAAAAACCCGACTGCTTGGACACCAAAAAGTATAAAACAAGATGTGAATTTCATTATTATCAATTTACATAGTATAATACTTTTAATGAAATAATGTACAAAATAATATAGCCAATTCAGTATTCTCACAGCTCACGTTTTATAATAATATTTTTCTCTCATAATTAATTTTGTAATTATTACAAATTATCAAGGCGCAGTCGCACGTTAATATTAGCTAATGGACGTGCGACGCGCCTTGATAATTCGTAATAATTACAAAATTAATTATGAGAGAAAAATATTATTATAAAACGTGAGCTGTGAGAATACTGAATTGGCTATATTATTTTGTACATTATTTCATTAAAAGTATTATACTATGTAAATTGATAATAATGAAATTCACATCTTGTTTTATACTTTTTGGTGTCCAAGCAGTCGGGTTTTTTGTTTTTTTAAATTACTTTTTTAAAGAGTTGGAGTGTCATCAAGGAGTCTTTTCATATTCATTCTCCTCTCCCGTTTGAGGGAATGTTGTCTGGAATTGTCTGGAAGAGATTGCTTGGCCAATAAGACCGCCTTTGCACCCTTCTGTATTGTCTTTTTACCTTATAGTTTCTGTTTTATGTGTGTGCTATAAAGAGTTTATCTATCTAGCGCTAACATACCGTATAGTATAAAGTCCGCGATCGCCTTCTCTCGCCGCAGACTGCTGTTGCAACACTCGTCGTACAGCACCAACAGCATATCGATTAGCGTCTCCACACTGAGGCCCTGAGTCCTTGGCCCCTGGAGGCGGCGAGAGACGAACATCGTCTCTATTTGTTTTAACCGCTTTATACCTAAAACTGGAAGGCAAATTTGATTTTTGACAACAACGCTGTTTATTGTGGCCAATTGACTAATGCCAGTATATCTTACTAATATTATAAATGCGAAAGTTTGGATGGATGTATAGATGTCTGGAAGTATGGATGTTTGTTACTCAATCACGCCCCAACGGCTGAACGGATGTGGCTAAAATTTGGCACAGAGATAGATTATAGTCTGGAATAGCTACTATAGGCATAGGCTACTTTTTATTTCGGAAAATTAAGGAGTCGCGGACATTAGCTAGTTATCCATAATTAATATTATAAATGCGAAGAGTGTCTGTCTGCCTGCTACGCTTTAACTGCCCATCTATAGAACAGATTTTTAAGAAATTTACTATAGTTAGTTAGGTTAGGTTAGGCCTTAGTTGGATTCCCGGTGAAGGCCCCGGGATGTAACCTAACTAAGGCCCTGGGATGTAACCTGACTCTATAGTAAATTTCATACATAGCCTACAGTTTAACTCGCAAAGTTGAGGAGTTTCTCCGAGAAATAAAAAACTTAATCCACACAGATGAAATCGTGAGCATCATCCAATGAAAAATAATTAAGTATTATAATGTATTTAGTTTTTTAAATTCTTGTACCCTCCCTCCCTTCCTTCCCTCCTGTTTCGCTGCGTAACAATCAGCTTCCGCAGAGTGACAACGTCAAGTACATGGACATGTACTTAGATAGAAGCCTCACCTGGAAGAAACACGTCAAAACCAAGAGGGATGAGATCTACCATCGATATAGAGGACTATATTGGATGCTTGCCAGGAACTCTAGACTGTCCCTAGATAATAAGCTCCTGCTATATACTACAGCTGTTATAAAGCCGATATGGACATACGGTATCCAGCTCTGGGGATCAGCATGCGACATTGAAGTTATTCAAAGAGCACAAAATTATTATTAAAACAACTTTCGAACGCACCATGGTTCCTGCGCATTTCTGAAATCCATGAGCACTTAAAGGTGAACACAATAAAGGACGAAATAACATGTTATAGTTCTGACTATAAAACAAGGCTTGTAAAACACCCGAATCGCTTGGCAGCACAGTTGACGATGCCGCAAGCGATCCGTCGCTTAAAGAGAAGGCATATCCTAGACGATAAATAGCCGAGACATAGAGTGCTTCCCGCTGGGGAAGTTGCCTCTGATCGCCAACCCATCCTAGAACAAAACTGCTCATAGTCCACCGACTGATCGCACGATAAGACACAACCAAAAAAAAAATTTGTGAGATTAATCTGTTTATTGAATAGAAGCAGGCGTTACTTTGCGGAAGTCCATGATAGTGAATGAACTCGAAGTTTAATTCGCTATAATCCGCTACAGTAGACAAGTTCACAATCGTGCATTGTCGAGTCAACATCTCCTGAAGATGTTGAGAGTGATTTGGAGGATTTGTGTGGTATGGTGTTGTACCTGTGCGAATTGCTGGGTGGTGGGTGTCGCATGCTGCAGGTGAAAGACACGCACTGTACCACACAGATTTGTCTACTGTAGCGGATCATAGCGAATTAAACTTCGAGTTCATTCACCATTAATCTGTTTGTAAGAAATAGCCTAAATAACTCCTTGCTAAGCCCTTTACCTGTTTGCGACAGTTCCTTCAGTAGCATCTTATAAAATTAGCTTTTAATTTGGGCTCTTGAAAAGGTACAAAAACAGGCACAGACCATTTAAGGTAAAAGCATTAACGGTCGACACATTAAGTAGCCCACGAACTTTGCTCTTCTCTAAAAAACATATTAATTGAAATAGAACAGTAACAGTAATTTATATGGGTCTAGTAACTATTAGATAATACTCTTATATTGTAAAAACATTAATATTCAACAGCTTTCTAAACAAAATTTCAATTTTATTGAATCTAGTCCGAATCACCAATAGTTGACACCCCCTTTGCACTAATAGACGACATGCATTTTTCATGTAATTTTTCAAATAATTATATATTCTAACTATATATAGTTCATTTAGGGACAAAAATAATGTTGAAATGTTAAAAATTCATCACTAAACAATAATGAGTTTGTATTTTAGGAATCTACACAATTAAAAGCCTTCTTTTGTACCAAATGCAAAATATTTTTTTACGGTCCTATATTGGATTTATTGTAACTTCGTATACCCCATGACATGCGGAATAATGGGACAAAGTCATCGACACCGCAATCATCGAAATCTAATGAGTAGTTTAGGAATTATGAATAAATCTGTGTACTAATATTCTACACACCCACATCAACACAGACACGCACACTAAGACAATACTGACAATGTAGGGAGTGTCATCTATTTGATACCTCTTGAACAGTTTTGCACTTTTTGGTTGCCTTGACCTAATAGATGGCACTGTCTACTATTGGTATGGGTTATCAGAAACTTATGAAACTTAGACAGAACTATAATTATAGGAAATAGAAACGATTCCCATTCCCAGATTTACAGGAAATTAATTTAGGCTGTAACCCCAATAAATGACACCCATGTCATCTATTAAATTTTTTTTGGTACATAAAGAAGACACCCCTTAAAACAAAAATTCAACTTCCTTAACAAAAACCTTAAGGAATAACAGAGCAGGTGATCAGTCTTTTCCATAGTTGACTTCAACCATCAAGATATTATTATTGCATAATAAGACAGTTGTAAGTTTTTGCATAACAAAAGCAGATAAACCTAGGTATCTATTAGTTCAATTCGTCTTTTGATACGATTTACATTACTCTTATTTTAAGAGATTTTTTCGAAAGTGTCATCCTTTATTTCAGTGTCGGCCATTAGTGCTTGTACCTTATTAATATATTTGTGTAAACTCTACAATGTACATAAAGTAGGTATAGATTATACCCAATTATGAAGCCAAACACATAAATAGCTACATAAAGTACCTACAATCTACAGGAAACATGAACCAAAAAACAATGCGACCAAAACAAAAAGGATATCCCATGCCTTATGTGAACAATGTAATGTGCTGCATTGTGATTGCCCACCATAGCATTGCATGTGAATCAGTGGGTATGAACGTTTTAATTAATTAGTCTACGTCAGATAATTAACTTTACGGATAGTTAACAAAATGACCTTGATACACTTTTAGTACTGGTGAATATTCATACAGTGGATCAAAGCCCATAATTTGTTGATAACCTACACCTTTGTTTATGCCTCCAAGCTACATACTATTGCTTCAACAACCAGCATTGCGCACTGTTGTCTTAAAAGTGCTCAATGCTGGTTGTTGAAGCACGTCCAGGTCCGAACCCCAGCAGGGTCAATTTGAGAATTTATAATTTTTGGATTTTCTCTAGTCTGGTCGGCTGTAGCTAGTTACCACCTAACCGGCAAGGACATACCAAGCGATTAAGTATTCCGGTATGATGCAGTGTAGAAACCCACTAAGGGTTATGGGTTTTATATAACTGCTATACCTCTAACAGATTAGCCTGCTACCATCTAAACTGCATCATCACTTACTATCAGGTGAGATCACATTCAAGGGCTAATCTGTCTCAGACCAAATTGGGATAATATCTACGTTCCTCCTAGTTCAATCCCCCAGCACACACCTATAACTTTACAGAGTTATATGTATTTTAAGAAGTGAAATATCACTTGCTATTTTTTTTAATGGTGAAGGAAAACATTTTGAGGAAACCTGCATGCCTGAGAGTTCTCAATAATATTTGCAAAGGTGTGTGTCTGCCAAACAGCACTTAGCCAGGGTGGTAGATGCTGGCCTAACCATTTTCATTCTGGTAGGAGACTTATGCTCAGTAGTGAGGCAGTGATGGGTGGAAATGATAGTGATGATGAATAGGGTCCCTGGTCTACAGCGGACGCCTGCATCCAAGTGCAGAAAATAATCCCAGTATACAAAGATACAAAGAAGGGCTCCGGGTCACCAAATGTCCATAAAACAAAGTAAATCTTTAAAAAAAAACCACATAAAAATAAAGAAAGTCTTAAACAAAATAAATGCTTGAGCCTAATCTAAAAAAAACTATCTTGGTGATTAAAAATAATGAGAAAAACATTACTGAGACACAAATACGATGTTAGTTAATATTATCTTTCACAGACTAGTTAATGCCTGTAAACAAACAACTGATTTTGGCCTTTAAGATGAGTTCTAGGCAACTTTAATCACAACATAAAAGCATTTTCAAAACAAGATTTTCCTATTGCAAAATAGGTTAGCCAAACAGTTTTGACCATTTATTGTAAAAATTGTCAGCAATAAAGGTGATATGTAAAATCTGTGGATATAATACATAGGAATTTGCTTATTTTAAGGAAATGACAATAGATTATGTCCACTACTAATTCATTAAGGATTTTTTATTTATTTATTCATACGACATGACATAGCCGATAGGACCTTACAGTTTCCCAGTTTATTCACTGGAAGTCAGTTGACTCTAACAAGAATATTAAACAAGAAAAGATTACAATTATTTTGCTATAATCCACCAACAGAAAAAAATATGATCAAGCAAGCAGTTACAAGCGAAGCACCGCTTACCTTTCCAACCAAGCAAGAAAGCCAAGTTCCCAAGCAAGCAATGTCACCACCACTCACATGCACCACCACACATTCTTACTTGGGTGGGAAGGTAAACGGTGCTTGGCTTGTAACTGCATGCTTGACCATATAGAATTTTTTTTGTTGGCAGATTATAGCAAAATAATTGTAATCTTTTCTTGCTAAATCAGGTACTTCCACAAAGTAACACCTGATTCTATCCAATAATATTAAAAATCTTAAATAAAAGTACTTACTTAAAAATAAAATAAATTAAAAACTAAAATCTTAAATCCTAATCTAAATCATTGCAGTGGGATATAGTGCCCAAGATGCTGGCAGCATAGTCAATTTGGATGGCCAAACTTATTTATTACAGAGATAGGGCGCCTCCAAGGAAATGATATAGAGTTATTATTCTAGAAAAACAAGGAGTTCCTGCAGGCCTTAAAGAAACTTAATCCATACAGAACATAAAATTGCAGGCGTCATCTAGATTGAACATAAACGGTTGTCTGTGAAATGTTAATTGACAGACAGACACTTCTGCATTTTTAATTAATTTGTATAAAAATCTCTCACCTGGAACATTATTTGTTGGGGCTAATGCCCAATCAGGGGACGAGTCTTCTTCGTCGGACATGGTCGTAACTCACAAACAACACTTATCAAATCAACGTAACACTAACAGACATGTCCTTAGCACTCTCACTTCATGAGATTCACAAAAACGTAAATACTATTTGAGTGAGCATTATTTTGGATTATCGATCCGAATGGTTTGTTCCATTTTCATATTTCTGAAACAAAAAGTATTCTTTCGTGGTACTTCATTTTTAAAGTTATTAAAGCCCATGTTCACTAAGGGATACATGTCCTGCAACCTCATCCAACACTAATTCTACATGGAATTGATAATATGTCCAGTAGTGAATACATGGCTTAAACATATCTATTAATCGTCTAAACTCTAAGTATTTCAGTTTCTATCAAGATGTGCTATATTTAAGCCCTAATAGCAAATTCTTATAAATTGCATAAGTAAGTACAATTATTAATTGTTATATTCAAATCCAGCTTTTGATATAGCAGCAACAATGATTAAGAAACATTGATGTTTATTAATACTCAAAAATATTTTTTGTTGAAATTGAGTATTAAGAAATCAATGCGATGGTCCTTAAATATTTTCCTTCTTTACAGAAAAGTAAACCTTGGACCTGTTTAAGCTCTATATACCACCCAGCCTTTCTTAATTTTGGGCAGGATTCTATCAAACCATGAAACTTATTGTATTTCATATCATTTTAAGAAATAGTTGCTTCTTGTATTAGTATGTCAGAAAATGAATATATTTCATACATGTATAGTTAGCACCAATCAAATAGTTCTCTAAACTGAAGTGTAAGTGCTTGTTTGCGCAGCTCTCACACAAACTGTCAAAGTCAACATACATACATGCAAAAATATGCTATTGTGATGTGTCTTGCAGTCAACTTCAGATACAACTAAATGATTGGCGCCAGCTCTAAGTAACATGCATTAAAAAAACAGTGGGGCCTATTCTGTATCATCAATCTCTAAATTAAAATGACAGCTAAATCTAGTGCTGCCTCTTTCCTCAGAGAGTTATGAAACAGATAGCAATATAAAAAAAAGAGGTGTCATTTTAGTTTAGAGATGGTGTACAACAGGCCCCAAATTGGCCCAGTGTAAAACTAAAATAGGATTATTATTTATGGAGCTACAAAAGTGTGTGGGTGATGTCAAATTTTACATGAGTTTTTAAATAGCTACACTAACTTTACAATCTAGTATTGCAAATTAGAGACATTAAGTAATTAAATATAATTTGAATACGATTATAGTAAATATTGCTAATTTTTAAAGATTGTTGAAACACAACGTATGACAAAATCCTATTGACCAGGGTAACAGGAAATCAGAAGAGATTTTAACTATTGTCTACTTATTCTAAGGCAACTAATGCTTTCTATTCATTTATTACAAGGTTGCGAATGTCAGTTGATACTAGAGCGCTTTCGCAACCTCAAGATTTGAACTTTATTTAGACAGCATAGCATTTTATATACAAAAAAACCTAAGGCGAAGCCGATGACATATCGATACGTTTCCGCATGAAGACTATAAATAAACCAAAATATTAATGTGAGCGTTATTTGCGTAACATAATAGTGTATTTACCAACAAGTTTAACGTACAAATTTTTATCCTAAACCTCTGTACAACACCACAAATATCTTAACCTAAATTGAATCCAATCGATTGTTATGCAAAAACACCCCGATGAGTCACCATCGTCACTTTGATAGCACAACTGTATTCTTTAACTGCAATATTCACCTGATTATTTTTTCAAATCTTTATCAATAATGGTGCAGCTAATATTTTTCAAAACGAAAATAATTTTCGAGTCTTTCGAAAGCAGACATTTTCCTCGGGAGTCGGAGACACTAAAAATGTTGCCATATCAAAAAAATAGTTGTCACAATTATTATTATTTTATATGGTCTATACTATTTAATTATAAATATTTTTTATTTTTATATATAACTGTATTGTAGTTTTACAAATTCCAAATACCATCTAAAAATTCATAAGTTGCGTAGTAAACAACCAATAAAGCATCTGGCCCTGAGTGGGAATCAACAATGGATCATGAAAATGTTACCAGTATTCAGTCGGTGCATGTCCGACCAGTGTCCGACCATATGTTACTTGTCTCTGATGTCCGACAAATTAAGTCGACTACAGGATAGCGGTGCGCGAATCTCATGACTTATCATAATCTAATTTCTGGCAGGGTTTGACTGAGTCTGAGGTCTATGAAATTAGAGTAAAGTAAAACTATATCTAACTGAATTATGATATACAAGCATGTTTTTAATGTGGGATATCATTATTCAGTAGGCTATATTTCATAACTTGCGGTTAAGTACCAAGTTATTATGAACGTGTAAGATACCTTGAAAACACATATAAATTGTTTCTTTAAAAATCTTTCTACTTTCTAGACTTCTACTTCTGAATTCTAAGACCTTCCTACTTCTGGATCCTTTTAAAAAAGTGCAGCTTTTATTTAAAATACGTCAGTCTGTCTGTCTATCTGCTACACTTTAACGGATCATCTTTTCAACCGATTTTAATGATTGCATCCCGGGGCAGGACAATTGGCTACTTTTTATCCCGGAAAATTAGAAGTTTCCCCACGTATTAAAAAAAACTTGATCTACGGACAAAGTCGCGGTTTCACCTCGTGAGTTGTTTTTTTATATATTTTTAGTATGTGAGTTATATTTGTAAAAATACTAACAAATTAACAAAAAAAGACTTTTTTTACAGGTCGTGACTCGTGAGTTTTGAATTATCCTCACAAAGTTTATAAAACGTTTCTCAGAGGAACATTTGCTACTTGTTCTTTTCTTTCAATGGAATTGCTAAATTCAGAAGTCGTCAAACTGGCAACGTCCTTGTTCCGAGATATAGCCGGAAATGCCATTATCGAAAGTCCTTTTTAATATTTTAACTTTAAAATATACTTTAATTAAGATAAAGTAATCATTCTAGGTATTAATTAATGCTCCCAAAAATTACAGTTCTAAATTAAATTCTTGCAGTGCTGTAAAAAGACAAAATTAAGCAAAAATTCCACAATAAAAAGTGTCTCAATTGACAGAGCGTCATTGTACGTAATGGAGTCGATGTTCTGTTCAACAAAGTCGTGATCAAAGAAATTTAACTGTTTTTATGGAAATCTCACATAAAACTGTGCATAATTGTGTATTGTCGGAGTAAAGTGAACATTTAAGAGTAATATATGGATACCAAGACGGATAAAACGTGTCTAAACAACCTCATTTTGTCATCATTGGTATGTGTGCCATCAAAATATTTTGGAAAGTTCGATGTATTTGGCATATAACGTGATGTAGTGTGATTTTGTTCAGTAAAAAGTTTAAATTGAATCGTTCCAATGCCAGTTTAGTGTATTTTTCATAGTTTAAAGTGAATATCGTTCAGATATTCTATAGCTTTGTCGTCCGCGTAACTTGGTAGCTGTGGGAAAGGTCATGCATTCATTTACGATTCTTCGTTTTTATTTTCAGAACCTTAGCAACCCAATTCTCATTATGGGAACACTGAGTGCGTTATAAAAGGGCTTAAATAGCAGTTTGGAGTGCCAAAACACGCGGGTTAATGGTTCTAAGAGGGCAAGTTTGTTTCCCAACATCAGATGAAGGAATGGCTTCTGATCAACCTGTTAAGAAGAAACAGAGGATAGATGGGCCCGATATTGACGATGGGAGCGACAGATCTGGTGAGGATATCCTCACGGAGCTTTATGATTCGGAAACCCCTCCGGCTGATACCTCCGGGGAGTACACTACTAGGAACGGGGAATCTCCAGACAGTGGTACAGTAAGTGAGGATGCTGTTGATTGTTCTACCATTCTGAGGCTTCCTAGTGACACAAATGTTGACATTATCCCCTCTTGTTCCAACAATGTACCACATTGGACAGCGGCTGATGATAAACTCTTATCCGAGCTAAGAATCATTCAAACAGCTTTAGTGAGTCAGTGCTTATGTGGTTTTAATGAAAACACTATATCTCAGCTCTTTGATAGGAGGCTACATATCGCAGCCTGGCCACTAACATGTTCCCTAACATACCTTTCCACTATGCAACTTATGTTCGACATATATTTGAAACAAAACCACACAGGCACTATATGTTCAAGACTTATGTATGCATGCGATGTTTTTGTTAGGAACAGGCATGATTGGATAACTGAGGTTGTTGAATTATCTGAGCACAAGAGTAAATTCATGACGTTTGTGGCGTGCAGGGTACTAGCTAGTTTTTTAATTGTTTCAAAAGACACTGTTGATGAAAATTGGTTACAACAGATAACTGAAAATATTTATTTATTCGATAGGATAAACAGGATAACTGTTCAGAAGATGAACTTTAGTTTAGACATTATAAAAAGGATAGTTGAATGGAAAGATGTAGAACAGCATCCTCTAGAAGAGAGTAGTTATGTAAATACAGGAGGAAATGTTCATGTTCAAGAAGATAATCCATTTAGAAGTACAAGCAGTAGCAGTAGTAGTACACAAATGCCTTCTAGTTCTCGTGGTGATAATTTACATAGTGCCTTTTCTAATTTGCAAACACATAGTTCACCATCAACATCAGGTGAAAAGTCTAGTAGTAAACCTATACAGTTTAAACTTCACGAGCCAGTGTTGAAGTTTCCTGCGGAGCCGAACAGTGGTATGGAGCAATCTGATTCACCAGAACCACCTCCGTCAAGGATAGAAAGGGTTAATGAACATGGTTGCATAACTGTAATACTAACAGACTCTGAATCTTTCGACACTTCTCACATAAAGTGTCTAACCATAAAAACATTGGAGCATCACTGGCCAGTGTTGGTTAAAAACATGAAACTTCTCTTACTAAGGTACCTGAATTTATCTAACGCTGAAAATTGTATATTAACTTTTTTCTCCCTATGGGAGAACATAATTAGTGTGAAGGCGAATCTCTCAGTTATAGATACGAAGCCGTTTTATGCAGATTTGCAGGGTTTTGTTGATCTGTTAAGGAATACTATGTTGCCGAGTTTGATTTATACACATTTGCTTAGTTTGTTCAATGAGGTGCTGTGCTATGGCTCTACACTGGCCTTACAGGACATATTGCCTGAAGAAATATGTTGTCTAGCTCATTCTATTGTTAGATACGTCAAAGACTTTAGACTACTAAGTGAAGTCAGGGTTCAGAATAGTAGAAGTGGTTTTGGTTTCTTAGGTCACAACTGCACAGTGATTAGAGATTATGCATTAGGTACAGATGTTGCTCCTTTGTCTTCTTCAATACAGTTGGTAGACCAGAGTTATGGTGAAGAAGAAAACGAAGATTCTTCTCAATCATCAAACATAGACAAGACAATGTTACAACGCATGTCTCTATTAGTGTTGAAATCTGTAGCAGTTACAGTCAAAGAAATGCGATGCGATTCATCTGACAGTTCCATAGATTCCTCTGATTATAATGCTATACAAGACATGCAGATTGTTGAAAGATCTATTCGTGATGTTCTGAAGAAACTAGATGTGTTTATCCGAAACTGTTTTGAATTCCATCCGGAGACTCCATTCACAAAGATGCTCATCCATCTATTCAGCGAGCAAGATGATTACTTGATTGAATCAATGGTTTGTACTCTAGATATCACCGTTGGTATTGTTTATAGGAATTCAATGTATCCGGATTTAATACCGATGTTAAACCCAATCATGTCGTTTATAGAGTTTCTCAAAGTTGTTTCGCATGATAGCGATGTATTGTTGGATTATCTCGTAAGTAACGAGACATGTTTCCTGCTGTATTTGCTTCGATTTTTGAAGTACGTTAGGAGAAATTGGCCTAAATTCTTAGAGACGTGCCAACAGACCGACTCAGGCAGCTCGAGAGGTCTAGATGACACAATGAGGGTGCTGATAAGGTTACGGTTACAGATAAGTAGATTAGTGTCAAGATCCCTGTTCCCTTATAACATAAGCCCAGTACTGAGACTCTTAGAAGTTTGCGAAAGCTTGTACGAAGGGAATGAGTTTAGCTGAATATATTAATATATATAGAATAATATTGCCATCACAATGAACATTTAAATGGTACAAATTTTATTCTAAAATCTGACGTTCAATATTTTTGTTAAAATATGTTGATCTAATGAGAAGTAGCACATAAATAAAATTAAAATAATTATTTTTCTTGTATAAATTCAAGTGCATATTAATTTGATTGAACTTTGAATGAATTCATACTGTGTATGTTCTGTTAATTTTTATGTTTTGGTTATAATTTGTAGTGACTTAAACTTGATATTTTGTGAAATAAATAATTAAAAAAAAGGTCATCTAATTTTCATTATTTGATAGTTTTATAATTGATTCTAATCAACTTTTGAATTAAATGAAGACTGGCACATTAAAAATTAAAATTAATTCATTAACATTCCAAATGATTACATATTTATGTTTTGTTTAAATAATGACATACATAGGTTACATTTTTAGTTTTAGTAGTTAATTAGATTAGATTATTTAACTTATATTAAATATAATGCTGTAATTATTGTATAACTCATTATAATGAATGTCTTCCTTGAATAGTATTTTTTATATACATTTAACTTGTAATATCCTGTTGTAGTCAAAAACTGAACCACTGCCTCTTGGGTTGATTAGTTAATATTGATGTTGGCAAAAGTTACAAATAATTAGTGCATAGTGATCGAGTCAATATTTCTGCAGTTTGCCTTGAAGAGTAGGCATTGTTGTTATCAAAAATATGCTACCTCCTCACTCCAATCAGTCTGCCGGGCCCTAAGGAGTCGGAGCTCTTAAAGTGTATGTTAGCAATTTGTTTTTCAATAATTATAATGTACATATTTTTAACTATACAAAATTTTGTGCCTTACCACCAGTTACGATGGTGCTTTGCCTATATTAATCTTTAATATTATTTTAATTAAATTAATTTTTAACAAACAATAAGTACATTTATGTTCACTAGAAAATTTTAAATTTCGTTAATTGTTCAAGATTATTAGATACAGATATTCTTCATCCAAACCAATTTTTACTACAAATGGGTCAACTGAAAAGTTCTATCCACTTGTTGTACATTGAAAAAAAAACATATTTAACAAAAATTAAAATTTCTCAGTGATAACATAACTTTTACGTAATATAACATTAATTTATGTTACATAATCTAGCTTTTAATAGGATAAATAATTGATAGCATTAATTTATTTTCCATTGGTTGTATATTATTAGTTTTAATGCATATGAAAATGCGGGTTTTAGATATTTGTTATTAACTAAATTATAATATCTGATGTCATAATGTAAATATTACATGCCATCATTTTGTACCATGTAACTATTGACTTATCAGTAAATGTAATCAGTATTAATACAATATTATAATTTATATAAAATATATATACAACATATTTTAGTAATAATTTTAAATATATTTTTGGGCAAAGTACAAAAGGTATAGAGTAGAGAATGTCCGCTTAGGTTCGATTTGTACGTAACTTTTGGAAAGGGTTGCTCTTTAGAAATGAGCGCGAGGAATCCTCTTTGTTTTGTTCTTTTCCGATTTGATCACTCTATGGACTTTGCCTGAAAATATAACTATATCATCTTTAATAATGACATCCTAAAAGAAACTTTAATATTATGGTTATTTGATAAATATGTCTGAACATCTTTAAACAAGCAAAAGAATGTTAGGCAGTCAATTAAACAAAAATATTCCATTTAACGAAACTGTGCTCTCGGGGTATTATTTAACATGCGTTATGATAAAATACAAAATTTATTTGGACGTATTATGCTACAAACGTTTATAACATGGTAAATTGGTAACTAAATTAAAAAACTAAAATCTTCAAAACAAGTTTAGATTAAAAAGTTGAAAAAAATTAATCAATTGCCTAATAAGTTTCCAGTGGTGTCAAATATACATTCAATGCAATTTGTAAAAAAATATATAAACTTTAATTTATATTTTTCTTAAAGATTTTACTTTATTTTTCTTAAATATAGTATGAATGTCTATTAGAATACTTTCATATTCTTAACAGAATGAAATAAACTATACTGTATCAGAAATAAATCAAAATGTATTTGTTGCTATTTTATGATCCGATTCGATGGAGAAGTTTCTTAATAATTAAGGTAAAAATAACAAAAATATGAATCATTAAAATATCTCCACAAATGAAAAAGTCTAAACATGCGCTTGCAAGCATTTTTGATAAGGTAGTGTGTCGTCACCCCACCGTTACGGCCGTACGTTACGTTAAACAATCGAATAAATGGTGTAAAGTAATGGGGAGTGACTTAATATGACCTAAAAGCACTTTTATGTATATGAAAATTATTTTGATGTAACTATTAGTAATGGGCGTTGTGCGTTAAAATACTAAGGGCCCTTGCACAAGGGCTGTTAAATTGATTTAGTATTTTTTTAATGCTGTCACTTTTTGGCAACTGCAATATGCTTTTGCCAAAAAGTGACAGCATTACGATAATTAACTATATCTGTTTAAAATTAATGTACCTTTGCGAGCGGCCCATAAACTTTAATAATTTATTTGTCTGTAATTTATTGATGGATTTCAAAAATAATTTTACAGATTTATTAGTTTTGATCTATATTTTAATTTCATTGTGTTAAAAATGAAATTAATGAACTTCACCATTAACGTTCAAAGATTTATATGTTCACTTCACTTGCAACTTTGCTGTTTAAATAAAAAATGTTCAATAAAAAAATATATCAATTGATGTAGAAAGTTGCGAAGCGTGAAATGTTAAAAATTGGTCATTTAAATAAAAATATAAAGTTTTTACCAAGTTACAGTTTCATATCAAATTATGTATATTGGATCTTACCTAAATATTTTTACTGATGAAACCTCAGTGGACTGTTATACTATAAGTGTATATTTCAACATTGTTTTATAGAATAAGTTTTTTTTTATAATATAGTGCATATTGATTAATTACTAGCAGTGAATCTCAATCGCAAAAGTCAAAAATTAATGTTGCAAGGCAGTTTTACTTATAAAGCATGTTATTAACCTTTGGTAAAGAATTTTTAACTTTTTGGTGTATTCAGAACTTTAGACCACATAATATGTTATAAAGCATTTTTAACAAGTGTCTTGTATAACTGTTTGATTTGTTATATAACAAAAGTTTTATAGCATACAAGGTTTGGACACACTTTAATATTTATTATATTTGATTGATATGTATCAAACGTAGTAAGCTCATCTGAATAGTTAAGATAGCCTTACTTAACCCTGTTAATGTTCAGTAATCGTTAATCGTTAATTTAATATAAAAATAATAAAATGAAATATTTTTGTACATGATGCGTAATTTTTGGTTTTATTTTACTCAATTTCTTTTCATTTTGATTAATCGGTGCTGAACGGTGATTAATCGGCGCCTAATTAAGATTGTTGTCTTTGCGTCGTATTTACTACTCATTGTTTAGGGCCATTGGCTCACACAGGAATCGAACTAGGCACAAGGGAATTATTTACTGGCAGGTTTTAATGAAAAAAAAAAATAGATTTGCTCTATTTAATTGGAGTAAGCCGAGCTTTTATGCCTCTATGAGCTGCGCATTACTGGTCGATCCAGAACAGTTTCGTAATACCACACCTACCCATTGGTGAGAGTCTGTGCCCGCTCTCTTTTAGGTTACTTTTATGAAAGCCTAGCGATTATGAATAACGAATGTTATCTACTATCCCCATAATAATAAAACCGCTAGCTAACACCCACGACTTCTTCAGGTGGATTTAGGATTAATTAGGATCCCATTGTAATTTCTCAGGCCTTGTCTACGTTTTGTACATGCATGCAACACTTAGTTTCTACTATGTACGACGGTCACGATATAATACTTTACCATAATACCTAGAGTTACGATACGTCTCTGATGCAGAGAAATCGTATAGAGGACATTTAAATTAATGGAATATTCCATTTCTCTGAACATATCTACAATATGTGTTGTAAGTAGGTACATATTAAATATCGAATCAGTAAAACGTATAGTCCCACAAACTTATATGACCCGGTGGCCAAAATTGGATCGAATTTTTACGCCTGTTTAGTTTTAGTAGATACTAGCGACGCTGTCACCGGGTCAGATAAGTTTGTGGGACTATATTATCACAGAGTACATTATATATGACCATATTCTACGATGTTGAGCTAGACATTCTGTTATAACTAATTATGTACCTACTTAATCACTTATTCCCCTGTAATCACCATGTTTTTAGATTTTCCACACATTTTACTTTCAAGTCGATTGCTACTAAGCGCGCACTTGTACGATAAAACAACTAGAACGTAAAAAAAATCCAAAGTGCCCCTACAAATGCAATATTTTTCTGACCTGACCTACTTTCCTATTTAGAATGCTAACATGAAATTGGGCCAAGTGCTTGGCTCTGCAACGCTAGTAGAGCAAGGTGGCAGATTCTACAAAAATAGTAGGTAAGGGAAACGAGAGGGTTGCTTTCGCCTGCTTATTTATACTTGTAGAGGAGTTAGGACTATTTTATTGTCCTTATGTGCTGACCGTATGACCTTACAAAGAATTAAAAAAATAGTACATTACTGCCCAGGTCGGAAATCAAGCAATTCACGGTTGGGCGATGGAATACTGGAAGAATGAGGCGAAGCCGAGTACTTCCCAAGTGATTTAGAATGAGGCGCCAGCCGGGGCCTTAGTAAACAAGGCCGTGAATTGTTATTTCGGCAGAGACTTTTATAGTACTTTTCTCTAATTTGCGAGGAATCAATAATAACTGTTAAGAAAGATTTTTTAATTGCCGATAGATGGCGTTGACTCTCCTTAAGAGCGGGTACAAAGCGAGCAAAAAATCAGATTTCAACCGCGCGCCTCTCGCGTCCCGCTCTCGTCATGACTCAAATCCTACGCGGTGCCGGGTAAATCCGAGCGTGCCCGAGCGCCCAATGGCTGCCCCGTCTCAGGCGCTCTTGTGTTTTGGTGCACAGTATAGGTAAGATAATCAGATAAAAACCAGCAAGTGCATATTGCATATTGGATCACCTAGCCTCATTTCGGAACCCTAAACATATTCTTCGATACTGATAAACACACAAAGGTAGTTATATCTTTCATTATTTATGGGGGCTTTTAGGGTTATTTAACACACATTAATACTAACAGTATTTTTAGGCACCCTTATAGGATCGCTTCGTTGTACGTCTGTCAAGAAACCTATAGGGTACTTCCCGTTGACCTAGAATCATGAAATTTGGCAGGTCGGTAGGTCTTATAGCACAAATGAAGGGAAAAATTTGTGGTTACATCACAAAAAAAAAATTAAAATGTGGCCAAAACAAATAATTAGTAATTTTCAAAGTAAGATAACTATGCCAAGTGGGGTATCATATAAAAGAGCTTTACCTATACATTCTAAAACAGATTCTTATTTATTTTTATACGTAATAATTTTTGATTTATCGTACAAAATGTCATTAAAAATACCGTTCTCTCTTTATCTCCACAATTTACTAATCGAAAAATCTGAAATAATTATGGTCAATAGAGGTTTATGCATATTTTACATGAAAAATAAAATCTATGCTCTAGCTATCATAGTTTTTTGATATCAACAATAAATCTCTACAAATTAAAGTTAAAGTCAAAGAATGTTGATTCAATATAGGTAGATAAACTACACTTATTGACGTCCAGTTATTTGTAAAATATAAAATATAATGGTGATAATCAGTGACGGTATCTTAGTTAGTTTTGCTTTTCGTTAATAAAAGTGATTTTATTACTTCTTCTGTAGTACGGAACCCATGGTGCGAGAATCTGACTCACACTTAGCCGGTTTTTTGTATGAAACTTTTTTATTATCATATGTCTGCCCACTACACTATTTATTCGTAGCTCTATCTCTCTGTTATTCAATATTGTAGTTCGCTAGAGTAAGAACACTGCTCACCCGGAATCGGAGCGCCAATGCCGCCAAATAGTGCGGGCGCTGATCTGTATCTATGCGTTCTGGCGAATAATATTTCTGAATGGTAGAAAGGGACTTTATTTTTCTATTTTTCGTTTAGTAAATTATTTAATAATAAAAGTTATCAAGGTGCAATCGCACGTTAATATTTGTTTGTTGTAGTGAACGTGTGAACTGCGAGTACGCCTTGGTCAATTATAATAAACTAACTTATGCTCGCGACTTCGTTCGCGTGGATTACATAAATTTCAAAGCCCCATTTAACCCAGTTAGGGAAAATTTCGAAAAATCCTTTCTTATTGGATCCTTTCTTTACAAATAACACACCCTCCAAATTTCATGTTTCTAGGACCAGCGGTTTAGGCTGTGCGTTTAAAATTTTGGCTACAATTTCCTTTTTAATTACAACTCGGGAACCCAGATGTCGTTTTGCGAGAATTCGGTTCAAATAGCAAAGTCAAAATCAAAATCCTATTACGATCAAAAGGAACCCCAGATTTCGATTCTGAAAAAAACTTTGTCCTATAATAAGGAATTTCAAACTTTTAAATTTACTTTTAGGATAAGGAATCTTTATAGTTTAACTGTGTCAGTCTATCCATCTATCCGCCCGCTGCTTATTTCAGACTAGCTTATGCTCGCGACTTCGTCCGCGTGGACTTGCAACAACTGCACGCAATACTAGTCATATAAAAATAAAGAAAAACTATTTTTAAAAATTATTAAAAACCATCGTACTTTTTTGCATATACTACCCGTGCCGTCATTGCTTTAGCACTCAGCACATTGAATTCTGCGCTCTAAAGTCAAAGGGTAAAAGGTCGATATTTTAAAGCGATAGTACTCTTCAACTTAACAATTTATTTACCTATCAAAAGTAAATAAATATTTACATTTAAAGTATAAAAATAATATAAAATAATTTAAAAAATACCCAATCTCTAATTAATATACACGCTATATATGAAAACACACAATCTCTATTTTACATGTAAACGCTATATCTAAAAAATACAAAACAAAATAATTAATCGGCGCTCGAGCACAGAAATACAGTCTTCTCGTCTCAATGGAGTGATCGCGACTAATTGTCAATTGATGAAAAAAAATATGCCCAAAGCCTCGTGTCAGGTGAGAAAGACGATCGCGTTTTGCGCGGAATAGGAATGTAGTAAACGCCAAAAATCTCTTATTTATTATCTCTTAAAATATAGTTTTATTTTTTAAATCGCTTAGGTGAGCCCTTGGTAATATTAATTGGAATTACATATTAAAATTTTAGCTCTGTAATATGTATTACATTGAAAATAAATTGAAATTAGTCGAAAATTAGACCTAACTTCGTGATTTTTTTTTATCGATAAAATTTTATTCTTTTATGTTTTTACGTATCCAGTCTCTTGAAATTATGGTGTAATATTTATATGTTTTTTTTCGGGTAGGTGAAACTTGATCTACTATTGTAAAAATCAAATCTCAAACTGGCATTTTCACTTTGTACCCGCTCTTAACTTACGCTAAAAATAAAATTATCTGATTTCTTTGTGTTAGCGAAATAGAAAAAAAGCAACGAGGTGTATTTAAAGTTTAACAGGATATATATAGGTATAATGTACGCACGATAATAATCCTTTCTCCAGTTTCTCCCAAAATGGTAAATCATAGGCGCGGGATATACGAGGCGCAGCGGCGGCTCGGTGGCGATGTGGCCTAGACCTGTAGACCTTGCGTTTCGTCGATTCCATACATTTTGTGTACTTTGCCTTCTCTCTACTGTATAGGTATTCCTCGCCATAGACAGCAAAATCAAAGTAGGTACCTATACGTTTAGACAGCCTATGGCCCGGTATCCATCAGAGCGGAGATGACGTGTTTGCGGACCAATTGACGACCTCCGTGGCGCAGTGTGTAGCGCTGTTGTCTTAACGTACGGAGGTCCCGGGTTCGATCCCCGGCAGGGTCAATTTGGGAATTAATATTTTCTGAATTTTCCCTGGTCTGGCCTGGTGGGAGGCTTCGGCCGTGGCTAGTTACCACCCTACCGGGCAAAGACGTGCCGCCAAGCGATTTAGCGTTCCGGTACGATGCCGTGTAGAAACCGAATAGGGGCATGGGTTTAATATAACTGCCATGCCCCTAACAGGTTAGCCCGCTACCATCTTAGACTGCATCATCACTTACCATCAGGTAAGATCGCAGTCAAGGCAAACTTGTAGTGGATAAAAAAAAAACAAAATCAGACATGAAAAATTATTCCATCATCTATACTAATATTATAAATGCGCAAGTGATGATGGATGGATGGATGTTTGTTACTCAATCACGCCAGAGCGGCATTTGAGGTTTTTGGTTCCCTCGGGAACCTTTATTTTTCGGGATAAAAAGTAGCCTATGTGTCATTCCAGACTCTATCTCTGTGGCAAATTTCATCGAGATCCGTTCAACCGTTCTGGCGTGAAAGAGTAACAAACATGTATTCATACAAACTTTCGTGTTTATAATATTAGTAAGGAGGACTATATTAAAAATATCATAACAAAATTATTATTTTCTAAATTAAAACAAAACAGAAGAAAACTTTCGCTGAAATAAATAATAACCTGTCCTACTTTAAAAAATAACGGACCTCATTAAATTATGTTCTCAAAGGTGTGTGAAGTCTGCCAATCCACACTTGACCAGCATAGACTAAGGCCAAACCCTTCTCATTCCAAGAGGATACTCGTGCTCAGTGAGCCGGCAATGGATTGAAAAGAGAGAAATGGTTGAAAGAAAAAACAGGTTCCAGTTCACCCATTGAGCTATTCAGAGCTTTAATTAAACGAGGGTAGATTGATATAAATAAAACACGTAAGTATAAATACGATTATTTAATTAGCGAGCAACTATGTCTGTTAATCATTAATTCATTACAATCAAACTATAAATATTGCATAGTCTTTGTACAAGGCAATTTTGTCGTGTCTTGTCGACGCGGCGATTCGGGCGACAAACGGAAATTAAAATACGTATATTTTAAATAGTTTGTCTGCCTAGTGAAATCCGAGTCGGATTTTTAGATACTGGCAACACTGTAAAAAAGACTTGTGTGCGCCCGACACTCTGAAGTTAGTTGTTCCTAAAAAAATGGCCTACCAACAAAATAGTTTGCACTATTTTGTTGCAATTTTTTTTTAATTTCCCACCGTTACGCGCTCAGCTTTCGCTAGACAGACTAAAAATGCAATAAAACTACATTTATGCAAAATAAAAAGTAGTTAGCCTATTCAAATACAAACTTGCTGTTTGAATTTACCAAGATCGTTTTCAAAATACAAGTTTTTATTAAACACCAACGCGATTAAAATAAAAAAAGTCCCACACAAAAACACTATTTGCCGCCCGTTCACAAACACCTCTCGAACAGTAACTTTCTCATAAATAAAAGTTACTAATTTATTTTTTCAAATTACTGATTTTTCAATTGCAGTTTAAAGCCCGGGTAACATTTGTTTTGTATGTGTATGGACTATGGAGGGTAGAGTAGAGGAGTAACATTTCATATGGGAGAAAAGTTGAAACAGTGTCCAGTGGTTGCTATAAAAAACCGTTCAAAAACCTTCAACATTGGCGCTGGTGTAGCAAAGGGTATGGGTTTGAATGTAGCAATTATTGTAGATTGAAGTGAAGTATGCAGAGTTAAAAATTTAATATTATTGTCGACTAAAATAATTAATTATTGAAAACTTTTTATATACAAAGATGTTACTCCTCCACTCTACCCTTCATAGTATGGACTTGACTCGGCGCAGTTTCATAGTTAACTTGTGGCGAATTATTGTATTTCGATTCGACCTGGCTAGGCGAGCCTATTGGACATCAGCCTTCATTAAAAATTATGAGGAATATAGTCCGTGTCACGAAGTCTCGCAGCAATTGGGTATTTGACAACTAGTTAAATCAGCAACTTTTTTTTCATTGTTATTATGACATTTTGTATGAAATAATGAAACGAGAAAGTTCCACGCACTTTTTTATCGATAGTTTAAAATTGTTATTCAACATAAAACTTACAGGGGATGTGGATATTACCACTTTTGGGAGATGCTCTGTTTAATAATCACTAGAAATATGTGATATTTGACTAGTAGTCAATTACCAAATCAGTGGAACTAATGCATTTTACAATTATTGCATAAACATGCGACTACTAGCGCCGCCTCTAGGGGACTGTGGTCGCGACGCGGACTATAAATTTGACATTTGAATAACCTGTCAAAATTATTGCAGCATATCTTATGATTCAAAAATCAGACCTTTATGATAATATAAGCGGTACAAAGTTTAAGTTAGTCGATAAAAAGCAGAGCCCATTTCTGTGAGTATTGAAACAAAAATGGCATATAAGTACTTTTACTTTTTAATAACGTCATAGGAATGTTATAATATCGAGATTTTGAATGAATCAAGCCATGTTTCGAATCTTGAAATGTTCTTTTAACTGCAAATAATATAATTTAATTATTTACTGGGGTTGATATTTCAATCCCATCAAAATAATACCTAAATGCTAAAGTGTTTGTTTGTTGGTTTGTCCTTCAATCATGCCGCAACGGATACATGTGATATTTTTATTGAAATAGTTAAAATCCTGGGGTGTGTCTTACCAATACCAATATTATAAATGTGAAAGTTTGCGTGTTTGTTACTCCTTCACGCCAAAATGACTAAACTAATTTGTCTGGAATTTGGAATAGAGATATAAACAGAATTAAATAATAGGTAATTTTATCCCAGAAAATTAGTTCCCTCGGGGATAAAAAAAACCTTAATCCACGGAAAGAGTCGCGGACATCAGCAAGTAATTAGAAAAAATCTGAATCAAATTTGACATTTATCTTGTCAAAGTGTCAAATTCATCCTCTAGTTGAAAGTGTCTGTCATCTGGCGATTAAAAAATCAGCCCTAAATTAAATTAAAATCTAAAAATAATACTTAGTATACAATGGTGTGAGGCTACTAACAATTAAAAACTTAAAACTGTCAACTTTCTGTAAAGAATTCCAAGGAATCGCGGTAATTTTTAGATTAAATAGGCCTCTACGGAGTGATTCGTTACAGAAAGTTGTGTGATACAAATAAAATGACTGAAATGTCAAATGCGTTTTTGAAAACGTGAAACGGTTTATTTTACCTAATAATATTTTTTTTTACAAAACAAACGTGTCAAATTCGATAAACATAGCAAACAGTATAAAGTTTTATTAAACGCTATTTTAAGGCGAAGCGTTTCACGTAAAACGTTTTACTAATTTACTGTAAAAGTTACACTAAATTACTGTAAAACATTTTAATTTTTACCGTAAAAGGTTACACTAAATTAATTTAAAGCATTTTACTAATTTACTGTAAAAGTTACCCAAAATTAATGTAAAACGTTTTACTAATTTACTTACTGTAAAAGTTACACTAAATTAATGTAAAGCATTTTACTAATTTACTGTAAAACGTTACACTAAATAATTGTAAAACATTTTACTAAAATTTAATTTAAATCGTTTTAATTTATAATTTTTAAAATAAAACAATTAGATTTTTTAACATTAAATATTTTTAAGGTGAAACGTTTAACTATTAAAACTTAATTTCCATGACACGGGGTTAGGATTAGTAAGATAAGGAGTGTTATTCTCTTAAATAGGGGTCATTTAAAAAAAAACAAGTTATGTTAGCCCTTGATAGCCACGTGGTGGTAAGGGACACGGTCTGAAATGGAAGCGGGCTAATCTGGTTGGGATGTAGCAGTTACATTAAACCCATAGCGATTAGTTTGCACATGGCATCGTACCGGAACACTAAATTATTTGAAGAAAAAGTAGGTAAATGCTTCCTTTATCACAGGATTGAAGGGAAATAGGAAATACTTTAAATTTTCCACTAAAAAAATTTACTTTAAGTAAAAAATGGTATTTATACTTTTCGTTCAAATAGAAAATCTCATCAAAAACAAATATCACGTCCTTCTGTATAGATAGTTTAATTCCGCGAAGACGCGCCCCACTATTTTTCGTCTCTTTCGAAAGTTTTACACTATTGTGTGCAAAGTACAAAAAAATAAATAATTGTGTCATTGTGTCGTGCAAAATTGGAACAAATTTTTGTTTAGTTTTTGATTTTATTTTGATTTTCATATATACTAGCGACGCTGTCACTGTCATATAAGTTTGTAAAACTATAAATGGTTTAATCATTTCAATGAAATAAGCGGGGCACGTTTTTGTGGATAGTACGTCATATTACACTTGGAACCTCTGGAATTGGGTATTTGACAATTAGTTAAATCAGACACCTTTTTGAAGCTTCAAAACGAGCGCTTAACATAGGATGTTGAATGAAATACTGATTCGTGACGTCATCAACAGTCAACGCACTTTTTTTACTCTAATCGATAATTTAAATGGTTGTCAAACCAGGCCTCCACTCTCATAGGAGAGAGGGACTTACAGCTTAGATCTACCACGCTGTAGCAATGCGTATTGGCGGGTTTTAATGACTATTCATCATGTTAGTGATAATAACCGGGACCGACGGCTTAACGTTGCAAAAAAAGTTATTTATTTAACAAGTTGTCAAATACCCAATTAGGCTGCCTTTTCCATCCCACCAATGGATCTTGATCTAACATCTAGCGATCTAAGCTATGAAAATCAAGCACTCCTATTGATGGGTTTGACACACATCCACAGCTTAGCACAATTCTGGTGGAAAGGGAGCCTTAGACTCGCGCGCGTGTGTGTGTGTGTGTGTGTGTGTGTGTGTGTGTGTCTAGTCAGCCTTGCGCGGTCTGCGCTTGCGCACCTCTTGAGCGTCGCTGCGAGGCTCATCGCCGGCGCCCGTCTTTGCTTCGTCTTCCGAAGTCTGAAATATAATAAGCAATAGTTATTGGCCGGAAATAAGGCAATTCAACATAATAAATCCTTTTTATCATATGTGTCGCTTTTTCGATTCGTTTCATAGAATTTTCAAATCACAAGAAGTTTCACTTCAAAACATAACATTTGCAAATGTTACTCACGTAAATTACTAACGTGACCTGCTTACGTAAAAACTTTGAACTTAAAAGTATTAATGCAACCTAGATTGGCCAGAAGTAAACAACAGAAGTAACAGAAGTAAGAAACATTTGTAAAAGTTTTGTTCCAGTGATGCGAAGTGACCTAGTGAAGCGGTAACCCTACCCTAGCCTAGCCTAGCCTAGCGATCGCGTTCTCCACATCGCCCACTAATACTATACTGTGACTTTTGGGGTGGGTGAAACTCGAAAAAATGGGGGGTGATAGGTAAATGGAATAGAAGTCCATGGCATCATTACTTTATATATTTTTTACTTTTTAATATTTTTATTCTATCAACTAAGAGTATATTTTTCATATTAATACATTAAAAACAACAATTCAACAAAAAAAGTTCAATTAATAAAATAATTGTAAATCATTGTCAACCTAAACACCTTTGTCAGAGGTCGCATGCGTGAGTTCGTTGAACCGAAAGCAGTCAGTTGTTGCGTACAATACATTCATCGCGGCGCTAGTAAAGTATATCGTGAGTTTAAGTAGTTTTATGGATATTTTGGACTATAGTAAAATTAAAGATATTAAATAAATAATACTGTATATATATATATATACACCTTATGTTCTGCTTACATGATATAAAATTTTCGAGACGCAGAAAATTCAACCAGAATAGAGAGGAAAGGGAGGTATGTGCGGAATTTATAATTTCTGAATTTTCCCTGGTCTGGCCTGGTGGGAGGCTTCGGCCGTGGCTAGTTACCACTCTACCGGCAAAGACGTGCTGCCAAACGATCACGCGTTCCGGTACGATGCCGTGTAGAAACCAAATAGGGGTATGGGGTTAATATAACTGCCATGCCCATAACAGGTTAGCCCGCTACCGTCTTAGACTTCATCAGCACTTATCATTAGGTGAGATCGCAGTAAAGGGCTAACTTGTAGTGGATAAAAAAAGGAAGAAAGAAGAAAGAAAGAGAGTTGTACTCACATCGCTCGGGGAATTCTTCTCTGCGTCGCTATCAGGCGCGTTCTCCGCATCGTCCACTATATCGTCGTTGATCATTTCCTGGACAATTGAAATTGATTTGAGCATAAATTAATTATTAATGATTAAAAAAAGGGATATTATTAATCGAGCGACTAAAAAATTTACTGACGACTGTTATAGGAATACTTTAATACTAAACCGAGCGGCTTTAAAATAAGTTTGCGAAAGATTTATTAAACTTGCGACAATAATACATCACACAAAATATATAAAATGTGCTAAAGAGAGCAATAATTAATCTAAGCTAGCAAATAAAATTTCAAGTGACCGAATGAAGTGCTAAAGCTAGCGACAAAAATACTGAGTTAGCGACTACTAAATTAAGTAAGTAACTTTATAACCAGTTTGAGTTAATACATTAAGTGCTTCAAAAAATATACCATTTAGGATGTTCTTGTGCGCGTTCGGGTGATGGGGCGAGCCTCGTTATTGCTTGCAATATACCTAACTCAAGTAAAAAGCACTAAAGTTTGTAAAATGTACCGACATTTTGTAAAATCGCAAATTTTACAAAATAAATTATATGGTGCAATAATATATTTGTTAATTATTTAAAACACTACTCGCTTAAATAAACTACATCATTAAAAATAGCGAAATTTAAAGTGTCCCCGCAGGAACAAAAAATCATCAATCAACACCGACATCAGCTAGTGCTATTGCTGGAAGTAAAACTTAACTGAGTTTATGTATACACCAAAATAAAAATATACAAACTCTCTAAACATGTATAATAAATAAATAATAATAATAATAAAATTATACACGATCAATCGAATTAAAACTTAGAATAAGCCGTCACACCACTCTTATCTCATTTATGATAGCCGCGGCCGTTTTCGCATTATATTTCGGCTTGTTTTAGTTTTTTTGTAAGTCTTTGGTTCATTGCCCAAGATGATATTTGGAACACCTCGATTAGGATATAAGGCAGCATTCTTGAAATAAAATATATACATAATGTTGAATATAATGTGAGCCATAAAATTTACCCTAAAATAGAAAAGTGTTCGCTTAAGAATTATTTAACTGATCGTCTGAATAACCAGTAACTCAAATTAGTATTTTCAAGTCGACATTTTCAATATTTGTAGTCGCCCAGAGCCTGTCGCTAACTTAGTATTTCAGTAAGCTATATTTTGTTTTTTTGACACCTATAATTTAAATTTATTTTCGCTCGTTTAAATACTACCCTTAAAATAACACTTTTTTGCCTCCATCAAAACACATCTTTTTACACAACTGCCCAAAAAAAGGAGTGCAATATTTCCAGGGTTCATGTATGGGTGTACTAGCTGATACCCGCGACTTCGTCCGCGTGGATTGAGGTTTCTTGCTATAGAAACCTATAAGAAGCACAGGTTTACTATGACTGCCATACCCAGTTAGCCAGCTACCATCTTAGACTGCATCACTTATGATCCAGATGAGATCGCAGTTATGAGCTTATAGACAAATAAAAAAAAATTGAGTCAATGGATAACTTGTAGTAGAATGAATGAATGGATATTTTATTGCCCAGACTACAAAGGTCCATAAGAGTTTGTACCAGACTTATCATATGTTAAAAGTAGAATATAATAAATCAGTGTACAGACCCTTTCATCATCAGATTTCTTTTCCTCCTGCTCCTGTCTTCTCTCGGCTTCTGCACGGCTGATCAGAACCTTGTCTGGTCTCCTCGGTGGGTATAACATGTCGATTATGCATACTAGGATCTGGAAAAGTTAAAAGAAAATATTTACAAAATTGTATATTTGTCTGAAATCGTGGGCCAAACTGCCAAACACTGAAAGCAATACTTAAGCAATATTCCTCAAAATGACTGTTTGATGTCACCATACCTTGATATTCCTAAAATAAGGATTATAATTCTAAAATACGAAATTTGACAATAATATATGAAACAATATGGCTTTAAGCGTTGGCTGTGTGGCCCCTGGATGAAATGAGTCTAATATCCAGTTTAAGGCTGTGCTATATCGATGGTGAATGCCCAGTGGTTGAGATGCCAGCTTCCTGTTCAAGTTGTTGGGGGTTCCAACCCCGGGCAAACACTTCTTAACCCTAGTTTTTTACATTGCAAATTGGATTGATCGTAATCGAGCGTTCGATCACATGGGCGTCAAAGTGAAATGGACTCAAAAATTCTTAATTTAAAGTCACAAATTCAGTACCACCAATTTTAATTTTGAAACTAATGAATGCATACAGCTGCGAAAGCTCGATGACGATGCATTGATTGCATGTTAAAACTGGAACTAAGCACTGACTTTTCAGAGCTATGTGCGTTTTTAGTAATTCGATTTCACTTGCTATAACAGTGAAAGAAAAACAGAAATACACTTGAGGAAACCTCTCAAGAGTTCTCTGCAATGTTCCTAAGGTGTGTGAAGTCCGCAAATATGCACTTCGACAGCTTGGTGGAGTATGGGTTAATGAGTCATTCAAAGAGGAAAATTGTGCTCAGTGTACAACGTAAATATGTTTACATATATTCATACAGTGGGTCGACAGCCATACAAACGACAGACCGTGAGAGTTGCAGCACCTAGAGGTACGGTACTCTGTACGGAACGGAATGAGGTAGGAAAGCGCCTATTAATTTGATGTTAGATTATCAGAATTTTGAATTAAAAACTCTGCCAGTTTCCTCCGTCACGACTCTCTGATCCAACTGTGTTGCTCAGTCTAGACTTCTGCATACGTAAAAATAATAGGAAAAAACGTAAAGTTCCACCAACTTATCTTATCTAAATATTAAAAATAAAATTTTGTGAAAATGGTTGAACTGACGTGACAATGTGATGATGAAAAAACCAATGTAAAACTCACCAATCCCAGTAGGGCTCCAATGAAAATCGTAGCCACTGCAAAGATGAGATAGGAGCCCCATGTAGGCAGCCCGTAAGTTTCCATCAGCATATTGTGCACTCCCTGGGTACAATGACGACATTTAGCAATATAAATAACTAGCTGATGCCCGCGACTTCGTCCGCGTAGATTGAGGTTTTTTGGTTCCCGCGGGGACTCCTTAATTGTCCGGGATAAAAAGTAGCCTATGTGCTATGGTATGTAGCCTATAATCTGTCCCACCACCATCAACACTACAGCTCATTATCGTCCCACTGCTGGGCACAGGCCTCCACTCTCATAGGAGAAGGGGAATTAGAGCATAGACCCACCACGCTGCTCCAATGCGGTTTGGCGGGCTATAACGACTATTATCATGTTAGTGATAATAACCGGGACCGACGGCTTAGCGTGCTCTCCGAGTCACGGGGGTGAAACACCGCCAACTTCCTAACCCTGGGCTAGTATTGAGAATTTCTGATCAGAAAACCCCAACACATAATTATGGCCCGACCCGGGAATCGAACCCGGGACCTCGTCGGCCAGTCAAACATGATAACCACTAGACAAACGAGGCAGTCTATAATCTATATCTGAGCCAAATTTCATCCAGATCCGTTTGGTCGTTTTGGCGTAATTGAGTAACAAACATCTATCCATCCAAACTTTCACATTTATAATTTTAGCATAGAAGCATAGATGATACAAGGCATTAGATGGATTTTTTAAACATTCAATTAACAATGAGGCCTTTTATTAATTTATTGAAGCCCGTGGACAGTCTCAACTTTAGATAATATAATATATAAATATATATATATCACCGTAAGATTGCAAAAACCGTTACATTGTAATCTAATTAGCGAAATTGTAAACTGTCGACAGATTATGAACCGTTCAGTGTTCTGAGTGTCAATTTTTGAAATATTCATTATATTTACGATTTCATGTCTGTTTCTTGTAGGTTAGGTTATGGTTCGACATAAATAACCAGGTAGGTTTTAACTTAGACCTAACAAATTACAATCTACCCAAAAATAAAGCGTTAAATTGTAATCTTTTTACAATTTCGCAAGAAAATTTCTACAATTTCGCTAGTTAGATTACAATCTAACAAAAATATTATCTCTTACCCGCAAAGCCTGGCTGAGTTTAAAGAAGTGTGCAACCAGTCCCATCTGCAGGGAATCCGGGCTCTTCCACGAGGGCACCGCCTCAGCGCTCTTCCAGCGGCCCTTCTCAACCCAGTCGATCATTGCGCCGGAGTCGCGAGGCCCCTTGTATTGCCGGAACTCGCCGTCCTTCACACTATGGGAGACATGAATGTGTTAAGAGGCGAGGCGGGAAGTGAATGGGATGGAGATGTCACCGTAAGATTATAATCTAACTCGCGAAATCGCAAAGTGTCGAAAGATTACAATTTAACGCATTATTTTCCGGTAGATTGTAAACTGTTAGGTTTATTAACCCGATAGAACCTAAGTGATACCTGATTATTTATGTGGAACCCTAACCTAACCTACATGAAACAGACAAGAAAACAACAATGAATATTTCAAAAATTGTCACTCAGAACATTGAACGGTTCACAATCTTTCGACAGTTTACAATTTCGCGAGTTAGATTATAATCTAACGGTTTTTACAATCTTACGGTGACAGAGATAATCAATCTATCTATCTATAATTGAAAGCGCGCAACTCCAATGGTCGGCCGGCCGGTGCGAAATTTGTGTATCCGTTTTGCAAGGAATAGATACTTTATTCATGCAGCAATATGGTTTAATGTAGTATCAACATACATTAAAATTCTCGCTTTGCACATCCAGCCCAGACCGGTCCGAAACAACCAACAAGATAGCACTGCGTTGAGTTCCATTGCACTATAAAGTTTTAACTTTAGTAGGACTGAGGACAGGGTGCAGTGACTATGGCAAAAGCCTCCCCACCAGACAAAAAACAGTCTGCACTCTACAGAAACTTATAAAAATTATAAATCAGAAAAGACTCACTTAGCAGTGATGATATAGCAATGTTACTTGTTTTAGATAATTTGTAGTAAGTTGAATTTGTGTCTCCTGCTTTATTTATATAGTTAAAATTTTGTCTCACAAACACTATTTACTAATATTTGGACTCGTATACTCACTGGTATATAGTAGGCAGTGCTGTAACCACAAACCGTCCACTCAGGCCGGGCGCCTTAGTGACGTCCACTGCTCCTGCTTTAAGTCCCAGTTTCTTGCTATTTGCGAGTCTTGGTAAATCCTTCCATGCCGGCGCGAGAGCATTGCAGGCAGGACACCATGGTGCGTAGCTGGGAACAAGAAATTTTATGCTAAGCTTGTTGTGGGCTCTAAGACCAGGGCGCTTTTCGAACCCTTGTAGCTTTAATCTTACTAACATTATAAATGCGAAAGTTTGGATGTTTGTTACTCAATCACGCCAGAACGGCTGAATGGATCTGGATGAAATTTGGCACAGAGACACATTTTAGTCTGGAATAACACATAGGCTACTTTTTATACCTGCAAATTATAGAGTTCCCGCGGGAACCGAAGAAACTCAATCAATGCAGACGAAGTCGCGGGCATTAGCTAGTTTTAAGATAACGTTGTTAATTATCACCATCACGTCTTAAACTTTGTATACTTGACTGCAAGTGTAAGGTGTACTGTGTAGGTATTTTGAATAAACACCAACTATTTTATTCTGTGTTATTATCACATGATATAGTTTTTTTAGTATTGGAGTAACTTTTTTCACCCATAATAAAAAGTTGTCTAGTTCAGTGCTTATCTATGCAAAGACTGGAAATAGAGCCAAAATTGTGTCAGATATTTTGGCAAATAAGGCAGAGCAGTCGACAGACATTTTTATTTTAGTATGTAGTATTTTCGACTGCGGCTGATGAGGTTCGAGTCCCGGGTCGTGCCATAACAAGTATTGGGTTTTTTCTCACAAGAAATTCTCAGTACTAGGCCAGAGTTAGGAAGTTGGCGGCGTGCCTCGGAGAGCACGTAGAGCCGCCGATCCTGCGCCTGATCTTTCCTGAGTCATGTTGGACTTTCCATCCCATCGAGCTATGTGAGTAAAGGAACAGAGATAGCACCTGCGTTTGCAAGTGCAAGCAAGTGATTTAGAAATTTTGTTGTGAAAACTGAAAAAATACAATACATTATGCTGGCAATATGATAAAATATGCATAGGTATGTGACTCACAAAACTAGAGTTATGACATGTTTGTTTACACTTTAGATCAAGCTCATACATAAAACAAAAAGTCCTGACTCAGTCAGTCATTCACTGACTAACTCAGTCAGAATTGGTGAGTCAGTCAGTGAATGACTGACTCACCAATTCCCAGCCCAAACCTTTGAACCTAGAAAGCTGAATTATTTTGCCAGAATATCATAAACAACGAATTAGGCCAGATTTTTTAAATTCCCACCAGAGAAACAAAGCAGAGCACAGTAATTTCTACAAAGGTACAAAAAATAGTATTGGGTTAACTTTCATTGCCTTCATGTGATTACATTAATTGATGGTCTTAAACTTTATAGAACACAGCTGTTTGTGTTATATCAAGATTTATAAGTCAATGGGGAAGTCAATTCTGTAGTGCACAATCCCTGAACAAAACAAAATGACAGCATTAAAAATATTGCTAAAGATTTCATAATACTCCATACGGAAAGGGACAGAACTAGATTTAAAGCTATCATTTTAGTTCAGCTTAGAGACCGTGTTATACAGAATTGGCTTCAATGTTGCTTGAACAGTTTATTTGTTTAATTTGAAGTAAAGGTTTCTTTTAAATCTTGCCATATAATTAATAAATAAGAACATGAACTTATAATTTTGTCTCTGTCTCTGAGGGTCTCATCTAAAATAACAAATAAATTAAAGTTAATTATAGAATGCCTTCATACCCTAAAACGATTTTGTAGGTAATCGTTTAGCATTCAATTACCTACGACGTGGGTTCGAACTTATTTACCGAATGACTCACGGTCGAATATTTGTGTGATAATTTGGTTTCGATAAACTGCCAGTAAGGTCATGTTTTATGACAAAAAAGTTAAGCTTTTCAATAAATACGGACACAATAGGTGCGTCATAGGTGGCCATAGCCGCTGAAACGGTTCTTTAGACCCTATCGACCTTGCTAAGTTTAATGAACTCAGGGTTTAGACTAGACAAGACAAGACAACCTACACATAAAAAGCTCTATCAACGAAATTACGCAACAATATCAAAATCTAATTAACATACTAGCAGTTAATCGTCTACCAAAGTTATGGGAAGTTTATAAAGAGTTTTATAGACTTTATGTCTAGGAATTTATATTTTAGACACGTTTTGAATTAATGTACCGGGTTAAAAAAAACACTCACAATTCAACCAGCCATTCCCCTTCAAGGATCTGCCGCCAATTGTCTTCATCTAAGTCAACATTTGCACTCGCTAATTTTGTAAAACAACATAAAAATACACAGGAATAAATGAAAATATTCAACACTTGCGGGATCTTGGTAAGGCGCGCCATGTCTGATTTTGTGTCAGTGTGACAGTCAAAGGTGACAGTGCAGCCAACATTAAAAAAACTACAACATGAAGTTCGAGCAGTATATTATTTTTTCATTTAGGTTTCGGGTTCTAGCTTTTTTGGGGTTGTCTTTGTTCTATACTACTAGATGGCGGAGTGCGTAAAACGGGTTACGGGTCTTCTTTGCTCTAGGCAACTAGATGGCGCTCCTGCTCTAGACTATTAGACAGGCGCTTTGTTCAATAACTCTTCGATAGATGTCATTATTGGTTAGAATTTTCATAAAATTTTCCAAGTTACAATAATAAATAAAGATCATGATATTCTTCTTTGTATCCTGGGATTATTTTCCGCACTTGGATGCAGGCGTCCGCTGTGCGTGATTATAAGGGAATTTTGTGTGGGGGGAGGGATTTCCAAAAAAAATCCTGCTCATATCATCTAAATGTCACCGTAAGATTGTAAAAACCGTTAGATTATAATCTAACTCGCGAAATTCTAAACTGTCGAAAGATTAGAATTTAACGCATTATTTTCCGGTAGATTGTAATCTGATAAGTTTTTAAACCCGATAAAACCTAAGTGCCCGGCCTGCGGCCTTAGGTTAGTAGTGCAACTTAGGTTTTATCGGGTTTAAATACCTATCAGATTACAATCTACCGGAAAATAATGCGTTAAATTCTAATCTTTCGACAGTTTAGAATTTCGCGAGTTAGATTATAATCTAACGGTTTTTACAATCTTACGGTGACATCTATAATATATATGTCACCGTAAGATTGTGAAAGCCGTTAGATTGTAATCTGTCTAGCGAGATTGGGAACTGTCGAAAGATTGCAATTTGACGCATTATTAGATGTAAGATAAGATTAGATTAGATTGTAATCTGTTAGGTGTATTAACCCGATAGAACCTAAGGCACTAGTTACCTGATTATTTATGCGAACCCTAACCTAATCTACAAGAAAGAGACAAGAAAACGTCTAATGAGTAGTCATATTTTAACCTGAACTTTTAATGTTGTTCGACGTGAAATAAATAAATCATTTCATTTCATTACACAAAAGGACATTTTTATTTTTTATCATCGTGCAATACACACTGCAAGTAGGCGAAGGCTACACATTAACAGATCTCATTAAAGACATTTAAAAATAGCGTTTTGCAGCGCTGCCAATCTATATACAGGGTGTCGTATTTTATTCTATCTTTTTAAGAAAATAGCAACTGCTGAGTTTCTTGCCGGCTCTTCTCAGTAGAAATAGTTTACCGGACCGGTGGTAGAGTTGTAGGAGCACACATACTACATGCCAACATGACGCGGCCACGTAAGCCAATCACGATAACGAAGTTCTTTCAGACTTGTACTATATGTATATAGAACTTGCAACCTACAGCAGTTGGCCCAACTGGGATCCCCGAGTATGACACCGGCTCGGAGGAAGATCTTCCTATTGCATCGGTCGAGCATACCTCACGCTCTCAACAGAGTCTTGAATCTGGACGTATCATAAGTGACACAAGTTGTCCTACGTGAAATAAATAAATCATTCAACATTTTTTTTTCACTAATTAGGCCTTGCTCTCCAATGATTCGGTTGCTGATCGTTGTACCACATTTATTCTGTTTTAGCCTTGGTTTTAGAGAATTACGTGAGTGTTGAGGAATAATTGTAAAGCATATTTTTTCTAATATCATTATAAAGATATTTGTCCATTCCACCGAATTTCGCGGCTAATCTCCAGCAAGAGTAGCAATTTGCGTGAGAGGTATGAGTGTTCGCAAACACAGGTGCACTCTCTATTTATAGCGCGATGGGACGGAAAATCCGACAGGAACAAAGAGAGATCAGGCGCAGGCCCTTGGCTTTACGTGTTCTCCGAAGCACTCCGAAGTGAAAACCCGCAAATTTCCCATCTCCGAGCTAGGACTGAGCATTTCTTGTCAGAAAAATCCAATAAGTGCCTACCTAATTATGGTTAAATGTTCCAAAACGTGAATCGAACCTGGGATCTCGTCACGAGCGTCATCACTTTACAATCGTGCATTGTGGCAACATCTCCTGAAGATGCTCCGGTATCGGAGTGAAACGTACGTTGAGGGAAGTTTTGGGGGATTTCTGTTGTGTGGTGAATGTCGCGGGCTATTGGTGCGGGATACACACTGTACCACATAGATTTTCCTGTTGTCGCGGATTATAGTGAATTTAACTTCCGGTTCCTTCATTTGGGTGGACTTGGGCAAAGTAACGCCTGCTTCTATCCAATATTTACTTTAACTTTTAAAAGCCGCTTAAAAGTTAAACTGAAAATGTTTCAAACATTCGATGTTTCCATTTTACAACAGTACCCTTACTCTGAGATTGATCGAATTTGAAATACGTCTCACTAAAGTGAGGTGAAAGTGAGCTCCTCCATAGGTACACCTACAGCCAGCGCTCCAAGCGGAAACATGGTGAACATAAAGTCACCGAGTCCTTCCCACTCCAAGTGAAATTCAATCGAGACAGATCGAGTTTATAACTCACCAAACGTACAAAAAATACGATATGACTAATGTCATTTTCTATTTTGGCACTCCGAATGTTACTTTTCACATAGATTGACATCTCAAAATGCGAGAATGACGTCATTTTCACACTCGATGGCGGATTCGTAACTCACCGAAAATATTCGCTTACACTTAGCGTGGTGAGCTCTCACGTCGATCAATCGTATTTGCAATGTTAAAACTGGGAGTAAGCATACAGAACAGCGTGATATCGTTAGCATTGCCATCCTTATGTGGTCGATGTTCAATCAAGTCGTATCAAACGCTTTTGTTCCACATTTCTGATACGAACCGCTAAGCTTTGGAACGCTCTTCCTGCGTCCGTGTTTACTGTCAAGTATGACTTGAGTATATTCAAGGCAAGAGTGAATAAGCATTTTCTAGGCAAGCGCGCTCCAACCTAGACCTCATTATTGCTTTTCATAAGAAAGAAAAGAAAGAAGAAAGAAAATTATTTTTTTATTTGATCACTACATGTAGTTTTAGACTAATTATAATTAATATTAAGTAGATATAGTGATGCGTGACCAAATACAGGTTTTCATCTCAGACGATGCTGAGATGAAAACCTGAATTTGACAGCGTTTTCAGTGGAAATCTTGATTATAAGTGAAGTCACGGAGGGAACTATGAATATATATGAGGGCAATATCTGTCTATCCTTATATATTTATAGTTAATTTATAATATTATTACGTATAAATATTACATTATCTAAAATGAAAGATACAGTTTGGTACAAGCAACAAAAAAATTAAAGCATAAAACAGGCATAATTGGAGAAACAATAATAAATGTGGCATAAGTGCTGAAACGATTGTTACTTCTGAGATAAACTACTTATAAAACACCAATAATTAATGGCAAGGTAATTTTTTTGTAAGTAAGTAAATAGGATTTTAATTTAGTTTTAAAAGTTCCAAAAGATTGTGACGATTTTAGCGGTGGCGGTAGATCGTTCCAGCACCAAGAGGCCGCAAATTTAAAACTTCATAAGCATGATTATTGTCAAGCGCAAGACTATTTAGATATTTTAAAAAAACTAAAAAGATACTATTAATCAAGTAGGAGCACCCTGTTTAGCTGTAGTGACATCGGTGTAGTTTGCGTCTCCGTGGGGCTTCCCGGGGCTTCGTCTACTATCGACCGGGGAGCGGGTTCGAGGCTCGGCTGGTTTGTCTATGCTCACATAACTTAATTAGTGTACTTGTATTGTGTATAGTGTGCTGAGTTAGGTTTTTATTGTAGACCAGATGATGCCAGCGACTTCGTCCGCGTGGATTGAGGTGTTCGATTCCTGCGGGAACTCTTTAATATTACGGGGTAAAGAAGAGTTTTGCCAGACTATAATTTATCTCTGTGCCAAATTTCATCCAGATCCGTTCAGCCGTTCTGGCATGATTGAGTAACAAACATCAATCCATCAATATATATGTCACCGTAAGATTGCAAAAACCGTTAGATTGTAATCTATCTAGCGAGATTGTACACTGTCGAAAGATTACAATTTAACGCATTATTTTTCGGTAGATTGTAATCTGTTAGGTATAAACCCGATAGAAAATAATCAGGTAGAAAAAGACAAGAAAACGTAAATACAATGAATATTTCAAAAATTGACACTCAGAACATTGAACGGTCGAACACATTCTGTCGACAGATTACAATCTATCGAGATAAGCGTTAAATTGCAATCTGACGGTTTTTGCAATTTTACGGTGACACATATATATTTTTTTAACTATACACTACAAGTTAGGCATTAACTACGATATCACCTGATGGTAAGTAATGATGCAGTCTAAGATGATAGTGTGCTAACCTGTTAGGCGTATCGCAGTTATGTTTAAAATCCAAACCCATAATCAGTTTCTAAACGGCATCGTACCTGAAAGCTAAATCGCTGGGTGGCACGTCTTTGCTGGTAGAGTGGTACCTAATATATACCACGGCCGAAGCCAGGCCAGAACCGACAAAATTCCCAAATATACCCTGCCGGGGATCGTACCCGGGGCCTCCTACGTTGAGACAACACTGCACCAGGGAGATCGTCAAAGGAATAGGTAAGCTTTCTCCTGATATCACAAGCTCCATACTAATATCATGTCAATTGTGAAAGTGTGTCTGTCCGTCTGCTTACACGGCCCGGCCCATCTTTTGAGGTACCTATATAGAGAGAGGGTGTATCCCTGGGAAGGACATAGGCTACTTTTTCGTCCGAATTCCTGCGGGAATAAAAATACGGATGAAGTCGCGGGCATCATGTAGTTTCGAATAAAGATGTACCACTTTTAATTCTAACCCACTTTAACATTCCGAGATCTATCTATATGTTACCCAGTGTGGAAGCCATGTTCACCAACAATGCCATTATGCTGTAAAAATAAACAACCTTTGCCTGCCGGCCGATGTACCGTAGCCCAAAATTAGAAAAAATAAAAACTCCACCATAGACACCGCGGCGCGTTCGATTTTTGAATTGAAAGTAGAGCAGTCGCAGGGCTGCCAAGTGAGAACTTTAGTGTAACACAATGGGCATGATGACTGATTTTGAAAAATGGTCAGATTATGTTCGGAAGTATGTACTAAATATTTCGAAAAACTATATTATTTCAGCAGAAAAATAAGGTTTGGGAGATAAAATTGGCATTTGAAATTTAAATTTTAAAATTCACGCCAAAACGCTCGCCGATGTCATGGCGCCGTTTGTGACGTCACTATTGTTGTTACCAATGTACTCTGTGTGATTGTCAAAGCTAGAAAACAAACAATTGTGACGTCATTCGCTTCTTGGTGTTTAATCCATTATGGCGGATTGCTGTATTTTATAGTTTTATTTTATCAAAATAAATAGCAATCTCACTCGAAATAGAAAAATAAGTACGTTTTTTATAATCCATGAATCCTATTTCATTAGATTAATTCATAATTTCATTGATTCTTGGCTACTGTCAATATGCCTCTTTCAAATGAACTTTAGCCTATAATTGACACAGTATTGCTGTAGGAGACCTAGGATCCAAAAAATATCAGTTACTATATGATAAATGTACCCTACTGGGTACAGTAGGTAGGTATACCGTGAGTGAGTGAGTACTGCAAGAGTGTTTTTGTGTTCGATGCTTTTTAGTTTATTGTTTCGTTATTTCTGGCAAAAGAATATAATTATGTACTAAAACATTAAATATGATTATCTATACTAATATTAGAAATGCAAAAGTGTGTCTGTCTGTCTGTCGAGTGAAATTTGGTACGGTTTGTATCCCGGGGAAGGACAAAGGCTACTTTTTATACTGGAAAATTAAAGAGTTCCCGCGGGAATCAAAAACCTTAATCTACACGGTCGAAGTCTTGTTAATATTAGTGTAGCTCTGACATATTTTGATTTAAAAAATACAATTAAATTGCCACGTGATTGCTAGCCCTGGTCATAGACAACCAGTGACGCATCAGAAAAAGCGCGCACAAAATATTTTGATATTTGACAACTGTCACGCGGGATTTGATCGATATCTGTGTATTTATTTTGAATGCAAGTTTTACTGATTCATTCTAGAAGCGTACGATAGCATTGTTACCATTTTATCTAGATTTCGAATGCGTAATGGATTAAAAAATGGTAGCTACCTTCTGGTCCACGTGTTAAGTGATCGATCGAAGGTGGCAGGTTCGATTTTTTGTTGCTCATAACTCTCTCACACAGCTCACAGTAGGTAAAGATGAGGTAGAGTCTATGTAGTGAAAGTTGTGAGTGCAAAATCATAAACATAAAATAAATAATCAAAAACAAAAAAATACAAGTCGGTACTATTGGCGCCCTTATCGCTTTAAAATGGCGAGTAACTTACAAATAAGTAGACGTATTATTTATATCGATGGCTTTCATAGAAAGATAATAGATATACACAACAGACTATTACGGTACTTACTTATCTAAGATATGCCATATTAAAAAGCCTTCTGTGGAATGAATGGCTGTCTTTCGTTAGCGCTTTTATAAAGTATAATCAAGAGATTAGACTTCATAAAAGCGCTAACGAAAGCCAGCTAATATGTATCCCTACGTCTTGTCGTTTCAAATTTGGAAAATATATCAGATACCTAGATACTCATCTGGATTTAATTTAATAACTTCATCCATCCATCAGCCTGTACTCGTCCACTGCTGGAGATACGCCTTTTGGAGGTCCTCCGCCTTCCTCATCCATCCACTTCCCGCCACCTTTTTAAGGTCGTCGGTCCAGCGGGCTGGAGGTCGTCCTGCGTCGACTGCGCGGTACGCGGTCTCCACTCCAGAACGCATCTGCCCCAACGGCCATCGGTTCTGCGACAAACATGACCTGCCCACTGCCACTTCAGCTTACTAATTCTCTGGGCTATGTCGGTTACCTTAGTTCTCCGGCGGATTTCCTCGTTACGGATTCTTTCCCTCAGAGAAACACCCAACATAGCCCACTCCATAGCCCACTCCATAGCCCACTGAGCGACTTTAAATTTGTGGAAAAGGCCAGCTGTCAGTGTCCACGTTTCCGCTCCATACGTCATCACAGGCAGGACACACTCGTTAGGGACTTTCGTCTTGCTTTGGGGTATAGACGAGTCGAAGACCTGACGAAGTTTTGCAAATGCTGCCCAACCCAGCTGGATTCTTCTGTCAGCTTCTTTATCGAAGTTTTTCCTAACAAGTTGTATAACCTAACCGAGGTAGTTGTATTCCTGAACAATTTCGATGCTGACATTTTCGACGGTAATGGGTCTCAAGGTGACGTAGTCATTAATCATGGCTGGTTTTATCCACGTTCATCTTAAGACCCACACATCTGGGAGAATGGCTAAGACCGGACAACATTCCCTCGAGTTCCTGCGGCGAGTCAGCCAGTATTACGATGTCGTCTGCAAATCGCAGGTCTGAGATATATTTGCCGTTTACGTTTATGCCTCTACATTCCCAGTCCAATACCTTAATCACATCTTATCAAACAATTTAATAACTAACAAGAATTATTTATCACCCAACTAGCGCGACACTAAGAGCCAAATATTCTTGGATAACTGCAAATAATGCAACGTCACCTACACACTTGCTCCCAAATTCCTCTATTTATTAGATCAAGATTTAGGGGACGGATAAATAATAGTAGGGACTTCGATCGCAACTGCGATCGACCACCGACCATAATATTATATTTACCACCAGCCAAGATTTGACTATACCCCATATGCCATATAGTCAAATCGCAAAGCGAATTTTTTCTAACGTCAAAACGACGTTATTGTATTGTTTTATGTGCTTGTATTACTGGTCCAATAAAAAAAACAAATTTATTCCACTGCAAGTTAGCCTTGACTGCGATTTCACCTAATGGTAAGTGATTATGCAGTCAAAGATAGTAGCGGGCTAGCCTGGTAGGGCAGTTATATTAAATCCATACCCCTAATCGGTTTCTACAGGGCGTCGTACCGGAACCCATTACCTATATTCTGTGCCAGAACGGTAAAGCGCTTGGGAGTACGTCTTTTCCAGCAGGGTGGTAACTAGCCACAGCCGAAGCCTCCTGGCCAGACCAGAGAAAATTCAGAAATTAAAAATTCCCGAATTGACCCTGCTGGGGATCGAACCCGAGACCTCCCACTTTGTAAGACTCTCTCACTACTGCAATAGGGAGGTCGTTAAGAAGTAGGTGCGATAGGTATTCCATATATTAGCTGGCATGCCATATCTCCTATTACAGCTTTTTGCCGTCAGTAACACGATGCACCTCAGAGCCTCCTTTTAAAAGGATTACCCTCGCGTCACCCGAGACGGAGACGGTAAAAAGAGAATAATTGTTAGGATTAGCTCACGCAGCCGAAGTGTTAATATTGGACACACGGACGTTGATAGTGGGCTTACAAAACCCAAGATATACAATATACATAAATGATAAATAATTTATTTATTTCATGTAGGACAAGTTATGTTATGTCACTTATGATACGTCAAGACCCTACCACCGGTTCGGAACAGTTTTCCGAACTGGTGGTAGAGTTTCTTCTACTGAGAAGAGCTAGCAGAAAAATGTAACAATAAGTAAATAATAAAACACATACGTTACGTTACAAGTATTACACTGACTAGTGGACTGGATGGGAGGCCGGTCAAGGAGGCGGTTGGCATAAAATGTGATCAACTCAGGAATGAGGAGATTTGTAGGAGAATCAGAGTGACCGATACTGCTCATAGAATCGCTATATTTAAGTGGTAATGGACGGAGCATATAGTTCGAAGAACCGATAGGCGTTGGGGTTCCAAGGTGCTTAAATGGCGGCCTCGCGCCGTAAAGCGCAGAGTTGGACGAAACAAACATAGAGGTGTAAGCGATAATCCAGAAGTAGGTATTAATAAAACACTTTATGTATATTTATACTCTCATTTGAACTTGCATGAGTAAATGGTTAAACGTGTAGAGGTTCCACGAGAGATTTAATGTAATTAGATAAAAGTTGGCTAAACTAAAAGACAATATACATTTGATCCGGCCACGATTGCTATCGTTAAGCTCTAAATCAAATTACGATCTAAACACAAAAGTATTCAAATGAGTCTGCCGGCAGTAGACTGACTAACCATCGTCAAAAGTCAAAACACTTGTATTTATACCAACCATTTTCAACAATGCGACCGTAATGACATGAAACTAGTTAAATTGACAGTCATTATACCTCCTGTTCCATGAGATATAAAGACAAATAGAAATAATGCTAACATAGATGAACGCATAATCTCAATAGAGTATTGGGAAACGCTGGAAGCTAGCGACACAACACCTTGTTCTGTGGAGACACATGCAGGAGACTTTTGTCCAGCGGTGAATGTCCAGTCCAGACGATCACGACATGTAAGGGCGGTTGCCGAATCCAGGCGGAGGTGGTACAGTCATTCAGGTACGTACGCGCTGTAGTTTTAGGGAGCTGTATCTCACAGCATGGTGACAGTACATTATTATGATAACAATCGACCCAGTGTAACGTATGGTCTATATCTAGGTTTTACATTAAATATACCATTGACACGGCGTCTAATTTGACATCTTGCTGGCCGAATATCGAAAACCACTGGGTCGATGAAAAAAAAATTAAACAAAAAAATTAATATTTGACATGTGTGTCACATTTTCATTCTCGTTTGACATTTCGTTCGCTCGGTTCAGATGACAGGGCGGGCTTAGCGTGAAATTTGTATTTCGACAAAAATTTTGATTAGTTTTTTTTTGTACTATTAAATTATTGTTTGTTGTTCTGTGGACCTGCTCAGGGCATTTGTTAATATGAATTAAGGATTAGCTGATGCCCGCGATTTCGTCGGCGTGGTGTTAGTTTTTTTATTCCTGCGGGAACTCCTTAATTTTCCGGGATAAAAAGTAGCCCATATCACTCTCCGTCCTCAAATATACCAATACCAAAAATCAGGACGATCCGTTGCTACGATGAGGCGTGATTGAAGGGCAAACCAACAAACAAACACACCTTCGCATTTATAATATTAGTAAAATATGATAGCTAGCCTAATCCGCGACTTCGTCCACGTGCCTTTTTTTCTAAATCTCAATGGAAATCTTTGATTTTTCGGGATACGTTGCTCGATGGCAGCGTGATTGACGGACAAACCAACAGCTGATACTTATCGATTATTATCAGAAGTGGGTCATTTTTCCGCTATCAAATGTTGCAAAATCAAAAAGAGACGTCATTTTGTTACGACAGACGTAAGTTGCGAAAACTTTACACCATTTAAAGTCATCGTCGTCACGTAGGATGCGTTACCACTGGTGACTCGACAATCTATATTTTTTAATAATATAAAAACGAAAGTTTGGGTGGATGGATGGATGTAATCATGTATGTATGCATGGATGGTTGAATCGACGAATAGATGACGCCAGAACGGCTGAACGGATCTAGATAAAATTTGTAATGGAGATAGATTATAGTCTGGAATAACACATAGGCTACTTTTTATCTCGGAATATCAAAGAGTTCCCGTGGGAGCCAAAAACCTCAACCCACCCGGAGCTGGTAGGTGGTAGCTGGTAGCTGATGCCCAACTAGTTAAATCATAAAGATGGAACTTGCGGTCTGCGGATCCTATTCTTTCTACTTAAGTCTAGAACATAGCAGCTCCAAAACCGCATCACTTCACTAAACTTCTTATTAGTCTAGAGAAATCCCTATGGAATTGAAAAAAAAAACAATAATTCAACTTTTTCAATTATTATCAAAAAGTTATGAACCTTGCGACTTGTCCACCCGCGTCAAATCTAAAAATGGCATCCCAAGAGAAATATTCATTGTCAAAATTTCCGCCAAATCATTGATCGGCGATAAATAGATCGATAAAATGTGATTCACACGCTATATCCCTACAGGTGGCAGCACTTGCGCGCGCAATGACGATGACGTTTGAATCGATCGAATCACGCCTTTTGAATTTGTCAAATGGAATCCTTTTTTGAATTTCGATCATAGACAATTTTGATTTTTTCCTGTATTTTTTGTTTGTATTGTGATTCAGTGTGGCCAGCGTCTAAAATGCGTTTGTCGTGTAATCCTCTGGGGATATGGATTATTAATTCTTTTTTATCAATTACTTTTTTAATGTCCCCGGTGGCGTGGGTTATGGGTACGGGCATATTTGGTACCTTATTATTTTATTTTTTATCGGCACAGGTATGTGATTATTAACAATATTGTAGATTAGGGTGGCCGTGCATGTCACACACGTCACTCTAAATAGGATTTTTATGAATGCTAGATACACCTATGATAGATAGATTCATGTTTCTATCTAAGATTTTTAATTTTGGTAATTCGGTCCATAGGAAGACTGAAGTCTACATATCTTCTGCGGATTCTTACTTTACTTTTAACTAAGTAATAGCTGTATCTTTAGGAGTATGGATTTAGTATAAATGCCGTATCCATAACAGGTTCCCTCAATAATCTTATCGACTACCTACCAATGTTACCTAAAGCTAATAATTAATTTAAAAAAAAAGGTGAGGTCATTGGGGCTAACTTGTATCTAGCGTATACAAAATTAACGAACATGGACCTACCTCTCAGATATCTATCACATAGCAGCCAAAGTTAGTCTGTTTTCTAAATCGACAAAAATTGCTAACCGAGAATCAAGGTGTAGTATATAATCAATATAGTCATAGTCTAGTCACATTTATATGTGTTCCGTTTCCATGGTACATCTGTTCAACAGATTTTCACGAAATTTGGTACAGGAATAGGTTTTATCCAGGGTTAGGAAGGCTACATTTTACCCCGAATCAAAAAGTTTTTTAAATCAAAAAGTTTGAATTTTTCAAAACGGCTAATCCGGTGGACGAATTTGCGGGCATTATAAAAAAAGCAAAAAATAAAATACAATCGTGATTTCATTTATTAAAAAGCAGTCCATAAAATTATAAAAAAAAACAAATGCGTAATTTTATTTATTGCATTCAAATAAAAAAACTGCAATAATTAATGCACGCTCGCGATTTCATAGTGTAAAATAATGCCATTCACACCTTCCAAACTTATTTTTTGTCTAAGAAGTAATAGGAAGTGGGAAACAAGTGAGGCGCGAGTCGAAACTTAAAATGAGTTCCGTACAATTAAAATAAATATTTATAGGGAATCTTCGACCGTGGCTAGTTACCAGCCTATCGGCAAAAACGTGCCGCTAATCGATTTAGCGTTCCGGTAAGTAGCCGTGTAGAAAACGATTGAGAGTATGGGTTTAATATAACTGCCATACCACCTACCCTACAGGTTACGCTACCGTCTTAGACTGCACCAACACTTCACATCAGGTGAGATTGCAGTCAAGGGCTAACTTGTAGTGGCGTAAAAAATATATAAATACTAAGTATTTATTATTAATTAAGTGATGCTTATTAGGTTTCTTAGGAAAGTGACCAGGGCACGTGGCGGTCACAGTGTAGTGAATCCGTAGCATCAGCCATCGACAGCTTTCACTGAATGCTTCCTATAGTGCTAGTGCCTTGCTTGCTATAGTGTACGTACGCAGGTTTCAAAAGTCTTCATTGTAAAGCCGTCAACTTTTCCATTTGTCTCGGGATCTCCAAAAGACGTGGGAACGTGTCTACCGGCCTTTACCTTACGTCAAATGCCCTTTGTCCAAAATTTTGTAGAATGCAGTTCCGCTTGTGAATGAAGTGTTTTTTTAAAGTTTTTTTTCTAAAATGTCCGTGTGCACAGGTGTATTTGTGCTTTTGTGATAACTAATTTGTTTGTAAATCTGTTGTAAGCTCTCTCTCTTTGCATCGTATTCCTCACTACTGAGGGTCGTGCCCCCTTTCTATTAATTATAGAATGGTAGGAGTTTTCTTGGGATAATAATGCGGTGGGTTCCGACGTCCTTCCGCATACGACTCGACTAAGAGTTTAAGTTGATGTTTTAAGCTAGTAAAACTGAAAACCGATTAGGCTTCTAATAAAATATCATTGCTATACTTGGTTAATTATTAATTTTAGAATAAAGTTTTAAATGGGATATTTAACCACAAATTTTTTTTTATATTGTGAGATAGGCTTTCCATTGACGACAATCATGCTTAGTGCATAGCTGATGAGGTCTAGGTTGGAATGCGCTTGCCTAGAAGATGCCTATTCGCTCTTGCCTTGAAGGTACCTAAGTTATACGTGGCAGGAAACACGAGCGCTGGGAGGGGGTTCCACACCCTTTTTTCACAACAACTTTTCAAATATCCAGATGCTATTAGGATAATAAAACAACTTTTATCACTTTTCCTTTTATTATTACAGTCACTCGGGAGAATGAATAGAATGCTAAACGTCCTCTTAGATAGCATCTGAATATGATAATAGGTAGGTATGATGTATGAAATCTTACTTGTGACGTCATCAAAATTAAACATAAAACTTACAGGGGACGTGGATTTACTGTCGGAGATCCTCTATTAACACCTAATCACAATAAAGTATAAATACTTACTTTATGTATATGAACTTATATTATATTTTGGCATAGGCAACGACCCACTGCTCATGGCGAATTCTTTCCAAACCGATGGTAGAGTCACCTTAAAATTAACGGAACTTTAAAAAAAAGAGCTGCCATGTTTCAAAATCAATTTTACGCACTTGATTACTTTAGAAGAAAAATAAATAAATAAATCTTTTTACTTTATCTCTCATTAATATTTTGGCCTCTATCTCCCAAAAAAGTAAAAACTGTGATAAGGAGTTAAAAATACCTAAAGGAAACATTTTTGCCCCAAATAAAGAAAAAAATTTAAAGTTTAGAAGTTTAAATTCTTATTCACTAATCTTAGTTACATAAAATGAATTGCAAGGAATTTCAGTGAAATCATACTCTATTAAGTACTAGGACTTATAGTTAAGTAGTAGGTTACATCTTATTCTTCGTAATATGTATTCAAACCAACATTACGAAGTATTTTACTTTACACTTGTATTGCAGTAAGTACTGCAATGGCTTCTAGAGTTCTAAATTTAAACACGCACCCGAAGCGTTGGCGGCGGAATAACCATAAACAACTTTATTTTTTTAAACCACCGCGGCCGAGGCTGCCCCGTCATTGTGCTGGTATCCTGCCTCTTTCAGCCGAACCTTTTTAAGGAAGAAATTTATTATGTATACTTTCGGCCATGACCAGTAGCCGTTTTTAATTGTGAATTATGGGGGTTATCTCTTTTATTTGCTTTTTTTATTACATTTCCTGGCCGATCGGAAGGTTTTGTGAACTTTTGTGTTTTTATAGATCTGTGATAGTATTTTTTTATAATTGGATTAGATACGGTATTTTAGGGTGATCGGGAATTCGATGTTGGCAACAATGTAACGGATGCGCTTCCTATAAACTAAATGCTAGTCGGACAGGAAATATAAAACGAGATTAACGTTCTAGAATTTTGTAGAAGATGCTTGACTCAATGGTTACCGGGAGTAAATAATTTTAAGCTTTCAGAGCGATTAAGTAAGATTATTAAAAATAATTTAGGTAGGTATTAACTTATAATTATTCATTTTGAATCTCAATACATATCACAAACAGAAAAAATACCTAATTATTTTCAGCATTGTAGAGTATCTATAAAGATGTCGTAGACTCTACGCGACGCGACGTAGAGAGTCAGTTTTTTTAAATAATTAATAAGTAATTTATTAATATAGCTATGTAATAGTCGCGTAGAAGCGCTGCATTTTCGTACTGAAACTCGGAATCGGAAAACTAATTTTTCTGGCTCTATAACTCAAATTTTCCTTGAAAAAAAAATTATGCAAAAAGGTTGCCATAGACAACTTTAACTTTTAGGTCGTGCAGGATTATGCACGGCGCATTACACGGCTATAAATAAAAAAGGGGATTCTTTGCGAACGTTTCCTTCAAGGGTTCAAAAAATTCCTTGAAAGGCGTCCCAATTAAATACTATTTTGCTCGCATCTGGCGAAGATTAGTGAAAAAAGGTTCGCGAAAAGGTAAAAAAGTTACCAATACCTATATAAAATTATAATCGGCAATGGAGCGTGCTTCTTTAATCCATCTGATATTTTTTTGCGTTCGGAAATTTTTATATTTATTTTTTCGAAACCCGAACGCGGCTTTATGTCGTCGGTCCTTTGCCATCTTTTTGAACGTGAAGAAAAAAACATTGTTTGATAAATAGCAAGTTTTATGGTGATACAAGTACTTAGGTAAAGTTACTATAAATATTTTACATATTTAATGTAGTAGCATTCAAATATTTTTAAAATATAATAGCATTAACACATCTTCGAACTGTGCGCACCAGTGATGACTTACGGCTTTGAAACATTGCTTGATCTACTATGGGCCTCATAAGAAGGTTTAGAGTCACTCATTGGGCATTGGAGAGGACTGTAGGTACTCAAAATAGTTGTGAGTTTCTTGCCGGCTCTTCTCAGTAGAATCAGTTTTCCGAACCGGCGGTAGAGTCCTAACGTTTCATAAGTGACACAAGTTGTACTACTAAAAATAAATAATAAAAAATCATTCATTCATTCAATATCTCTTATTCTATTTCCTAGTGTGCCGTCTTTTTACGAGGGATAATGCAATCATCAACTTTCGAGACCACTGCTCTAAATAGAGATCTTATGCTCTTTCCAAACCACTGGCGTAAGTTTTTAAGCCAGGGTATCCTTCTGCGGCCAGGCCTTCTTCTGCTTTCCACTTTTATTATAATAAATAAAATAAAAAAATATTTTTTATTTTCAGGCAATTACAACCCATAGTTTAACAGACACAGTATTACATGAAAACGAGTAAATAAAGTAAGTACATTAATAAATTAAATTAAATTAAAAGCAAAATAAAAGTTTAAAATTATCACAAAGTAAAAAAAGTAATATTTACTAATAAAAAAGAAGGTAAAAATAAAGAATGGTTAGTAAAAAATTGATCGGGAATCTTAAGATATTTTCCCTGCATGACGACGGACGAGTTTTTACGGCTTCGGCCGTCGCCCTACCGGCAAAGACGTTTCGCCAAGTGATTTAGCGTTCCGGTACGATGCCGTTAGAAACCGACTAGGAGTATGGGTTTAATATAACTGCCATACCCCTAACAGGCTAGCCCGCTTCCATCTTAGACTGCATCGTCACTTACCATCAGGTAAGATAGCAGTGAAGGGCTAACTTGTAATGGGAAAAAAATGACGAGTTGAAGGAGTTCATTTTTACTGCAGGTGTTACGTACCTATTACGTGCTCAAAATACCCCAACTTTCGCTTCTTAATTGTGATATAGGGGTTAGAGGCTACACATAGGTTACTTTTTATTCCGGGAAATCAATGATATCCCACGATGAAACGAACGAAGCCACGGGATCACATTTTAGTCTTTTGAAAATATCTAAGGGGTCATCCATTATACAGATGTTTTAGCAACTTTTTTTTAATCCGCCCCCTTTCGAGCCTCACGTGATTAATGGACGATTCCTAATATTAATTAATTAAATAACCTGATATAATATTATTAATAATCTAGTCAAAATTATTTCAATTAATAATTATTTATGGTCAAAAACATTATAATATAAATCCACAACTATACTGAAAATTAATTCCGATGGTAAATTAAAAAATTAAAATTAATATAAATATCTAATACGGATACCAAATTAATTAGTATTTTAGCGAGCGACCTAAAATCCATCACATGAGCCTATTATGTATTAATTAAATTAAGTATGATTTATTATTTACTGACTGATGCCTGCGACTTCATCCGCGTGGTTTAGGTAAGTTTTTTGAACTGATATATATGTCACCGTAAGATTGTAAAAACCGTTAGATTATAATCTAACTCGCGAAATTCTAAACTGTCGAAAGAAAACAATTTAACGCATTATTTTCCGGTAGATTGTAATCTGATAGGTATTTAAACCCGATAAAACCTAACCGGCCGCAGGCCGGGCACTACTTATTTATTTATGTCGAATTCTAACCTAACCTACAAGAAAGAGACAAGAAAACGTAAATAAAATGAATATTTCAAAAATTGAAACTCAGAACATTGAACAGTTTAGTCTTTCGACAGTTTAGAATTTCGCGAGTTAGATTATAATCTAATGGTTTTTACAATCTTACGGTGACATATATACTTCTTTAGCCGCGTTGAGCACTTTTTATTAGGGGGTAAAAATTGTGGAAACGCGTGACCGACACCGTGTCCGACATCGTCCTCCTTGACCGACACCTCGCGTTGTTTCGAAGATAAAAAGTCTTAAATATAAATATAGTACATCCGTAATTCAACTTAATGCCTTAGTTTTAAGGTTTACATTTTAAGTATTTTTTTTTAAATTCAAATATTCGCTTTCACTTCTATCGGCAGTGCCTATGACTGCCAATTTTTTTAAATTGCCGCGGGAACTCTTTATTTTCCGGGATAAAAAGTAGCGTATGTCACTCTCCAGATCCTCAACTATACCCATTTAAACCCATAAATTTCGTCAAACGACACTAGCAAGCTTAACAACACAATTAAATTAAATTAAAAAATACAATATAAACTAGAAACAATATAAGATTTAATAAGAAAACTATTTATTTGAATAGCGCTTGGCCAGTCATTATTTTTTGAATTATGTCTATACTCACTTATCAGAGTTAAAAGACACTTATTAAATAAAAAGATACTATCCTTTACACCCATTATTTTTGATGTGTTTGACTTCGTTGACCCGTAATTTGTCACGGTATTAAAGATTTTCAAAAATAATTTTGTTTGTACAAAGATTTTGACCTCGGTGACAGCAAATTAGTCATGTTTTTTTTACTGCGTTGACTTTTTTTTACAATCGTTAAGGATTTGATAACATCGAATATAATTTAAAAAATTTTGAAGCACAAATGTTAATTAGGTACCTAACGTACCCACTTACTTACTACATGCTTACTACCTACTCTTTTAATTACCGTTCGAAATTTAGTGTGTGAAATTTAAATTTTTGAAGTGAAAACTTAAACGTTACTTTAAGCACTTTTTGGTAAGGGGTAAAAATGTGGAAACGCGAGACCAACACCGTTCTTCATATGACAATAGGTCTTAAGTACATTCTTAATTACATTCGTAATTAAACTTTAATGCCTTTGTTTTAAGGTTTTTATTTAAAAAGTGATGCGTAACCGTGAATGACACCACGCGACACCATTCTTCTTAAGACAAAATAAGTAAAAGCTCTTAAATATAAATAATATAGTAGGTACATTCGTAATTAAACTTTAATGCCTTAGTTTTAAGGCTTATATTTAATTATATTAAAAGTGCTGTGTTGTTATTTTAAATATTAGTTTTCACTTCTATCGGCAGTCCCTATGACTACCATTTTTTTTTTTACAGAATGTTAGTGATGTGATAATTATCTGTACTGTGTACAAAAAAGTACTTATATTTATTAATTCATTAATAAACGGGAATAAGGCGCTCTCTCTGCGTCGTATTCTTCATTGCTGAGGGTCGTGACCCCTTTCCATTAATCACATAATGGCAGGGGTTTTCTTGGGAAATTAATGCCCAGGTCTTTCCGCATACAAATCGGCTAAGAGAACTATTTCAACTCCTAACGATTATTATCAGATGTTAGTGATAATAACTAAGACGGACGCATGGCTTAACGGACTTTAAAGTTCGGTCTCCCATCCAGTTACCGACTTGGGTCAACGTTGCTCAACAATCGCAATCGACTGATATGATTTGTCGCATCTAGGCCACTCACGTCCCTAAACAACGCATACAAAATGCCATATTTGGGCCACCAAAAGCTGGTTCACCATCCAGATATTACATTTACGGACGTGAATCAACGTTGCTTAGCGTTGTCTTTTTTTGAAGTGAAACCTTCTTTTGCCGCATTTAGCATTTAGCATTTAGCATTTGGTAGGGGGTAAAATTTTGGATTCGCGTCACCGACATGCGACACGCTCCGCGCCGACATGCTCACGTTGTTACGAAGGTCTTAAATATAAATGTACATACTACATTCGTAATTAAACTTTAATGCCTTAGTTTCAAGTTGAATATTTCAAATAGTTTTTTTTTAAATAAAAAATATAATATATTTTAAATATTCGTTTTAACTTCTATCGGCAGTCCCTATGATTGCTAATTTATATTTATTTAAAGACTAGCACTTGGCTGCAAACAGACTTGCTGGAAGTAGTGCAGCGCACTAACGTGGAACGCGCTTGCCTAGAAGATGCCTACCTGATATATACACTAGAATAGTATCATGTCTGATAAATACGCGTCCGTACTAATACAAAGCATGTTAATTTTCTAAAAGATGTCAACACAAATGGCAATAATAATAACTAATCTCTCAAAATCCTGTGTGGGCGAATCCTTAGCCGCGATTTCGTCGATGATAACATACCCGATCCATCACCAGTTATGAATATTTAATGCTCATAGACTATTGTTTTCTTTTTTCTCCAAAGGGTACCACAGACAAAACATTCGATTATAGAGGAGGGAATAGACAATTGAATGCAGGGTATGGACACGCGGCGGCACGCGGCGGGAAGTGGCGCGCAAATTGAGTGCTCCAATTACGGTGTCCGATTCTGTAGATGATTGTACAGGCTGCTCGTCTTAAAGCTGAAATTTTAGCAACTTATTTACTTATTCGATGATCAACACATGGTCGACCCACAACGCACAGTAGTTGCAACAGTGTATCGATCGCTATTATTACCTACCTCGGATTAATTAATTATCTAACACTAGTTCCCAATAAATATATTTATTTATTAAAAAAATTAAAATATAAACCTTAAAACTAAGGTATTAAAGTTTAATTACGAATGTACTATATTTATATTTAAGACCTTTTGTCTTCGTAACAACGCGAGCATGTCAGTGACGGCCACGCAAATCCGCAAGTTTACCCCTTGCCAAAAAGTGCGAACGCGGCTAAAGTTTTCACTTCAAAAATATAGTATCGCAAAAAGAAGGTAGATATATATTATGCATAAATTCAGCCATTACAAACAAACTTTTCAAGAGCGGATTGAGAGAACACCTGGACACAATTTTTTTTCCCCCCGCCATTTTTCACTCTCAGTTTTTTTTTTCCAATACCGGTAATAGGGTCAAAACATGACGAGATAAGTCATGATAAGAGACACCTGATATACAAATTAAGTGAGTTAGCTTTCATTAGACATAGTATCTCAATGCATTATTGTAGATATGTCGCATTTTCTTGTTTATTTTTTGGATACTGTGTATGAATGCTGTAAGTAGGTAAAATACTAATAGTGCGGGCATCATCTAGTAATTCTTAAACTACAACCACTATTAATCACACAAAAGCAATGCCAAAAAAAAATTAAGAATAATTTACCTTTACATACCTTTAAAATCAACCTGTATAACAAAATGGATACACTATACCCTTATTTGCAGTGGGCACGTGACCTAAAATGGCGGCGTTCGAAAATCGAATAAATCAAGAGGATTGGCGGCTAATCGGCGGCCTCAGGCGTGAAAACAGAGGAAATGCGTTCGGATACACACTTACTTAACTTAAATAAGTATATTGAATGTTAAGTGTAAATAGATTTGGATTAGGTAATTGATACCGATGTTGTGTTCCACACAATTTTCCACACATCTATACGAATATTAAAAATGCGAAAGTTTGGATTGATGGATGGATGGATGTATGTGTGGATGGATGGACGTTTGTTACTCAATCACGCCAGAATGGCTGAACGGATCTAGATGAAATTTGGGATTTTACAATCGTTGTGAATTCAAAATTCGATGACACGAAAAAGCGACACTAAAAAGAGACAAACATATTCATAATAGGATAGCCTGCAAGAGCATGAGATAAAATACCAGCTATATTTATCTCATTCCCTCGTAGGCTACTTTTCTGAAGTTTCACTTCTGCCGTGTGTGAATTGCACACACACACTTTTTTTTTAATTAAAGAGTTCCCACGGGAACCATAAAACCTCAATCCACGCGGACGAAGTCGCGGGCATCATCTAGTAGTATAATAAATACGATAAAAGAAAAAAGACAATCAGTAGCAGAGTCTCGGAAACACAGAAATAGATCAAAGCAGGCGATGCAAATTCACGCGGGTCTAATGCAATAAATTTACTTTTCGGACGCGGTCTACCTAATATGCCGGGAAATCGAATTGCGACGCTCTGCCGGGCCCGACGAGCGTATCCTTTTGAATACTCAAATTCAATTTCTTATTACTTCGCAATCAACCTCCTTTTCCATGCAAGAAAGTGTAGAGTCTACCCATTTGAAAAATTGACAATTTGTCATGATACGTCAAATTCAATTTTGGAACGTGAAAATTTGAATCGGTCAATTTGTACAAAATGTGTACTCAGACGATTCGATTTTTAAAAAATCTATTCCATAAAACAATCTGAAATCGAATTTTCACTATTAGTTCAGCTCTGATTTCTGAGTCCCGACGTTTTATTATTTATTAATTTCACTCTGCTCGAATTAGTTGAAGATAATGTTTTTGAAGTGAAACTTCTTTAGAATCGTTGTGATTTGAAAATTCGATGAAACGAAAAAGCAAAAAGAGACAAACATATTCATTATAGGATTTAGACTGTGAGAGAATGAGATAGAATACAAGTTATACTTATATCATTCTCTCGCTGGCTACTTTTCTGAAGTTTCACTTCTGTCGTGTGTGAATTGCACGCACACACTTTTTTTTAAAATATATATTGTGTTATTGTATACCATACCGGCAAAGACGTGCCGCCAAGCGATTTAGCGAAGCGGTACGATGCCGTGAAGAAACCGACTAGGGGTATGGGTTTAATTAACTGCCACGCCCCTAACAGGTTAGCCCGCTACCATGTTAGGCATCATCACTTACCATCAGGTGAGATTGCAGTCAAGGGCTAAAGGCAAAGGATAAAAAACAAAAAAAAGTTCTTGACTGCGATCTTATCTGGATGGTGAGTAACAATGCAGTCTAAGTTGGTGGTAGGCACCTAGAAAGTATGGTCTAGCCCCTATTCGGTATCGTCATTCCATCATACCGGAACGCTAAATCGCTTGGCAGTACGTCCTTGCTAAATACGCTTTAATGACTACGCACTCACAATTGTCTAAAATATAATCGTCGAACCGGTGGGTAGAGTCAAATGATATTAGTAGGCATTGAGTGTACTTTTTAAATTGGAAGTATGTGCCCGGGGTTCGAACCCGCGACCCCGTACAGTAGGTCAGGTATGTGCGTTTTAAGAATATAATAAGTATGCACTTGCTTAAAACGGTGAAGGAACAACATGAGGAAAAGCCATCATACCAGAGAGTTCTTCACAATGTTCTCGAAGGTGCGTTAGGTCTGCCAATCTGCACTTGGCCAACGTGGCAGACAATGGCAACACGCTTCACATTCCGAGAGGAGACTCGTGCTCTGTAGTGAGCCGAGTTTAAGACCGATTTCTCCTTATGGAGTAAATTTTAACTGACGAATTAGTTCGATATTTTGCCAAATTTTGTTTAAGAAATCTGTCAAAATTTCAAATTTATTCGTCAGTAAAATTTAGTGAGTTGGAGAAATTAGCCCTGAGCTGAAAATTTTCAGACTAATCGACGAAATTTGAAAGAAGAAAATAATGTTCGATTTTCAAAAAAACAAAATGGCCCAAATGACGTTCCCGTGTAAGCTAGGGATGCCAATTCCGCTCGTTCGGTAATTTTCAAACGATTTATCGAATTAAATCTAAGATGCTTTGATGTTCTGCTATTGAGCGAATTCGGTATTCGATTACACGGAACTCGACTTTTCAATTTGACATCCCTTTTTGTGAAGAAACCGTTGGTGTAAGCAACGGACGAATTATGATCACCAATTTAAATACTTATTCGAAGATAAGTTATATCGGAAATGAAGAAAAATTTTTGCCTATTGAATCCATACTAATATGCGTACTATGTTATAGTGCTGATATTCTAGTGGTTTAAACCTTCGACCACCTCTTCTGGTGGAAGCCGGTTCGATACTCAAGCACTCATTTCTAACTTTCTGAGTTGAATATAACGGAGTAAGAAATATTGTGAGAAAACCTGCATGCCCGAGAATTCTTCAAAATGTTCTCGAAAGTGTTTGAAGTCTGTCAAACCGCACATGGCCAGAGTGGTGGATTACGGCCTAGCCCGTTTCGTTCTGAAGGGAGACCGATCAGTAGTGAGTCGGCAATGTTTTGAGATTTTAATCAGTATTACTTACATTTCACTAATTTTACCCATATTGACTAAACACTGCACCTATTGCAATAATACTTTTTCCAATTACGCCGTATGAGGCATGAACCTGTGCCCCTCAATTGCAAAAAAGAAGTTAAATCCCTCTCTATGCTCACCAAGGCAGAAGAAACACTTCCTTGCGCCAAATGTCCGATATATTTGTGTACAATCCCCCTCATTCGATGGTCCTTACATGTTAAAGAATCCATAAATAATAGAGTTGACGCTCCGGATTGTGTTACCGTGCGCCCCCACCCCTCGTGAATTGCGATCACTCTTGTCTATGGTGCCTAATGCCCCTATTGTCTGTGGTACGGATTTATTATTCATTTTCCTAATACATCTGACGGTTATGAGTTTTCGATTGCGGTGAAAAGTTATTTGATATTGCTTTGCTTTGGAGTTTAATAGGGTATCCCGTATCTCGTAACTTGTCATTTCTCTTTCTCTCTGCGTCGTATTCCTCATTGCTGAGGGTCGTTACCCCTTTCCATTAATCACATAATGGTAGAGGTTTTCTTGAGATAATAATGCGATGGGTTCCCAGGTCCCTTCGCATACGACTCGACTTAGAGTACTATTTCAAGTCTTAGGTTTTTGTAACGATTATTATCAGATGTAACCGGGGCCGACGGCTTAACGGCTCCGGGGTACGGAGGAAACGAAAAGGCCAAATTTGGACTATCAAATTCGGTCACCCGTCCACGTTGCTTAACAATCACAATCGTCTGATATGCGTTGTCGCAACTAGGCCACTCGTCCCTAAACTGGCCATTTAAGTATTTTTCTTCGTAAAAACTTGGAGGAACTACCAACTGACCATTTCTTACAATGTCTTCATAAACACACGACTGCCCAAAAAAGGTGTGTAAAGATTTGAGGGTTCATGTATGTATGTTGTATGTGAGTTTCTTTATTCCATTATAACTTCTAAATGCCTGAACATTGGATGTTTGGGGACATCCCGAGTGACACTGGCTACAATTTTCAAAAAAAAAACCTTTATGGCAGGGTGTTGGTATTTTTCTTTTTTAATTATGATCACTTTTATATAATACTAGCGGTCCGCCCCTGCTTCGCACGGGTAGCACTAATCATCATAACCATACCTAATAATAGCCAGTCGGCACTGGGCAGCACATCAGGTGCATTAGCAATGCAATATCTTTTCACCCCGACTGCCATTGCAGGTCGCGGCCCCTTTTTCTATTGCGCGTTACATTATTTCTATGATATCTTCTAAGAATTCATCTGAATTAAATGGTGTAAAGGACGAATTTGGTCTATATTAAATATTTGAGATGACAAATTATTTTCTTTTGTTATCAAAATACTGTATTGATCCATAAGGATCAATACAGTATTGTAATGTCAGTAAGACACTTTCGAAAGAAAAACTTTGTTTGAAGCAAATTTTAAAATCATAAAAATGGTTATAGTGAGACAACCTTAAAATATAGATATACGCTATCGCGGACTTTTAGACATTCCCAAGACAAGAAGCACGATTCCACCGTACATTGTTGCCGTGTAACTTTTACTATATACGCAGCGCACGCCACGAAAGCTCTCAGATTTTACGATTTTTTCCGACTTCATTCACATTATTGCAATTTTCGTAGGGATCTCTAATTAAAAATATATATATATATAGCCTATGTTACTCGCTGATAAAGTAGCTTTCTATAAGTGAAAAGAATCGGTTCAGTAATTTTTAAGTTTACCATTACTAACGAACAAACAAACATACAAATCTTTCCTCTTTATAACATTAGTATAGATTTAGATAATAACATTAATTATAGCTAGATACCCGTAAAAGATTTCTGTAAAATTAAATGTCTTCTTTGCACTGCGGAGACGTATTTTGCTGGGAAACTTCTATATTTGTGTTTTTACACACCAAGTTACCCCTCGTCTACGATCTCCCTGGTAAGTAATGATGCAAGATGATAGCGAGATAACCCGTCAGAGAAAGTAGTAATATTAAACCCATATCCCTGATTGATTTCTAAATACCGGAGTCCGGAACGCTAAATCAGTTGGCGGCACGTCTTAGGCGCGGGATAAACATACGAGAGGCCACACACTAGGCACGGCCGAAGCTTGTGAAAATCGTACTTCAGTCGCGCCAAGTTACACTTGTAACAGCCAAGTCACCAAGTCACACTTTTATCCAGATCATACTGAAAATTCTATAAGCGCATTAAAAAAAATTACCATAGACTACAGACACCTAGGTTCTTTTACTTTCCAAGATACTAAAGCCAAAACAGTCCAAAAAATAAGAAAATACCTGAAACTGCAGACACATAGGTACTTTTACTTACCAAGCTACTAATCCAAGTGCAAAACCAGTCCAAAAAAAAACTATTTTGCACATTGAAAAAAAGAAAGTGAACTATAAACTATAAACTAGAGACTATAAACGCCACAAAGCGCGCAGGTCCTATAACTTTATAATAATGGCCCTACAATACAACATTTGTGTGAATTACCACCAAGTGGGTCTCGAGAGGGCGCCTGCTGGCTGTTATATTAAATAGTCGCCATGATACGTTAACTTTGCGCTCGCGTATCGCACGGGGGCCATTTTATTGCCACTTGCGGTCTGTTAGGAGCTGTTCTATTTTTGAAAATTTGATTTGACTGCGTCCTTAAGTTTGAGGACATACTTGTCTTGGAAAGCGAGTCCAGTTTGTTGAATATTGACCGCTAGCTGTTTTTATACGACTGTCTGAAAAAAAGGAGTATATTGTTTTCAGGGTTCTTGTATGTATGTATGTATGTATGTATGTATGTATGTATGTATGTATGTATGCATGTGAGTTTGTATATTCCACCATAACTTCTATACGCCTGAACCGATTTTGATAAATGAGGTATCGTTAGAATAGCTAGAATAGCCCTAGCTTAATCCGGGTGACATAGGCTAGTAAAATTTTCAAAAAAATTTATGGGGTGACCATGTTCCCGCATTAAAGACTAAAGTTGAAAAAAAAAATTCGAAAATAAGATTAAGTAACTATATAATCATCATCTAGAAAATGATGAGTAGATTCCTAAAATATATAACACTATAGTTCAATATCCAATGATTCACAAAAAATATCATTTAATAAAAATGTGAATAAGATTCTAATTTGACTAGATTAATTTAGATTTTTAACTTTTTAGTTCGTTTTTTGGCAGGGCAGTCGTATTTTTTAATTTCTTTAATTATGACTTGTAGAAGAAATAGAAAATTTTTAAACCACGGGCAAAGCCACAAAACAGAGAAGAAACCTATTTGATGAGACACCTGAGTGTGTCAGTATAATAATGCATTCAGGATGCTAATGGGTCTGGGTCATATGGTGCACGTGCTGACAAATCAAGGCTCTCTTATATTAGGTTTTGGGATTAGGTAGTTTTAGATTTACTAACAAAATTTATGATCTTTAGGGTCAAAAATGTATTTTAAATTCTTTATAACTAATTTGAGTGTAGGGTGCCTAACCTCTTTAGTGCAAGCATTTTATCTTCACGGTAAAGCGTCGATAAATTATTTCAATGAAAAATGTCCGTACCTACTGATACCTACGTCTTTTTCATAATTTTACTTTTCCTTCCTAGTCAGGAAATTTAGAGTTTTCTACCCACTGATAGATAAACAATTCCTAAATCCCAACATAAGATACCTACCTTCTCCTATTAGGATGGTCGCGAGTTTGATAATCCTTAACCTTAAACTTTTCAAAGTAAAGTGCATTTTAAGAAATTAAATATCACTCACTTCAAACGGTGAAGGTAAACATCGTGAGCAAATCTCTACGGCCGAGAATTCTTCATAATGGGTCGAAAATGTATTAGTTTCACTAATAGGTATGATGCATAGGTATACCAACAAAAATATTTCTAAAAGAAATGAAAGATGTGTACCTTAGTAGAAAACATATCTTCTTTTTCTCTTCATAAATGTTTGATAACCATTTTAAACCATAGGTTACCGATAAAAGTGAAATTTGTTGAAATTTGATGACGTCACAACTATGTATTTCATACGAACTTCCATACTAGAACCGCGTTCTTAAGTTTGATAAAGAGTTGCAGATTTCATTGAGTTGTCATCATTCCATTGCCGCCTGACATCTTTCGTGATACGGAGTATAGTTAGTTAGGTATCCATTGGAAATGACATTGTGATGGATGTTTACATTATTCCCTTAAGGAAATGTGCGTGGCGACGGGAGAGCAGGCTAGGTGTGTTTGTGGCGACTGTACAGCTATGTACCTATAGCGTGATCTCGATGGCGTTGTAATATATATTGCTGGAGGACTAGTCTACTATCCTTTGCCAAATGTGCACTTGACGATTTATTTCGGTTTTTAACACTAATAATTATTTATTACTTACTAGCTGATGCCCGTGACTTCGTCCGCGTGGATTGAGGTTTTTGGTCTCTCTTAATCTTTAATTTTAAGGAATAAAAAGTAACCTGTATTTTATTCAAGACTATAATCTATCTCTGTGCCAAATGTCGTCCAGATCCGTTCAGCCGTTCTGGCGTGATTGATCCATCCATCCATTCATCTATCCAAACTTTCGCATTTATAATATTAATACTAAATTTACTTATTACATTTACATTATTATAACACTTACTATTAATCAAAACACTCATAATATAATTAAATTAATTGTTAAACTAAAAATAAACATAATATGTATTTCGAAAATAATATAATAATTTCGCGGAACACGCAGCTATGCACAATTCGTAACGCACGCCTTCGGCCTGTATATATTGTGTCATGTGAGCGGGAGTTAGCGAGCGAAGCGAGGAAGATTCTCGCAGTCGAGCCATGCGACAATGCGGCGGCACTCGTCCCAACCAAGGTGCGAGGCGTTTATTGAGCGCGCGTGAATTTAAATAATTATCGATTAACGCAATCATTTAATGGTACCTATTTCATGTCATAAAATAATAGTATATCATTTAAATAGATCTAATATAATTGTTAAGTAAATTAATCATAATTATTGGTAGTGCGGCGCAAGCTGCGCAATCTTAGAGGAATCGCTACTGCAAACGAAGCAGGCGTTTTGACGTTTTCGAAAATAATTGCTGATCTGACTAGTTGTCAAATACCCAATTCACCGCTATTAAAACTATAGACTTTTCCCACCCTTGGTTGATAAAAATATTACCGCACAGCTGTAAAGGAGTGTGGTAATATAATTGGCTGCAATACAAAACCACAGCTATTTCCATGCTGCCATCTTTGTCGAGTACCAAGTTGTTAATAGTACCATATTAAAAACTTTTACTTACTAACTAAATCATACATAACATAACTAAAATCGCTCCCTGACACTTTTTCAATAATTTGAATCTCACTTTTGTATTTTGTTAGTATAGCAAATTGTATTTTACAGTTATTCACAAATGTATTGCTATAACAAATCATTTTATGTATGAAAATTAAATTCTCTCCCATTAAAGTTTGTCTGAGTTATTTTCATCATGATACACTTGTTGTTTATATAACTATTAACATCCATAGATATTTACTAAGTACTAAATGCTAGATCTAAATTAGTAAAATATTCCACCAACAGTAATTGTAGAATGGACCAAGTTACACGCAGCAGCCGGCAAGGGCGACGGGGCGCGGCGTGCGGGCTGAAGATAAGCGGCTTACCTCCGCACCCGACAGAGACACAACTATACATGATAACCACAAGGGCGAGAGAGACAACAACACCTCGCTATATACAGCTGCGTAGTACCAACCTTACAGGCTTTTAACAAAAAAGGTTCTATCTCGAATTAAAAGCGTTCGAAAATCAACCCAACTTTCTTTTTATCTATGGTTGTTATTAAGTTCTTTATAGTAGGCAGTTGTAATAATAGTGTTGCCATATTAAAATAAAAATACATTTTCGAGGAATATCTACGGCGGGGCACAACTGAACGGAGCCTTTAGTAGTATAGTTATGTACGAGGCACAATTTAACCGTGGCGTCTAAACAGCTAATTTTGAGAGAACTTTAACCGAGTTGAGCGAAGATTCTGAGTCTTTTTTATTATAATAATAATGGGCGTCGTATTAAGCGTGTTTGTCGATAAAACATTGTTTCCTACAATATATTTAGGTATTTACCTATATCGGCTATTTTCGCATACTACATTTCGTAGGTTTTATTTTGAGCAGATTTTTAATAGGAATTTTAATCGAAATTTTCGTGTTTTTCTGTTATTAAAAAGTAGCCTATATAGTAATAGAATATTAATATAACGGCCCTCAAAATGTAACACAGTTTCACAGTTATAAAAAGGGTACTAACCGTACTATGGACTGTAATATGGATTAGATAAGAATTATACTAATATATCTAGGTTAAGTCAAAATAAATATATAGTTCGCGCGCGACTTGAATGCAGAGTAAATGTATGGTGACACATACACTTACTCTGCATTCAACTCGAACTTTAGGTGTAGGTACTTACCTAATTATTGAAGCTTAATATAACAGCGGTAAGTAGTAGTAGTAGTAGTAGTAGTTGTAGTAGTAGTAGTAGTAGTAGTGTATTAGGTGTGTAAATAGTAAATAGTAAATATTCTAATTCTTCTAAAAAAAATATTTTTAAAAAGGAGCAACTGTTGAGGTTCTTGCCGTTCTTCTCAGTAGAATCTACTTTTAGAATTGGTGGTAATATAACATTTCGTAAGTTGTTCTACGTGAAATAAATAAATCATTTCATTTAATTTTCTATAGTCCGACAAATTTTCTGACCCGGTGACAGCATCGCTAGTAGGTATCTATGAAAAATAAATTAAGAACAAAAACTAACAGGCATAAAAATTTGTTCCAAATTTGGCCACTGGGCCAGATAAATTTGTGAGGCATTACTTACGAAATTAGGAACTAAGAAGACCTCTTCGATAAAATTTTACATACCAACAATTTAGCACTTGTTGATGCCCTTCACTAGGCCCACAAGGATACAGGCTTTCAAAAAGCTTTTCTGTCTTCGGAATACAAACAGTCTCAGTACCAAGTCTCGTCGAAATCAGCTCAGACTTACAGACACACTTTCGCATTTATTGCACTGTAAGAATTCATAACTCATCGAATTGTTAATAGATTGGCAGGTAAAAGGCGTCTGCGTTGGAGGGGAAGCACATTTTCTTGTCCTGTCGCATTAGTATGTGCGGTTCCATATAAACTCTGACTTTTTATCCCCAAGAGCTTTTTGCGCTGAGTACTTAAGAACGAATGCTATTTTGTTTTCAAATTAGAAATTCGTAGACACGTAGCAGTGTCTACGAAAAATCGTAGACAATGCTACGTGGTCTACGAATTTCTAGGTCTCATCATAAATAGATAAATCATTTCACAAAAGGAGATAGGTCTAGGAGATACGCTCTTTCCTCCGCTTTTCTGCGACTGCGGCTGACGTAGTCCTGGGTTCGCGTCCCAGTTCGGGTTTTAATTAAGTTAGGTTTTTCTGACAAGAAATTCTCATAATTTATTTGCTTGATTACAGGTTAAATTACAGTTTTTTATACGACTGCCTGAAAGAAGGAGTAAATTGTTTTCAGGGTTAATGTATGTATGTATGTATGTTTGTATATTCCATCATAACTTCTATACGCCTGAACCAATTTTGATAAATGAGGTATCGTTAGAATCCCTAGCTTATTTCGGGTGACATAGGCTAGTAAAATTATTAAAAAAAATAATGGGGTGATCATTGTCCCGCATTAAAGACTAAAGTTGAAAAAGAAATATCGAAAATAAGATTAACTATATCATCATCATCTAGAAAATGATGAGTAGATTCCAAATATATATAACACTATAGTTCAAAATCCAGTGATTCACAAAAAAATATCATTTAATAAAAATGTGAATAAGATTTTAATTTAACTTTTATTAATTTAGATTTTCAACTTTTTAGTTCGTTTTTGGCAGGGCAGTCGTGTTTTGAATTATTAACATATACAATCCGCCATACGAAGGGCATGAAAAATTTTCTTGTACGACTACATGGCAGTACAGATTGTTTTTTTTAAGTAACTAATTGAATTTTTTACATGAAAAACTAAAGGTACATGAATATAATATATTAAACCAAGAAATATGGCGATAGTAGAATGCCAACGTGAATCTTATAAAAATACTAGCCCGGTCTCAGTACTAGCCTGGAGTTAGCAAGTTGAGGGTGTGTGCGTGAACATAAAGCTGTCGGTCCTGCGCTTGATCTCTATCCGCGCGTGCTGGATTGCCGTCCCAACGGGTTATGTGAGCAAAGGAACAGAAAGTGCACCTGTGTTTGCGCACACACTTGTGCACTATAATTCCTCCCGCGCAGATGGCTGATCTCTACAGAGATTGGCGATTGGAGATTGGAAATTTGGTCGGGAGGACATTATTATTTTATTATGGCATAACCTGTCTCATTCTGAGACTAAGACTAAGACTAACCTCATAGCACGGATACTGTCGAGTTAGGAAGCGTGGCAACGCTATGGGCAAATGCTTAGGGAATTAATGATGAGAAGAGAAGAAAGGGAAAGAGAGAAAAAGATGAAGACAGAGTAAGAACAAGAGAGCACGAAGTAAAGCGGTCCCGTGCTGACCTGGAAGAAGTGGGTATTTGAGGTTGGTTTAGTCCGTGCAAGTCAACAGGCAACAGGCCGATTTCCGGGTTCGATTCCCGGCAGGGTCAATTTGGGAATTAATAATTTTTGAACTTTCTCTGTTCTGCTCAGGTTCCCACCTGCTTCGGCTGTGGCTAATTACCACCCTGCTGCCAAATACGTACGGCCAAGCGATTTAGCGTTCCGGTACGATACCGTGTAGAAACCGACTAAGGGTGTGGGTTTAATATAATCGCCATACCCCTAACAGGTTAGCCCGCTACCATCTTAGACTGCATAATCACTTACGATCAGGTGAGATTGAAGTCAAGGGTTAACTTGTAGTGGAATAAAAAAAAGGCAGACATCCGGAGGGATTTTTTCGTCTCGCCGAAAAAAAAGAGGGGAGACTAGTACTCAGTATAGGGCTGGCGATGAGTTGAAATGACGATAATAATAAAGGCTATCCCTGGTGTAAAAATCAAAGGAATATACTTAGTTTTCCTACATTGTACGCGCAGTATCGCCGGGCGGGTCGAGTGTCGTAATTAGTGCGGCTTCTGTCGACGAACTATTGGGTTACCGGCTAAGGTGCGCTATACATTGCGCAGGGAATAAACTCTCATCAAGTTCAATGTTTTTGTAAAACGTAAACTTATTGAAAAATCCTATTAAAGTGTAAAAGATTATTTAAATGATAAAAAAGCATGGGAATTAATTGTTCCAGCGGCTAATTAATCTGATTCATGGTTATAGACCTAATTGATTTAAGAGGTTTTGAGAGATGGCGAACATAAAAAACCCTGGCTGAGTTGTCGTGGGGTCATCTCAGACCAAGGCGTATTTGGAATCTTCATAGTATTAGTTTTAAGTTATCATCGTAAATTATCACCATCACGTCATAACCTTTTTATAATGTTCAAAAAGTGTACTCTGTAGGTACTAATTTTGAATAAATAGGTACACTTTGATTTGATTTGATTCAATTTCAATTCTGAAGTTGAATTATTTAGGAATGTACAATTTTTTGAGATTATTTTTCTTCTTCTGCACGTGATGAAGTTAAAAAAGAGGTAATGGTTACGAACAATATATTGAGCTACTACTGAGCACGAGTCCTCGAATGAGACGAGTTTGGTTGACTCCGAATTATTAGAGGTGCGTGTGAGGATCGCCGGAATTGTAGTCCGAGCTAGGCTTTCACGGCTACAATAAAATTATTATAACATAATTACCATTTAATCATACCATTATTATAATTGTAAAATATACTACACATAACTTGCTAAATATTCGTACGCCATACTATGGCAGGGTACAAGACAGTTTTTATAATCCATACTAATATTTAAATGCAAAATTATGTGTAAATACTTACCTATTATTAATAAAAGTATTCACTTTTAGTAAACCTCTAGGCGGAAAATCAACGCTCGTGTGTTGAAAGCCTAACAAGGATACCGGAAGTCAAAGGTGATGCGAACGACAGACAGGTTCATATTTTGTAGTTTGTCTAATGACACCACGTATAGGTACTTACAGTAAAATAATTGCATTATTGAGTAAAATTAAGTAGGAATATAGGTTCACAGTTCTTTTACTTCTGGCATAAGGTTGGCTAGCCTAAATATCAATTATTTCACACGACTTTCTTCTAAAAGTAGAAAGAAAAAAATATTAAACCATTCCAATTTCTATTACTAGATCTATACTTAATATTATAAATACGAAAGTTTGGATGGATGTTTGTTACTCAATCACGCCAGAACGGCTCAACGGATCTGATGTTTAGCACAGAGATAGCTTAGGTATAGTGTGGAGTAACACATAAGTTACTTTTTATTCCTGAAAATTAGAGTTCCCGCGGGAACCTAAAAACCTCAATCCAAGCGGACGGAGTCGCGGGCATCAGCTAGTGACTTAATAAATTAAGGCTTAGGTTTCCCTCTGCAACACTTAGCTTTTATCTTACCAGAGGCTTCCGATATCCAAAGCGGCGTATTTTTGGTTTTATACATTCGATTAATAGGGATGATGACAACTCAATCAAATCAGCAACTTTTTATCAAACTTAAAAACGCGCTTCTAGTATGGAAGTTGTATGAAATTAACAATAGTGACGTCATCAAATTTCAACGCACTTTTTTTCTCTAATCTATATTTTAAAATGGTTATCAGACATAAAACTAACTGAGGATGTGAATTTTAGGTCTTTTGAAAGACCCTCTATTTAATAATCAGAAATAATTTATTTTTGATATAGGCATCATCCCTATTGTATTGATTCGATGTAAAAATCTTTCTTGTAGACCACTTGTGCCACCTCTTATCATATGTGATATAAGAAGGAAGCACTGATTATCCACAGAACAATTATATATTAATTTAATTTAGCAATATACACGAACAAGGCAGCCGGCGACATTACAGGAGTACCATAGACCAGTTGCCAGGCCGTAGACCACGCATGTAGTGACAGTGATACCATGTTCAGTTAGCTTTTAGTTTATATATCTAATATCTAACAATAAGGAGAAATTAGGCCTATTACACTGCACTTTTTACAGTGCCCTGTGGTAAGCTACAGATTTAAGGACCAATTTAGGGAACCATTCTCTCTAAATTTTATTACACTACACTGATACAAGTGTAATAGGCCTTTAAGGACTCGACCTTAATGGACTCTAAGGTACATTATTTGTATAAATAAAAAAAATAAAACATCATGTTTGTATTTTATATGCATATATTCGGATTCAATATTTCAATTGCTATCATTTAATAATAATTAGTAGTAACTTAAGTTAAAAAAAATACACAGACTCTTCGCCGAAAAACGGTAGAAACCGCACTTAAGCTAACTTAGCTATGTTCAAGGATAATTCTATAAGTTACAAATTTTCAATACAATTTCCATCTACAATTTTTTGGAAAAAAATTATAGTAATAATAAAAAAAAACTTAATTTCATTCCGTTGAAATTATTAAAATAATGCATCCATTTAAATAATAATTTTCTAAAGTTATACGCAGTTGTAAACTATGTAAATTACGTCAGAAATTAAAACCTCTTAGATACTTGAAAAATGGCAAACATTGCCAGGGTTACCAGTTAAAATTTATACTTTACAGCTGCGTATTAACTCTTGCATAATCTGTTGTCAAAATTTAAAATATTTCTCTATTTCATTTTAAGAACTAGTAATCTCTTTTTAATTTCATTGAATTATTTCATTTGTTTCGTTCAAAAATGCTGTTCGTCGCAATTTTTTCACACATTAAAAAAAGTTTCTAAATAAGATTGCGACTAAACATGATTTCATTGCGCAAATCAATTATAAATTTAATCTATTATAAATTATTTATACAACAACTGTACACCGTATTTGCACTACTAATGAATTTGATATTTTTACAAAAAGAAAACGGGGAAATGACAAAGCTACGTATTATCTCGAACTCAACGTTAAATTACTTAAAAAAATTAAAACAGTGGCAGCACTGAGACTTTTTAAAATATTTTAAATTAAAGTCAGTTTGAAAAACAATTGAGGAGCCCAAAAGAATACGTATCTATGATTCGCTAATAAAGTTAACATTTAATTAATACCATCTACACAATTTATGTCACATATACAATAGTAGCACGCACATTTACAAATTTTATTTAAAAAATAAAAACTCTTACACGTATTTTATTTTATATACAATAATGTTAATAAAATTTACGCATATCCACCAAGCGTCGTCATACTCTTAAATTAAGTATTTTTCTTTAAATATAGGTGATATGACTCAAGGGAATGTACAAGCAAAAACAAAGAACTTAAAATTGCAAGTTTTTTCATATGGCAACTTTAAGCCAACATTAAAATAATTAGGCCTTCGCGATGTAATCCATTTCGTTGATAATCGTTATATTTTATTTATAAATTAAAGTCTTAATTGGGTAGCACGATTGTAAATCAAAAATTGGGCAAATATTAATATCATTCTTGTTATAACACTGATTATGACCTATATCTTAAATTGGTGTTAATTAATTGTGTTCTTATTATAAATAAACTCTAAGTGACGCAGCGAGTGTTGCTATAATTATTTCGAGACCACAGATTGATTTTAAGTTTTGCCCTAAAATTCAAATTACAAGAAGACAACCTTCTCCTTTAAAAAATATACTTAGCTTAATTAAACGATTTATCCAAACACAGTTTGCTTTGTAATATGATGTCTTATAAATAAAATTTGATATGTACTTAAATCGCATTTTCGATAAAATTCAAAACACAGTCCTACACCTTACCGCCAGCAAAACCGAAAAGAACATTAAAGTGTTACGACAGTTTTTGAACATAATCGTAAATGCGACGTCAATTTAAAAACAAAACGGATCGTAGACAATTAAAAAAAATGTAATTAAAGTACGAAAGCAAAGAACTTTGAATAAACAGTTTAATGCACACCCACCCTAAAATTAATTTATAATTAATAGGGAAATTATTTACAATAACCTATATGGAAAAGACTAGAGAACACTACACCATATTTATACCGTATTTCTCTGGAGCGAAATAGCTGTTGCCTGAGTTAGAAAAGTTCGTAATTTGCGATGCTTGTAGCATGCTGAGATGGGGGGAGTTTTGGGATTGGTTTTCTGGTGACTCCGGGCCGGATGAGAGGATATTGTGATGGGACGGCCAGGCCGCGGGAGGGGATGGGTTGCCGAAAGACACTTGGTTGTACAGTTGGTTGCCGTTGGCTGTCAGGTTGTGTGAATGATGGCCTCCGTGTGATTGGTTGACCGATGAGCCGTTGAAGTACTCCATCTGTGAATAAGAGGACTGTTAGTTGCTGTTTCCATTGTACTTCCTTATGCTGGCCCCTATATAGCAAGTCATTTCACATAAGTTGCGATACCTCGATAATAAATTATGAGCTGGCTCATAATTCAGGGGAAAATACCCGGCAAAAGACCACCTGGCCGTAGAAGAACATCGTGGGTTAAGATTTTACGCCAATGGTACGGGAAGAGTACCCAATCGCTATTCTGGGTAGCAGCTTTCAAGGTGCACATAGTTGCCAATGTATGTTTTCGTGGACAAATAAAACATTTATCTATCTATCTACCTTATCGAAAGTGTAAAATCTGCAAGCCCTATTTTGACGCCATGCCATAATCGACCGCCTAAGTCGTTTGGCGTCGTGATATTTTGACCGCGAGTGCACAATCCATGGGCCATGGCATCAAGCCATGCATAGTCGTATCGGCTGTCGATTGAGAATTAAAATTAGAAAGTCATTTTGACTGAAACCATCAGTGGGCAAAATATTAGTAATAAATATACAACTATTACAACTCGCTCGACTTAAGTCAAATTACGAGTTTTATTATTTTTCGCTTATTAGACTTGCTTGCTTGAAGAAAATTATTCTTAAATGAAAACTAAGTTTCCATGATTTAATTTAGCTCGTCAATTTGTTTTAAGTTCAGAGCTAGACAACGACAACATCCATCCAAATCTTACTTCTTACTTATAAAGGCAAATTATTATAAATGAAAAGTTTACATGGATGGACTGATGTACTCATTGTTATGTTTATTACTCAATCACGCCAGAACGACTGAACGGATCTGGATGAAGTTGCACAGAGATAGATCATAGTTTGGAATATCACATAGTCTACTTCTAATCCCGGAAAATTAAAAAAGCCCCGCGGGAGCCAAAAATCCTTAACCCACGCGGACGCAGTTGCGGGCATCAGCTAGTGGTTAATAAATGAGACAAAAATATCTTACCTGACTAGGATAGTAAGGCGAATTGTACGCGCTCTGCCCATATCCTTGATGATGATGCGAACTGGAGTAACTCCGTATGTAGTCCGAGCTGCCAGGCCAGTGGAAACTGTTGTAGCTGTCCGGATGGTACACGTTTCCTGGACCGTTGAGGCTCTGAGGAGTTATAGGAGGGGATGGAGTGGTCATTATCGAGGAGTTGGACCCTAGAGGAGTTAGATTCCCCGTCAATCTAGAGCTGTACTGGTCTTTCACCAGGTTGGAACCAAAGGATTTCTCGGTGTAGTCTACTTTGCTGGAGTAATCTAGCCTTTTCGGGCTGTTGTATAACTCTTGTTTAGGGGTAACCCCATAGTTGTGGACGTTAGATATGTTGTCTGATGGTGAAGAATCTTTGTTGTTGATTCTTAACGCATCGTTGTAATGGTGGGTGGATAGATTTTTGTTTAAAGGAGACGAATCGTAGTTGGGAGCTGACTCTTTCTTACATATAACGTTAATTGGTGGACTTACTGATGTAGTAGGGGTTGGAAGGTTGGGTGAAGATGTTGTTATACTGGGGGCGTTCGTTGAGTTTGAGGAGGCTTTGGAGGTGGTTATTTTGGAGGAGCTCTTGATGGTATTGCTCGAGGATATGGTCTTGGAGCTGGAGGAGGATTTGGTGGATATCTGCGAGTTGGTCTGTTGTTGCAACTGTTGTCTACACTTCGCCCGGCGGTTTTTAAACCAGACCTGTTGAAGAAATAAGGATATTAACCACTGTATCTATTTTCAATCCAAATATCCATACTTAATATTATGAATGCGAAAGTGTGTCTATCTGCTACGCTCACGGCATGTCTTTTCAACCAATTTTGACGAAATTTGGTACAGAGCTAAGTTACATCCCGAAAAAGGACATAGGCTACATTTTTATCGCGGAAAATCAATAAGATATTGCAAAAACCTTAATCCTCGCCTGTAATTAATGAAATACAGTTGATGATTGGTTTTAATAATATTGTATTAAACATGTAAAGAATAATAAAAGCTATTTTATTAATTAATTTATTAGGTACGCGTGGATTAAGCTTTTTGATTCCCGCGAACTCTTTAATTTTCCGGTATAAAAAGTAGCCTATGTCCTTCCCCGGAATACAAACTATCCCTATATAAAATTTTATCAAAATCTGTTGAACAGATGGGCCGTGAAAACGTAGCAGACAGACATACAGACACACTTTCGCATTCATAATATTAGTATGGATATTGGTTTCACCTACATTATTCATGAAGTTTACATAAAACTAATTATATTGTAACTAGACAGATGTTACGCCGCTATGAATGTAACTAGTGGCAGTCATTAGGAATGTTATTAGGCACCGACCACCCGTCGGGAGGGGTGTAGGTTCGATTACTGTTTGTGTAACAGCTTATGTAATGTGCGGGGCGCGGCGTCAATAGTGCCGATTTGTGGTTACGCCCGTGCCTATATCCAATTGATTTATGTTTTTCACCACCTCTGCGTGTTATAAAAATTCTTAAATAAAAAAAAACTTCCAAACCCACTGTAAAGTAAAAAAGAACAGGCCCAAAGTTTTTTAAATTATTCCACTACACGTTGGCCCTTGAATGCGATCACACCTGATGGTAAGTGATGGTTCAGTCTAAGTGATTTAAATGATAAATGATTTATTTATTTCATGAAGGACAAAATGTCTCTCTTATGATACGACCTGGCAAGAAACTCAGCAGTTGCTCTTTTCTCAAAAATATTTTTTTTACAATACAATGCAACACATAGGTAAATATTACATTACAAGTATTACACTGACTTGTGGGTCACTGGATGCGAGGCCGGTTGCTTCCATGCAACTTTATCATTAAGAAAAAAATCTCGACTAAAAATGGTACCGGGCTAACCTGTTAGGGGTATGGCAGTTAGATTAAACTCATACCCCCAGTCGGTTTCTACACGGCATCGAACCGGAACGCTAAATCGCCTTGCGGTACGTCTTTGCCGGTAGGGTGGTAACTAGCCACAGCCGAAGCCTCCCACCAACCCAGAGAAAATCCAGAAATTATAAATTCCCAAACCGACCCTTCCGGGAATCGAGCCCGTGACCTCCCACGTTAAGACAACAGCGCTCAACACTTCGCCAGGGAGGTCTAATCAAGACAGCCATACTATTTATGTATCGCTTAAAATTGAAAAAAGTTTGCGAATTCTGTACCATAAACCTTGATAGAATGCATTGCTCCCCAAACTTTCGTGTCTCCGTGCGTGCACAAACTAACCGCGGCTTATCTTAACATGCCAGTCAGGGGCAATACTACCATCACATGAAGCAGTATTGTTTTAAAAATGTTGACGCTCTTATTTTTTAGAAATGTCAAGGTACGTCAAAATGCGAAAGTTTGGATGGATGGATGTTTGTTACTCAATCACACCAGAACGGCTGAACGGATCTGGCTGAAATTTTGCACGGAGATCGATCATAGAGATTAGTCTGGAATAACACATAGGCTACTTTCTATCCCGGAAAATTGAAGAGTTACGAAGTCCCGGGCCGAGCCAAGAAGCCGGTTACAAAATAATACTGCTTTGAGCGTTGGTAGTACGCCCCCTGTCAGTCGCCCCACGCTATTGTGAGTTGAGTTAATAAGTTTCGCGCAAAAGAGCAAAGAATGAATGAATGGGTTCGATGTGTAACAGATGCGCGGGCGGCCATTTTTGTTATAATTAATGCACGGTTAATTCTTTTCAATGATAAATCCAGTACCTACCTATAGATACTGAGTTAACACGTTCACTGCGGATCGGGCCCAAATCAGCCTGCCGCGGAATTTCAGCTGGTGCGGACGAAGAAAACTATGTCCCTCTCGCTGGTGCGGAACGATTATCTCAGGTGTTTGTAAAGGTACGACAAAGCCAAATATATATTTGAGATTGTGGTCAAAATTATAGGTGTTCCCTAGAAAAACATCATGGCAGGCCTTTATCGGCCTGTCACGCACTTGACGGTAAAAATATCAACTCTGTGTGGGAGGGGGCCTATTGTGGCCCGCCGTCCCAACAGGCAGTTGGTGGCCCGATACCGCACAGAGCGCCCGCGTCGCCAGTTAGTGTTGGGCAAGCTATCGTAACTGTCGTACGTCGTGTTTGATTTTACCCATCAAAGTGTGCACTTTGACAATGCACGGTGATGAGATTTGACTATTTCAAGACCTATGTTAACTTTTTAATTTTATTTGAGAATCTATTTAATACATAGAATTTAAAAAATCATTTCAGGAAATCGAGTAACACCTACGGCCGATCATATCCTTGAGATGAGCGCTAAACGGCGAAATTATGCAGCCTGCTATGAAAAACTGCGGGAAACCATGACGAGTTCCGAAGCAAAAAAAATTATTAAAACATACTGCAGAATTTGCGTTAAGATGGTAAAAAGGTAGAGATGGTACGTGATGAAAGGTGGTACGAGATCAGAAAGCTCCTGAGCACACTCACCAAAATATTTATCATATCATACTAATATTATAAATGCGAAACTGTGTTATTTTCGATATCCCCTTATTTTTGTCTTTCCCATCACTACTAAATATACTTTCTAGTGCGGTTCTGGTCGATATCGACCCGCCGCTTTCCCTGGTTTATTTCTCATTTTCTGTTCAGCAGATCCCGGGGCGAATCAAATCTAAAGAAGTTGGTTTCAAGGTTGTTCTAACAGTCCAAAAACTGCTCACCTACATTATATTTTCGCAAAGTTATAGCATTTTAATCTAACCTTGTGCTGACAGGTCGAAAAAGACCTACCCCGCACTGGCGGAAAAATCATTGGGGGCACAATTTGGCCCGCCGCCGCACCAGACGAAGGTTTAAGATTTTACTTGCCGCAGCGAAGGTGTTAACAAAAAAATAAATTAGCATATTTTTACTACCCAAAAAAAAGACTGTGATGTTTTCAGGGTTCGTGTATGTATGAGTTTCTTTATTCCACCATAACTTCTAAATGCCTGAACAGATTAGGATGTATATAATTAGAATCATTAAATCCTCTCGAGTGACACTAGCTATGTTTGAAAAAAAATGCTTTTTTTTAAATTCAATATAGGCTTACGCTTGACCACAATCACATCTGATGGGAAGTGATGATTCGGCCTAAGATGGAAAGCGCTTGCCTAGCAGATGCCTATTCTCTCTTTATTTAAAGATACCCGAATTGTAATTGGTGGGAAACACAGTTTTTGGTAGTGTTCCAGACACTAACCATGCGAATAAGGAATAATACTTCTTTAAGGCTAAATATAAAAAAACTCTGCATGATTAAAATTTACAACAAAGTACGAATATTACATCACTAAAAGATATGATGACATTCATTATTTTTGTAAACACTAATTATACAAAAAATACGAAATTTCCATACATTTACTAAATAAGGCGTTGGTTCCATTGCTAGAGTCCGAGTTCAGAGTTTTACGTTTAAGTTTTAAGGTGCGTTTCCACCAAAGATGTGGTAGTTGCTAAGCTACGGATGTGGGTTAAACCTACAAATAGATAGTGTTTCAGACCCTAGCCAAGCGAATGAGGAATGAAGGTGGAACGTCCACGATAAAGGGGCGAACAGTCGACACTCGCACGGCGTCTTACGTTAAGATGGTAAAAAGGTAGAGATGGTACGTGATGAAAGGTGGTACGAGATCAGAAAGCTCCTGAGCACACTCACCAAAATATTTGTCATATCATACTAATATTATAAATGCGAAACTGTGTTTGTCCTTCAATCACATTGCAATAGAGAAATGGATCGATGTGTTCGCTCGGGCATAGTTGAGGACCTAGAGAGTGACAAAGACTACTTCTTATCTCAGAAAATTAACGAGCTACTTCAGGAATTACAAAAAAAATTATCCTCGCGGATGAAGTTGCGGGCATCAGCTATTATCCTATAAAACACCGATAAGCCGTCTACCTTACGGTGAAGCCACCGTAAAGTAGCCAGCTTATCGGTGTTTTATATCGAAGTTATCAGTAGAGCACTACCACAGAATAGGGCGCTACGAGTTACGCCGCGACGCTAACAAATATCTGTACTAATATTATAAATGCGAAAATTTGGATGGATGGATGGTAGTTTATTACTCTATCACGCCAGAAAGGCTGAACGGATTTGGATGAAATTTGGCAAAGAGATAGATTACACTCTGGAATAACACATAGGCTACTTTTTATCCCGGAAAAATTAAAGAGTTCCGGCGGGAACCGAAAAACCTCAATCCACGCGGACGAAGTCGCGGCCATCAGCTAGTAGAACCATAAACCACCTAAAAGGTATTGTCAGTTTTGGACACTGAACGTAGAACTCCGAACGCTATGCAGTGGGATCAACACCTCAACAAAAATAAACAACATAAAACATCTCAATTAGTTTTTATTTTCGAATTTGAAAATTTGGAACGCATAATTCGATTCCCCGCTAATGTTCTATCCGAGATGGTATAATCGGAGGAGTCAAAGAGAATAGACTAATAGCCAAGATGGCCGACGCAGATTGAAATAATGAGCAAAGGAAAAAATATGATTATTCATCCTTTTAAAAATAAAAGATTGTTATTTTTTTTGAGAAAGAAATTTGATTATTTTTCCGTTTTACCTAAAAAATTGTTATCTTTAATTAGTTTATCCCAAGTCGTTGTAAGAAAATGAAAAAAATTTAAATCATCATCATTGATGAAAATAAAAATAATAAACCAACTGATAGGTATTAATAATAATAAACCTCGTGAGGGTAAGGAACGAGTCGCCTAGTTGTGAAAACTCATATCAGTCGATTGCGATTGTAATTAAAATAAAATTGGTAACTACCGACTTGAATTTGGCCTTTTCAGTTCCTCCGTGTCTCGGAGAGGACTTTAAGCCGTCGGTCCCGGTTATTATCACCAACATCTGATAATAATCGTTAGAAACCTAAGAGTTGGAATAGTACTTACTCTCAGTAGAATCGTATGCGGAAGGACCTGGGAACCCAGCGCATTATTATTCCAAGAATACCCCTACCACTATGTGATTAATGGAATGGAGTCACAACCCTCAGCAATGACGAATACAACGCAGAGAGAGAAAACTAATTACCGAGTTCCCTAGAGGCTTCTTCTCGTTAAGATTATAATTCAAACCAGTATATGAATATTACATTTATGCGAATTTCTGTTTGTATGTCGGTTTAATAAGTAGTTTGTCCTTGAATTACGTGTCACTTGTGTAACACGATGGTCCATCGGCATAGGCTACTTTCATTCCAGAAAATAAAAAAGACCTAAATCTACATAAGTAATAGTCGCAGGCATAAGTTCTTTCAAAATAAATCAAATAATATAACCTTCAACGTTGAAAGTAATGGATTGTTAAAGATCTTGTTAGTCTGCGAAACAGCCCCTTTAAACAATGGCGCGGATTGAATGATTCGATTTTCGAATTTGAAAATTTGGAACGCATAATTCGATTCCCCGCTAATGTTCTATCCGTGTTGGTATAAATTGGACGTTTGAGGGAATTAGGATTCAGTGAGACGTGAAGCGTCACAGAGAAAAGTTGTTTAATTTTTAACCGACTTCTAAAAAAGGAGAAGGTTCTCAATTCAGCGCGTATCTTTTTTTTTGTATTACTTTTAATATAGGCATGATGATTATGTCGGAAACCTTACTGAAGAAAGAAAAGGAAGCACCACAAAAGAAGGATTTTGTGGAACAAAACAAGAATTTAATTATTGAATAGAAGCAGGCGTTACTTTGCGGAAGTCCATGATAGTGAATGAACTAGAAGTTTAATTCGCTATAATCCGCTACAGTGGACAAATCTGTGTGGTACAGTGCGTATGTTGACTCGACAATGCACGATTGACTTCACAATCGTGCATTGTCGAGTCAACATCTCCTGAAGGTGCTCCGGTGTCGAAGTGAAACGTACGTTGAGAGTGATTTGGAGGATTTGTGTGGTGTGGTGTTGTGCCTGTGCGAATTTCTGGGTGGTGGGTGTCGCATGTTGCAGGTGAAAGACACGCACTGTACCACACAGATTTGTCGACTGTAGCGGATTATAGCGAATTAAACTTCTAGTTCATTCACTAAGAATTTAATTTTTGAAATATTATCAACTTTTAATACAGGCATGATGATTATGTCGGAAACCTTACAGAAAAAAGTCGAGGAAGAACAACCAATGGTGCACAACAAAACAAAAATAAGTTTTGACTCTAACCGCCTCTTATTATGATGCCCTAGAGATCATTATTGTGTTCTTCAAAGCACGAGAAACCGTTGATGCTGCGCCTGATCTCTCTTTGCTCGTGTCGCATTGCCGCCCCAATTTATTATGAGAGTGAGGGAATAGAGTGAATAAAAATGTGTGTAAATGTGTGTAAAAATAAACGGGATAAGTTAGGTCATAAGAAAATCCAAAATCCAAATGCCCTAAGCCGTATAGCCCTGTAACTAATTAATGTAAGATTTTTAATCTCAACCTATAGATTTCCCTCCATGCGGTGGTTCTAGTATCTATTAGATAACTAAGTAGCCTAATTGAATGTTTTTTTATATGAGTAATAGTTACTTAGTTGAATTTGCCTAAAGCCTGATAAAATCGGAGTTAGAAGTTATTTAGAGAGATTATGTAAATAACCTCTCCACTGGGTTTGATATATCGAAGTTACATATCAGTGATTTGTTAATTGGTTTTAGTAAACAAGCATAGTCATTTTTTATTTATTCAACTACAACTTAGCCCTTCACGGCGATCTCACCTGTAAGTGATATTGCCGTTTAAGATAGAAGCGGGCTAACCTGTTAGGGGTATGACAGTTACATTAAACCTTAATCGGTTTCTACGCGACATCGTGCAGCAACGCTAAATCGCTTGGCGGCACGTCTTTGGTAACTAGCCATGGCCGTAGCTTCCCACCAGACCAGGACCATAAAAAATTCAAAAATCATAAATTGCCAACCGGGTGTCAATCCCGGGACCGCACCACTCACCATAGCGCTCGCGACTGTGCCAGAGAAGTCATTATAAGTGTCGTTAGGCTAGCGTCCTAGGAGTGGGGCATATTTGAGTAAATACTTCTAAGACCCTAAAACACTAGTGCCAAAAATCAGCTTAGCAATTTTTATTTGGAGGTTTGCATAAATAGCCAGAGCTAAAGCAATTAATAAGCAAGCCTGAATTTTGTAACTCGGGTAAGGTAATCTAATAGTTAAGGGTGCTAGAGCCGGTTAAATCAGGCAAGTTTATATATATTTACGAGCATGTATTGATCTTACCTGTTCTATGACGAAGTAACTATCTACAAGTGTCTTTAATATTTAGTGAAATAGATAATCTAGCTTGAATTTAGTAACATTTAACAATCTCAGACAACGTAATCTATAACTAGCTGATGCCCGGTTCTGCATGGTTTAAGTTTTTTATTTTGAATTCCCGCGGGAACTTTTTCATTTTCCGGCATAAAAAATGTCCTTCCCTCGGACATATCCTCTGGTCGCGAGTTCATCTACTAAATTTTTTTTTTTTTTTATACACTACAAATTAGCCCTTGACTGCGATCTCACCTGATGGTAAGTGATGATGCAGTCTAAGATGGTAGCGGGCTAACCTGTTAGGGGCATGGCAGTTATATTATACCCATACCTACCCCTAATCGGTTTCTACACGGCATCGTACCGGAACGCTAAATCGCTTGGCGGCACGGCACGTCTTTGCCGGTAGGGTGGTAACTAGCCACGGCCGAAGCCTCCCACCAGGCCAGACCAGGGAAAATTCAGAAATTATAAATTCCCAAATTGACCCTGCCGGGGATCGAACCCGGGACCTCCACACGTTAAGACAACAGCTCTACCCACTGCGCCACGGAGGTTGTCAAAATTAAATTAAAGTAAAGTTAGGATTACGAGCATATTCATCTCACCTGTACTCGGGACTCGGGCAGGTTGATCTTCAGCGCCACCTCTTCCCTCATGAAGATGTCAGGGTATCTGGTCTTGCCGAACAAAGCCTCCAGCACGTCCAGCTGCGCGCGCGTAAACGTTGTCCTCTCCCGGCGTTGCTTCCTTGGGTTCACACCTGAGGACAAAGATAAAATAAGGATGATGCCTCTGTCAAAAATAAATTATTTCTTCCTGATTATCAAATAGTGAGTCTTCCAAAAGTCCTAAAATTCAAATCCTCGGTTAAATTTAAGTTTGATAACCATTTTAAACTTAGATTAAAGATAAAGCGTAAGTTGAAATTTAATGACGTCACAACTATGTATTCCATACAAACTTCTATACTAGAAGTGCGTTTTTAAGTTTGATAAACAGTTGCTGATTTTATAGAGCAGTCATCATCCCTATTATAATTAAAAAAATATTTTGGGACGCTTATGCTACTGCAGTTGAATATACTGAATTAATTTATGTAGATATTAGCTGATGCCCGCGACTTCGTCCGCATGGAATAAGTTTATTCAATTCGCACGGGAACTCCTTTATTTTCTCGGATAAAAAGCTTATGTCACTCATCAGGTCCTCGACTATACCCATGCAAAGGAATCACGTCGATCTGTTTCTCTATTGCAGAGTGATTGAAGAACATACCAACAAACAAATATCCAGGATAAAAGGTAGTCTACTCGTATGTCCAAATCGTCAAAATCGGTTGAATAGATGAACCAAGATAGCTAACGGACAAATACACTATTGCATTTACTTATAACACAAGTATTAAGTAGGTTTAGATTCTGTTACCCAGGCAGTAGATTTCGACTCACGACGGCTTTTTTTGGTTGTCATAATAATCGTGATACTAAAAAGGCAAATTCAATATCTTGCATCACTGGATAACGTGTGAAGTGATTTGAATGTTACTGAAGGCCTGCTCACTGCGTTAAAAACTAGTTTCAATCAAATTATTATATTTATTATGTGTTACTTTTTGTTACACATTTGATTGGTAATTATATCAAAAGCAGGTACCTAGGAAATACCTACGAAAAACAAGTGTAGAGAAATCGCAAAAAACACATAGGTAGGATTTATGTAGATTGTAGAAGAATACGACATGTTGAAGATGTCTCTGTATAAGTTCAAAGTTAATGTAAAATATTACTTAAATGACAAGGATGCCAGCATTCTGGGCACGCTGCCCACTGGTAGCGGTCTTTTAGATTAGGTATTTAGTTTTTAGTTTTAATTTTTGTGTAAAATGTAAATATGCCTTTGAAATATATATATCTAGTTAAATAAATAAGTTTATAGGTCTTCAAGATTAAACTACAAATAAATTACACTCAATGACAAGGAGGCTTGCCAATATTAATATAAATAAATTATAATTTGCTCTAATGGCTCTGATAGTTCCTTATTTAAGATGATTTGTGAGATGGTGATAATGAAAAAAAAACTTACTTTACGACTTATCATAAGTGACACAAGTTGTCTTCTTGTCATACGTGGAATAAATAAATCATTTCATTACAATAGGAATATTGGATTGGTAATGAATAACTAAGTATATATATTGAATACTAATGAACTTTCAAGTATCGAAGCCATACATCAATCTAAGTTGTCCCAGCTAAATATAGTAGAAAACAAGCTATAATTTATTTAAAAAAAAAAATTATAGCCAGCGTCACTCGGGACGATGTCAGGATTATAACAATAGCCCATTTATATCCAAATCTGTTCAGGCATTTAAAAGTTATGGTGGAATACAGGAACTAACCGCAACCACTACAACTCATTAACGTCCCACTTCTGGGAACAGGCATCCACTCTCATAGGAGAGAGCGAATTAGGAACTTAGACCCACCACGCTGCTCCAATGCGGGTTGGCAGGCTTTAACGACTATCATGTAATTGATAATAACTGGGACCTCTCCGAGACACGGGGTAGACTTACCGCCAACTTCCAACTCTGGGCTGGCACTGGAAATCCTTAACTGAAAAACTCGGGTAGCAATTTTTATGCCCGACCGAGAAATGAACCATGGACCTCGTGATTTGCAGTCCACTATGCTAACCACTAGACCAACAAGGCAGTCACAGTCACAACGCAACCCTGAAAACATTACACACCTTTTTGGGGCAGTCGTGTAAGAAATAAGTAGTTCCAAAACTTAAACGCGTGTCACACTACAAACCAAAACTTGTAATCTCTTAAACAAGTAATAGAGTTCATTAATCAACACTAACGAGTTATTATACTTCATAACATGATGGCTGATTAGTAAAAGAATGTTCAAGAAAATATTACGTTGATGATGAATTACGTAGAGGTAGCGTTGAATAGATTTGAGTTGAGACAGACTGCTTGTCTGCTCTGAATTGCATCTTTTGTAGCAAAGGTAGATACTTACTCAGACTACAACCTTTTAAACAAGCTTTTTTTATTACCCAGTACGTATGTATATATTTATGTACACATATTAATGCACATAAAGAATTTTAATCTGAATTTGAAAATATGTATGTATCGTCACCATTAACTTCCCACTGCTGGGCACAGGTCTCCACTCTCATAGGAGAGAGGAAATTAGAGCTTAGACTCACCACGCTGCTCCAATGCGGGTTAGCGGGCTTTAACGACTATTCTCATGTTATAATAACCGGGACCGACGGCTTAACGTGCTCTCCGAGAGCTAAAACACCTTCACCTCCCTAGCTCCGGGCTAGTAGGTATTGAGAACTTCTAGTCAGAAAAACCCAATCCCGGGACTCAAACCCGGGACCTCGTCGGCTGCAGTTGAACACGCTAACTTCTAGACCAACGAAGCAGTATGTATGTATTTATTTGTATATGTTCCACCGTAGCGCCTCAACTACCCAGCGGATTTTGATAAATAAAGTGTCAATCGATTTTCTATTATCGCAGGGTGGCATAGGCTAGATTTTACACGAACAAAATTGATTTGACGAATGTTACATCCAAAAAAGTTGGATTACAGCTTTTAAATTAGGTATATACTATTTTCTGCTTGTTTTGATTATTTAAGGCTCGTTAAGCCGTCGGTCAACTACGTTGAATATCAGTTGAATTTGATCTCTGAATCACGGTCAGTATAGAGTGGTTCTATATTTAATTTAATTTCTGTGTTAGGGATATTTACAGGAGAACCATTCTAGTATCTTTAAAAATTAACTTCTATAGATCCTTTAATGTATACTCAACTGAAACGGTATTATAAATTTTAAACAATAGTACAGTCATGCGTGACTGTTATATTATAGCCCACATTTTACTATTAAAAAATTCTATTATCGAACATCAAAATTCAAAACTGAACGAGGGTTCCAGAGCTGAATTATTTTCAATCGGCCGCTTCGCTTACGGATTAAAAAATAAAATAATACAACATCCATTTCAAAACCGAAAGCGTCCCCCATTCCAAACAAACATTTCATACGAAAACTGTCACATTACCTATAGCATAGAAAAGTGAAAATAAATAGACATACATCTGTCTCTTTTTCCTCTATAGAAATTGTACGAGTGAAAGAGGGACAGATGTATTTCAATTGTCATCGTTGACAATGGGGGCTCGAGCGGTAATCCTCGTGACATGGCTTTTTTCTTTTTTTTTCTCCTTCAGAGATATTATCTGTATGATTTCTGATAGTAGCTTGTTTATGCTCGCTTGTCTATGACTGCTAATGGTATAGTCGTGTAGATATCTCGTTACGATTTGTCGATAAACCCAAAGGTGTGTTAGATAAAGGTTCTGCATTCGAGAGCGGTTCTTGTAATCGATTTATTGAGTGATTCATCTTAAATTATCTCGAAACGGTAGTAACCTAATATTTAATTTGATGTTGACAGTTTGCGATGAATTTAATACTCTTAGGTAGCATTAAAGTTACTAGGAACTGGCTTTTGCAAGGAGATTTTATCAATTTAATAGTTAATTATCCTCTTAGGTCGTAATTATGTGTAATTTTTAAATTAAAATTATCTAAACTGCTACAGTACCGAGCACGGTCCTCCTCTCGGAATGGGCAGGAATAGAACTATAGTCCACCATGCCGACTAACTACGAATTGGCAGGCTTCACAGACCTTTGAGAACATCTACTTAATTGCATTCTACTTAGCATCGTAATGGAACGCTAAAGCGTTTAGCGGTACGTAGCACCTTAGGTGGTAACTAGTCACGACCGATGCTTCCTACCAGAGAATTTTGAAAATTACCTACAACTTTCTAAATGTCTTTAGGTATCCCGGAAAAGTAGGAGTTCCCGCGGTAATAAAATAAATTAATCCAAGCGGATGAAGTCGCGGGCATCGCCTAGTTTGAATTATTTAAAACACTGCATAGTTATCTTTTGATATGCCAAATAAATAATTATAAATCTCTGCCAACTGAATCAGCCACGCGTCTCCTGTCATCAGACCGCGGAACGCTTATTATTTTCCCGTTTTTCACGGCGTTTGACCCTCCGCCCCTGTGGAGCATCCCCGTTAATGATGTGTAAAATATTTCTAGGGGAGATAATCAACAAGCAAAACCTCTAAGAGAAGACATTACACCCACAACGAACGGCAGCGCTCCTTTGTGGCCTAGTTAGAACTTTAAAACAATAATCACAACTTCTCAGAATACAAGAATAAATAATACAAGAATAAAGTAAATAAACATAACTATGTCGGCCCAGTAGTCTTTAATATGGATAAGTAAGTATATTAAAGATATTGCAATATATATAACATTTCATTTAGATACATGTACGTTTATACGACAAAAGAGGTACCGTTTGGTGGTAGCAACATCACCTATCAGACAATTTCTTGTCATACAAGTGTTAAACCCATTAACAGCATTAATCAACATACATATAATTCACGCATATCTACGAAGTTTAATGTGTATCATTTTATGTTTAATGTGTATTTAGGATCCAATGGTCACGTATTTTCGTAGCACCCGCCTGACGCTACTCTCTCTCAAAGGGAGGCAAGCTTTTTAGTTAAGAGCAGATGTGCACAGATAAAGAATTAAAAACAATTTTATTACCACGGCCTAGTAGCGATTTTGAATCTGGCAACACCAAAAATTGGCGGTAATGTCAACTGTCAATCTGACAGCTTTAAAGGGGCCGCTCATGGATTTGCGATTGCTGTTTTAGTCTAGTTTGCGTAGCGGAGGGTAGTTTCGGATAATTAGCCGCTAAAAATCTTTGCACACGCCAAACTGATGGCAAGGGTATAATAATGCAGATTTAGTAACGATATCTATTTCTATTTATCTGCGAAATTTAGTTTTTGGTAACGATGATGGATTTCATTCAAAATTATTTGTAACATTTTCGGTTAGAGACAATTTTTACCTTTTGCTTATAATTTTCGCATGTTTTTTTATTGGTTATAAAATACCCATATTTTTCAGGTGGGAGGTTTCGGGCATGGCTAGTTACCATCTTACCAACAAAGACGTACCGCCTGAGCGATTTAGCGTTCCGGTACGATGCTGTGTAGAAACCGATCAGGAGTATGGGTTTAATATCTTATATCACTGCCATACACTTTACAGGGTAGCCCGCTACCATCTTAGACTGTATCATCACTTTCCACCGGGTGAGATCGCAGACTAGGGCTAACTTGTAGTGGAAGCCGGCAACGCATTGGCAGTTCCTCTGGTGCTGCTAATGTTCATGGGCGGCGTTAATCACTTAACATCAGGTGAGCCGTCTGCTCGTTTGCTCACTATATTTTATTTAAAAATAAACCGACCAACCCCTTCAGAGAGAATAGTCTGGCACCTAATATGTATGTAGGTATACATAACATTTCATTGTTAAAATTACCTTCCTTGACTAATTTTCTACATACGACATAATAGAAAGCTATATTTCAGGATAGCACCACCCACCGTTACGGTTTCGAGGGTTGGCAATTCATAAATCATGTTAACACATAAATTGCGCTGGCAACACAGCCCTAGGGGCTGCGTACAAGTTGTGACAGATTACCACTAAGGGAAACAGTTATTACGCACCTCCAATGCATTTCCAACCGTATCACACAAGAACCATAGTCTAAAATTGTAAGGGGTTTCTACCCCTAAGAAATCGATGAGTTATTTTATTACCATGATAATGTTGCCAGTGGTAGTAACGGTAGGGCAGAGCGGAATTGTTGGTAAATTGAAATTTATCAAATAAATTATTGTAAGTGAGAAGGGGCGTTAAATATGATTGAATGGATATTTATTTGTGCCATTATTATTTGTAACTGTACGGGGATGTTAGGTTATAATTTGTGTTATGTAGTTAGCGAAGTTACGAATGTACAGTCGAGGTCTGACTATGTTTATAAAATTAGATTATATTCTTTACTAAGATTGCATTAGGCCTGTAACTGTAACTGGCAAAATAGTAGTGATATATTAAAGTACCTATCTATTACTAGCCTAATTATAGTGAGATGACGCTATAGCTCCATTTTACACAGCAAAATCGATTTTTCATATAACCTACATTGAAAATGCGAGTTTCAATACCTGTTGAGCCACCCGAAACTAGTCAATTTCAGACGAATACGTCATTCAGCGGGCAGAAAACCATCAAGCTTTCCTTTAAATCCTGTCAGAGTATCTTTAGTTTATTTCAAACCTTTTTAACTGTCATTTTACCCATCAACTAAACTGAAAGATATGATATTTGTAAACAACAACCCAACAACTAAATAAATAAGTAACACAATTCTAATAAAACTCGCACTTTCAATGCAGATTATATGAAAAATAGTGTCTGTGCCACGGGATGAAACCATGATGAAACACGATTTCAGATTTCGGGTGAGGCCAGCCCTCGCTTCGCTCAGGCAGGCAAATTCACCCTCGTCTGAAATCATCCTGGTTCAACCACCACCACCACTACAGCCCATTAACGTCCCACTGCTGGGCACATGCCTCCACTCTCATAGGGGAGAGGGTATTAGAGCTAAGATCAACCACTCTGCTCTAATGTAGGTTGGCGGGCTTTAAAGACTATTATGATGTTAGTAATAATAACCGGGACCGACGGCTTAATGTGCTCTCCGAGACACGGGGGTGAAACACCACCAACTTCCTAACTCTGGGCTTGTACTGAGAACTATTTTCTATTTAGTTCTTAGTTAATTTCTAGTTAGAAAAACCCAATACTTAATTATGGCCCGACCCAGGACTTTAACCCGGGACCTCGTCGGCCGCAGTAGAATATGCTAACCACCAGACCAACGAGGCAGTTTTTTAATTAATATTACTGCTTGTTGTAGACTGTTTTTCATTCTGCAGTATTTCTACTTTAGGAAAAATACTGCGCAGCTACCAATATTTTTAAAAGTAATGCCTTCCTAAACTAACCAGGGTATTTCAAACCCCATACTCTTATGGGAAGCAGGGTACAGAAGCAACAGGGGTGTAGGTTGGGGATTAACTTATCACGATGAGTGGGAGGGAAGATAAGTGCAGGCCTGTAGGGCTCCGGTGGCGGCCCGAGAAGGTTCGCTATTTACTTTGTTTTATTACGCTCTTTTTAGATACCGCGATTGGTTTGATATGGAATCTTTTTTTTTAACTATACTACCAGATAACCCTTGACTGCGATCTCACCTGAACCAATTTAATACCGCACTAATGATTATTTGATACTTAAGGAACTCCTTAGTATAGATTTGAATACGAAATCTGTACTAAAGTGTTCCTTAGTTTTGGTTAAGCTACTCTGAGTGCAGGAGTTAGTGCAGCCATAAGTATCAGTTGGTCGCATTTTAACAGAACCCCATTTTTCTTAGAAAATCGTAATCATTTGAGAGCTTACACGTATTACTCGAACTGTTTAAGGAGTTCATACATGCTTTTTGACGTGCAGGCATCTATGAACTCCTTCAACAGTTCGAGTTATACATTTGACAAACGTTTACAGTTATGATTTTCTTACACAATCAGGGTACAGTTAAGAGATGATGGAACCTAAGATGGTAGCGGGCTAACCTCTTAGAGGCATCCATATCCCTAATCGGTTTCTACACGGCATCGTGCCGGAACGCATAATAGCTTGGCGGTACTTACATCTTTGCCAGTAGGGTGGTAACTAGCCTTGATTAGGCTAGCCTAGCATTAAGTTCTATTGTATTGTTTTCAATAAATTTTGAAAAAACAAGCACAGAGCAAACTATGACGTGTGAAATGGCTTTCAGTCGAGTGTGAATTGCTGTGTACACAGATAAATAACGGACACGCGCGGGACGCACGGCCTACACAGCTTATACACTACTCGTCCAAGCTTATAATTTGCTTAGTTTTTGCTGGTCATACGTTAATTATAATTATAGATACTATATGATCCCGACACCTTCAACATTGATTCAAATCCAAATTCAAAAGTTTTTTATTAAAATAGACTTTTTAAAAGTGCTTATAAATAGTCTGATGAATCTACCACTGGTTCGGAATGCCGTTCCTACCGAGAAGAACCACCAAGAAAATCGGTGGTTGCTCTTTTGAAAAAAATAAAATAAATATATTTATAATTACATTAATCTAAACACAGTTAGGTGACCGCAGTCCTGAGCATTGCTGGAGCGAGTCAAATCCATGCGCTTTCATCATTTATTTATTCTTCGACAGGAAAATAAGCTTTTAATGGATTTAAACTTGTGTAAAGTCTAGTCAATAGGTTGTGGAATTTTGTTATAGAATAGCATGCTCATTTCCACGAAGAATTGAAGTCTTTTTCTATCCCGTGCATGAAATTTCCGTTTTCTTTGTTTTTAAAATCCTATCAAATTTATAAATTACTCGTTTATGACGCCACTAGTACAGCTTTGATAGCTTATATCGCGAAAACTCGTTTTACAGTATTTTGTCTCATTTATTAATTGTTTGTATTAATGCCAGGTATTGATTGACACAGGTTTTATAAGTGGCCGCTATTTCGAAAAAAAAGTAGGTAAGATCAAAAACAGATAGGATCTGTACCCTTTATCTGTACCTACTGAGTAAAACAAAAATATTCAAACTCCTTTGTATTTACTGTATTTGATACAAGAAGATTTGCTACTAAATATTAAAGCTTGTAACCTCAGAGATAAAGCTCTGGTTGGAGAATATATTATCTGCAACCAAAAGTTGCATAAAATGTCAAGAACAAAAACGTTTTATTTCAAAGATAGTTGCTTTCCACACAACATTTTCTCACCGACGACGTGAGATAACATAAAAACAATACGAAAACAAGAGATAAAATGCAAAACAACCGACTATAATCGAGTGCAGACGAGCATTTTTATTCGACTTTCATTATTTTATTCGCCACATCGCCCGCCATTACGCGATACGTCAATTCTGTACAAAAAATGGCGGCGATGGTTTCGCGCCTAAAAACTTTTCCATGTTTCTATTACAGGGCTGTCCAACTCCATGAATAAAATATGATTATGTACTATCGAACTCTTTTTATTTCACACAAATTTTAAACACAGCGTGAATGAAAATACTCGTAAGTAGATCCAACCAATCTTTCAGTTTAATTTTTTCATTTCCCTACAGGTGAGGTAGCGGGTAATTTGTTTGGGGTGTGGCAGTTATATTAAACCCATACCCCTACTCAGTTTCCTTACGGCAGCGTACCGGAATGTTAAATCGCTTGGCGGCACGTCTTTGCCGATAGGGTGGTCTAGCCACGGCCGAAGCTTTCTACCAGACAAAAAAGAGAAAAAAAAATGTTTGGATTTTGTGTCATGTTACAGATCCTTACTCATCAAATTATAAATTAATGTGCCTATCATCTGTACAGCTTGATTTTAACTAATTTTGAATCGAAATTCGGTAGTGGTGGTGGCAGCCTGCGACCACGGACCAATCAATCAATCGTTTATTTGCTTGAAATATTCTACAGTTACGATGACAGTCCAAAAATAGTCCAAACAATGCTGATATTGCCAACCACGGAGTGGTTGGTCCGTGCCTGTGACATTGTCCGCGTGGATTTAAGTTTTTGAAAGTCAGTCTTAAAGTAAGTCTTTGATTTTCCTGGTTCTAAATTATGGTCCTTTCCTGGTATAGCCGTAACACCACGTAAAACAGAGAGATTATCGCAATTATAATAATATGCGTGAGAATTTATTTAATTTAATATATTGTAGGAACTAGGAAGGAGTGTAACATATTAAAAGAAAACATATTTCAAAGAATATGCTTTCTAACTTTGTATCAGCCCTATCTTACAAATAAATTGCCTACTAGCAAGCTACAAACGAGATACAAGTAAAAACGTGAAAAATAACCAGATATATTTATAATTAATAGATATGATAATTAACATTTTTATTATTGTTTTATTATCGCCTGCGCCGCGCTTCCACGCGGTATACCAGAGAGCTATCAATTTACTAGAGCAGCAACGTCCCGTGCGTAGAATTTAAATGAACTCAACCTACAGAAAACAGCCTTAACCCTATTCCGAAAAACATTTTTTTTAATGCACTACTAGTTAGCCCTTGACTGCGGTAAGTGATGACCTGATGGTAAGTGATGATGCACTAAGATGGTAGCGGGCTAACCTGTTAGGGGCATGGCAGTTATATTAAACCCATACCCCTATTCGGTTTCTACACGGCATCGTACCGGAACGCTAAATCGTTTGGCGGCACGTCTTTGCCGGTAGGGCGGTAACTAGCCACGGCCGAAGCCTCCCACCAGACGAAAATTCAAGGTATATCGATCATTTTTATCAATATCGATGGTTGTTATTGGCTGAATTTAATTAGTGACTAGCTGATGCCCGCGAGTTCGTCCGCGTGGAATAAGTTTTTTTTATTCCCACGGGAAGTCTTTAATTATCCGGGTTAAAAAATAGCCATATTTCACTCTCCAGGTCCTCAACTATACCCAAGCAAAAAATTATTTTGCTCTGTTGCAGCATGATTGAAGGACGAACTAACAAGCAAACACACTTGCGCATTTATAATATTAGTATGACATGTTTTACCGACGCTCACTATATTAACCTATTTAAAATGAAGTTTGCTGCTCTATTTTTGAAACTCAATGCGTTAATTTGATTAGTGTAACGGATTGTAAAAAAAAATTAAATTCGACGCCCTGTTAGCATATTTTAATTAATTTATAGTTATTTGAGGCGTTCCAACACATGTTATACGTATTTTATAGCGTTTGAAGATTTGCCTTATCGCCTTCTAAATAATCGTAAGTGTTACCTCTTGATATATTATATTCAACTAGCTGATGCCCGCGATATCGTCCGCGTTGATTTGAGGTTTTTGGTCCCCGCGGGAACTCTTAAATTTTCCGGAATAAAAAGTAGCCTATTCGCTATTTCAGGCTAGTAACAATCTATCTGCCGTTCTGACGTGATTGAGTAACAAACAACAACCCATACATCCAAACTTTCGCATTTATAATATTAGTATAGATGTACTTCTGTGCCTTTAGGCTCAGAAGCCGTGCTGAAACGGACAAAATTTTGAAAACGAAATTCGGATGTTGCCTATAACAAATATTTTTTTAGATAAAATAATTAAATAGCGCACTTGCCAAAGGACGTAATATCCACGTATTTTGTTAATTTTATGTTTGTTAACCATTTTTAATAATTGATTAAAGTAATTGATTAAAGTGTTGACTTCGGATGACGTCACAACTCAAAACGTACATGTACGTTTTCACTCTAAAACGTACATCTTAAAAGCACACGAAAACGTAAGTACGAAACGTTGCGATTAATGGAAACGACGTTTAGTTCTTTTTTTGTCTCTAGTGTGTTGTTGCTCTTAGACCCAAGTATAAACATACAAAATATTTTCAAAAGCACTTTACTCGGCGACTCAACCCATAAAACACTCCGGCAACAAACTCCCCGCCGGTGTTGCCCTTGGCGAAAAATAACAAACACTAAAACAGTACGCGCTGAGTGGTGTTGACTTTGCAATTAGCTGGCAACACTGCGAAACTGAGGGTGCAATGGATGATAAAAATAACTAAAATATTGTACCAAAAAGTTATAAAATAAGTACAAAAAAAAACATAGTGGACAAGGAAGAACTTATCTCTATCACAAGAGATCTAGTACCAGTGACCCTTGGCAGTGGGAAAGGTTCTGAAGGAAGAATAAGTACAACATTATATGGGGTGGAATGAAGTGAGATACTATATCATAAACTTACACAAATATACATACCTATATACATATGCCTACAACTGCCTTGTTAGTCTAGTGGTTGGCACGTTCGACTGCGGCCGACGAGGTCCCGGGTTCGAGTCCCGGATCGGGCCATAACAATTATTGGGTTTTTCTGACTAGAAATTCTCAGTACTAGCCCGGAGTTAGGAAGTTGGCGGTGTTTCACCCCCGTGCCTCGGAGAGCACGTTAAGCCGTCGGTCCCGGTTATTATCACTAACATGATAATAGTCGTTAAAGCCCACCAACCCGCATTGGAGCAGCGTGGTGGGTCTAAGCTCTAATTCCCTCTCTCCTATGAGAGTGGAGGCCTGTGCCCAGCAGTGGGACGTTAATGGGCTCTAGTAGTATATACATATGAGATATTATAATATGATACTTAATGATAATACATTTATTAGATATTATTAATCATACTAATTTTATAAATGCGAAAGTGTGTTTGTTTGTTGGTTTATTGGTTTGTCCTTCAATCCCGCCGCAACGGGGCAACGGATCATCGTGATTTTTGGCATGGGTATAGTCGAGGATCTGGAAAATGAAATAGGCTACTTTTTATCCCAGAAAATTTAGGAGTTCCCGCGGAAATAAAAAAAACTTAAAGAACTCGGACAAAGTCGCGGGCATCAGCTACTTTATAATAATTATGACAGAGAAGATAGTGCTGTTTCAGTCGAAGTTTAAAGGTATTAATAGATTGAGTGTTTTGTTTGAAGGTTTCTTTGCGACCTCCATGGCGCAATGGTGAGATTCTGGCCTTACAAGTGGGAGGATCAGAATTCGATTACCGGCAGGGTAAATTTGGGAATTTATTATTTCTGCGTGGTTTTGGCGTGGCTTCAGCTGTGGCTAGTTACAACCCTACCGGCAAAGACGTGTCGCCAAGTGATTTAGCGTTCCTGTATGAAGCCTGTAGAAACCGAGTAGGGGTAGGGGTCTAATATAACTAACTGCCATACCTCTAACAGGTTAGCCCGCTACCATCTTAGATAGCATCATCACTTATAGGTGAGATCGTAGTCAAGGGCTAACTTGTAGTGGATAAAAAAACTATAGACTAACAAAAATTTACCCTAAATGTTTTACACAATTGTTTTTTTAAAACGCAAAGGGAAAGCATTTTCTTTCCACCCTCATGTGACAAAGCAAATGTTATAGTTATAGTATACTGTTTAACTGGCAGCATAAACATTTGATTTCGAATCGCATCTAACATGGTACATTGATAGCGAGGGGAGTCAGGGGACAGCACGTGATGATTCTCACATGCTTTTCTTGTAGGCTAGGAGCTGTGAAATTAAATTAAATCATTTATTTAAATTTTAATGTAGGATAATAGTTACTTGTGTCGATTTTAAATCTGTCGCGGCACAGAATACTCTCTCTTCTTCTTAGTCAAAGTCAAAGTACCTATACTTCTATAATAATATTATAAAAGCGAAAGTTTGGATGGATGGATGGATGTTTGTAACTCAATCACGCCTGAACGGCCGAACGGATGATGAAATTTGCCACAGAGATAGATTATAGTCTGGAATAACGCTATGCTAGGCTTTTTATGAGGAAAAATCGCTTCCCGCGGGAACCAAAAACCTCAATCCACGCGAACGAAGTCGCGGGCATCAGTTAGTTGTATCAAATTTCCGGCTTATCAACCCATTGTCGACTCACTACCGAGCACGAGTCTCCTTTCGGAATAAGAAGGGTTTGGTCATAGTCCACCTCGTTGGTCAAAAGCGGGTTGGCAGACTTCGCACACCTTCGAGAACGTTATGAACAACTCTCGGAAGTGCGGGTTTCCTCACGATGTTTTCCTTCACCGTTTGAAACAAGCGATACTTAATTTCTTAAAACGCAGATAACTTCGAAAAGTTGGAGGTGCGTGCCCGGGATCGAACCCGCTACCCTGTGCAGGAGGTCGGGTGTTGGTAAGGCAGCCTTTCTCATTCTGTTACTGATTTGGTTAAAGTGACGGGGTTTTTATTATTTATTTATTATACTTTCGTTTATAGATATCTACAGTGAAGACTTGTGTTAATTTGGGTCTGTTTGGATTGTGTGTGAAAGTTAACACCTTCCTGTTTGCATATGCAATGGGCCGGCACCCTCCGCCCCTCAGGGTGAATTTGATTTGCGATGCGATGGGGCCCTTCCCAAAACAAACTCTAATTTATACTTTGTTTTTAGCGAGTCATGGGATTTTTGTTTCAAGAAGGCCACCATCACTTACCCTCAGGTGAGATCGTAGTCAAGGGCTAATTTGTAGAGGATAAAAAAAGGCGAGGTAACCTAAGTGTCTATCGAACATTCTGTTTTTTTGTCCACTACTAACTGATAACAGTGCCTTAGTCCAGTTTTGTTAGTTAGTCCACCACGCTGGCCATGTACGGATTGGCATACTTCACACGCCTTCGAGAACATTATGAAAAACTCTCGAGCGTGTAGGTTTCCTCGCGATGTTTCCCTTTACCGTTCGAGGCAAGTGATATTTAAGTAAAACACTTTATTACACCCAAACAAATAACTAATCAGAGTAAACACGAATCGTGACAAAATTTACAATTTGTTACGGTGTAAAGGCGGCCTTATCACTATGAGTGATCTCTTCCAGGCAACTTTTAAGAAAGGAGATTGGTTGATGACAGGATGGTGCACACGTGTAAATTTAATTCATTTAATTTCTTAAAACTTTTTATTATAAATGCGAAAGTGTGTCTATCTGTCTGTTACGCTTTCACGGCTCATCTATTCGACAGATCTTGATGAAATTTGTACAGGGTTAGATTGTATCTCGGGGAAGGACAGAGGCTACTTTTTATACCGGGAAATTAAAGAGTTCCCGCGGAAATAAAAAATCCTTAATCCACGTGACCGAAGTCGTGGGCATCATCTAGTGATATTATAAATGTGAAAATGTTTATCTGCCTGCTACGCTTTCACGGTCCATCTTTTCATCCGATTTTGACGAAATTTGGTATAAAGATAAGGATAAGGTTGTAACTTGTATCCCGGGGAATGACATGGATATGGAATCCTTTATATCCCGGAAAATTAAGGCGTCATAGAGTTTTATTGAATTTACATGAAAATACGAGTTCTATAGCTTGTTAAAAGTGCAACGTCTCTATTAAAAACTGTCGTGAAGCCCTCGTCAGATCGATCTAATGTTATCGTAGTAGCAAATTCATTTCTTTAAATGACATTTCCTTGATAACGCCTGACACTGACAAGAGCATTGCATTAAAGTTATAAAAAAAAAGCAAAACAAACATGGCGGCGCAAGATGGCGGCCCCACAAAGGCACCGCCGGTAGCGGCTCGGTTGGAATTCATAAATGATAAATTTAATATTATTTATGATGAGCTGGAAAGGCATAGAGATGATAATACCGGATTTTGTGATTATAATTTAGTTGGTACACAGTGCACGGCTTCTGTGCGTTGTGTCGCCTATTTTGAATTAAGTAGGCCATATTGATGAGTGTGACAAATAAAATTATTATTCAGAGTGCTACTTATTACGTTAGGTACCGATATTTTGAGATAAACGAGATAAAGTTCAAGAACTAAGTTCCGAGACTCTATTAAGAATACCATCAAAGAAGGAATTTTGTCGTACTTATAGAAATTTTATATTATAAAGTTTCATTACATTCTGAACTTAATGCATTTGATAAGTCATTCTGACTGCTACTCACTACTTCGATGCACGGAATTTGCTGTTAAAAAAATCATATTTTCGCGGTAGGTTCTTTTCAAGGATAAAAAAGAACCCTTGCTTATGTATGATATTCAGGTATCAACGTCGGAGGCTGTAATGATTATGATGAAAATATGTCATCCTATCTTACATGTGTACGAAATTTCATCAAAATCGGCGTTAAATCGTAGAAAACAGACAGACAGACACACTTTCGCATTTATAATATTGGTATATACACGTATATTACACGTACTAAATTTCAGCAGGTCGTATATATAGGAATGAAGACTAGTGTGTTGACAGTAGTCTGAGTAATTATAATCGGATTATATAATAAAACTTTACATACTTAATAGACAAATGGCGATCACGCGTCGGTCTGCGTTTACTTAAACTTTACCGCGGCGTTTACTTTGTCGGTAAACGTTTCAAAAATTATATATTTTTATATTAATCCTTTTTCTTTGCGTAATTTCTTGATTGGATGGCAAACACATTTTTGTTTATTTAAAATATTATTTTAAGAAAGTATACTTATTTATTTTCACAATAGCTCATTAAAACGCCTATTAAGTTGTGTAATTTGCTGTGCATATTTTTAATTATTTCTTGAGTAATTTTATCGATTTGATGATAAATGATTACATTATGTTGTATTCAAATTATTTATGTCTTATCGTTTATTTTTAACAATATCTTATTAAAAACGTCAACTTAAATAGTTGTTTGATTAACTACGTACCTATTTTATGCAGGATTTAATAGTTTTGTTTCATACGTAATTTCGTCAATTTAATGAAGCAAAATTAGGTACATTATAATTTTGTTTTTATATTCAAAGGTGTGATATATAAATAATCGATTTTTGACATTAAACTATTAAAAATATCTATACTTAATTGACTTACGCACGCATACAGTAGCTAAGAAGTTAAAAATAATAACTTTATTTAAATCCTAAACGGATTAATGCCCGTTTCGGAATGATTGAGTTACAAACTTTACATTTATTTAAGCTAAATGTTTACATAAGGTTTTTATTTACCCATGAGATGTAACTAGACAGAAACACATATTTTTAAGTACATAGTATTAACGCTTAAGTAACATTTAATACCGACTGTAATTTATATAACAAATGAAGGATATTAAGCATGTGAGGGTTGAAACAGTGGCTACTTCTTAAATTGAGTAATTCATTAGCTGAGCTCTCCCTACGCATCTGTTTTAATATAGAATATATGTCATGTAATTTTCTCAGCAGTAGAATACGGTTTTCAGGTTATCCTAGGAGTAAAAGGTATTAAAATAACAGTGTTATCTTTGCGTTTATAATATTACTAGATGATTTAATTTTCCGGTATAAATGGTGACTTATATTCGTGTCCGATCAAGCTATCTCTTAAATGAAATGAAAAGGTAACAAAAGTAACTTTGGCATTTATAATATTAAGCATGGATATAGATGACGATGATGATGACTCAAGGTACGGTAGTAATATCATCTCCAAGCAAATCCCTACCGATATAAAATATGATAGTTAATTTAGTGACCGGCGCGTACGACGGTGTTCTGACCTCAATTTCACGCGGTTGAAGGACCCTCATTTGGAAAAAATGTCCCTCATTATTCAGAGTTATCGGGGATAATTTTATAAACGATTGAAGGCGACATTGTTAAAAGCGCAGCCGTAAACCATCCGAGGTAGAGTTTGACCATTTCGAAATAAACTTAAAGGCTGGTAGTCAATTAAACTACTCGTTATTTTTTTATCCACTACAAGTATGCCTACGATCTCACCTGATGGTAAGTGACAATCCAGTTTAAGATGGTAGCAGGCTAACGTGTTAGGGGCATGGCAGTTATATTAAACCTATACCTACCCCTACTCGGTATCCCTACACGGCATCGTACCGGAACGCAAAATCGCTTGGCGGCACGTGTTTGCGTGGTAACTAGCTACGGTCAAGGCATCCCACCAGGCCAGACGAGGGAAAATTCAGAAATTATAAATTCCCAAATTGACCCTACCGGGGATCGAACCCGGTACCTCCGCACGTCAACAGCGCTCAACACTGCGCCAGGGTATCTAGTCTAGTCGTACTAATATTTAAAATGCCAAAGTGTGTTTGTTGGTCTGTTCTTCCACGTTACAACACAGGAATGAATGATCGTGATTTTTGCATGGATATAGTTGAAGAACCGGAGAGTGACATAGGCTACTTTTTATCCCGGAAAATCAAAGATTTCCTGCGACAAAGTCCCGGGCATCAGTTAGTAACTTAGTATGTTATAAGTGCATTTGATTAAGATCACAAACAACTACAAAATTTGTCATTGAACAAAAAATACGTTTAAACTGTGCTATACAATAACGGGACAGTATTGACCATCGAGTTATTGATTGAAACCTTTCAATCGCGTTCGGTGTCCGCCAGCCGAGGCGATATCATTGATTTATGACCGTTTGCCAGTGGGTGACAGTCGGCGTGCCGTGCCTTTGATCTTCGACAAAGGTTACATCATATTTTTATCCCATCGCTGACCGGGCACGAGTCTCATCTCAGAATGAGAAGAATTTGGCTACAATCTACCATGCTGATCAAGTGTAGTGAAGTAATGTGGCTTTGTTTCGTATTAAATGAGACTGTTGGTGAAGACGTCTTTATTATATGTTGTCTTAGTATCTACTCTTTACTAACAGAATGAATAACGAAACCTTACTTGCTATTGTCATAATATTATTTCCATATCTAACCCACTTACATTTTCAATGTGAATATGTTATATTCAAATTTCGAACTGAGTACATATTACAGTAGATTGGTAAATTCCACACACATTTGAGAACATTATGAAGAACTTTCGGTCATGCAGGTTTCTTCACGAATTGCCAAATCAGCGTTTGCCAATACAAATGTGTTATATTGTACTTAATTAGGTTAGGATTAGTACTATTACCTATTCTGTGATTAAGGTAGGTAGCTAGCTTTAAGTTCTATTGTATTGTTTTCAATAAATGTTTAAAAATAAATACAAATGGCTTTTTAATGGCTTCCTGGTTCTTCTTGATACGGAACTACTTTCGGACTTTATTGAAGCGGAGCGCAGAAATCACAAGCTTACTACGATTCTTAGTTAGTCTAAAGTTATATATTAAGTATAGAAACATAGATACCTCTCTAAGTGGAATTTTACCGATATAATCGATCGGAGGTGTTGTCCGGCTTCCAAAATCACCCAGTGACACGTTGGCCGACTTAACGCGTAATTAAATACGGGCAGGTGACACGTCACTGGGTCAAAGTGACGGACTGTTCGATTTTGTTAAATATTTCTATATAAAGACGATGGTCAGAGTATGGACAAAGGTATGAGCAAAATTATCATTTAATGTGTTTTTTTTTAATTTCACTATAAGTTAGCTACTCACTGTAATCTCACCTGGATAGTAAGGAAATATAATAAGTCTGTGGTAAGGATGAAAAGTTACAACGGACAAAAATTTAATTTGTTGATCTTGACATGTCACATGACGTCTTAATACTCCCATACAAAAGACATCAACGCGTTATATCACTACAACCTCTGGGTTTACTATCTAGAATAAGGATTGTCGATACATAAAACTAGCTCTATAAAATAAAATCTGCAGTAATAAAATGTATATGCTAAATTAAAAAAAGCTACATTTTATATTAACAACCGATGTGACATCCAAAAAAAGTAGGGGTCTCTAGATTTAATTTGCTTTCTTGTCTATGTCAAATTTAACGCTACCAAAACGCAAGCGTGTCTATTCACCGCGAAACGGAGTTCATTCCCACTTACTCCGACTTTCCGAAATATATCCGTTCCAATTACCGACAGTGTCGAGCTCCTTGGTATCAACATATCGTCCAACCTCAACTTTGGACAATGCATCGAATCCAAAGCAAAAACAGCTGGCAAGAAACTTGGCATCCTCAACAAAGTCAAGCGGTACTTCACGCCGGAACAGCTTCTTATCCTGTACCAAGCACAAGTTCGATCGTGCATGGAGTACTGCAGCCATTTATGGGATGGCTCTGCCAAGTACCAGCTTGATGCATTGGATTCGGTGGATCGTCGCGCCAGGAGACTTATTGGTAACAAAGCGCTGGTCAGTTCGAAGCTGCAAAGCTTAGAACATCGGCGCAAAGTTGCCTGTCTGTCGGTATTCTACAGGATATATTTCGGAGAGTGTGCTCAGGAACTATTCGATCTGGTTCCTCCATCACCTTTTTATTATCGAACCGCAAGGCATCGACAAGGTCTGCACCCTTACGCAGTCGAAATTCCGCGGGCTCGTACGAAGCGATTTGCTTCCTCGTTTCTAATTAGAACCGCTAGGATATGGAATGCCCTACCGGCTTCCGTTTTCCCCACCTCTTTTAATATAGGTACCTTCAAATCAAGAGTGAATAGGCATCTTCTAGGAAAGCGCGCTCCACCTTAGGTTGCATCACCACTTTAAGCAAGTCTGATTGCAGCCAAGCGCTGGCCTATATAATTAAAAAAAAAAAAAAAAAAAAGAAAGAGGAGAAAATTTTGAAATCATAAAAATGAATATAGTGTAGGTACCTTTTTAAAGGTTTTACACAGAGAACTTTTGATATAGACAAAACGCCAAGTTTCAAACTTCAATGTTTTTTATACTATAAACTTTTACAAGTGTTCACGGTGTGAATCTACCGCCACGCCGTTCTGTACCGAGTTTATGTAATATACACTAGCTGGTGCCCGCGTGATATAAGTTTTTTTTAATTCCCTCGGGAACTCCCCAATTTTCCCGAATAAAAAGTAGCCTATGTCACTCTCCAGGTCCTCAAGTATACCCATGCTGATCGTCGATCCGTTGCTCGTTGCGGCGTGATTGACGGACAAACCAACAAACAAACTCACTTTCGCATTTATAATATTATTAGCATGATTGAATGGGCTTTGCGGAAGTCCATGATAGTGTAAGAACTTGAAATTTAATTCGACAATTTAATTCGAAACTCGACAATGCAAGATTGTAAAGTCTTTACAATCGTGCATTGTCGAGTCACCATCTCCTGAAGATGCTCCGGTGTTGGAGTGAAATGTACGTTGAGAATAATTTGGATGATTTATGTGGTGTGGTGAATATTGCAAGATACACAGTACACACTACCCACATAGATTTACCTACTGTAGCGGAATAAAGCGAATTAAATTTCAAGTTCTTTCACTAAAATAAAATGGCACAATTCAAAAAGCCGATTTAGTGACAAACATCCCCGAATCTAATCTAGGCTTGACTTCTATTTAAAAATACGATTAAAAAAACAATTAATTATAACAAAAGAATAACGCGTATTACAAACTAAGGGATGCCAATAAAAATTGAATAGATACAATAAAAAATAAAATGTATATAAAAAAATGCATCCAGCTGCCTTCGTTACGCGTCTAGGGCGCGAGCGAGAGGAAAACACGCCTAATGCTGCAAGAGAGAAAGAGATAAGGATAGGGATTAAGGATTAATTTTGGGCCGACATTAAAATTGGACTTTAAATCAAATAGGTCGCGAGTCGTTAATTTTGTTTACGGATTTCTTGATGACTTTTATTAGACGGTTCGGAATTTTTGGGAGAGGAAGCCCACCCGTTTCTGATCTGGACCGGTTATGATAAAAATGGGAGCGCGTTTTATTATAGCGGGCTCATGATTGTCACACTGTCACACGAATAAACTACTAGCTGATGCCAGACAGACAGACAGACTTTCGCATTTATAATATTAGTATGGATAATATTAGTATGATAAGGTTTTAAGCAAGCTAAAAACAAATCAAAGAGCGTGAAAAATAGACCGTCATTGGTTTCTATGAGGCGAGACTTTCGTCAAGCGCAAGCCTATTTTGCACTAAGAAATCACCTTTATTAATCAACCTGTATTAAATACTTCTCAACCAAATGGTAACCACTAGTTAAGACCCTAAGTTAAGCAGTGGTTTAGACACCCGATCTACTATACGCGGTCTCAGATTTGCTCCCCGGCCACGCACCTCAAACTTTTTGGAGTTAAATTAAATATAAACATCACTTGCTTCAAATGACAACCTGCACGCCTGAGAGTTCTTCATAATTTTCTTGAAGGTGTGTGAATTCAGCCAATCCGTATTCCGTACTTGGTGATACGTACGGAGCGTGATAGACTATAGCCAAATCCTTCTCACTCGTGCTCAGTGGTGAGACGGTAATGGGTTTGTAATGATGATGATGATGAGTTAAGACAAATAAGTTTCTTCAAAACTAACTTTCTTAAGGTATAGGTAGACCTACCATTTTAAAATCTTTTTCATTTAACCTGCATTGAAAATGCGAGTTTCAATGCCTGTTGAGCCACCCGAAACTAGTCAATTTTAGACGAATACGTCATTCAGCGGGTCAAAAATTATGACGATGAGATGATTTTGAATGAAGTAGCAGCCCTCCTTTCAAATCCCGTCCGAGTATATTTTGTTTATTTCAAACCTTTGTAATTGTCAATTTTAACCTTCAACTGAACTGACAGATATTATATTTGTAAACAACCAACTAAAATAAATAAGAAATACAATTTTAATAAAACTCGCACTTTCAATGCAGGTTGTATGAAAAATACAGTGTGTGCCGCGTGTGTATGACTTCGGGTGATGCTGTCATCACCCGAAGTCAGACCACCCTCGCTTCGCTCAGGCAGGCAACTTCACCCTCATCTGAAATCGTCTTGTTTCACCCCTAGGCACATCCCCACACAGACACAGCACAGACCCCTAGGTCAACGACGAAGACTGTCGGGACGCATTCCTGGGCTATGTTGTTGAATTGGCCAGGAAGGCGGCCAGGGCCAACGGGTCCACTATATAGGCGTAGGATAGGCTTATTTGTTTAAGGTTTAGGTTAGGATAAGTTAGTTGTTATTAATAAAGCCGAAGGTTCAAAAAAATATTTGGACTGGCAAGTAGTGACTTATTATTGCCTAGAAAAACTAATTGTAAGAGTAAAGGTTGCTACATAATTATTAGTAGCAAAACTAACGAAAAAACAAAAAAAACCCCTAGACACATAATATCATCCATCCATCCATCCATCCATCAGCCTGTATGAATCCAGTGCTGGACATAGGCCTTTTCGAGAGCGCGCCACCAAACACGGTCCTCCGCCTGCCCAGCGTGTTCAATATAGGCACTACTTTCTATGAGCAGCACATAATATACTTTTACAAGAATTATTCGTAGCATTTCCTCAAAAAGTTTCTCATTTAATAATTTATAAGATTAATAAGCTGTTACGTATCTAAACTTTTATTATATTTACAAGCAGGTTCACACCGTCATTACATTTTCGGCTGGTAAATTCTGACAGTGGTAAGGTAATTAGGTACTTCATTTGTTTGAAGTGTTTAATGAACTCAAGCATGAGGTAATTAGGTAGTTATGCAAAAACCAATTCATTAAAGCACTAAAGTCTAAACTACACAGATTACGTGTACTGTGGCTAATTCTGTAACGCATCGAGTGAAATACGTCAAATGAGTCAAGTTAAATAACTATCAAATTATACTCAAACTAAGAAGTTAATAAAGTTATAGAAATGATATTATTAATCAATGTTTGGGAACTGACTCCTAGTTTAGGGTTCAGAAATTTACTGTTCTGTGTTGTAGTTAATTCCAATAATAAAATTTTCTATTTAAGATTTATATTTCTTTCATTTCTAATTTCAATTTTAATTTTAAACATAAATCCGCCAATATCTTATAATAATTCGGAAACCTGATGCTTTTCTACCTTCTGAATCTAACGCTGCTTATGCTACGATTACATTTGGAGGTGTTACTCATGTACTCGTAAGTGTGTTACTAAAGTTTATATGAGTAAGTTACGAAATGTAAATAGTGTAAGAAACGTACGTGCTCTACATAAATGTAAAAACTTACAAGTGTAAGCGTGTTCTGACACACACTTGTCAAGTATTTCCTTTTAGTACAAAAACTAAAGTAATAAAAGCGGTTGCAAAGGAATTAACAATTAACCACAAACATTGCCAATTAATCTTAATTAACTTAAAGGTTAACTCTCTATTCGATAATTAAAAGCAAATACAGACATAAAAGCTTATACGTACCTAATGCAATGATTGATCTAGGCATTAAGGTAGGCTTTAACAGTGGTCTTAGATACGGCACGATACTCGGCGGCGTCCCTTTGAAGATAACACCGGCAATACACGTCAACTTAACACGTTATTAAGTGAAAACAATATTTTTTGTAAATAACTAAGTGTCTGGTAATTTGTATTCTGCCCAATCACCCGCCTTACATATTATAATTGCAGTTACTTATCTTCTGACTAGCTGATGCCCACGAATTCATCCTGAGGTTTTTATGGTTCCTGCGGGAACTCTTTACTTTTCCAGTAAGTCATTTTTAACAGATCAACATTTCAGGACACCATCCCTATTTCAGAACAGATCATCATTTCAAGAGCACGGAATCAAAACTTAAACTCAACTAATTAAAACAACTAACAAGCGCGTTTTCCCACAAAACGGGGGGATTCCTGCTTCACTCACCCCCTGGGGGGGCCGTAAGCGGCTTACGGCGGGAGAAAGCGGGGGCTGTTTTGATTATTTCCAAGGATGTCTTCTTGGTACGTAAATTATGCAACGCACTGTATAGAGTTTGTGTTGTCAGGTTGCTCGCTAATATTTTATTTATGGCATCTTACAACCGATGATGAACCTACATTATATCCCTACACATCTTGTTCAATCCTCTCACCAAAGGTTGCCTGGTAGAGAATGCTCAGTAAGCAATAATAAATACCTAGCTTTAGTTAACTTTACTTTGTATGTGCATGTATTATCTACTAGCGAATGCCCGCGACTTCGTCTGCGGGGTTTGAGGTTTTTTGGTTCCCGCGGGAACTCTTTAATGTTCCGGGATAAAAAGTAGCCTATGTGCTATTCCAGAATATAATCTGGAATCTGTATGTCTAATTTCAGCCAGATCCGTTCAGCCGTTGGGGCGTGATTGAGTAACAAACATCCATCCGAACTTTCGCGTTTATAATATTAGTAATATTATCTATCTATATGTTACTAGCTGATGCCCGCGATGTCCGTGTGGTTAAATAAATAAATAATTATCTTTATTTCGAGCAACTGGGGCCCAACTTTTTAGTATTAAAATTTACTTAGAAAACTAATGTTAGTGATACAAAAGACAGATTAAAGTTAAAGTTTTTTTTTATTTTCGCGGGAAATTTTCCGGGGTAAAGTAGCCTATGTCACTCTCCAGGTCCTCGACGATACCCATGCAAAAAAATATGTCGATCCAGCGCTTTGTTGCGCCGTGATTTAAGGACAAACCAACAAACAAACACACTTTCGCATTTATAATATTAGTATGATATTATACTTAAATACGAAGTTGTGTTTGTCTACCATCATAATAATATAATAAGACCCCTCTATTTTCCATTGAAATTACATTACTCAGTCCAAGTAGAAGAACTTGTAAATAAATTAGTGAACTCTAAGTTCGAGATTGAATTTCTGAACGAATATGGCGGACGTGATATAAATTTGATTTCGTCATTTTCCTTCCTTCCCTCCATTTTCACTCCCCTTTGTGAACGTCTGTGTTGCTAGCTACATATTTTGATATTACTTATTTAAATGTCATTGAATGCTTTGAGATTTCATTTCACTGTAACAATAAAGATGTATGACAAAATTATGACTCTTTAAAATATACCTAACGCCGTAATTATGTTCTCCAGTAGTCGGTACTTTTTTATTCCTATTGCATGCTTTTCAATGTATTATTTAAGTTATGTTTCATACATTACAATAAATTAAAAATTCTTACTAATTTGGGGTTTTTGTTTCGAAAATGGTGAACTTAAAACTAGCTTGTCGGATTTTGTAGTTCGTACGAAGCAATATTAAGCTTTCGGCCTCGGCAAGATCATACTTTTCCGACAGAATTTGTCGAGAAGTACACATAGGTACCTTTATTTGCCTACCCGTTATGTAATGCAATGGATTCTACGATGTGGCAGCGATAAGGCTTACATTAATACATTGACAGAATTCGCAAGTGTTGTCAAACCGTGTCTGCTAGCATTTGAACAAGGTAATAAAACATGTAATGCCAAATACCTTGAGGAAATCCAACCGCCTCCAGCCCGTGGTGCGTCAACCCGAAAGGCCCTAGCCCACCAAGCGGCCCAGGACCCATGCCCATGTGATGGGCGCTCGAATGGTGGGCGTAAGGGTTCTGGGATAACGGCGATGGCTGCTTCAAGTAGTGAAAGTAGTGGTGTAACGGCGTGGTCGAGTGATGGGCCTGAGGTGCCGTCGGCGTTGCAGTGGGTCCGCTCGCCGACGAGTTTGTTAACAGCGCCATCTCTTATTTGGTTACGAAATCTAGTCACCGGGTCGACCTCTTTCGTGTGTGTGTTGACATGTTTGCGGTTTCTTCTTATTTTTTTTAATAATCACGCTCAATTGTTTGTCTGTGGTCGGTTGGCATTGTTCGTGGGTTGAGCTGGAACAAAGGAGAAAATTAAAGTTTTTAGTCTGTTTAAAGGAAATAATGACTATTGTTATATTTTTTACCTTCATTCTATTGGGAAGGTATTGATATAAAGAATAAAGTTCAACTTTTATTGGATATTTTTAATTATACAATATTCGACGAAGCAAATAGTTCTTAAATTTGAAAAAACACCGTATTATTAAAATTAAAAGAAAAAAATTGTGTTATCTACACTTTAAAATATATAGACTCCGGTCTATATTTTGGTCCAGCTAAAGCCAGAAATAAACTTGAAAGTTTTTACCTATGTAACTTATAAGTATTAAGTTTTGTAAGATATCTACCCGACTTACAAAACATTTTTCAATTTGTAAGTTACTTCTTACAAATTGAAAAATGTTTTGAATTTATGTATGTGAAGTTTATAACTTAAATTAATCAAATTTAGATTTAGATATAGTAGTTATGCTGGAATGGATATATCGAGTTGATTGATTCTATAAATATTACTGATCAATAATATTGATTGTATTAAAAATCAACAAAATTCTAAACAGGAAACAGTCTAATCAAATTAATCATGATTCAACAAAACGTTTTGAGAGATAAAATACACCTCCATATACTACCTAACAAAATTTTTATATTTACATAGCATACATACTAACTAGTTTTGAATAAAAATATTGTATTTTGGTTCCAATATTCATCAGGTCAAATAAATTAAAATAACTAGACAACTGTTAATTAAATATAAAGCTGGTTTTATACAATAGGACCATAATGAAACGTGTTTGCCAAATTTTATGTTCGATCATTGATTTTAGCGATCACAATGTCTGACAACATGTCAATCATCGTTGTAGACAATGTAACACTGCCAAACTTGTTTTAAAATATGCAACATTTGTTTTTTGTGACGTCATGGCTTGCTAAACTACTCTCTCGCTCTGCAACGAATTTGGTATTCGACAATCAGACTCAGAAGGACTAGAATCAAGAGCCGTTGAACCAGTTTAATAAAAAAAACGATAATCAGAAACGGTTAATCAAATATCAAAACGCACTTTTAGTATTGGAGTTTGTATGAAATACGGGCTTGTGAGTCATCAACATTCAACGCATTTTTTATTATTGAAGTAATACTTCTTTTCGCACGCTTGACTTGGAGAGTAAGAGTGAATGCGTGACGAGAGCGTTACGAAAAGTGTGATCGGGCGAAGCGAACGGAAGATGAGAGGGAGATATAAGTTAGTGAAGATAGAAAGAGAGAGAGTTACGTTTCGTATATTACTGTAGGGGCAAGAGGGAGAGGTACGAGCACACATTTTCTCTCTCTTTCTCTCATAGCCAGTTACTAAGTTTAACTTCAGTCGTGTGGTCTGAAGCACACTCGTTTTTTTATTTAAAGACAGATTAAAATGGATATCAAACTACAAAACTAAGGGAATACGTGGATATTTCGACTTTTGAAAGCCTCGCAAATTAATACCTTATTACTAAAAAGAATATTTTTGACAATGTAAGCATCCTTATTGTTATTATTGCTGAGGGTCCCTCCTAAAAATAAGAAACTGATCGAATTAAGATGCCCGAATTTGAATATTTCGATTCTTCTTTGTCTCGGAGAGAGTACTAAAGAATACAAGCATTAAACTAGAGTAAAAAACTCTTTGTAATCTAGTTGTACCTATGTGGACGGATTTGGAAGCCCAGGGGTTAATTTCGTCCCATGACTATCCCAAGAAAACTTCAACCACTAACTATATTATGTGCTAAAAGATTGAAATAAGGGAATTAATGTGGCGTAACTCAAATAATTATGTTACAAAACTTTTTTTATGACTAACAAAACGTAAATTGCGTTCCTATATGAGAATAATAAACGTATTTAAAAAATATATCTTCACTCGTGCTTCAAGTAACACATTACTCACGGCTAATTCACCATTTAACAACTCAATTGAACATATGCCCGTTTCAATTATAACAAACGTCAATCTAACTTTTTTTACAAGAATCATAATGTACTTTTTACAATTATTATATTTACAATTACCCGTCACAATGGGTAATTTTCCGGGTTATTGCAACACTGGTATCACAAAAGTCAAATGGTACGCCTTCGAAATTCAAATATTCAATTCGTCACGACCCGAAAACGCACAGATTCCGATTGCAAATTGTAAAGGTTTTTTTTAATTGTTAAGGTAGAGGTACATGTTTACAGACATTTTGTCACGTTTTATTTTTTTCGCCTAGGGCTGTTACCTGAGCTTCCTGGCAAATTGAGGGGGCTATGATCGTGTTAGTGATGTTTTTGTGCGTTGAAAGTGAGTTGGGTATCAATGTGATGACATATGAAACGAAATTTTTGAAAAAACATATTTTACGTGCAATTGTTCGCAATATGAAGGAATGTATGAAGTAGGTATTCATAAAAATATTTCTTTAGTATCCGTTGATAAAAGATGTGTGTTGATTTTAACTGAGTTACGCGTAGATTGAAAAGCTATTTATGTTTGTGATTGTTAGAAGTTCCAGGTTCAATTATTTTTGTAAGGTCAGTAGGTAATTATATTTCTGAAGACTCTCTGCCGATATCCTACTTAATATATATTATAAATGTGAAAATTTGGATGTTTGTATGCGTGGAGCCTTCACGCCACAATGCCTGAACCGATTTTAGACTAAGAGATAGCTGCAATTTTGGTAATTATCGCTAGAAAGGCTGATTTAGTATTTGGTGGGTCCTAGGCTCTGCATTGATGACAATAGTGAAGGTCTGCCCGCACGGTATAAAAACTGACGCTATTCATCGGGCCTTTCACTAGATATCACCTCTCAAAGACGTGATAAACTTAACTAAAAATAATTATTAGCGATTATTAGTCACGTTGATTGCTAAGTACTGTTTAGATAGGTACTGCGCATACTTAAATACTGTACAAGAATCAGCCTTTCTAATTATGATTCACTAGCGAATGCCCGTGACTTGGTCTGCGTGGTTTGATGTTTTTTGGTTCCCGCGGGAAGTCTTTAATTTTCCGGGATAAAAAGTAGCCATGTGCTATTCCAGACTATACCTCTGTGCCAGATTTCAGATCCTTTCAGCCGTTGGGGCGTGATTGAGTAACAAACATCCATACATCCATACATCCACACATCCATACATCCATACATCCATACATCCATACATCCATACATCCGTACATCCATACATCCATACATCCATACATCCATACATCCATCCAAACTTTCGCATTTATAATAATATTCAGTAAGACATATTAGTTAGATTCTTGGTAACCATAACACGTCTTCAAGCGGCCATATCCATCTATAAGGCCCATCAGCACGCGGGTAGACCTAGTGGAGAGCCTAGGACCCACGAAAAACTAAATCAGCCTTTCTAGCGATAGTTACCAAAAGTGCAGCTATCTCCTGTAATATTTAGCTGAAATATGGAATAGGAATAGCTTATATCCTGAATTAACACTCATAGGCTACATTTTTTTTACAGAAAAATAAGGAATTCCCGCGAGAATCAAGAACCTTAATCCATGCAGACGAGGTCGCGGGCATCACAATTTAACATTCAAAAATCATCAACTAAGACAATCAAATCACTTCATCATATCAATCATATTTTTAAGTCATTTATATTTGTAGCAACTGAAGATGAGTCAAAAATTAAAATTCCCTAAAACCACTTTCAATTGTTGTCTAAAAATAAAACTGACAATAATGAACTTTTTAAAAAAGCTTTTTTTTCCACTGAAATATTGTCACTTTCTGCAAAAGATCTTGTTTCTCGGAAACCGCATTTACTTTCCACCTTCTTGTCAACAAAAGATTATCCTAAAACCATAGATAAGATCAGTTCTTTATAAAGAACCCTGTTTCGTTGTTAATCTGTACCTTAAAGTAACCTCATCTCGCATCTAGGGTTGTCACACTATGAACATGGACCACGATGACTTTGTCACAATCAAAAATACCTCCTCCAAACCGAAAACTGGCGAGAATTTACCATCCACACGAAAACATTATCTTAATTACAAATTTTCATCCCAATCTTTAAAGAAATTTCTAAGGAACCAAACAATTTTTTACGGATACCGAATATCTTTAAAAAAAAATTTTTAATCCTTCATCCCCATTAATTAAAAATAGCAATTTTCACTTTTTGGCAGTAGAATTTTCATGAATTAGAAGTTACAATAGGGAATTAATTGCGACGGCTAATTAATCACATTGATATTTATAGTTCTATTAAATATACGATGTTTATGAGAGTGTACCTAAATTGAATAAATAAATATTAATTGATTAATGAAGCCTGCTCTCAAAAGTTTCCAAATCTCACAATTTCAAGTGTAACCCCTCTCTTTGCGGCATATTCCTCATTGCTGAGGGTCGTGACCCCTTTCCATTAATCACATAATGGTAAGTGTTTTCTTGGGATAATAATGATGCGGGGGGTTCCCACAACATTCCGCATACGACTCCGACTAAGAGTATTAAACTCATTCGTTTTTGGTAACGATGTTAGTGATAAAAACCGGGACCGACGGCTTAACGTGCTATCCGAGGCATGGCGGAAACGATAAGGCCAAATTTAAACCTCCAATATCGGTCACCCATCCAGTTACCTTGACTTGGTCAACGTTGCTTCATAACGCACAACAATTGCACAAAAGTGTAACAAAGTCACAGATTAAATAATAATTAGTTCGTAAACGTAGTTTAGGCTATTTTTATTCATTGTAAAGACAGCATTATTAACTTTAACTTAGGGTTACCACTTGCCACCAGTTCATTTGATGTCTTTGAGACACACATTGGTAAATCGATGCACTCACAGCTTCAGCCTACAGCGATGCATTCTTTTTGCAAGGACTTCTGCTTGGGCGCGTATTAGCGGTCCTCGAAAGGTGTTCAATTGTATAAGAACTGTTAAGATCTCAGTCAGTTAGTTTGGGAGTTCGGGCGGTGCGATCTTGAAGTCACGCGTCATTGGGTTTTGCGGATAAAAATAACACGCTACAGTGGACATTTGTTTGTCAAAAGCTTTCGTTGAAACCTTCTTATACTTTGGGAATGCCGATTGCTGTTTGAAGGATTCTTCTTCGGTACAGATATGTTTTTGGGGAAATCCATTCAGAAGTTACATAGTAATAATAGTAATAGTATTATTTTATTAATAACATAGTAATTAATTTATTACGTACCTACTGCCTCATTGGTCTAGTGGTTAGCATGTTCGACTGCGGCTGACGAGGTCCCGGATTTAAGTCCCGGGTCGGGCCCTAGCAAGTAGGTATTGGGTTTTTCTATCAAGAAATTCTCAGTACTAGCACAGAATAGGTTATAGGTACTATTAGGCTCGGATTTAGGAAGTAAAAGGTCCCGTTTCACCCCCGTGGCTCGGAGAGCACGTAAAGCCGTCGGTCCTGTGCCTGATCTCTCTCCGCCGTGTTGGATTTTACGTCCCGGGTTATGAGAGTAAAGGAACAGAGAGTGAACCTGAGTATGCGTACACACTTATGCTTTGTAATATCTCCCGCGTAAATAGCTAATCTCTCTGGAGATAGGCCGTCGTGGCTGAAATTCGTTCGAAAAGACATTATTATAATTTTATATGTCGTGATGCAGCATACGCAACGAATTTAAATACACATTTATTTTATAACACTATGCCTTTTTCGTCATAGCTAGGTCAAAGTTAAAAGTTTTATTGAGATGCGTTCTACCTACATCACCATTTATTATTTGAAACCAGAAAGTTGCCTTCAAAGCAATCAAATTATATCATCAACAATGTGACAATATCTATGTACCACAACCGAAAAAACGCAAATGTACACGTAACCATAGAGCGACCAAAAAAAAAAAAGTGCGCCGGCAAAACTTTGTGGTTCCGACAAATGGTTACTTGGAAATTTTGGGAAAAAAAATACAGAAACATCCATTGTGCTGTTAATAGAGTGTACCGAAGCGCGAAATTTGTCACAATACAGGACCAGCGGACTATTATCACGCCTGGAATTACGTTTTTGTCACATCTATGGGCTGTGGGGTCTGTGTATAATTTGATGGCAATTATGTTACCCGTATGGGCATATGGGGCTGAATAATGAAAAATAGTATTTTCATATGAAATACTGAAAGAATATGAAAATGATGAATAATGAAAATACTATTAATAAAAATGCGAAAGTTTGACTGTCTGTTACATGGGCTAATTAGGCTGAATTTGGACTAAATACCCCTAGTAGGTATTAATTTATTAATCTATGCTAATATTATAATTGCAAAAGTTTGAATGGATGGATGGACGGATGTATGGATGGATGGATGTTTGTTACTCAATCACGCCAGAACGGCTTAACGGATCTGGATGAAATTTGGCACAGAAATAGATTATAGTCTGAAATGACACTTAGGATACTTTTATCCCAGAAAATTAAAGATTTCTCGCGGGAACAAAAACACTGCAATCCACGCGGAAAGAAGTCGTGGGCATCAGCTAGTATAAAATATGCGAAAGTGATTCTGTCTAATGTCCATAACCTTTTCAGCGCCCCTATTCTCTCAGTGGCTATAAAAAATGAAAGCCATTGACATATATATTTTTACATTACATATTTCCTATTTATATTTCATATACATATTTCCAAAGCTGAAGCTTTGCTATGGAAATATGTAATTTTAATGTAATAGAAACCTTCAATGGATAAAATATATCAGAGCCTCTGAAATTTTATTGTTGAACTTGTTATTCAATATATTATGATATGAATCATATCATAATGTATTAATTATTTATTCCTATGCCTTTTATTCTCATATGATATGAGAATAAAAGGCTTTTTGAAGTGAAAACTTCTTTAGGCGCGTTGAGCACTTTTTGGTAGGGGGTAAAAATGTGGAAACGCGAGACCGACATCGTTCTTCTTAATAATATAGTACATTCGTAATTAAACTTTAATCCTTTTGTTTTAATGTTTATATTTTAATTATTTTAAAAGTGTTTTTATTTATATTATATAAGTAAGTACTTGTCATTCAAATAAATGTTATCAAACATTTCCTACAATAGCTACATAATACCTAGGTATTTTAAAAACAAAACATAAATACAATAGTTATTTACTATCATTTATGTTTAAGAAGAAAAGCTGATTCGTGTTACATCCCTAAATTGATGTTAAATACGAACAAGAAATTAAATTCACCTTTAAAGTTCAGCAACTTACTAACAAGATTATAACTTAAAAAGTTACTGAAAGTTTAGTAATTTTAATCACATTATTATAATCGAACTTGAATTGAATTTACAAGTAAGTAACGTAATCGGCGCGGTAGGTATTACGTGGTATTACATTATCCGAGAAAGGCAGCTGAAAAACGCAACCTTTTCACGGCACTGCTGATATAATAAAGTTAAGTACTTAACAAAGATATACCTACGTGTAATGTATTAATATTGTAGTGATATGAAATTAAAGGTTTGAAATGAAAATATTGTTTTATGTGTGATCTTCTAGGAGGGAAAGTAACTGCAGCCACAGGATATCCTACATACCGACTATACACTGTATTGAAGATCTAAGTCTTACTTTTCCCTTCCCTCCTTCCCTCGTAGCTTTAGTTTTAAGACACCGTAAGCGATTATCAAAATCATGTTTTATAAGTAAGTAATTTTTAACGTCAATGAGTGTACTTACAGTGTACTTATATTGAATAAATGATATTGAGTATTGAGTATTTTGTAAATTTTGTGAAATAAATTATGTTTATTGTTTCACTAGATGATGCCCGCGACTTCATCCGCGTGAATTAAGCTTTTCATTCCCGCGGTAACTCTTTAATTTTCCCCATACCCGTATAGGTTTCTACGCGGCATCGTACCGGAACGTTAAATCGCTTGACGACACGTCTTGCCGCCGGGTGGTAACTAGCTACGCTTGAAGCTAGCTCCACCAGGGCAGACCAGGGAAAATTCAGAAATTATAAATACCCATATTGACCCTGCCGGGGATCGAACCCGGGACATCCGCACGGCTACCTTACCTAACATCTAAATAGGCTACCTTTATCCCGGAAAATTCCAAAAAACTCAATCCACGCGGAAGACGTCGCGAGCATCAGCTATATATAGTCTATAAATTAAAAAAAAAACACAGCCAAGTTTGCCAAGCTAACTTTTTTATGACAATGCAACTCTCCCGCGCATTCCATTTGTCACAGTGACGTTAACAGCCAGTGTTGCCAACTGCGCAAACAACAATTTACGCAGAGGGCGCCAAATGTTTGTTTTTCTTGACACAATATGCCCTATGTTTGCTCGCTATTATTTATAGCTGTTCATTGCTTTGACAAATAGATTTCGGCGGCATTTCGGGGCTATTGACACCCGGTTGGGGAGATGTGTCAATTTTGTATAATAACAGAATTTGAGCCACACAAAAAGTAGCACGAAGATAGATGGCAGTAAGATCTCTCTGGCGCAGTTGAGCTGTTGTCTTTACGTGCTGAGGCCCAGGGTAAATTTGGGAATGTATAATTACTGTACTCTTCCTGGTCTGGCCTGGTTGCTACCGGAACCATAGGATAGAATTAGAAAATAGTAATGTCCTCCCGACCGAATAACGGCCACGGCGGCCTATCTCCAGAGAGATAATTAGCCATCTGCGCGGGAGATATTACTTATAATTCACAAGTGTGTGCGCATACACAGGTGCACTCTCTGGTACTTTACTCTCATAGCTAGATTGGATGGAAAATCCGACACGACCGGAGAGAGATCAGGCGCAGGAGCGACGGCTTAACGTGCTCTCCGAGGCACGGGGGTGAAACACCGCCAACTTCCTAACTCCGGGCTAGTACTGAGAATTTCTTGTCAGAAAAACCCAATACTTAATTATGGGGATTTGAACCCGGGACCTCGTCAGCTGCAGTCGAACATGCTAACCACTAGACCAACGAGGCAGTTAATGACGTACCTACCTACCGGAAATCGCTTGAAGGCACATATTCACCGGTAAGGTAGGACCTACCCACGGCCTCTAACCTCAAATTGAAAATCATCTAACCGAGAATTAATACAGCTTCAAAAACAACCAGAAGCAATTCCCAAAAGAACTAACCTATTACTCGGCTATTAAGTTACTAAAATAACTAAATCCACTAACTTAAGTTACGCGATAGACGCACTTATATTAATAGAGTTAAGGGCTGAGTAAATGTTTTAATACTGGAGTCCCAGAGGACGTAATTTGAACCTCTGATTTCTTGTACAATGAATGCGCAAATAGGGTTTTGGTACGTTCTATAAGCGATTAGCGGGGCAATGCTTGGATAGATAGTAGTGGACGTTTATTTAATTACTAACTAGGTAAGTATAACATATTTAAAGTTTCCACTTAAAAAAAACTAAGCAATTTTACCTACTGCGAAATAGGTGATTACGATAGATTATTTTACAAACTTATACTATATACCTGGTATTTAATTCTATCATCAGATCAACACGATATAATTAAATTCATCGGTATAAGAGACACTTGAAAAGTTTCAAATCGATACGACGCGACAGTTAGAAGTTGGTTAAATTCGACTTGCAAGATTTATTTACATGCATAGTTAGTTCCTGCCAAATAGTATAGGCAATAAAGCTAGTGGATCCCAACAATAAAGTATCATGAGTTAAACGTATATTATAAATATCCAATAAAAAATCGGAATGGAAGTAAGGTTTTTATGCTTTACCCAACTGTCAAAGCAGGAAGGTTATAATGTAGCGTAAACGCAGTTAGGTTTGATAATAAAATCGGTTTAAATAACGATGTTCTGCATGATTATTTCATTTGATAGTTCCGTTTTGAGTGTAAATATACTACCTATTATTATTTTAAAAAGAAATCGAGAAAATATTCAGTCATAAACATTAAATTTTAGGCATGAAAACCTAACTTCCGCATCGATTTTTTTTTGGATATTTTTGTATAAGTTTTGGTTCATGCCACACTACAACCCTGCCAAGTTTCATCGCCTGAGGATTTAATGCCACACAACGGACCGCCCCGTTGCCTAGACCAAAAGGTGAAGCATATCATAATTGAAAAAATGTGCTAATAATAAAAGCGTGTTAATCAACACCATCTAAAACAATCAATTATTATGACCAGGAAGACATGATTATAATCTAGCGAACGCCCGCGGCTTCGCTCGCTTTAGGTTCTATTTTCATACAAATTGCAGTGTCCAGAGGTTTGAGCTGTACGTTGATACGTACGTCGTTCAGTCAGTGGCCTTTTTTTTAATATTTAGATCGTCATCAATGCAGTCCATCGTCCAACTACTGCAGCTGGGCACGGGTTGCCTCTCAGAATGAGGACTTAAGGCCATATTTCACCATACTGGCTAAGTGTGGATTGACAGTTTCTGAAATTTTACACGGTATCGTACCGAAATACTGAAATGCTTGGCGTCACTTTTTTGCTGGTAAGCTGGTAACTGGCCTCCCCCCCAGTCATCATCTCGTGACTTAGAGCCTCCCCTCCCGGGGTCCCGGGGTCCCGGGGGAATAACTAATGGGCTGTTAGCGAGCCCTCCTCCCTCCGCGGTCAGAGGGCGTGCGACGAGCGATAATAGAATTTTTCGCTAATCATTCGCTTCTGTTGATAAATAAGGAAATCAAATAGATTCTACCAACTAGCTATTAAGCGCGGCTTCGCTCACATTAAGGTCGATTTGAAGGCCCTTTTGTTATTTTCCCACCGTAGGGACTGATCTTTTAAGAGAAATGGCGAAAACAACTAGGTAGTATTTTTTCTCCACATTAAACTATAGCTATCATGTAACAATGAAAATATGTCGTCCCTAATTGTATTATTAATGACTTGGATTTAGGTGATTGCCCGATTTCTATACGGGAATACCTACGATCAACACCTAAATGACAGTTTTCACCAAGATACAGTCGCGTACTTACTTATTATTAAATGACTATTTAAATGACTTCCAAAAAAGGAGGAGGCTCTCAATTCGGCGCGTATTTTTTTTTCTAATGTATGTCGGTGCATATCTCCGTGGTTTCTCAACCGATTTGTTTTTTTTTTATTCAGTCCTTAGAGGAAACTCTCGAGGTGGTCCCATAAGAAATTCTGACTCCAAATACTCAACCCTGACACTAATAAGTTAAATATAAAAATTATTTCCAAAAAACCGACTTCCAAAGCCACTGTAAAGTAAAAAATAATTTTGATTTCTACACACTATGTTGAAATCGGACGGGTATAACAAGGATAAGCAAAGTTGACGCATCAGGCTCGCCCGACTTCGCCATAGTGTGTAGAAATTAAAATAATTTTTTATTTTACAGTGGCTTTGGAAGTCGGTTTTTTGGAAAGATTTTTTATTCATCATAAAAATCATTTCCTGATTTCAAGTTTAACTCAACGTATTTACAGGTTTTCTACATCAATCCTATCTACTGAGTTGCCGCATTTGCCACCCACTGAAAAAGTTAAAAAAACTTCCCGTAAAATTAAGGGAATATAAAAAACTTAATCCACGTGGACGAAGTTTGCCCGCAACTTCGTCCGCGTGGATTAAGTTTCTTATATCTATCATCAAGTGTTAGCTTGTCTATAAAGTGAGATAAACTATGGCATTGAAAACAGTAGCAAATTGTAAGGGATCCTATTTAAATATTTGCGTTTATAGACAAATAGGTGAAAACGGGATTCTTAAATGAATGAATTCTTAAATCGTATTGTCAGAATGTCCACGACAGATCCCAAAGAATTTAGTTTTTTGATGTCTCCATCTCCGAATAAACATGTTTGCAAGGAATGTGTGTGTGTGTATAAGATTGTTACCTGCATGTATGTTTGTTTGTTTAAGACAGATGCCCTATTTTTGTACAAAACTTATTCGTGCAAAAAATATATCATCCATTAAGTTCATGAAACTAAGTTAAGATAGCGGATATTCGCCTGATACTAGATTTTTTTATCCACTACAAGTTAGCCCTTGATTGCAATCTCACCTGTGATGATGCAGTCTAAGATAGTAGCGGGCTAACCAGTTAGGGGCATGGCAGTTATATAAAACCCATATCTACCCCTATTCGGTTTCTACACGGCATCGTACCGGAACGCTAAATCCGGTTTTTGCCGGTAAAGTGGTAACTAGCCACGGCCAAAGTCAGCTACAAAATCTAGGGTAGTTTTATCCATTTTGTTAGCCAATGCTAACTAATAGATAATGATATAATAGCAGTCGTTAATTATCTTGTTAGAAGAAAAAACAAGTAAATACTTATAGTCATACGGTAAGGCAAAACGTTATTAATTTAAAACCGACTGGTTCCTACTTAACTAACAATTACCTTAAATCTGATATAAAAATCACAATAATACGGTTTCCTATAGCAAGCAAAGTAATTAATAGATATAGTATTTTCAATTGATATCAATTCAATCACATCTCAGTATGCCAAGGGGGTGCCACAATAATGGGCACGTGTATGCCATTGTTAGAGAAAATTAATGTTGCAAATTGATATGGTTTTAATTTTGCCATTGGAAGAAAATATACTACATAATATAGTTGATGCCCGCGACTTCGTACACGTGGATGGTGGTTATTTGGTTCCAGCGAGAACTCTTTAATTTTCCGGGACAAAAAGTATCATAAGACTAAGAGTTATTCAAAGAATATCTCTGTGCCAAAGTTCATCCAAATCCGTTCAGCCGTTCAATCGTGATTGAGTATTAAAGATCCATCCATCCAAATTCCAACTTTTCGCATATTAGTAGTAAATATAGATGGCGTGCACGACATAGATGCTTAAAAGCACTGCTTACCCTAGTTAAAAACGCTCTATGCCTATTTTTCACTATGCTCTGCCTGGATAATAATTATCCACCTAATATGATGTCTAATAATAGCTAATGCCCTGACTTCGCACCTTAGTGCACGCTACTGATAGATAGTATAAGTAGATTCATCTGACAGACTTCGATTTGGGCTTCTTCACAGACCTGTGCTCGTTGGGAACCTAAGTTTTAAGATGCCGTAACTAATTATCATTAAGTATTCGTTTATATTACCATAAGGTCACTAATTGACCGCCATGCTCGAAAAAGGGTGGTTGTATTTGTTGAATTAAATTCACATAAGTAAGTTGGGAGGTAAGTAGGTACTTACAGACAAAAATCAAATCAAAATACCAAAAACCGCTCTAACCATAAAACATTTAGCTCCGCTTCAATTCAATAATTGTTAACAACACTTCAATTGTAAGGTAAATTAAGAAAACCAGTATTCTACCCATACCCACTATCTTCTTACTTATCTACTTATTGAAAATATAAAAGTGTGTATAATTTTACCTCGTTTAAAGATATTTAATTGCTTTCGCTTATTGAAGAATTTTTAATTTTTAATTATTTTTTTTCCGCTAACAAAGGATTTTGAAAGTTCAACCTAAGTACAAGGTATTTATCTAGTACCTATATTAGTTAAGTCTATCTCTCTGTCGTATTTCTCATTAATGAGGGTCGTGACCCCTTTTCATTAATCACATAATGGTAGGAGTTTTCTTGTTTTTTTTATCCACTACAAGTGAGCCCTTGACTGCGATCTCACCTGATGGTAAGTGAAGATGCAATCTAAGTAAGATGGTAGCGGGCTAACTTGTAAGGGGCATGGCAGTTATATTTAACCCAAGCGCCTATTCGGTTTCTTACACGGCATCGTACCGGAACGCTAAATCGCTTGGCGGCACGTCTTTTCCGGTAGGGCGGTAACTAGCCACACCCGAAGCCTCCCACCAGGCCAGACCAGGGAAAATTCAGAAATAATAAATTCCCAAATTGACCCTGCCGGGGATCGAACCCGGGACCTCCGCACATTAAGAAAACAGCGCTACACACTGCGCCACGGAGGTCGTCTAACGCGGTGGGTTCCCACTTCCCACGTCGTTCTTTCGCACTAGTTAAGTACCTATCTTTTAATAACCTAGTTTTTCTTACAGTAATTAACCATGCTATTATTATAAATATAAAAAATCTGAAAATTTCTAACTCCCATTAAACATTTATTTTCATTACAGGATAACATAGCCATTACAAACAGGTAAGTAGGTATAGATAAGAGAAAGTAGTATATAGTAATTAGGTTAGGCTAGCATTAAGTTGTATTGTATTATTTTCAATAAAAAGGTAACACAAAAAAAAAGTATAGATTGATAACGAGGAGGGTTATATTCCGAATATCACGAGTTGCGACTATAAAATACCTACAATCGTTCACATTTATAAGCCGACCGTTTTGAGTCAACACGCATTTATTAGTAGCCCGCTGCCACCAGACCGGCAACGCAATTCAACAGAGTAAACAACTGAGAAAATCGATAGCCGAGCTGGACGGTGATATACGTGCGAGAGAGATAGACACCGGGGGATACGGGGCGTGGCCTAAATCCCCGCCTAGTAAACAAATGTTAAGGCTCGTTCTTCTTGGCGGGATATTAAATTGTAAGAACACGGTAGTACGTAAACTATACTTCATACACGTACAGTACTAATAATAGGTATACTTTATAGCGGTATAACGTTATGGTTTTACAACCGACATCTTGGAGTCAGGCGATGTGGCGTGTTTTGTAAAAAACTTATAGTAATTTTAATTACAATAGCTATGCTCGCTCTAATCTGGTATCGATATAAGATTTCACGTAACAGTACTTTTCTTACGTACGTAAAATGTTATTATACATGAAAATACATGAAAATCGTACGTTGTTTTGTTTAAATGGTTCTCGCAATTTACTAAAGTCAAAAGTCACAAATCAAATATGTAATTTATTCGATTAATTTTCTTACGAACGCTTTTGTCTGGTCTGAATTAGGAAGGTAGGTAGTTAGGTAATACCTAATTTCGTCCTAAATTCTGGTGATGGTATAAGTCCTATAAATTATGTAACTTGAGTCCCAATTTTCTAAGCAAATCGTAATCATTTAACAGCTAACGTATTACCCGAACTGTTTAAGGAGTTCATACATGCTTTTTGACGTGCAGGCATCTATGAACTCCTTCAAAAGGACGAATACGTTTGACAAACTATTACGATTACGATTTCCTTACACAATTGGGGGGCAGCTTTCATGTTCTGTGTTCCCTCATGATAATAATATGGGGTTCTTCAAAGGGCGCATAAACAAATATCTCAAAAGCCAGCAACGCATTGGCGGTTCCTCTGGTGCTGCAAATGTATATGGGCGGCGGTAAACACTTACCATCAGGTGACCCTCTGCTAAGGCGTTCTTAGTTCACGAGATTAAGACTCAGGCGCGTGGGGATTCGAACAAGCGCATGTCGCAAAAAATGGAAGAAATAATTCGGTTAAAAAAAATACTGTTCAATATAAAAATATCCGACAATGAATTTGAAATTTTAAAAAAATGCTTTAAAAGGTTCACTAAGGAGTATGTTTAAATTTGATTTTGTTCTAGGCGGACATTTTTGTGTTTTGATGGTGCAGTGTCACTCGCTGCCTCATCATCATCAACCGATAGACGTCCACTGCTGGGCATAGGCCTCCTGCTGTCGTCCGTCCAGCGACTAAGGGGTCTTCCAACGCTGCGCTTTCCAGTGCTAGGTCGCCATTCCAGCTCTTTGGGACCCCAACGTCTGTCGGTTCTTCGAACTACCATATGTAATATAAGTTATAAAGATTTTATTTATTTATTTATTTTGTGTGAAGTGAAGTGACGTGACGCTGAAGGGGGCCCATTGACACTTCAGCGTCGCAACGCGCCGAGAAATGTCGGTTACTTTCGTTCTTCTGCGAATCTCCTCATTCCTAATTTGATCGCGCGAAGTAACCCCGAGCATTTCTCTCTCCATCGCCCGCTGAGTGACCCTGAGCTTTCTTATGAGGCTCATAGTTAGCGACCGAGTCTCGCACTAGTTGCCTGAAGGTCTTAAAACACCATATTAGTTTTTAAGCATATCTACTATTACCGTTTGATACATGCATTAAGTGTAAAATGGGCAAAACTGAGCTTAAAAAACTCAGTTTTGCCCATTTTACACTATAACAGAGCCTTAAAGTTGAAACTAATGATTTGAACTATCAGAGCTGTAGAAACTTTTTTATAAAGCAGCATAAAGTGTTTTTTTGCAAATGAACAAAGCACAGATCGAAAAAAGAAAAATGACGTTGCGTTCTGAAATCCAATTAAACGTTTCCTCTACGTGACTTTTTCGAATTTAGAACGTACATTGGGTCATTTATCGTGTAAGTTTCGCTTGAATATCGAACGTGATCTAAACAAATAGAATGCGCGATTGTGTTGCCATAGAGTATAGAGGAACACTATCTAGTAGCTTTTACTTTAACTAAATTGCAATGCGTGTGGGACATATAAATCTACCATAACAATTTGGGGTTAGACACTTGGTTAGATACGAACTTATACCGAATGGATTATTTTAAATTCAATTTTTTTACTATGAATGGCATTTTAGGTGAGCGATGAAAGCAGCGCAACGCGCGATGTGATACGAGTTATTAATCTGCCACTCGATTGTGCGAGGAAATCGTTATCTTAATCGTTTATTAAACTGATAATTCGACCTGTTTATGGAGTTCATAGATGCCTGCACGTCTACACGCATGTATGAAATCCTTAAACAGTTCGAGTAGGTAGTTAATACGTTTTAGGTGGTCAAATGATTACGATTTGCTTAGACAATTAGGCCTCTGTAAGTAGATACAGGCGTAAATAAATAATTGACAAACTTATTTGTCTCTCACGTAGGACAAGGCCCGTCGCGTCGCGTCGTAGGTATCAACTTATCAAGTAGCGTCGCGTCGTATAGAGTTGCATTGTCACGTTTGTCATCTTACATACTTACAATACTAACTTAGGTGATAGGGCTACAGTTACATCAGAAATCTTGAAAATATAGGCACGAAACTTACGGCGCTGCGCAAACGCAGACTTTTTTGCGTTGTGTCGGAAACAAGCAACCATTGAATATTTTATTTTCATATACAATCAATATGAAATAAATTAACAACTGCGCAAACGTACCTAATCTACTATCTACCCTCAAATTTAAGGCTAGAGTGAATAAGCATCTTGTAGCCTGTAGGAAAGCGCGCTCCAACCTAGACCTCATCGTTTTGCACAAACTATGCCTGATTATTTATTGCCTCATTGGTCTAGTGGTTAGTATGTTCAACTGTGGCCGACGAGGTCCCGGGTTCGAGTGCCGGGTCGGGCCATAATTAAGTATTGGGTTTTCCGACTACAAATTCTCAGTACCTACTAGCCCGGAGTTAGGAAGTTGGCGGGGTTTCACCCCCGTCCCTCGGAGAGCACGTTAAGCCGTCGGTCCCGGTTATTATCACTAACATGATAATAGTCGTTAAAGCCCGCCAACCCGCATTGGAGCTGCGTGGTCTAAGCTGTAATTCCCTCTCTCCTATGAGAGTGTAGGCCTGTGCCCAGCAGTGGGACGTTAATGGGCTGTAGTGATGATGATTATGATGATGATGATGAAGCACGATTGTCGACAGCCGCAAGCCTATCTCACACTGAAATTAAAAAAAAAGTGTGTGTACAATTCACACACGGCAGAAGTGAAACTTCAGAAACGTAGCCTACGAGAGAATGAGATAAATATAACTGGTACCTATTCTATCTCATTCTCTCGCAGGCTTAATCCTATATAATATGTTTGTCTTCATACTACTCTACCTATTCTAAAGAAGTTTCACTGCAAAAATTGACAGTCAAAAAGTGTGAAAACCACGGTTTTCTTTCACGGTGACCCGTGTCGTTAATAAAGCGTCTACGTTTGCGCAGCACCGTAGATATACTGCAAGTATAGTAATAGGAAAATGTCTATAGTCCCACAAACTTATCTGACCCGGTGACAGCGCCGCTAGTATATATATGAAAAATAAAATAAAATAATACTAAACAGGCATACAAATTTGTTCCAATTTTGGCCAGCGGGTCAGATATGTTTGGAGGACTGTAGGTAGGTAACGTAGGTACATATAAGTAGGTACTTATATCAAATATCATAAGACCTTGTAGTGGGTTTAAAATAGAATGATGCCAAATCATCTAATTTAAATCACCTAGGAATAGACGACGTAGATAGTTACATTATATATTTTGACAGGCTATAAATTAAATTTTAAAACCCATCCATAACATTATAAATGCCAAAGTGCCTTTGTCTATACTCTGTTCGCGGTACATTATCACGACGATGTTCAACCGATTTTGGTGAGATTTAGTACAGAGATAGCTTGTATTACGGAGACGGACATAAACTTTTGATTTATTTACTTTTATTTTAAGTTTTTATTTACTGATTAGAAGTAGGTGCCTACCTAGTTACCCACCCATCAGAATTATTCCCAATTCAAATCATCAGGGGAACCTACATAAATAATAATCCATACCAATATTATCGATGTGAAAGTGTCGATGGAAAAATCCTTAACCCACGCGGACGAAGTCACGGGCATCATATTATTTAGTAAGTTTTCAATAAGTTAGCACTTTATAAAACCTACACAATACCTAGCCAATCCCTATTATTGTCAACTACCTAACTAAGCACCTAAGTATCTACCTATATTGTAAACAAGTTGCATAATGAACGGAAAACTATCCAAAAGTGGCAGTGAAAATGCTCCCGAATCACTTCGACTAATTACTGTCATTGTATCAAACAGAACGGGTGTCGAAACCTTTTTTATCCCAACTAGAGGGCGTCGAAGGGCGGTATTCAGAACCCTAGGGGGTAATGCCAAGGGCGTACCACTACTTATTGTTATTGCCATTATTCGGTTTTACCCCACTATTCTGCACAGAACATCTGCCTTGGTGCGTTGTATGTTTAAAAAAATGTGATTGTCTATGGTCCTTTTTATTTTTAAATAATGGGTGTTTTATTGTGTCGCGTTCTGGTTAGAATGGGTTTAATGTAAGGTTTTATATCTTATGTACTATGTAATTTTGCTAGAACAATTTAAATAAGTAGGTAAAGGAAATTACTCTTACTTCACCGCTTTTAAAACTAAGTATAAGAAGACTTTTATCGCTTGTGCAGTTGTGATCGCACTCAAGGGCTTTTGAAGTGGAATTTAAAAAAAAGTATGTATTTTTTAAATTCGCACCTATTTTTTTTATTTCAACTTTATTGGATACCAGCGTTATAAATGAGCCGTAATATTTGCACCAATTAAATTCAACTTTATTGGCCCTGGATTCCAGCGTTTTAAATGTACCTACGCGTATTGATCATACTAAGGCCAGAGAGCATCCCGCCACGGAAGCCCCACGTCAGGCGGCACTAAGGGCTTCACTTAAACAGATTAAGTTCTGACGACGGCCTTATCAACTTAGCCGGTATCGCTGAATGAGGTAATGAATGGACAAAACAAACTTTGCTCACTTTAATGTATCCTACATTCAAGTGAAGAAACATGTTTTTTCTATCTCCATTCGATCCGTATTAATAACGTACTAAATGCAGAAGTGTGTCTGTCTGTCTGCTACGCTTCCACGTTCCACCTTTAAAACCGATTTTGATGAATTTGAGAGAATTTGAATTTGACAGAGATTGTATCCCGGGAAGGAAATATTAGTCTGCTAGATTATGGTTAGTGGACTTAGTTTTTTCGATTCCCGCAGGAAGTCCTTAATTTTCCGGGAGTAGCCTAGGTATGTCCTTCTTCGGGATACAACTTATCCCTGTACCAAATTTCATCAAAATCGGTTGAACAACTGGGTCGCAAAAGTGTAGCAGACAGGCAGACACACTTTCGCATTTATAATATTAGTATGGATTTATATCGCGGATTTTTTAACACCTAAATCGACTCACGAAGTTCCTGGGCATCATCTTTACTTATAGGCATACCTCTTTAATAGTGCAGGAAGATATACCTATGTTAGATATTTTAATTGTTTAAATATCTTTAGAGAAAAAATTATTAAATTTAAACAATTTAGTATTTTTTTTCCTTACCAACAATTTAAACTCATTAATAGACCTTAAGGGATGCCAGCATCCCTATTATTTATTTTGTTCCCTTAACAACAAACATGGCCAATTAATTTTAATTGTTTGCCCTTTGCATCGTTCCGTAGATTAGATAAAATCAATTTGAATAGGTACATAGTTAGAGGCATAACGCGTTGCTCTTTGAGGGGGCGTCATGGATTAGTAAATCTGTCCCCCGATTATGTAAGGAAATCGTAATCGTTTTTCAAACGTATAATTCGACCTGCTTAAGAAGTTAATACATGCCTGCACGTCAAAAAGCATGTGTGAACTCCTAAAACAGTTCGACTAATACGGTTTAAGCTGTCAAATGATTACGATTTGCTTAGACAATTGGGCCTCTGATTCGGATTTCCCGGCTGAGTTTATGGGTTTTTTTAAATTAATAAATCAGCGCTTAGTTGCAGACTTGCTGGCATGTAGTGATGCAACCTAAGCGCGCTTGCCTAGAAGATGCCTATTTACTCTTAATTTGAAGATACCAATATTAAAAGCGCACGGGATGCTGGAATGGCATTCCACATCCTACCGGTTAATACTTACACGTGTAGCTTTAATTTTCCTTTAATCCCGAAAATTAAGGATTTTAAGGTAGGTATACGTGGTTAGGAACTTATAAATGATAAATGATTTGTTTATTTCATGTAGGACAACTTGTTTCGCTTATGATATGTTAAGACTCTACCACCGGATCGGAAAGGTGATTCTACTGAGAACTTACTTAGTTATCCCAGCAAAACGAAGATTTAAATCCACTCGGTTAAAGTTACTGGCATCAGTTAATAAAGAATATATCGAGCTTAAGAAACGGTGGTAGCCTAGTAGTTAAGACACCCGACCCCCATGTACGAGGTTGCGGGTTCGATTTCCGAGCTCCAAAGAAATTAAATATCAATTGCTTCAAACGGCGATGGAATACATCGCGAGGAAACCTGCACGCCCGAGAAATTATTCATAATGTTCTCGTACGTTTGTGAAGTCCACCAATCCGCACTTGACCAGCGCGGTGGACCATGGCCCAACCCTTCTTATTCCGAGAAGAGACTCGGACTCAGTATTGAGACGGTAATGGGTTGGTATGAGGGAGAGACATCAAAATAGTAGGTACATGCCGGCACTAACTACCTCAATTTATGGGTCCTGTCAAACAAATAATGTGGACTTATATTTTACTAACGCCATGTAGTCTGAAAAGCGGGACAGCGCTATGGAACAAGGACAGGCTTATACAGGTGAGGGACATGCCCTACAAGTCGGACGCCTAACTTTTTTCTAGAAAGGGCCCCTCTTGTACCTTTTGACCTACATATAGATCGATGGCCAGAACAGTATTGCATGTTAACTGCTGAGTAAGCAACTAGAAGTTTAATTCGCTATAATTCGCGAAAATAGGAAAATATATGTGGTACAGTGTATTCCGCACTTATAGCCCGCGATATTCACCACACCACAGAAATCTTCCAAACTACTCTCAACGTACGTTTCACTCCGACACCGGAGCATCTTCAGGCCTTTCACACTGTACCACATAGATTTACCTAATGTCGCGGATTATAGCGAATTACACTTTTAGTTCCTTCATTATCATGGACTTCCGCAAAGTAACGCCTGCTTCTATCTAATGTTGAGTAAGCTACGAGTTGGTACATGCATTATGAAATATCAATTAGGCCCACTTCCCACGCCCAGCTATGAGCATGGCGTGATGTAACGCATCACATATGTTTATTGCTCAGTTTCATATTAACAAAGTGTGAAGATAACTGCCATTGTCTAATGTCTAAGTACCTTATTTCTAATTCTACGTTGTATGTAATATTGTTGACGTTCGTGTTTTAGAATTATAATCCTTATTTTAGGGACGTCAAGGTACGTGACATATAACTGTCACATTGAAGTAATACTACTTTAAGGCATGGTTCTTTATGGCAAGATAAAACACGGCTGGCAAAACTGTTCCCGAAAGAAAAGCATTAATCTCTGACTCTCTCCATCTAGTATAGATAGAGGACATCGAACATTTTGAACAAGTGACTATAACAAAATCCTCAACATAATTTAAACTTGCCTAAACTACACAAGTACCTCTATGAAATCCATTAAAAGTATGCTCCTGAAAAAAGTTTATTAACTGTTGAAGATTATGTAAATGATAAAAGGGCATGAATTTGACTCGCTCCAGCAATGTTTATAGGACTGCGGTTACTTGTGCATCTACAGATTTATGTAATTGTTAATCATTTTTTTTAAAAGAGCAACCACCGAATTTCATTGCTGGTTCTTCTCGGTAGGAATGTTATTCCGAACCAGTGGTAGATTCACTCGATTTAAAGGCACTTTTAATAAGTTTATTTCAATAAATAATATGAGTTTGAGTTTCACTAAAGCCCGTATTAATAAACCGACATCAGTTAAGAACAGGTTCTAAAGTGTCGGTCAATCTATGGTAAAGACCGGTCTTAAGCAAATTGCGCCCGATCTGAATCCGAGCAAGAATACGCAAGCTAGTGACATCCTTTGAAATGTACGCAGTGTAAAATCGATACCATTTTTCTAGATTTCGGATCGGATTTTTTTTTTATTTATAGGCTAGCGCTGGGCTGCAATCAGACTTGCTGGAAGTAGTGAAGCAGCCTAAGGTGGAGCCCAGAATAGGCCTATTCACTCATGATTTGAAGATACCAATATTTTAAGCGGATGGAAAAACAGAAGCCGGAAGTGTGTTACATATCCTAGCGGTTCGAATTAGAAACCAGGAATCAAATAGCTTCGTACACGTCCGTGGAATTTCAACAATATACTGATGCAGACCCCAACAATGCCTGGCAGTACGATACTAGAAAGGTGAAGGGGAACAAGATCAGAAAGTTCTTGGGCACAATCTCCGAAATATATCCCATAGAATACCGATATATTAAGACAGGCAACTTTGCGCCGATGTTCTTTCATGGATGCAGTGCGTTAAGACCCTTACGGTTGTTTCGGCTCACAAACAGCCATTCATGATTTCATATCCCGGAACACAAACACAGCTAAACAACCTAATGATGTCTGTCTGTACATCAGTGCGTAGTGCGGTGGCAACAAAGGAAAAAGCTGAGTCAGCGCCGCCGTGTCCAATTAAGCGTACATGAATGCTTCAAAGGTTAGTTAGGCCATGAATAATATGTATTTCGGCTGCAATCGCAGACTATTTGTTTATGTTCTTTGAAGAAGTTACGTCATTGAGGAAGTGAAATGTTGTCTTTTTATGCCATTAGGTACTCAGGGGCCACTGCCAACGTTTAAAACCATATTGTTTCATTATTGTAGACTTTCGTGTTTTAGAATTATAATTCTTATTTTAGGAACGTCAAGATACGTGACATCAAACTGTCCTTTTGAGTAAAATCGCTTTAACATTGCTTTAGGCGTTGGCAGTATGGTCCCAGATGGTTTTTTTATTTACTTATGTTACGGCCCTAGAGCCCTAAATTAAATTTTTTTAAGTATTTACTGATCGGTTAGTGGTGTGACGTCCTCTTTTATTACGTTTTTGTAGGTTTTTTTTTAATTTAGAGAACAGAAAAACTTTCGGACATGCAGATTTCCTATTTGTCCTATAATAAAACGCACATAAGTCCGAAAAGTTAGAAGTGCGTGCCCGGGATCGAACCCCCCCTCCCCTATTAGGGTTGCGTACCTAAAAGGTAGGTTAGCAACCCTTATGGTGCAACTATGTCTGTCCGGTCACATTTTGCGCATTTTAAATAATGATTACCCAACCTTATTGGTAAATAATGAAGGGTACGACTGGAGAACACGGAAGGTGGTAATAGATTAAATAACTCTTCAGAGCTATTATAAACTTACGCTGTGATATTATAGTAGGTATGGATTTATCGATTCATATTTCGCTACTGTTGATTGTTACCGTCTTATCACTCTACCGCATTTATCATTTTATTTCAACTTTACAAACAGTAATTATAGATTGTAAAAAATCCATCGATCGTGAACTGATCTAGATCTTGACACGACATCGTTATCTTATCTGTTATCAGTTGGGTATCGCAGGATGTTGCCAAGTGTTGTTTATAATCTTTATTTATCACTTTTTTTCGAGTAATTAACGATAAAATACGGTTGTGATTAGGTTTTGTACTTTAAAGAATCCGTAATCATTATCATACTATACTAATACCTATTATAAAAGCGAAAGTGTGTTTATTTGTTTGTCCTTCAATCACGTCGCAACGAATCGACGTGATTTTTGCGTCGGTATAGTTGAGGACCTTGAGAGTGACATAGACTAAGTACTCTTTATCCCGGAAAATCCCGCGAGAATATAAAACTTAAACCACGCTTAAGAAGTCGCAAAAATGTGTTTGTCAGTTGGTTTTTTCCAATTTTATTTGGCAACCAATTAAAAAAAAAATACGGTTGTGATTAGGTTTTGTACTTTAAAGAATCCGTAATCATTATCATACTATACTAATACCTATTATAAAAGCGAAAGTGTGTTTATTTGTTTGTCCTTCAATCACGTCGCAACGAATCGACGTGATTTTTGCGTCGGTATAGTTGAGGACCTTGAGAGTGACATAGACTAAGTACTCTTTATCCCGGAAAATCCCGCGAGAATATAAAACTTAAACCACGCTTACGAAGTCGCAAAAATGTGTTTGTCAGTTGGTTTTTTCCCATTTTATTTGGCAACCAATTAAAAAAAATTATATAGGTTTTCCTCAAATAAAAAAAATATAGGTATATGAGATTTCAATAAAAAATCAAAAGTTTTTACGTTTGAGTTAGAGAACCCTAAAATTGTAGAAATAACACGCGTAATACAGGCGTATTGGTAGATTAGCTTGTAATTTTGGCTGAAATTAGATTATACGTTTATGCGATGGTTTAATATTTTAATAACTACTAATATTTTAATAAGTAATAGCGCTAAAACATGAGGTTTTAATTGTTAAACCTTTTTGGGATTTATTTGAGGTATTTAAGTAATTGTGATAACTTTAATTTTGTGATAAAAATAATGTTTTGACAACCTGCTATAGGCGTAGTGGTCAGCGCTGTGATCTTAAAAGTGGGAGGTCCCAGATTCGATCCCCGGCTGAGGCAATGGGGATATCATAATCTCTGTTCTGCTCTGGACTCTTGAGGGAGGCTTCGTCCGTGGCTACTTACAGTAAATCACACATGTGACGTACTTTGGTCTGGCACTTTAGACGTTCTTGAGTTAGGTTTTGCACACAATAATATTATCACGATTTCATTGTTAGTTTAATATTTGGTACCTACTTACTGACTCTGATAAAAAGTACCCTTGACGACCTCCGTGGCGCAGTGTGTAGCGCTGTTGTCTTAACGTGCGGAGGTCCCGGGTTCGATCCCAGGCAGGGTCAATTTGGGAATTTATAATTTCTGAATTTTCCCTGGTCTGGCCTGGTGGGAGGCTTCGGCCGTGGCTAGTTACCACCCTACCGGCAAAGACGTGCCGCCAAGCGATTACGCGTTCCGGTACGATGCCGTGTAGAAACCAAATAGGGGTATGGGTTTAATATAACTGCCATGCCCCTAACAGGTTAGCCCGCTACCATCTTAGACTGCATCTTCACTTACCATCAGGTGAGATCGCAGTCAAGGGCTAACTTGTAGTGGATAAAAAAAAAACCCTTTATCGCTTAGCAGGTCTATAGCCATATCTTACGAAAAATCATGTCAGATCGTTGGTCTGTTACGGCCTGATTGAAGGACAAACTGACAAACAATCACACTTTTACAACGGAGTTACACAGACCAGAAAACACAGCATAGGTAACTAAGAATACCTAAGTACCGTATTTCTATAAATTTACCAGATTAAAATTTAGGTATAAACTAGCGAATGCCCGCGACTTCGTCTGTGTGGATCGAGGTTTATAGGTTCCCGCGGGAACTCTTTAATTTTCCGGGATAAAAAGTAGCCTATGTGCTATTCCACATAGACTATAACCTATCTCTGTGCCAAATTTCAGCAAGATCCGTTTATCCGTTGGGGCGTAATTAATAACAAACTTCCATACATCCATACATCCATTCATCCATCCGAACTTCCACATTTATAATACTAGTAAGATGATTTAGAATGAATAAAATGTTGGTTGTTTCCATGTATATTACGTAATTATAAAAAAAAAACGTGTACTAACCCGATACATGATAATTTTCCGTGGTTGGCTAAATTAAAAAAGTAAGCAGGTACTTTGATTACTCCTTTGGAATTAGTAATTTAATCTAATTAATCATTTATTGGAATTAAATAGGTGGAAATCACTATAATAATTAATGGTATGATAACACTGCTAAAGTTTTATCTTAATCCAGTATAAAAATTTAATACGTACAAATAAGTCTCAAATAAATAGTGCCTCGTTCACCTAGTGGTTAGCATGTTCGACTGCGGCCGACGAGGTTCCGGATTCGAGTCCCGGGTTGGGCCATAATTTAAGTACCTGTTGAGTTTTTCTAACTACAAATTCTCAGTACTAGCCTGGAGTTAGGAAGTTGGTGGTGTTTCACCCCCGTACCTCGGAGAGGCCTATTCCCAGCAGTGGGACGTTAGTGGGCTTTAGTGATGGTGGTGGTGGAAAGAAATAAGTAGGTATGACTTTATTGGTGGTGGTGGTGGAAACAAATGAGTAGGTATGAATTAAAATGCACGTAGCCAAAGCGGTCATAGCTCAGTGGTTAAGAATTCTACCTCCTATTTATGCAGGGTTCGATATCCGGGCACGCACAAACAACATTCGGGTAAAGTTAAGTCGCTTTAACAGGAAGTTCCCCATAATTTTTACCTCTCCACCATGTATGGAAATAATGTAAAAAACACGGCAGAGTTTGTTGTGGGCTCTTCTCAGACCATGGGCGCGTTTTTAACCCTCGTAGCATTAGTTTTAAGATACTCGTAACGTAACTGACTAAATAATATTTTTAACCATCATGTGTGCAGTAGGTACACCTAAATTGAATAAATATACTTTATTTGTATATATTTGTATATTTATTCTTCGCATAGATTTATAAAAATTGCTTACGAAAGTCAAATCGTTATAGTACAATAAAATATTAATACAAATTTATATTGATATGTCATAAAAATTAATAAGTAACCCAAGTACCTAGTCATACAAAATTTAAATAATGTTATTTACAAATTACAATGTCGTATCTTCATAATAAAAATGACATAATTTCATAATAAAATGTCATAATATTAGAATAAAATAAAAAAAAGGTACTCAAGTACATAATTTTCATGTCATAAGGTAAATGTAATTACAATACAATACAATATTACAAGTACACAAGTACATTTTTATCCTTAGTCGTTGAATAGCGTGTGCAGTGTTATATTTTCCATTCGTTTAAGCACTTATAGTCTGTAAGCACATATTGTGAATTGTTTTCGTGGACAAATATTATGATTTATCTATCTATCTATCTTTGAGTTCAGTATAGTTAGTTATCTGTGTCTGGTTATTCAGGATTCCGTTAAAATAATATGAAGTTTCAAAATATATAGATACACGCGTTGATGTCTTTTGTATGAGTTTGTTAAGATAATATTATTACAGCAAGATGGTCCCCCTGACATTTAACGTTGGACGACCGCAGTGGTGAGAATCAAACCCGGGATCTCGTCTTCCGCAGTCGAACATGCTAACCACTGGACAAACGAGGCAGACAAAAAATGAAGAAAGGTATAATTAGTATGAAGGGCCCCTAAACACCGCAAGCAAAGTGGGGTGCAAAAATAAATCACACGGGCGTGTCCCGACCACGCCCCGGGGACGAGGGTTGTTATCAAAAGTGGCATCTAGCTATATTATGAGGGTAACAGACTTGGAAATAGGGTGTTTTGTACATTTTTTAAATTTTCGAGCTATTTTTTTTCTCCCTTAAAACTCCTTGCAGGCAGGTAGGAAGTAAGGAACCTGTAGGTCTCTTTGCGTCGTATTCACCATTGCTGAGGGTCGTAACCTCTTTACATTAATCACATAATGGCACGGGTTTTCTTGGGATAATAATACGGTGGGTTCCCAGGTCCTTCCGCATACGACTCAACTAAGAGCACTATTTCGACTAACAATTATTATCAGATGTTAATAATTGTAAGAAACCTAACCTGACTATGTTATGTATATGTGTGAGTTTATTCATCCCACCATTACTTCAAAACGCCATAGCAGATTTGGATGTATAGGGTATCGTTAGAATACATCTTACATTATCCAGAACGACACTGGCTTTAATTTTTTTTTTTTAATTTAATACAGCCAGCCCGTCGTATTTTTTTAATTTAAAAAAATAAAATGTTCACTTTTTGTCCAAGAGATCGGCCGTCGATGAGAGATTGGCTGAGCCTGCGACCCACGCTCAAAATATTATGGGATATTGAATGAAATACCTACTTGCTTGTGACGTCAACAAAATTCAAAGCACTTTTTGTTTAATCGATATTTTAAAATGGTTATTAAACATAAACAGGGGACGTGGATATTTCGTATTTTGGGAGATCCTCTCTAATAATCACTAAGAATAATTAATGCTGGGACGATTTTTCGCCACCGCTGAGATAATGGTAATCTATTGAAGCATTTAAAACTAGGTAAGTAAAATCAAATTAATAAATAAGCCATTTATTCTTGACATACTAGGTACATAGATCCCAATTATGTAAAGTAGGTAGGTAGATAATATCCAAGTTTGATGAATGATCAATATAACCAACTTAAAACTAAGTCTAAGGCGGTTCCAAACTCCGTCGGCATTCTGAATTCGTAGGTTATTTAGCTATGCTGGTGGGATTTAAACCTAGAAATAGAAGTGGTTAAAAGTATTGGTTATTTCAATTTTCATGGGTACATCAATAGTAAAATGATTTAAGTGGTACCGACCCAGACCCACGAACCTACCTAAATCTTACTAATATTATAAATGCAAAAGTGTGTTTATTTGTTGGTTTATTGGTTTGTTGATTTGTCCTTCAATCACGTCGCAACAGAGCAACGAATCGACGTGATGTTTTGCTTGAGTATAGTTGAGGACCTAGTGAGCGACTGGAGTTCCCGTGGCAATTAAAAAAACTTATTCATCATCATCAGCATGAGCTAGTATGATATTTACCTAGATGAAATTCTAAAATATGTCGTACGAGGCCTTATTTAAAAAAAATCAAAGGCGTTCCGCCGCGCAATAAACAAGGATGACAAAACTTACAAGCTCTTTTCACGCATTAAAAAACAATAAATAATTCCCGAACGGCTTAATTTCCGGTCAAGCAATGTTAACGCAGACTCAAAGAAATGATAGACGGCATATGGGCCTATAAAACAGAAGCAGTACTCCGAAGCAAAAACTAAGTATTACTTAATTTTAATTTACTTATTTGGACTCACTAAACATATGGACAGCATAAATAAATATATACACACACAATAAATACTTTGTTATTATTCCGATGCATACAAATAGGTTTAGGTACATGAACATACATATATATTCAACCTATTTTAGGCTATCACAATTATATGCATATAAGATTTGAAGAGAATATTAATTATTCAAAATATACTTACATATACACTATGTGTGGGTATACTTATTTCCTACATTTGCTAAAATCTTTTGAAAAATTTATGGTTGTAGGTATTTATATTGGATAGAAGCAAGCTTTACTTTGCGGAAGTCCATAATCCGCCAAAGCAGACAAATATATGTGGTACAGCGTGGTTATTCCAGACTATAATCTATCTCTGTGCCAAATTTCATCCAGATCGGTTCAGCCATTCTGGCGTGATTGAGTAACAGACATTCGTCCATTCAAACTTTCGCATTAGTATAGATTTATAACACAATAAAACTATTTACAGAAATGCATCCCATTTGGGATTATCACATTTTCAACAAGCGATGGATGCCAAATGCCAATAACTAGGTATCCCTATAGACTGTCTTTTCATCACGGATGTGCAATGGATGCGGATGTGTGTCACTGACAAATAGATAGGATCCCTTCATTTTTATAGGGTGTCCTTTGTTACTTATATTATTCTTAAACTTGATAGTTTAACTGTGGTTCTAGGTATCATAAAGCTAAAGAACTAATCTATCACACGTCCCGCATCCCTAGAGGAACTAAAGTGCATGATTAGGCTACTTTTTATCCCGGAAAATTCAAGATTTGCCGCGGGAACCAAAAAATTCAAGTCGCGGGCATCAGCTAGTATTATATAAACACGTCCATTCACGAGGGATCCATCTAGCTCTATTCTTTAGTCTATGCGTTACAAGAATCATTTTTTCACTGTCCATTAAAAATTTTAAACGATAAATTTTGTAATATTTTATCAAGTAGTCGTTTTGAAATGTTAGTTTTTGATAAATAGGCGCAGGTACACGCTCGCTGCCGCGGCGTTATCAATTTAGGTGGCACAATGTAATGATAGGCCTAAATTCAATAATATAGGTTGTGTTGTTGGAATTTAACTCCTAATTTAGAATCGATTTTCATATTATAAGCCCGGCGTATGCAAATTTATGAGGAGTAAAATCAAACTTTCTCCGTTACGTTATTGACTTTATGTTTCCATGGTAACACTTTAATATAAATAAATGTACTAAGCTTGCTTTCAGTTATATAAAAAATGCATTCATTTACCCTCAGTTACTAAACTGTATATTTTATAATCGTTCGTAAAGAGTAAACTCCAGTCGTGCGTCGGAGCTGACACACACATTTTTTTTTAAATCTCCATAAATAAAATATGTAGTTGTTTTCACAAGGAATACGACATTACTGGGACTGGGACTTTAAAAAATCGATACAAAACGTTAATAATTGCCTTAAATCTTTCGTAGGGCTTTTTTTTTTTGTTTTTGTGTAGGGTGAGAGCTGTGGTCTTACAAGTGGGAGAATGTTGGTTCAGTCTTTCAGTCGGGTCAAATTGGGAATTTAGTTTCTCATTTTCTCTGGTCTGAGACCCAATTTTCTAAGCAAATCGTAATCATTTGACATCAAAACGTATTACTCGAACTGTTTAAGGAGTTCACACATGCTTTTTAAGCAGGCATCTATGAACTCCTTAAACAGGTCGTATTAAATCCGTTTGACAAACGATTACGATTACGATTTCTTTACACAGTCGGGTAAACAATCGGGAAGCTGGTGTAGTGGACGGCTTCAGCCGTGGCTAGTTAGCATCATATTGGTAAAGACAAGCATATTAAGCGTTCCGGTACGATGTCGTGTGTAAAAAGAGTTAAGGGGTATGCGGAAACTAGTATTCTCTGATTCAGATTCATTTATTTTTTGCATTCATACGTGGGTATGGGTTTAATAATAACAATGATAATAATGACCTGAGTCCTCCCGACCGAATTTCGACAACGACGACCTATCTCCAGATAGATTAGCCATCTGCGAGATATTGTAGTGCACACAATCACGCATAGGCAAGCGCACTCTCTGTTCCTTTACTCTCATAGCCAGATTAAACGGAAAATCCGAAACGAACGGAGAGAGATTAAGCGCAGGACCGACGGCTTACGTGCTCTCCGAGGCACGAGTGGTTTTAATATATCTGCCATATTCATCAGATTATCCCACTACCATCAAGACTGCACTTACCTGCCACCAGTAGGTACTTAGCTTAATTACGTAAAACCTGTATCAATCATTGCTACAGTCTCAACTGTTATGGTTGTATGAATTTATGGTATTCTTGCTGCGTCAATGGAACTTTGTCCAATAGCGGAGTGTAAACCAATCTGGGGTGATTGTAAAAGTTAAAGTAATTGAAAAATCTTATTAAGTGCAGTGTAAAGGATTATTTAAATGATACTATGTTGAAGTCAGACGAGCATGAAGCATAAACTTTGCTTATCTTTGTTATGCCCGTCCGACTTAGTGTGTAGAAATCAATATTACTTTTTATTTTACAGTGGCTTTGGAAATCGGTTTTTTGGAAAGAATTTTTATTTTTAACTTTTTAGTGTAATGGTTGAGGATTTGGAGTCAGAACCACCTCGAGAGCTTTCTCTAACGACTGAAAAAAAATTCAAATCGGTTCAGAAGCCACGGAGATATGCACCGACACACATTTAAAAAAATACGCGCTGAATTGAGAACCTCCTCCTTTTTTGGAAGTCGGTTAAAAAGCACGGATATGAATTGTTTCAGAGGCCAATTTAGTATGTAATTGTTATCATTATAAATCTAATTAATTTACGGTATTTGTGAGATGGTGATAATAAAAAAAAGTAAAGGAGTTCCCGCGGGAAATTAAACGACGCGGATGAAGTCGCGGACATCAGCTTTTTTTATTTAGTTTTTATTAAATAGACTTTGAGTTTGAGTTTCTGATCGCTACACTAGCTGTCATTTTTAGCCAATCGCCCATCTGCTCCCAAACCGAGTAGCGTGGTGGGTCTAAGCTCCTAATTCCCTCTCTCCTATGAGAGTGGAGGCCTGTGCCCAGCAGTGGGACGTTAATAGGCTGCAGTGGTGAATCGTTAAAATAGGCCTACCCACGTCTTCGATTCACGAATTTATTTCCACACCGAAAAATATTATTAAGTACTACTTATCCATATCCATACTCCTTACTAATATTATAAATGCGAAAGCGTGTCTGTCTGTCTGCTACGCTTTCACGGTCCATCTGTTCAACCGATTTTCATAAAATTTGGTACAGGGATAGTTTGTATCCCGGGGAAGGACATAGGCTTCCTTTTATCCCAGAAAATTAAAGTTCCCGCGGGAATCAAAAATCTTAGCCCACGGGAATCATCTAGTATCTACCTAATAATTATATATCACAATTCAGTATGTAGATACCTACCTATTTAGGTCCATATATTATACCTGAGACCATTAAACTTGTCAGTATCACTTACATGATTCGCTCACATACCTACAACATCGCTACAAAGTCAAAATATAATTATTCAATTTAAAAGGTAGGTACACTGTACACTTATTGACGTCCAGTTACTTATAAAATATGATGATGATAATCAGTTACGTTATCTTAAAACTAAATTTACGAGGGTTCCAAACACGCCCTAGTCTGAGAAGAGCCCACAACAAAGTCAGCTGGTTTTTTTTATTATCACCATCTCACAAATACCTTAAATTAGTTAGCTTTATAATTATAACAATATATTATAATTATAACATGATTATAAATTCATAACATAACTTATGAAATGTAAACAATCTTGAGAGTCACGTATATGTTAATTATGTAAGTTACTTACGTGAGCTACTTACTATATAAGAACTTACACGTGTAATTATTATGCCATAGGTGTATTGCGTAAGACATCGGTAAAATCCTCCTACTACCTATTTAGTGTTTAATTAATAAATGATTTCGGTACCCACGCCTTTATTTAGTAACTACCTACTTTATTAATTTCTACCTCCCTTGCAATTCAATCTTCATCACTTGCGAAAACTTAAATAATCATTTTTTTTTAATTTTATGATGCCCTGGATTCATTTTATAAAGTTTTATCCAACAAGCAGGTAAGTTACCACAAGTTACTATGAAAAATAACAATTCAAAAATAAGGTCAATGAACTCCTTTCGAACTGATTAATAGAAATTCGTTCAGAAGTCGATTTCGTGTAAAAATTATGAAGTTCCCAAAATCATGTGCAAATAAATTGAAACTTACCTCCACGCACTAAAATCCAAACTGGCACAATTCAGAGTTAACTGCACTTGACCACAAAAGAAAATTCTATGAAAATCAATCAATCACTGGACACGTTACGCCGCACAGCTGACTCTCTATACAATAATAATTATCTTATCAATATTAAAAAACGCACTATAATCGCCATAAAATTTCCTAATTACGCGTCCTTGACTCGTTAAAAATACGATAAATACTTTTCATTAATTTTGTTGGATTGCGTTTCTAAACTTAAATTCGTTGTCTATTGGGCCGCTGTTAATAAAATTAAAAAAAGTAATTGTAATGCACAGAACACACAGTCCGTATTCGATTTTTCGATTGTCCTTACGCGAGTCGTCACACGCGTTCGCAGCCGAAGCGAGACTGCCGCGCGGTGTTTCCCCCCGCGTCACCGCCCCTCTCCAGGCCCCGGACAGTTTTCAGGTAAAAAAAGAAAAAATCGTTTATTATCTATTTTTTATCTATTTGGCGACAGTTTTTTGATTACCTGTAAGTGAGTACGGTAGTTTTATGGTGTGGTGGGTGGAATAAAGGCGTGATTAGCGTGGGTCGTCAGCCATTGTGGTGGAATCGTGGAAGGCCTTTGTTTTATGGGCGTTACGGACCGGAGCACGTGCCACGGGCGATGGCGAATGGTGGAATTTTCAAAGCTTTCGAGTTACACACTTCATTTGATTGCTGTTTTTTTGCAATCGTTAAATATTAAAAGTTAATTTGTTAGAATAATAAGTTTTTGTTCTTTCCTGCGTAGGTATGTGAATAGGCTATCTGTATTTTATATTTAAATGAATTTTTATAAAAATAAATTACTGTTACTGCGTAAAAAAACGATAACAGCCCACAGGCTGTTATAACTACACACATGTCACATGTTATAGACACACATGTCTAGTAGTCTAAATACCCAGCTTCCTTCGGGTTGGTGGGGATTCGATCCCCGGGCACAAACCTCTAACTTTTAGTGCTATTAAGATTAATTGTAATTTAATGAGCATTGAAAGCTTTATTTTTTATCACTTGCTTAAAACATCGCGAGAAATCCTACATGCCTAAGAGATTTTCATAATATTCTCAAAGGTGCGTGAAGTCTATCAATCCACACTTTTCCAGCGTGGTGGAATATGGCCAAACACTTCTCATTATGAAATGAGATTCAAAAGTGAGGCTGTAGGTATCTAAGCTAAGTGTATCTGTCAGTAGATTTACTGTTGATTTTGAATTTACAAACTATTACAGTGACAACAGAACCAAACTTTTATAAGGTACCTAGCTCTTACCTGAGTAATACGTGGAAAACGCTAGATCGAATTATTGTGAAACTTCAACACCATCATGTTATTCCGAGAAAAACCGATCAAGTGTAAGTCAAACTAACGGGTATAAAAATAGAACTAAAAAAAAGATTTTGGAGTATTTATTGAAAATAGTTCTGTAGAGAAAATTGTCGCCTATCGTGCTTCTACCATAATAGATTACGAAAATCACAAAAATCAAAGTCATAATATTTAAATTAAATTATTGTATATTACTGTGCAACTATGCAAGCGCGTCCTGTCTTAGGCCGCATCATCACTTCCCATCCAGCTGTGATTGTGGTCAAGCGTAAGCCTATAATAATTTTTTAAAAAAATCGAGTATTTTTTTTTGTACTTTTTCACCATTAAAACTAAAAAAATGACGGCCTAGCAGAAAAAAAATAAAACTTTGAATTGAGGCACCCAGAGAAAATTTTATTCAGTAGTTCCCTATACTAAATAGAAGTACCTACCTAATGAAAATAAAAATATTTTAAACTTTTTCTATTAAACTTTTGTCTCACAATAAAATTTCGGTTACAGAATGCAGTAGAAATAGATAGTAAGTTACTGACGAGTTCGGTCCTTTCTTACCCTTACCATCCCTATTCGCAAACCTACATACAACCATAGAATACCTTTCATACAACCAATTCATCAATACGTATCTACATAGAAAGTAGGTAAGTTACGTAGAATGACAATCCTTTAGTCTTTCTCGGTGTAATATGATCTCACTGGCGCAATGTTGAGCGCCTTTAGGTGCGGGGGTGCCGGGTTCGATCCTCGGCAGCGTTCAGTGTTCAGCGATTCAGCGTTCCGGTACGATGTGTAGAAACCGATTAGGGGTATGTGTTAAATATAAGTGCCACGCCCCTAACAGCTTAGCCCGCTACCATCTTAGACTGCATCATCACTTACCATCACGTGAGATCGCAGGCATGGGCTAACTTGTACTAGATAAAAAATACCTAGTTATAATTCTGTTCTGGGCATTCCTGGTTTGCAGTAGATCAAAATAACAATATGTAAGGAAATTACATTTAGGTAAATACGTAAGAAAGTATCCATTTACAGGTAAAATAATGCTAAAAGAATTAAACGGAGGTGACAATTGCCAATAGTCCTACTTAACATTGTTTTTGACAAAGCGTCGAAAAATTTGCAACAATACACAATAGGCTGTGTGTCCTAAGCCTAATGATTATTACGAAAAGTGATGGTTCTTTTCCTTTCAATAAGTTTAAAAAAAATAGAACTTCACTGCCCTGGGTTATCATTCTAGTTTTTAATGCCCAAGTTTAAAATGAAATGATAATCTATACAGTTTAATCTACTTAACTACCTATAGAAACATGATTCAATTTTGGAAATGGTGAGAACCTTGCTATGCTCGGAGTTTTTCTACGCTATCAGAGGCCCTAAGCAAATCGTAATAAATCCTTTGACAGCATAAAACGTACCTATTACTCGAACTGTTTTAGCAATTAATACATGCTTTTTGACGTGCAGGCATCTATGAACTACTTAAACAGGTCGGATTATCCGTTTGACAAACGTTACGATTTCGATTTCCTTACACAATCGGGGGGAAGATCAGACATGAGGAGATCCGTAGAAGATATAGTTCAACGGGTCGTGAAGCTAAGGTGGCAATGGGAGAGGCTCACAGCTCGAAGAACCGATAGACCCCATAACCCCATTAGTCCCAAAGCGATGCGGAAGGACGTGGGTAGTGGGTACCCACCTCATTATTATGCCAAGAAAACTAGTACCATTATGTGATTAATGGAAAGGGGTCACGAACCTCAGTAATGAGGAATACGACGCAAAGAGAGGTCCCAATGTAAAGGCGACCCCGCATTGGAAAGCGCAGCGTCAGCAGACCCCCCCCCCCCCCCCTAGGTGGACGGACTACATCAAACGGGTTTGCTACCCGACTTGATGAACAGATGTGATGACAACTCAGTCAAATCAGCAAATCAAACTTAAAATCGCGCTTCAAGGAAGTTTGTATGAAATACGTAGTTGTGACGTAATCAAATTCCGAAGCACTTTTTTTTCTATAATCGATAGTAACAGCTGATGTGAATCTTAGGTCTTCAGGAAGACCCTCTATTTAATAATCAACCACAACCACCACTACAGTCTACAGCCCATTAACGTCCCACTGCTGGGCACAGGCCTTCACTCTTATAGGAGAGAGGGAATTAGAGTTTAGACCATCCACGCTGCTCCAATGTGGGTAACTTTGACGACTAATATCATGTTAGTGTTATAAATAACCAGGACCGACGGCTGAACGTGCTCTCCGAGGCACGGGGCTAAAACACCGCCAACTCCCAACTCCGGACTAGTACTGAGAATTTCTAGTCAGAAAAACCCAATACTTAATTATGGCCCGACCCGGGACTCGAACCCGCGACCTCGTTGGCCACAGCTACATGCTATCCACTAGAGTAGACCAACGAGGCTGATTTAATAATCAGTAAGAAATAATTAATTTGACATAGGCTATAGGCATCATCCCTATTCAGACGGCGCACGCGACGTGTGAAAGTCCCAACAAGAGACCTATGTCCAGCAGTGGACGTCTATGAGCCGACGACGATGAAAAGAGTAGGCTCTACGCGTTCACATGAAGTAAGTTTCACAATAAAATAGTTCTCAAGAAAGCAAATGTAATTTATACATGATACTCATTTGATAGCTAATTGATACTGCGCTAGGGTGACCACTGACCAGGCTATTCAGTGTGTGTGTGTTATTTTACCAGGACAATTATGGAGGTAACCTGAAACCATAGGAAACTAGCTGATACCCGCGACTTCGTCCGCGTGGTTTAAGTTTTTTTGATTCCTGCGGGAACTCCTCAATATTCCGGGATAAAAAGAAGCCTCTGTCACTCTCCAGGTCGTCAACTACACCCAAAAATCATGTCGATCCGTTGCTCTGTTGCGGTGTGATTGAAGGACAAACCAATAAATCAATAAACCAACAAAACACACTGTCGCATTTATAACAATATTAGTATGATATAACGAAACTGTCTAAGGAAACGTTGGCTTTTCCTGAAAACAATTTCGGCATGGTAAATTTTTTAGTCAAGCGTGAGACAACTCACGCTCGACTAATAAATTTACCAAAGCTGAATAAAACAGTAAATTTTTTTGAAGCAAAACTCAAACTCAAATAAAGTTTATTCAATTTAGGTAGGTATACTACACTTATTGACGTCCAGTTATTCGTAAAATATAATGGTGATAGTCAGTACTTCTTTAGAATCCGTGTGATTTGAAAATTCAACAAAAAAGCAACACCAAAAAGAGACAAACATATATTACAGGATTTAGCCTGCGAGAGAATGCGATAGAATACAAGTTATATTTATCTCATTCTCTCGTAGGCTACTTTTCTGAAGTTTCACGTCTGCTGTGTGTGAATTGCACACAAACACTTTTTTTTTTAATACTAATTGACTCAGTTTTATGTGAGGATCATACTTTAATGGTAGCGGTGGAAAATTAGCAGGACAGCAGAAGTTGGTCTATGGTAGGTATACTTGCTGTGACAATGGAATTTAGTATTTTCGAAATCCACCACATGCACACAGATAAGTTTGGAAAGCTATAACAGCTAGACCCGTATCCAACTTATTTTAAAATCCTTAACAAGAGCTTAAAATCATGGTCACCCTGTATCGACCATAAACTCTAAACCGCTCGGCTACCGTACGCCATATTGGATAGTTTATGGCAATAATATCGTTACAAGATTAGTTAGAAAATAATAAAACCTCATCTTTACGACGCCACAAGTGATAGCTGTCACATAATCTAGCACTCGAGAACGACTCGAGAACCGATTTTGGCAAAATATTTCGTCTCCTCTAATTTTATGGACGCCGATGACAACGTTTTAATTTACGACTAATCTTTATGCTGATAGATTTTAAATGTGTTCTCGACTATGATGCTATTTTTAAACGTTAATTTGTATTTATTTTTAATTATTCCGATATCTGCCCATAGATACATAATTTTTTTTTAATTCTAAAAGTTTCACTTTCTCCTATTAACAAAATTTAATTTCAAAGTGTTTATTAAATGACGCACATTAAAGAAAATTCATTATATAAACCTAAGGTATGTCGTGTGAAACTCGTCACTATAAAGTAGCTAGGTACTGTGATGTTGAATAATTTGGGATTCGATATTTGAATAAAATCAAATTTCGAACTCCAGAAAGTTTGTATCGCGTACATTATTCCAAATGTCACGTATTTCTCACCTACGACAAGGTGATATGTATCAGATACATCGGTAACGTAAATTGAGCTTTAATTGCTGAACATTTTGGCGGATTTTTGACTGATTTCATTTGCAGTTACGTCATCTTGACATAAATTAAGGACGATGGTAAATGTCGTTGGTTTTGTCCGACTAATGAAGGAGGTTAAATATGGATACGTCATATGAAATGGATGGCTTGTATTAATATTGGACTTTTTTTACGAAAAATTTAAATTCATAATCAACAAAACATTTTTGCGGTTTAATAATAAATAAAAAAAAAGCTTAAACAGGTAGCTCAATTATTATTTACAATCCGTAATTTATGAAAAATTACATCTTTTTAAAATTTTATTGTTAACTTACCTACGTAATTTCTTTGCTACTGAAGACGCATGGAACGGTTTTTAGCGTGTAATAAAACTTTGATTTGATTAATGACCGAGCAAATGAATATAAAAATATGAGTAGCGTTCCGTTGCTCATCATCTTTTTAATTTGAATTTCAAATAGATAGGACCCATTTTATTTTTACACTGCTATAAAAATACGGTTAGATTTTATTGCTGTTTTCACAGAGTTTGTAGATCACATTTAAATTACCACATTTGTTGTGATGACCTCCCTGGATCAGTGGTGAGTAGGTACTGTCTTAGGGAACTGAAAGGTCCCGGATTTGATGGGTACCAGTAAGGATCATTATCTGGGAAATTATTACTAAGTTATATTACTAAGTTGGTCTGGTGGGTGCCTTCGACTTAGGCCAGTTACCACTCTACCAATGCAAACGATTTCCATTTGATACGAATTACGAATTAAGTGATCATAAATTTATAACTAGGTCAGTTGGAACTTCAATCCAGGATTTTAATTTACCTTCTTTCCTCTCATTTGCAGCTTGATTGAAGGACCAAACCAGCCAGACGGCCAGAATTGAACCCGGGACCTGATGCTTATAAGGCAACATTTCACACCACTGGGCCAAAGACTCATGGACTCTATAAGACTTATCCACTTTGAGAAACCTATATTTTACTTTAAATATGGAATTACTTTTTTTTACTTTTCAGTACATCGCGTCTTGAGTTTATGATATTTTTGTCGGCTGTAGATATCTTGGCGGCGGCCATTTTTACATTAATATGCGTTTAACTTTAAGCTAGGAGTTAAGTGAGGTTGCCTGGTCGGAGGCTTTGGCCGTGGCTAGTTACCACCTTACCGGAAAAGACGTGTCGCCAACCATCAGATAAGATCGCAGTCAAGGGCTAAATTTTAGTAGATAAAAAAAAGGTCAATATAAAGCTAAGAATGCACCTTTACGTATTTCTAGACTTTTTTATCCAGTCTCTAGACTCTACCTACATATAATACTTAAGTAAATTACGAATCCATAAGTAGGTAACTAAATAAAAAGAACAGAAGAACTTGGGAAGTTGGCGGTAATACGTTGAGCCACCCTGAGTCTGATCTCTCCGCTCGTATCAAATAGAGAGTGTGGGAATTGAGATCTGTCCATTTTAATTGCATAACACTCATCAAGCTCCGAAAAGTTACCTAGTGGTTCGGCTGGGATTCTATCCCTGGGCCCAGCTGAACAGAGCCCCAATTGTCTAAGCGAATCGTAATCATTTGACAGCTTAAAACGTATTACTCGAACTGTTTATGGATTTCATACATGATTTTTGACGTGAAGGCATCTTTGAACTTCTTAAACAGGTCGTCGTTTGACAAACTATTAGGCCCGGACTCCACCAGAGCGGAGATGTGCGGAGATGTCTGAAGCGGAGACGAGACGAGATGTTTTTCAACTAGGGTGTATCCACTGAAGCTGTGTAGAGATGCGTACTGGCTAGACTGGAGCGGAGATGCGTACTGGCTTGAGCGGAGATGTACACTGGCTAGAGCGGAGATGTACGCTGGCTAGAGCGGAGATGTACGCTGGCTAGAGCGGAGATGTACGCTGGCTAGAGCGGAGATGTACGCTGGCTAGAGCGGAGATGTACGCTGGCTAGAGCGGAGATGTACGCTGGCTAGAGCGGAGATGTACGCTGGCTAGAGCGGAGATGTACGCTGGCTAGAGCGGAGATGTACGCTGGCTAGAGCGGAGATGTACGCTGGCTAGAGCGGAGATGTACGCTGGCTAGAGCGGAGATGTACGCTGGCTAGAGCGGAGATGTACGCTGGCTAGAGCGGAGATGTACGCTGGCTAGAGCGGAGATGTACGCTGGCTAGAGCGGAGATGTACGCTGGCTAGAGCGGAGATGTACGCTGGCTAGAGCGGAGATGTACGCTGGCTAGAGCGGAGATGTACGCTGGCTAGAGCGGAGATGTACGCTGGCTAGAGCGGAGATGTACGCTGGCTAGAGCGGAGATGTACGCTGGCTAGAGCGGAGATGTACGCTGGCTAGAGCGGAGATGTACGCTGGCTAGAGCGGAGATGTACGCTGGCTAGAGCGGAGATGTACGCTGGCTAGAGCGGGACTGAGCTGCGTGCGGTGAGCGTTGGCCGTTGGATATTGAGATGAACGCGGCGCCGCTTACAGCACGCTTCTCACATCCCCTCTCGTCTCCGCTGCGCGCCGCTCACATCTCCTCTCGTCTCCGTTTCTATTGGTGGTTTAAATCACATCTCCTCTCCTCTCGTCTCCTCTCCGCTTTGGTCGAGTCCGGGCCTCACGATTACCTTACCCAATCGGGGGGCAGGTCGCCAGAGTCTTCTACTAAGCTATTAAGGAGGGTAGAAGATAACGAGTAACATCTCTGTATATAAAAAGTGTCCGCCGAAATGCATTAAGGGTTAGGTTTGAGAAATAAACAAGGAAAGAAAACATTCATCATTATTTCGTACAACGTAAGGTGTTGAAATTTTCAATATTTAACTATTTTAGTCAACATTATTATTAATTTTTTTAACTCGACACACCTACTTCACTTCAATCTACCATACCCTTTCCTACACCAACGCCACTGTGGAAGGTTTTTGAACTGTTATTTATAGTAACCACTGGACACTTTTTCAACTTTTCTCCATTATGAGATGACTCCTTATCTCTACCCCCCATATAAGCTATCACTAACACGTCACAGGCACTGTTGTACAGATACCTAGTACCTACCTACCTAAGTGTATACCTACTAGGCTTTACCAACATAATATGTGTTAGTAGATATACATTGGTAATTAATACAAAAACTGTTGTTAGTAGGTACCTAGGCCATTCCTAACCCAAATTTAAATATCGAAGAACGTAATTAATGCCATCTGTATAAAACAAATATTTCATTAAATCAACAAATTTCCATACAGAGTCCACCAAACTTAATTTGATTAAACAGCAAAAGTTACAAATTCCAAATTCAAATTCCGAACTAAAGAGCCGGCATCTAGACAAACTACCAAAGTATGTAATAAAAACACACCAAGGTCAAATCAAAAACCTTTAGGTTTTAACTTGGAAATACATTTCTACTTTTCAATACAAAGTAAACGTAGAACTCTAATAAGACAAGCAATGTATTGTATGTATAAAATTAACTCTGAATACTTTACAAAAACTTTTTGAATGTCGAAGTTCAATAATGGAATCTCATCGGCCGGAAACGAATAAAAAACGCGGCAAAACTTTCAAACTTGGAACGGTCTGAATGGGACGTCATTTTTTACGTCCGTTAGGGTTGTCGCAGTGAAAAATGATATAATTTATATCGGTTCTGGTAGCAAAGCGGCTACCCGTTTTGTGTGCGCGCGATAAAATATAAATAAAAAATGAATTTTTATAATATTTTTTCTCTTCTTCTCCTACTAATTTAAAATGTTTCCTTATCAACGCGCGGTGCGCTTCGACAAAAGGTTTAGGGATGTGACGCGATTTATTTTATCGATATCGATATTCAACTTGAAGACCGACTTGTTTTTTTTAAAACCACGAACGAAGTGTACTTTGTAGGTACTAAAAAGAAATATAAATGTACCTATCTATTATTTTGTTCATTTGAACCGTACTTGTTTCAAACTTTTTGAAACAGCAGCAGTTTCAGCAGTTTATTCCTAGTTCAGCTTAATTTTTTTTATTTATTTACTGCCATTTTGCATCTCAGCTTTCAACTGACGAACTATAGTGATGTAAGGTGTAAAACATTTTTGATCATAGTAAAATATTAATTCTTCAAAATTAATATTCTTTAAAAGTGTCTGCTAATACGCACTTCGCCAACGAGATGGACGATGGCTAAGCCTTTTTCATTCCGAGATGACACTCGTTCTCATTAGTGAGCCGGCAATAGGTCGATGATGTTTTAAAACTAAAAGCATTTGTAAAAGTTTATTTTAATAAAAAACAATTGAATTTTGTAATTTTTGCGTTTAACAGACATCGTTAAAATATTCCACCAATGAAATTCAAAACGCCGTAACATCACTACACCTCACACACACATATAATACCACACACAAATCAAAGCACGCGCTTGTACGAGCACAAATGAAATATTCAAATTTGGAAGCTGATTCCGTTTATGGCTACTTAATTTGGGTGATTCGATTCGAATTTTAAAAAAAGGTGAGTAAAAAAAAACGTTTAAAGACATTCCATCGGCCGCGGCCGCGTCTCGTGTCCTTTATGATTTTTACGTTGATTTATTTATGGAAATAAAGGAATTGACTCTGACCTGTGAAATATTTAAAGAAGGTATCATGACGCAGAGGTTTCGGGTTCGAATGCCGGTTGAGGACATATCTTAAAGGTGTCGAAATAAATTCAGTCGATGATCTTATGGGTTTTGGGCAACAGAGCAACGGATCGACGTGATTTTTTGCATGAGTATAGTTGAGGAACTGAAGAGTAACATAGGCTACTTTTATCCCGGAAAATTAGGAGTTCCCATGGTAATTAAAAAACCACGTGGACGCGCGTCGCGGGCATCAGCTAGTTTTTTTAGAGATTCATTCATATTTCTTTCAATATATCATGATTAGCAGGCAAACGAGCACCTGATATAAAGTAATTATCAGTGCAGTAGGTATATTCCAGAAAAACCGTCAATGCGTTGCCGGCTTTTAAGTTGCTTGCTTAGCTTGGACAAATTAACCGCGTGACGCGTGATATCGGCCATATTCGCCTTACACCTCTAGCCATGAACTGTGCAGTGAGTTTTGGCATTAATTGTGATATTGTGTTGTCGTAGTAATAAGACTTTTTCATGCACTCGTGTCAATTGGGCAGCAAAATGACAAGGCACTCTCCCTTGCCCCGCAAAAGTTAGTCGAACGTAATTTCATAAATTTTTCTTACGTTTCCTATCCCGTGTTTATTTCTTCCAAGGGAATAGCCCCATATATGTTTATGAGTTTTGAAGGAAGCTGATTCCATAATTTACACTGTGGCAGAAATTACCTGGTAATAACGAATCGTGGAAGAAAATAAAATTGTGTGTGTCCGCTCCGACGCACCACTGGAGTTTACTCTTTACGGACAATTATAAAACATACAGATTTGTAAATGAGGGTAAATAAACGGAGATATTTTGATTTTACTCCCTATAAATTTTCATACACCGGGCTTAGGATAATATATGCTAATTGATTCTAAAGGAGGTAAACTCCAAAAATACAGATTATAATTACCAAGAAGCCTACACTTGGCCCACTTTAACAATATTGACCATGAACTTCGTAGAATCAAATTAATCTTATCACAATCAGATTAGTCAAAATGTAGACAAAGATCTATTGTTTTCTATTAAGATAGCAATCTTGATCAACTACCAGATTACTTAATTAGTAGCTACTTAATTATTCATTTTAAGTAGTCATAACGATATTCAACAACATTTTTGTGCAAGACATTGCTCCCCGATTGTATAAGGAAATCGTAATCGTAATCGTTTGTCAGACAGATAATCCGACCTGTTTAAGGAGTTCATAGATGCCTGCACATCAAAAAGCATGCATGAACTCCATAAACAGTTCGAGTAATACGTTTTAAGTGTCAAATGTTTTCGATTTGCTTAGACAATAGGGCTCTGATGACAAATTCGTCGATAAATGGATGGACGGATATTGATCGATTGGACGAGTGCCTGAGCTTCGTCGGCTGAAGTCATGTAGATACTTAAAATAATTTATTTATTATCTAATGACAGATGTTTATGCAATAAAAACGTTCTCTATATTAAAACAATCTAACTATATGATTAGGTTTTCGCGCCTATAAAATGAGTCTTAAAGTATATTTTGGTATTAACACGAAATTCTGTATTAGAAAGATTATTTTATTTAATAGTCATTATTTGTATATTTTTTACACAAAATTGTAAATCCAACAAATAAATAGAGCTAATAAGCATGACATTAATTTACTATTTATTATCAATACAAAAAGATGTGAGATACATAATAAAAATGACATCGGGGCAACCCTATCCACCAATCGTGAAATAGTCACTAAAAATCTTTTTCCTTTATTAGGACCAATTAAAACTTAAAAGTCAATTAATATCATATTAAAAAAGTATGTAAACAGATAAGAATCATAAATCGAATTTCATAATTCTTCAAAATATTTTCAAACTCTCACAGAACTACCGCTCGCGTCTACGGTCGCTGCGCGAATGAACAAAATCCACCAGAAACCAGTTCATCTGACATGCAATGCGGGGAGGAGCATTCGAATTCCGAACCCGCCTCTTCAACGAAGGCTTACCATTGGCTTATTTAAAAATCGATTCCATTTTATAAATATGTAACCACTTTCATTTCCTGCGTTCTATACAGTTGTACCAACAAAAAAATCCACCGCGATTTTAGCTCTTAAACAAAACAGCGGGAAGTTTGAAAATCGAATGTAACAAAACTAGTGATGCAGCATAACATATCGATATCAACTCAATTGTTTTAACGACGTGTCTCTCTTGACTCTTTTGTTTTATTTAAAGAAAAGGAAAATGAGTCGAAGATATATATTTTTTTCTGCCGCATTCGGAACGACATTGCATATTTCTGATACGAAATATACAATAAGTTGTTATAGTAGGTAGGTAGGTACGTGGGTGAAATTGTACCGGGCAATAAATAATGGGTTATTTATGATTTATGACGGCGAAGCGAGGGTCGTGATATTCAGTTTAACTATCGGTAGTTCGGAATTTGAATTTTATGATATGTCAATTACTTTATGATATTACTTAGCTGCTTTTAAGGTAGCGTTTTGTGTAGAGCTTTCTAGACTTGGTCGTAAAGGATTAAGGTTGTATACCTACCTACGTATTTGTATACCTACTTAAATGATAAAAGGACAACAGTTTGTAACGAATGGTTACCTGCCTACTTAGATACGACCGTTACCTACTAATTACTACCTATCTATCTATTTTCTATTATTATAAATTCTCAGTAGGTACTAGCTCGGAGTTAGAGGATTGACGGTGTTTCACCTCCCTGCCTTGGAGAGCACGTAAAGCCGTCGGTCCTGCGCCTGATCTCCCTCTGGTCGATTTTTATACCCACCTATAGGTTATAGGTAGTACTACCTTCTAATAATATTTAATAATTTCCTCCCGACCGAATTTCGGCCACGGCGGCCTATCTTCAGAGAGATTAGCCATCTGCGCGGGAGATCTATAGTGCACAAGTGTGTGCGCATACACAGGTGCACTCTCTGTTTGTCTTTACTCTCATAGCCAGATGGGACGGAAAATCTGACACGACCGGTGAGAGGTCAGGCGCAGGCTCCGAGACTCAGCGGTGAAACACCGCCAACTTTCTAACTCCGGGCTATAGTACTGAGAATTTTTTGCAAGAAAAATCCAATAGGCACTTGTTACGGCCCGACCCGGGACCTCGTCGGCTGCAGTCGAACATGCTAACCACTAGATATTAATAAACCGACATCAGCTAAAAACAGGTTCTTAAGTAGGTACCGCTCAATCTAAGCTTAAGACCAGTATTTACCATAGATGGACCTATAGGTACCTACTTGATAACGTGTATTTAGTTGAGATCGTTTACAAGTTAGCCCATGACTGCAATCTCACCTGATGGTAAGTGATGATGCAATCTAAGATGGTAGCGAGCTTACCTGTTAGGGGCATGGCACTTATATTAAACCCATACCACTATTCGGTTTCTACACGCCATCGTACCGGAACGCTAAATCACTTGGCGGCACGTCTTTGCCGGTAGGGTGATAACTAGCCACGGTCGAAGCCTCCCACCAGGCAGGCCAGGGAAAATTCAGAAATTATAAATTCCCAAATTTAAGCATTAGTAGGTAGGTATAGCGAGCAAATGAGCAGGCGGGTCACCTGATGGTAAGTGATTACCTCCACCCATGAACATTTGCAGCACCAGAGGAACCGCCAATGCGTTGCTGGCTTTTGAGAAATTTGTTTATCCGTCCTTTGAAGAGCCCCATATTGTATTCATGAAGGAACACAGAACATGGAAGCTATAACAAGCATACATATGCTACCGCTAGAAGGAGGTTTCAAAAGTAGTTTATCTAATCTGTGTTAGAAACATCCTTTTTACAAAGTTGCATGGATGCAACCGGCTTCGCATCCAGCAGCTCACAAGTCAGTGTACTTAGATACTTGTTATGTAACGTACTTACGAGTATCAATCTTTTTATGAAAAGAGCAACTGCTGAGTTTCTTGCCGGCTCTTCTCAATACTTCTCATAATATGTGACACAATTTATCCTATACGTGAAATAAATAATTTATCATTTAACGATTGTACCCTATGATAGAGCGTTAGGTATAAGTAGGTATTTACTTTATTATTACCTATCTTGAAAACAATTTGCCGGGATTAAATTAATATAATTAATTGTCGCCGCTGTGCGCCTGTCTCAGTTTTTCATTTCTCTAATGGCGACCTACCGGCCATCTTAGCCGTGATATGGAGATTCTTAAACACCTTGCTTAAAATGTTTTTACACGACCGCCCAACAAAAGCAGTGTAATGTTTTCAGGGTTTGTGTATGTACAGTCGCGGTCTGAAAAAATGTGTAACACCTTAAGGTTCATACTTGTAAGGACACGTCTGAAGATCATCAGAGGGTCGATAGGTATGTGGTTTGATTAGGCATAGATCATAGATTTTAACTTTTTCCGTAGGTGGCAAATGTAGCAACTGAAACCTCTTTCAAATTTTTTATAAATGTCTCTTTATCTAAAATGCGATGATGCTAATGTGTCAAATTTGAAATACGGAAATGAATTTCATTATAAAAAATTTCATAATTTATTTTTGTTGATTTCGATATTTGAAAACATTTAATCACTTTGATACGTAATAAATAAAGTTCTTCCGTTTGATTAATATATAGATAGGTAGATATACATCTTGTTTTATAGGTACTTGCAGTCAATCATGCAATTAAGTTTTTTTTCATTTAGTCGAGTAGGTAAATTATCGATTAATCGCAACAAGTAGCTCATCACTCGCACGGCATGCATGTCACCGTAAGATTGAAAAAACCGTTAGATTGTAATCTAACTAGCGAAAATGTAAACTGTCGACATTGTGAACCGTTCAATGTTCTGAGTGTAAATTTTTGAAATATTCATTATATTTACGTTTTCTTGTCTCTTTCTTGTAGGTTAGGTTAGGGTTCGACATATATAATCAGGCACTTAGGTTTTATCGGGTAAATATACCTAACAGATTACAATCTGCCGAAAAATAATGCGTTAAATTGTAATCTGTCGACAGTTTATAATTTCGCTAGTTAGATTACAATTTTACGATGTTTGCAATTTTACGGTGACCCATAGAATATTATTTCCCTACTCGCATGTCAAATTTCACAGCGGGGCTGCCAACCTAAATGAATATTTGGCAAACGCGTTCAGAAACTAAACATGTGGTAAGATTGCGTTCGGAATCTGAGGTACCATCGTAATTTTACGCTTGCCTGGCAGGGGAGTAAAATGCACGGATTATAGGTATTTAATATTTTGGAATCTTTTTCAACCCTATTCATATGGAGTAAAAGAACTCTTTTTCAAATGAATTTACAAATAATTAATAATGTTAAAATTAGGACACGTTTACAATTGTTATATTAAGTAGCACAATTATTATTACTCAGGTACTTTCTACCAGTATTTTTAGATTAGTGCAGTTTTTATCAATCAATTACTTTACAAATTAGAAAGTTTCGTATGACGTATAGTAACGTAGCGATCTATCAACGCACAGCTCAAACCACTGGGGAATACAACCTTTGCTTGAAGTAGTAGGTATTACTTCAAAATGATAGTTTTATGTCACGTACGTTGACGTCCCTAAAATATGGATTATAATTCTAAAACACGAACGTCAATAATATAACAATTACGGCTATATGCGATGACAGTGTGCCCCATGAACGGATCAGGCTGACATTAGTGATGTGCCGGATCTTTAAAAATGTGTATCCGCGGATACGGATTTTATCATTATTACTAGTGATGTGCCGGATATCCGTATCCGTGGATATCCGAGGGAGAAGAAAAATCCGTATCCGTATACTTTTTTGACGGAGCTTTTACGGATCTTTTATCTTATTAATTTTCAATAAATAGATGAAATTCTATGTAAAGGTGATTAGGTAGCAATGAAAAACTATTAAATTCCATTCAGATTGCTTTTTATTTCTTAAAATCTAATATTTGGTACTTAATATTGCAAACCTTTATCATAATGAGCTACCACTCCAATAGTACATAACTGAAAGGTACCTTCAAAATCAACTATCTTTATAAAGAGATCAATCACAAATCTTTGGGATTTAAAGTAAAGCTTATTAAAATAATGATATATTTAAACATTTACTACGGGAAATTTTTATATTAACTGAGTAAGAAAGTTAAGATCTGTATCCGTATCCGCGGATATACATTTTTAACGATCCGGCACATCACAGCTGAAATTTGGCATACAGCTAGCTATCATGACGTAGGCTATCCGCTATAAAAGGATTTTTGAAAATGCAACCCTTTTTAGGGTAAAATAGAGTGTTAACGCCAACACATTGCGTAGGCGGCCATATGTAACCAACTTAAATCGCGACCATGTTTTGCAATGTGAAAAGGGCGTACAATAGTCCGTCTATTGTTTTGTATGAGCCATCGTCTATTTACTTTATGATCCTAGTAATAAACCGAATACAAAAATTATACGTTGTTACTCCACTGTATAGGGTAGATACTCCATTGGAAGAATTTGTCTTTAATTGTCACTCCATTTCACTTACCTACAATAAATTTAGACTTCGCGTGGCTTTTTAAATAATAGCCATAGAGCTTGGAAATTCAACAAAATCGAACTTAGAGTGAGTGAAGCTGTGGGAAAAAGAGGCCTCGTAGATTGAAATAAAAAACCTTGTAAGTTTTTTTAAAAAAGCTTCATTTTAATACCAACAGAAATTGTGAATTACAATAATTATACAATTAAATAAATAAATAAATAAAATGCAATTTAAGCACGTTCAGAGAGCTCGAAGCGTAATCTCAACTAGCGCCACTAATCTGTGAGGTTGTCTCTTCTAGCGTTGCCACTATCTATGGCTCTTCACGAAGTCACTGAAACAATAAGAAAATACGTTATCCCAAGCTTTTATTTAATTTGTGTTTGTTTGGGTCAAATCTTGCAACTGAACTTTAAAAAGAATATTATGAGTCGAGACACAGTTTTTTTTTGGCTACGGAACCTAACTTCTGGTTTTATAACTAAGCAACGGGAAAATAAGAAAGCTTGTAATAAACTAATTCATGTACAACAACAACTAATTCATGTACAACACTAACTAAATATTCCAAAGAAAGCGTCAAGTAAAGAAATAAAATTTTTGTCCTACTGATTTATACATCGCAATATTTACTATCTTTACTAACTGAGCCACGGATTTTACAACTTATGTATCTCCCAACACAATTTAAGTAGTTATATCTTGTAAAACCCATATCCATACTAATATTATAAATGCGTAAGTGTGTCTGTCTGTCTGCTACGCTTTCACGGCTCATCTGATCAACCGATTTTGATGAAATTTGGTACAGGGATAGGTTGTATCCCGGGGAAGGACATAGGCTACTTTTATACTGGAAAATTAGAGAGTTCCCGCGGGAATCAAAAAGCCTTAATCCACGCGGACGATGTCGCGGGCATCATCTAGTATGTACCATATTTGTCAAAATCTAGGTTAGGTTAGTGTGTGACTTAAATATTCAGGTAGTGCCGGGGCATTGGGTATGTCACCGTAAGATTGTAAAAACCGTTAGATTATAATCTAACTCGCGAAACTGCAAACTGTCGAAAGATTACAATTTAACGCATTATTTTTCGGTAGATCGTAATCTGTTAGGTATATTAACCCAATAAAAGCTAAGTGGCGGCATTACCTGATTATTTCTGTCGAACCCTAACCTAACCTACATGAAACAAACAAGAAAACGTAAATACAATGAATATTTCAAAAATTGATACTCAGAACTTTGAGCGGTTCAAAATCTTTCGACAGTTTACAATTTGGCGAGTTAGATCATAATCTAACGGTTTTTACAATCTTACGGTGACAGGTACATATTATATAGCCCCACCAAATTATCTGACGCCGTGGCCACAATTGAGGTAATTTTTATGCCTGTAAAGTTTTTGTTTTAATTTGATTTTTCACTTGCTGATGCCTACGACTTTGTCCGCGTGGATTGAGGTTTTTTTGGTTCCCGCGGAACCTTTAATTTACCGGGATAAAAAGTAGCTTATGTGTTATTGCAGACTATAATCTATCTCTGTGGCGAATTTCGTCCAGATCCGTTCAGCCGTTTTGAGTGACAAACATCCATCCATCCATCCAATATTTCGCATTTATAATATTAGTATAGATAGTATGGATAGATCCTAGCGACTCAGTCACCGGATCAGTCCCCCGATTGTGTAAGGAAATCGTAATCGTAATCGTCTGTCAAACGTATAATTCGACCTGTTCAAGGTCAGAGATGCTTGCACGTCTAAACGCATGTATGTACTCCTTAAAAAGTTCAAGTTATACGTTATGAGCTGTCAAATGAATACGATTGGCTTAGACAATAGGCATGATGACAACTCAATCGAATCAGCAACTCTTTAACAAAATTAAAAACGCTCTTCTAATATGGAAGCTGTATGAAATTCACAATAGTGACGTCATTAAATTTCAACGCACTTTTTTTCTTTAATCTATATTTTAAAATGGTGATCAAATTCAAAACTAACCGAGGATGTGAGTTTTAGGTCTTTTGGAAGATCCTCTATTTAATAATCAGTTAGAAATAATTTATTTCTGATATAGGCATCATCCCTATTGGGCCTCTGATAATAGCTGGCGCTAGTAAGAACGTCGCTTATTACACAGCAATAAGGACCAATTTAGGGACCATTTCTCCCTAAATCTTATTACACTACACTGTTTTAAAAGTAAGGGTCCCTGTGAAAAGTGCAGTGTAAGTTTGACGGACTATAACTTTGACTTTCTTACCCGACAACCTGTGGTAGGTCCCGAGCATTAGCTATGCCTTTGTGCCCCAACTGATCCTCCTTGGGATAGGAATGTAGCGAAACCGGAGCGTCACCGGCCTGCCGCGACTTAGCTATCGCCTCGTACAACTGTAATCACACATTATTGCACTAGTGAGATAAGCATTGTGTGAGGCGCCCTCCAGCACTACATTAAGAGGAGAGAGAGAAGAGAGAGAGAGATGGAACGACTACATTAAGAGGGTGGCGGGAAGTGGCTGGATGGGGAATGCTGAGGACCGGGTGTGATGGCGTTCTTTGGGAATGGCCTATGTTCAGCAGTGGACGTCCGCAGGCTGAGATGGTGAGATAAGTTGGTCTTATGATCATGACCTTCACCGTGGTCTTGTGATTTGGCGTGGAAACTGCTTATTATAACACAATCGACCTTGTTCGATTCACTGTTATACCATTATGGTACTAGTGAGAAAAGTTGGCTCAGTATACTATGTATATGTAACCGTAAAATTGTAAAAACCGTTAGATTATAATCTAACTCGCGAAATCGCAAACTGTCGAAAGATTGTGAACCGTTCAATGTTCTGAGTATCAATTTTTGAAATATTCATTGTATTTACGTTTTCTTGTCTGTCTCTTGTAGGTTAGGTTAGGGTTCGACATAAATAACCACTTAGGTTTTATCGGGTCAATATACCTAACAGATTACAATCCACCGTAAAATAATGCGTTAAATTGTCGGCAATCTTTCGACAGTTTGCAATTTCGCGAGTTAGATTATTATCTAACGCTTTTTACAATGACATATTTAACTGTTTGTTATAATACAATAGACCATAACTTTACTACAACAGACAGTTTTAATAACACAGTATTGTACTGTTGCGAAAAGTGGATATTATAGCTAGGGTGGAAACGGTTTGTTTAATACATTCGCTTATTACAACTGTAATTACACATTATTTTACTAGTAAGAAAAGTTAGTCATTATAGTTGGTGTGTAATTGCTTGTTTGAATACAGTAGTCTTCTAAACTTCTTCTTCAATCTTCTAAGCCTTTCAAGTAGTTAGAATATACAAACCTTCTTTCCAACATAATGAGGTACTATGACGTCGTCCCGCGCGTGCAATATCAAAATCGGCAAAGATGGCGCGTTTGTTAGGTGCAGATCCGACTTGAACTCGTGTTCGGGAGCGCAGCGGAACGGAGACACGAACGAATTGTCAAAGTAGGGCAGCCATCGCACCAACTGTGGACCAGTCATACTAATATTATACACTAGTGACTAGATGATTCCCGCGACTTGGTCCGCGTAGACCAAGTTTTTCGATTCCCGCGGGAATTCCTAATTTTCCGGGATAAAAAGTAGCCTATGTCTTTTCCCGGGATATAACTTATCCCTGTACCAAATTTCATCAAAATCGGTTGAACAGATGGACCGTGAAGGCGTAGCAGACAGAAGGACACACTTTCGCATTTATAATATTAGTATGGATGTGAAAGTGTGTTTGTTTGTTGATTTTTTTCCTTCAATCACGCCGCAACAGAGCAACGGATCGACGTGATTGTTTGCATGGGCACAGTTGAGGGCCTGGAGAGTGACATAGGCTATTTTCTATGAACTTATCTTCCTACAAAGTTTTTAGAACGTTAGTTCTTTGTGACAGAATAAAACGCGAGACTCAGGGCTAGAAAAAATTTACGTGACTGAAAAGCGTTAGTATCTCTCTCTCTCTCCTTCTCTAGTATAGATGGAAAGACACAGAGTACCTATTTGTAATTATTTTAGTAAGTGTAGAACATTTTAAACTGTCGGATTTACTATTTTGCTTGCACTATCCTATTTATCGTTAGTTTAACTTTCTAGCCAAGGATTGCCTGGTGCAGATTGCTTACAGCAGTAAGTCCGCCTTTACATACTACCTATGTTTCTTAGTTTTAGATTTTTTTCTCTGTAACTATTTGGTGTGCAATAAAGTATTTTAATTCATTCATTAATTATTTTGTATTTGTTTGAGTAGGCTACCGGCACCTACTAGCTCACGCGTGCGGAAATATGTTATTATCGCATGATTTTATTAAAATGCTTATTAAAGCATGGTTTGTCACTTGTCGCTAGTATATGATGATGGCATTATACAAACTGTTATAATAACATTGGACTATAATGTTCTACTATGCGCACTTAGCCCGCTACCAACTTAGACTGCGAATCACTTATCACTTGTATAAGAAAAAACAACTTTACCTTAGCTAGTGGATGGTACTCGACTTCGTCCGCCAGATTGTTGAAGGGCGCCTCCAATATCAGCCCTTTTGGTAAAGGGAGAGGATCGGAACGTTCTAGAATATCCTTTGACAACCTTTGTAAGTTGCCTAGGAGGTGAGATGATATTCCAGTACCTGGGGAATGGAATAAATATTTTATTATTAACGAGCCGAGATATGCAGACTTTTTCTAACTTCAGAGAGATCTAAGCCTTGATTTTCGGGGATAAAAAGTAAAGTCACTGTTTGTTTTAAACATATTTATCTGTGTTTTAATCTCATAAAATAAGATAAGATAATTTATTTTGTCAAATTGTGGTTTGCTAATTTGCCAAATTAAATCAGGTAACAATAAAGATCTTTATTTATAATTAAAACTAGCTGATGCCCGCGACTTCGTCCGTGTGGATTGAGGTTTTTTGGTTCCCGCGGGAATATTTTCATTTTCCGTGATATAAGGTAGCCCATGTGCTATTTCAGACTATTTTCTATCTGTGTGCTAAATTTCATCCAGATCCGTTCAGTCATTCTGGCGTGATTGAGTAACAAACATCCATCCATACATCCATCCAAACTTTTATATTACTAGCGACCCGCCCCGGCTTCGCACGGGTGCAATGCTTATACTAAATATACTACAGAATGTCTTAATCGCAACCGCTATGTCCCTGCCTCGTTGGTCTAGCGGTTAGCGTAGTCGACTGCGGATCACGAGGTCTTGGGTTCGATTCCCGGTCGGGCATAAAAATTGTTAGGTATTGGGTTTTTCAATTATGAAATCCTCAGTGGCAGCCCGGAGTTGGAAGTTGGTGGTGTTTCACCCCCGTGCCTCGGAGAGCACGTTAAGCCGTCGGTCCCGGTTATTAACACTAACATGATAATAGTCGTTAAAGCCCGCCAACCCGCATTGGAGAGCCGTGGTGGGTCTAAACTCCTAACTCCCTCTCTCCTATGAGAGTGGAGGCCTGTGCCCAGCAGTGGTACGTTAATAGGCTGTAGTGCTAATGCTGTATTGCTTAAAATTGCTTTGCAAATAAGTTATTATTTCTCTTAAAAAGTAAAGGATAAAATATTGTAGGTTATCCCTAAGAGATAGACACTATCGCGGACTTTTTTGTAGACTTTTTAAGGTGTACAATACTGTAGCACATTAATCTGGATCTATCTCGTAGGGTTCAGCCAGCGTTTGCAATGTAAGCGCAAAAAAATGTGTTTATTTACGACATCACATTGGAAACCTCTAAAATTATCAGTGTTTCTCTACTATATTATGCATGCATTATACATAAAAAACTTCATCTTGAATCACTCTATCTATTTAAAAAACCGGATCAAAATCCGTTGCGTAGTTTTAAAGATCTAAGCATACATAGGGACAGACAGTGGGAAGCGACTTTGTTTTATACTATGTAGTGATGAAGTATAGAGTATAGATTTAAAAAAGACTAGCAAATACCCGCGACTTCGTCAGCGTGGTTTGAGGTTTTTAGGTGCCCGCGGGAACTCTTTAATTTTCCGCTAATATAATATAAAAAGTAGCCTATGTGCTATTCCAGACTATAATCTATCTCTGTGCCAAATTTCAGCCAGATCCGTTCAGCCGGCGTGATTGAGTAACAAACATCCATACATCCATCCATCCAAGCTTTCGCTTTTATAATATTACTAGCTGACCCGGCAAACGTTGTTTTGCCATATGAATTATTAAACTTGCTATTATGCTGCTCCCAAGCGGAGGAATTTGGCAAAACGGGACCCCATTGATCAGCTATCGACCAGGGTAGAAAAAATGTAAAATGCTATCAAAACATAGGGGTCGGTGGTAGGAGGGTAAAAATTTAATACTAAATTTATTTTTCAATTCCACACCTTAAAAAAATAACAAAAAAAAAATTGTCCAAAAAATATAAAAAAATTTTTTTGGGGTGAACCACCCTTAACACGTAGTAGGGGTGTAAAAATTAGTTATAAACCTATTCTCATACCTACTGAATATACATATTAAATTTCATCAAAATCGGTCAAGCCGTTTCGGAGGAGTATAAACACTAAAACTGTGAAACAAGGATTGTATATGTCACCCTAAGATTGTTAAAAACGTTAGATTATAATCTAACTCGCGAAATTGTAAACTGTCGAAATATTGTGAACCGTTCAATGTTTCGAATGTAAATTTTTGAAATATTCATTGTATTTACGTTTACTTGTCTGTTTCTTGTAGGTTAGGTTAGGTTTCGACATAAATAACCAGGTAGACTTAGGGTCTATCGGGTTATTGTACCTAACCAATTACAATTACAATTTACCGAAAAATAATGCATTAAATTGTAATCTTTCGATAGTTTGCAATTTCGCGAGTTTAATTATTTCATTAATCATTAATATTATAATCTAACGGTTTTTACAATCTTACGGTGACATATATATTAGAAGTAAGAGTAAAATAAGATATCCTTACCTAAAGAGTGTCCCCATACAAAGACGGGCGGTTTAGTGTCGCCTTTGCCTATAGTAGTGTGAAGCCAATCGTATACTATCAGAGAGTCTTCCACCACACCGGCTTCTGTTGGTAGAACGTTTGTGGAATCCGCGTAACCTATACACAAGAGGCCCAATTGTGTAAGCCAAACCAAAGAGCATAAAGAACCAGGGGTAGAGGTACAACTCCATACAACGGGTACCATAGTTCTAAAATAAATTCTAGATGGCGTTACTTGTCTCGAATAAGTATAAATTTTGTTTAAATCAACCGAAACTCAATGAAAATATGTATTTTGTTACGTTACTTTATTTTACCTATTTATTTATTAAGTTTAATTAACTATTAAATATAAAATTTTCATAAAATCCGATAGCAAATAGTTTATTTCAAAGCTTTCGTTTTAACGCCATCTAGAGCTAAGCAGAAGAACTACAGGGTATCAACGTTGATAAGCAGATTTTTGAATGCTTTTTGCTTAAGTATGGAGTTGTACCTCTACCCCTGGTTATTTATGCTCTTTGGCCAAACGTATTCATTTGACAGCTCATAAAGTATAACTCGAACATTTTAAGGAGTACATGCATGTACGTTTTGACGTGCAAGCATCTATGACCTCCTTGAACAGGTCGAATTATACGTTTGACAGACGATTACGATTACGATTTCCTTACATAATCGGGGGGCTGGATGAAATGACAAATTGGACTGTAGCCTTATTATGTAATGCCTGCATCGTTGGTCTAGTGGTTAGCATGTTCGACTGACGAGGTCCCGGGTCGGGCCTTATGTATTGGGTTTTTCTGATTAAATTCTCAGTAGGTACTAGCCCGGAGTTAGGAAGTTGGCGGTGTTTCACCCCCGTGTTCCGGAGAGTAAAGTCGACGGTCCTGCGCCTGATCTCTCTCCGGTCGTATCAAATTTACCGTCCCATCGGGCTATGTGAGTAAAGGAACAGAGAGTGCACCTTTGTATGCACACTAGTGCACTATAATATCTCCCGCGCAGATGGCTAATCTCTCTGTATATATGTATCTCGTTTCGGAGGTTTCGGGGGCGATAAATCGACCTAGCTAGGATTCATTTTTAGAAAATGCCGTTTTATCCGTGTTTTCAGGCAATAAAATACTGCTACAATATCATTAGAATACGAAAGTAAATTTCGCCACTAGGTTATAATAGCTCAGGTGGGAAATCGGGCGGTCCCGAAACCTGAAGACCCCGGTTCGAGTCCAGATGTGGAGACATCTGGACAGTCAAGAGCTAACTTGTAGTGGTTAAAAAAAAATCGATGACGCTACTGTTCAGTATTTCATACAGCATCCCATCCTAAGCGCGCGTTTCGACATATGAAAAGAAGTTGCTGATTTGACTACACTAGCGGCACGCTATGATGGCCGGTTTGACACATTACAATAGTGATGTGGAATGTCAATTTATTCTCGAACAAAAAACAATTAAGTTTTGTTTTTGTACCTGATTAAATAGGTTTAATAAAACAAAAATGTATATGTTTATTTAATTTATTTGAACGAACTGAATATTTGAACGAAAATGAATATACATACTTTATATGCACACAAGAAACATATGAATACAAAAGATACCAAAAAAGGTGCCACAAAAGGCCATAATTAATCAGATTCGTCCATACTACTATTTTCACTGTCGTCACTGCTATCATCACATACATTAATAATTATATGTTCGTTTTCTATAATATTATCTATTTTCACATCTCTTTCATAATCTTCCCTTATTAATTTAACAGTTCTATTCACAACCTTTTCCCAGTCTCCTTTAGTCACATGTTCACAAGCTTCTTCTAATAATTTTAGCATTTTTTTTGTGGTAAATGGGGGTTCTGTATTGTGTCTTGCAGCATATCCCTTAATTTGAGCCCACACCAACTCAATCGCATTATACTCACAATGGTAAGGCGGTAACCGTATAACTCTGTGCCCATGTTCTAATGCTATTTCGTCAATGACGTATCGGATCTTGGTTGGTTTGTTTTCTTTTAAAAGACGTACTAATTCCGCTTTTAACATATTCATGTTTGCATCTACGCCATTTTTACGAAGCCATGCGACGATATCAGCTTTCTTTTGGGATTGGGCAGGTGGCTTGTCAATTTGCATCGAGTGGTATGGGGCGTTGTCCATAATTATAATAGATGGTTCAGGGAGGCTACACAACATTGAGGTAAACCATTCAGTAAACTTTTCTCCATTCATGTCTTCATGATAGTCTCCAGTGGTTTTTGACGCAAAAGCCATGAGAGAACCTTCGACAAACCCGTTGATGGTTCCGGCGTGACAAATTATAAGTCGCGATCCTTTTCCTACAGGAACTTTGGAAGTAGATGCTGCTGTGTCATCGTTCCAAGAACGGCCTACAGTATGGTTAGCATTAAGCCATGTTTCATCCAAGAACACAACATTTTGCCAATTTTTGATTTCTTTCACTTGCCGTAAAAAAGTATACCTTGCCATCGCTATATCAAATCTTTCCATCAATATTTTGCGTTTGTTACATTTTTTGTATCGAAATCCAATGGTCTTCAAAATCTTCGTTAAAGAACTTTCCCCACCGAAGAATAATCCAGCTTCCTTCAGTGAATGCACCAACTTTTTTCTTGTTGGATACTCCTTCTGTAAATAGTAGCCGTAAACATGTCTTCGGATAGCATCGGCATCAAAGCTATCGATGCCTACGACTGGTTTTGCTCGTTTTCTCTTTTTTGGTGTGTGAAGTTTATTTTCTTCTGTGCCAGTCTCGCCATATTTTTTTTTAGTTATCCGTCTAACAGTTCGTTGTCCAATATTAAGCGCATCAGCTACGCGTTCAACCACTGACGTTATAGGTAAAATTGGCCCTCCATTTTGAGCTTCACGATCGAAATAGTTACGAAGGCGTATTACGAACTCACGTGTCTGACTATTTAGAACAGTTCTCTGCGTACGTTCGGTCATATCGACGAAATCCACAACAAAGGGCTTGAACAGAGTCCAAATTAACGAGCAAGGGTCAACAGTAATGCAGTATCAATATTTGAAATCCAAAGCCAGGTCAAAACTATATCACAATCGCATTGCACTGACAGTTTATACTTTTCGAAGCAACGTCAATTCGAAACTGCTTTGTTTTGCATTGAGCATTGACGCGAGTTTGCCGGAGGTAGTAGTTGTGCTAGCCAGCGATCCTATGTGACGATCGTATTAGATTCCATTTTTAAAAATTTATTGATATTTTTTTGCGATTTCAGAGGTTTGTCCACATAGTGAAAATTGTTCATATTCACAAGTACATTCACCCCTTAAATGGTGCAAACTGATTTTTCTACACTTGTATACATTTAAGAAATCAATTTAATAAATAAATTTTGAGTCCTAAACCTAAAACTACATTCGATAAAATTTATGAATCTCTGCACATCACTATCGTCAATAAAGTAATACAATTATTTCCTTCAAAGTCGTTATCAATTAATACGGAACTTCATGAGCGGACAAACGTCAAACCGGCCATCATAGCGTGCCGCTAGTTTAGTTGTCAAATACCCAATTGTATCTATAATGTAAATGAGACTCCTAAAGTTAAATATGCCAAATGAGCCCAAACTCGAGAGCTTTACTATAAGTGCTTGTTCCACTATCCACCTCCTGTAGGGCTAGCATGCGCACAACGAGTAAAATGATGTCTACCTCTTATCTCGGTTTGTCTACCGAAGCTAACTAGATGGTTACTTGTCTCGTAACGTCAAAAATAGAGATAAGCGTAATATTTCCTAACTGTGGTATTTTTCTCTACGTACCCTAACCCTAATGTGGTTATTATCACTAACGTCTGATAATAATCGTTACAAAAAATAATAATATTGGTAAAATATGTAATAGGCCTATTACACTGCACTTTTCACAGGGACCCTTACACTTGAATCAGTGTAGTGTAATAAGATTTAGGGAAAAAGGGTCCCTAATTTGGTCCTTATTGCTGTGTAATAAGCGACGCTCTAGCTAGCGGCCACGCCCCCCCTTACCACAGGGCCTTGTAAAAAGTGCAGTGTAATAGGCCTTTATGTATGATGATATGAGCAGTGCCTACTCCACAACCCGACCCTTTTGCTGACTAAACAATAGTTAGCTTTTTTAATTTTGATTGAAACATTCCTTTTGACTTGCTCGTATCACGCAGGGGAGGGGGCAAGTCATTCCAGCATTTCGGAGCCGCAAATTTAAAGCTACCACTAAGAGATTAAATAATATAAATATGCGGAAGGACGTGGGGACGTGATTTTGTATTAATTGCGTGCGAAAAATCTAAATTAAATCACAGGTACCTCTATAATCAAAAGCTATGGTGTGAAAATCCATTTTTTGGAAAAACTTGTACAAAACCACCCGGTGGGACGCTGCACGGGTGTTGGAGTTACCTGAAAAAAAAAAACACAAGTTAGCCCTTGACTGCGATCTCACCTGATGGTAAGCGACGATGCGGTCTAAGATGATAGTGGGCTAACCTGTTAGGGGTATGGCGGTTATATTAAACCCTAACCCTAGTCGGTTTCTAAACGCCATCGTACCGGAACACTAAATCGCTTGGCGGTACGTCTTTGCCGGAAGGTTGGCCGAAGCCTCACATCAGACCAGACCAGAGAAAATTCAGAAATTATAAATTCCCAAATTGAACCTGCAGGGATTCGAACCCGGAACACCCACGTTAAGACTACAGCGGTCAACACTGCGCCAGGGAGGTCATCATATTATTATGAATATTGTTTACTACCAGCCCACTAACATACCACGGCTGGGCACAGGCCTCCACTCCCATAGGAGAGAGGGAATTAGAGCTTAGACCCACCACGCTGCTCCAATGCGGGTTGGCTGGCTTTAACGACTATTATCATGTTAGTGATAATAACCGGCAGGCTGATTACGTAAAATGTTGCAATAGCGACAGCAGTAGCAATGCGACAGCAAACACTACGCGATCGGTCGCAAAATGTCACTAGAATTCGTATTACGCAAGCCGATCGCACGTCTATTGCTCGCCTGTCGCAGAATGCACTTTTCATGCACTTTTGCTATCGATACTAGCGCCACTCGCGACAGGACAGCAATAGATGAAAACAAAATAAGCAGCTTTATCCATACCTTTTATAGTCATCTTTGGTACGTTCCTTGAGTATGTTCCTCTGTGGTTGAATTTAAAGAGTGAAGTGTTCGACTGATCATAGGCTAAACCACAGAGTACATTGTTATGGCTAAACTATTATGTACTATCTACTCTGATCTACTCTCTATTAATATTATAAATATTTTGCACTACTTAATAGAGATTTAACCTTTCTACGCGTGCCGTCTACCGTGTGTGAAACTATCTTACATTCAAAGATGTTGGTTTTTCACGTAGATATTATTCAAATTGCTTGAGTTTATGTACCTACATATTTAAAAAACCACAGTAAACGCACTCGACAATTACCCAACAATCACTTTGCAACAGGTGCAGAGGTTGTTGCTGTTTGACGTTTCATTTTGCTCGGCTGTCGCTGTCGTATTGCTGTCAAGGAAGCTTAGATAATACCAATTTGCTGGTACGACAAGGACACGAATGCAGTTTTTAGTTCATAGATTGTCCGCTAGAGGGTGAACTAGAGCTCGACTGCTGTCTGCTCTGTAGCCGCTGATACGTAATACAAAAGTGCCGTTTGACAGCAGCGATCGCGAGATTTACGCCTGTCGCAAGCCTGTCGCGAGTTATGTAATCAGCCCGCGGGACCGACGGCTTAACGTGCTCTCCGAGGCACGGGGGTGAAACTAACTAACTCCTGGCTAGTACTTAGAATTTTTAGTCAGAAAACCCCAACGCTTAGCCCGACCCGGGACTCGAACCCGGGACCTCGTCAGCCGCAGTCAAACATGCTAACCACTAGAATGAATATTATTAATATTATTAGGGCCTTTCAAAGTAGTTTGATACTGCAATATATCACTACTAGATGGCATAAACAGTCGCGTGGAATGGCATAAACAGTTGGGGTCAACTAGCTTTATTGCTTTATTGACCCCAACAATAATTCCTCAGCCGACGAATCTTTACAGTATGATAAAGTATCATAAGTTAAACATATATTATAAATATCCAATAAAAATCAGACAGTAAGTAAGGTTTTTTATGCTATACCAAATTATTAAAGCAGGAAGGTACATTATCGCGTAAACGCAGTTTAGATTTGATAATAAAATCGGTTTAAGTATCGATGTTCTGCATGGTTTTTTCCGTTTGATATTTCGGTTTTGAGTGTAAAAATACTACCTACTATTATTATAAAGAGCTAAAGAGAAAATATTCAATCATAAATTTTAAGTTTTAGGGATAAATACCTAACTTCTAGGTGTTTTTTTGTTGGATAAATATCCAAATATTGTGTAAGTTTTGGATCATCCAATACTAAAACCAATTTTTAGTATTGGATGCCAACCAGCCAAGTTTCATCGACTGAGGAGTTAATGCGGGGGTCTCCATACACTAGTTGGAGACTACTGGATAAAGTAGATGTATATCTCATACGGCACTGACGGGTAAGTGTACCGTGGCCAACAGCCTTTCGGGCGCGAAACCCAGAAAGACGCAGGTTCAAATCCTGCCAGTGTTCAAATCCTCCGTGCCTCGGAGAGCATGTTAAGCCGTTAGTCCTGGTTATTGTCACTAACATTCGTATTACTTACTAATATTATAAATGCGAAAGTGTGTCTGTCTGCCTGTCTGTCTGTTACGCTTTCACGACCCAACTACTCAACCGATTTTGATGAAATTTGGTACAGAGATAGGTTACATCCCGGGGAAGGATATAGGCTACTGTTTATCCCGGAAAATTTAAGAGTTCCCGAGGGAATTAAAAAACATCAATCCACGCGGACGAAGTCGCGGGCATCATCAACTCTTAGGTTATAATCGTTAGTGACCTAAGAGTTGGAATAGTACCTACTCTTAGTCGAGTTGTATGTGGAAGGACCTGGGAACCGCATTACTATCCCAAGAAAATCCTACCATTATTTGAGTAATGGAAAGGGGTCACGACCCTCAGTAATGAGGAATACGACACAGAAAGAGAGAGAAAAAGTTGTTCTTAGCTGATGGCGGTTTATTAATACGGGCCATAGTTATAAGACTCTTACCATGACAATAGATCATGATGGGTAGTTTAGAGTTGACTAGTTCCGCGTCCAGGGTTGCGCTTAACTTTTCTTTGTCCGCATTCGGTTCGAAGCTGCCTTTGTGTTTCTCATACAAACTCTTTGGTAGAATGTGCCATACACCTGGAATTTAAGTTGATGATTTCTTAATTAGGTTCTTAAGATCACTAAGGCGTCAAACACGAAACTAGCGACGGCGACAGCGGGGTGATGTGGTACGAGAGCTAGTGTCGAATTTCGGGAAGGCCCTTTAGGCAAACTGAAATTGTGAAAAAATATAATTTCGTCAACTGGCGAATCCAGTCCTGCCAGTCTGGTAGAGCGTTTGCGGTTATTACTCTTCAAAAATATTTTATTAAAATTCCCAAAAAAATATATTTTTGGCAATCTGAAATTTTAATCACGTATTTTTTGAGTAATTTCAATAATACCTGCAAATCGCCAGACAAATTTTGCGGTTTTAAACGTGAATAAAGTTTTCAAATGAGTACGTCAAAATCGCGACGAAATTCGTCGCCAGCTCTCCGACTAAACACATCGCCCCGCTGCCACCGTTGCCCCGCCGTCGCTCATTTCGTGCCTGTACATTTAGGGCAGTTTCAGAGTAGCGTTCTTGCGTGTAAGCTTTTTTTGGAAGCGTGCAACTCTTAGTATTACTGACTACTGAGTTACTAGTATTACTGACTGAACCACATCGAACCATTTCGAACGGGTTCGAGCGAACATATTTCATAGTAATCCATACTAATATTATAAATTCGAAAGTCTGTCTGCTACATTTTCACGGCCCATCTGTTCAACCGATTTTGATGAAATTTGGTATAGGGATAGTTTGTATCCTGGGGAAGGACATAGGCTAAAGAAATTTAAAGAGTTCCCGTGGAAACATAAAAACCTAATCCACGCGGACGTAGTCGCGGGCATCATCTAGTAATATTTTCCATACCAATATTATAAATGCGAAAGTTTCTGTCTGCTACGCTTTCCTGGCTCATCTTTTCAACCGATTTTGACGAAATTTAGTACAGAGGTAGGTTGCATCCCAGGGAAGCGGGACTTTTTATCCCGAAAAATCAAAGAGTAGGTACCCGCGGGAATCAAAACATTATCCACATCAACCACGCGGACGAAGTCAGTTGCATCATATTGTCAATTGTTGTAAAGTGTGTTTGTTGGTTTGTCCTTCAATCACGCCGCTATGGAGCAACAGATCGCCGTGATTGTTGGCATTAGTAAGTAGGTATAGTTGAAGACCGGGAGAGTGACATAGGCTACTTTTTATGACGGAAAATTAAGGAGTTTCCCGCGGGAATGAAAAAACTTAAACCAAGCGGTTAAAAGTCGCGGGCATCAGCTAGTCTATAACAAAGCTCCTTCCAATTAAAATTTTCAAAACATTTGTTTGTACACGAATCTTTCAATTACAATTTATTATAAGACCGTATTGATAAATGTTCCAGCCACATATTATAAAGTAGCAGAAATTACGCGTAATTAATTATAATAACAAATTGTATCACATAGTGCGTAAACACTAATTATGATCATTATCACCTCTTGATAGCAAAATAAGTGATAACTTACCAATTTTTATCCTACAGTTATCGACCTTCGACTGTTGGACTATATTCTAATTTCTGGCGCCTTCGATACCGTTCGCTAGATGATGCCCGCGACTTCATCCGCGTAGATTTGTTTTTTTTTAATTTTTAGATATAGATAAAAGTAGCCTATGTCCTTCCCCAGGATGTTCCTCATGATCCCCAGGAAGCTACCTCTATAGAATCATTAAAATCAGTTGAAAAGATGGATCGTTAAAACGTAGCAGACAAACAGAATTACTTTCGAATCCATACTTAATATTATAAATGCGAAAGTATGTCTGTCTGTCTGTCTGCTACGCTTTCAGGGCCCATCTGCTCACCCGATTTTGATTAAATTTGTTACAGGGATTTAAATCCTTGTGGGAAATTGTATCCCAGGGAAGAACATACAGGCTACTTTGTTATGCTGGAAAATTAAAGAGTTCCCGCGGGAATCAAAAAACCTAATCCACGCGGACGAAGTCGCGGGCATCATCTAATTTATAATATCAGTATGGATAAGTGATAACTTACCAATTTTTATAGTACAGTTATCGACCTTCGACTGGAATTCAATATTGAAATTTCTAGCGCCGTCGATACCACTCGCCGATGGGTCTTCGTAATCTATGTTTAGAGGCCATTTCGCTAAAAAAACAGTATTTTATTAAAATTAATGACACGTTAGACCTTGACTTCGTCATCAGTTACCTTGTTACATGATTGATAGCTTAGCCATCTGCGCGTGAGATATTATAGTGCACAAGTGTGTGCGCAAACACAGGTGCACTCTCTGTTCCTTTACTCTCATAGCCAGATGGGACGGAAAATCCGACACGAGCGGTGAGAGGTCAGGCGCAGGACCGACGGCCTAACGTGCAGCAAGAATACTATTATTTCAGCAAATCACAGCAATTGCGATTGTAGCAATGATTGATGCATTGCGTTATGGAATTTGTCCTGTGGGTTTGCCGTCCCATCAGACTATGAAAGTGGGGGAACAGAGTATGCACACACTTTGTGCGCTATACACATAATATACATCACCCGCCAAAAAGGCACTAGAATTTCAAATTTTAATACCTAAATTATGTACTATTAAATGTTAAAAAACAACATCCTACTAACATAGGAAATAGAATAATAACTTGTTCTCTTGTTTTGTTGGAAAAATATAATTTCAAAGGTCAGAATTATACTTCCTTACCATTGATTTTAGACTTAGCCTTCTTATTTTAATCATTTCTATTTGCCACAAACATAAAAGAAAACATTAAGGTATTAACAATCATAATTAAAATATTTACAAATAACCTACTACAAAAAAATCTTTAATAGCATTTAAGTATATTTACGAAAAATATACACTGTCCAAATGATCATTCATGGGCATGGTACCCAAGACTGGCACTATGCCTCTCTGAATTTGAAATATTTTTAGTAATTTGGATTAGAAACTTTCTAAATTAAATTAAAAGGACAGGCCTAAGCATATTGCCTATACCTTTCGACCCCTATTATGTAAAACCTATCCTGTTAGAAGAACTCTCTCCTTATCAATGGAGAAGTTTCTATATTTTTTTTAATTTACTATTCAATATAAACAAAAATAGGAGAGAATCATTAAAATAAGTTAAAGAAAAGTTGTGCTGGCAAGAATAATTTAAACTGAATAAAAAAAATAAATGTTGTAAAGTCATGAGGAACAACTTAATTGAACCTATTAAATATGAATGTGAAGATTATTTTGATGTTAGTATTAGTACTGGGCCACTAGTATTAATACTAAGCTTAGGGGGGGACATAGGACATTAAACACACTTGAGTAAGAGGCCTCAAATGTTGCACGTTAAAATACTTAAACTTAAATGTTTTGTCAGTCATTTATTGATTGATTTATATTTTTATTCCATTGAGTTATAATATGATATATCAACATAATGGAACTTCTCCACTGCTGGCATTGGCTGAATTTACTGTAGGTTGCTGCAACAATGGCTTTGGCAATGAAGTTGCGGGCATCATTATGTCAGGTTGTTACATAATAATACCTCTATAAAGCTGCTACAAAGCTGAGCTGTGCACCCAATCTGGGTGGAGTCACAGGTAATCATATTCTTATGTACAATTGGGTATTTGACTACTAGTGAAATAAATAATTCTTTATTGATTATTAAATAGTCTCTCTCAAATGTCGTAATGCCCACATCCCCTGTTAGTTTTATGTTGAATAACCATAATTAACAATCAATTAAAGTAAGAAAGTGTCTTTAATGAAGTCACATTTCATAAATTCTTAGACGGATTTTGACGTTTGAAAAAAGTTTAACTATTTTTCAAATACCCAATTGTATGTTAAATGTTTGTCTGTGTAACCATTGTGGAATAAATGTATTATTTCTTTCTTTATTTATAAAACGCGTATTTAATATAAATATTTTAGTAGTATTCTATCTTTCTTTATAAAACGTGATAAGGCACATCAACTTACCAATGTTAGCGAAGATGAGATTCCTCCGGAATGTCTTTGAATATTTGAACAGTAGTGGTGCTACGGCCACATGCAGTACAAAAATGCCCGCTGTGATCGATGCACCTACCACTAGGGCCCTGCGGAATTAATTTTAATGTAATCATTACAGTTGAAGTGGTATTGACGGTCGACTGTCCTAAAACCAGATCAGCATAACTCAAGTCAACCTAGTCTTGTTTGCCCTACCCCTAGAATGTTTTTGTAAAGTGTGAACCCAGAAGCTCGCGAAGTACTTAGCTCCTGAATGAAGCAAGCTTCTGGTGTCCTCATCCTTTTTACTTCTACATTTTTATGGACATCCAACATTAGACGTTTTATCATAATATCATGAATTAATCAGGTGATCATTCTTGATGAAAATTATATCCATTCAATGATATACTTGATTATTTCATGGAATGATCAATTCATATATTATGATTTCGCGATGGTGGAGGGACCGTTAATGTTAACAATTTCTAGGTAAAGTTCTTAAATCATCTCATTGACGAATTTCGAGCTCTTAACGTATCGAAACCGTAACGTAACGTATCGTATTTCGTATAGGTCGACATTTCCTAGGGAATGCTAACATTATTAGTTACCGGATATTAGCGGCAACATACATACTCAATACGTAAGATTTGTTAGTCGATTAATAATCAAATTGCTTTCCGTGTAAATAAAAAAAAATTACTGATTTGAGTGCTTCAGGTTGAGTAATAAAAAAACGTGTTTTTATTCATCGCCAAGCAATTGAAACGGTAAATTTTGGATATGTGTACTGAAGAAAGGCAAAATAACTTTTTGACCTTTCCTTGAACGGCAGTTGATATACCGGAGCATCAAAAAGAACATTATCTGTAATACAAAAAAAGCTAAGAAGAACCTCTTCGTTCTCCTTCTAAAAAATATGATTTAAATTGTAGTGTAATTCACAGAGCTAAAGAAGGCTATTATTTAACTAAAACAATCGTCCCTACTTGTCCGAATGATTTTATTTTCTTTACTTAAGAAATAAAGTAAACTTTGGACTTTATTATTTATTGTGTTTCAATCAATATTTTAAATGTTTTTAAAATAATACAACCACTTTTGTTTTTGTAATTTATCAATACGACTGTCAGTAATAAGGTCACAGCACTAGCACATTCCTAAGCTCTGCATTGAACTCAGGTGCGAACAGTATGTTTACATAGGGATTTCACCATGTTCACCAGACTTGTGGCAAGTGGTGATGCAGCCTTAGGTGGAGCATGCTTGGCCTAGAAAACTATAGAAAAATATTAGTACTTTTCTTAGTAAGTACTCGAGAAAAATTAACAACTTTTATGCTCATTTGGATAATCTAGCTTCACCATTTGCTTGTTAAATTGGGTATCATTAAACTAAGTAGGTATGTCTTTTTAAACATTCATCTAGAGTTTTAAAATAGTTGATTAATGTTTTCCAGAGTTTAGTTGAACTGTTTTCTTTATCATAAAGATACCATTTTGAGCTTTAAAGTATTCCATACAAATGGTTAAACATTTATCTTATTTATAGGAGCATGGATTTGACCCGCTCCAGTAATGCTAAGGGCAGCTGTTACTGTATTCTACAAATTATTGAAATTGTAATTTTTTTTTCAAAAGTGCAACCGCCAACTTTCTTGCTGGTTCTTCTTGGTAGGAATGGCATTCCGCACCAGTGGTAGATTCACTCGACGATTCAAAAGTACTTGTAAAAGTTTATTTGAATAAAAAACATTTGAATTTAAAGCTTGGCTGACTGAGCGAAAGGAGAATAGAACTTTTTGGTAAAGATACCATTTTTGAGCTTTAAAATATGCCATCCAAATGGCTAAACATTTACCCTTTTTTCTACTTGGCTGACTGAGTGAAAGGAGAATTTACCATTTTTAGAATAAGAACATTCTAGGTATTCAAAATGTAGTTCAAAAGTAAGTTACTCCAAAGACTAAATAAAAAACGAAAGTTCTGAATGAATTCTATTATGAGAACTAAAAAAATGAGGCTATACTTAATTAATTGATTTATCGATTGTACAATAATGGTCAATACTTACACAACAATGTATAAAGGTACTAGAACGAGTAATACTTTCATTTTTCTATCGTATTCAACCATTTTTAACACGTGAAGGCACAGTTATACTTTTTTAGTTTGCGAGTTTTAACTATTCAGTTTGAAACAAACTAAGCACGACTACACCACCTGTAAGATACAATTCTAATAACTAGGCACAAAAAATAATAAAATTAATTAAAAGTTACACAATACTATCACAAATAAACAAACTTGATGCAATGACAAAAACAATGTTAAAACACTAACATTTTGAGTGAAGATTGAAATGCAGTGTTTATAACGCCTAAAAACCTTATTTAAAACTAATTTAATTAATGGAAAAATATTCAATACTGCTTGAATTTGAAATAATTCAAAATAATATTTGATATTATAGATAGGTATATTGTCTCTGACATAGAGATGACCACAGATAACTCTGTGGTCTCTGACATGTAGACTTTAACCCATAGATAAATATATGAGTCGGTGACCGACTTTATCTGACTCATATAAAATAAATCTGTTGCTACTTACTTTTCTGAAGTAAATGGTGACACCATTGAAGAAAAGTAAATAGCGAAAGATTTAATTTAATAAATTAGATTTTTTTTATTTAAAAGAATATAAATTTCTTAATTTTAAGAAAATTTAAATCCAAACCAAATGTCCAATGCGGCTCAAAACGCTTTTTGTCATTATAAATTAATTAATAACTTTGTTTTTTCTTTTGGTCTTTAAATACATTATCGAAAAACGACTTTCATTATTTTTCATTGAAACGTCACTCATAATGTTTGTTCAGTTTCTAGTCACCCGTTGCTACTGAAGTGACCAGCGATGAGTCAACAACCTTTCAATAGGTAACTTTTTTGTTTAATATCAAGAAAATGTTAGGTAACAATATCACAAATAATTTTAATAAATAAAGAAATAAATGTATTATTGAATAGAAGCAGGCGTTACTTTGCGGAAGTCCATGATAGTGAATGAACTAGAAGTTTAATTCGCTATAATCCGCTACAGTAGACAAATCTGTGTGGTACAGTGCGTGTCTTTCACCTGCAACATGCGACACCCACCACCCAGCAATTCGCACAGAGAGTGATTTGGAGGATTTGTGTGGTGTGGTGGTGTGCCTGTGCGAATTGCTGGGTGGTGGGTGTCGCTTGTTGCAGGTGAAAGACACGCACTGTACTACACAGATTTGTCTACTGTAGCGGATTATAGCGAATTAAACTTCTAGTTCATTCAATAAATGTATTAAACTTGTTTTATTATACTAATAATAAAAAACGTAAAACATCATAAACATAACATGAATTTTCATTCGTATAAAATAATACAAAGTATCGATGCGTTAGCTGTGTCGATACTTCGATGGAATTGGAAGTCTATCGAAGCATCCCTGCTGATTCATTTTTGAATCTGCACCATGGATGTAGGAATTAATCTGAGAATCTGACATTGTAATTTAACATCAGCTGTCATTTTTACTATCGAATAAGTTGGCATTACTCTTTGCGCAAAGAGCTGTTGGTGGGAGTGCTGCCAGCTTAGTGGAATTTCTACATAGTCTGGTAGTTTACTACTAGTGGTAAAATGTGAATTTAGTAGTTGTTTTTTTTAGTAGCAAAGAATTAAAGTTTACTTCAGTTAGCAAACTTTAAGATAATCATTAATCAACCACTAGTCTATTGTGTTAGCATTATTACTGTTTGTCATTATATTTCATGAAACAGGACGTTAATATCTGTCAATTTGACTAGTTTTATGTCATTCAATTTAATCCGCGGATACGGACGCCATATTGAAAATAGTATAAATACGAGTGTTTGAACGATGGTAATAACAAAAGTTGCTTTTTATTTAGTCATCCCACATCTGGTATAATTATATATACTTTTTTAAATGTTTTTTAAATGTTTGGGCTGCAGAGTAACCTCATGTGGTAGCAGTAGGTAGAGCTGAGTAAGGTTGGCCAACTTTATTAGTGGAGGTAAATTATTTTGAACTCGTTGACAGAGAAAGTCTATGTTTGAACTAGTGAACTACTATGGCCTGCCCTTCTACCTGTGTGGCTGCTGGGCTCATGGATGTAGGAATATTGCCACCACAAGGCAGCAACGTTGTCTCAGCTGCCTTAATTTATACGTAAAAATGATTGCTACAGCACAACGATCGCAATCACCTCTGCAGGGCGACCGCGTATCTTCTGCATCAATCATTGTTACAGTATCAATTGTTGTGATTGGCTGAATTTATGGTATTCTTGCTGAGTCAATGGATTTGGTCGAATAGTGGTAGAGTGTTAACCAATCAGAGGTGATTGCGATCGTTACACTGTAGCTGTCAGAGATACGCGGTTGCCCGGCTGTTTTTGTAACACTCTCCTGCTATTGGCCAAAACAGGCAACTACCAACTATTTATATTTTTTGTGGTACTACTTTACGAAATAATTTACCTAGCATGATTAGCAAATGAAGTTCTCTCTCAACTCTGGAGTTACACTAACGCCTAGAGTGTCTTCTGAGTTGGCTAGGCAGTAAAACAATAAAAATAAATTTATTTATTTCCACTAAAACAATTATTTGTAGATTAATTACTACAAGGTTTAACTACTGAAGTAGTTAGGAAAGAAGGAAAAAATGCAATTTAGTAAGTAATAAAAACATAATATGTCCTTGATTCATTTAATAAAAGGCATAATTTTAACCTTTCATTATTTTGACATCCATTTCCGAAATGGCTGGCTGGAAAACACAATGGGTATCCGGTCCCCAGTTGTTTTATCAAAAACATGCAATTCTGGATCTGTATGTATTTTAAGTTCCATAGTTTCAGTTGTAATTATTGAATTATTCAGCTTTGCTGCCTTCATTATACTTGCTACAGAAGGAGCCCAAAAATGATATGGTCCCAACAAATGAGGGTAGTTGGCAAGAAAACTCCCTATTAGGTATGCCAGATAAGTAACCCTTAATAGTAAAATCGTTTTTTTGGCTTTCAATTTCATTGTTATGGCTTTTCCAGGGGCTATTTTAATATGACCCGGAGTTTGTATCCCGAATGGCAATGTTACCATTTTCAAAGAATCATTTCTCCATCTATTTTTAAATGTAAACTGTCCAAAATTGAAAAAATCCACACGAGTGTCGTAATAAATTTCATTATCTGGTAACCCTTTCGTAGACCACGTTGATTTTAAACTATTTTCAACATTTTCAAGTAATTTAATTGGAATTTTCAAGTTATTTGGTGTATTATTAATATGATCGTGTACAGATAAAAGGATATTTTCATTAATAATTTCTTGTACAACTGCACTTTTAACAACCAGTTTTCTATGTACTTCTTGCCATTTATACTTTTGGTACAAACTACCGTACGGAGTTGGATCCTTGAGGTACACATCGAGGGGTGTTGCTCCAAATTCTACCCGTATACCCTTTTTGATATTCTCATCTGTGACATTATACAAGATCAAATCCTTATCACTGATCATTTGAATATCAGAACCACAAAAAGTCACATTGAGACCTCCTTTGCTTGAAGCTACTTTAATGTTTAATTGAATTTTAGCGTAGCAATTTGCACTAAAAATCAATAATATCATATACATTAAGGAACACATGCTGCTTAATAAAACGATCGATTGGAAATAAAATAGCAACTGATTACTGATTTTGGTTGTAGTAGTTTACTGCTAGTAGACGAGATTAAATAGTGCAAATCATCATAATATTTACGGAATAATTTAATTTACTATCTGATGCCCGCGACTTCGTCCACGTGGAATGAGCTTTTATTAATTCCCGCTGGAGCTGTTTATTATTCTGGGATAAAAAGTAGCCTATGTGTCAAACTGTATCTATCTCTGTGCCAAATTCAATCCAGATCTGTTCTGGCGTGATTGAGATAAACACATTCATTCATCCATTCATCCAATCTTTCGCATTTATAATTATAGAGTAACAGTCGCTAACTATTAATAATTCTTAAATTAAAAAGTGCTCTAACCGAATATAATTTTTGTTAGGTTGGTGGTTCGTACCACTGGTAATATTTTTCATTAAATTTTATGCGATGACTTTGTGCGTACCGCGCACATAAAGTATAGAAATACTTACGAATTTTAACTAAATTTATTATTAAATGTTAAAAATAAAAATATAGCGATGGTGGTATAATTGATAAGAAAACTTAATAAACCTTGAACTCGATGCCGCTTTATATAACGATAACGGATTTATCAGTAGCAAGAGTTCAAGTGTAAAATATGTTCAACGAAGCAGTTTAAACTCCAGTGGTTCCGTACAATAAAATAGTTGAAAATCATAAAATATAGAAAACTAGACGCTGGAGTGACATCATTCACGTGGAAAAAGCTTTTTCAATTCCTGCGGAAACACCTTAATTTTCTGGGATAACTCTCCATGTCCTCAACTATAGGTACGCACTAGGTAGTAGGTATCAATACCAAAAATCACGTCGATCCGTAACTCAGTTGCTGCGTTATTGAAGGACAATCAAACACACATTCGCATTTATAATATTCAGCCTCCAGCCTCTTTTACGCAGTCATATATATAAACAAAATATATTAAGTACGAATCCTCTATTTCTCTGTAAAAATATTTGATAATTCAGCAATAATTTTAAAAATCTTACTTATTATACGAAGATTATACTGTTATGAAGATCTCTTTTTAATTAATCTAAAGTATACCTGATAAACCGTTAAAAGTTTTACGCCAACTATACTGATTCAATATAATAGTTGAATTAAGTCCGTTTGTATTTATGGAAATTAAATTCTAAATTATTTTTATAGTTCCATCTCCTTTAATAACTAAAATATTATTTTAAATAGATAAACCGAGTGCTCATAAAGTGATCGAAACAATAAAAGTCTGAAATCCATAAAATAAGACCCCGAATTGCGTGCTTTAGAAAAAAATTGTGACCAGAAAATTAAACTAACAGTTTCTATTTTCTAATGACTGCGTCCACATTTAATTTTAAGGAACCTACCATAGCTACCTACTTATTAAGTTAAACCCTTCCCACTGAAATTCTTTTAAATCTAAAATGATGATAAAAACTGCATTGAAATCTACTTAACAGTTTAGAAGTAATAAATTCACAGATAAAAGCAGATTGAATTTGCATTTGAGAAGAGACATAGTTAAGTGAAGTGAAATAAGATAAGCATAAACTTCAAAATGCAAACTATTCTAATTTTAGTTTTCTCATTACTAGTCATTGAAGCAAAAATAACTATAGACGTAAAAGCAGGCAGTAACCTAACAAATACAACTATAAATTATTCAGGATATAACATTAATGTTATTGGTGAAAAAGATATTCAACTATTTAATTTAAATCGAATCAATTTAAAAACGGCGGTCAGAAACCATTACGGTAGGTGTACACTCAGGCACATGACTCAGGTACGGCAATGAGCAATAGATGATTTATTTCGTTATTTTTTTGTTTTTTCACAGGGGCAACACCGGACAATGTTTATCTAAAAAGTCCCACACCCTGGGGTGATTTGTACAAGACCCACAACTGGGAGCAAGTGTCCCAGATACTGCGAGTTAAATCGGCCACGATAAAAGAAATTTCGATCAAATCCGCTTCGATATTGGCACAGGATTTCGATAATATCGCCAATAAGACGATCAAAGTCAATGCAGCCATAACACAGAATGTTGAAAATACGGTGACGACCAGTTGGTCCAGTAGTAGGGAAGTTTCCTTCGTCCAGGTAATGATAATAATCATTTTAATCCGTACAATGTATTGTCAATTCTCAAGACTTTAGAGTCTAGACCATTGCATGACTCTACTTTGCATGACCATTGAAAATCTGATATGGGCACGAAAAATAACAATTTGAGCTTAATTATGGTGAAACTTAGGAATTATTTTTATCCCAGTCGGAAAATAAAAAAATATTGCAGCATTTTGCATTTTTTTTAATTTTATTAAATTTTAAAAATGGCAGTCATAGGGCATTACATTAGCAACAACTTCAATTAATTATGCACCTTAGTACCAACCCATAAAGCTACATTACGATTGGAAAATATTAATTTTTAAGACGTTCTATCATCAGAGAAAACGTAAGAATAACCTTTACATCCAAAATAAAAAGTTATTTTTAAAAATGTACAAAAATATTCATTATAAAATAAACCATAAATGTACAGGTATAAACCTGAGTTTAATTTCGAATGTAGTATATTTATATTTAAGACCTTTTGTCTTCATAACAAGGCGAGCGTGTCGGCCACGGTCACGCGATCCACAATTTTATCTCCTACCAAAGAGTGCTCAACGCAGCTAAAGAAATTTTCACTTCAAAAATGCAAAATGAAAAGTTGATAAAATCCACATACGGGTTTTGACAGGCGCACCGGCAATATGTTACAATCCGTCAAACTTAGTCAACTTCCCTGTAGCCAAAATTGGAACTAATTTTTAATGCCTGTTTAGTTCTTGTTTTTATTTTATTTTTCGCGTCGCTGTAACCGGGTTAGAGAAATTTGTGGGACTCTTCTAATCCAATGGGACTATACTTGTCTTTGGCCAAGCCAAACGTTCACCGAAATGAATAGTGAATAAACCTTTGGTTATGTATACCTATAAAGCGTGTCTAATTTCCACGCGTCATGGGCGAGGTATGTTGTACCCATCTGGTACAAACGCAAGCCATGAACCAAGAATTGAATTGAATATCAAAGGAATAAACTACTTTCAATAATAGCATATAGATTGCACAAACAATTGCCAATATTTTAGTAGGGCTTGTTTAGCTACAAGCGAGCCCCACTCTGAATTTAGACAAAGAAACATGTTATTCTATCTCGTTCTATCACGAATAGGCATGATGACTGATTTTGAAAAATGGTCAGATTATGTTCGGAAGTGTCTACTATTTCGGAAAAATATCTTATTACAGCAGAAAAATAAGGTTTGGTAGATAAAATTGGCATTTGAAATTTAAATTTTAAAAATCACGCCGAAACGCTTGCGGGTGTCATGGCGTCGTTTGTGACGTCATGACGACGTATTGCTTTTACCAATGTACTCCAATGTACCTACTGTGTGCAGTAAACAATATGTCTTCGTACAGCAATTTAGATATTTTGTGTGAATAAAATGAATTCTAAAGTGTGTAAGTCGTGTGCGGTCCCCCAGTGTGATAACACATCAAAATTAACTCCAAGCAAGTTACCTATTTATTCACGCGCCACTTTAAAAAACAATGCGATCTAAGTGGCTTAATCTTGCACGGCGAGATCCTATAGCTATAGGGCTAAATTCTACTATTTATTTCTGCGAAGATGACTTTGACGAAGTTTTTGCTTTATTTTAATACTAGCTGATGCCCGCGACTTTGTCCGCGTGGATTGGGGTTTTTTTGGTTCCCGCGGGAACTCCTTAATTTTCCGGGATAAAAAGTATATATAAATCTTCCTCTTGAATCACTCTATCTATTAAAAAAAACCGCATCAAAATCAAGTTTTAAAGATCTGAGCATACATAGGAACAGACAGCGGGAAGCGACTTTGTTTTATACTATGTAGTGATGCTTAAAACACAAATAACTGCAAAAAGTTAGAGATGCGTGCTAAGAATCGAACCCCATACGCCCCGAATAGGAGGCAGACGTCATAGACGGCAATCACCGCTCATATTAAGATAGACGGTATAGTTTTAAAAAACAACATTTCATACCTCTAATACCTATCATGAAGTGCTTAATAAATAAAATAGCAGATTTTACGGGTTTAGAACCTATAAATTATTATGCTATTATTGTACTTACATAGAAGTTTTGACGTTGGAAATTCTGCTGAACAAAAGTCTTTGTGTGATGCAAGATACTTACCCAGCATCAACAAATCAATCCTGGGCAAATTAGAGCTAGTAGCTTTGGTAACTCCTTGATCCCTGGCTAACGATTTTTAATTTCTTGATTTTGAATTCGGTAAAACAAAACTAGATTATGGAAATGATGTTTGGGAAACAAAAAAAACACGAAAATACTTGATAATTTTTTTTAACACCTGTACTTATAGAGATTGTTGGTCGATTCATTCGCTTCAGTGGTGTTTTATACAATATGGCTGATTGCTGTATTTTATAGTTTTATTTTATCAAAATAAATAACAATCTCACTCGAAATAGAAAAATAAATACGTTTTTTATAATCCATGAATCCTATTTCATTAGATAAATTCATAATTTCATTGATTCTTGGATACTGTCATCATGCCTATTGGGTATTTGACAACTAGTCAAATCAGCAACTTTTTTTTTATACGTCAAAACGCGTGCTTAGTATGGATTTTGTATGAAATTTTAAGTTGTGACGTCATCAAAGTTCGACGCACTTTTTATACCTTAATCTATACTAGCAGGGGACGTGGACATTACGACTTTTGGGAGGTCTTTTATTTAAAAATCATTAAACAATAATTTATCTCACTAGTAGTCAAATACCCAATTAATAATTATACGGTAAGCATTCTTTTCTTGTGCGGCTGAAATGTGTAGCAGTCTACAGACTTTCTTTATCTCTGGATTATTCAGTTGTTATTCCATGGATGAAGGCATATAATATGAATTTGTTCCAAAAGTTTGGGGATAACCGACTTATTTTGTTTTTTAATTTCCCGCCATTTTACACTCAGCTCTCGTTATACAGATTTATTCGTTTATTTCAGGAAGTAGAATATGATTTGAATGTGATTTTCGCGAAATTGTCTGGAACTACAAGTTTTTCATATACATCCAGTTGGGGGACAAGTGAAGAGAAGTCAGAATCGGTCTCTATAGGTAAATCATTGAAAACATCATAACCATCTATCTTAAGTAAAGTCAGTTCAAATAGGTTCACATAGAGGTCAGTTTAGTATATTGTACCCATTTGGTACAAACGCAAGCCATAGAACCAATAATTGATTGATTACATACATAAAAGTAATTTGAGAAGAAATCTAAAATCACATTCTGACACCATTGTTTGCTGTCAAGTTGAAGACTTGGACAGCTGGGCGATTGTGTAAAACCTGCATCAATCATTGTTACAGTCTCAATTGTTTTCATTGGTTGAATTATTATCGATGATTATTTTTCAGTGTTGCCGTAAACTATTTTTCAATTACCCTGTAATTTTTAACCCATGTAAACTGACTTGATGAACAGACTTTATACCTTATAATTTTTACCCGGCTGCACCAAATGGACGTCAATGTTTTTTATTTAGACTTATTATGTATCCTTCCAGGAACCAGCACAGGCGTGGAGATAGAATTAAAACCGTACCAATCAGCATCGGCCGTTTTAACAGCTAACAAATGCTTATTAGAAATCCTAGTTGAATACGTCGTAACATTGAGAGGTAATGTCGTAAACTGTGTATTGACCGTCTTTGGTTTCGTGTTTTCTGTAGTAGGTAGTCTCTGTCTCTCTGCATCGTATTCCTCTTTTCTGAGGGTCGTGACTCGTGACCTTATTCCATTAATCACATAAACGGCAGGGGTTATCTTGGGATAATAATGATGTGGATTCCCAGGTCCTTTCGCAGTAGGTAGGTAGTAGGGCCCTGATAATTGAATAAAGTAGAAAGATTTTTTCAAATAGACTCGAATTGGACGACCTCCCTGGTGCAGTGATAATCGCTGTGGTCTTTTAATAATAATAAATAATAATAAATTCTCTTTATTTGTAGCGTCTATGGCTCACTTTGTTAGTATAAACAAAAACTTAAAAAACTAATGTTAGTATATATAAAACGACACAAAAATTATTTTAGACAATTACATATTACAATTTTTACAAATTTTAAAAATTCATTTATTACAATTTATTGTGGCCTCACCAACACGTGAATAATGTGTCCAAGCATTGGTGAGTCCACCTTACTCGCAAACATATTCAGGATGCGGTTGGTACTTGAGCGTAGCCTTGCCAGTAGTGATGACGCCTTCTTCCGCATTACGGCAAAGAAGTCATCAGTCCGCTCGTTCGCGAACATAGCCGACGCTGAACTAAACCGTGGCAAGCCCAACAGCATCCTGAAACCATTATTATATTGCACCCTCAGAGTGTCTATAGCCTTTTTCGAATAGTTGACCCACAGGCCTCCCTTTAAGTTGCAGGTCTCGGGTTCGATTCCCGGCAGAGTCAATTTGGGAATTTATAATTTCTAAATTTTCTCTGGTCTGGCCTGAACGGAGGTTTGGGCCGTAGCTAGTTAGGTACCACTAGTAAATATACACTAGTAATATACCTATGTTCGAAACTCTAATAGAACGAGGCCCTGACTGCCTCGTTGGTCTAGTGGTTAGCAGGTTCGATTGCGCCCGACGAGGACCTGGATTCGAGTTCCGGTCGGGCCATAACGAGTGTTGAGTTTTTCTGACAAGAAAATCTCAGCACTGGCCGGAGTTAGGAAGTTGGCGGTGTTTCACTCCCATGCCTCGGAGAGCGCACCCCCTGCGCCTAATCTCTCTCCGGTGGTGTCGGATTTTCCGTCCCATCGGGCTATGAGAGTAACGGAACAGAGAGTGCACATGTGAATGCACACCTGTGCACTATAACATCTCCCGCGCAGATATAGCTCTCTGGAGATAGGCCGCCGTGGCCGAAATTCGGTCGGGAGGACATTATTATTAGAGCGAGGCCCAATTAACACTTATCCGTTTTTTTATTCTAAAGGTTGTTGTTTGGTTCCTCAGGCAATGTGGCAGTGAACTTCAGAAGGAAACACAATGGTCACCACTTCTATGGCCCTTCTATCACCAGCGTGATGAAGAGTGGTGGGCTGGCGACGGAGAAGAGAGTGTTTGAAACTATCAGGCTTGGAGTGTTTATGGACTCCAGTTTGAAGGTTGTTGATAAGGAGTCGGGATTACCATTGTAGTGTGATAAAAATAAATAAATATGACAGTAATTTTTTTTCTATATTGAAAACCTTCCATAAGGTTGCCTCGTAGAGATCGCTTCAAAGCGATAAGGCCAATTGTACCATAGCTTTATTTCTATTGCGTATTTTATGTGTTTCTTGTATTAAAAAAATAAAATAAAATAGCTTTTTATTATTCCTTACATAACATTTACTTATTTTAACATTACATTTTACGTTGCACTTTACATTAACATTTTTCTTTTACTACATTTTACATTTACCTACAGCAGAGGTAGAGGTTCTACGAGAGATTTATAATGTTATTAGATAAGAGCTAAACTTAAAAACAATATCCATTTCATCCAACCACGATTGCTATCGTTACGCTCTAAATCAATTTGCGATCTAAACACAAAAGTATTCATTAATCGTTGAGTCTGCCGGCGTCCGTATCCGTAGATTAAATCGAATGACATGAAACGAGTCAAATTGACAGATATTATACTTCCTGTTTCAGGAGATATATAGACACATAATAATAATGCTAACAATACAAATCATGTCCGTGTGGAATGTTGGCAAGAATGCAGGCTGCATTTCCGCGCTGAGCAGCCATGCTGATCCTTTGCGTAAAAAATTGCAATATAAAACCACATCACTGAGCCAGTGAGGTCATAGTCTCTCTAAATACAATAGAACTGCACCATTAATATGTCATCAATAGAGGATCGTGACACGAAATTAACGTCGTTATTGATATTGGCCTTGATCCGGATTTGCCTGCGTGAAGATTCAATTATTTTTAACTGTCCTAGTGGTTAGCACTTAGACCTCCTTTTTGGGCCCGGGGTTCGATCCCCGAGCGCACTGCACTAACTTTTACGATATACGTTACGATAGTAAGTATATCGGAAAAGTACGATTGTATAATGTATATGTATAGGAGGGAGGGATAAATGATAATAAGTAATTTATCCCTCCCTCCCTCCCTGGCGCAGTGTTAGGCGCTGTTGTCTAACGTGCGGAGGTCTCGGGTTCGATTCCTGGCAGGGTCAGTTTGGGAATTTATAAATTCTGAATTTTCCCTGGTCTGATCCCACCACCCTACCGGCAAAGACGTGCCGCCAAGCGATTTAGGACTCCGGTACGATGACGTGTAGAAATCGATTAGGGGCATGGGTGAATTATAACTGCCATGCCCCTACCAGGTTAGCACGCTAGCATCTTAGACTGCATCATCACTTACCATCAGGTGAGATCGCAGTCAAGAGCTAACTTGTAGTGGAATGAAAAAATGACTAAAACTTTTACCATACCAACAATTGGGTATTTGACAACTAGTCAAATAAATTATTTTTAGTGATGATAAAAATCCTAAAAGACGTAACCACGTTTCCTATTAGTTCTAAGTGCGTCGAGCTATGATGACGTCACAATTAAGTATTTCATCCAAAATGCCATACTAAGCGCGAGATTTGGTGTTGAAAAAAAAATACTGGTATGACAACTTCTTTCGTGGATCGGGCTTTAATTGCGAAGATTGGGAGGCCCGGGGATCAAACCCGCGACCCCGTACAGTCCATGAGATCGTGTCTGAATTTCTGAACCACTAGGGTATCACCGCTTGCAATAATGAAAGCTAATAAGATCAAGACCAGCACATCTTAGCCGCAAAGCGATCTTCGTGAACTTATTGCCAGGGTGACCCAACTCATTGGCTTTTACAGGACAGTCCACTTTTTTTGTTACTTGCAAAGACGACGCAGCACCAAGCGATTAGTTAAGATAATAATTGAATCAGACTACATATAATATTGTAAAGGCGAAAGTTTGTATGTGTTTATGTTTGTTACTCCTTCACGCAAAACTGGACGGGTTTTGGCTGAAATTTGGAATAGAGATATGTTATAGCCTGGATTAAATTGGTTACTTTATCCCGCAAAATTAACCAAAAAAAACCTCAATCGCTAAGTTCCGAGTATCGTCTAGTCTAGTCTAGTACCTAATTTATACATGATTTATTTTTTTCACGTGGGACAACTTGCGCCACTCATGATCAGTCAAGACTCTACACCGGTTCGATTGATTTTCCTGAGAAGAGCCGGCTAGAGCCGTTCCGATGGCGTATGACCAATTATGGTTTCTATTTCCTATTTCTATGGGTTTAATATACAAACTGCCATATCCGTTCCATCCTGTTAGATTGATCACCTACCATCCAAGTGAGTTAGCAGACAAGAGCTAACTTGTAGTGGAATAAAAATCTGTTATATAATAATAATTATTATCATGACATTTATTTATTTGCGTTACATGCATAAAATGTCCACATCCTGTATTTAAAACATATATGTGGCAACCTTAATGCATTTAAGCAATCTATCGATTTATTTGGACAATAGCACATCTGGTACAGGTGTCGACATACGACACTGCAGGATACCACTTTAAACCACAATCCAAATCTTAGATCTTAGTCTCTATCTTAATGGAATAAAGTTTAGATTATTTTAGAAAATAGTTTCGGGAATGTAATAAATAATTTGGTAAAATAAGGACATATATAAAGAAAATCCATATTGCAAACCCCTAACCTCTATCTCAAAGAAATAATGTCTATATCTACGTGGCAAATGTGTTTCCTAAGTTGGTTAAATGGTGTGTATGGTTGATTTGGATACAGTATAAATAGTGGGATGAAATTGGGATGATACACATTCAAGTGTCATTGGTTAATTTGAGAAGATCTCTCAATTAGAGAATAGGTAACATAAGCCTAAAATAAAATTCTATTTATTTAAATTACGTAGGTAGGTAATAATACCTTATCTAAGATTCTAATTATTTTTTTTAAATTACCGGCCTAAACATTAATAATTATGAAATCAGATTTAGCCAAAAAATTAACAGTTTAACTAAGCGACAATACATCTTATACTTGATAGTCTGCAATCAAACTTGCTGGTAGGTAAGTGGTGATGCAGCCTAAGATCACTTACCTTGCTAGACGCTTGCTTAGAAGGTGCATATTCACTCTTGGTTTGAAGATACCGTAAGTATAAAAAGGTGTTTTGAACCTAAACATTGTGTTATGTACCTCAGATAGCCCGCTGGTTGAAACTGTAGCCATAAGTTGATGAATCGTTTTCAACTTCAATAAGTTGAAGATGACATTTATTCTGAACACAGGTATCTTTCTGTGGCACAGCAACTTATCATTGAACTAAAAATCTAAATATTGTTTCAGAAAACCACAGATCTTATAGGAAATGACGGTAAACATTTTTTCTACCTTTTTTTGTTGATTTTCTAGCATTAGACTACTACATTACTGAATTACATGTCCTGTGTCCATTATAATTCATTGAATAATCTGTTACAGATCTTCACATTCATTAGTTTGCTGGCATGTGCACTAGCTGAACCACCAGTGGGGTAAGACATTGCAAAAAAAACTAAAATTAGTAAAAAATAGTAAAAATACCTAAAGGTAGGTATGTAAAAACTACGAATGAAATCAAACTTGGATAGTTTGACATTCCACTGTCTCAACCGATCGTCCACTGCTGGACATTTTAAGTCTATTTTAGGGATTCCCACACTCCATGGAGTTTCCAGCCAGAGAATTCCAGCAGGATGCTGAACACTGCATGTGTGTTATGTTATCAGATATTGTTGGAGTTTCCAATCTTGATAATAATTGTGATCTAATTTTTTCAGGAACGGTTATGCTGCAGCAAGATCAAGCCATGATTATCACGGTCTAGGGAACCAAAGATCTCTGTCACAAGAATATGGTGTGCCAGCATTAGGAGCAAGAAGCAACTATGCTAATGACGCGAGATCACAACTGTCGTACGATCAAGCCGGAAATGCACCGTCTCAAGAATACGGAACTCCTGGCTTCCGTTCCACATCTCAGGAATTTGGTCCAAACACCAGAACTGGTTTTTCCCAAGGATATGGATTGTCAAATGCGAGGTCAAGTCATTCTCAAGAATACAAGCCTCCTAACACCCGGCTAGGACTGTCTCAAAATTTTGGAGCACCTAAAGCTAGGTCAGGATTATCCCCAGAATATAGTAAACTTAATACCAGGTCAGGTCCAGGAATATCCCAAGAATATGGCCTACCTAACTCCCGAAGCATCTCTCAACAATATACTTCTCCTAACTTACGCCATTCTGCCACAGATTATACTAGATCTCAAGATTACAGCATATCTGGATCTCATTTGTCTCAAGAGTATGGGACTCCTCAATTGAGAAGTTCGCAAGACTATGCCGATGTCCCATCAGATTCCTATGGAACACCTCTTCAAAGATCTTCCCAAGGACTATCAGATTATAAGCCTTCGGACGAATATGGTCTGCCATCTCAAAGGAATTTTGATCAGTCACCATCAGAGAAAAACGGACAGCCTAGCTTTGGGAATTCTCAGTCTTACAACCCTAGCTCCCAAGGTTCTGGAAGATTCAACAAAGGTTCTACATCTTCTAGATCTTTCCAATCTTCATTTGGTTCAAGAAGCCCATCTCAATCTTTTGGAACCCCTCAATCCTCATCATACTTGGCACCTAGTGCAAGGAGTATTGACTCTTACTCCCCAGCCGTAAAGTCGATTTCTGCAACATATTTGCCAAGTTCCAGGAGTGTTTCTCAGACTTACGGAGCGCCTGAAGGAAGGCGCTTGTCTACTGATTTAAGTGCTCCTGATGCCAGAGGTCTTAACACAAATGCTTACGCTTCTTCATTTGATACAGCCAGGTTTGTACTTTTTAATATTAATTGTTCTTATCAATCCTACGAAAAATTACGTTAATAAGTTCCACTAGAACTTCTCTTATTCTTTGTTGTTTTCCATCTATACTTACTTACTTACTTACTAATATTATAAATGCGAAAGTTTAGATGGATGTATGGATGGATAAAATGTTTGTTACTCAATCACGCAAGAACGGCAGAACGGATCAAGATGTAATTTGGCACGGAGATAGATTATAGTCTGGAATAACATATACAATACTTTTTATCCCGGAAAATTAATGATTTCCCGCGGGACATACCTAGTCCAAAATAAATCTTCGTGAGTAGCTAACTCAAAACCAGTAAATCTCGTACGTACGAGTATATATGGATGTTATGAACTATGTAGTATCCTTGAATTTTTCTCAGAATGTTTCAACTCGTGTCAGTATTTTGTAAAAACCAAATATTGTCTTAAGTTTTAAGGGAACGTCAGAGGAGCCCGATCAAACTATCCCCTGGCGTGGCTTACACTCTACACCAGTGTCCTGGGCCAACATTCATCCTAAAGCTTAGAACTATCTATGGCGACCTTATCCAAAAATATATTCAACATTCAAGATTAATTTATTGCAAATTTTGGGTTTTCATTAGTTCTTAATATGATATAGTTGTGTACATCCAAATACCTTAAATATACGTCATGCAATATTATAAAGTTATTGCATATTACATAACTAGCTGATGCCCGCGACTTCGCTCGCGTGGTTTAAGTTATTTTTATTGAACTCTTTAATTTTATGGGATAAAAAGTAGCCTATGGTACTCTCCAGTCCTCAACTATACCCATGCCAAAAATCACGTCGATCCGTTGCTCCGTTGCGACGTGATTGAAGGAAAAACCAACAAACACACTTTCGCATTTATAATATTAGTATGATGTTTCATTAAAACAGCGTTATTATAATTAATTATGTTATAATTTACATACTAAAATATCAATATAATTCCACAGATCTTTCCCATCAACTAAGTACGATGCACCTGCCACCCGAGACGCCATGCCATCAGAGCAGTATGGAGTACCAGAGCAGTATGATGCGCTCTCCAGCCAGGGTTACAGCTATGCGAGGAATGCACTTGATGAGCTGGTGAATCAGGTGAGTTTAAACCCTATTCGGTCGGGAGGACATTATGTCCTATGATTAGCCATCTGCGCGGGAGATATTATAGTACACAAGTGTGTGCGCATACACACGGGCACTCTCTGTTCCTTTTACTCTCATAGCCCGATGGGACGGAAAATCCGGGCCGGAGAGAGATCAGGCGCAGGACCGACGGCTTTAAGTGCTCTCTGAGGCACGGAGGTGAAACACCGTTAACCATCTAACTTATAACTAGATTACGAAGTGATAAAGCCCCGTCACAAAATAAAGATTAAAAATAAACTCGATTGGAGCAGCGTGGTGGGTGTTAGCTCAAATTCCCACTCTCCTATGAGAATGGAGCCCTGTGCCCAGCAGTGGGACGTTAATGGACTGTAGTGTGGTAGTGGTAAACTTCAATTCGTTGCGATCTCACCTGTTGGTAAGTGAAGAAGCAGTCTAAGAATGTCGCGGACTTATTAAGGGCCATGGCAGTTATATTAAACTAACTAACTAGGTAACTACTAACTAGCCACAGCCGAAGCCTCACACCAGGCAAATGGATATTGACTATTGGTAATTGAAATATGATCGCAATTCTTCCACAGGAGCCAGCAAACTACGACTTTGGCTACAAAGTGAGCGATTACATAAGCGGCAGCGACTTTGGGCACACGGAAAGCAGACAAGAGAATAAAGCTGAGGGGTCATACTTCGTGGTGCTTCCAGATGGTACTAAACAGGTAAAAACTTGCTTCGCTAGCTCATTGAATCCTCAGTGAAGGTTTTCCCTCTGATTTTACAATCCATCCTTTTTATTCTGGTTAACACAAGCGACTTACCCATCTATCAGTCTATCTGTCTTACTTAATATTGTAAAAACCGTTAGATTATAATCTAACTCGTGAAATTGTAAACTGTCGGAAGATTGTGAACCGTTCAATGCTCTGAGTGTCAATTTTTTAAATATCCATTGTATTTACGTTTTCTTGTCTGTTTCTTGTAGGTTAGGTTAGGGTTCGACATAAATAACCAAGTAGTAACCATTAGGTTCTATCATGTTAATATACTTAACAGATTACAATCTACCGAAAAATAATGCGTTAAATTATAATCTTTCGACAGTTTACAATTTCGTGAGTTAGATTATAATCTAACGGTTTTTACAATCTAACGGTGACATATATATGTGAATTTGCCCTAAGAGGTTATGCGTTTGTTTGTTTGTGCACTTCTTTGTCACCATTTTCCTGGAAAACTACTGGATTGATTATTAAGTGGGTTTTTGCATTAGATATGTGTGCCCCTTGAGAAGTAAGTAAGTAAAAACACTTTATTACACACAAACAAATAACAGAACAGAGGTAAAACAAAACGTGACAGAATTTACAACTTGTTACGGTGTAAAGGCGGCCTTATCACTATGAGTGAGAAGGTTCTTAGATGTTTATTTAGGCCGTATTCCACCACGCCGGTCAACAAGAGGCCATCCGATAGTAATTGCCATTTTTCTGACAAACTACTGGGTCATAGCTGCAGTTATGAAAAGTTCTCATTATTGTTTAAAAAATAGAAGCAAATAAGCGCTGCATGCAGGTCGTCGAGGATTTTTTTATGGATGGAAGTTCAGATCCTGCCGGTTCCGCAATTTTTGATATTTATTTAAGAATAGTTTAGTCTATTTCAGTCGGTTGTGTTTTTCTATAACAAGTTAGCCCTTGTCTGCCATTTCAACCTAGTGGTAACAATGAAAGAATCTAAGATGGAAGCGGGCTATGGTAATTTTATTAAATTCGTTTGCCTGTTCGGTTTCTACGTGAAAAGCTTAATTACTTACCGGCACGTCTTTGGCGGAAACTTGGGAAGTGGAAACTTGTACTTTTAGCGCACATCAGACTTTTTGAAAGTATTTGAAATTAAAAAAAAAAAATTATAAAAATAATTGCCATGGTCATTACTTAAAATTTTGCCTTATCTAAATAATGTATTTTTTTAATGTCATACTGTTTCTGTGTTTTGTTAACTATAGGTTTTTAAAATTGCCTGAAATAATAAATATTTATTAATATTTTAAATTCATGCTGGCAATACATACCTCCGACTTATAAGACCAATTTAAAGAACCCTGCTACAAAAAAGGTCATCTTTTATACTCTACTTCTCTTCTCTCTCTCTCTTCGTTATCAAGGGTATGTGGGATCTGCCAATCCGCACTTGGCCAGCGTGGTGGACCATGACCAAACCCTTCATTCTGAGTGATCACTCCAATTCTAAGTAACATAACATGATCTCCCTGATGCAGTATTGAGCGCTGTTGTCTTAACGTGCGGAGGTCCCGATTTCGATTCCCGGGAAGGTCAATTTGGGAATTTATAATTTCTGAATTTTCACTGTTAAAGCCTTGTGGGATGCTTCGGCCGTGGCTAGTTACCACCGTACCGGCAAAGACGTTCCATTACGATGCCATGTAGAAACCGATTAGGGGTTTGGGTTTAATATAACTGACATGCCCCTTACAGGTTAGCCCGCTACCATCTTAGACTGCATCATCACTTACCAACAGGTGACATCGCAGTGAAAGGCTAACTTGCAGTAGATTAAAAAATTAACTAAAGTAATCATTCTTCTTACAGACTGTAGACTACGAAGCCGATGAGCGTGGTTTCAAACCAAGGATCTCAGTGGAGCCAGCTGAATCTAGGACTGGATACGATGAAAACGCGGCCGATCTCACCCGATCTACTGATGGACCTTATTAGAACTGTGATAATGACCAAATTCCCGTGCCATGGATTACTGTGGGCTTACTACCATCGCTGAAGTATTATTTAAAAATTGACATTTTACTTGCTGTACCTTGACGTCCTTGAAAATAAGGATTATAATTCTAAAACACGAACGTCAACAATATTAAAACAATACGATGGTTGTAGGTATACCCCCTGTGGGGTTACTACCATAGCTGAAAGCGGTATTATTTAAAAATTGACATTTTATATGACGTAACTTGACGTCCCTAAAATTAGTATATAAGTATGTATAAGTGTGATTCTGAAAGGAGCGCCAACAAGATTAAAATAATACTGTTTTAAGCGATGGTTGTATACCCCTTGTGGGTTTACTATATAACTAAAAGCAGTAATTAAAAAAATATATATTTATGATGTAGCTTCACGTCCCTAAAATAAGGATTATTATTCTGAAAATGGAGCACCTACAAGATTAAAATACCACTGCTTTATGCCATGGTTGTAAGCCCCCCTGATGACTTACGACGCCTGAAGAGGCCAATCACCAATGTTTTCGTCTAAATCTTAGCTCTATTTTTCTTCTTTATTAGCTTTTTCTTAAAGAAGAGATATCTCTTACTTCTTCTTTGTGGGCTTTTAAAGGTTTTGACGAAAACGGCAATAAGCGGCTTTAGTTGCAATACTCATTATTTATTTTTTGTAGCAAGATAAAAATGTAAAAAAAATTACCTCATAGAGTGTAAGATGATACGCTTGTAGTAAAATATTTAAAGTGCAAATAAAAAACGATTTTATATTAATAATTTCTTTCAACTTTTCCCTTTTAAGCTTCCTTTACTCTCCAAACCTTTGAAATTGTATTAAAAAACTATAGTAATATATACCTAGGAAATAATTTAGAATGAACAACAAGTTAATTATTGTACTTTAATTATGGAAGGGCCTAATAAGATGTTCCATGGAAAGGCTGAACCCCTACTTCAGCCTAAAACCACAAAATATTTTAGAGGCCCAATTTTGTAAGAAATCTTAATTGGGTATTTGACTACTACTCAAATAAATTATTTTTGTGTGGTTATTAAATAGAGGATCTCCCAAAAGTCGTAATATCCACGTCCTCTGTTGTAGTTTTATGTTGAATAACTACTTTAAACTATCGATTAAAGTAAAAAAGTGCGTCGAACTTTGATGACGTCATTATTCAATATTTCAAACAAAATACTAAGCACGAGCTTTGACGTTTGAAAAAAAATGCTGATTTGACTAGTTGTCAAATACCCAATTGGGGGGCAAGTCCTGTACTTTATTTTTGGAATCAGTGTACTACCAAATATGGTGTGCAATTATTAGCACTTTAAGCATAATATTATGTAAGACATGACATCAAAACAAAGAAACCACAACGGGAGAAAAAGTCAAAAGCGCTTTAGAAATAAAAGTGGTTATCTAAATTCAGTTAATGAATAGGTTTCTAGGAAAACTCAAAACAAAATAAATGTATGACTTTTAACACATTTAATACGATCATGCCGCATACACCTAAATCAGAAACAGAGTGAAATCAGGTGAATGAGTGAATCACCCCGATTTCACCAAACCAGAAATTCGCGAAGGAGGTCCTGAACGAATGTCGATTAAGTGAAGCTGAATGAATAGGCGACGAAGCAAGTTAAATAAGTAAAAACACTTAATTACACACAAATAAATAACAGAACAGAGGTAACACGAATCGTGATATTTACAAATTGTTACTGTGTAAAGGTGGCCTTATCTGATCACTACGAGTGATCTCTTCCAGGTAACCTATAAGAAAGGAGATTTGTGGCATGGTGACAGGGTTTTGAAGGACATGATGAAATTTTTTTGATTTGCCATTGCGTATAAAGCAGAGATTTATTATATACTAGATGATGCCCGCGACTTCGTCCGCGTGGATTAAGGTTTTTTTGATTCCCGCGGGAACTATTTAATTTTCCGGGATAAAAAGTAGCCTACGTTCTTCCCCTGGATACAAACTTTCTCTATACTTACCAAATTTAATCAAAATCGGTTGAAGATATATTTTTTTGGATTCCCGCGGGAACTCTTGAATTTTACAGGATAAAAAGTAGCCTATGTCCTTCCCCGAAATACAAACTATCTCTGTACCAAATTTCATCAAAATCGGTTGAACAGATGGGCCGTGAAAACGTAGCAGACAGACACTTTCGCATTTATAATATTAGTATGGACTAGTAAGTCCACCGGTATAAAGACTGAGTTTAACAGCGTTTGTCAAGTGAAGGTTATAATACTATTGATTATTTTCTTAGGGACATAGTTGCATGAAAGCAACCGGCTTCGCATCTGTCTGTCAACCCCCTTTTTCTCGGGAATGCGTGGAGTATCAAATACTTATGTCTACGGCCCTGCTGTAAAAAATCAAGCTTCGACAACGCAAATGATTATGCTGCATATTTTGTCACTCGCCAATAAATTAAAACTTATTATAGGGTTTTTCCCGTTGATTTAGAATCATGAAATTTGACAAGAAGCAAGGTTTCATCAAAAGTATAGGAAAAGATACGAAAATCGTTATAATTAACGATTATTAGGGTTAATTAATTACTTAATTAGGGTTCCGTATTCAAGGGGGTGTCGAATTGTTTGTCGGTCGCTACCAGTAATACGCCTTATAATATATTGCACTCAAATTATCCTCTGAAAAGGTGTCAGAGTCCTGACTTCTGTCTTGTTATTTACGAAAATATTCTATATTGTGTGATGGTAAGGAACCCTTTGTGCATGTGCATGTGCACTAGCCCTTGACTGGTTTTCTTTATATGAAAAGACTTAAAAGAACAACTACCGCTGAATGAGGACAGATGTAGCCCGTATTGTAGAACCGACATCGCAACGACTGTAAACTGTTACAGAAAATACGAGAATAAGATACAGTTACGATTTGTATAATTTAGGTACGAAATTAAGATCTGTAAAAGTTGTTTTCTAAAAAATGATATGAAATGTGCACATTTCATACCCTGTAAATGAGTTCGAAAGTTAAACTTCCCGGCCTAGGCCAGTAAAGAATGTATGTATTTTCATTACATATCATAAGTTTGAATTTGGAATCTTTCTTCCTGAATATCTTGTAACTTGTTATAATGTTCTTTGGCCTAAATAGTTTAAATTTGGAACTCTACCGTATTACGCGTTCAGCACTCACAGCGCAAAATAAATAATTTAATAGTTACATACTTCCCTATTATATTTCTTTCTATGTTAAGATGGTTAATTATATTGTGTTAAATTATTGTCATAGGTCATGCTTACTATGGGAATCAATGGTGCGTGCAGAACTATAGAGTTAGCTAATATCAACACCAAAGACGTTGAATATCACGATTATATAGTATTGGTGCAGTTACGGGATACTAAAACAAAACTTGACCGAACGTTTGTGATCCGCGAGGAATTCATCAAATATTATATAAAAAAATACCAGGAACTTCGACCTAAGGATACGAAATCATATTTCTTAAGTAGGTTGCTTTTTTATTTACTTTCTTTTAATTACATAATATAATATATTTAAAAAAAAAAGTCACTTGCTTCATTTTTTAGAAAAGCACTATACACACCTCGACCGGGAGAGCATTTCTGCAATCTCATTAGCCACAGTCTAACTAACACTCGACCAGAAAACGCGTACTTCGGTCTCGCGATGTAATATACTATTGTTTATTTCCCTCGTTCGTTTGTTTGTTTGTAAAGTAAGTTAAACTGCACCGGTTTCTACGTGACATCGTCCCGGACGCGTACGAGAGTGTTAAATAATAATTAGCACTACTCAATTATCACTCAATGATCAAACACGATTATTAGAAAAATATAAACACTACGTGCGACCTTACCGAAAAGCTGTAGCTAACCGTGATTGATATTATCACGATGCGACCTACAACGTAGAAACGTATGCGCACCCTCACTCTAGATGATTTTCGAGCCGAGTTTCTTGCTGGTTCTTCTCGGTAGGAATGGTATTCCGAACCAGTGGTAGATTCACTCGACGATTCAAAAGCACTTAAAAAGTTCATTTGAATAAAAAACATTTGAATTTGAATTCGATTCCCGCGACTTCCCGCGTCGTTTGAGATTTTAATTTTTCGGGATAAAAAGTAGCCTATGGCCTTTCCTGGGATATAATCTACCTGTACCAAATTTCATTAAAATCAGTTAAGCAGATGGGCCGCAAAAACGTAACAGGCAGACATACAGACAATCATACTTTCGCATTTATAATATTAGTATGGATATGGATTTTCGGCCAGTGATGACAAGGCTTTTGGCGAAGATCTATCGCATTATGGCTCCATGTGACATTTTTTGTAATGTACTTGAAATAATAATGGGCGCATAATATTTTTTTTGTGTTACTTTTGCAGTCATTTCTTTATTTAACATAGATCTTCTGCATTTTTTTAAGTTTTAACAACAGCTCCATGCATCTGTTGTTCCAAGTATCGCATTGACCTTGAAAGTGCGTCTATTGAGTCGCTAATGAGACGCAATTTTTCATCCCCTTCTTAGTACAGCTTTGGCGCAGTATAAAAGAACTTAGAACTAGGACGATCGCATTATTGTTGTATTTTATCCACTCTACTACATTTGTTGTGCTGCGTTTTTTGTTATTAAGATGACGGTAAGGTATAATTTTATTTTAACCAATTTATGTGATTTTTTATTTAATTATTATAAAGTAGTAATCTATTAGCTATAAACTAATCTATATCCATGCTAAAAATATTATGTGAAAGTGTGTCTGTTTGTCTGTTTGCTACGCTTTCACGGCCCATCTTTTCAACCGATTTTGACGTTTGGTACAAAAATAGTTACATAGCGGAGACGGTCAAAGTCTACATATTAAATTCATAAAAAATTTAAAAGTACACCAAGGGATTTTAAAAACATTCTATAAGTTTATAGGATAAAGTAATTATTATTTTATTTCAGAGTCGGGTTATAGTTTTCTTGGTTGCCTCATTAGCATTTTCTGCGGCGGAACTCCCGCCATCTAACAGGTAAAATCTTATAAAGCCCTTATAAAGGTATTCTTAGTACTTTCAAGGCAAGAGTGAATAGGCATCTCCTAGGCAAACGCACTCCGACCGAGACCTCATCATTGCTTTGTATTGTCGTCAAGCGCACGTCTATTCTTTGATTTTAAAAAAAAACTCCTCAGCAAGTCAGCTAGTGTGTTTTCACCCTAAGCCCAGGCGCCCACAACTTTTAAGGAACAAAGATTCGACGTAATTTATGTGCTTTAAAGCTCCCCTATACCTAAAAATGCGCGCGCCGAAGTTTCGCACTAACGTTTTGTTTTGTCCTGCCAGTAATTTATAATCTTTATTCAAATAAAAACTATGAAATGAAATAAAATCTGAGTTAAAACTAAATTAAATTGTGTGCTTTCAATTTTCGTCAAACAAGTCGACACGTCAATTATGCCTATAGAATGTAATAATAAGTCTAGGTTATATAAAAAGTCTAGGTCGGAGCAAGTTTGCCCAGTATATTATTCTATGTTAGAAGATGCCAAGCCCTTTTTTTTTATTCACTACAAGGTAATAAGAGCTTGACTGCGATCTCACCTGATGGTAAGTGATGATGCAGTCAAGATAATAGCGGGCAAATCTGTTAGGGGCAGGGCAGTTATATTAAACCCATACCCCTATTTGGTTTCTACACGGCATCGTACCGGAACGCGTAATCGCTTGGCGGCACGTCTTTGCCGGTAAGTTGGTAACTAGCCACGGCCGAATAAATAAAATCCCGAATTGACCCTGCCGGGGATCGAACCCGGGATCTCCGCACGTTAAGATAACAGCGCTACACACTGCGCCACGGAGGTCGTCGAAATCATACATCGGTCGCCCTATTCATACATCGATGCTAGTCACTCTTGTTTCGAAGGTGTTTGAGTACCTAATACGTACCTACATTTCTTAGCGGTTCGTATCAGAATCCATATTCCTTATTATCCATACATATATTATAAATACGAAAGTGTGTATGTCTGTCAGTCTGCTACGCTTTCACATCCCATATGCTCAACCGATTTTGATGAAATTTGGTACAGAGGTAGACTATATCCAGGGGAAGGACATAGGCTACATTTTATCCCAGAAAATTAAGGAGTTCCCGCGAGAATTCAAAAAAGCTTAATCCACGCGGATGAAGTCGCGGACATTATCTAGTCCTTGCTAATATTATAAACGCGAAAGTTAGTAAGTATGGATGTATGGATATATGGATGTATGGATGTATGGGTTTATGGATGTTTGTTACTCTTTCACGCCAGAAAGGCTGAATGGATCTGGATGAAATTTGGGACAGGGATAGATTATATTCTGGAATAACACATAGGCTACTTTTTATTCCGGAAAATTAAAGAGTTCCCGCGGGAACCAAAAAACCTCAATCCACGCGGACGAAGTCGTGGGCATACATACATCATCATAAATACATACATCGTGCGAGTGGATGTCAACCATAGACGACAACGCCATTTCTAGCTGTTCAAGCTTCAACTTCTATTCATATAGACTTTTAAAAGTGCTTTTGAACTTGATTGTATATTATTATTATCGTTCCATCAGCTACCTCCCACCATCACCAAACAACCGCAATCCTGGATATCCTCAGGGCCCTCAGTCTGGAGCCTCATTCCAAGGGGCGCCAGAAGTCATTGCAGCCAGGACTCTGGAGCTAGGAGCTCATGGAAGTAGAAACGGCTTTTCCAGGTTACTTTTTATTTTTTTTATTCACTAAAGTTAGTCCTTGACTGCGATCTCACCTGATGATAAGTGATGATGCAGTCTAAGATGGTTACTTTATACTATACTTTATACTATACTCTATACTATTACGTAGTATTTATATGGGGTCGCTTTTGCAATTTCTGAATTTTCTCTGGGCTGGTCTGGCGGGAGGCTCTGGCCGTGGCTAGTTACCACCCTACCGGTAAAGGCGTACCGCCAAGCGATTTATTGTTCCGGTGCCGTCTAGAGGCCTATGGGTTTAATATTACAGAATATAACTGCCACATCCCCAACAGTTTAGCCCGCTACCATCTTAGACTGAAGCATCACTTACAATCAGGTGAGATTGCAGATGGCCGAAACCTCCCACCAGGCCAGACTAGAAAAAATTCAGAAATTACAAATTCCCAATGACCCTTCCAGGGATCGAATCTGCCACCTCTGAACCTCCCACTTATAAGACACACAGCAGGTACTAAAATTTTACAATGCACACAGCGCTCACCACTGTGCCAAGGAGGTCGTCAATATGTTATAATCGTCAATGTTCTCAAAGGTGTGTAAAGTCTGGGTGACTTTGATCCGCACTTGGCCAGCGTGGTGGCTATGGTAACCCATCTCATTGAAAAAAAAAAGTGTTCGCCAATGGTCTCACAGACAACATAGATGAAATACTTACAGATGTACAATTTCGTCTGTGACACCACCCAGGTTGGGTGAACTGCTCATCGCTAAGCCCTGCATTACTAACAAATTGCATACAAAGCAAGGCGTTGGTTTTCAGCTATGACCCGGATGTGATTGCGAGGTTGTAAAGGGAGATTCGTGCTTAATGCAACTACCTCGTTGGTCTAGTGGTTGGCATGTTCGACTGCGCCCGACGAGGTCCCGGGTTCGAGTTCCGGATCCGGGCCATAATACTAAGTATTGGGTTTTTCTAACTAGCAATTCTCAGCACTAGCCCGGAGTTAGGAAGTTGGTGTGTGGGTGTTTCATCCTCGTGCCTCGGAGATCACGTTAAGCCGTCGGTTCTTGTTATTATCACTAACATGATAATAGTCGTCAAAGTCGCCAATCCGCATAGGAGCAGCGTGGTGGGTCTAAGCTCTAATTCCCTCTCTCCTATGAGAGTGGAGGCCTATGCCCAGCAGTGGGACGTTAATGGGCTGTAGTGTAGAGGATGGAGATGGGCCAAAACTATTGTTGTCTTTCAGGAGCAGACCCCTTAGCAATGTAGCCCAGGGAAAGTTAGGAGCCGGTGGCAGTCAGGATTACGATGAGATATCTGCGCTTTACAGAAAGAACGAAATCGATGCTAATTCGGTAAGTGGGTAAATTCTTCTTCTGTAATCATTCTACTCTGATATCTCCAAGCGATAAGACAGATGATCCCCTGTCCTCGTTGTTAAACAGACCAAGCAGTTATTAGCAGTGCATGGAGTCTTACTTTTCGTTCTACAGGATATATTTTGGAGAGTGACTACTAACGATAGTAGAAAGGTTAGGGATAGGTTAGGTTAGGTTAGGTTAGGGAGACAGTAGATGCTGACCTTGAAGATGTCTTGCGTTACGAATAGCAACGCATCTTCAAATTCAGCATCCGTACATAATCGGAAGTCCAAGGACGTGTACAAAGCGATTTACCTACTTCCTTGTTTCTAATCCGAACCGGATATTATGGATTCTGTATACAGGAACCGGCGAACTACAACTTTGGCTACATGGTGGCCGACTATGAAGGCTCTGATTTCGGACATCACGAGGAACGGCTGGAAGAGAAGGCTCAGGGCGCATACCACGTGGTGCTGCCTAATGGAAGAAAACAGGTATACGAACTTACCAAGCTCCATCCACTGGTTTTAAATATTATATTCCGATACTGACTGATCAGACAGACGCTGTCCTGTCAAAATTTCAATAAATTGAATTTATACAAAAAGCCCATATTCGATTCAATATTTATTTATTAAATTTCAAAAGAACATGATTGTGATAATCAATTACGGTATCTTAAAACTAAAGCTATGAGGGTTCCAAACGCACCCTTGTCTGAGAAGAGCCCACGACAATCTCAGCCGGGTTAAAAAAGATTAGAAAGAGTCCAAAGGATAAAGCAATTTAATTTCTTCGGACTACCACGAACATTTAAAGTAAAATGTTATTTTAAATGTGCGTGGTTCCAGCCATACTTACTCAAGTGGACCGAAAAGCATTTTCATTTTTAGTTTATACTAGCCAAACCCGGGACCTCCGCACGTTAACACTACAGAGCTCAACACTACGCCAGAGAGGTCGTCAAATAAGGCTTTCATTTTTTGATAGCAATTGAGTAGGTCTATGCCACTATAGAAGAGAGGAGGAGGCCGAAAGTCTAAGCCACTTTATAGCTATCACATAACACATCTTTATAAAAATGGTATTTTGGTAATTATGGCACTAACTATGGCAAAAATATTGGTTACAGACCGTTAGCTACGAAGCAGATGAGAACGGGTTCAAACCCCAGATCTCGTACCGGGATGCAGAAGAACCGAACCGTTCCGCCGGGTACGATGCCAACACCCGTAGCCATGGAAACGGATACCAGAACGGCGGCCATGATGATATCCGTGGATATTGACTCAAAATGTGGTTGATTGTAATGTTTATTATATTGTGCTTACAATAAAATATACTTATTCTATTTTATACACATTGTTATTATTAGTAGCCCCCGGTGTAAACTTTTATTAACTTCACCTGTAACTACTTACCTATAAGTGAAAAAATATGTCAATTTATAAGATCAGTGGTCCGACCCAAACTAGTTTTTACGACCGACACCGAAACTTTCATATAAGGTCATGTTTTGCGGGAAAAATTAAGTAAAAGGTTTACTTTTATCACAAAAAAATAAACAATCTATCGCAGCGCGAAAACTTCCCTAATGTTGATTTGGTTTCAGCCATAGCTTCGGCTGGATTGCAGGCGAAACCCTTTTTTTACCGAAACAAGGCCGAAACCAAAACCGAAAGTTCGGTCGGAAAATAGAAAAAATCTTAAACGTCGAATTTACTCACCTTTTGTACTGAAACTGTTAATTATTTTCGTTAACCTACTTATTTAATATCTTTATAGTTAGTATTGATGACAATATGATAATGTACTTAACTTTAACTTAAGTTTACGATTTAGGTAAGTAGCAATGCATTATTGAATGGAGTCAGGACGTCGTTTTCATTTAATACCTCTAGTACCTAGTCTCAACAATACTAGGAAATCACGGTCATCAATTAATTGCGGATAACCACACAGCGTTAGCATAATAGTAATCGTACAGTGGGTCGACGCCCATGCACAATAATTTACAGACCTAGCTACCATTACAGTAACTTGTAGCACCTAGTGAGTGAGTACTCGGTTGAGAGAGGTGTGAAACTGTATACTTACGAACTTACAGATGTAAGAATTGTTCCAAAAACTGATCCACGCCTCTGGGGACCAAAGAGTTGGCGCTTATTTAGCCCAAAGGCTTGTTATTCAACGTGGTAATAGCAGAGTAAACAGATCTGTTTACTGTGGTAATAGCGCCAGTGTTTTGGGCACCATGCCCATTGACGATCATTTGGACGGCATGTATTTTTTGTAAATATATTTAGTTTTTTTAAAATTTATTGTTTCTTCATTGTTCACTTATGATTGACCGGATAATCTTTAATGTTTATATATGACTTTAATTATGTATTGTATTAGAACTAGACATAATTGTATTATTTTAATATTATTAATAATTGTTGTACAATATTAATTGAGAGTTAAAGTGACCATATTTTGTACTGAAAATTCCTCCGTCACGTGGCACGTCCCTGTTACCCTACCTCACAGCGTTGTTCTGTCTAGTCTAGAGTCTAGACGCCTCCGTCGAACAACTGGTAAGACGAAACGTCATCTCCTTAAACTGCGGTATTACCATGAAGGATGGCAAACAATACGCACGTTTTTTAGTTATGTTTGTCTTCACTAATCGTGATCTTGAAATACATATTTAATTGTTCATGTTGAACTGCGACTTCTTTTACGTTTTGGTTCGCATGGAGTATCAATTTTAGTAACTACCTAATTACTAGATGATGACCGCGACCGCATGGATTAAGTTCTTATTAATTCCCGGGGGAACAAAATATTGTTGAAATCGGTTTGATGGATGCGCCGTGAAAAGGCTGAAGGTGAAGGGACAGACATTTTTTTTCGATTTAGGTACTTTTGGTATATATTTATGTAAATGTGTACTTTTTAAATCCTAATAACAAAAATATCAAATTAAAACTATGAAATTCATTATAATCTAAGTAAAAAACTAAACATAAAAATCATCCAAACCGCTGAAATGAGGCAACGTCCCAGAACGCTGGCTGCGTTACCCGTCTGAATAGCCAAAACTATACTTAATTTTCTGGGATAAAATGTAGATAACCTATGTCGTTCTCAGGGACTAGATTTGCGAGTAGTTCCAACATTATTCTGAAGGTGATAGCTGACAGACAGGACAGCCCTTTCAAAGCGCACTGGATGCCAGCTTTAGTTTTAAGTAGCTAGGTATATTAATTATATTAACTAACATAGAATAAGTCATACTAACACATATTATTGTTTATTATAATTATTTAATATTTATGTTACGTATTAGAATTACTAACGCAGGATAAGTCTTTTACTAACCGTTAATGGACCCGTGTTGTCTATTAATAAAAGATTCATTCATTCATTCAAAGTACCCCTAGTTCGGTTGAAAAGATGCATTTCGCATTTAATAATATTAGTACCTATCGATTGTCTCTTGATGATTTTGATAGTATACAGGTGGACTAGTAGGTGTCGTGTTCTGTAGCTAGGTACCAAGTTAGGTACATAAATTGGACCTTCAAATTCGCTCCAAATTTAGTCCTATATAAACTGCAAATATTGATCAAATAACCTACATATTTCTCAAATATTTGCATATTCGATGATTAGTTTGAGTTTTTTTTTTAAATAGATCCCATTTTTGGTATAAATTGGGGCATAGATTCACAACGGACATCATTCGCATCTCCTTTTCCAAGATCTCAATATCATCATGAAGGTAAATAATAATTATTTTTTATTTGTGTCTGCCTCGTTGGTCTAGCGGTTAGTTGGTCGACTGCGGATCACGAGGTCCTGGGTTCGATTCCCTGTTGGGTATAAAGATTAATATGTAACTATTGGGTTTTTCAGTTAAGTAATTCTCAGTGCCAGCCCTGAGTTGGAAGTTGGCGGTGTTTCACCCCGGAGAGCACGTTAAGCCGTCGGTCCCGGTTATTGTCACTAACATGATAATAGTCGTTAAAGCCCGCCAGCCCGCATTGAAGCAGCGTGGTGGCTCTCTCCCATTACAGTGAAGGCCTGTGCCTAGCAGTGGGACGTTAATGGGCTGTAAAAAAACCTACTGGTTCTGTCGCCTGGCTTCCTATTCGGATAGTCGGTGGTTCGATCCCCGGGCTTTAGCTTCTAACTTCTCGGAGTTATGTACCTACGTTTTAAGTGAAGTAAACCTTTCAAAAGTTAAAGACGCGCGCCCAGTATTGAACCCGCGATCCCGGACCGGTCCCGTCGGGCCTTAAGCCGCTAGCTCGCTATTTGTTGTCGCTCGTTAAATGTTTATGTTATTTTCTTTCAGATGTTGGCACTCATGTTCGTAGCCATAGCGTTGGCTGAGGGCAAAGGTTCAGGGCCATACTTACCCAGCGGGTGGCGACCAGAGGGACCGGCCTTCTTCCTGCCTTCTGAGATCCTGGTAAGAATTTACTTGAATACATTTCAAATACAGGCTGAGTTTGTTAACTTGACTATTCCCAGATCAGCCCCCCGATTGTGTAATCAAATCGTAATCGCAATCGTTTGTCAAGCGTATAATTCGGACCTGCCCCCCGATTATGTAAGGAAATTGTAATCATAATCATCTGTCAAACGTATAATTCGACCTGTTTAAGGAGGTCATAGATGCTATATATATAGATTCTCGTGACCGTGACTGACATGCTCGCGTGACCGACATGCTCGCGAGACCGACATGCTCACGAACAGCGACATGTTTGCGTACATAAGTATAAATATACTACATTCCAAATTAAACTTGAATGCCTTAGGTTAAGGTTTATCTGTTAATAATTTTTAGTAAAAAAAATAAAACAATGAAAAAAGGAAAAAAAAATATTCGTTTCACTTCTATCGGCAGTCCCTATCGCTGGCATTTTTTTAAAATTCAAATACACTTATTAAAAGTGCTTTCGAATCGTCGAGTGAAATCGTCTACCACTGGTTCGGAATGACATTCCTACCGAGAAGAACCAGCAAGAAACTCGATGGAATTGCTTTTTAAAAAAAATATTCATTTCCAATTACATCAATGTGCATCAACCGCATAAGTAGCCGCAGACCAAAGCATTTCCTTTTTTTTGATGTTGGTTAAAAACTAGTAGTAACGAACATGTGTGTGTGTTTTCAGACACCATCAGCGTCACCGTCACCAGTAATCGACTTAAACCTCCAAGGCTCCGAGGCATCCGGTTCTGACTTCCTCAGGGAATACGGTCCGCCGAAAGTGCAAGAAATATCGCAGAACTTGCTGAATCAAGGTCTACCTGATGTGACTATTGAGCAAACCTTCGGGGTCGCCGCTGAAAACGGCATAAGCCAAGCTGCTGTTGAAAAAATTGTCGAAGTTTCTGAAGGTACTTAAAATTTATCGTCTTAACTGTGGCACTACCGGTGGTCGTACTGGCAACTGGCAAGCTATGGTGTTTTTCCCACGGGAACAATAATTTTAACCCCTTAGTTATTAATTTTAGAAATTGTTATTACTTATAGTAATACTTTATATTACTGTATAACAGACTCATGTGCACAACAGATTGTCACACCATTAAGAAAGATGGACCGATTGGACCGATGCTCGACAACCTACACGTATAGACAGACCCACTTTCGCATTTGTTAAATTAATATGAATGTGTAACTCTTCTTTTAGCTTTGCTTATTTTTGGTGGTTAAATTACAACATTAGGTACCATAACGTAACTTCAACCGTTTGTTAAGCGAGTCAATTGAACCTGTGCTATGCTCTTGCAGTGAAACCAGAAGCTGAATCAACAGAATCACCCACAACACCATCCCACTCTTCAATAGATGACAACCCACCTATTTCTGCCGAACTACCCATCCTAGATTTTGTAGTCACGGAAACGACTACCATTCCAAACATTGAACAGGCTACAGAAATCAGTACAACGAATCAGCAAGAATCTAATTTGCAGGCGCAAAATGCTCCAGAAGAATCGAATCTGAAAAATTCTCAATACGTTGGTGAGCAAACTACAGACGTTGCTATTACGAATCAGCAAAACACGCAAGAATCAGCTACCGTTCAAACGAATCAACAAGAATCCGCAACTTTAGAATCTCAACAAGAATCGGCTACAGTAAGCGATTTGGAGAAGGTCACAGCATCTACCGTTGATTCTTTTGATAATACGGAGGTGGTGTTGGTCAATATACCTGCAATATATGACCAGAACGCGCCAGAACTACAAAATATACCTGACATTATTGCTGGCTTGGAAAAGGAGGTTTTAACCGAACAGGTAATTTTTTCAATTTATACTAGATGATGACCGCGACTTCATCCACCTGGATTAAGGTTATTATTCCCGAGGGAACTCTTTAATTTTTCTTTAATCCCTGTACCAAATTTCATCAAAATCGGTTGAACAGATAATTTTTATTGATTCCCGCAGGAACTCTTAAAATTTCCGTGTTAGAAAGGGGCCTATGTCCTTTCCCGGGATACAACCTATCCCTGTAGCAAATTAAATCAAAATCGGTTGAACAGACACTTTCACAGTTATAATATTATATTAGTATGGATTAATATTAATTATTATCAGAAAATTCTTGACCATTTTCAGGCTGAAGTCAAGCAGGCAATAAGCGAAATTCCTTCAGGCCAGCTTCCAGAAGGTTTCCTAGAATACGGGCCGCCAGGTTTTGCTGAATATGGACCCCCTAAAGAGGTATACTTAAATATTATTTTTCTAAAGGAAATTATTACCAACTAGATGATACCCAAAACTTCGTCCGGGTTGATTTAAAGTTTGGTAGTCCCGCGGAAACTCTTTGATTTTCCGGGGTAAAAAGGCTATGTACTTATCCGGGATGCAATCTATGTCTGTACCAAATTTCGTCAAAATCAGTTGAAAAGATGGACTGGGAATGCATAGCGACAGCTAAATATACTCTCGCATATTTATATTATTAGTATTATTGATACGGATGTGAATAAAGTCCATGCTCACTCACTGACTGATTCACTGAGAAGTGACAACGCCCAGCAAAAACGTAGACAAGGAATGAGGGCGGTTGCACATTAACGTTTTTCGGCACATATAAGCTCGTTTTTGGAAACGTTTGTGCCTGTGTGGGCACGTATAGTGTTGAAGATTAGGCATGGATTTGATTCGCTCCAGCAATGCTTAGGACTGCGGTTACTTAAGTATCTACACATTGATGTAATGGTAAATGATTTGAATGAAAAAAAAAGAGCAACCACCGAGTTAATTGCTGGTTCTTCTCGGCAGGAATGGCATTCTGAACCAGTGATAGATTCACTCGACAATTCGAAAGCACTTTTGAGTTTATTTAAAAAAATATGTGTTTGAGTTTGAGTATAGGTGCGCGCCTATACGCCTCACGAGAGTGGATGCTCGTATACTATTGACTACTACAACGACTGATCCACGGGTTCGAGTGGAATAAGCGGTGTACGATACGAGCTTTTACGCGAGCAAATAATATACGCCAATCCAAACCGCCTTATCAAAATTCCCACCGGACCAAATTCGCGAGCGGTTGTTAGTTAAAAATAATTTTTCAAAGATAGAATTTTATATGTAATTAAAATAAATATTGCATTTCTCTCTCGCAGGAAAAATCGGAGAATCTTCAGGCTATTGAAACTAATGAAACTAGAAGACGACGATTTTCACCGAGGATAAGGTAAAACTACAGTCTATAAATTTTATATTATTGATTTGCTTTTCAAAGAATTGCTTATATACTAGAGTTCAAAAATGCATATAAGTAAATGCTTTCTAGCTGGCCACCTTTCCAGCTCAAAGCTATATTAAATACCAAATTATCAACTTATTAATAAAGTTTATCTTTTCAGATTCGGCAAGAATTAGGAAAGGACTTGTACTTAGTTGCGTTGCGTGTAATGGTTCTGAAGATATTATCTACGTATTGTGTGTATACCTCCTAAGTATTATTATTTATGTGTACATACAAACTAAATTTACAAAAAAATATAAACAAAAAATGCTTGGAAATAAATAAATACAATAATTTCAAATGCTGTTATTTTATTTATTAAGTAGGTAGGTACCTAATACATAACTAAGTGTACATGCACGACATTTTTATACATTTAATAAATAATTAATTGATAGAATATTCGAGAAAATACAAATAGGTACATTCTCAGAACTTACAATAATAATAATTATTAAAAAGCTTAAATTTTTTTTGTGTTTTTATTTAATGCTATTTACCACTTTAAAGCATCGTCACCGTTTTCACAGCCAGCAAGGGTCTTTTAAATCTCAATGCGATCAAAATAAGAATATCGAGTTGCCAATCCGTTTATATGTATATGTACATGTCACCGTAAGATTGTAAAAACCGTTAGATTATAATCTAACTCGCGAAATTGTAAACTGTCGGAAGATTGTGAACCGTTCAATGTTCTGAGTATCAATTTTTGAAATAAGTATTCATTGTATTTACGTTTCCTTGTCTGTATCTTGTAAGTTAGGTTAGGGTTCGACATAAATAATCAGATAGTGCACTTAGGTTCTATCGGGTTAATATACCTAACAGATTACAATTTACCGAAAAATAATGCGTTAAATTGTAATCTTTCGATAGTTTGCAATTTCTCGAGTTAGATTATAATCTAACGGTTTTTACAATCTTACGGTGACACGTATAAAACACAAAAATTGTTTCTACCTGTGTCCGTTTATAAGACTTTTAAACCATCTAAACGATGTGCCCCAAACCGGTTCCATTAGAAAGGCAATAATGCGATGATGGTTCTTTTTCTTTCTTTTTATACGATTGCCTGAAAAAAGGAGTATACTCACCGTATACACAGTATACACTCCAGGTATTACATCCACTAGTTATACATAAAAAGGAAAAGAAAGCTAGTCGCCAATGGTGTCACAGACAAAACAGATGTACAGATGTGTAACTGTTTCTTTTTAGTCTGTGACACCACCCAGAATGGGTGTACAGCTCAGTGCTAAGCCCTGCATTGCATGTCAACAAATTTACATACAAAGCAAGGCGCTGGATCTCACATTATTTACTGTCACTTGGAAAGTGCGGTTAACTTCATTATCTTGAGTAGAAGTAAGGCAACTTCCGACAAAAGGGGCCGAAAAACAGAACAGCTTTGTTGGGACCACCATCTTTTTTATCGAACCGGTTATGTATTACCAAGTTGTTAGTGCATAATATAATAAAAACTCTCTTTAAATGAACTTTAGATAGGGTTGCAAATTGTTTTGTTGCTTAAAAATACCTATAGATTAATTTTCAAAACATAATCCCTCTATAATAATATGGCGGCAAATCGTTCCTATTCTCATTTCAAATGCATAATATTCTGTGTTTACTTTTTATTGGACATTTTTGTAGTTGATCTTCCATTGCAATCGATGTAAAGCTTCGATGAGATTAGTAGCTTCAATGTAATCCAGTCCCAGCGCCTGAAAATATCACCGTACAAGTAAATATCATACAATGAAAAGAAAAGTAATGTCCTCCCAACCGAATTTCCCAGATTCGAGATTTCGAGATTAGCCAATTAGCCATCTACGCGGAAGATATTATAGTGCACAAGTGTGTACGCAAACACAGATCTCTGTTCTTTTACTCTCATAACCTGATAGGACGGAAAATCCGACACAGGACCGACGTACTTAACGTGCACTCCGTGGCACGGGGGTGAAACACCGCCAACTTCCTAACTCCGGGCTAGTATTGAGAATTTCTAGTCAGATAAACCCAATACTCAGGTACTTATGGCCCGACCCGGAACTCGAACCCGGGACCTCGTCGGCCGCAGTCGAACATGCTAACTACTAGAGTTCGACCAACGAGGCAACGAGGGAGAAAAAGAAAAGTACTGCTTCACTGACTGAACTATTTGACTTTCCGGGATAAATACTTAGAAAAAGAGCCTATGTCTTCCCAGGGATGTTACATATATCTGTAAGTAATAAGTATTGCTGGCGCCAATTTAGTCGCGTCTGAAATTGGTCGCAAGACTTTCGCATTTAGCATGTTATTTTCGCGCGAAATTTATAAATCCCACAAACTTATCTGGCCCGTTGGCCAAAATTGGAACTTTCGCATTGGAGTCTTCTCTTCTCTCCGTTTAGACGGGTACGGGCCTCGAGGCTGAGCCTCCGTACTCGGGCGGGGCGCGGGGCAACATTGTGCCCCGGTGAATCTCTTAAAGCCGGGTGAACCGGCAAGGGCCTGCCTTGTAGAATACGTCCTCCAGGTCGAGTGTCGTCGCTGGTGTTGGGTCCGCACTACGGGTGACATCGTCACCTCCGCGTGCAGGACCCGTGCCTTGTCCGGGTGTCTCGGCGTTACGGGCAATGGGGTCGCTCTCGCGCGCCGAGATGATGTCAAAACAGGTGGACTCCAAGCTGCGGGCGACAGGGTCGCCGTCGCGCGCGGAGTCAGTGTCAAATCCGGTGTATATCGCGTCGTCGTCGTCGCTACGATCGCCTGTGTGCCGCGCAGGTGATGGCGATCGTAAATTGGAACAAATTTTTATGCTTGCTTAGTTTTTATTTTTATTTTATTTTTCATAGATATTCTGATATTTCTGTCACCGGGTCAGTTATTATGGTTGTGGGACTGTATTTGTACGTGTGACTTTGACAGTTCCTATGAGTTCTCCAGCAATGCTAAGGACAGCGGTTAAATAAGTATCTACTTTCTTGCTGATTCTTCTCGGTAGGAATGTCATTTCGAACCAGTGGTAGATTCACTTGACGATTCAAAAGCACTTGTATAAGTTAATTTGAATAAAAACATTAGATTATAGAATTTGAATTTTGATAATAAAGTTTGAGAGCTGCATAAACAAGCACTCGCACCTCAGCTCAGAGATGACTATTTGATGGCGCTAACTATACGAATCTTCGTATTTTTTTTCTATATAATATAGGGAGCAAACGAGCAGGCGGGTCACCTGATCTTAAGGCGCTGTGAGCTCTCGAGATGAAAACACACACGGATATTTGTTTATCCGCCCTTTGAAGAACCCCATATTATAATCACGAGGGAACACAGAAGATGGAAGCTGGTTCCAGAATTTGCAGGTACGTGTCAGAAATGACCTTGATAATCTGCTGATTTTTGCAGAGCAGATGGGCCGTAAACGTTTATGCAGCAGTGACGTCCAGCTCAGCTAGAGGCATAAAAGCAGGGCTTACCCTAGTTGTAATGGCTCAATGCTAATTTTTCATTATGATCTGCATAAACATGCATAATATGCCATGCATGCCCTGGAATTAAACCCTGTCCGTGCCACCGTAAAAATGGAAAGAAAGACACATTTAAGCCTTTTTAATATCACGACAAGCTGATGGCCATATATGATATTACCTATTATGTGCCACGACTTCGAGTCTGTGGATTTGTTTTTGATTCCCTCGGGAACTCCTAAATTTTCCGAGATAAAAAGTATTTTTATGTGGCTTGTGGCTTAGACGCCCAGCTAGCTAATCGGGTGGTCAAGGGTTCGATCCTCGGACACGCGTCTTTATCTTTGAGTTGAATATGTGCGTTTTATAAAATAAAATCTATATTCCATACTTAACAAATGCGAAAATGTGTCTGTCTGTCTGTTTTTCTGTCCGCTTTCACGGCCCATCTGTTCAACCGACATAGGCAACTTTTTCTCCCGGAAAATTCAAGAGTTCCCACGGGAACCAAAAAATTATTTGTTAAACCGATTTTGAAGAAATTTGATAGAGGTATAGGTTGTATCACGGGGAAGGACATAGGCCTCTTTTTATCCCGGAAAATTCAAGAGTTCCCGCGGGGATCAAAAAATCTTAATCTATAAGTCGCGGGCATCATCTATATTCTATACTAATTTATATTCTATACCTACTTCTATACTAATATTATAAATGTAAAAGTTTGGATGGATGTTTGTTACTCAATCACGCCACAACGGCTGAACGGATCTGGATGAAATTTGGCATAGATATAGATTATAGTCTGGAATTGCATATAGGCTACTTTTTATCCCGGAAAATTAAAGAGTTCCCGCGGGAAAAAAAACCTCAATCCACGCGTACGAAGTCGCGGGCATCAGCTATTGTATTGTATAAACATCGTGAGGAAACTCTGCAATTAGGTAGTTTTATTACTCATGAGCCTGCATGTCCAAGGTTTCTCCATAATGTTCTAGCAGCGTGTGAAGTCTGCCAATCCGCCTTTGGCCAGCGTGGTGGCAAACCCTCAAACCCCTTTTCTTTCTGAGACGACACTCGTGTACAGTAGTGAGCTAGCATTTGATGAAAGTAAAGTGGCATTGGAAATTTGACGATCCCTGGCGCAGTTTTGAGCGCTGTTGTCTTAAAGTGGAGAGGTCCCGGGTTCGATCCCCGGCAGGGTCAATTTGGAAATTTATAATTTGTGAATTCTTCTGGTCTGGCTTAGTGGGAGGCTTCGGACGTGGCTAGTTACCATCCTACCGGCAAAGACTAGCGTTCCGGTACGATGCCGTGTAGAAACCACAGAAACAGATTAGGGGTATAGGTTTAATTTAACTGTCATGCACCTAACATGTTAGTCCGCTAACATCTAAGACTGAATTATCACACCATCAGGTTAGATCGCAGTCAAGGGCTAACTTGTAGTGGATAAAAAAAACTTACAATTAACTTTTGGTCTAACTCTTGGGATTTAAACGATCTCTTTCCTTGGCTGTCAATATAATCATCTAGAATGGGCAGTTTTGTAGTTCCTGCATCAGTAGGTGGTGGTATTCCATCAGTCCAGGTAGGGCCACGAAGGGCGGGTTCAATCTCAATATGGTCCACTATACCTAAATAATCCGCATTTTTCCTTTTCGAATTAGATTGTAATTGTGGTCTTAATTCGTAAGAAATTTTCGGGAGATTGACGTAGTTGGGTTTTTTGTAGTTTTCATTGTACTTTTCAGGGAATTCCAAGTATGGTGAGTTGACTTCGATGGGGATTCCATTGGTGAGGGTTCTGGAAATAAAGAGAAATAACATTATAGATAAGCACTTACACATCTTTTTTTACACGATTATAAAGTGCATTGTCGAGTCAATATCTCCGGAAGATGCTCTGATGTCGGATTGAAACATACGATAAGAATAATAATTTGGAAAATTTGTGTGGTGTGGTGAATATCACAAGCTACAAGTGCAAGAAACACACTGTACCACACACTACCACCTACCTACTGTGGCGGATTATAGCGAATTAAACTTGTAGATCCTTCATTATCATGTAATTCGCTATAATCCGCGACAATAGGAAAATCTATATGGTACAGTTTTTGCACTACTTGATTATTTATGTCGAACCCTAACCTAACCTACAAGAAAGAGACAAGAAAACGTAAATACAATGAATATTTCAAAAACTGACACTCAGAACATTGAACAGTTTACAATCTTTCGACAGTTTACAATTTCGTGAGTTAGATTATAATCTAACGGGTTTTACAATCTTACGGTGACATATACATATATAATTTATATATTATCTGTATAGATTTTCCTGTTGTCGCTGATTATACCGAATTAAAGTTCTAGTTCCTAAATTATGATGGACTTCCGCAAAGTAACCCCTGCTTCTGTCCATCATTTATATTTCCCAAAAATGGACAAAAGTTGAGAAAACTTTCAATAACTAGTCATGCTTAAACAAATTAAGTACTGTATAGGTGACCTCAAATAAAAACTACCATCTTACAAGCCAATCATACATAATATAAAAGTTCATCCAAAAAATGCTTGATCAATTTTTTTAAAAATTTTACAAAATATAGTTACATCGTTTGGCATGGCTACAGTAGCACTCCCTCAAACTGTATAGTTTTTTAACCATAAGTCCTACCTTTTGATAATGTTATTTATGTGATCTAGTTTTTAAAGTACCTATTTAATTTGAATATATTATGGAGTTCATGTGCATTTCGACCAATTGAATAGAAGTATCATTTTTGAAGTGAAAACTTCTTTAGCCGCGTTGAGCACTTTTTGGTAGGGGGTAAAATTGTGAAATATTATTTAGGTAATTCACATCTAAATGTCATTATTTTTTAGGTTTTCTACATACAAAGTCAATATCATTATGAACCTTCTTGCGAGAAAACTTTTTATTTAGAAGTACCTAAGTACCGTGAGGTAACGTGGACTTACAAAAAAACTGCGTGGGCAGAAAATATTTACTGCACGCGGGCGGTAAATTTAACTTACAAGCCCTGTTTACTGCCTCTGTAAGTGCATTTTTCGAGCAAGTGTCAAAAAACATCTAACATAGATAACATAGAAAAAAAACATACATTCAAATTGAGAATCTCCTCCTTTTTTGAAGTCGGTTTAATCAATATAATAGGTACTTACATTGATGCAGCAGTCAATAATAAAACTAAACCAATCATTTTCGGGGCAAACTTTGAACGATGAAGTAAGAAAGCCTAATGTTCATACTTTTCACCCCCTGGCGTATTTATACGACATTTTTCTTATAAAAATGTTAATGACTCAATTATTTTCATGATTCCCTATTTAAGCTTTTGATTTTCTTACAGGAATACATTATAATATTTGATAATACTGTTACAGTAATACTAGCTTAGCCTACATCTTCATCTTTGTGATATGGTTACCATAGTAATTTACACTCAATATAGGAACATATTATACCATCTCTTTACATTTGAACTCCTGTCTGATTTCATTAGCAATCACAAGATATAAATTAGTAACTGACCGTTTGTAGTTGCTCATAAAACCAAACAGACGCTTCGATGTAGGGTATGGATGTAGAATGATGTATTTAGGGCATTTAAAAAGGGAGTTTCGACCACTTTCGACTGGAGTTTCTGAAAATCAAGTTCTCTGTGTAATATAATAATTTGACAAAGGTTTGATTTGACGAGAAGGTACAAATTTCCTACCTCCATGGATTTTATTATTATTATTATTAATAATATTATTATTATTATTAGGCACGGTTAATGTATCCTCTCGACTTGGTTATTTTAATTGCGTCAAGAATTACGTCTATGGATCTGGACTCTGGTCTTTTTGAACTTTTCAAATATATTGAAGTTGCCAACGTTTCCAAACATCCCTATAGTAAGGCTGTTTTCTGTATTTATAAATAATTTATTTCTTCAATACATACAAACTAATATTAATCACTACACTAATTGATTAATTAAAGCAAATTTTTTTACTCAATAGATCACCACCTATCCTTGATTAAATGTGTGGGTACTGAAGGTACTTAAGACTTCTTAATTTTCCGGGATAAAACCGTCGACAATAAACAGGCAAACCAACAAACAAACACAATTTCCAAACGACACATTCATTAACAAAATATTAATTTTCAAGCGCACTCGAAGATAAGAATGGTAAACGACGATGCAGTCTAAGATAGTAGCGGGCTAACCTGGGATATGGCAGTTAGACTTAAACCATACCTACCCCTAATCGATTTCTACATGTACATCATACCGTACCTTAATAATAATTGCTGATGGCCTATCTTTGTCGCTAATGTGGTAACTATCTCAGAGTGAATTATTTAAGTTTTTGAACACCGGAAATATTCAAAACTCAAAGCTAAATTAAAAAACTAGTACACTTAGGGATAATGGATGGTTTTTTAACTCAGCTTTCACTAATAATTTGTCCGACTCTGGAAACAAGGGAGTTCGTCAAAATAAAATTGGCAACACCGACGTTCAGCAAAAAAAATGACAACACGGCTGACGGCAGCACAAATTGAAATAATTATTTGCTCCTAACTTCAGTGCAGTTCGGGTTCGGTTAGCCATTCTGTTCGGTGGGAGGTGCGTTTTTTATATTGTTTTGTTTACATTTTTGAAGGACAAAATGTTTCTGATAAACTGAATTTATTCTTTAAAAATATCATATTTAACGTGTGTTGTGTGCTGCTGTGATATTTATTGTAAAATATAACCTTTAACATGATTTTTTTATTGCGAAAAAGTTCATTGAATGTTTGAATTGTCTTTCGATTGTGATTATTTTGGTTTCTTTAACAACACCTGTGTACTTTACTACGTTTTTTTAAGTTGTTCTGTGTCACCAAATCCGCAGTTTTCGGTGAGTTTCAGTGATGTTTTCTTTTATTTTTACTTTTGGTAAAGTTGCCCAAAACCTGTACTGGGTGTACAAGAGTTTTTGCCTTATTTGACTTTCATTGCAATTTTTTTTGCCTCGGTAGTTGACCTCGATAAAAGGTAAAATCTCGCATGAAATCATATAGGAATTTTAACTTGTTGGGTTGTGTAAGTAGGCTTATGTTTATTATCATGCCTTGGAAGCAAAAATTTATATAGTTAGTTAAAACAGGTAATCTGGAAAGTAAATAGGTGGGTAGGTTCAAGGATAATTTATTAAATTATTCAGTTTAAAGTGTTTTTACTATACTTCATGGCATAATATCCTATCTATCTAAAGCTTGGAACAAACCATAAGTAATGTTATTTTACCCCCATTTCTGGGTAAATTATCAAAGCTCACCATTTTCATCAATTTCAACGCACTGCAGGCCCACTATTGAGCTCAAGTCTCCTCTCAGAATGAGAAGGCTTTTTGGCCATAATCCCCAAAGTTGGCTAAGTGTGTATTGGCAATAATAGCATGAAGAATATATCATAAATTAAGCCAATCAAAAAAATTTAGTATTTGACAACTTGTCAAATCAGCAACTCTGTATCAAAACTGAAAAGTGCACTTAGAAGGGAGTTGAAATACTGGCTTGTGACATCATCATGATTGGACAAACTTTTTACTTTACTTAGTCAATAGCATAAAATGGTTACCTAACTTAAAACTAACAGAGAGCGTTGATTTAACATCTTTTTGAAGCACTCTCAATTTCACTCTCTATTTAAGTTTAATAATGCTTTTAAAAATAATTTAATTTTAACATAGGAAACATGAAATTGATGCTGTAATGTTTTCAATTGATGCAGGTTTTATGTAATGATGCTATTTTTTTATTGAACTAGAAATTAGCCCTTTGTAATTACCCAACTCAATTAAGTAATTTAGTAAGTACCTATATGGTTAGCATTTTACAACTTTTATTTTAGTGCTGTAATTTTTTGGAATAATGCCAAATGAAAGGACTGATGTAAAACATGACATTTTATTTCCTTCAAATACAAATTACTTAAAAAAGCTACAGCAAAATGGCAAGACTATCATAGCACATTATAAGATTAATTTGAACTATGGCGCAAGTGAATGGTATATTGACCTCTATCTTCTAATGTGAACATCGGAGGCTGAAAGTGGACGATACAGTGTAACAAGTACTACATTACTGTTGCAATCATTATACTTGCTCACTCACTGTTTAGGCTGGCTACAAACTGAAAAATTTTACTGTTCTCTGTGGCCCATATTACTTAATAAATTGACAGCAGCTAAGAAACAGCTGTAAAAAAAATCAAGCTTGTAAGTCAATGCAATCAAAAGATACAGCTGTTTATGCTGCATATTTTGACACTCCCATTGACCTAGAATTATGAAAGGCAATAAGAATGGTACCACAGCACAAGTATAGGGAAAAATCCGAAAATCGAAAAATTTTTAATTCCGTACTAATAAAGTACTGCCACGGTGGTCTAGTGGTTAGCATGTTTGACTGCGGCCGACGAAGTCCCAGGTTCGAGTGCCGGGTCAGGCCACAATTAAGTATTGGGTTTTTCTGACTAGATATTCTCAGTACTAGCCCAGAGTTGGAAAGTTGATGGTATTTAACGCCTGTGCCTCGGAGAGCACGTTAAGTTATTATGACTGACATGATAATAGTTGTTAAAGGCCAACCCGCATTGGAGCAGAGTGGTGGGTCTAAGCTCTAATGCCCTCTCTCCTATGAGAGTGGAAGCCTGTGCCCAGCTGTGGGGTGTTAATGGGCTGGAGTGAGAGAGAGAGAGACTCATAGAGTTTTGAATTGATTGTCAGGTGCTACTAGTTTAGCGTCATACACACACCTCATTGTGTTGTTATGATATCTTTCTTGTTATTTACTAATTTATATTATTGTGTGTTAGTAAAGAACCCTTTGTGCGCGAGTCTGACTCGCTCTAGACCATTTTTTTGTATGTATCTCAGATCAGTCGGTGGATTATGAGCAGATTGCTTTTTCATAATCATAATCATAATCTTGAAAGATAGATTGGTAATTTCAATTTAAATATTGGCATTAAAAGTTATTTGTATAGCCAGCCTTAACTAGGTATTCCAACTCTTGAGACAAACATTAGTAACATCACTATAGTTAACATGTGTGAAATTAGGACGCCTTACAGGATGTTTCATGCTACTTACTACTAGCCGTGCTACTAACCTAGTTGCTTGATACTCATTATTATTCATGATTCATCATCATCATCATCATCAATTATACCCAACGCTGGCTAACTAATGAGCATGAGTCTCCTTTCCAGGGCTATACTGCCAACGCTTAAAACCGTATTGTTTCAATATTGATGGCTTTCGTGTTTTAAAATTGTAATCCTTATTTTAGGAATGCCAAATTATGTGGCATCAAACTGTCATTATGAGTAATAATATAGCTTAAGTATTGTTTTAAGAACTCCTCAATATTTCGGAATAAAAGGTAGCCTATGTCATTCTCCAGGTCCTTAATACCTATGCAATAAATCAATCAGTCGCTCTGTTGCGGCGTGATTGAAGGACAAACCAATAAACCAACAAACAAACACAATTTCGCATTTATAATATTGGTATGATACTTACTAAAACATAAAACAAAAATTTCTTAAATTTTCTCTGGAGATTGACCGCCTTGGCCGAAATGTCGAGAGAACATTAGTTAGAAGTGCAGATACATAATGCGGCAAATAGCAATTATGGTGCTAGTGTGGCAATTGCTATCTTCTACACCACTTGATTGCTCATTGCCTTTAATGTGTACAGCTGCGCAAATGATCCATTTTATGACTTTGTGCCTAATTTGTTTGAGATCGTCATTCAAGTTGTCTATCGCTATACATTGACGACCTCCCTGTCGCAATGGCTGTGGTCTTACAAGTAAGGTCCCAGGTTCGATCTACGGCAGGGTCAATATGGGAATTTAGTATTTCTGAATATTCTCTGGTCTAGGCTTCGGCCGGGACTAGTTACCACTTACCACTTTACCGGCAAAGACGGTAGGGTTAGCGATTTAGCGTTCCTGTACGATGCCGTGTAGAAACCAATTACGGTTATAGGTAGCCTTGTAGCTTTAGTTTTAAGATACCGTGGTTAATTATTTGAGTTTGAGTTTGTTTGAGTTTTAATTATAACTGCTATACCAACAGTAACCTGTACCTTCTAACTACCATCTCCAGTTCCACTATATCTGCATTATCACTTACCAGCAGGTGAGATTGCAGTCAAGCCCGGGTATCTTGTATTCGAATAAAAAACTCATGTAATTAGTAAGTTCTCGTAAAGAGCTTAATAAGAAATGAATGCCCAAAAATAGTTTTTATTTGCGGAAATCCACCAGTCACCCGTGTCGACTTCCAAGCTGAATTAATAGTTGCCGAGTCGGGCCTAATTGCAGTCTCGTTTCCGCTTCCTGATTCCTGAAAAAAAAAACGAATGATGTACTTAGCTGTAGCCTCTATTATAATAAAAATATCTTTATAAATACAAATGAATGCGGTAATATTCATATTAGTGCGGTAGTAAAAATCAAAAGGTGTTATATAGTAAATAAATACTTACTTCTATTGATTTTGGTATGAATATGAATGTCCCCCCGACCGAACCCTTTACTCAATTATTTTAGATTAAGCGTTCCGGTACGATGCCGTGTAGATACCGAATGAGGGTATGGGTTTAATATAACTCCCATGCCCCTAACAGGTTAGCCTGCTACCATCTCAGACTGCATCATAACTTACCATCAGGTGAGATCGCAGTCAAGAGCTAACTTGTAGTGGATAAAAAATAAAACTCATAGCCCCATGGGACGTAAAATCCGACACGACCCCAGAGAGATCAGGCGCAGGACCGATGCGACGCCTTTACGTACTCTCCGAGGCACGGGGGTGAAACACCGCCAACTTCCCAACTCCGGGCTAGTACTGAGAATTTCTTGTCAGCAGAATCAAATACTTGTTATGGCCCGATCCGGGACTCGAACCCGGGACCTCGTCGGCTGCAGTCAAATCATGTGAATCACTAGACCAAGTACCAACGAGGCAGTTTGAATATGTCACCGTAAGATTATAAAAAACGTTAGATTATAATCTAACTCGCGAAATTGCAAACTGTCGAAAGATTACAATTTAACGCATTATTTATCGGTAGATTGTAATCTGTTAGGTAAATTAACCCGATAGAACCTAAGTGCCCGGTACTACCTGATTACATATTATGTCGAACCCTAACCTAACCTACAAGAAAGACACAACAAAACGTAAATACAATTAATATTTCAAAAATTGTCCCTCGGAACATTGAACGGTTCACAATCTGTCGACAGTTTACAATTTCGCGAGTTAGATTATAACCTAACGGTTTTCATAATCTTACAGTGACAAATATATACCTACGCTGTGGTAATAGGTATCTAATATCTATTGTTCGAAATTTTGTCTGTTGGGAAAACCGTTGACAACAATTAGCTCTGAGGGGCTACTACCATCGCCTAAAGCAGTATTATTTCAAAATAACAGCTTTATGTCACGTACCTTGAAGTCCCTAAAAGAAGGATTATATTATTGTAAAACAAAATCGTCAATAATATTAGAATAATAATGCTGTTAGCGATGGTAGTATGCCCCCCTGGTCCGCCGATGACACGGTCCGCTAACGGTACACCGTGGGTGACACGATTGCTTTTGTCAAGGCTTTGTTCAACAAATCCGGCCGGAAGGTTGACTGACGAACCAGTGCAGATTGCGCGGCTCAAGTCATAACTACCACTAAATAACTACGAGTAGGTCTACCATGATAAAGCCGAATTTAATTATCTGACGCTAGCTAACGTTAGCTTTCAATTTCATTGCTTAAATCGAAAAACATAACAAACACAATAGAGTCTGTTCAATAAGACAGCTAACATGGGTTAATTACAAGGAACCTACTTATTTGAAAAATAGTTTATATCATTACTGTGAAAGAATCATCGATGAATCAAACAAATGTGAGAAACAGTAAAGTACTTGACAGAAAATAAGTGTGTCGTCCGAGTGCGATTTTTTTTTCTAAAATGTCTAAATTGATTAAACGGACTGAATTGAACAGACTTTAATAAGTATATCTTTAAAAGCGTAAATTAAGATAGTTTGTGCAGTACATTATAAATGTTTTTTTAAACCTATAATACATTAAGTTTGTTCAATAACAAGCTTCTGTTTGTTTGCCCTAGGCATCCGCTAAGAAAGGATTTTTGAAAATTCAACTCGCTAAAGGGGTAAAATGGGGGTTTGATATTTGTACCAAAATCGAACTTACCATAAGCGAAAATAATAATTTGTAAGACAAGTATTATTAGTTAAAAAACAAATAGCATTTTCTCACGTTTTTATAGATATGTACCTACTTGTTTGGGATATTACTTAATGAACCAATTGTAAGTCAAAGTTAAACGAACCCAAAATCCCTTGATTTAAAGTCGCAAATTCAGTACAACCGATTTTAATATGGAAACGTATCGTTTGAGCGCTCGCTATGATTGCACATACAAAATTGAGCTGTGGGTAAGTCATGGTTTTGCGGTAAATTTTACTTTGACGCTAATGTCATCGAATGCTTATATACGATCAACCGAATTTAAAAACTTAAACTAAGCGTACTGGCAAGAGGCAGTGGGTTACTGCTCGTTTTTCTACACTATGATTCATTTCAGACTATAGTGACACATCTCTTAATAATTCACCCTTAGAGCATACATTCTTGACTCTATTAGTCATGCAATAGAGTGCATTATTGCTTGTCGTGCGTTTATTTGTACTATTTGCATTTTGCTGATATCTTATAGCTAGTGTATTAGGCACGATTAGTTGAAAGTGGATACTATTTATGATAATAGACTGTCTGTCTGTGTATGACTATGTCTTAAAGGAATTACACGCACTCAACATCTACATGGAAGAAATAAAAGAAAGTAGATTAAGAAATTTTTTTTTTTTACCTCCGACGCAAACATAGAGAAGTGTATATGTGAGTTTGATGTGTACGTCTGTGTATCTGTCCGGCATCTTAGCTCCCGAACGAATGAATCGATTGTGATTTAGTTTTTTTCCGTTATGGTGACTTATCGAGTGTTTTTAGCTATAATTCAAAAATGTATAGGCTAGCGCTTGGCTGCGATCAGACCTGCTTGCAAGTGGTGATGCAGCCTAAGGTGGAGCGTGCTTGCCTACAACAAAGCTATTACCTCTTGATTTGAAGCTACCTATATTAAAAGGAGGAGAAAACAGAAGCCGGAAGGGCATTGCATATCCTAGCGGTTCGAAATTACGAACGAGGAAGCAAATCGCTTTGTAGTCGTACGTGTCCGCGGCCTCCCTGGCGCAGTGTTGAGCGCTGTTGTTTTAACGTGGGAGGCCCCGGATTCGATTCCCGGCAGGGTCAATTTGTGAATTTATAATTTCTGAATTTTCCCTGTTCTGGCCTGGTGGGAGGCTTCGGCCGTGGCTAGTTACCACCCTATCTGCAAAGACGTGCTGCCAAGCGATTTAGCGTTCCGGTAAGATACCGTGTAGAAACCGAGTACCTTCAGAATCAGGTAGGTAAAATCCTTATTTTAGGAACATCAAGGTACCTACATGACATCAAATTGTCATTTTGAGTAATATTGCTTATGTATTGCTTTAAGTGTTGGCTCCAGATCGATTCTAAATTTATTACACTGTTACATAGGTATTTCAATGTAGAGGCCGTCAAAATTCCATGAATCCTAATCAAATGTTAGTATAGTACGTAATACTTTTTATGAAGTTTTAATACATATTATATTTAGGTAAATTTCAATTCTATTTTACATTAGCATAAAACCCATGCGTCAACATAATAAAGTTGTTTATGTAATGAACATTATGATTGAGTTTTATAATAGGCTCTTTGGTTGGCTCTTTGGGTTGATTGTTTTTATTAGATAGTTACGTCATCTTTTATAAATTGGGTTCAGTCATCTGTAGCAAACCGAATTAAAGCCCCAAATCTTTCTATACGGGAATATATAATGCCTAATTTATTAATCTGTACCTACCTACCCACTTTTAAATAGGAAAAAATATTTTTTAGTATATCTTCTTTTAATATATGTCACCGTAAGATTGTAAAAACCGTTAGATTATAATCAAACTCGCGTAATTGCAAACTGTCGAAAGATAACAATTTAACGCATTATTTTTCTGTAGATTGTAATCTGTTAGGTAAATTAACCCGATAGAACCTAAGTGCCCGGCACTACCTGATTACATAATTGTCGAACCCTAACCTAACCTACAAGAAAGACACAAGAAAACGTAAATACAATGAATATTTAAAAATAATACACTCAGAACATTGAACGGTTCACAATCTTTAGACCGTTTACAATTTCGCGAGTTAGATTATAATCTAACGGTTTTTACAATTTTACGGTGACATAATAAAACAAAGTTGGGTTTGTTCGAACACTTATAACTCTAGAACGGCTGGACCGATTTTCATGGTTTTTCATTTTTATATAAATTTTAATTAAAAAAAATTATATAAAGAGCATGAGAACATTCATTCAGTGATTCATTTAGTGTAGGTTACTGGGAAAGAGATGGAAATAAAGCAATTTTCGCTGCAACGGGAGGAAAATGTCAAAGTAGTAAAGTACTTTTTATAAAATAAACAACCTAGGTACGTAAAGTTATTAAAAATTATCTGTTACATATTTCTAAACTTTATACAATAATCTACATGCCTAATAAAAAATAACTACAGAAAACTCTTTACTGTTTCCGAATAAAACTAAAAATTCTAAATTTTGGACCATTCTTTTGAAACTATGTGTATGAAACAATATTGATGATGACGACTCAATCAAATCAGCAACTCTTTATCAAACTTAAAAACGCGCTTCTAGTATGGAGTTTGTATGAAATACATTTGTAAGTACCTATTTAGTTGTGACGTCATAAAATTTCACCGATTTTTTTCTTTAATCTATAGTTGTTTAAAATTTTATTTTATTTTATGGAGATACCTACATACCTGAAGAGACCTTACAGTTGCCCAATGCGTCTCTACGGGTTACAGAATTATAGTGACAACAGATAAAAAAGTTAATATACTAGCTTACAATTAACGAAATACATAGAAAACACATAATTTGGTACACAGATCACAAAAACAGTGTCATATTTAAAAGACTACATTATAAACATAATACACATAAAACAATAAATTAACTAAAATAATAATCATAAGGCTATCGATTTTTCAATAATTTTTTTTTTGAAGCGGTGGGGTGTGGATGAAGTCCAGTCCCGAATACTTTAATTAATTTAGGTCTATTGGAAGACCCTCTATTTAATAATCAGTAAGAAATAATTTATTATTGACAAATGCATCATTTTTGTTTTTATTTATCCACTACAAGTTAGTCCTTGACTGCGATCTTACGTGAAAGTAAGTGAAGATGCAGTCTAAGATGGTAGCGGGCTAACCTGTTAGGTGCATGGCAGTTTTTTTTTTTTTTGTTTTAAATTATATAGGCCAGCGCTTGGCTGCAATCAGACTTGCTTAAAGTGGTGATGCAGCCTAAGGTGGAGCGCGCTTTCCTAGAAGATGCCTATTCACTCTTGATTTGAAGATACCTATATTAAAAGAGGTGGGGAAAACGGAAGCCGGAAGGGCATTCCATATCCTAGCGGTTCTAATTAGAAACGAGGAAGCAAATCGCTTCATACGAGCCCGCGGAATTTCGACTGCTTAAGGATGCAGACCTTGTCGATGCCTTGCGGTTCGATAATAAAAAGGTGATGGAGGAACCAGATCGAATAGTTCCTGAGCACACTCTCCGAAATATATCCTGTAGAATACCGACAGACAGGCAACTTTTCGCCGATGTTCTAAGCTTTGCAGCTTCGAACTGACCAGCGCTTTGTTACCAATAAGTCTCCTGGCGCGACGAAACCCATACCCCTATTCGGTTTCCACACGGCATCGTACCGGAACATTAAATCGATTGGCGGCACGTCTTTTACCGGTAGGGTGGTAACTAGCCACGCCCGAAGCCTCCCACCAGGCCAGACCAGGGAACATTCAGAAATTGTAAATTTCCAAACCCTGACCGGGATCGTACCCGGGACCTCCGCACGTTAAGGCAACAGCGCTCAACACTACACCACGGAAGTCGTCAAAAAATGTCGGTCGTCGTCCTTATTGCAGTAAACAAAATGGAATAAGTATGTTATATTATGATCTAAGAACATTGGTATGTATCTCGATTCCTAGAAGGTGTGATATATAAATAAACTGCTAAGTTTAGTTTGGGATCACTTCAGGGAACCAAATACGTTTTGTTGACGGGCAGTTTAGATATTTACATTATACTTTCTTTGTACATAGAAACGAATAGTATAAGTTATTAACACGCAAGATATGGTTAAAAGCGTTTATCAAACTAGTAGATGATGCCCGCGACTTCGTCCGCGGGGATTAAGCATTTGATTCCCGCGGGAACTCTTTAATATTCGGGGATAAAAAGTATGTCCTTCCCCGGGATGTATACTACCTATACCAAATTTCGGCGGAATCGGTTGAACGGACAGAAAGACACACTTTCGCATTTATAATATTAGTATGGATGTAGCATCGCGTATGAAATTTAAAAATTACTTAAATCAAAACTTTTTGTCATGTATCGCGGTTATCATTTTGAGAATTGGGATGCTGTTGATAACAGCTGATAACGATAAGATTATAGGGCGAATATATTAAGCCTTTACCTAGTTTGCTTTACCTACATAACATACCTACCAATAACGCTATATGATTCTCATTATCATTAATTTTACTAGAGGCTTATTAATATTATAAACTACTAGACTAGTGATGCCCGCGACTTCGTCCGCGTGGATTAAGGTTTTTTAATTCCCGCGGGAACTCTTCAATTTTCCAGGATAAAAAGTATCCTTTGTCCTTCCCCGGGATGTAACCTACCACTATACCGAATTTCATCCAAATCGATGGAACAGATGGACCGTGAAAGCGTAACAGTCAGAAAGGTAGACAGACAAACAGACACACTTTCGCATTTATAATAATATATTATATGTAGTATAGTATAATGGCAACAATGGCATAATACCTGGATGAGCGAGCTTTGCTCGGTATTATTTTTTTGGTAAATCGTGTTTTTTGGAAATCATATTTAAATAAAAAATAAATCGGACTAAAGACATCAGGACTTGAACTGGGGTCTTCTGGTTTGGGGACCGCTCGATATTATATCTTTGTAGATGGTGGCGAAATTTACTTTCGTATTCTAATGATATTGTAGCAGTTTTTCATTGCCTGAAAACACAGATAAGACGACATTTTCTAAAAATGAATACTAGCTAGATCAATTTATCGCCCCCGAAACTCCCCGCTTACTAAATTTCATAAAAACCGTTCGAGCCGTTTCAGAGATTCAGATTATATAGGTATACCTATACATATTATACAAGAATTGCTCGTTTAAAGATAGTAGATATAGTATGGATTATGCGAATGTGAGTTAGTTTCCGCTTTCACGGCGCATCTTTTTTACCCGACTGCGGAACGCACAGGGTTATACCGATTATGACTTAATTTGGTAAAGACAGGGATTATACAGGGATATATAGGTTGTGTCCCGGGGAAGGACGTAGGCTACTTTTGACTCCTCAAAATTAAAGATCCCGCGGAAATCAAAAAGCTTAAACCACGCAGACGACGTCGCCGGTATCTACTATCTATCGCAGTAAGAAAATAAAAGAGAAACCGAAAAAAATTATAATTTTCGCGACATTTTATATAATGCGAAATCCGTTTAAGTACTTAACTATTCATTTGAAGTGGGTCGAATTTTAGTCCAAGACTTTAGCAACAAAGCAAAGAATAATTATGCAATTTCTCACCACTAGCCAATGTCACCCATATAAAGAAAGCCATTTGTTTAGCTGTATAGATGAACTGCATCTTTCGTAAGACTCACGCTGGGATGCACGTAACAATTTTTAAAATTTAAATGGCAGTTAAACTAATTTAATCTATATTGTAATTGAACTGTGACCGCATCTCAGCGCAAGGCCCATATTAATAAACTGAAGTTATTTATTAATATTTAGTTTATGTATTACGAGTGGTCCGCCCCGGCTTCGCACGGGTAGCACTAATCATCATAGTAGTCCATACTCAATAATAGCCATTTGGCACTGGTCGCGGCCACCCCTATTGCTATGGCGTTTCTAAGATATTCGTCTAAATTAGATGATGTAAAGGGCGAATTTGGTCTATTATTAAATACTTGAGATGACCAACAATTTTATTTTGATAAGTATCAATACTATGTCTGTAAAAACACCTTCGAAAGTAAAGCTTTGGTGTAAACCAAATTTGAAAATAATAAAAATGGTTATTCTGAAACAACCTTAAAAGACAGATATATACTGGTACTTTTTTTAGAACTTTTTGAGAGGAACAATACCACCATACATTGTTTTCGTGTAATTTTACTATTACATTCCACGGAAGCTCTCAGATTAGAGGATTTTTTCCGACTTAAATCACATTATTGCAATCCAATTGCAAATTAATGGGATCCTTAATTTTTTCGAAAATAAAATATAGCTTAAGGTACTCACTGTAGCAGTAGCTAGTAAAGTAGCTTTCTATGAGTGAAAGAATTAAAAATCTGTTGGTTAGTTTTTGAAATTATCCATTACAAACAAACAAACAAATCTTTCCTCTTTATAATATTAGTTTAGATTAGTATGTATAGTTTAAGTAGTATATTATTATTGCATGATTATCATTATTGTAATACTTTCCCGCTCCTTTTTAAAGTTCCTGAAGAACCGACTGGTCTGGAGGAGCAATAAATAATTTATCTATCTATCTGTCAAGTCTCAAGTTTCGGCCAATGTATGCTTTTGACCTGATTTTTTCTGACAGTACCTTCGTCCATCAAGTACGTACATAGGCTGCTTAAAACATAGGTTAAGTAGGCGACAATTATTTCGCAAAGTTAACTATAATATTGCGTGGGCACTCAAGTTTCATCAAACGCTGGTGTCATAAACTTATATTGCAAGCGATTGTAGTCACGAAGTTTATTTGCATAAGAGCCATTATCATGTGCAGACTGCTGAACAAATTGTAATGACAGATATTATCAAAAATTACCGGTAAACGATACTTGGGACGTTTGAACAATCGGCGATTATCGTGTGTGGTGTAAGCGATAAGATTATAGCGGTATTCTTATTTCTAGTTATTGAATATTAATATAATCTGTTCTTATCGTGAATGCAAAGGAAGATTTCAGGACCGCTAAAGAACTACAACCAGACAAAAGAAAAAAGGACTTCCACTTAACAGACCCGCAGCAACGAAACTTTTGGCCGACAATCTTAATAAATACAAAGCCGACATAACAGCGGACGTAAAAGCCTTGGTCGGCCAAAACTTCGCTGGGTATATGGAATTGGGCGTTTGGCGCTTGGCGTCTTGGTTAACCAAGACGCCAAGCGGCTTGGAATAAAAAAGTTGAAAACGAGCGCAAAGAACAGAGACAGACTCAGAAATCTACTGGACCAGGCCTTCTCTATAATTTTCCGGATAAAAAGTTGCCTGTTTATAATGAGAAAAATGCTTTGCAAAAATGTGTATCATTTACCAAATAATAATCGCTTCGTCCTTATGACAAGAACCTTGCGACGCGGTAGGTATATTAGAAAGTGATCGACAAGCGCTACATATATAGGTAATTTAGACAATTTATGTAAGTACATTATACATGCCGTATACGTTTATAGGTATGCATGGCAGGTCAGAGAAAGGGAAAGAGAGATTAAAGGCCGATAAGCCTTGGGGCATAGATATACAATACTATATCTACTTACTTTCTTCTTAAAACCATAGTATTAAGATGATGCTATTGCGTTTACTGAGAGCCAGTTGCATATCGAAAAGTTAAAGTAAGGCTACGGTTATGTAAAGTCGGTATGAAGGCGTATAATAATTATCCATAGTAATATCACTAATATTATAAACTAATGCCCGCGACTTCGTCCGCGTGGTTTAAGTTTTTGTGATTCCCGCGGGAACTCCTTAAATTTCAGGGATAAAAAGTATAGGTCACTCCAAGTCCTCAACTACACCCATGCCAAAAATCACGTTGATCCGTTGCTCCGTTGCGGCGTGATTGAAGGACAAATCAACAAACAAACACACTTTCGCATTTATAATATTAGTATGATGCGAAAGTGTGTCAGTATGTCTGCTACGCTCTCACGGACCATCTGCTCAACTAATTTTGAAGAATTTTGGTACAGAGATAAGTTGCATCCCGGGGAAGGGAAGGACATAGGCTTTTTATATCGAAAAATCAAAGAGTTCAAAAGACGAAGTCGCTAGTATCATCTAAGAATTTAATTATGAGAATAAATATTAAGATTTAAGAATAAGTGTACAATTGTAGGTAATTCGTGTACTTAATTAGATGTTAATGTACTTATGTAAGTAATATAATAGTAAAATCACAATCATATTTGTACACCGCGGCCGGTTCGGACTTCGGCTACTAAGTTGAGAGTATGTATGTTACTAAATTGACCATTACTAAATTAATCTGTTGTTTTTACAGATAGCAGATTTTTTTTTACAGGTAGGTAGATAAGCAATTCTATCAGGTATCGGATGTCATTTACACCAGAAAATCAACAATGAGACATAATAATTGTTTGTTTGTTTGTATTAAATTCTTTATTGCACACTATTGGGCCCGACAGACGATGTCCTGCCCTATCTTCCTCGCAGTTTTTCCATATTTTCTCACCTTTTAAACCTTCCCTGGACTATGACAAACATTTCAAAACCAAAATCAGCTAAATCGATCCAGCCGTTCTCGAGTTTTAGCGAGATAAGCGAACAGTAATTGATTTTTATATACATACTAGCTGATGCCCGCGACTTCGTCCGCGTAAATTGGATTGTTTTTAATTATACGGGATAGAAAGTAGCCTATGTGTTATTGGCTATTGCAGACTATAATCTATCTCAGTGCAAAGTTCATCTAAGTCCATTTAGCCGTAATGGCGTGATTGAGTAACACTTCCATTTGAGATTTTTTGGTTCCCGCGGGAACTCTTTAATTTTCCGGGATATAAAGTAGCCTATGTATTATTCTAGACTATAATCTATCTCTGTATCAAAGTTCATCCAGATCCGTTCAGCCGTTCTGGCGTGATTGAGTAACAAACATTCATTTGAGGTTTTTTGGTTCCCGCGGGACTTCTTAAATTTTTCGGGATAAGAAGAAGCCTGCGTGTTATTTCAGACTACGATCTATCTCTGTGCCAAATTTCATCAAATCAATCCGTTCAGCCGTTCTGGTGTGATAGAGCGACACTCGTTCGTGTGGCATATGTTTTTTTTCAATTCCCACAGCACTTCATTATTTGATGGGATGAAAAGTAACCTATGCCTCAACTATACCCATGCAAAAAATTACGTTGATCTGTTGCCGCGTGATTGGAGGACTAACTATCTATTACACGTCCTTGGACATAAAATTTACAAAAAAATGTGAATTAGGTATTTCTCCATTTCAAACCAAAATTCCAAAAAACCCAACCAAGTTACCAAAAAATACCTAGTAAGTATATAACTTAAAAATTTATGACAGACTTTCTTACAAACTTTCAACCCCTATTTTACCCTTTTGGGAGTTGAATTTTGAAGAACTGTATGACACGTTCTTCTTTATTTTTTACCGAAAGTCAACACACTAAGCTTCGTTGATATAACTTGAGCAATATTTTGAGAAATGAATGACTTTCATATACAAACTTTCAACCCATATTTTACCCTTTTGCGGGTTGAATTTTGAAAAATTGTGATAAATGTATTTCTTTATTTTTTACCAAAACCCGAAAAACTAAGCTTCTTTGATTTATCTAGAGCAATATCTTGAGAAATGAAGGCCCTACATACCAACTTTCATCCCCTATCTTACCCCTTTAGGGATCGAATTTAAAAAAACTGTGAAACACGTATTTCTTCATTTTTAACCCGCTGCTTGAATACCAAGTTTCATGGCTATAACTTGAGAAATGTAGGACTTTCAAACAAACTTTCAACCCCTATTTTACCCTTTTGGGGGTTGAATTTTGAAAAACTATGACACACGTATTTCTTTATTTTTACCAAAACCCGAAAAACTAAGCTTCTTTGATTTATCTTGAGCAATATCTTGAGAAATGAAGGCCCTACATACCAACTTTCATCCCCTATTTCACCCCTTTAGGGATCGAATTTTCATAAACTGTGAAACACGTTTTTCTTCATTTTTAATTCGCTGTTTATATACCAGGTTTCATGGCTATAACTTGAGAAATGAAGGACTTTCATACAAACTTTCAACCCCTATTTTACCCTTTTGAGGGTTGAATTTTGAAAAACTGTGACACACGTACTTCTTTATTTTTTACCGTAAGCCAAAAAACTAAGCTTCGTTGATATAACTTGAACAATATCCTGTGAAATGAACGCCTTACATACCAACTTTCATCCCTTATTTCACCCCTTTTAGGGATCGAATTTTCAAAAATTGTGAAACTCGTATTTCTTCATTTTTAACCCGCAGTTTATATACCAAGTTTCATGGCTATAACTTGAGAAATGAAGGACTTTCATACAAACTTTCAACCCCTACTTTACCCTTTGGGAGTTGAATTTTGAAGAACTGTATGACGCGTACTTCTTTATTTTTTACCGAAAGTCAACACACTAAGCTTCTTTGATTTATCTTGAGCAATATCTTGAGAAATGAAGGCCCTACATACCAACTTTCATCCCCTATTTCACCCCTTTAGGGATCGAATTTTCATGAACTGTGAAACACGTTTTTCTTCATTTTTAATTCGCTGTTTATATACCAAGTTTCATGGCTATAACTTGAGAAATGAAGGACTTTCATACAAACTTTCAACCCCTATTTTACCCTTTTGAGGGTTGAATTTTGAAAAACTGTGACACACGTACTTCTTTATTTTTTACCGTAAGCCAAAAAACTAAGCTTCGTTGATATAACTTGAACAATATCCTGTGAAATGAACGCCTTACATACCAACTTTCATCCCTTATTTCACCCCTTTTAGGGATCGAATTTTCAAAAATTGTGAAACTCGTATTTCTTCATTTTTAACCCGCAGTTTATATACCAAGTTTCATAGCTATAACTTGAGAAATGAAGGACTTTCATACAAACTTTCAACCCCTATTTAAACCTTTTGGGGGTTGAATTTTGAAAAACTGACATACGTACTTCTTATTTTTTTAGTAAAAGCCGAAACACTAAGCTTCGTAGATGTAACTTGAGCAATATCTTGAGAAATGAAGGACATTCATACAAAATTTCAACCCCTAAAAAAAATTAGAGGTAAAATTTTGAAAAACTGTGACACACGTACTTCTTTATTTTTTACCGTTAGCCAAAATACCAAGTTTCGTTGATATAACTTGTAAAATATCTTGAGAAATTAAGGCATTTCATACCAACTTTCATCCCCTATTTCACCCCTTTGGGGGTCGAATTTTCAAAAACTGTGAAATACGTATTTCTTGATTTTTAACTCGCAGCTCATATACCAAGTTTCATGGCTATAGCTGTCATTAAAAAATTCAACCCCTATTTTACCACTTTAGGGGTTGAATTTTGAAAAACTGCGACACACGTAATTCTTTAATTTTTATCGAAAGCCGAAATACCAAGTTTCGTTTATATAACTTGAGAATATCTTGAGAAATGAAGGACTCTCATGCAAACTCTCATCCCCTATTTCAACCCTTCGGGGTTAGAATTTTTGAAAACTGTGAAACATTAATTTCTTCATTTTCAACCAGTAGCTGGTATACCAAGTTTCATGGATATAACTTGAGAAATGACGGACTTTCATACAAACTTCCACCCCCTATTTCACCCCCTTAGGGGTGGAATTTTGAAAAATCCTTCCTTAGTGAGCGCCTACGTCACAAAAGGAACCTACTATCAAAATTTCAAGTTAGTAACCCCAGCGGTTTAGGCTGTGCGTTGATCCCTTAACGATTTTATATATATTAGATTAGATAGATTAGATTAGATATATCAAGACACGCGGAAGCGTGTCCAGCCAAAGTTCAAAAAAACTGGCGAGCAGCACCGTGTGTAATATTACACGAACCATTTGGAGCCACTTTTGACCCCCTCATAACTCAAAAACTATTTCACATAAACATGTCAAATTTGGCGCATATATTGAGACCCGTGAGATACATATGTGCTCCAAATTTCATAAGCACACCTCAAATGGTTATTTAGATATAAACGTACAAAAATCGTCATTTTTATGATCAAAGGTATAGATCAAAACTCTGACACGAGGCATGCTACCATTGCTTAAAGCCGTATTATTTTAATATTGTTGACGTTTATGTTGTAGTGTTATAATCATTATTTTAAGGACGTCAAAGTACGTGACATTCAACCGTTAGTTTGAAACAATACTGCTTTAAGCGGTGGTAGTAACTCCTTAACTATTGAAAATGACACATAATTATTATTTTAATGTAAATAATAATGAATAATAATATAGTTGCATTAAAACCTTACCTTCGTATTCATACATTTTGTGCAACGAAACGTCATTGACAGAAAAGAAGAAGAAACGTATTTGAAGTCGTCAGTTCAAGCTGTCAGTCATTGTGATTTGTATTCATTGTTTATAGTGGTTTTAGTGATATCGACTGTTTACCGTGCTTGTTTTCAATGTTTCACAAAAAACTTTTGATTTTGAACTTTTGCAATCAAAATTGATGAGATGTAGAAATGTGCTGTAGAGGTAGTCTGACCATAGATGTAATCTGTCAATGTCAGTGTAACTCTAGGTACACTATATATTTTTCTTGAGAATTCTCGTCTTTAATTATCTTGTACAATGAGTCGTACAATAGAATTACTGGTGGGTGACACACTGACCTTACACTAAATAATAAGTACCTACTAATGTAAAACGTAAACTAAACTAATAGAAAAGTCCTATTACAGTGTAAAGGATTATTTGAATGATAGCAAGGCATGGGTATGAATTGTTACAACGGCTGATTATGTAATGTTATATTATAAGTACATATATATAATTTCAAATATTTGTGAGATGGTGATAATAAAAAAAAAGCGGAGTTTATTGCGGGCTCTTCTCAGACCAGGGCACGTTTGGAACCCTCGTAGCTTTAGTTTTAAGATATCGTAGTTAATTATCACCATCACGTCTTATGCTCTGTAAGCATGACGTTCAGAAGGTGTACTTTGTAGGTACATATTTTGAATAAATATGTTTTGAGTTTGAGATTGAGTTCAATAATTTCTGTACAAAAAGTAATGATATCCCATAAAAACATAAATGTAAAATGAGAGCCAAGTTCAAAATTGTGATATATATGCCTTGGTTGTTGACTTCAGCGACAAAAGAAGTGAGATCTAAATGGGTGCCAAGTTCAATGGTCAGTCCTGCAATTTATATATCCCATCAAAAACATAAATGTGAAATGAGAGCCAAATTCAAAATTGTGATATATATGCCTTGGTTGTTGACTTCAGCGACAAAAGAAGTGAGATCTAAATGGGTGCCAAGTTCAATGGTCAGTCCTGAAATTTATTTATAACAATATATAATATTTTATAACAACTTAAAATATCATTTCTTCTTATAACTTAGTATAAAATGTTGAAGACTAAGGCTTTGGCTTGGCTAGTTTCCATATACGAATTATTATTAAGTAGGTACCTAAAAGTACAGTTTCTACCAGCAAGCCAAATTTTCGGAAGAATAAAATAAGAACTTACAGCTTTACAACTTGTGAACGCTATAATTCGTATATGAAAACTAGCCAAGCCAAAGCCTTAGTATTCAACATTTTATACTACGTTATAAGAAGAAATGATATTTTAAGTTGTTATAAAATATTATATGTTGTTATAAATAAATTTCAGGACTGACCATTGAACTTGGCACCCATTTAGATCTCACTTCTTTTGTCGCTGAAGTCAACAACCAAGGCATATATATCACAATTTTGAATTTGGCTCTCATTTCACATTTATGTTTTTGATGGGATATATAAATTGCAGGACTGACCATTGAACTTGGCACCCATTTAGATCTCACTTCTTTTGTCGCTGAAGTCAACAACCAAGGCATATATATCACAATTTTGAACTTGGCTCTCATTTTACATTTATGTTTTTGATGGGATAGATTACATTACAGTGTACAAAAATGCTTGAGTCTAATCAATAAAAGGTTTTATTCTTAATTTCACTATATTTTGGTTTGCGCTTTCCATCTGAATCTGAATCTAGTAACGTATATTTTTAAGGAGGTTAGACAAGAAATAATGAATGAGTCAAATTGATAGCAAACGAAATAGTCACGTTACCCAAAAATCACACCACACAAAAAAAACAATCACACCCCAGATGTTAAAATAGGACACAACGTTTAATGGTGTCTTCGACTCCTATGATTCCGCGTATTGTGAAATGTTTTATTTCGGCGTCTTCCGGCGGGATTACGGTTACGGGACGTTATTGGGTTACCGTTACTCGGTGACCAACTGGTCAACGTTAAATATTTTGATTCACGGTGTTTTATTGATCGTTATTCGGGTGTTTTTAATTGTTGTGCGAAATGCATTGGGTTACGCTGTTTTTTTTTTACGAGCTGATGCCCGCGACTTCATCTGCGTGGATCGAGGTTTTTGGTCCCCGCGGGAACTCTTAATTTTCTGATTGAGTAACAAACATCCATCCAAACTTTTGCATTAATAATGTATAGGTTGCAGGATAGGCTTGCGCTTGAAGACAATCATGCTTGGTGCAATTACTTAGTACATACCACATAACTTCTTACCTAGGTAGTAGGTACCTATTAATTTCACAGTGCCTCGTAAACGTAAACTTGTACAGCCGTCGGCCCTGCGCCTGATCTTTCACCAGTCGTGCCGAATTTTCCGTCTCATCGGGTTATGAGGTAGAGGAAACTAGGGAAGAGAGATTGCATCTGTGTTAATGTACCAACTATAATATCTCACGCCCTGATGGCTCATTTCTGTTCAGGACATTAGCCACGCACCGTGACCGAAATTCGGTCGGGAGTCAATATAGCATATTAAACGATGCCCGCGACGCGTGAATTAAGTATTTTTTTCACTCCGCAGGAACTTCTTAATTTTCGGGATAAAAATCGTCGGGGTACACTCTTTCTCTTTACCAAATTTCATCAAAATCGGTTAAAGAGACAGGCCGTTAAAGCGTAGCAGACAAACAGACTTCGCATTTATAATATTACGGATAGTCAATATTATCCAGTTTTTTAATCAATGCGATACTTTTGACTGGCATTCAATGTCTGCTATTACCTTATATGCGCTGGCCTTACTACATATGTACCTACTCTGCCTATATTGACGAGACGTAGGCAGTGTGACCTTAATTTGGGGGCCTTTAACTGGTTTCGAAACATAGTGTCAATTTTTTGATGTTTGCAATCTTATCCTTCGATTTTTGGAACACCCGTACCTATGTATGATGTCGTTTAGAAAGTATTAGAAACCGACCATCTAAGGCCGGCCATACACATACTGCTCGAGCAGATAGCCAGTGATCAACATATACGGATCGCTCTTGCAGTCATAGTCAACAGCTTGAAGCTACCATTGATAACGCGCTGCCAACCGCCCGAAGCAGTCACAAGTCGCAACTGCTCAAGCGTACCATTATGTGTGTAGTGTGTACGTAGAAGACACTCACTATGCAGTCGCAGATTGAAGCAGTCCATCCTGAGTCCTGACTGCTTCAAACTTCGTATATTGCCGGCCTAAAACTGCATCATTTCTTAGTTACCTTACCATCAGGTGCAGAGATTGCAGTCAAGAGCTAACTTGTAGTTGAATAAAAACAAAAAAACGGTCAAGGGCGAGTCTGACTCTTGCACAAAGGGATCCGTTATCTGTACCACAACACTATGTAAATTATTTTAGTGAATAACAAGCAAAATGTCATGACAACACATAATTTAATCAGCTATAAAATACTGGCTATAGGGTGTCGATGTTTTTTTGTCGAACAAAAAATTCGACATCCTATAATATGTACCGAACCCTAATTATCGATTTTCGGATTTTTTCCTATACTTTTGCTATGAGGTGTTTTTCCTTTACCTTGCTTCTTTCCAAATTTCATGGTTCTAGGCCAACGGGAAGTACCCTATAGGTTTTGCGATATAGGTGTTGCGGTAATAAACGGCCGTACCTTTTGATTACGTTGACTTAGAAGCTTGATTTTTTTTACAACTCTAATGGACCATCGACCTAAGTGTTTGATATTAATTTCAACTTGATACGACCGTGCATTTCCGAGAAAAAGGTGGCTGACAGACGGGCAACGAAGTTATCCTCTAAGGTTCCTTTTTTCCCTTCTTGAGGTACGGAACCCTAAAAACATCTCTGTCACATACCTAAGTGTATGTATAATCTCTGTATATAACTTAGTGTATAAATAGACAGATTTATTTACTATCCTTTATGTTGAGTTATGACCTTTGTACCAGAATTGTAGTGGCCTGGTTCTTAGAACGCATCTAAGTAGGTGGACTGTTTACATTGGTGTTTAGGTAATAAACATTTAGGGTTGGCGCTAAAACTAGACCTTCAAAAATTGAAAAAGTGGCACGTTCTTTTTCGTGCAATAGTTATTATTTTATTTATAAATCTTTATTGCACACAAATTAAAATAGTAACAAAAGACATTAAAACTACGATTAGAACTAAACATTAAGCAAAGGCGGTCTTAACATTGCTTATGGTGATTTCTACCAGACAACATTATGAAAATGTTGACTACATTTTAATAATGTTGTCTTTTTTAAGTAATGTTTCAAGAACTAAAATAAATATTATCTCTGTGTTTCGTAGTTATTACTCATCGCTGAGGGTCCTGACAGTTTATTCCCATCTACTCGATTTGCGTTGGCATTATTCGTGCATAATTCCATTGCTACATTCCCAATTACCTCCAGATTGAAAGTGTTGACCGATATGGGCCAAAGATAATCGAAACAACGTTAAAAATCATTGTGAAATAAAAGAAAAGTGGGAATTATTTCATGATAAGACCTTAATTAAATATTTTTAAATAGCTATATCTAGGCATATTTAGTGAAGTAGTAAAATTGCGCATAGATTTAATTTTAAGTTACTTATTTTATTTTATTTCAAGTAGCAACCCTATTCTATGAGTAAACGCAATGTTTACAATGGAATAGACTGCAATTGAGGGCAGCGGGGAAAAAGTGGCATAACTCAAATGTATCTAAAATTGATCGGGCTAATGGTGCGAGACTAAATACTAAATTGTCTGATGGTTTGTATTTCCTACTAACTATTAATGTTTGCCCGCGTAACATAGATAAAGCAATAGAATGCTAGAAAAGAAAAGCCCTACCTATCTTTTTAAAATTTTAAATAAAACATATGGTCTAATGCTGGCGCCATATTATGAAGATATGTACGTATTTTTTGATATTCCAAAAATTAAGATATATACTTAATAAATGTTAGTTACCTATTTATAAAGGTTATTTTTTATCTACTGTCTTACTAAATATGTAAGTAAGTATATTGGTCCCTAACTCCCTTGGGTTTAGCCCAAGAAAAAACGTGAATCATACAGGCTATAACGACGTAACGGACTGAAATCATCAAATAAATATTATAAATACGAAAGATTAGATCGATGAATGTATGGATGGATGTTTGTTACTCAATCACGCCCGAACGAATCTGGATGAAATTTGGCACAGAGATAGATTATAGTCTGGAATAACACATAGGCTACTTTTTATACCGGAGAACTAAGAAGTTCCCGCGGGAACCAAAAAACCCTCAATCCACGCAGACGTAGTCGCGGGCATCAGCCAATTTTTTCATTAAATATATAAGTAAAAACCTGGGAAGAAGCAAACGGTACTTTTTATCTCGTGAAGTCACGGAGTTCCCACAGTGTTTTCATAAACTTAAATCCACGTGGATGAAGTCACGGTCATAGTCTAATACCTAATAATAATAATTATTGACTAGATGAGTTGACCCTAATATTTCTTATCTACAAATATTTTACACTAGGGAAGAGTCTTAACTATTCTTAAATACATATAAAAAAATGCGGAACCGGCAGGATTTGAACCTGCGTCTCTCTGGGAATCGCGCCCGGAATGCCTTTGACCGCTAGACCACGGCTCCGCAATTTTTGATGTGTATTTAAGAATAATTCTTCAGTACTTAATTACTTGAACTAAATAAGCGTTAGGCCAGTTTAGCATTTGTGTTTAGGTTTAACGCGATGGTGCTAAATGTAGTAACTAGGTAACTACTGTTATGCAAGACCCGTATCAATTGTAACTTGCATCGGTTGCGTGAGAAGAAATGTGCCAAGCGTACAAGGTTACCCGTACATCTGTTAAATGTAACCACTAGTGACTAGACGATGCCCGCGACTTGGTCCGCGTGGATTTAGGTTTTTGAAAATTCTCTGAGAACTGTTTGATTTAAGAATTAAAAAGTGCAACTGCGGAGTTTCCGCCGGCTCTTCTCAGTACAATCATCTTTCTGAACCCGTGGTAGTCTTGACTTGTCATAAGTGCGCAAGTTGTCCTACGTGAAATAAATAAATCTATAAAATACCTACACCAATTTTCAAAACTCCCGTGAAACTTTCCAGGTAAAACTACCGAAGGACTGTATTATAAAGAAAACTATAAAAAATGGCATATCTGCATTTAAATTAACGAATCAGACACCAAAATAGTTCGAAAATTTGACTTAGGTCACTTCTGTAACTTAAGGTAAGTAAATAGGTAGTGACTAGTGAGCAATTTAGACCCACTTTATAATAGAATCGCGTCAGTGTGTAATTAGAACTGTTAACACTACTTAATTGTGTAAGGTATTAACTATTAGTCGATTGTGTTGTTGAGAACTTATGCCAAGTGTAGAAGACTAGGTCAGTTAGGTCAACATTGCGACGAAGTCGCGGGCATCAGCTAGTCCGTTCTTCCATACTAATATTATAAATGCGAAAGTGTGTCTGTCTGTCTGTGTGAAATCCTTTCAACCGATTTCGGTGAAATTTTGTATAGGGATAGTTTGTTGTTTTTCCTTTATAAAGGAAAATTAAAGAGTTCCCGCGGGAATCAAAAACCTTAATCCACGCGGACAGAATCGCGGGAATCATCTAGTACTTAATAAGTAGTGACGTACTTTCTTTAACTATGATTAATTAATTTAAACAATGAGTGTTTTTAAGTTAGTCAATCTTAGTTTCTCACGAATTTAGACTTAGGCTATGATCATCGACATTGGTGGCCATTACCATATTTGGAATAATTACGGTTCATTCATTAACAAAATCGCGTCAGTGTGTACCTAATTGTAACTGTTAAGTTGTTAATTTCACTAATTGCTGTGTAAGGCCTCAATACCTATTAAATTAGTCGATTGTGTTGCTGAGAATTGGTGTCAAGTGTAGAAGGTTAGCTTAGTCGACTTTGCTGCGTCGATTTTGTAATTTTTATTCGTTTTTAATTTTAGTTAATCTTTTTTTTACTTGATGATTTTTTTTACATTAACGTCTAATTTACAACTAAATTAAAAACTAAACATTAAATATATCATCCTAATTCCTAACCGCTTCAAGGAGGCAATGTGCCCAGTGACCTCAACGCTGGCTGCGTTACCCCGCTGAATAGCCAACCTTAGATGTTAGCCGAGGTAACTGCCAGCCCTGCGGACTCTGTGAGACGAGAAGATAGATCCTTAAAAAAGGATCTAGCTCCGTCGTTCCACGACCCCAGGGTTTCAACACCAAAAGGCACAAAATGACATTATTTTCTATATTTTCATCTTATTTTTTTACAAATTGTGACTTAGATCACATATATAAAAAGCGGTCCTGAATGACTGACTGACTGTAAATAATCAATGTTATAAAACTATTTATAAAACTATGGAGTTGGACTCATTGATCTGTTGATTAATTAATTATTAATTGATCATTGACTGCCATCTTATCTGATGATAATTGATGATGCAGTCTAAGATCGTAGCGGGCTAACCTGTTAGAGGTTCCGAATCGGGTTACCATTGAAGTAATATGTACTACCGTACCGTGTACTTGTACTTCAATGGTTTCTATTCGTCATCGTACCGGAACGCTTAGTCGCTTGGCCGCACTTAATTGCCGGTAGGGTGGTAACTGGCAACCAGCCACGACCGAAGCCTGCCACCATGCTAGACCAGAGAAAATTAAATAATAGAAATTACACCTCTAAGTCTGTTTCTCAGTTTTAGCTCTTGATTTGATTTTCAAACTCAACTGGCCCAAATTGCCTGTCCACTAAAGCCATTAACCAAAATTGAATTTAACGATCCCCCATGCTTCGTTCAGTAGTATGGATATTAGATAATAGAAATTTATGGGTTCCACTTAAGTAAAATTTATGTATTGTTCAATTGTTACATTAAATGATAGATGGACGTTTAAATCACATGAAGGAGAGTTACAAACTTTAAAAACTCCAACTCCTTTAGGTCTCGCTCAAATCATTGCATGATTATTTGCTTTTACCCTTTTCAGCATGTAATTAACTCACTCTACCTTAATCTGACCCACTCGAGTATTTCTGATGATCGATTTTATTTATCTAATATTTTGATCTGCTGTCCTAGACAGATCCACCAATATACAGGGCTCATATATGGTGAAGGTACTCTACAGGGTCCAAAGAATTCCCTTTTATATCTGCCGCGCTGGAGTAAATCCAAAAATACAGTACCAAATTTCGTCAAAATTGGTTGAACAGATGCTTCGTGAAAGCGTAGCAGACTAAAAGTCAGACAAACACTTTCGCATTTATAATATTAGTATATGGATAGTAGGTATAAAAAGCTTGGCAACACTTTGAATTAAAATCTTCGTGGCTTTGGCGCATAGGTACCAGTTCTATTCCCATTCTAAAGTCTATGGTTCAGCGTTATGGCCGTTAAGAGTTAACAAACTGATAGACTTGGTCCAGTAGCCTTGATCTACCCTGCCTGTAATTATAATCTCATTTGAACATTGAGGCTTAAAAAAATTATAATTACAATATAATTATGCAAACAAACAAATTATTATCCGGGAAAAATAATCCGGGGAACGAAGAATTGCTACGACGCGACGCTTAAAGTTAATTATTAACTGCGTTATTACAAAATAATTACTGTAAGTACATAATGACTTAATACCTACTAAGCGGTGTACCGTGTAACTGCCTCGTTGGTTACGGTTAGCATGTTCGACTGCGGCCGACGAGGTCCTGGGTTCGAGTCCTGGGTCGGGCCATAATTAAGTGTTACGTTTTTCCACCACCCTCATTTATAATATTAGTATGGATTCGACACGACGGGTGATCAGGCGGCTTTACATACTCTTCTAGACACGGGGTTGTAACTTAAAATACCGCACTTCCAAACTCCGGGTCAGTACTTAGTACTGGCTACAGTACTGAGGATTCCTTACAGATAAACCCAATACCTAATTAAATATAATGTGGGCCATAATAATTAAGTAATAAACCCGGCAATCGAACCCAGGACTACATCATCAGCAGTCGAACACGCTAACTACTAGACACTTAAGTATTATAGTGCAGCTTTGCTGATTAACCAAAACAAACTAAATATTGCTGATTAACCTCAAAAGGCGTATATAACTGTACTCTTTGGACTTACTACCATCACTTTAATCAATATTAGCATTATTACTATTTTAAAATTTCAGTTTTACAATATAGACTGAACGCCCTTAAAATAAAGATTATAATCGTGAAACAAGTGCGTCAACGATATTAGAAGAATACTTCCTTAAACGATGACAGTAGGCATTCAGCACAATGTGACCATAATGCATTCTAAAGAAATCCACGTGTGTGACCACCTTAATCCACTTCGCATTCGATTAACAGTACTGGTCTAGTCTGGGAGACGGTGGAGTAGTTCTTTAAAGCAAACAGAAACAGAAACAGTTGCTGACAGTCGTAGAGATTTCCTTGATCATTCCAAAGATTTACTTGACGTTTTATAAAAACGTTGTAAAGGTTTATTCGTACTAAAAAGCAAAAAAGAAATTAAATTTCTAGTTTATAGTAACTAAGAAGGCCTATTAATAATTCATATAGAGAACTATCTGTGGCCTGCGGCTTCGCTCATGTTAAACTCGATTTTGTATGGTTATTTGAAACTCCTAGTTTATCGAAAAAATCCTTTCATGGCGCATGACTACGTTATAATCATAGTTTCAGCTGCAAAATACTGGACGGATAGTATTTTGAGCTGTTCGCGTAAGAGCCTTAGCTGCTTAGGCTCTATTTGAATTTAGTTAATCCTAGGGTGTTTTATTAATGTTCAAAAATAGCATCTGTACAAAGTTCCTGTAAAATATAGCCACCGCCTTTTGGTCTATTACGTAACGGAATTAAACAAACCAACTTCCTTTCCTTTCCCGTATTATGCAGCCAGCTTCGCGTACCGAATTTTAATTTCGAACTGTTTCTTTCAGACAATGATCCCGATTGGCTGACAGTTGGGCCGCGATGACGCAATCTCGCCCCTGATTGGTGGACGATAGCGTCACGCGACCGACAGCGGCTGTGATTGGTGCACAATGTCAGGGCTCCCGAACAGAGCTGATGATGCCATCAACGGAGTCGATGTTCGTGAGCAAGGAAGCGCTTTGAGGTCAGTGGTGTTACCTTGATTTTGGGTTTCAGGGTTATGCGTTTTTCAACCTTATTGTTTTTACTTTAAGATTTACCTTTAGGTTTTCCTGTCGTTATTATAAATCATTATCATTCATTTAAGATTCGGACAAGGACTAAAAATGAAGACAGCATGTCTATGACATAATCTGTCAATAAGGTATTTATTCCTCATCATAAGTTAGGACTCTTAGGTTATGGCATAATAGGTGTTATAATTGCAGAGGCCCAATTTTCTAAGCAAATCATAAAATCATTTGACAGCTTACTCGAACTGTTTCAGAAGTTCATACATGCTTTTTGATGTGCAGGCATCTATTGAACTCCTTAAACAGGGCGAATTATACGTTTGACAAACGATTACAATTTCTTTACACAATCGGGGGGCAGATTATATTAAAGAAAACCAATCAATACAAAATTATCTAAACTCAAACGTACTGGGCTGGGCTGTGACTTACTTACCGCCCAGCCAACACTTATATCAAAACCTAGATAAGCTGAAGTTTTGCGCTGAGATTCACTTAATAAAGCTTGACATTTTGAAATCCCCACGGGGGCGAAGTCGCGGCGGTCATCATCGATATTAAACTAGATGATCGGGCGAAATCGGTTGAAAATATGAGCCGTTAAAGCAGACAGAAATACTTTCGCATTTATGTTATGATTTTGGCTCCCTCCCTTCAATTCCCGGCAGGGCCCATTTGGGAATTTATAATTTCAAAATTTTCTCTGGTCTGGTCTGGTTTTAGCCGTGGCTAGTTACCACCCTACCGGCAACGACGTACCGCCAAGCAACTTAGCGTTCTGGTACGCAGCAGTGTACAAATCGAGTAGTGGTATGGGTTTAATATAAATGCCATACCGATAACGGTTTAGCCCGCTACCATCTTAGCATCATCTCTTACCATCAGATGAGATTGCAGTCTAGGGCTAACTTGTAGAGGCGTAAAAAAATAAAATTATCATATGAAATGGATATCCGGGCATGATGGACAGATCAAGTACTTACCTAGGAAGGTATATTTTATCGGTATAAGAGCAGAAAACGCATTTTATACACAAAACATACAAATCGTTGTTAGCTGGCGACTCTAGTCATTTTTCGCTCCGTTGGCGCTCCACGGATGCGTTAACCCATTCGTATTACAGTATTTTCAGCTTTAACGCTAAATTAATAGAGTTTACAATAATAATAAAATAAATTTCTCGATAATCATACCATCAAAATTGAATGTTTTGCTTTGATGAGCAATTGCAACGTATATTCTGCGGTCGAGAAAAATTTTTTTGGTCATTTGTAAGTACTTGTAAGAATAATTTTTATTTGCGAAAGAATAATAAAATACATACTAATATTTTGTAAATGCGATGTGTGTTCGTCTGTCTGACTGTCCATACATGGAGTTTTTCTCACCATCTTTTAGACAACGAAGACTATAAGCATACAGGGTTTAAGTTTTAACCAAATATCACACAATATCAGAACAAATACCTATTGAGTGAGACAAACAATGCGAAGTTATGTAATTAATAGCTAAAATATGTCGAAACAATGTTGTTCAAAATCAGCTATAGCTTACGTCACTCAGCCTTGGGCGTATTGAAACAAATCGCGAATGGCCGGTCTGACGGTAATGTCTGTCACTATTTCTATGGTATTTACACTAGCGGCACGCTATGATGGCCGGTTTGACACATTACAATAGTGATGTGGAATGTCAATTTATTCTCGAACAAAAAACAATTAAGTTTTGTTTTTGTACCTGATTAAATAGGTTTAATAAAACAAAAATATATATGTTTATTTAATTTATTTGAACGAACTGAATATTTGAACGAAAATGAATATACATACTTTATATGCACACAAGAAACATATGAATACAAAAGATACCAAAAAAGGTGCCACAAAAGGCCATAATTAATCAGATTCGTCCATACTACTATTTTCACTGTCGTCACTGCTATCATCACATACATTAATAATTATATGTTCGTTTTCTATAATATTATCTATTTTCACATCTCTTTCATAATCTTCCCTTATTAATTTAACAGTTCTATTCACAACCTTTTCCCAGTCTCCTTTAGTCACATGTTCACAAGCTTCTTCTAATAATTTTAGCATTTTTTTTGTGGTAAATGGGGGTTCTGTATTGTGTCTTGCAGCATATCCCTTAATTTGAGCCCACACCAACTCAATCGCATTATACTCACAATGGTAAGGCGGTAACCGTATAACTCTGTGCCCATGTTCTAATGCTATTTCGTCAATGACGTATCGGATCTTGGTTGGTTTGTTTTCTTTTAAAAGACGTACTAATTCCGCTTTTAACATATTCATGTTTGCATCTACGCCATTTTTACGAAGCCATGCGACGATATCAGCTTTCTTTTGGGATTGGGCAGGTGGCTTGTCAATTTGCATCGAGTGGTATGTGGCGTTGTCCATAATTATAATAGATGGTTCAGGGAGGCTACACAACATTGAGGTAAACCATTCAGTAAACTTTTCTCCATTCATGTCTTCATGATAGTCTCCAGTGGTTTTTGACGCAAAAGCCATGAGAGAACCTTCGACAAACCCGTTGATGGTTCCGGCGTGACAAATTATAAGTCGCGATCCTTTTCCTACAGGAACTTTGGAAGTAGATGCTGCTGTGTCATCGTTCCAAGAACGGCCTACAGTATGGTTAGCATTAAGCCATGTTTCATCCAAGAACACAACATTTTGCCAATTTTTGATTTCTTTCACTTGCCGTAAAAAAGTATACCTTGCCATCGCTATATCAAATCTTTCCATCAATATTTTGCGTTTGTTACATTTTTTGTATCGAAATCCAATGGTCTTCAAAATCTTCGTTAAAGAACTTTCCCCACCGAAGAATAATCCAGCTTCCTTCAGTGAATGCACCAACTTTTTTCTTGTTGGATACTCCTTCTGTAAATAGTAGCCGTAAACATGTCTTCGGATAGCATCGGCATCAAAGCTATCGATGCCTACGACTGGTTTTGCTCGTTTTCTCTTTTTTGGTGTGTGAAGTTTATTTTCTTCTGTGCCAGTCTCGCCATATTTTTTTTTAGTTATCCGTCTAACAGTTCGTTGTCCAATATTAAGCGCATCAGCTACGCGTTCAACCACTGACGTTATAGGTAAAATTGGCCCTCCATTTTGAGCTTCACGATCGAAATAGTTACGAAGGCGTATTACGAACTCACGTGTCTGACTATTTAGAACAGTTCTCTGCGTACGTTCGGTCATATCGACGAAATCCACAACAAAGGGCTTGAACAGAGTCCAAATTAACGAGCAAGGGTCAACAGTAATGCAGTATCAATATTTGAAATCCAAAGCCAGGTCAAAACTATATCACAATCGCATTGCACTGACAGTTTATACTTTTCGAAGCAACGTCAATTCGAAACTGCTTTGTTTTGCATTGAGCATTGACGCGAGTTTGCCGGAGGTAGTAGTTGTGCTAGCCAGCGATCCTATGTGACGATCGTATTAGATTCCATTTTTAAAAATTTATTGATATTTTTTTGCGATTTCAGAGGTTTGTCCACATAGTGAAAATTGTTCATATTCACAAGTACATTCACCCCTTAAATGGTGCAAACTGATTTTTCTACACTTGTATACATTTAAGAAATCAATTTAATAAATAAATTTTGAGTCCTAAACCTAAAACTACATTCGATAAAATTTATGAATCTCTGCACATCACTATCGTCAATAAAGTAATACAATTATTTCCTTCAAAGTCGTTATCAATTAATACGGAACTTCATGAGCGGACAAACGTCAAACCGGCCATCATAGCGTGCCGCTAGTTTAACTACAAAAGCTATGTGGCGTTATTGACAGACTCTTATAATATTAGTATCTTCAAATCAAGAGTGAATAGGCATCTTCTAGGCAAGCGCGCTCTACCTTAGCCTGCATCGCCACTTGCAAGCTGGTCTGATTTCAGCAAAGCGCTAGCCTATAAAAAAATAAAACAGACAAACGGACAGTCAGTCCTCAACGAGAAAAAGAAACTTTAGTAAACACTCCAATTAATTTTACACTCCATCAAACTTTTGCATTTTCTGTAAATAATATAATTAAACTTAAAAGTTGCTAAACTCATTAAGTTAAATATATTTAAAAAAATCTTTTCATAATTTTCCAGCTTTTTGTGTGATTTTCCACCAGAGATTTGCTACTTTGTTGAGTGTCAAACCCACCAGTACTTAGCATCTCTGGTGAAAAGGCACACAAAAGACTGCGAAAAGCTTGTTCCAAAAAAGTTTTATCTGACTAGTGAAATAAAATCAAACCAATTTTTTATTTATTTAAGCAAACTTTTAACAAGTGCTTTTAAATAGTCGAGTGAATGTACGACTGGTTCGGAATGCCTTTCCTACCGAGAAGAACCAGCAAGAAACTCGATGGTTGCTCTTTTGCTTTAAAAGCAAAAAAACTATCACTTAAGAAACTTCTTAGTATAACAATTTCCAGCCAAAGCAAAGCAACACATGTCATAACTAATCTGCATTAGACTGTATAGTTATAATCTCATTGCCCCAAGGCCTTACAAGGTTACAACTAGAAGCCCTACTGCCAGACACGCGTGTTCTTGTAATGTAACCTTGGCAATCTTTCTGCCGGCTTATCTACCGGGTTAGATTCCCGTGCGAAATCGTATCCTGTTTTCGTTGTGATCTTCGATCCACTACAGCTCATTACCGTCGCTTTGCTGGACACCGGCCTCCACTCTCATAGGAGAGCGGGAATTAGAGCTACCACGCCGGGTTGGTGGTCTTTAACGACTATTACCATTTTAGGGATAATAACCGGGACCGACGGCTTAATGTGCTCTCCGAGCCACGTGGGTGAAACACGTGGGTTCCTGACTACGGGCTAGTACTGAGAATTTCTAGACAGAAAAACCCAGTACTTAATTATGGTCCGAACCGGGACTCGAACCCAGGACCTCGTCGGCCACAGTCGAACATGCTAACCACTAGACCAACGAGGCAGTTTTTCGATTATTAATAACTAAATCAGTGAAACAAAAAAGGATTTAGACTTGCGATTGTCATAATTAAGAGGATATGGCATGAACGGGAAACTTTGAGAATAGGTACTGAACAATTATATTGCCGTCGCGCTGCTCCTCGAATACAATTCCATAACACCCGATAGGGACAACTGCAGCATGGACTTACCTACGTAATACCTACGAAAAAACAGTCGAATTCTTACTCTCGTATTTTTCTGTTTCCTCCTCCAAAACTGAAGCGTTTTTTTTTGTTTTTTTTAAGAATAATAATTTAAGAAGGACTCAGGCTATGACGGTGTTTTTCTTTCTTTTGATTATATTCGTTAAATTTATTTGCGGGATGTCTGATGAGGGCGCGAAAACTGGGCCATTTTTTGAAATTTTGGAAGGTCCCATGTTAAAATTATTGATTTTTCGGAAAAAGAAAAACATGGAGGCATGGCACGGATACATGTGGATTTTATGGTGCAAGAATATTTTCTCTATTGTAATGATCCACGGAGGAAACAAACAAATGTTTTTGTATGGAGAAACCGCCGGGAGAATTCCTCTTAATGCTTACGTAAATACGTATTAAATAATTGCGCATAATTACTTTTGACAAGATAAGTCCGTGTGTATTCAGGTTTATTAGGTACCGGGTATAAAGCTTTCATTTTGAAATAATACTGTTTTGGGCTATCGTAGTAACCCCCAGGTCCCCGCGGTTTATCCTACCAAAAATAACTACTTACATCTTTTTTTTTATCCGACTACAAATGAGCCATTAACTGCGATTTCACTTGATGGTAAATGATAATGCAGTCTTGGATATTAGCGGGCTAACCTGTTGAGTAAGGCATATTAAACCCATATCTTTATTCGGTTTCTGCACGGCATCGTATCGGAACGCTAAATCGCTTGATGAGATGCGTGGCAACTATTCACGGCTGAAGCCTCCCACCAGACCAGACCAGAGAAAATCCAGAAATTCCCGAAATGACCCTGCCGGAATTCGAACCCGGGACCTCCCACGATAAGACAACAGCGCTCAACACTGCGCCAGGGTGATCGTGAAGATGTCACTTATCAGTATTCGTTCATTCATTCATGGATATCTTGTACTTGAATGGATCAAAGTAGAGTAGTAACAATACAGAATTAGCACTCATACGGACACGAAGTTAAATAATAAGCGGCCATATCCGCAGTCGAGTGGTAATTCGGGGAAGTCAACGTACCGTGCCTGCGTAACCACTTAACAAATAATTGACGGCGTAAGACACGCTTGCGTATTTACGTACGATAGTTATATGGTAATGTATTGTATTGTATCGTACTGCTGTCCAATGAAGAAACTAGTTTAATTCGCTATAATCCGCAACATGGCCACAGTAGACAAATGTATGTGGTGCAACTAGCTGATGCCCGCGATTTCGTCCGCGTGGATTGAGGTTTTTAGGTTACCGCGGGATCTCTTCAATTAGCCTATGTGTTATTCCAGATTATAATCTATCTCTGTGCCAAATTTCATCCAGATCCGTTCAGCCGCTCTGGCGTGATTGAGTGACAAACATGCATTTGAGGTTTTTTGGTTCCCGCGGGAACTCTTTTATTTTTCGGAATAGTAAGTAACCTATGTGTTATTCCAGACTGTAATCTATCTGTGTGCAAAATTTCATCCAGATCCGTTCAGCCGTTCTGGCGTGAAAGAGTAACAAAGATACAAACTTTCGTGTTTATAATATTAGTAAGAATGTGTATCTTGCACTTGCAGCTTGCGATATTCACTCGACAATGCACGATTCTAAAGACTTTACAATCGTGCATTGTCGAGTCAACATCTTCTGAAGATGCTCCGCTCAGATAGTTTTGTTTTAACTTGACTATACAGTATACGGTATGTGAAAACTAATTATGAAAAATATTTTCTTCTGCGTAACTAAGGCTTTTAATGTGAACATCAATACAAAAAAAAACTTCATTTACTTAACATTGTAGGTACATAAATTATTTAGATGTAAAATCCAAACAACAGACATCTAACCCGCAGCAGAAAGTAGCAAAAATGGTAGGATACTTTTAGGATACAGTCTGTCTATATATATGTCATCGTAAAATTGCAAAAACCGTTAGATTGTAATCTAACTAGCGAAATTGTAAACTGTCGACAGATTGTGAACCGTACAATGCTCGACATAAACAATCAGGTAGTGCACGGGCAGTAAGGTTTTATCGGGTTAATATCTCTGTCACCGTAAGATTGTAAAAACCGTTAGATTATAATATAACTCGCGAAATTCTAAACTGTCGAAAGATTAGAATTTAACGCATTATTTTCCGGTAGATTGTAATCTGATAGGTATTTAAACCCGATAAAACCTAAGTGCCCGGCCTGCGGCCGGGCACTACTTGATCTTTTATGTCTAACCCTAACCTAACCTACAAGAAAGAGACAAGAAAACGTAAACAAAATGAATATTTCAAAAATTGTCACTCAGAACATTGAACAGTTTACAATCTTTCGACAGTTTAGAATTTCGCGAGTTAGATTATAATCTAACGGTTTTTACAATCTTACGGTGACATATCTAACAGATTACAATTTACCGGAAAATAATGCGTTAAATTGTCATCTGTCGACAGTTTACAATTTCGCTAGTTAGATTACAATCTAACAGTTTTTGCAATTTTACGGTGACATATAGGACAGCTAGTCATGGGACTCACAAACCATGCGAACTTGAACAGTTCGTGTTTTAGGAGAATCGTCTTAACAACACGAACCACGGTTTAATGTGCGGTCGTTTGAACACGCATTTGTGAGAGGAAGCCGTGTTACCGACATCAAAGACTGTAAATAAACAGTTTGACCGACTGCACTGACAATTAATACGAATTGATGCAACTATGGGTCGACGAACTGCGGGCTTGCTACCATCCCTTGAAGCAGTTTTATTTTAAAATTTACGCTTTATATGAAGTTCCTTGACGTCCTTGAAATAAGGTTCATAACCATGAAACAAGAGCGTCAAAAATATTAAAATAATACTGCTTTAAGCGATGATGGTAAGCCCCCTGCGCGTCTATTCCTGGCTTTGATTATAGATTAGTTAATTGGATAGATGCGGAGCGTGAAAATTGTTAAGATGCCTAATTGAGGAGGAATTTTAATTAAATATACAATCATAAAAGTGAGTGAAATTGGCTTAAAATAATATTTTTAATTTATTAATTCTGTCATGGTTTAGAAAAATTTTATTAATTTGGTTTACAAAGTGCATTACACAGAAGACAATTCAGCAAGCTGCTGAATCTGGTGGGAGCTGGTGTGCTGGGAGACCAGCTCCCACCAGACCAGCTTTACTACTTACCACCCTACCGACAAAAACGTGCCGCCAAGCGATTTAGCGTTCCGGCAGGCCTGGCTCACTTGTCACGTGACCTGAGATATTTAACTACTACTGCGTGGACGTTCGACGGCACTCGTATCAGTCGAGTGTTGCGCGTGAACCGTAGTTATACGTCTGACTTTTACTCAAGTTCTCCTTATGGATAAACAAAGAAAGATCAGTAAACGATATCGTATCACCTTAGGTCGTTTAAACTCTAATAATTAAGACCTAACTTATCGCTCTTTGCACTTCTTAGGACCCTGAAAGGTAAGTTTGTATTATTTGCCTATCTACAAACGTACTCACACATACAACTGCCATACCCCTAACTAGTTAGCCCGCGCTAACATCTTAGACTGCATCATCACTTACTAACAGGAGAGATCGCAATCAAGGGCTAACTTGTAGTGGTTATATATAAAAAAAAGAGATGTACTACTGAGATGTAGACTTTTAGTTTTGTGTTACTATTTGCAACATTAGTTCCAACTTCCAAGAGGTGTAACACCGGATGCTCCGTGTAAAGTTTGTACTGTCCGTTTATTTAATTAGTCTTTGGCAAATCTTAGCGTGACGAAGGAATGATCTAACCAGAATGTGTTTTCGTCTTTCAGGTTTTCTTATTTCGTTTCCACTTTCGAGTAATTAATTAGAAGCCTCGATGACTCAGCGATAGAAAGACTGGCTGAAATTCAAATTTTAAGTTTCGTATAAGTAATATAGGTACCTGTTTGAGTATAATGTCAAATAGGTTGTATTTTGTTTTAAATATATAGGCTAGCGCTTGGCTGCAATCAGATAAATATAGTTTGTAACAAAGGATACCTATCTCTGTATAAAATTTTGTCGAAATCGCTTGAAGAGCATAGCCTTAAAATGTAGCAGACAGACTCTATCGCATTAATATTTATTAATTTCTTTATTATATATAATAATATGGATTATTGTGGATTTTATGCTCCTTCGATTTAATTTAGGCTCGGAACATACCTTAGTTAATCTATGCCCAAAGGTCTTATCTGTAAAGTTTATATGTGTGTAAAGGCTAATTCTGTGACTAGAAATCATATGGAAATGTTAAAAAAACACTGGTTTGACACATTTTAACGTGGTGCGGTGTGAGGCGTCGACCCACTGTATAAACACATACTTACACTGTGCTACGTGTATAAATAGATATAATATCTTGACGCTTTCATCTTGTCTGATTCATTTTCAGAGAAACCGCGTAAACGTACCGGAGCGCGTCCTGACTCACTTGTTTACAAACAACCACGAATAATAACGAAATAAAGTCCATCACGCAATAGTTTCTCTCCTTTTTTACTCTATTGGCAAATAAATGCCTAATTACCTATCTACGTCATGGCATTATTTATTTATTCTTTGCCAATATTTAGTTGGAGCCATACTGCCAACGCTTAAAGCAATACTTATTACTCAAAAAACAGTTTGTGGTCACGTACCCTAACATTCCTAAAATAAGGTTTATATTTCTAGAACACGAAAGTCAACAATAATGAAACAGTATGGCTTTAAGCATTGGCAGTATGGTCCCTGACCCTTGCAGATAAATTAAATTGCGATATAAAATCTATGTACTTATAGTTACTTATAATAAAACTGTAACTGGATGATTTCCGTGCATTTCATGTTTTTTTTTGTCTATGTCTGTCAGTGTAGGTTAAATACTCGGTTTGTGCACAAACCGCCTTATAATATCTCTAGATATTATTTTATGATTTCTCTGAAGATTAACTGCCTCGTTGATCTAGTAGATAGCATGTTCGACTGCGGCCGACTAGATCCCGAGTTCGAGTCCCGGGTCAGGCCATAATTAAGTATTGGGTTTTTCTGACTAGAAATTCTCACAAATTAACGCTATAATTCTTAGAAATTATCATTAACATCATAATAGTCGTAAAAGCCTACCAACCCGCATTGGAGCAGCGTGGTGGATCTAAGCTCTAATTCCCTCTCCTATGAGAGTGGAGGCCTGTGCCCAGCTGTGGGACGTTAATGGGCTGTAGGAACCGTGACCGAATTTCGGTTGAGAGTACTTTTTTTATACGACTGCCTGAAAAAAGGAGTATATTGTTTTCAGGGTTCATGTATGTATATATGTATGTATGTATGTGAGTTTGTATAACATAACTTCTATATGCCTGAACCGATTTTGATAAATGTATGTAATGTGTATCAATGTGTATGACATAGGCTAGTAAAGTTTAAATAAAAATTGATGGGGTGACCATGGTCCCGCATTAAAGACTAAATTTGAAAAAATAATTCGCAAATAAGATTAACTATATAATCAAGAAAATAACATTAACTATAAATATATACGATGAGTAGATTCCAAAAATATATAACACTATAGTTCAATATTCAATGATTCTCAATAAAATATCATTTAATAAAAATGTGAATACGATTCTAATTTAACTAGATTACACTAGCGGCACGCTATGATGGCCGGTTTGACACATTACAATAGTGATGTGGAATGTCAATTTATTCTCGAACAAAAAACAATTAAGTTTTGTTTTTGTACCTGATTAAATAGGTTTAATAAAACAAAAATGTATATGTTTATTTAATTTATTTGAACGAACTGAATATTTGAACGAAAATGAATATACATACTTTATATGCACACAAGAAACATATGAATACAAAAGATACCAAAAAGGTGCCACAAAAGGCCATAATTAATCAGATTCGTCCATACTACTATTTTCACTGTCGTCACTGCTATCATCACATACATTAATAATTATATGTTCGTTTTCTATAATATTATCTATTTTCACATCTCTTTCATAATCTTCCCTTATTAATTTAACAGTTCTATTCACAACCTTTTCCCAGTCTCCTTTAGTCACATGTTCACAAGCTTCTTCTAATAATTTTAGCATTTTTTTTGTGGTAAATGGGGGTTCTGTATTGTGTCTTGCAGCATATCCCTTAATTTGAGCCCACACCAACTCAATCGCATTATACTCACAATGGTAAGGCGGTAACCGTATAACTCTGTGCCCATGTTCTAATGCTATTTCGTCAATGACGTATCGGATCTGGGTTGGTTTGTTTTCTTTTAAAAGACGTACTAATTCCGCTTTTAACATATTCATGTTTGCATCTACGCCATTTTTACGAAGCCATGCGACGATATCAGCTTTCTTTTGGGATTGGGCAGGTGGCTTGTCAATTTGCATCGAGTGGTATGGGGCGTTGTCCATAATTATAATAGATGGTTCAGGGAGGCTACACAACATTGAGGTAAACCATTCAGTAAACTTTTCTCCATTCATGTCTTCATGATAGTCTCCAGTGGTTTTTGACGCAAAAGCCATGAGAGAACCTTCGACAAACCCGTTGATGGTTCCGGCGTGACAAATTATAAGTCGCGATCCTTTTCCTACAGGAACTTTGGAAGTAGATGCTGCTGTGTCATCGTTCCAAGAACGGCCTACAGTATGGTTAGCATTAAGCCATGTTTCATCCAAGAACACAACATTTTGCCAATTTTTGATTTCTTTCACTTGCCGTAAAAAAGTATACCTTGCCATCGCTATATCAAATCTTTCCATCAATATTTAGTCTCGCCATATTTTTTTTTAGTTATCCGTCTAACAGTTCGTTGTCCAATATTAAGCGCATCAGCTACGCGTTCAACCACTGACGTTATAGGTAAAATTGGCCCTCCATTTTGAGCTTCACGATCGAAATAGTTACGAAGGCGTATTACGAACTCACGTGTCTGACTATTTAGAACAGTTCTCTGCGTACGTTCGGTCATATCGACGAAATCCACAACAAAGGGCTTGAACAGAGTCCAAATTAACGAGCAAGGGTCAACAGTAATGCAGTATCAATATTTGAAATCCAAAGCCAGGTCAAAACTATATCACAATCGCATTGCACTGACAGTTTATACTTTTCGAAGCAACGTCAATTCGAAACTGCTTTGTTTTGCATTGAGCATTGACGCGAGTTTGCCGGAGGTAGTACACTTAGCGGCATGGAATTTGGCCCAAACATAAACAACCCGATAACACGCGATTTTGGTATCGTAAATGAGAATTTCAAGTGGCAGATTGTCAACACGTTAGTTTTTGTTGATTTTAAGAGGGTAAGTACAAAAAACCTTGATTTTTTAATTTCTGTGACGAATAACGTTAGTTCGTCGCTAGAACGCACGAAACACAGGTGAGATAAAATTCAATGTTCAAATGATGGTGCATTTTATTGTTAGTGAATCTTTTTCTGGTTTTGTTTCTAAAATAATGTGTAGTCTTTTTTGCTTTCAGAATCAAAAAACAATGACTGTAACTCCAGCTCAAGTTGCTCAAGCTGTGTTGCTCCGCAGTCAAGGGCGAACGCAGCGAGACGTGGAATTCATTGGGGGCGAAGAATTCAAATTAATGCAAGATAATGCCCGGCCACACACCGCACGATGCGTTAATGATTATCTTTCGGAGGTGGGAATTTCTAGATTGGAGTGGCCAGCACGCAGCCCGGATATGAATCCCATAGAACATGTCTGGGACATGCTTAAAAGATGCATCCGATCAAGTCTCAACCCTCCAGAGACTCTCGGTGCACTAAAAACCGCTCTGGTGGCTGCCTGGGAAGAAATGCCTCAAGTGGATATCAAAAACATTATACACAGCATGCCTGATCGCATGCAGGCGGTTATCCGAGCCAGAGGTGATATAGAGGCTAATAACCATTAGCTTTAATTTGTAAAATTCTTTAATTAACAATTGTGTAACTTAAGAGCGTATTGTGTTTTTTTTATTTAATTAAAAAATTAATAAAGTTACCACATTTTTGGTTTATTTATCAATTGCATTTAAGAATTGAATAAATAATAAATGTTTTTAAAGAAAAAAAAATACCGTTTCGCCGTTAATTTTGATAATAGAGTACATAGTGCTTCTGGGCCAAATTCCGTGCCGCTGAGTGTAGTTGTGCTAGCCAGCGATCCTATGTGACGATCGTATTAGATTCCATTTTTAAAAATTTATTGATATTTTTTTGCGATTTCAGAGGTTTGTCCACATAGTGAAAATTGTTCATATTCACAAGTACATTCACCCCTTAAATGGTGCAAACTGATTTTTCTACACTTGTATACATTTAAGAAATCAATTTAATAAATAAATTTTGAGTCCTAAACCTAAAACTACATTCGATAAAATTTATGAATCTCTGCACATCACTATCGTCAATAAAGTAATACAATTATTTCCTTCAAAGTCGTTATCAATTAATACGGAACTTCATGAGAAACTACATTCGATAAAATTTATGAATCTCTGCACATCACTATCGTCAATAAAGTAATACAATTATTTCCTTCAAAGTCGTTATCAATTAATACGGAACTTCATGAGCGGACAAACGTCAAACCGGCCATCATAGCGTGCCGCTAGTTTAATTAAGATTTTTTACGTTTTATTTCGTTTTTTAGCAGGGCAGTCGTGTTTTTAATTATGAGTTGTTCTTTTACATAGTTAGTACTTACCTACCTATAATAGGTGACAGGTATGTAACGTTTTAAATCCACATTAGTATGGTAAACGAGTGTAAATGCGATCCGAGTAATATGTTATCTAATCTTAGCACTTCAGAGGTAAGACCTTGATCACATGTAAACATCCTCTCATTTACATCCTACCTTGTACTTAGGTCGCATAGTATGTTAATTTGTTAACCTTTTAGTGTTTGAGAACACTAATTATAAGGTTTTGCTATTATATACACAGATTTTCCCTATTGTCTTTTACTTACGAGATGACGCCCGCGAATTCGTCCGCAAGATTAAGGCTTTCTTACTCCCGCAGGAACTCTATAATTTTCCGGGATAAAATGCAGCCAGCAGTCTGCTAATTCAGGTTATAAGCTGTCTCCATTCCAAATTTCAGCCAAATCGGTTCAGTCATGAAGGACCAAGTAAAATCATAAGAAGGGGCGGCAATAGGTACGACACAATCGGTACTGGGGGGGTTACTAAAATAAGGATTGCCAGTATGTATCATAAGAAGTATGTATCAGAAGAATGTTAATATATAAACAATACCGCCTAAGCGCGTATTATAATTCCAGGACCGATGACTTTGCGTGGTCTATAAATATTCTCTGAGGTGCGAGGGCGTACTATGAAATAAGAATAACATGAATGTATATTGCATAGCAAACCTTCAATTTCATTTTTGACAGCGACTTAGGGAATGAGGCCATGGCCCACCACCACGACCACCACCACCACCACTACAGCCCATTAACGTCCCACTGCTGGGCACAGGCCTCCACTCTCAAGAGATAGGAAATTAGAGCTTAGACCTAATTGGAGATAATAACCGGGACCGACGGCTTATCGCGCTCCCCGAGTCACGAAGGTGAAACACCGCTATTAGTACTGGAAATTTCTTTTCAGAAAAACCCAATACTTATATTATTGCCCGCCACCCAACCCGGGATTCGAACCCGCGACCTCGTCAGCCGCATTTGAACATGCTAACCACTAGACCGACGAGGTAGGGCCATGGCCCATGATCCATTAAATAAGCTATGTCACTAAACAAACAGACAGAAGATACGTATTACGTACCATAAATAGTTTGCAAACTTTCAGTGATGCAAATATTCCATGTAGAGTTAATTTAAATTCAGTAAACGCCATGATGATTTCATATTGACGTAACCCACGCGCCGAAATAAATGTTGATCGTAGGGTGACCATCATTCAGACAAGTATAGGCGAGGACATCTCTGGCGCAGTGGCGAGTGGTCCTGGGTTTAATTTCTGGGTGGGTCATTTCATCCATACTTATGTTATTAATGCGAAAGTGTGTCTGTCTTTTTTTATCCATTACAAGTTAGCCCTTGACTGCGATCTCACCTGATTGTAAGTGATGATGCAGTCTAAGATGGTAGCGGGCTCACCAGTTAGGGGCATGGCAGTTATTAAACTCGTACCCCTATTCAGTTTCTACATGTCATCATACCGGAACGCTAAATAGTTTGTCTGTCTGCTACGCTTTAACAGGCCGTCTTTTCAACCGACTACTTCCCAGGGAAGGGCAGATATTGCGGGATTAACGAATTTATTTTCATTTTATTTTAATTCAATGAACATATTAGATGCGCCTTATGTAAGATGAGCCTCGCCTTCTAGCACTAGCTGATGCCCGCGACATCATCCACGTTGATTGAGGATTCTTGATTCCCGTGAGAACCGGAACAATTTAATTTAATTTAATTTCTTTAATTTTCCGGAATAAAAAGTAGCCTATGTGTTATTCCAGACTATAATCTATCTCTGTGCACGCAGATCCGTTCAGCTGTTCTGGCGTGATTGAGTAACAAACATCCATCCATCCATACATACATCCAAACTTTCGAATCTAAAATATTAGTATAGATGGTGATCCATACAAGAGACCTTCATCCAGCTGTGGACGGCTATTCAACGACAGCGCGACGATGAAAATAATAATTATAACTCCATAAATAGCTTAAAGTAATCAAATCATGTAGTAACGTGATAATCGTCGTAACAGAAGCCGTGTAACATTACGCTAGCATAATATTGATACAGCGATCGCCTTCAATGGCTATGTGGGGTACGCCTTTTATTCTCATTTCTCGCACAGATTACAGGTGGTTATGTAATGTCTGTGTCTGTGTAAATTGGCCGTGGTATTTGACTCACCTTTCCTAAGTAAATAGTACTGTTTGATCATAAAACAGAGTCAATGGGGTAAAGAAAACAAATCGCCTTGCCTGGTGGGAGGCTTCGACCGTGGCTAGTTACCAGTTACCACCCTACCAACAAAAACGTGCTTCCAAGCGATTTAGCGTTCCGGTGCCATGCCGTGTAGAAACCGAGTAGGGGTATGGGTTTAATATAACTGCCATGCCCTTAACAGGTTAGCCCGCTACCATCTTAGACTGCATCATCACTTACCATCAGGTGAGATCGCAGTCAAGGGCTAACTTGTAGTGGATAAAAAAATCTCTATCAAACCAAACTATGACTGAGAGATATATAGAGAGAATATAGTTCGTACTTTTAGGATCTACGTGCTACGAGTTACAACTGTCACGGATCAGCTGGGTGATTTTGTAAAACCTGCATCAATCATTGTTACAGTCTCAGTTGTTTTGATTGGCCAAATTTATGGTATTTTTGCTGCGTCAATGGATTTTGGTCCATAGTGGAAGAATATTAACCAATCAGAGGTGATTGCGATCATTACACTGTAGCTATCATTTCTGGCCACGCGCCCTACAGGTTGCCGGGTCTGTCATTTGTATGGTCGTTGACCCACTGTATGAATATTGAATATCTTACGTTGTATTTATAATACTGACTTTTTCCTGTTGGAATTGGAATATCCATGCGGCTAACCAAATTACTGGTCATATTAGTCGATAATTGAAATGATTAGAGTTCCAAACCGACCTAATGTAAACGCGCCATAAAAAAAGGTTATCGGAAAGGAAAGGTATCGGATTATAGATCCGCCAAAATAGGTAAATCTATGAGGTACAGTGTGTAGCTTGTGATATTCACCACACTACATAAATCTTGCAATTAAATGCTTTTCAATCGAGCATTGTCGAGTCAACATCTCCTGAATATGCTCCGATGTCGGAGTGAAACGTACGTTGAGAATAATTTGCAAGATTTGTGTGGTGTGTTGATTATCGCAAGACGCATACTGTACCACATAGATTTACCTACTGTGGCGGATTATAGGCTATAGCGAATTAAATTTCTAGTACCTTTATTAAAACAAAACTTGGTCTTAGCTGTGTATAAAATCAAGAGCACTAATTTTAATAGCCTAATAATAGCTAAGCTAACGACACCTTTATCGCTGGATATTAATTGCCACTTGGTAGGTTATCGACCCGGTTGGCGCGTCAGATGGGGTCGAAGTTCGATTCTCGGCTAGCGATACTTTAAAGTTTTACTTTACATATCTTATCGTTACCCGTTGTCCTAACGTGAACGACACCGCGACGCCGCGACTCGATACGACGCGACACGACATTATCAAACAGTAACTGACTCTTCACGTGGCCTACGTTGTCGCGTAGACAAGTTTGTCATTTTCTATGGCGTCGTATCTCGCGTGACGTCGCGTTGCTTCTGTCGCTCATCTAGGGCAAAGGGTTATGCGCTGATTAAGGGAACACAAACATTTGCTAGCATACGACTGTAATACAGAATACTGGAATCTAATCGACTGAAGATTTAGTTTTATGTTCACTAAACTAGAATAGCGTTTTTAATGGTTTTTTTTTATTTCGAAATAATGAGATAATTAGGTGCACTCATTATTATATGAGTGCACCAAATATACTATTTACCTTTTAAGGGTTACTAATACTGAACAAGGTTTGTTCTATGCGTTATGACTAATAATTTGAAGGCCTACTGCCACATTAATGCCTACTGAAAACAGCACTGCGGAGCACGTCCCGCCAACGTTTATAGCAATACTTAAGCAATATTACTCAAAATGACAGTTTGATGACAGGTACCTTGACGTTCCTAAAATAAGGATTATAATCTACAACACGAAAGTCAATAATGAAACAATATGGCTTTAAGCGTTGACACTATGACCACTGAAGTATCTAAAGTGTCTGTGTACATTAATACAGCGAATACACATAGCCTTAAAAGGTAAGTAATAAGTTTAAAAAAATAACAATCTTTAATAAATCACGCAAGCGATCTTCAACATTTTCATGTTTAAGAGAGTCGTCTTAAAAAGTTAAAAGTGACTCAGTCAAATCAAATCTCACCTCACCAGAGATAAATCATAACAAACGTCGCCCACTACTCTGGAAATACGAATATTTTTAGACCTGCATTACACACATGCTTAATATGTTAGGAACATTATTAAACTATGTTTTTATTCAAGAATATTCCCTATTTCTATCAGTGTAGAGTGCAACCTAACTGCTGATACAGTTTGGGTGTTATTATAAAATTAAGAATAAACATGTTTCATCAGTGTGAAATGACATCTAATTTTCGCTGTATAGAGTTGTTATTCGTATATATAGTAATAAAAAAAGTAATAAGCGTGTTTTCCAAATAGAAAATAATTCTTACTCATATTAAAATAGATATCTTTAAGAGTGCACAATTAATTTTGTCGTCGCATAAATCAAAAATTAGAAATTACGCCCTTATTAGCTAAATGTTAAAGGTGATTCAAAATTAGGCGTAACTAGGGTGACCAACAAGTGACAACAAGTTTTTGTCGACTATCACTTCTTCATTAATTCCAAACGAAATCGAGCGTTAAGTTTCACTGATTTAAATTAAAACTATGTCATTAATAATTTATGACTTGTTCCGTATGAGAGCATCGTTAAGAATAAGCAATATTGAAAGGAAATCTTGAATATACTTGCACGGCGCCAATGGAAAGGTGATCTTTGCATCAATAATCATGTTGTTTTTGTGTCAAGTTCACTTTTTGCTGCCTAGTTTCACTTTTACAATAAAAATCATCAATAACGGTATGGACTCAGTTGACGATCTAAACTTTGGAGACTTTTTTCAGTTTCATTTGTAGCTACCCGTACCTCTATCTCCAAACTTCAGAAGATCTTCACTAAATTACCATTGAACTAAGCCGACAGTATAACCTTTGTAAAGAAAAACAAACTATCAAAATCTATTCAGCTGGTGTAACCTCGACAAAATTGTCTTCCCTATTCCGAAGGAATCCTATTATTTTTAACCTTGTGAAAATAAATAATTATACTAAAAGCCTTTTCAAAAAACCGTTGCTTAGTTTAGAACTACGACTTCTTACTTAGACTTGTTCATTTATTAAGTACTAGCTGATGCCCGCGACTTCGTCCGCGTGGATGATGATGATGGATGTTTTTTTAATTCCCACGGGAAATCCTTATTTTACCGAGATAAAAAGTAGCCTATCATAAATCACGTTAATCCGTTTCTCCGTTACGACGTGATTAAAGGACAAACCAACAAACAAACACACTTTCGCATTCATAATATTAGTATGATTTACTATTTAGTATTTAACTTTTTACTGATGACACCGGTGTAACAGTATTTCTTCGAAACGTTAATTCGAGATCCACCAGATTAGGCATTTCATTTATTCTGAGTATGTATTGACAGATCTAAGATTCAAGATTCAACACACAGCGTACTATAATATAATTTATGTTATGACTTACATACTTGGCAGCCTCTATTAATATTCTCCTCTATATATTACCTTTATAAGAGATCACGTTTCATTCGCAATTACAAATAGATTTCTCATTTTAATACAGTCGTTTGTTTGATACAAGTTTAGTATTCCTATCACATCGGAATCAAGTTTACAAATAGACGATTTGTTTTCTTTATCTTTGTGTCAATCATTTCTTATCAGTGGACGGAGATACAGTGGTATTTCACATACAAGTTCAGACTTCACCATTTTATGTTTACTACCTACTTTTGCTACGTTTGGTGGTTGTGTTATTGTGTATTTTTCCTCCTTATATATTTTTTTTAAACTAGTTTTTTTTGCAACATTGTAATTTTTACTGTGATCTTTTGATATATGTTCCGGGTCTTCTTTTTCGTGTATAATACGTTTATCCTGTTTCGTTGTGGCGCTATAGCGTCTTTTAAGTGAAATCTGAATATAACAAGAATATTGTTTTGCTATAAGTATTGTGATTTATTAAAATGTGCTTCGTATATTCTACGACTTACATGACTTTTGCGTTTATCAGTACCATTGATTGGTTTTGATTGGAAACTAGTTTAAAACATTTAAGCAAGTGCAAATGTGTGTCAATGTGGCCGATTTGTGGCTCAAGAAAGGAGAGATCAAGGTATTTCCTTTACATCTCTTATGTTGAAACTAGTTTACTATGAATGAATGTTTTTTTTTTAAATACAACGCAATACTTTAGACGTATTGATTTTGGAATTTAATTAATTATCAAGTCACGGTTTGATATGAAATCATAATATTCAGTTATACCGGTCGACAGGCTGTTAACTTAGGTCTTAGGTCAGTTCCGTTGACTTGTTAATGTAATTTCCGCATGCGTTCTGTATTCTGTTGCAATATTTTAAGTACCATTTTCGGTTGATTACAAAGTAAACTAGATTAAAAAAGAAAATCGGTTGAAAAGATGGGCCGTGAAAGCCAAACAGACAGACGGATGGGCACACCTTCGCATTTATAATATTTGTATGGATTTATGTATTGAGTCTCACGAGCCTGACAATGCTCATGAGATCGATGAATACGAGGATGCTGGCACCTATCCGAGCAAGGGGACGGAATACAGAATACTGACCCAAAAACTTTTTTGAAATTTTTTCTTTGTTTCTGGCTTTAATTTTTGTTTTTAATTTTATGATTACCAACGATTAACACGACTGGAAAACGACTTCTTTGTAATATCCATAATAAACACTTAGTAAATTGATTAATCCCAATGAGTTTCCATTCATTTTAATCATCATAAAACGCACTTTCTGCAGTTGGTATAACTTTGATAGTTGTAAGTTTTATACTTTTTGAGAAAATCTAATCAGAATTCCAAGGTAGCGGATGGCCCGGTTTATTTGCTGCCCAGTGTACATCGTAATGAAATTATTTTTTAATCTGTGATAGTAATATTCATTGATTTTGAATCAATCAATCAACAGTACTATTAACTATACCAAATTTATATTAATAAATGAAGGAAAACATCGTGAAGAAACCTGCATGCCCTAGGGTTATTGATAATGTTCTCAAAGGTGTCTGTGATGGACTATGGCAAAACCTTTTCATTCTCAGAAGAAATTAGTGCTCTGTAAGGAGCTGGGTCAGCTGGCAGTTAAGTGATGATGACCCTAATAAACTTTTTTTTAATCCACTAAAAATTAGCCCTTCACTGCGATCTCACCCGGTGGTAAGTGATGATGCAGTCCAAGATGGTAGCGGGCTAACCTGTTAGGGGCATGGCAGTTATATTAAACCCATACCCCAAATCGGTTTCTACACGGCATCGTACCGGAACGCTAAATCGCTTGCCGGTAAGGTCGCCACCGCCGAAGCCTCCCAAGAGAAAACTTACTCTGGATCTTTTTAATCAGATTTTTTTTTAACTTTTTTACTCAGATAGAGATAGCACGTATCTCACACTTTGAAGCACTTGACATTGACAGATATAGAGCGGAAGCATGTTTTCTGTCCTGTCTTTGTTTATTATCATGGTGCAACTGGCACCAGAAATATCTTCAACAGATGCACGTAGGTGGAAAGCGTGGTCGTTTTATTTGTATGCCGATTTATTTTCTGCTAATTAGTTTAGTGTTTTAAACATTCGAATCTGATAATGTCCGGTTACTGGTAGATAGAGTACGTGTATAAAGTGTAGGAGTGTTAGGCTGAACAGTTTCTTATTAACTTATCGACAAATTATAGATTCATTATTATCAAATTCGCGCGTGGTGGAGGGAGGTTGAAAATTCAGATCTTATTCAAATTACATAACATTCATTATTTTTACCCACCTTTATTATTAGAGGGACGAGTAGCCTAGTTGCGACAACGCATATCAGTCGATTGCAATTGTTAAGCACCGCTGACCCAAATCGGTAACTGGATGAATTACCGAATTTGGTAGTTCGACTTTGGCCATTTAGTTTCCTCTGTGTCTCGGAGAGCACGTTAAGCCTTCGGTCTCGGTTATTATCACTAACATCTGATAATACTTATTAGAAATCTAAGAGTTGAAGTAGGACTCTTAATCGAGTTGTATGAGGAAGTTGTATGGAAAACTCCTGTGATGTAATCAATGGAAATTGGTGACGCCTCACGACCCTTAGCAGTTAGGAATACGACACAGAGTTATTTTAAAGTTTTAATTTTAAGACAGGTGGTAACTAGTGACTACCGAAGCGGCCCACGAGACCAAACTACAGACAACTCAAGAAGTTTAGAAACTAGATAAAGTGCGCCAGGGAGGTCGTCATAAATTTATTTCTTTATGTACTTTTAGTAAAACCTGTAAATAAAGGACGATGTCCTGAGTTTCCTCAACATCATGGTGTCTCTAGTGGCTAGTGCTATTAATATCTCGGACAGCTATGCACGTGAGGCGACATACAGCAGATTGTTTTTATTTTATTTCGGGACTAATTTCGTAATGACCATAATAACTTTTCGTGATTTATGTCATTTTCTATTTTAATTTATGGACGAACAATTATTAAGTATATTTTTCATGCAGGTTAGTATTTTTTTGGAATTATAATTAAGTAGTCAGCTTTTTGACACAGTTCAATTTAAAAATGACTGTGAGACCCCTGCCGAGAATCGAACCCACAAGTGCGCAGGATAGTCTTCAAACGCAAAACCTTAAGCTTTGTCGTAGTCAGACAAATAGTTTAAACTCTCTAACCTGTTACTTATTCAATGCGAGTGAAAACGGTGTCCTATTTTAGTTCAGTCGTTACTCGTTAGTCAGTAATGTTATGTTAATCTAAAGGTGTGTCCAAACATAGAGCGGCAAGTGCGCGGAAGCAACACGCGGCGATAACAGGACACAATTCTGCCAAGCGCTAGTAAGGACTTGAGGACTATAGTCATTATACACGAATCCATACTGAATACTATAAATGCGAAAATCTGTCTGTCTGTCTGTCCATCTGTCTGTCTGCTACGCTTTCACGGCTCATTTTAACCGATTTTGATGGGTATAGGGATAGTTTCTATCCCGAGGAAGGACATAGGCTACTTTTCTACTACTAGCTACTCCTGGGTAATTTCATTGTTCCCGCGGGAATAAAAAGCCTAATAAACAGACGAAGTTAGAGCTATATACATAGTTAGACTCTAGTATATATGATAACAGCTCGGCAGTAGGCGCGCGGCAACTGCGCACATTGCCGCTTTATGTTTGGACACACCTTAATGCAAATAAAAGCGGCGGGTACCTAACTGCCTACAACAAAAGCGTTCACAATGCCTGAAAATAGACTGCCGCTTCCTGTGACGTCACGCATCCGTGAGCACTAGACCTAAGTTTGTGCCTCACTTTGGAAAATAGGTACTAAGTTTACCTGCATTTTCGAGCTCTTCGATGCAAGCTTTTTAGGGTTCCGTACCCAAAGGGTGCCGATGGGATAAAATACTACGCCTCCGCTACAGAATACTATCTTTTACTGTCTGTCAGCAGGCTGTACTTATCTCAGACCGCTGTAATAACAAATAATAAAGATCAAAAAAATGTGTGCTAATGCTTTGTTTTTGTATTATTTCCAGGGTTGCCACAAACACCCCCCACATGGTAAGCCTCGGAACTGGCCGCCTCAGCACTGCCGTCACGCTACACCCTATCAAACAAGGTACACGTTCACTGACAGACTTATCTGTTATTATCAAACAATAGACTTGCCCGGTGGGAGGCTTCGGTCGTGGCTAGTTACCACCCTACTGGCAAAGACGTGCCGCCAAGCTATTTTAACCGGTACGATGCCGTGTAAAATGATTAGGAGTATGAGTTTAATATAACTGGCATACCCCTCATTGATTAGCCTACTTCTTCTTCTTCTTCTTCTTAGTCATCTTAGATTGCATCATTACTTACCACCACGTGAGATTTCAGTCAAGGGCTAATGTGCAGTGGAATTTATACCAATATTATAAATCCGAAAGTTTTAATGGATGGATGGATTATTGTTTCTGTGTTCCACGAGGACGAAGTCGCCGGCATCACCTAGTAAAAACAAATGTCGTGCACTCGGGCCTTCTCACGATGATTTCTGTTTTTTTTAAATGCACATAACTCTGAAAAATTAGAGGTGCATGCCCAGGGATCGAACCCCTAACCACCTAAACTGGAGACCGGGCGTCTAAACTACTAGGCTATCAACAGTATTTCAACCTCCTTAACCTATTCCAGGTCGCGTCACAATCGGCTCGGACCCAACATGCGACATCTACGTGGTCGGCACCGGAGTGGCGAACGTGCACTGCAGGGTTGAGAACTCGCACGGCGTGGTCACTCTGTACCCCACCAGTGGGACTACGCTGCTGGACGGTCTGCCTGTGGACAAGCCCACGAGATTGTCCCAAGGTCTCTAGACTCTAGATTCTATTACAATTACAGTTAGCATTGTATCCTTTTCTATTGAGCCACTAATCATAAGAAGAAAAGAGATAAACCTATTTTAATTATCCTAATAGCATCTGGATTGGGTTATAAGGATCTTTCAACCCAACATTTTGCATGATAGGCAACCTAGCAATCGCAATAATCTCGTGACTTCCTCGCTCCGCCTCAAGTAACAAGAAGTCCCATCTCCCAAGGGTATCCACGGGATTGAGCGTACGCTTATATAGTCATCATATCAAACCCATTGCCGGCTCACTACTGAGCAAAAGTGTCTTCTCGGAAAAGCCAAGCTCGGAAAGCCAAAAGCCAAAGCTCAGGTATAATAGCAAGTGATATTTGGGTGAGCCGTGCACCATCGATGGTTATGGATATCGTTGAAATCGACCACCTAAAAATAAAACTAGGTATCAAAAGTTACGGAATCCTTATACTTACTTACTTACCTTATACTACGAAAACTTAATTATACTTTAGTAATTAAACGTTAACCATAACAGGGGTTTAGGGGTTGCTGGGTGGCAAAAGGTTGAGCTGTACACCCATTCTGTATCGTGTCACAGACAAGCATATTATTGAGTATGAGGCTTAAATGATTGTTTGTTTGTGACACCATCATTGAAATAAATATATTTTCTTTCTTTCTTTCAATCGGCCCCTAATTGCTAAAAACGTTAGAAGTGCGTGCTCCAAGATTGAACCCCAGACCACCCGAACACGAGGTAGAACGTCTAAATCTAGACTATCACCACCATAAATGATTGATTTATTCTGTTCTAATGAGTATTTTTTTAATTTTCCAGGCAGCATGCTCACGATCGGCCGGTCGAACTATCTACGCTTCAACCACCCTGAAGAGGCTAAGCTGATGAAATCTGTTCTACCCTCGGGTCATGTATCCATGGCGCCCATACAGTTTCAACCGAATGAACAATGTGTACCTACAGGTAAGAAAATAAGGTCGAATTTTACCCTTTTAGACAGTACTTTTAGACCTTTTCCCAACTTCACTCAGTAGTTTCGAAGAGACTGTTAAAGCTTAGTAAAAAAGAGTAGAAAAAATTGGGGCGCTATCTATCTATAACTAAGTTTTCATAATGATTTATGTAAACTTAGTGATAGTGAAGCCCTCATTTTTTAGCCACCCTAATAGTATGACAGAAGAATTTTGATACTTAACTTATTAATATTTAACTGTTCTATTCTAATGATTGAATCAAATGGTTGCGTGGAAAAAAAAGGCATGTTTATTTTTAACTATACGCCACAGGCTTATGCAAAAAAATAATAATTAAAATGCAGTTTTTGATTAAAAAGTTTCATTATAATTTTATTTATTGCACATTATTTATTTCATTATATTAGTACTTTATTTCACACAATAATTAAAAAAAAATTAAATAATGCTGTGCCAGTGGCGCCATTATCGAGTAAAGTATAACTTTGATAGCTTATATCTCGTAAACCTGCCGCTTTAGAGGTTTCCGATTTTGATTTTGTATTGATTAAATAGCTGGCGTTAATAAAAGCAAGTATTATGATTGATTAATACCGGTTCTGTGAGTGCTGTCAAAATACCCATTTAAAATGGCTTAATTTATCTTTCAGGCTATGTTAACCACAACGCAGACCCAAGCAACCAATGTTACCAGAACGCCAATATCCAGAAGATATACAAAGACAATTCGCTAACGCAACTCGACCACGAACTAGATATGACGTTAAAGGAAATGTCTAGAAAAAAACCGCCCGCAGTACCTAGGAAGCCTTATAAAGATCTAGACACGTCAGATTCAAACTCCGACCAAGAATCCAGACCGAAAATAGGCAATATAATGGCTAAAGTATCAAAATTTGAATATTACGCGAAACAACAAAAAAACGTGGGTAGAAGTCAATTTTATACATCAAACGAAATAGAGATTTCTCCTAAAGTTTTTAGTGCCAACTCTTTAACAGTTAATACACCGGCAAAAGATGTTTTAGGAAATCGGAATATACCAAATTATATGAATAAAAGACAGGATCAAAAAATGATTGTTCTAAACGAAAATAATTTGGATCCGAAGAATTGTTCTTATACGAATGTGACAATAAGACAGAATAATAAAGCGAAAATCGATGATATAGTGAGAAATTTCGACGATACGACCAGAAATGACACGAAGTTACCCAAAAAAGTCAATAACGACCAACAGAGCCGACCTGACAATAATATATATGGAAAAATTAATACAGACCGAAAGGACAAGAGCAATTTGGATTGTAAGAATGATAGCAAAAGTTTGAATGTGGATATAGGTGAATATTTATAACAGTTACTAACTGATGCACGCGACTACGTCCGTGTGGTCTGAGGTTTTTTTGGTTCCCGCGGGAATTCTTTAATTTTCAGAGATAAAAAGTAGCCTATGTGTTATTCCAGACTATAATCTATCTCTGCACCAAATTTCATCCATATCCTTTCAGCCGCTCTGGCGTAATTGTGTAACGAACATCCATCCATCCGTCCAAACTTTGCCATTTATATTAGTATTAGTATACATAGATAATGCATAATGTATTGAAACCTAACCTACCTACGTCAGAAACCTTCCCGCAAGTGCCTACAAAATATCAACTCAATTTGATTGCGGACGCATAAGTAACGAACAGACAGACACTAATAATAATTTTGCAGTGAAGTACGCTCTTAACAACTTGAGGATAACTCGGGTATTATACGATAAAATCTTCCTATATTACTTCTTCAAAGGGCGGGTAAACAAATATCTCAAAAGCCGGTAACGCATCGTCAGTTCCTCTGGTGCTGCAAATGTTCATGGGCGGCGGTAATCACTTAACATCAGGTGACCCGCCAGGTGCTCGCTATATATGTCACCGTAAGATTGTGAAAACCGTTAGATTGAACCTATCTAGCAAGATTGTAAACTGTCGATAGATTACAATTTAACGCATTATTTTTCGGTAGATTATAATCTGTTAGGTATATTAACCCCATAGAACCTAACCTACCTGATTATTTATGTCAAACCCTAACCTAACCTACAATAAAGAGGCAAAAAACGTAAATACAATGAATATTTCAATTGACACTGAGAACATTGAACGGTTAACAATCTATCGAGATAAAAAGCGTTAGATTGCAATCTTACGGTTTTAATAATGTTACGGTGACATTATATATATAAAAGTTGGTACTTTTCTTGTTTACCGAAAATGACTTCCAAGCTAACATAAGAGCTGTTTTGAGACCGCCATCTTTAATCGTAGTATGTGCCCCAACCTCAAAGAAATTTTCTATTGAAAATCGCGCGTAAGAGTAAAAAACTCGACGACCTCCCTGGCGCAGTATTGAGCGCTGTTGTCTTTACGTGGGAGGTCCCAAGTTCGATTCCCGGCAGTGTCAATTTGGGAATTTATAATTTCAGAATTTTCTCTGGTCTGGTCTGGTGAGAGGCTTCGGCCGTGGCTAGTTACCACCCTACCGGCAAAGACGTATCAAGCGATTTAGCGTACCAGTACGATGCCGTGTAAAAAGTAAAAACCGACTAAGTAGGGGGTACATATAACTGCCATACCTCTAAAAAGTTAGCCCTCCACCTTCTTGGACTGCATCATCACTTACCATCAGATGAGACCGCAGTCAAGGGCTTTCTTGTGGTATTAAATAAACACACTAAAGAGTGATTTTTCTCTATGTTTTAGGTGAATACGGTCGGATATGCGGGGTCGGTAAGGTTGTCTGTCTGTCTTCTCCCTCGTACGACCGAAACCCCCAGTACTCGCCTGTTTACGCCAACTGCTATGATAGGAGCGTCGAAGCTGAGAGCATGCGGAAAAAGGTAAATCTTTTTTTTTATTAAAAAAAATATGTAAAATTTTCCATACTTACCGTCTGTCTGCTACGCTTTCACGGCCCATCCGTTCAACTGATTTTAATGAAATTTCTTACAGGGATAGTTTGTATCCTGGGGAAGGACATAGACTTATTTTTATCCTGGAAAATTCTGGCGTTGCCGCGGTAATCAAAAAAAACGTAAAACACGCGGACGAAGTCGCGGGCTTCAGCTAGTGTTTAATATTAGAATAGATTTTTAAAATAGCCGCGTAACCTGAAGGACTGTATTAATATAAAATTAATAACTTTTCCGATCTTCACCGAAGATACCCGATCTGTCCCCTGATTGTGTAAAGAAATCGTAATCGTAATCGTTTATCAAACAGATAAATCGACCAGTTTAAGGAGTTCATAGGTGCCTGCACATCAAAAAGCATGTATGAACTTCTTAAACAGTTCGAGTAATATGTTTTAAGCTGTCAAAGATTACGATTTGCTTAAACAATCGGGCCTCTGGTAACATTTAATTAAGATTTATATGACTTGATAACCGTATGAGAGAACAATAAATGCTATCGCAAGATAAGAAGCCTATTACGTACATAGATAATGGCACTCGGCATTGCGGTTATTTTATATTGTTTAAGATATTAATATAGACTTGTAGATAACATTTGGAATTTAATTTAGTAAAATAATAAGTTAAAAAAAAAAATAAGAAGTGTTACAAAAAGTCGTTTTCTTAATAAATAAAAGTTCAAAAGTGTTAGTGCTAAACAAATGACTTAAAAATATTCGCGATATAAAATTCCGATACAATATATTTATAGAGTTTCAAAAAACATACTTCAATTATAAGCAAATCAAAGTGCATTTAAGTATGTGAATGAGAAATCTCTTTGTGAAAAATAATCAAAGTTCCTCAATAGTCTTTGTTTCTTGTGACAAAACCACAGGTGAAAGTGTTGATTTACCAAAATCTCATTTTATCTTAGAATACAAGGAAGCAGACACAGCAGTTTTAGAACTTAATTCATATTAATGTAAACTAGGTGTTTAGTGTAAAAAATGACTCTAAAATCAACACAAACAGACACTAACAAAAGTGGTTCATTTAAACATCTATTTAAGGTGTTCGTTACAAATTTAAAGAAGAATACACATGCTCTGAAAGCATTAAAATCATCGTTCGAAACGAAACACAGCAATAGAAAAGACAACTACGAACAAATATTCGAAATAGCCAATTCCGTCAACGAGAAACTCGAAATCGTTCAGAAACTTCGAAACGATATAAAAATATACAAAACAATAAATACGATACTAACGAATCACTACATAAAATTGACTAGAGATCATGAAAATAGTATAGATGCGAAAATAATAAATATCGAAAAGCAAATTCTAGAAAGTTACGAAAATTTGCGATGTGACATTTCAAATATGGCTGACGCCTGTGTTGCTAGCGACAAAAATCTGTCAAACAATATTTCTGAGCCGGTGCACAATAGCAACATTTTAATGGTTGGCAATGATTTTAAAAGTAATCAATACAGTGAATTGTATATCAGAAACCAGATCTATAATAGTATAATACACAAAATTGATAACTTGTTTGTTGGTTTGGTAAGTTATACACATATAATAATAAGAAGTTAGGATTATGTAGTTTAAAAAAAACGTTCACCAATTGCCTCTATGATATTATGTAGTGATGATGATTTATTTCATGATAATGGGTCAGTTCATGTATAGAAAGAAAACGTTTTCCTTCGATCATAATATTTAGTTTAAGAAACTATCAAATTAGATATAGCAACAAAGTTGTGTGACCAAATACAGGTCTCCTCAGGTCAGGTCAGGTCTCAGCATCATGCTACGATAGGCTGCAGCGCTGGTTTTCAAATGGAAACCTTAAAATTGGTGAATTAATTGTATCTATTATTCTTAAAGTTTATTTCATCCACTTGCTCATTTTCTCCATAACGTTTAAGGTTGTCTGGGAGAGATCGCTTCTTAGCGATTAGACCTTTGTACATACAATTTAAGTTTTTCTTTTGTAAATTGTTTTTATGTGTTTTTGGTTTGCAATAAAGAATATATAATGAGCTAAATAGGACTCATCTAAACATACCAAAAGAGACCACATCAAAGGTGTTTGTTAGAAGCCATTGTAGCCTCTATCCAGCTCCAAGATACATTATCAGATCAGGTCGATGGAAACAAATTAATCATTGTATTGTCATACTCATGTATTGTATTACATACATTTGCAGAGTTTCAAATCAATACGACACTAAGAACTTGATTCAATTCGACTTCCAAGATTTGTTTACATACCTACATAGTTACAGGTGAAGTTGATGTTAAAAAGTTAAAAAGGGTTTAAAAATATCTCTCTCCACCAACTCCATGGTATATTTTTAAGCTTAATTAACCATCGTAGATTATATTCTATTGTTTTCTGTATATCTAGTCTGTGTCACGTGCTATATAATAAATAAAAAATGCGATAAAAATTATCTCAACTATTTTTGATAATTACAATAAAACATCAGTAAATGGAGAAGACGTATTTAACTATTTTTGATAAACTGTTATTTAGGTTGTAGAATACGTTTTTAAATAGCTACGGAGCAAGAGCTTATCCCCCCTTTTTTTGAGGGGGAAATCTAGGAAGATTTCCACCATCTTCCGGGCGAGAAGTCTGATTTGTACCTACTAAAACCCCTTCAGTGGCCACCATCTGCATATTGAGTGGATCTCTATAAAGAAAGCATCAGATGGGCTCATCCCATTGCTCACACCCCAGACTACACTCGCTATGAGATATGGCTGCTTGTGCCACAGCAAGCTACCATCAGTTTTGTGACTAGAAATTCTCAGTACTAGCTCAGAGTTTGGAAGTTGGTGGTGTTTCACCCCGATGCCTCGGAGAGCACGTTAAGCCGTCGGTCTCGATTATTATCACCAACATAATAATAATTGTTAAAGCCAACCCACATTAGAGCAGCGTGGTGGCTCTAATTCCCTCTCTCCTATGAGAACGGAAGTCTGTGCCCAGCAGTGGGAGGTTAATGAGCCCCGTTAATGGGACATTTGTGGAAGTACCATAAAAAGCTTTTCTCTTCCCCAGGCGTACCAGGACAGGATAAAAGAGGAGGAGCAAAAGCAGGCGGAAACTGCCAGGCTTGAGGAAATTCTGAACATGTGCGCCGAGTACGAGCGACAAATCGCTTCAGGTTGGTGTTATTGTTATCGACTTTAGATTATTGTATTGGGTACGATGACTGATTTTGATGCTTGTTAATTTATTTCCTTCTAGCTGATGCTCGCGACTTCGTCCGCGTGGATTACAGTTTTTCCAATCACGCGGGAACTCCCTTAATTTCCAACCGTTCAACCGATTTTGATGAAATTTTGTACAGGAATAGATATTAGGTTGTATCCCAGGGAAGGACATAGGCTACTTTTTGTCCCGGAAAATTAAGGAGTTTCCGCGGGAATAAAAAAAACTTAAACTAAGCGGATGAAGTCGCGGGCATCAGCTAGTGAATAATAAATAAACTACCTGGTTAAGGAGGCATTGCCTCAAGGTCCACAGCCTCGATTGGTCTACAGCCAATTGGACAAGACCACGCTCTCAACACATCAACGTCATGCCTCGATTATAATTTTTTTTGTCTATTTGCAGGTATACCAATCACCCCAACGGAGAAAAGGCCTCATAACAAGATAATCACAAACGGTTCCCTGCCACGCAGCGTCACCTTAAACAACCCCAATTTTATACAAACCAGTGATGGTTACTATAAGTAAGTAAATCCGTATCCTTTATATAGAACGAGAAACGGGTTTGAAATTTGAATATTTTAGTATAGAGCCTGACCTGCAGTTTCGCCATTTTCATTTTTTTTTATGCTGGCAACTCTTAACAGGTCAGGTTTGCGAGATATAAGCTATCAAAATTATGGTTTACTTGATGACGGCGCTACTTAGCATGTTCGACTGCGGCTGCCGAGGTCCCGGGATCGAATCCCGGGTCGATCATAATTAAGTAAATTGGGTTTTTCTTACAAAAAATTCTGAGTTAGAAAGTTGGCGATGATTCACGTAAGGTGAGCATGAAAAGCCGTCGGTCTTGCACCTGATCTTTCTCCGGTCGTGTCGGAAAGAATGAGATAAGAGAGTAGATATAAAAGATTTATGAGAGTAAAGGAACAGAGAGTGCACCTGTGTTTCTGCACACAAACAGAGGTGCAGATGGCTAATCTCTGGAGATTGGCCGCCGTGGCCGAAATTTGGTCGGGAGGACATTATTATATACTAAAATCCATAGAATAACGTCTTTAGTTGCTTTAAATGTGTTAACTTTACTTTTATCTTGTAATCAAACTTGCGTTTATTTATAGAATTGATAACAAATTTACCTATATTATTTCATAATTTACAGGTTCGAAACTAGTCATAGTAGAAATTCACCGATGAGTCAGTCGCTACCCATACAAAGAAATCTGTCGAGCTACGAAAACTTTGAATCACAATCTCCTAAACCAGAACCTATAACTCCTGAAGTATCAATAACTGATAATAATTACGAAAATGTGGGTAGAATGGACGAAATTGGTATACCAGTATTCGATGAAATGACTCGAAACGATTTATCTAGTCCCTTAATGATTAGGAAGCTCCAAAATCAATCGCCATTAGGAAGCCCATATGAAAATGTCTATTACAAAAACAATATTGCTTTCAAACCTAAGTCTCCTAATACCCAGAGTCCACGATCAAGAATTAAAACTTCGTTCGCCCATAAAAATCTGCCGTCTCCACAGTATTTCGTATTCCCAAGTCCACCTGTTGATAGTACAAAAAAACCGTTTACCGATACTAGTATAAATATACCAGATAATATTAGTACTAAAACAAATGGGGATGGTATAGAAAAACAGCTAAGTCTGGAAGAGGAAATACCTATGATCGATGATGCGGACTTAACGAACGATATCGAGTTTAGATACTCGAAAATTATCGAGAAAAATGACGAATCGACACAAAATGATAGCGAAGTTGACAATAATGACTCGAGATATGAGAAAATCGTTAACGATAATCAAGACGACACGGTTAAAAATGAAGTAGAATATGCGATGATTAAAAATAAGAGTTTTGATGACGTTAAAAATGAACTAATGGCTGACATACCGGAGTTAGAAGAATTCGAGAAAGAATTAAAGCAGAATAAAAGAGAGAAGATTATCAAAACAATATCAGAAGACATCAAGAGGATGGATTTAGAAGACGATTCGTTTTGTATTGTTCTGGATGAAACTGTCGATGAATTAAAGTCGAAGTTTGAGAATTTAAAGGAAGAAAGAAGGAAGTTGGTTACTCAGATACACGAAATTAAATGTAAGATGACTGAAATTCGATCCCAAGAGGATGACATTCTTAGAGAAGTAAGTAATTATATTTTTTTAATGAACCGAGTGATGATTATTTCGCTATAATCCGCAACAGTAGGCAAATCCACGTTCCCTGTTATTTTTATGTTTGAAAACCGTTTTAAACTATCGATTGAAGTGAAAAAGAGAGTCTAATTTTGATGACATCACTATTCAATATTTCATACAACATAACACATGCGCGCGGGCTTGACGTTTGAAAATAGTTGCTGATTTGAGTTATTGTCAAATATCCAATTACAAGTATGTTTTAATTTCGTTACAGTTGGAAATGGAGAAAGCCTTAATTAAAGGAGAATACGATTCAGAGATAGCGATACTCAACATCGAACAGAAGAAAAAAGCAGATCTAGTGGACAGGGCGAAGAAGATAGAAGAAGAAATCAGGCAGCTGAAAGAGAAACAGGAGTTACGGCATAATGAGATGAAAAATCGAGTGGAGATCGCTACTTTGAAGGCTGAAAGGTATTGCTACTTTGAAGGTGGACATTTAAAAAAAACAACTAAACGTTAGTCCTTGACTGCAATCTTAACTGGTTGTAAGTGAAGATGATCTAAGATGGTAGTGAGCTAAAATGATAGGGGTATGGCAGTTACAGTGGCGTGCACGACATAGAGGCATAAAAGTACTGCTTACCCTACTTAAAAAAGCTCAATGCTTATTTTTTATTATGCCCTGTCTGAAAGCAGCTATCTACCTGTGTACCTAACCAATTACTTGTCCGGTGGGGGGAAATATCCTTAAGATAATCAGTTTCTTCACGGCATCGTACCGGAACGCTAAATTGCTTGGCTATACGTCTTTGCCGGTAGGGTGGTAACTAGCCACGGCCGAAGCCTCGCACCAGACCAGGCCAGAGAAAATTCTGGAATAAATTCCCAAATTTTTCCAGTGATAAGTCATGAAATAGACTAAAGAAATTGTGTAGTTTAGTTGTTAAAACGTAACTGGAAAGAGTATAGATATGGCATAGAATCTATGCCATAGATAATATAGAGTACAGATATTAAGCACTAACTTACATCAATTTACGTGGCACTGCTAGAACAGTTAATCACATATCAGGTAGCATCTAGCAAAGGCAATTCTAATCCATACTTAATATTATAAATGCGAAAGTGTGTCTGTCTGTCTGTCTGCTTGCTACGCTTTCACGGCCCATCCGTTCAACCGTTTTTGATTAAATTTGGTACAGGGATATGTTGTATTCCGGGAAATGAAGGAGTTCCCGCGGAAATCAAAAAACTTAATTCATGCGGACGAAGTAATCTTGCATTGTAAAATAGTCTTGTTAAATAGCAAAATCTGCAATCAAACTTGAAATAATTGAAAAATATCGCTAACTTAACCATTTAAATAGTTTTTCTCATACTGTATGTATTTTACACAGAATCGAAAAAGACCTGAAAGAAAACAAGGCAACTCTAGAAGAACTTCAGAACGCTCAAGATATTTTGGATAACGAGACGAAAATTTCCGAAGATCTAGAATTTCAACATTTGGAAGAAGAATCTGAACTGTAAGTTATCTTTTTTTTAATCTACTACAAGTTAGCCCTTGACTGCGATCTCACCAAATGATGCAGTCTAAGATGGTAGTTGGCTAACCTGTTAGGGACATGGCAGTTATATTAAACCCATACCTAACCTAACCCTAACCCTATTCTGTTTCTACACGGAATCGTACCGGAACGCTAAATTGCTTGGCGGTACGTCTTTGTCGGTAGGGTGGTAACTAGCCACGGCCGAAGCCTGACCAGAGAAAATTCAGAAATTATAATTCCCAAATTGACTCTGCAGGGGATAGAACACGTTAAGACAGCAGCGCTCAATACTGAACCACGGAGGTCGCCAAATGTTGTCGTTGTATTTGTTATCTTTCTAGCACTTCTTAGTAGCAGTACTACACAATAAGTTGACACCCAAAGACTACATTAAGATTTTCAGACCTTTGGTACATATTAATTAAAACATTCACACGTTTAAAATACATTTTACCTTACAGATTAGCAAACAGAGAAGATTTACAAAACGAAATAATGCTCCTATCCAAAAAGATAGAAGCCCAAAAGACAAGAATTCTCACACTAAAATCAGAAGCCAACAATAATTTAACATCCGCTTTAGCAGAAACCAAAGTATTGCAAGCAGAATATGTTAAATTACTTAATCAAGTCGAACATTTAACTGGCAAAGTACAAATAATTGAGAGAGAATTAAAACCAGTGGTAGTTAAACTAAATGATATTGAGAGAACCCAATCTCCAGATAGTGCCTTTTATACCGATCAAACTAGAGCCAAGTCAGGTGAATTCGGATATTCGCCACAAAGCTCTGATAGCGATGATTTAGATGTAGCGAAAATGTCTAATTTCGAAGATCACACGAAGTTACTGAAAGATAAATTTAACTCTATAGACCAAATGTCTCAATCAATGATAGTTGATATAGAAAGACGTGTGACAACAGATTTAGACGATCCAATAGAAGTAGATAGCAGTCCTTCTAAATCATCTAATTCTCCTAAAGAAAAGAAAGGTTTCTGGGAAAGGAATTTCGACTCTTTGAAACGTAAGAGCAAAGATAAGAAAAAATCTGAAAAAGTAGACATTATGTCGCAAAGTTTGAATGAAAATATTTTCTTCAACGATAATATCGAAGTAGATGTATCGTTAGACAAATTTAACAGTTTACGGAATTCTAAAAAGAAGGACAAAAAAGAAAATGGACCCGTAAAAAGTAATTCGTCATCAAAAATACCAACTTTTGCGGCATTAGGGAAAATTATTAAAAAAGATTCATTGAAGAGAAAAGAGATGAACGCTCACAAGGAAAAGGATAAAGAAAGAGACAAACAGATGCAAAACGAAGAAGCTGAACAGAATAACGTTAAAACTCGTTACGTTAAAAACTTCAAACCGATAATAGCAGATAACAAGTACGTTAAATCGAAATCGTTATCACCCGATAAGATATCGAATGGACCGATTAAAGAAGAGGAGGAAAACTGTACCACCGATAGCGTATTCAAGAAATCGGATAAAAGCGTCAAGATTTTACACAGGAAAAGCTGTGGGGATGAACCGAATGTTAGGACCGATTTTCATAAGATCACCGATTCTGCGAAGATTCCATCACAAGGTATGTTATTTTCAAATCCATATTTTTTCTATTCCACTACAAGTTGGCCCTTGACTGTAATCTTACCTGGTGGTAGGTGATGATGTAGTCTAAAATGGTAGTGGGTTAACCTGTTAGGGGTATGACAGTTATATTAAGCCCATAGTCCTTATCGGGTTCTACATAGCATCATACCGAAACGCTTAATCGCTTGGCGCCACGTCTTTGCTGGTAGGGTGGGGCAACTAGCCACTGCCGAAGCCTCCCGCCAGTCAAATACCAAATTAATGGAATGTGTTGAACACGTGGAAACTGGAAACTACGTGACCTTTCGAATTTCAATTGTAATTCAAATGTAACAGAGTTTAAATTACCAAATTTATAATAAATTCTTAAATCTCTTCCTTACTACCAGTCGGGATACAACCTATCCCTGTACCAAATTTCATCAAAATCGGTTGAACTGATAATTTTTTCGATTCCCGCGGGAACTCGAAATTTCCGGAATAAAAAGTAGCTTATGTCCTTCCTCGGAATACAACCTATCCCTGTACCACATTTCATCAAAATTGGTTAAACAGATATTTTTTTGATTCCCGCGGGAACTCTTGAATTTTCTGGCATAAGTAGCCTATATCCTTCCCCGGAATACAACCTAACCCTGTACCAAATTTCATCAAAATCGGTTGAACAGATGGGCCGTGAAAGCGTAGCAGTCAGACAGACACACTTTCGCATTCATAATATTAGTATGATATTTTATTATTTTATGTTTTATTTCCCCTTGTTTTAGATGACATAGACAGGATATCAAAAGTAACCATGGATGCGCCGATTCTCTCCAGCGATACGGACGTCAACTCTCTGGGTAAAAGAACCTTGGATAGTTTGATGGAGATCGAAAGGAAGCGGATGGAAATGCTGGAAGAGAAAGGTAGGTTTTACCATCACCGTCTCAACTCTTTGCCGGTCCACGACAGCATAAGTATACAGGGTTACTTTAAAAATAATAGTAAGCTATTATATTCCGTCCAACCACTTATTTTACTTTTGACAGCTCGATTTATTGATTCGATTCATAACCGATTCGTTTTCTTATAATAATCGAATTTATTCATTAAGAAGTTTATCGATTTATTACATTGATACAAAACTTTGTGTTGTTTTATAAATATACCCAGGCGTTTAAATAACTGTAATTAATGAATTAAAATAAATTTATGTAAATCAGTAGAGTGAATGTATATTTTATTATTTGGCAACATCAATCAGGCAGGTCATAGAAAGCATCCATCGCCAAAGATGTAAGGTGTTTAAAGAATAATCAAGAGAGTTTGTGTTCCAGCTTCGTGGCTATTTTGAAAAGGAAAGTCGTACTGGTAATTAGTAGATGAGTATACGAGTTACGAAATATCGGACACAAAGGGCATGTTGTCGCTTCACTATTCTAAAAAAATGCGTCCGTGAAGTATTGCATTTTTTGTCGATGGTTGCCTAACAATAACAATAATCATGAATCTTCGTGTAAAAGGCGTGTTTATGTCAAAAGTTAAATAAATGGTTGGAAAGAATATATACCGTCGAACGTCTGGTCGGAAACAACGTATCTCCTTAAACTGTGTTACTACTAAGCACTGGGCCTAGTACCCGCGACTGTGAGCTGAGTATATCATTAAACCTTGAAAAACCATTCGTTTAGGCTATAGTATACCATGCTAGCCAAGTGCGAATCGTACTTGACGCCCTTGAGAAGATTATGGAGAACTCTGAGGCATGCAGGTTTTCTCACGACGTTTTCCATCACCCTTAAAGCATTATAATTTTTAATTCTTGAAACGCTTATATCTCTGAAAAGTTAGAGGTGCGTGTTCTCGAAAATATCAAGGAGACCATTAGCAATATTATTTTTCATGAAAAAGGGACTAAAACTTTTTTTTAAATAATATTCTTTTATCTTTCTTTATCAGGTTGCCAAGTAATTGAAAACGAACGGGAAAAGATATCAGAACTGAAAAAACGGGTCCAGGACGAAACCAAGAAACTGTGGGACCAACGCACCAAGGAGAAAGCTGACAGCCAAGTGTCAAACAACCTGTCAAACGTGTCTAACAACCTGTCGAATCTGTCAAGCGAGTTTGACAGCGAGGATAGGTTTGGAAGCGGGTTGGAAGACGTCAGTTTCGATGATCCCTTCAATGTGACTAATTCTACAATTTATGAAGAGAGGTGAGTTTAACATTTTATGTAATCTGTGAAATCTGTTAAGCTATTTTGACCTTGATTTTAACAGCTAGGTTTGGTAGCGGGCTGGAATATTTTTGTTTGATTATCCATTCCATATAAATGGAATCCATAAGGATAGTTGAGTGTTTTCAACGTCAAAAAACTTCTTTAACGACCTATAAAAACTATCAAGCTAATTTTAATAAGTGAGGATGACTCAGTATTGGCGACTCTTCAATGTGACAAAATAGTGTCATATAATCTGTCAATCAATCTGTCTAGAAACCTGTCAATCTTGTCTAACGAACTGTCAACGCGGTCTAACAACATAAACTCAAACACAACCAAAGTAAAAAAAATCTGCTGGTGTAAATATTATTATCATACCCGACTGCGCAACGCAAAGGGTTATTTTTAGGTATGGATGTGACGTGAGTTCTAAAACAATGAACTTAAATTAATTACGTTTTGTACAAAAAAAATGTTTAAATTTTCTCTGTATAAATGAGTTGAAATGGTGATAGCCGTTAACCCGATAGTGGTTAACGGCTATCACCACCTGAATTCTGTACGGGGTCGCGGGTTCGATCCCCAGGCCAGAAATTTTAACCTTCGTAGTTACGTGTGCGTTTTAAAAACTTAAATATCACTTGCTTCAAACGGTGAACGAAAACATCGCTAGGGAACCAGCACGAACGAAATTTCTTCATAATGTTATGGGAGGTGTGCGAAGTGTGTGGTGGACTATGGCTAAACCTTTCTCATTCCGAGAGGAGACTCGTACTCAGTAGGGAGCATGAGTCTCCTCTCGGAATGAGAAGGGTTTAGCCTCTCGCGCTCAGTTGATTAAAGAGAGTGAGTATAAATCAGTCAAACTTATCTGACCCGGGTACAGCGTCGCTAGTAAATCGATACTAATATTATAAATGCGAAAGTGTGGCTCATCTATGCAACCGATTTTAATGAAATTTTGTAAAGTGTTAGATTGTATCCCGGGGAAGGACATAGGCTACTTTAAAAAAATCAAATGCTTTTTATTCAAATAAACATTTACAAGTACTTTTGAATCGTCGAGTGAATCTACCACTGTTGCGGAATGCCATTCCTACCGATAAGAACCAGCAAGAATCTCGGTGGTTACTCTTTTGAAAAATAATCAATAATTTACAATTTCATTAATTTGTAGATACATAAGTAACCACTGTTAGCATTGCTGGAGCGAGTCAAATCCATGCTCTTTTATCATTTACGTAATCTTCAACAGTATAAATAATTTAATAGTAATTTTCTGCGATAAATCCCAGAAAACGGAATAAATTATGATTTACAGACAACCTACACTGCAAACGGCTGAAAGTAGAAATTTGAAATTTTGAGCAGACGAAGTCGCGGGCTTCATATAGTATTAAAATAAAATAAAAACAAAAACTAAACAACCATTAAAATTAGTTCCAATTTTGACCACGGGGCCAAATAAGTTGATGGAACTGCAGTAGGCTTAGAACCTATCTAACCTAGCTAAACCCCAGTCAAACATTTGCAATCAGGTTGATAGCTTATCAGTCGCTGTCGAGTCGCGGACGCGTGGCCGGGCGAAGCGAATCGCGCAATTTTTCCTTGCCTATTATCATTTTAGGTGTAGCGAATACCTAAGTTATGACAGAAATTAGTTTTTGTGACTTGTGCGACTAGAACATGTCGTTTGAAAAGTGTTTCGATTTGTCTTACCTATTTAAAAAATTAGAAAAAATAGTGGAATAGTAATTATTATCGTTCAAAAAGTGTGTTTATTTTTCTTGTGTGGAACAGAAAACAAACAGTGTGGTAATTAAATATTTTGGAAATATTTTTCTTCAAAACTGAATATATGCCTTAAAAGAATCAATTTTGAAAGTAAGGAAATAAATTTTGTGGAAATAAATATATCGTTTGTGCAATGCAATGTTCATTTAAATAAATTAGAATTAAAATGAATTAAAAAAAATCTCAAAATAATCAATCGGATGAAATTTCAACTGCAGTCAGAAATCAGTATGGATGGATTCAACGGCATAAGTTTATCCTAATTATTCTTTAACACTGGAGAGTATCTTGCCTGGTGGCTTCGGCCATGGCTAGTTGCCATCCTATCAGCAAAACGTTTCTACAGTATCGGTTTCGTACCGTCACGCTAAATCGCTTGGCTGCACGTCACCAAAAAAACCACTTAGGGGTATGGGTTTAACATAACTTCCACACCCTAACATGTTAGCCCGCTACCATATAAGACTGCATCATTACTTACCACCAGTTGAGACCACCATTTATAAAAACTAGCTGACTACCACTTTGTCCGCGTGGATTGAGGTTATTGGTTCCCGCGGGAACGCTTAGATTTTCTGGGATAAAAAGTAGCTTGTGTATTATTCCAGATTATAATCCATCTCTATGCCAAATTTCATCCAGATCCGTTCAGCCTTTATGGCGTGATTGGGTGACAACTGACAAACATCCATCCAAACTTTCGCATTTATAATATTAGTATAGATAAACATGTACATACAATAAACGATACACATGATACAAAATTCGGAATAATGAATCCCAATTCGGTTAAACTAAATAAGTACGTAGGTATAGTATATTTGTTCCAATATTGATAAATCATTTCTGTATTAGTAATCGCGAAGACCGTTGACTTATATGACACAATCAATTGTGACACAGTCCACATTCGGGATGGCCTCAACAATTTGTCCTACATTACATGAAGTATGTATTATGTATTTTTCTCTCTTACTACCATCGCTCATAGCAGTATTATTTTAATACTGTTGATACTCTTGTTTCAGTTTTAGAAATGTAATCCTTATTTTAGGGACGTCAAGATACGTCATATAAATCTAATAATAATTTGGCACTGAGATAGATAGATGGATTATAGTCTAAAATAACTATTCCTCATTGCTGAGGGTAGTGACCTCTTTCAATTAATCACATAATGGTAGGAATTTTCTTGGGATAGTAATGCGGTTTTTGTAACGATTATTATCAGATGAAAGAGATAATAACAAAGACCGACGGCTTTACGTGCTCTCCGAGGCACGGATGATACGAAACGGCCAAGTCGGTCACCCATCTAGTTACCGACTTGGGTCAACGTTGCTTAACAATCGCAATCGATTAATCAAAGTTATCTATCATCTAACAAAATCAAAGTTACATACAACCATGACCCCCCTCTCCTAGTCAGGTAAGACCCGTATAATTGAAACTTCCTGTATAACCTTTGTATTGCGAACTTCCTTCGCGTGTGTCAATTGTGCTCGCAGATGTTTTCACTTCGCACGAACTATGTATCAGACTACCTGTAGTACCAGTTCACTTATCACGTCAACTTAGATCGATTACTCGATGGCTATTATCGAGTGTCGAAAGGCGAAACACTACGATGTTAGATTATACTCTTTCTTAGCTTATACTTTGTATTTCGAACTTTCCTTACAGATTTCACTTCGCACAAACTGTGTATGTGTGTATGTATCAGATTACCCTTAGCACCAGTTCACGTATCACGTGACACGTCAACCTAGATCAATTAGCGCGTTTGTATATGTATGGAAGTATTTTTAAAAGGACAATTGACTGTCTTTTGCCGTGTTGTATATGCTACACGAATGTGTCATCATGCACCGGATTACGGATACTAGTCCGCTAAATAGTCGCTGAACCGATGATTACTATCGAGAATCGAAACACTACGATGTCATGGTAAAACCTATCTAAACTCCCACTTCCATTGAATTTGTGGTGGAGGCCAGCTGTCAGTGTTCACGTTTCTGCTCCATCAGCATCACAAAGAACACAACGTTTATAGAGTTGTATTTAAGCTCCATATGTCTGGTATAAGTTCTATATTATGTTGGCTGGTTTAACATAACTTTATAGTGGCTCGATAATCGATATTCGAAATCTATCAACGTGGTCGATATAAGCGTACTCGTGCTAAGGACACTGTTTGCCTTTGTTCACACGTAGTGTCGACTATCGAAACTATGAAAGTCCAAACATTCGGTCCGTTCTCTATTTGTTTTACACTTAAAATAACAACTAATGTTGTAATGTTGTTCTTAATAACAAACGAACAACTCCGTCCCGGGATTACTCGGGTCGAATTTTTAAAAAATATTTTTTTATTTTATACGTTGGGTCTGTTACCCCTTCATAAAAACATCATATTATTGAGCTACCGGTGGTTTGAGTTGTAAGAAGGCTGTAGGTGGTAATGTCAGTCAGTTTTTGTTGGGTTTGGTGTCTCATGACACCATATTATACACTATTCTATTATTACTAGATGATGCCCGCGACTTCGTCCGCGTGGATTGAGGTTTTCGGTTCCCGCGAGAACACTTTAATTTTCCGTGATAAAAAGTAGACTGTGTAAAGTAGAGTGTTTTTCCAGACTAAAATCTATCTATGTGCCATTTTCATCCAGATCCGTTCAGCCGTTCGGGCGCGATTGAGTAACAAACATCCATCCATTCGCGTTTGTAATAAGTATTAGTATAGATTGGGTCTAGGTACCTAACAGATAAAATAATAAATACATACGATTTATATAAATATCCATTCAAAGTAAGTACGTGTGTGTATTAATTAATGCGAAAATTCAACTCTTTGTCTGTTTACAATGGATGTACAAAGGCTAAAAGCATAATATATTTTGAAGCACCTGACCTTCTTGGCGCAGTGTTGAGCGCTGTTGTCTTAACGTGGGAGGTCCCGAGTTCGATTCCCAACAGGGTGAATTTGGAAATTTGTAATTTTTGAATTTTCTCTGGTGGCTTCAGTCTGGGATATATATAAATTTAAGAATCTACCGAATCGATTAGTTACAAATTAGAAAAGTCCGTTTAGTACAGAGTTGGCAATTTATAAGTTTGCATCATTTACCTAATATAACAAGACACACAGCTTTAAGATTATGGTCTTGGCCTTGAGAACGTAATCTTTGTAGCGACAAAAGGTCGCTTGTATTAAACAGATTTCTAAAGTTGAATGTCCACTGTATTTTTCATCCGTAATTCGTTCCTCGGAGAGCACGTAAAGCCGCCGGTCCAGAGCCTGATCTTTCCCCGGTCGTGTCGGAATCCTCATCGGGCTATGAGAATAAAAGAATAGAGAATGCACCTGTGTATGTGCACATTTGTGCACTATTATATATCTCACTCTATTATTATTTTTCTTCTGTAAAAAGCTAGTTATCAAAACTTAAGAGTCCATAGACTCGATTACTCAGTAATCAGTAGTGCTACAGAGTTTTATTTCAAATGAAATTGCACAAATTTTAAGTTACCTAGTTCAATTATATAAAAAAATCGCAATAAGAAGGCAGAAGAGTTGAACTAAAATCCCATTTTTTTTTTAAATATGAGATACTTTTCTTTCGCGATGGGCTCTGGGTACGAATAAAGCCATCTATCTCCTTTCCTCAAAACAATTATTTTAAAAGATTAAAGGATTTTCATTACAAAACTGGTCAAGCAATGGTAAGTTGATAAACTTATCACTTATCGGATATAACGAGATGTCAGTTATCGTATGTTTATCACATTTTAATATGATAAATAATTTTTTTGCTAAACATACGAACGATTAATCATATTATACAGGAATAATAATAATATATTTTCTTGAAATTTTTGATATTTATATACTTTTATTTGCATCGTTATTTTTTAACTTTAAACGGTGATCACCGACTTCTGGTTATTTAAAATAAAATTACTTAGCTAAAAATATCAAATAAAAAGTAATGACACGAATTTATTTAAAATACCCGATTATTGTTAATTTATGTAGGTTATACTTATTATTATTTGAAGAAAAAATATATACGTTTCTTGTATTTAATTTAGACGTAGCCTTTAACGAAGCCTTTGGGCATACAATTTTATGACATAATTACATTAGTTATTGCCCTTTTGAACTCGGATAAAATTTTATTTTAACCATTACGATATAAGTGTCCAAGCTGGTTCATCGCTTAACAAAATAGTGTAAACAATGGATAACTGTTAATTTTTAAGTGATACGAAGAATGAAGATACTACTTTCAAGATTGCTAAATTTTTTATTCGAGGAGATAACGTTTACAAATAAAATAACGGATAAGCCTTAAACTATATTAAAAAGTAACGTAGATAAAGGGTATCACAAAAACTAAATATAGCATAAATATAAATAATCAGGTACATCGGCCAAACAATTTATGAGAAATCAGCGTACAAATCAAAAATATTGGTGATATGACTGTACATTAACGTACGTACGTATGTACATTACGTACCTTCCTAAAAATACGTAGATAATGATAGTGAAAAATCATTAAAATCGGTCCGTTGGTTTCCAAGAACACGTTTTAATAAACATGCGGATCGGGGCGGACATACGGGTCGAATACAAAACCTCATTTTTGAATTCGGTTAAAAATATAACCTAAAACACTGCATAGAGGCAATGTGACCAGCGCTGTGACCAAGTAGTACATAGGTACTAGAACCTCAGAGTGCTAAAAATACATTTGGGAGATAAATTAAACAATTACACTAATGTTCAGTTGTGTACACAAATCTCTCAACTATATTCTATTGTGTAATATATTTTAGAGTTTTCGTTTTAGTTTAGTTCAGAGATAGTGTACAAGTTACAGCCACATTATTAAATACTAAACTAAATAAAACTAAAATATGTCGTCCAATAAATTTATCAAGCAATTAAATCCGCTAGTGCCAAGAACAGCTTGAAAGCTTTAATATAAAATTGATTTTGAAAATAAAAAAGTAACATAATAATCACATTAAAAAATCTTAATAAAAGTTGACTGTAAAATGTGATTTTCAACACCAGAGTGTCATAAACAGTTTTATTAGCTCGTTAAATCGGTCATAGACAGTAGGACAGATGAGGCGATAAAACTAAAGGATGGAGAAAAATAAACGGACGCTAATATGCTGGTAAGTAACGCATCCATTATACGAGGCGACGGAAGCGACGCGACGCAACACGACGCCATACGACTTCATAGTAACCTCTAGGTGAGCGACAGAAGCGACGCGACATGATACGACGCCATAAAAAAATAACAACTTTGTCTACGCGACAAGGTAGGCCACGTGAAGGGTCAGCTACTGTTTGATTATTGATTGGTACTGTCGCGTCGTATCAAGTCGCGGCGTCGCGTTTGTCGCTCACGTAGGACAACGGGTAAATGACAAACTCATCTACGCGACAACGTAGGCCACGTGAAGGGCCGGCTACTGTTTTTAATACTATCGCGTCGCATCGTATGAAGTCGCGGTGTCGCGTTTGTCGCTGACGGAGGACAGGGACTAAGTCCGCGTGGATTTAGCTTTTAAAATAATATTTTAAAAACCCGGCTGAGTTTGTTGAGGGCTCTTCTCAGACCAGGGTGCGTTTTAGGATTTAAGGGGGGGGGGGTTACAAGGAGAGTGGGGATTTTCGAGGAAATACTTCTAAGACCCTAAAAAACACTTGTGGCAAAAATCAGCTTTACATAATTTTTTTGGAGATTTCCATAAGTAACCTGAGGTAAAAATTAATATTGATTGATTGAAAACTCCCCGGGGAATTCTCTGATTTTTTGGCCTAAAAATGCCCATGCAAACGCGCTAAATTGCACTTTATTACGTGTATTAAAGGTCGCTATTTATTTACCGTCTTTGCGGAGAAATTCTTCGCAACCTACCTAAATATTCCATGGTATTAGCTCATATTTAATTGTACTTATGTATGTCTTGTTACAGTTCGGGGTTCATGTCATCGTCCATTGAAGAGGTGAGTCAGACAACTAATTCCTATAATTGAAATAGAAATATTGGTATCTTCAAATCAAGTTTGAATAAGCATCTAGGCAAGTGCGCTCACCTTCAGACTGCATCACAAAGTATAGTAAGTACCTACTTCCAGTCAGTCTGATTGCAGCCAAGCGTTAGTCTATAAATCTTCTTTCTTCTTTTACATATAAAAATCAATTGCTGTTCGTTTGTCTCGCTAAAACTCGAAAACGGCTGGGCTGATTTAGCTGATTTTGGTTTTGAAATGTTTATCGTAGTCCAGGGAAGGTTTAAACGGTGAGAAAATATGGAAAAATTGCGAGAAAAATAGTAAAAACAACAATTTCATTTCCCATATAAACTGTTCTACCTACTTTCCTATCAAACATTTGACGTGCAATCGAGTTCTAACTTCAGGGCAGGACAACGTCTGTCGGGCCCACTAGATAATAAAAACAATTGTACCACCTGATACCTGCAACTTTGTCAGCGTGCAGTGAAATTATACTATTTTCAAGAGTGTTTTATTTGATTAATTTTAGCTATAAAAAGATCAATAGCAAAAATAAAAATAAACACTAAAAACTTTCGACGACAAAATTATGCCTTCAGAACTCCCATAGGCGTCAATTTATTTTCGGTAACATAATATTTTATTTCGGTACATTCCACGCTAGGATGACCATTCTTTTGAACAAAGTAAGGAAAGCTTCCGAATGTAAAAAGTGAATAATTTTTAGAGTCAAAATTTTATCAATTCTATCCGTTTTACATTGATGTTTACGTTTTTATACTTATGTGGAATTAATATCGAAAACTATAGCCCGTGTCACTAAAGAAGTCCCGCGGAGGCGCATGTTTATGCAATTTTTGTATGTAATATAAAATGTATTAGTTCCACTAATTAACGCGAGACTTCGGACTATAGCACAACGACTAGTAGGATACATCACTTGAATTTCGATATTATATCAACGCTTGCTAAGTCGACAATGGTTTGCTAGTGAAAAATGTTCTGCGGTGTGCTAGATGTACGCAGGCCCTATACCGTCTAGCTGACATCCAATGATCTTGGACTTGGACGAGTCTTGCGGAGGTCCGTTACCTATGTGGATTTTTTGAACCCCCTAACATCCTAACTAATATTACAAATGCGAATGTGAGTTAGTTTCTTTGTTACGCTTTCACGGCCCATCTTTTCAACCGATTTTGACGAAATTTGCTACAAACATAATATGTTGTGTCCCGGGGAGATCTATCTAGCTTTTTATCCTGCGAATTTAAAGAAGGGAATAAAAAACCTTAACCGATGCGGTGAAGTCGTGGGCATCAGCTACTACACTACAAAATAGGAAGGATATTTAGAACTTATCTAAGAATATTCAAACGAATGGTTATCCTACCCACGTGCTCTTGTAAAGGAAATAGTGGCATCCGCCCGCGACCGCTTTAGGAAATCGTTTGTCTTCTTGGTATAAAGGAAAATTTCTTTTTATAGTCATTTTTATTGACGATTTTGGACATACTGACAAATTGATAGTTTCGTTATTAGTGATTTTTATTAACTGCGGCTATCCGGTTAGGATGCATACTGCCTAATCTCACTTTTTTCCGCTACAAGTCAGCCCTTCACCTGTGCCTTCACTGAGATCTCACCTGGTGGTAAATCATGATGCTGTCTAAAATGGTAGCGGGTTAACCTGTTAGGGGTATAGCAGTTTAGTATATTAAACCCATAAGTCAAAACCCTTATCTGTTTCTACACGGCATCGTACTGTAACGCTAAATCGCTTTGCGACACGTCTTTCCCGGCAGTGTAGCAGGTAACTAGCCACGGCTGAAGGCTCCCAACAGACCAGACCAGAAAAACTTCAGAAATTATAAATTCCCAAAGTGACCCAACCGAGGATCGAACTCGGGACCCGCTTATAAGACAGCAGCATTCACCCAGGGGCGGCCTTAGCCATTGCGAGGCTCTGGGCGGTGGTTATTTGTGAGGCGCGAGATTCAAATACACATTAGTACCCAATGATTTTTCCTGCTTGGGCTGTACGTTGTTTGGCAAGAGCACGAGGCCCCGGGCGATTGCCCAGCTTGTTACCCCCTAAGGCCGCCACTTCACCACTGCGCCAAGGGCAGTGGCGTGCATGACAGAGGTATAAAAGCACTGCTTACCCTAGTTTAAAAAACTCAATGCTTATTTTTCATTACGCCCTGCCTGAAAATGGGTATCTACCCAACCAATGCCTACCCTGGCTCCGAATATTGTGCACGCCACTGGCCAAGGGGGTCTTAAAAAAACCTTATTATAAATGATAAATGATTTATTTATTTCACATAGGATAACTTGTGTCACTTATGATACGTTAAGACTACCACCGGTTAGGAAAAATTATTCTACTGAGAGGAGCCGGCAAGAAACTCGGCAGTTGCTCTTTTCTTACAAAAGTAAAAGGTTATAATAAGAATTTATATACTTACCTACTTATTGTAATATCTTGATTGAAAAAAAGAGCAACTGCTGAGTTTCTTGCCGGCTCTTCTCAGCAGAATCTTCTTTCCGAACCGGTGGTAGAGTCAAAACATGACGTAACATAAGAGACACCTATATGTCCAAAATGTTTTGAATAAAATAAATAAATTGGAAATTGAAATTGAACAATACAACACATACGTTACGTTTCAAGTATTACAGTTAATGACTTCTGGGTCACTGGATGCGAGGCCGGTTGCTTCCATGTAATATACCTACCGAAATGGTTGGTTAGGTCCATTCCCGTTATTTTATGAGTAACGCCCATTATCATTCGATAAGACGTTATCTTGTATATTTGTTTTCACTATAACACTCTAGATAGGTAGGATAGGTATTCTGATTTTATCTTTACCTAGAAAATCTAAATTAGTTGTACTTTCCAAGCCACATTAAAAAGAGAGGGGGTTATCTCTATACGTACATAATATGAGAGTTAGTTTTTACCAGGTCAATCCATATACTAAGCTAAGTATCTTCCCGACAGAATTTCGACCACGGCGGCCAATCTCCATAGAGATTAGCCATCTGCGCGGGAGATACTATCGTGCACAAGACTGTGTGTGCGCAAACACAGGTGCACTCTCAGTTCCTTTACTCTAATAGCCCGATTGGATGGAACATCCGACACGACCGGAGAGAGATCGGGCGCAGTTATAATAATAAAATATGTTCGTCAAAATGTGTGAAGTGGTTTTCAATCAGCGCGGTAATATATCGCACTTTACGTACAGACGGGCGCGCCGAAGAAAATTAATCGAAGTCGATTTGAATTTCAGCGCCAGCTGTAAAGAAATTGCAGTCAACTTTTGTGTTTAGGGTTCCTTAAACTGTAAATCTAAAGGAAAATGTGACTAATTTACTGACTGACTGACTGACTGATCTAATAACGCACAGCTCAAACTACTGGACGGATTGGGCTGTTTTTCACAAAGATAAACTATTGCGACGTAGCCGTAAGCATATTCCGCTTCTAAGAAAGGATTTTTGAAAATTCAACCCCTTACGGGATAAAATAAGGGCTTAAAATTTGTATGCTCTCCTCGTAGCTATAGTTTTAAGATACTTATTATCACTATCATATTTTAAATGTCGAAAAAGACGTCAACAAGTGTACAGTGTATAGTGCACGCGCGAGTTGAATGCAGAGTTTTTGTATGTGTCACCATACATTAGCTCTGCATTCAACTCGCGCACGAACTGTAGTAGGCTTTGCCCGTACCTAGCAATAATAATAAAATGCATAGCATCGCAATACGCAATATGTACACTGTACATATGGTATTGGTGGTATTTCGCGAGTCCACGGAACCCTAAGAATACGAGCTATTAAATCGGAACTACGCACGTTAGCATTAATATCACTCGAATTCCCAAGCGTGTCCCGCCCACGTTTTCACAAAGCTAAAATAAATCTCATTTCTCATTCGCCGTAGCAACTCCTCTTTCGTTTAAACCGTATTACAGGACCACTTGGTCAATAAATCATATCATCGAAATGTACGCGATTAGTTGATGCCATGTTAGCAATCATGTTAGACTTTTTTAATAAAAATTTATAGTAAGTATATTATAAGCTTTTTCCACGACTTCGTCAGGCAAGTCAGGTTATTACCATAGGTTTGCTATAATATAATTTTTTTCGACTTGCATTACACTTCGACGCAAGAGTTTCACGCGCCGAACGCTACACATTTTCAGTTCGAAAACATGAGGTGGACCGTTGGTGATTGTAGGTCTTATCTATAATGTGTAATCAGCATTATTATGTTGATAAGAAAGTTTGTCTTGACTTGCCTTTTTTTCATAAACCCACTAAGTATGTGAAATGAACTTTTATCGTACAAGAGCGCTCCGCCTTCCTCTAAACTTGTAACTTGATGCAGAAAACTAAAATAAACCTCTTTTTAAAATACTATTTAGTCGTCAAACAGCGAACAGGCCGTACGGATGGTCTGCCTTTGCCCAGTGTCAAGGCGATGAGAAATTATAAAGTTATTTCGGACGTGTCGCTCGATATTAAAAAGTTATTCTCGAATTTATTTGAATTTCGGTTGGCGGGAATTTTTATGTTGTTTTCACTTGTAAAATTTTGTGTGATTCATTAAAAAGTTCAGTTTTATTTTCTTAAATTGCGTTGGAATCTTGGACTTAAGAAAAGTAGTGACGTATAAGTAATTAAAAAAATTAGAAATTGTGTCTTCTTAAAATGATGAATACGTAAAACTCCATAATACAATTAAAAATATATATATATATAAATTGAATTATAAATTTAATAAAACTATAAATTTGTTCAAATATCAAGTAAACTATGGGTAACATAAAGAAACAGAAGCAAAAAATATAATTATTTCAAGTCAACAAAAAGGTTATCTACAACATTTAAAAATAATTATAACGATTAAAAAGTAGGTCTCTATAATAATTAATGTTCTTGAACCGTTTGGAAACGTAAAAAAAATTACCTAAGTATTGAGTAACACCATAAGGACTTGAAGGCTCCTGACCTTGAGGGTATGGACCGAGGTCTGAAATATATATTTTAATATATTTTTTAATATTCCCACGGAAACTCCTTAATTTTTACGGGATCAAAGTAACCTATGTCCTTCTCCGGGACACACCTAATGTCGGTACCAAATTTCAAATCAGTTGAAAAGATGGGCCGTGAAAGCGTAACAAACAAGCTCACATTCGCATTTATAATATTAGTTAGGGCTTATTTTAACTTTGACCAGTAGGGCTAGCATGCGCACAACGAATAAAATTAGGTCTATCCGTTATCTCTATGTTTCTACCGAAGCTAACATGGTTACACATATGACTGGTGTCGTTACGTCAAAAGTAAAGATAAAAGTAATATTTCTTATCTGTGGTATTTTTTCTACGATTTTTTTTTCTTTCTTTTTTTCTATTTTTACATGCCGACATTTTTTTCTCGTAATATACCGGATTTGATGCAAGGTAAACGAAAAATTTGCCGGCAACGACAACACCTCTTTCTCGTCGCGAGATATCTCGTTGTGCATTTGCTAAGCCACAGGGGCCTCTATGTAGACTAGATGCTCGGCCAATGCTGCCATTCGCCACTGAACCATTGCAAATTCAGCGCGTAGAGTTTAGAGAAATAAACAATAAACATCCTGCATGTATCATTACACTAGCGGCACGCTATGATGGCCGGTTTGACACATTACAATAGTGATGTGGAATGTCAATTTATTCTCGAACAAAAAACAATTAAGTTTTGTTTTTGTACCTGATTAAATAGGTTTAATAAAACAAAAATGTATATGTTTATTTAATTTATTTGAACGAACTGAATATTTGAACGAAAATGAATATACATACTTTATATGCACACAAGAAACATATGAATACAAAAGATACCAAAAAAGGTGCCACAAAAGGCCATAATTAATCAGATTCGTCCATACTACTATTTTCACTGTCGTCACTGCTATCATCACATACATTAATAATTATATGTTCGTTTTCTATAATATTATCTATTTTCACATCTCTTTCATAATCTTCCCTTATTAATTTAACAGTTCTATTCACAACCTTTTCCCAGTCTCCTTTAGTCACATGTTCACAAGCTTCTTCTAATAATTTTAGCATTTTTTTTGTGGTAAATGGGGGTTCTGTATTGTGTCTTGCAGCATATCCCTTAATTTGAGCCCACACCAACTCAATCGCATTATACTCACAATGGTAAGGCGGTAACCGTATAACTCTGTGCCCATGTTCTAATGCTATTTCGTCAATGACGTATCGGATCTTGGTTGGTTTGTTTTCTTTTAAAAGACGTACTAATTCCGCTTTTAACATATTCATGTTTGCATCTACGCCATTTTTACGAAGCCATGCGACGATATCAGCTTTCTTTTGGGATTGGGCAGGTGGCTTGTCAATTTGCATCGAGTGGTATGGGGCGTTGTCCATAATTATAATAGATGGTTCAGGGAGGCTACACAACATTGAGGTAAACCATTCAGTAAACTTTTCTCCATTCATGTCTTCATGATAGTCTCCAGTGGTTTTTGACGCAAAAGCCATGAGAGAACCTTCGACAAACCCGTTGATGGTTCCGGCGTGACAAATTATAAGTCGCGATCCTTTTCCTACAGGAACTTTGGAAGTAGATGCTGCTGTGTCATCGTTCCAAGAACGGCCTACAGTATGGTTAGCATTAAGCCATGTTTCATCCAAGAACACAACATTTTGCCAATTTTTGATTTCTTTCACTTGCCGTAAAAAAGTATACCTTGCCATCGCTATATCAAATCTTTCCATCAATATTTTGCGTTTGTTACATTTTTTGTATCGAAATCCAATGGTCTTCAAAATCTTCGTTAAAGAACTTTCCCCACCGAAGAATAATCCAGCTTCCTTCAGTGAATGCACCAACTTTTTTCTTGTTGGATACTCCTTCTGTAAATAGTAGCCGTAAACATGTCTTCGGATAGCATCGGCATCAAAGCTATCGATGCCTACGACTGGTTTTGCTCGTTTTCTCTTTTTTGGTGTGTGAAGTTTATTTTCTTCTGTGCCAGTCTCGCCATATTTTTTTTTAGTTATCCGTCTAACAGTTCGTTGTCCAATATTAAGCGCATCAGCTACGCGTTCAACCACTGACGTTATAGGTAAAATTGGCCCTCCATTTTGAGCTTCACGATCGAAATAGTTACGAAGGCGTATTACGAACTCACGTGTCTGACTATTTAGAACAGTTCTCTGCGTACGTTCGGTCATATCGACGAAATCCACAACAAAGGGCTTGAACAGAGTCCAAATTAACGAGCAAGGGTCAACAGTAATGCAGTATCAATATTTGAAATCCAAAGCCAGGTCAAAACTATATCACAATCGCATTGCACTGACAGTTTATACTTTTCGAAGCAACGTCAATTCGAAACTGCTTTGTTTTGCATTGAGCATTGACGCGAGTTTGCCGGAGGTAGTAGTTGTGCTAGCCAGCGATCCTATGTGACGATCGTATTAGATTCCATTTTTAAAAATTTATTGATATTTTTTTGCGATTTCAGAGGTTTGTCCACATAGTGAAAATTGTTCATATTCACAAGTACATTCACCCCTTAAATGGTGCAAACTGATTTTTCTACACTTGTATACATTTAAGAAATCAATTTAATAAATAAATTTTGAGTCCTAAACCTAAAACTACATTCGATAAAATTTATGAATCTCTGCACATCACTATCGTCAATAAAGTAATACAATTATTTCCTTCAAAGTCGTTATCAATTAATACGGAACTTCATGAGCGGACAAACGTCAAACCGGCCATCATAGCGTGCCGCTAGTTTAGTTACGTATAAATATATCCGTGTAATTCAGTCGTAACTACACATTCCGACACGGCTGTAAACAATCAGTTCCTACCGCTATCTTTATCGTAGGTAGGCAGTAGGTACTGTCTTGCTTATGGTTTTGCTGTTTCGTAAACAATGTCAAGCGTCAGCGCATGTGCAGTAGGTACTCTGTAAAAATCGCTTTTGCTGCGCTTATGGTAATTCATTCTTTACAAACTTAAAAACATACAGTCATCTAAAGTTTCACATTAATTATTTTTAGAGTTTTGCCTATTTTTGTCAATTTTATGGCACCTACAAGCATTTTTTCCTGTTTTTGTCGGCAGCATTGTAAAGTATTGCTGACAAAAACAGGTAAAAAAATGTGTGGAAAAGCTATACTTTATTGACAGAAGGATAATAAGATAAAGCTGTGTTAGTACCTAACCGGGTGCAATTCGGATTCTTTTGGCCTACTGACTGTAAAAAACTAAAAAATCCAAATAACTTTTACGTAACCTTGAAGTCACTTAATGGAAAAATATCGATTATTTTTGTAGCAAATACTTAAATTCAAAAAATTACTTTAATACATAAGCCATAAAATTGACAAAAATAGGCAAAACTCAATTTTAAGACTCAAATTTTAAGTTCAGAAATTACCGCCTTACCACATTTGAAGTCCGATTTCTCACAATAATGCCACCTAAAGTACCAATTTTTTTAACTAATAAGGGAAGCACAGGAACCCCAAAAGTTTTTGAAATTAGTCGGAAATGACGTAGAGAGGTTTAGGTATTTTTAATCTTAAGTTGAAATTCGTCTCTACTTCTGTCGAAATTTCCATTTTCGGCCAAAAATTTTCTGACTTAGGTTAATGTTATGATGGTAATTATTTTATGCACAAGAAGCACACTACATAGCAGGCATGTTCACAAAAAAATGTACGGAAAGAAACACAAAATAAAAAGCAAAATAAAATTTAACACTCACTCCTTCAGAAATCTCACGAAAAAATTGTAACTAGAAAACTACCAAGAATCGCTGAACATACATGGGGTATTTTCTGATAGGTCTAGGTACGAGGAATATAATTTTTTCCTTTGGACGTCAGTATTTGGGTCACTCTGTATAATATAGTGACACCAACTTATCTGGCCAGGTGGCCGTAAATGAAACTAATTTTTATGCCTCTTTAATTTTTGTTTTTATTTTAAATATTTACTAGCGACGCTGTCACCGGGTCAGATAAGTTTGTGGGACTATACCACCCTATAGAGGCGTTATGTACGTCAAGTGATTTAGCGTTCCGTATAGCGTAGTTACGTTGGGAATTTATTGTCTACACGCTACGTCATTATTGTTCCCCCTACCTTGGGGCTATTATGATGCATACGAGTTATTGTAGGAGCCATATTATTATCTTCCCACATCGAAGGATAAAACACCTACTCCATATCGCATTTTTGTGCAACCAAAACGACATTTGTTTCATGTTTGTGCCAAAAATGTATCGTGCGAAAATAAACTGGTGAACCACTTAAAGATGCATTGATACCAATTTACATTATATTTGCGCTAAAATATTAACGAACTAGATGATACCCGCGACTTCGCCCGCGTGGATAAATTTTTTTTGATTCCCGCGGGAACCCCATACCATTTTCCGGGATAAAAAGTAGCCTATGTGATATTGCAGACTATCTCTGTGCCAAATTTCTTCCAGATCCGTTCAGCCGTTGGGGCGTGATTGAGTAACAAACATCCATCTATACATCAATACATCCATCCATCCAAACTTTCGCATTTGTATTTGATTATTTGATAGTATGGATGTATATGTCACCGTAAGATTGTAAAAACCGTTAGATTATAATCTAACTTGATTATCCGATAGGTAATCTGATAGGCATTTAAACCCGATAAAACCTAAGTGCCAAGTGGGCACTACTTGATTGTTTATGTCGAACCCTAACCTAACCTACAAGAGACAAGAAAACGTAATTACAATGAATATTTCAAAAATTGACACTCAGAAAATTGAACAGTTCACAATCTTTCGTCAGTTTACAATTCCGCGAGTTAGATTATAATCTAACGCTTTTTACAATCTTACGGTGACATATACAATGTTACCTAAATATATAAATGGAAAAGGTGACTGACTGATCTATCAACGCACAATTCAAACCAATGGATGGATCGAGCTGAAAATTAGCTATTATGGCGTAACCATCCGCTAAGAAATGATGATTTAGATTGCTGTTTTGGATTGAATTTTTTTTTAAGTTTTTTATTCTCTCTCTGCGTCGTATTCCGCATCGCTGCGGGTCGTGGCCTTTTTTCCATTAATCACATAATGGCAGTGGTTTTCTTGGAATAATAGGCTTTTTATTATAGACAAGGGAATAAGGCCGAAATTTTCGAAATCCCCACAGAAGCGAAGCCGCAGTTGATTGCTAGTTTTTTTCATAAATCGGAATATAAATAAATAAATATAAAGTTTTTGAGTAAAAAAAGCCATTTTCCATTACTTGGCACTAAAAATACCTCGAAAAAGATGGCAGCTTCGAAACAGCTGTTTTCTATAGCGGCCATTATACATATTACCGCACTAATGCGAAAATTAATATGGCCGCACTTCTTTGTAGGGCTTTCTAGGAATTAAGCGAAAGTGTTTTTATCACCCAAGGGTGAGAAAAGTTTACTTAACATTTAAGTAGCGGTGGAGTAAGAGCGAATCATACTAATATTATAAATGCGAAAGTGTGTTTGTTTGTTGGGTTTTCGTGATTTTTGCATGGGTATAGTTGAGGACCTGTAGAGAGAGACTACTTTATATCCCAGAAAATTGAGGAGTTCCCGTGGGAATTAACAAAATTATTTAATTCACGCGGACGAAGTCGCGGGCATCAGCTAGTGTATTATAAATAATATTCTCTTCGAGTGCTATAATCTAATATATAAATAAACTTTCCAAAGCTACTTACCAAAGATTTTGTTCTCTATCTATGTCAAGGGAAAGCTGTAAAACATATCTTTTGATGTTTTTGTGTAATAATATTTTTATTAACACTTAGTACTAAAAACTCACCTAGATGAAAAAAAGCTGTCAAAGACCTTGATACACCACATTTTATTTTTTAACTAGCTGATGCCCGCGACTTTGTCCGCGTGGATTGAGATTTTTTGGTCTCCACGGAAACTCTTTAATTTTCCGGGATACAAAGTAAACTATGTGTTATTCCAGACTATAATTTATCTCTGTGCCAAATTTTATCCAGATCCGTTCAGCTGTTCTGGCGTGATCACAAACACCCATCCATTCATCCATCCAAACTTTCGCATTTACAATATTAGTATAGAATACATATTATGATAAACGTTAATAACTTAATACTTATGTATTTATGGCACTGAATAATGTCTCAATTACACTAAAATACAATTTAAACACTGCGTAGGTAGTATTTAATGTATAAACTAGTTTATTGTATAAACTTGAAATTAGAGAGAGATTTCGCTCCAAGTAGAGATTTCGCTCCAAAATAATATTGTATATCTGTCATGCGCTAAATGATTAATACGGGCATTATAAATAATGCCTGAAAATTTAAATATAATTATGGATGGTGATTGCGTTTTCCACATATCCCGTGACAAACCCTTTAATAAAAAATGGTTCGTGTACAATTTAAAATAAATTGGCATTGGCAAATATCAAAGGGACTATCGATAGAAGTGAAAACGAATATTTAAAAGAAACATTTATTTGGACTATTTAGATAATAAAAGAACTTAAAAAAAATCATATACTTAAATTATAAACCTTAAAACTAAGGCATGTTGAATTACGAATGTACTATATTTAAGACCTGTCTTCGTAACAACGCGAGGGGTCGGTCACGGACGACGGTGTCGGTCACGCGTTTCCACAATTTTTACCCCCTACCAAAAAGTGCTCAACGCGGCTAAAGAAGTTTACAGTTCAAAAGTTGTCACATAGTTAATAAGAACCTTTTTTTCATTCAAGAAAAATGTATAGTTATAAAGAAAAATAATCCTTTGCCAAGGGTAACTGATAGAGATTTCTTATTGAGATAAGTGTTCCCAGGTTCTCCTTTCTTTACCTTATCTCTTCTAATGTACTACATTTTTTAATACAAATAAATAAATTAATCAATTAAATACAGAGCGCCAATTTGGCGCCGCGCCGGCTAACTTACGTGATACTATACAAACTGTACCCAAACCCAAATAAACTCATTAGGTAGTCACATTTTGGTAATAAATTGTCAAATAGCGAAACTTCTAGTTCTTTTGAGATTGTCAATCCCGGACATTATTAATATTTCCATAATCATACACATTGCCAGTAACTAACTCGTAATATATAAAGTGTCCACATGACACTAAAATAATCATAAACAAAATCTTCGAATTTATGATTTAATTAAGCGATGAAAACGTCAATAGTTTCGTGCGTTTAGTCATATTAATGTTAATAGCACGAGACAACTGACAAGAGCATTTCCTCTTTATAATAGCGGTCTGTTTTGATGTACTTTTTTATTCGACGATCTCCGTGACTTCATCCGCGTTGATTTAGGGGGATTTAATAGTTTAGGAGGGTTTAATTTTCCGGGATAAAAGGATGCAAGCTATCGCTGTACCAATTTTTTTTTAATCGGTTTAACGTATGGGCCGTTAAAAGATAAGAGACAATCAAACACACCTTCGCACCTTAGCATCTTGAGTTACGGTACTCGAACCTATGGTTGAGAGAGGTAGGAAACTGCATACTTTGACATAGAGTGACAGAGTTTTGTATTGAAAATTCTGCCAATTTCCTCCATAACGTCCCTCTCACCCCGCATCGTTGCTCTGTCTAGACGCCTCGACCGTCGAACGACTGGCAGGAAACACCGTATCTCCTAAAACTGTAGTAACACATATTCAGAATATTAACTTCAGAATCTAATATTAGAATAGATAATTCTGAACACGATATTCGCTTGTTCAATTTATCTTTCAACGGCTTTTTGATGATGATTAAATTTTCTTTTATGAGGTATTAAATGTTGATAATATTTAAAAGTGGTTTTGTACCTTATTTTGTGCTTTTTACCAACTATAAACTGAAGCTAATTGAATGTTACGGATGGTAGCTTTTAAAATTTATAATAAAATAAGCTAAATAAAAGTATTTCCTTTTAATATACAATTAAGCAAAAAATACAGCGAAATTAAGTAAATACAGCGGAAAATAACTAAAAAGCTCATAAGTATGAAAATGTATATGAAATATTAATTAATTTAAATGTTATAGGTACTTATAAGACTTTTTAATTAATGACATTATTTATTTATATAAAATATAATTATCTTTATTCAAATTAAAACTATGAAATAATTTAAAAACTATAAATTAAACTTTTTATATTATACAACTTTTTATGTTATACATAAAGTTAAATTATTAACAAGAGTTAATATCTACTAAATAGCAAATGTATAGTAGTAAATCAGTGTTACCCTACTTATAAATATTTGTGTTTACTTAATTATCAAAGAAATAAATAAAAATACAAAAGCGACAAATCATATACATAACAGACCATTGTCAAAAAGGAACTTTGTGACACAGTGAGCAAAATATTGAAACTCTAAATAAATGCAGTAACATTATGTCTATGTGGCTCACCCTAATAAAAAGTTCGCGTTCGGGGCTCCACTGTTCACCAAAACCGCTACTTGTGAGTATTATATGGCACCCTACCATAAGTTTCCATTGCTCTCGTACATTATACAATTTTCAATTATTGTATAAATCTCAGTATACTTTTGACAAATGTGGCCAATTTTTTTGAAGCCTTTCAGTGCATTTGAAGTCTGTTCACTTAAAAAAAAGTTTTACATTGTCATGCATCATGTGACCTGAATTGGCGACATTTGTCAAAAGTATACTAATACTTTTATGATCATCGAAAATGTAAGAATGTAAGACAGCAAATTATAGAGTCTGGATACCCCTCATTTTAAGATTTTCGATAATTAATGAATTACGATTACGATTTTTATTAATCATAATTTATTTGGGACTTTTTTCCGACACGGACACGCCACGTAACCTAAATATAATTAATATTAAAAAAATAGTTAATCAAGCTATCATTAATATAGAATTGATCAGGTATTACTCCCTATGCAGAAATATTTCGACTACGGATCTAAAAACTTCTGTCGATTGTAGACTGAGAAGGCTTCTAAAACTACCTACATCATATTTATTCAAATGATATTTCTGCATAAGAAGCTCCCCCTCTGCGCGATATACTTGCTACATTGGACTAGTACGTGCTGGACAGCGTCTATCTATCCATTGTTTTAAATTAATAATGCGAATTGATGTTTCTATTTCAGAGTGTAGCGAATGTAACGTAATATTATCTTCTTACTTTTATTTATTTTTCTATATATATTTTTCTTTAAAAAACCTTCTTATCCACAGCTCCAAGTACGCAACTCCCGCACCGAGTCTACGGAAGATGACAAGCGAAGTGATGACAGCCGCCCCCTCAGCCACGCATCCGATTTCAGCAGGGACATCTGTTAGTAGACCTTTTTTTTGTACAAAATATTATCTTAAAAATTTAATAGTACTCTTCCAGCCTTCCTTAAAAGCGAGTAGGTAAGGTGAAATTGTTAAGTGGTATAGGGATAGATCTTAAAATGGCTGCGACACAGATAGACCGACGGATTAAGCGAACCTACAGGGTTAATCTATACTTATATTATAAATGCGACAGTTTGAATGTCTCGATGGATTTTTGTTACTCAATCACGCCAGAACGGATGAACGGAATTGAGTGACATTTGGCACATAGCCTACTTTTATGCGGGAAAATTATAGAGTTCCCGCGGAAACCAAAAAACCTCAATTCATGCGGACGAAGTTGCGGGCATCAGCTAGTGTTTATACTAGCTTCAATTTTCCGGGGCATAAAGCCAAATTTCATCCAGATCCGTTCAGCCGTTCTGGCGTATTTGAGTAACAAACATCCATCCATCCAAACTTTCGCATTCATAACATTAGTATATAGAAGTATAGATTTCTATGGCCATGTTGGGGTAGTTGCCTGCTATAAACAAATAAATGATATCTCCTTTATGGTCGGGTCCAGTGTCGGGCGCCAACGCGCCTCGCCGCAGCCGACGCGGCCTGGCCAACGAGTGGCAACGCCCGCTCACCCGGTACCTGCCCGTTGATCGGGACGACTTTGACCTGCGACGGCACGTTGAATCCGCCGGTACGTTAAACGATTTTTTTTTATACGACTGCCTGAAATAAGGAGTATATTGTTTTTAGGGTTTATGTATGTATGTATGTGAGTTTGTATATTCCACCATAACTTCTATACCCCTGAACCCATTTTGATAAATGAGGTATCGTTAGAATCCCTAGCTTATTCCGGGTGACATAGGCTAGAAAAAAATTGACGGGGTTACCATGGTCCCGCATTAAAGACTAAATTTGAAAAAAATAAATTCGAAAATAAGATGAACTATATAATCATCATCTAGAAAATGATGAGTAGATTCCAAAAATAGATAACACTATAGTTCAATATCCAGTGATTCACAAAAAAAATATAATTTAATAAAAATGTGAATAAGATTCTAATTTAACTAGATTAATTTAGATTTTTAAGTTTTTAGTTCGTTTTTTGGCAAGGCAGTCGTGTATTTTAATTTTTTTTAATTATTTGGATTAAGTACGACACCTTACAAGACGGGACGAGTGGCCTAGCTCTGACAACGCATATCAGTCGATTGCGATTGTTAAGCAACTTTTTATCCCAAAAAAACTGCTGCCATTGTGTGATTAATGGAAAGGGGTCACGACTCTCAGTAATAAGGGAGTACGAGGCAAAGAGAGACGTCACTATGTGTTAATAGCCTAGTGATTTAGAAGCCCGGCTTTCCCGGTTTTGCATATTTTTACTACATAAATGATATGCTCTTTTGTTATTTGTTTCATATTAAAACCAACGATATCTTTTTCAATTGATCAGGAACCTAGCCTATAGTGTCAAGTTACATAATAACAACACGTAATTAAAAACACAACAAGTTTTCATTCATCATTTTTGGTATTTATGGATCAAAACCAACTGTATTACAAATTGTGAACGCTAACATTGTTATCGCGCTTTCAAAGGGCCGATGTGTCATCAACCAAATATAATTGGGCATTTGACAAATAGTCAAATCAGCAACTTTTTTCAAACGTCAAAACGCGTCCTAAGTATGGGATTTATATGAAATTCTGAAATGTGACGCCATTAAAGTTCGACCCACTTTTTTACTTTAATCGATTGTTTAAAATGGTTATTCAACATAACACTATCAGGGAACGTGGATATTACGACTTTTGGCAGATCCTCAATTTAATAATCACTAAATAATAATTTATTTTAATAGTAGTCAAACACCCAATTGCGAGGGTTTTCGCCGGATCTTAAGTACGTCCATATCTTTATCGCAGGTCACCAGATCGAGCTGTGCCCCTACGTGATGGTCAGCCCGGCGTCTTGTCGCGGATACCTGCACAAGCTGGGCGCCAAGTTCCACACGTGGTCCAAAAGGTGACGTAGCGGTTACCGCTGTGCGCACTAGATGGCGCTAGTTGTATACTACATCACGGGAAAGATAGTCGACTGAAAACCTTATACAAGCCTGCATCGCGATGTAATATAATATAAGTTTTTCATCATACCTATTCGAAAAACGAATATTGGCTGCAAAGGATAGCGGGAGCAAAATGTAATTTTTAGGCCCATGGGACTTTTCATTTCTCTGTTCTGATTGGTCCGCGTTCGTGCTTCTGATTGGTGCTTACGTATAGGTAATGTCCATAATGTATAGTACGTTGATACTCGTAGCTTTTTCTCATACGTAATGAAAAATAGTGTGTGTCACTCTGAATTCCTCGCTACGCTCAGGATTCTACTATAGAATTCACTTCGCTCTGAATTCAAAATAGCGCCCTCGGGGAACAAAAATTTTCTTTGGCCCCATATAACACAAATAACTATTTTGCGTGTTGGTAACCTTGGAAATGTGGCGTGATTTTGTGGGCCGATCACACGAGTCCACAAGAACACGCATTATGAAAAGAGTAGTTGATGTACTTACAGCTTACTTCGAAGCTTAGTGGCTTTCGAATATGAAAATTTTTGTAATATAATATAATTAATTTAGCAATAATTGTTTCAGATGGTTCGTTTTCGACAGGGACACAAAAACTTTCGTCTACTACTGGGATAAAAGCGAAAAGAAACCGCGCGGCGGCGCTTACTTCCAGGTAAACACTATGTTTATATATTTATACCATTCATAATAAAATATTATGATTAGTTTATTTAGTCGTTTAATTCAGGCAAGTATAGGTCCATGGAAATAGGATCATACAACATACAAAAATAACACTTTTTTTTAATACTATAAATACATACATACGAGTGTAAAAATAAAATTAAAAGTGTAAAAATGACTACTAATCACTCTTACTAATATTACTAATATTATAAATGCGAAAGTTTGGATGGATGTATGGATGTTTGTTACTCAATCACGCCCCAACGGCTGAACGGATCTGGCTGAAATTGGGCACAGAGATAGATTATAGTCTGGAATAGCACATAGGCTACCTTTTATCCTGGAAAATTAAAAAGTTCTGGTGGGAACCAAAAAACCTCAAACCACACAGACGGAGTCGCGGGCATTCGATATTATTAATGACCACCGTAGACGAAATTCAGTCAGGAGGACATTTTATTCTTAATCCCGGGTGGGAGCCATAATGAAGTACCTACTTATTGGGTTTTTCCGACAGTAAATTCTCAGTTCTAGCCCGGAGTTAGAAAGTTGGCGGTGTTTCACCCCCGTGCCTTCGGAGAGCACCTAAAGCCGTCGGTCCTGCGCCTGAATTCTCTCCAGTCGTGTCGGGTTTTCGGTCCCAGTGGCCATGAGAGTAAAGGTACAGAGATTGCATCTGTGTTTGCGTACACACTTATTAATATCTCCCACGCAGGTGGCTTATCTCTCTGGAAGATTGGCCGACGTGGCCGAAATTTGGTCGGGAGGACATTATATTCATAATAATATGATTCTTTTATTTTTTGCAGGTCATTGAAGAAGTCTACCTAGACCACGGCAACACATCGAAATCGCCCAACCCCCAGACAACTTTCATAGTAAAAACAAGACAAAGACGTTACTATCTTATGGCACCATCCGGGGAAGCCGCTAGAATATGGATAGATGTTATATTCACTGGAGCACAAGGTTATACTGAATATTTGGAATGAATATTTTAAATATTCGATTCTAAAAAAAATATTGAGATAAATTATATTGGATTATGAATACAAACTAGAAAAAAAAGTGTAACATTTTCGTTATACTCAATAATTATTTTGAATGAGCATTAATAAATAATAATCGATTGTGGTTGTTATATGTAATTAAAGGTCTGGTTGAAATTTCTTATGTAATTTAAAGTTCGATTCTATCTATAATATTAAGAAACCATTGTTTTGCATTAATTGACGGTTGTAAACTTGAAGTGATTATGAAACAAATATTGAGAGTTTAATTAAGTAGTGGTAACTCTTCTTAACATGTGAATTGAATATAAGAGATCATATAAGTGATATTCCATTCTGAACTGAATATTCTAAATGTGAATATTGCGTATTATTGTGATCGTCTTATTTAATATACCGTGTTCATAATATTTACTATATTGAGTTATAGTAAACGGTTTTGAGAGACTTAAGGAATATATTTCAACTGCTTGCTATAAAATGTACGTACAAAATACGAACGACGACTATAATATTATATTAGGTATATTTATAATTGATTGATGCAAGTTTTTGTATGCGATTATATATTTAGGGATCCACAAAACTTAACCGAGATATATTTTTTGTGGATTATATATAAGTAAATGGTGATAAAACACTGTATTATCTATATTAAAAAGTACATTTTGTATCGTACTATACTATACCCATGTTTTACCATGTATATCTTTTATATTATTGAGTCCATAATATATAAACGTTATTCAGTATGAATATTTATGTCAAATCGATTTTAATACTACAGTATTTATATCAAAGTGCTTATTCTTAAAACTAACCGTACAGTATTTGTATGATAATAAAACTTATAGACAATAATATATAATATTATCTGTGCCAATAACTTATTTGATATTCCAATATGGCGGCTATTTTTATACATAGTATGTATATCGGTTTAATATTGGTGCCTTGTAGAAGACTGAATAATTTCAGGGAAATTACCATAATTATAGAAAAATCCAAAAATATTGTGTAACGTTCATATTATAAAGTCAATTTTGATTATTTTCGTATTTATGTAAGTACCTACTTTAAATAAAACAATATGAATATCGCGCTAAATTCTGCACGCTTAGTTAAATTAGTAATAAAATGTTACCATTATAAAAAAATATAGGGGCAACTTTTACATTGTCTGTCAAATCTAATACACTATTTTAAAATCAACAATTTTTATTGACATTAACAAATTAAATTTTTAATCCAAGGTACAATTAGTCAGTTACTTAAAATTTTATTTTGTAAATATAACTACGTTCATATTATTTGGTTGCATTTTAAATATATTTTTAGATAGGAAAATCATCTCACTAGATATTCAATGTTAGTGACTGTGCCTAAATTTTTAATTTTAACTAGACTCACTTTTATTTTTATATAGATTATTATATTTGCATTTACATATTGCATACTTTGTAACATAATTTTAAGTACAAAATCGTAATTTTTACTACGATACAATACCAGTGTATAGAAAACGTTTTATTTTTAAGGCTTTCAACACTATTTTAACTTTTTTTTGTAAGTTATGGCTGATACCAATATTTAGGTGTAAGGTCACAGTATCATAATGAATCTAATCAATTAATTGCATCCTTTAATAAAATATTCATTTTATTATGTCGTTTTCTTGTTTTCCCAACTTAAGGCTTTAAGAGATGACAAACTGCCTCAGTATTAGGATGTTTAAGTCAAATTGTCTTAATAACTGATAGTTGAATCCGTAAAGAAAAAATATGTAACGGAAGATATAGGCTTAATAAACATTTCTACTGTAAAAAAAATTTACTTTTTTCAAACCCTCTTTCAGAAAAAAATCCCCAAAGAGTATCTACTTTTGTCATACTTCGAAAATGTTCTGCAAAACGGCACAAGCTTTTTAATTAGATCTTGCACACAAAAATAGGTCTTAAAAATTACAATATTTTTAACGGAGAGTTTTATTTTTACTCCCTATAACATTCGTGTAAAGTAATTTTCCCCCGAAATTTAAGTAAATTAGTGAGAACGTGGCTGCTCCGTCGCCCTGTAAACACCCGCGAGCCCTTCGGCAGTCCGTTTCGGGACATTGTCGAAGGTGGACCGCACGTCGGTGTCGGAGCGAATTTTTTAAAGTTAATTTTCGATTTTGAAGGGTTTATACTCATTTGTACATATTTAAAATTTTAGAAATACTTAGTTCAGTATTTATCTGTAAAATAGTAGGTGTAAATATATATTTTTTAAGAATTTAACTTTTTAAGTGTGCAAAGTAGGTGCAAAGACTAAATAAGGTTCTGTAGTGACAAGTGATTGTAAAAATTCAAATCAAGATGATTTTGATGAGGAACAACCTACCTGCACTCGCTACATATTTTGATTGTTTTTAAAGCTTATAAGCTTTAATTTGATTTTTTTTCCTCCGACCCGACGGAATAGGTTATAATATCTTTAATGCAAAATTACTTACTAATAATATTAATGCTACTAATAACTAAAATACATACTAATAATAATTATAATGTATGCGTAAGTGTGTCTTTCTGTCTGTCTTTCTCAGATGTAAATGTGCCATTTTTGTTATGTATGTATGTATGTATGTATGTATGTATGTATGTATGTATGTATGTATGTATGTATGTATGTATGTATGTATGTATGTATGTATGTATGTATGTATGTATGTATGTATGTATGTATGTATGTATGTATGTATGTATGTATGTATGTATGTATGTATGTACGTACGTACGTATGTATGTATGTATGTATGTATGTATGTATGTATGTATGTATGTATGAAAAAGAACAAACATGAAAACTTAAAATGTAGGTACAATAAGGCGGTCTTATCGCTAACCAGCGATCTCTTCCAGACAACCTTATCGATAATATCATAATATGGAATCGAAATTCGTGATGACAAGCTGGGAACACCTGCACTCCTATTCTCTAACTCCGTGGCTATCATCATAATATATTAATTACCATATATTTTATATTCATCAAAATACATTACATAGTCATGGAAACATAATAACAACATGAATTTCAAAATGGCGCTAACTTTGTTAAATTTTGGTAACAGTTTCCTGTTTTGTGATCCCAGTAGGTCTAGGATGTGCACAACGAGATTATCTCGCGACGAGAGAGAGAGATATTGTCGTTGCCGGCAAATTTTTCATTTACCTTATCATGCACAAAATGCAGTATATTACAAGAAAAAAGTAGTCGACATGTAAAGGCTCGTAGAGAAAAATACCACAGATTAGAAATATTACTTTTATCTCTACTTTTGACGTAACGAGACAAGTAACCATGTTAGCTTCGGTAGACAGAGAGAGATAACGGGTAGACATAATTTTACTCGTAGTGCGTATGCTATTTTGAACGAAATCGGTCAATTAACAAAGAATTTCAAAATGGCACCGACTTTTTTAAATTTTGGTAACAGTTTCCTGTTTTGTGATCCCAGAAAGCCGTAAATATCAATTTTGAACGAAATCGGTTATTTAACAAAGAATTTCAAAATGGCGCTGACTTTTTTTTAAGTGACTCTGTGCTCAGAGCTGCGCATGACGTAGTACTGCACATACATTTTCATACCACAGGCTCATACATATGAAAATTGATTCTAAAGGAGTAAACTCACAAAAAAACTACGCAGCTCCGGCAAGTGGGGTTTATTGTGAGCAGTTAGTACCTGATTCTCTATCTCCTCTCCCTGTACCCCACTCATCCCTCGGTGGAGGTAGGACGTTTCAAAACTTTTAGCTTGATGTCAACTATCGATAGTTCTGCAACACTAACTTGAACTACCTACATTTTAGCATTGATCCAATACGAAATATTACTTGTACCTATACCTAAATCTGTGCCTACTACAAGCGCAAACAATATTTAGTATCGGATACGATATCGAACATTTCATGGCAAGGTCTCAAGGTAAAGCTAAAGGTAGGTATTAAAGAAAGTTTACGTATTTGTGACCTATGATATTTATGCGCAAACATAAATATAGGCATTATCCCATAAAATAGCACTTGTTCCCTCTGCAGTATTAGTCTTTGGCCTAGTTTGCGTAGTTCCGGGCGTGGCCGCTATACGGCATTACCGTCGGCAAAAGTCCCGCTGGTCTGCGTTTCGTCAAGGTCATTCGGCCTTCTTAACCCCTTAAGAGTTTTTTTAATTAACTTACCAAAAGAATTAAAATCGAGGATCACAGAACTACAAATAAACATAAAATTATTTTGTCCTGCAGATAATTAACCGATGAGAAACTTTCTCACGTTTTAAGACGTCCCAGTACGGTGTCGTGTAGAAAGTTAGAGACAGTGTAGGGTTATGGGTTTCAACTAAAATGCAACTGCTATACCCCTACCTAACAGGTTAGCCCGTTACCATCTTAGACTGCACCAACACTTACACTGCACTTTTTCAGGGACTCTTACAATTGAATCAGTGTAGGGTAATAAGATTTAAGAAGGAAGGGTCCCTATAACTGATCCTTATTGCTGTGTAATAAGCGACTCTCTAAATCGCGGCCACGCCCACCCTTCCACTGAAGTAAGCCTTTAACTGTCATTGCTACTAACCAATCAAAATTGTGAATTGTTTGTCAAATGTCACATCACATCACTAAATCAATTGTCATTTTTGACATTTTGATTATCCTAGTTACTTGTATCCTATAAGTTACTTGTCTCTGGTTACTTGTCTCTGATTTTGATTTGAAGAGTTATTGGAGTAGGCCGTTTAAAGATACGAAATACTAATTTTAAATAAAATAAATACATGAAGCTTTAATTGTAATTTAATATTAATTAAGTGAAGCAAGCCTTAACCATTTTCAAACTCACTTTGACTATTGAACCAGAAGTCTTCGAAAACATTCGTGCAGCATGCAATCTACAAAACGTAACAAACCAAAGAAAGTTGGTAACTTCCTGAGCCGATGGTTCACAAGGTACTTACTATCAACCGAACTGTACATGGTGGAGCCCTGGGAGAAGGTGTTTATACGTATCCTTTTTATATACTTAATTTATTACATAATTTCCATTTGCTCGAAATTTCACTTCCATAGAGTGGATTCCAAACTCCTGCTCGCGCCTTGTTTTTATCATTGAAATCTGATCATCTGCTATTCCACTACTGGCCAAAGAGTTATCTATCTACCAGGTATGTTTTAGAATAGCTTTGACTTTACTTAAACTAGTAAACTATCATTTAAATCAGAAGTTGGTTGCGATTTCACACATAGATTTAAGTTTTAACCTTGGTGATTTTCTTAGACAAAAAGTTGCCTATATCCATCTCAAGAATACAAGCTATATCCATGCCTAATTTTGACAATAGCAGAAAAGTATGGGCCACAAAATTGGAACAAACAGACAACTTACTTTCTCATTTACTGACGATATTTTTACAGATTTTCGTAATAAATATTTATATTTAATTATACAAGTTAGCCCTTGACTAAGATCTCATCTGATGTTATGTGATGCAGTGCAGTCTCAGCTCAATGCAGTCCAAGATGGTAGTGGGCGAACCTGTTAGAGGTATGGCAGTTATATTAAACCCCTAATGAGTTTCTGCATAGCATAGTACAGGATTGCTAAATTGCTTGGCAGCATGTCTTTGCCGGTAGGGTGGTAACTAGCCATGGCCGAAGCCTCCCATCAGGCCCTGACAAAATTGGGAAATTATAAATTCCCACATTGAGCATGCTGGGCATTGAACCAGGGACATCCCATGTTAAGACAACACTGCCCAACACTGCGCCAGGCAGGTTGTTTATAATAACAAAATTACAGTATGACTGTAACTTTTATTCCCAAACAGCAGATTTAAGGAGTATATAGGTTTGTAGTAGTTTCATAAGCAGGTATGGGTTTATTCCAGATGGTAGACTGGCCCACACTAACCTGCTTTTGCATTAGGAGATTTTTTCTGTATTTGGCCTTAAATACCTGGATGTGGATACCTTGTTCCAGCTGTGGGAAGTCATTAGGCTATTTGATCCAAATAAACCTATTGACCCAAGACATTAGTTATTACAGGTTAATAGTACTTCTTGGTGTAATAATACGCTAAGGTCATCTAAATTATTACACTTTGCAAAGTATGTTACTAACTATGTTTTCCTCAAGTATGCTAGTAAAATGAGTCAGATGTTTTGTAAGAACCCAGTTTACTTTCCTGCTTTGTGATATACTAACTGTTTCCTTCACCACATACACTGAGCACTGTTGTCTTAACAAATTTGTCAGGTTCGATTCCCAGCAGGGTCAATTTGGGAATTTATAATTGCTGAATACTCTCTGTGTTCTCTGATGAGTGGCTAGTTACCACCCTACCGGCAAAGACGTACCGCCAAGTGATTTAGCGTTCAATGCCGTGTAGAAACCAAGCAAGGGTATGGGTTTAATATAACTGCCATATCCCAAATAGGTTAGCCCACTACCATCTTAGACTGCATCATCACTTACCATCAGGTGAGATTGGAGTCAAGGGCTAACTTGTGGAATAAAATAAAAAAATTATAATTAAATCTTATGATCTGATTTCTGATTGCAATTCTTGGGTATCATAAAATGGGAACTAGCAAGACCAATATTTTATAATACAAACAAAATATACATGTTGTTAAGTTATTTTCGAATATTTCCTTAACAGCATAAACACAGATGTGGTATTCGCAATTGTATTCGTCTTGTTCTGGTATTTCAACTACTCCATATTCGTCAATGTCATATCGAAGATAAGAGAAACTGTATGTTCAAGAATTATAGATGTTTACTACTAAGTTAATACCTACTTATAATGTTATATAAGTTATACAAAATTCTATCCTAATGTTATATTAAAAAAGTTTTGATAAAATTACTTTGTTTTTATTGTGACAAAATTATGGGTGCGGAGCTAAGTATATATAAAATCCACAGCATGTATGCTACCAATGTAGTATGTACAGTTTTGACTGACAATTCTGTAAAGTTCCCAGGTGGCCCCATTGATCGAAAACAGAAGTGATATAGACTGATGCAATGAGTTGCCAAATTATGACTTGATAAAAAAAAAAAATCTCCAGCCCACTGTCTCTTTGTGTTGGTGTTGACCCTTGATTTTGCGATACAGGGATCTGACACTAAGCCTTAGGGAGAGCATAAGCTATACATGTGTCTAACCCACCAGTAAGAACGTGGGATCTAACATCTGACAATCTAAGTTATGGAAATCATGCACTCCTATTGGTTTGCTTGACACACTGTCCATCCGTAGCTTAGTAATGTGGTGCATCTGGTGGAAAGCCAGCCTTAGATAGGGCTAGCAATTGATAACTAGAATTATTAAGGCCTACGCACTCAGTAGTCAAGCCAAAATGAATGGTACAAATATGAACATAGTTTTAGTTAATAATCACCATCACGTCTTATTCTTTGTAAACATGTCTAGGATTCCTTGTAGGGACCTATTTTGAATAAATTTAAGTACTTTGAGTTTGAAATAAAACCACAACCAATTTAAATTCAACTAAATTTATTAACTTTTCAACCTTTCAAATAACTGACAGTATAGCCATTTGTATAACGAAAAGACTCCGGAACCTTCAGAGACATTTGTTCCAAATGATTAAGGCCTTGGCTGAACATGCTCTTAGATATATCAGTATTGACCACACTTGGATCAGCCAACCAAGTTTCAACCTCATCATTGAGTTCCAGTTCAATTTTATACAAGATTTTGGTTAGAAAACTCGATTTTAACAAAATTTTATGTGAGTTAACACATTTTTCTTCATTTCTTAACACTTGCAACTCTTTATCCATCACCCAAATTAAAAGATATTCCTTTTTTGACACTGACATGGTACATTCTAAAACGATTTTACACATCATAGTATATTGTAAACCGAGATTAAACTCACGAGTTAAACTTTCTACTGTGTAAATAAAATCATCAATTGTAACATTTTGAGTTGGCTTCTCATGAGAAAAGATATGTTTTACAATGGAATTGTGATGTATTTTAATATCAGAATTGTATAATTTAACTGTATTCTTATTCTTAACACCTAACCATGCTAGGCACCGATTGCAATGATACACTGTTCTCTTAGAATTGAACTTATTGACCTTATCAGACAAAATTGTATTGTTGACAACAAAAAAAGTTAATCTGTATAAAAAATCCAGAGTATTTGGTTTTAGTACATCATTTTGAGGTGTTACATTACTCCCATGGGAGTGGCCGTGACAAAACCATTCCGACATGTCCAAGTTAGCCGTTGGTAATTCTAAAATCCTGTCAAACTTGACAAAACTATCTGAAATCACATTCGAGCAGTTGGCACACACAATTTTAACATCTTCCTTCGAATTAAAATTAATTTCCAATTTATCAACTTTAATTTCCTTTGTCAAGTTATTTGTTGAAATTATTTCCGAATAAAAGTTACCACCATTCTTTGGCTCAGTTAAAATCCTAAATGATACTGTGTTTTTCTCGATTTTAAGACATGACATTGAATTAGGTATTATAGAACAGAATTCCTGGATAGGAATAACGCATGTCTCATCAGATTCATCGTCCGAATAGTCTGAAAGACTTTCTATAGATGACAAACTGTCATACCGTTTCAATTTGTTGTCATAGTAATTTAGTACAATGCAATTTGATTGTATACTGATTTTTAGATTGCAGTCCTTTTTAAAATCAACATTAGTTGTAATATACACATTGCAACTGCGCAATCTGGAACGGAGTTCCATAAAAACATTCTTCACAAGCATTCTTGTATTTTTCTAAATGCACTGCTGAAGTTATTATTTATTTTTTAAATTAGAATATTTCTTAATTTATTGCTATTTAGTGGATTTGTATTCTTTAAACCAAGTATTTTGGTCAAATAACAATATCTGCAGAAGTAATATTGTCAAAGTGATATACTTGATCTTCCCAATTTAACAATATTCGACCAAATCAGTATTATACAACCAAATTAACTATATTTGGACCAAATAGTACTTAGTTTAGTTCCAAATCAACAATATTGGACCAAAACGTTGAATTAACTATCCCTTATTTATCAATTAGCTCTATATCCTTGATTCGCTTGATATAACCGTTGGTTTCATATACATTAAAGAGGGTATCCATCTCACGGATGGTGAAAGGTAATGTAGTTTTCTGATAGTAACTGTTCATCATTTCAATGTTGTCGATGACTGTATCAAGTAGATGCGATTTCTCTGCATATATGCCCGGTGCCTCGTGTTTTAAGTAGGTAAAGTGTACATGTAAGTGGTAGAACGATGGCTGGTAGTGAAGGTAGATCCTTAATAGACTGCCCGGGACTTTGTACTTGTCGAGGATTGCTTTCTGGAAAGATGGAAAAATTGGAATTAATTTCAGTGGAACATTTTGAGGAATTTCATAGGAATTCTTAGGCGCTAACGGGGCTTTTCTGGGCGACGAATCTAGTAATAATGTAGCGAATCCAACCTTTATGCATTTCATAGTAAAAAAACCCTCAGTTTGGCATCTAACACAGGCTGATTACCGACTCTCTGTTGTCATTGCATCATTATTGTATTTAGTAGTTTATAAATCTTTAATGAAAAAATGGCAGTTAGTTATTTAACATGTTTTTCCAAACATAACTTGTTGGAACATTTCCCTAAAGTAAAATCTAAGCCATACCCACCAACCATTAATAAAAATCTTTGTATTGATGTGATAGTGAACAATTTTGCTATTTACATTCAGTGAATTCATTGTTGCATGTCAACTGATGTTGATTTGATACAGTCGAAGCAAATTCCTACCCATTCGTTCATTCCTAGCGAATGAAAGAACAGAAAGTCAGAGACTGGTGTTTCGAATAGTTATCCTTCCCATTCTAGAAGCTTGGCAATGGATTGAAATAATGACGATGAACTAACGCTGGCAACTCATGCAAAACAGAATTCTAATGAGAAGTTTAAGTGCAGAAATCTGCCCTTTGGGAAGAAGAACTATTGCCAGAAGAAAGGTGTGAAAATGACTCACCTTTCCCTCGTCTCGCACCCTCTTCAACAGTGGCAAATGTTCCTCACACAAATCCCTGAGTGATTTTATCCCTCTCTGTCGCACTATAGCAAGGAGGTATAGTGTCTCCTTGGTAAGGCCGTCCCACTTTAGGTCGGGGAGTAGCACAAACCCCTCCTTTTCACACTTGTTGTTGTATACCACTCTGTCTTGCTCACTCTTGCCTTCTAGAATGTTATATACCCACTGGAAAAGACAAAAAGATAGTTTAAAATGGTTATTCAAAATAAAACCTTCAAGGTTCATGGATATTACTACTTTTGGGGGATCCTTTATTTAATAATCATTAAAAAATAATTTACTTCACTAGTAGTCAAATACCCAATTAATGATGCAGCTTTCCAATGTGTCCTCTTAGACTGGGGTTTAAATATTGTTACAAATATTTCATCCATATTTGGGACATTATAGTAGATGTTCAGTATTTTGTGTTCTGTTACCTTTTCACGACTCATATGCCTGACCAATTTTGACTAAGTTTGGATACAGAGATAGGTCATATCCCAGGGTAGGACATAAAACTTTTTACCCTGGTAAAATAAAGAGTGGGGATTAAAATATTTAAACCAAGCGGACAAAGTTGCATGCATCATCTAGGTTTAAATAACATTTACCTGCAAATTGAACTGTTCCTTCACAAGATGAGGCAAGGTAAACTTGTTGTATAGCTCTGGAGTCTCTAGTATGATGTGTGTTTCTTGTTGGCTGTACTTTGCAATGTGCTTGTCGGTCGCTGGGTAGATTATTGTTGTTTTTACACCTGTAATTTAAAAAAAAATTAAGTATAATGCTGAGGGTGGCAGACCAGTCTCAAGTGTCAAAAATCAATGGATGCAAGATTTCAGCCATGCAGCAAGGGTTCACACTGGTTGAGTTTAATTTACATATGATAAGTTTATGTTGTGTGCAGTGGATTTCATTTATAATGTCCTCTGTTGTAACGACTTTTTAGTTATAGCGATGATACAATTAAGTTCCTTTAATTTACAGTATCCTTTCAGAGGGAAATAATGGGGCTGATTCTGTAGTGCACAATCTCTCAACTAAACTAAAATGACAGCATTAAAAATATTGCTAACCCTTTTAAAATACTCCCTGTAGAAAGCGACAGAACTAGATATAAAGCTGTCATTTTAGTTTAGAGATTGTGTTATAGAGAATTGGCCACAATGTGACTGGTAGCGACTTCAGATGTAATGCCTACTTCCAGTATAGCGACTAGCTTTAATGAACCATTTGTCACAAGTTACTAGAAATTCCATGCAGATATTGTGACATCTATAGATACAGAAGCCCCTATCAACACATGCACAAAGATTTATTTATAACATCATTAAGCATTCTTAACTTTTATTTACAATATGCACAGATTGTCAGCAGTTTATGAATAGTCAGGTAGGTAAAGTTAAATTTAGATACACAGTAATTTTCTTTGTGTTAAATAACAGAACTAGATATAAAGCTGTCATTTTAGTTTAGAGATTGTGTTATAGAGAATTGGCCACAATGTGACTGGTAGCGACTTCAGATGTAATGCCTACTTCCAGTATAGCGACTAGCTTTAATGAACCATTTGTCACAAGTTACTAGAAATTCCATGCAGATATTGTGACATCTATAGATACAGAAGCCCCTATCAACACATGCACAAAGATTTATTTATAACATCATTAAGCATTCTTAACTTTTATTTACAATATGCACAGATTGTCAGCAGTTTATGAATAGTCAGGTAGGTAAAGTTAAATTTAGATACACAGTAATTTTCTTTGTGTTAAATAACAATTGTGAAAAAGTAAATATTTGGAATGTTATTTCTTTCTACCTTCAAATTTAGCGAGTCCTAGAAATAGCAACGGAATTATACCTCTATAATTCTATTGCTATTTCTAAGAGCTTTCCCTTCATCATAGTTACAAACTAAATCCACTGTATTTATATTTAATAGATAAAGAACAATTATTGTAAGTAATGTGATTACACATTATGGATGTGAGTGTAAGTAAGCTTATATTACTCAAACTAAAGCAATATATTATAGTAAACAACAATTTTTGATTGATGATTATGCTGGACAGTTTAATCATAATGTTACTTATACCAAACCACCTTGTGTGAATAATAAAACTTATAATAGTATGAAACAAGATAATCAATTACGCATAAAGCATTGCTTTTTCTAAGAAATTAGATCTCTGGAACCTAGAAAGACCTACAAGATTTCACATTTACACACAAAAAAAGCATCTCATTTTATCTACTCTTTATCTTTATTATAAGCTAACATATTGTTATCAACGCAAATTTATATGCTAATTAGCATTATTGTTTATGTTTAAATAAGTCAATTAGAATTTCCAATCACTTTTGACTTTAATTACGGGACTAAGTGACCAAGAGATTAACAATAAATGCATTACTCACGTTTGCGACGCAAATAACTTCCTAAACGAATGCAATTTGCCCTGGAACCTTGAAATTTGAAAGTGCAGGATTGTGCAAAAATTTGAGATTTCGCTCACCATTTATGCTGGAATTTGGGAAACACACGTAGTTCCCATATATGTCGTTCTGAAAGAACGTGCGAAGTTCACTGTCCTCAGAAAAATATCCTTTTTCGGTTAGATCTTCCTCTTTGAAAGCATTTTTCTCCAAAATGACCAATGCCACACCACTTTTGTCTTTGAAATTTCCAAGGACACAAACGATTTTTCTGTTTGTATTGTTGTTTAGTATTTTAGTCGGGATAAAGTCTTTTAATTGCAACTGCGATTCTTTTACACCGTTCTCATTTTGCTCGTCTTTTTTATGTTTCTTTGCGCAAGGCGGTTCAACAACTTCGCTTTGGCAATTCCCGTCGGACATTTTTCCTAAATGTTACTTGTCTCTGGACATTTTGTGACGGTGTTGTCATTAGCAAAAATCATTATGGATTTACGTAAAAAGTTGCCATATGAAAAAAACATTGTTGAAGCCCGATCTACAATACCATTGCCAAATGGACTAGAGTGCCCTTAATAATAGTTCATCCCGCAGCAGCTTTTAGGTGATTTTTCGGATCTGGTAGAATTAATTCTTAATTTTTGTATAAAACCAAAGTGAAATGGAGCGCAAATTGAAAGAATGCAAAACTTAAGTACTCTGTGACTGTCATCTGTGGTTCATAAATTCTTATTGTAACTCATCACGTCCTTTGATAATATATGTACTTATATTGAGAACGACTTTGATAATAATATATTGAAGAGAGGATATGTTGCATTTTACTCAATTATAGTTATACGATGCATTTTATTATTAAAACATTTAAAACTGTTTTGACTTTTCTTACTTACTAAAAGCTACGTTATTAGAACGAAATAGGTGTACAGGTATTATTGCCTGAACGTGTCGCGCAATTGTCATGTGACGTCATCAAATTTAGCTATTGAAGCCGATTTTTTGTCAACTATAAATGGCGTCTGTTGTGCTTCCGGTGTTTCAGTTGTGAATAATTACCTGTTTTGTGAATATTTTCATGTATTTTGTTGTACATAAAAGTAATCAAGTGAAGTGCTCAGTTGTGGGATGTCATAATAATAATAATGTAAAACGCCCAGGAATTCCATTTTATAGGTAAGTAACAAAGTCGTCTATTTTTTCTTTTAGTGGCGAATATTTTAAGTTATTTCGTCTAATTATAGCTTAAGTAGTTTCTTCTTTACTGAATCCAAAACACGTCAATTTTTGAACTGTCCCCAAATATTTGGATTATTTCATTACTTTTTGTTTGGAGTGTATATGTCACCGTAAGATTTTAAAAACCGTTAGATTATAATCTAACTCGCGAAATTCTAAACTGTCGAAAGATTGTAAACTGTTCAATGTTCTGAGTTTCAATTTTTGAAATATTCATTTTATTTACGTTTTCTTGTCTCTTTCTTGTAGGTTAGGTTAGGGTTCGACATGAATAATCAACTACTTGATTATTATTATAGGTTTTATCGGGTTTAAATACCTATCAGATTACAATCTACCGGAAAATAATGCGTTTAATTGTAATCTTTCGACAGAATTTCGCGACTTAGATTATAATCTAACGGTTTTTACAATCTTACGGTGACATATATATAGTGTGGGGATTGTATTGTTTACAAATAAATTGAATATCGATAAAATTAAAACTTCATATCACTCTTACTGTTTCTCACTCTGAGGGGTATGGATAAGAAATTAAAGAGTCAGCTTCTACTTATAATATTGGCAAACTCATTTAAGCCTGTAGCGATGATAACCTAGTGATTAAGACACCTAATCTCCGGTATGGTGCCGTATTCGAAAATTACAGTGTCTTTTTAAGTGGTTTCTGGTCCCTTCATTGCAGTTATTGTGTATCATTTTAACATGAATTAAGGCTAAGATGGCTGAATGCTATAAACAGACCTGAGTTCAAGCCTACAAAAGGAAGCAGAATATTATGTAGTCATCATTTCAATGGGAATGTCACTCTAAACCACCAGCGTCTCAATATGCTTGTGTGTGATGAATAATAAAAACAATAATGTAAACTTCTCAACAATGCTTTTCTCTAATCCAAATAATAAAATATTACTATTTCTTTATTATTAGAGGAATATACCACCTGGGCAATAGGCAATTCAAACCTTGCAAGATTTGAACCTCAATTTGTGTCCAGAAACTAATAACGATGTTTCTCAACTTCATACTCCAACCCACTGCAGGCTCCAATTTAAGCATGAGTCTCCTCTTGGAATGAAAACGGTTTGGCCATAGTCCACCAAGCTGGTCAACACAGGGGTGTTGCAGCATGATTATATTTTTACTCATCATTTCACCCAGCCAGCGCCCACTACTGCTGCTGGAATGATAAGGGTTCAGCCATAGTCCACTACGCTGGCCAACAAGAAGCCCTCCAATCGTGATTACCATATTTTGAAAAACTAGTGTTGTTTTTGGTTTTAGATATGCATACTTCTTAGAAGTTCTAATTAATGTTTCAAATTTATGGGCACAAAGGAGAGCTGCAATAAATATTTTTAAAAATTAGTCTATTTTTATTATTCATATTATCACGTCATTCAGTAAAATTTTTCCATAATATCTAGTTTTCTTTTCCGGAAAATTACCGTGGGAACCAAAAAACCTCAATTCATGCGGATGGAGTCGCGGGCATCAGCTAGTTCATTATAAAATACGAATACTAGTGTTTTTCAAAATATTATGTTTAATTATTTGTGATAATTTTATATCGAATAAATAAGTATCGATAATCCAGCCCTAAGCTCCGCCCATACGCCATTTTTACTTAACGGTAGCTTCGATATCTTCATTTTTACTTAATCATACCTACCTATCAAGGTATGTACATAGTACATAACATATTCAGTATATACATAGTATAGTAAATTTGAAACAAGTTTGAAACAAGACAAAATTAAAGGTTACTTTTAACACTAAAAGGTTCCTTTTTTATTTCATTCAGGTAACTTTTCACATGACTGAGCTGGCAACACTGCTTGTCTCTGCTGCAAAACAGAGACAAGTTATTAATAGGCCTATTACACTGCAGTTTAATAGTGTCGCTTATACACAGCAATAAGGACCAATTTAGGGACCCTTATCATAAATCGCTACACTGCTTCAAGTGTAAGGGTCCCTGTGTTAAGTGCAGTGTAATAGACCTAAAACAGACACAAGTTATAGGCTTATTACACTGCACTATTCTCAGGGATCCTTCTATTTGAATCAGTGTAGTGTAATAAGTTTTAAATGAAGGGTCCCTATATTCATTGCTGTGTACCGGCCACGCCCACTCCTATATAAGGGCCCTGTAATTAGTGTCGTGTAATAGGCCTATTAACTAGAGATGCCAAATGCCAATAATCTTGGAAAGTCTTTGCTCCCGCTCTGCTCGGAAATTGGTTTGGAATTTGAAAAATGGCTTGTGTTGTTTAAATCAAATAAATTTTCACACAGCAATTATTCTAATATCTCTAGATCATTGAAATATTTAAAAAAAAAAATCACCATACGCGGAGAACTTTTTGTTCCAAATTTTGGTCCATACGATGATATCTAACACTCTTCTCTACAAAATTATAACACGAGAACATGATTTTTGTTGTATATGCCTAAAAACAATAGAAGGAGACCCTGTCGCTATAGACGACGAAGTGGTCTTGATGGAAAATGTGATGAAGATGCAGAATGTTCTATCCTTCGTTTTAGGCTTTGAGGTAAGTAACTTGCACTTTAAAGATTGGACAACTGTTGTTCACTATTGCCCGAGCTTTTGCGTCTTTTCAGAAGCTGTTCATATGATTTGTGGCAGTTCCATTGAACTCAAATTCATATTTTTTTATTCAAATAAACTTATTAAAAGTGCTTTTGAATCGTCGAGTGAATCTACCATTGAGACGCTCAAGACATTTTTTATTGCAGGCAAGGGTTGCGCTTGATGGCGCATGTCTTTAGGAAACAATTATGAGGTCTGGGTTGGAGCGCACTAGCCTAGAAGTTGCCCATTCACTCTTGCCTGGAAGGTTCTTATGTTATATGTATGTGAGGGTGTAACATTTCTCAGCTGTTTGTATCAGAAATCCATACTAATATTATAAATGCCAAAGTGTGTCTAGCTGTCTGCTATGCTTTAATGGCCCACCTTTTCGAAGAAAAATTTGGTATAGATTTGTATCCTGGGGAAGGACATAGGCTACTTTTATCCTGGAAAATTAAAGAGTTTCTGTGGGACTTAAAAACTTATTCCTACTGGATAAACTTGCGGGCATCAGCTATGCTATAAAATCAACTAATTTTTGGTATTAACTGAGGACTACAAGTCATAAATTAGCATTGATAAATTACTTAATTAGCTGATGCCCACGACTTTGTCCGCGTTGATTAAGGTTTTTTGGTTCCTGCGGGAACTCATTAATTTTCTGTTCTGGGCACATTCCCTTATTGCAGCGGCATAGATGACATTTTTAATGTTTAGTTTTTAATTTAGATTTTGATTTGTTAATATGATTAATGATTACTTTTCATATTAAAGATAATTAAATAGAATTTTACAAACAATGATGTAATAAATTGTACTTTTATCTGAATAAAAATAATTGCTATTGTTTCAGACATTCAACAATATCTCAACGTTTGAAGTAATGTGCAAGCAATGTACCCACAGTGTTGTCAACTGCTACAATTTTGTCACAACAACCAAACAGACAGTCGAATTGCTGAACAATGCAATAAATAGCCTCACTTCAAGTTTAGAAAACACAAGTAAACCATTAGCCAAAGAGAAAACATTATTCATGACAATAGATCCCAATAACATGAAAACAAAAAACTATTATCACCACAAAATTGTGCACACAACAAATATGGCATTGAAACAACTGTACAGAATTTTACATCCAAAACCGAGTATCAAAGAAGATAAGCTACCAATAAAAACAAAAATAGAATTTGATAATTCAGAAGATGATAAACCAAGGAAAAGAAGACCATACTTCTCCATTCCAATCAAAACAAAGGAAATGCTTTATGATGAATCTGATAGAACAACGATAAAATGCAAGGGCTGCTTGAAATTGTATCCTTCTTTTCCCAGTTTGAGAAACCATTACATTGCAGTTCACGCACCTAAGATATACAAATGTGAAATTTGTCATAAAAAGTATGCATCTGTAGCTTTACTAGAAGGACACAAAAAATTGAGCCACTGTACAGTGATATGCAGCGAATGTGGTAAAATATTTCACAACCGTCACACTTTTAAAATGCACAAAATAGGGCACCATTTCAAAATTGTTTGCCACAAGTGTGGAAGAGTTTACAAATGCCAATCGACGTACAAGAAACATAAAGATTTAAATGTGTGCGGTCAAACTGTTAGGGCTTCGCCAGCGGATGCGCGGTTCACATGCGATTATTGCAATAAGAAATACACTCAAAAAGTTTCGTTGAGAGTGCATATTCAATATCAGCATGGTAATTATAAAAGTCACATCTGCAAATGGTGTAACAAATCATTCTACTGCCAAAGTAGACTTAAAGCACACATAGTTAAGCATACGCAAGAGAAAAACTTCCCGTGTGCCATTTGCGGCGGTCGGTTCATAACAAAAGAGTCATTATTGTATCATACAAGAATTCATACTGGAGAGAGACCGTACAAATGTGAGTTTTGTGACAATAGATTTCTTTCGGCTTCTAGAAGGTCTGATCATGTAAAACGTCGTCATAATGATAAAAAGAAGTCTGCATTTAACTGAGATTGATAATTTTACAAAGATTTTAATTGTCAGGTAATGATTTAATGTAATATAATGAATCGTTTTAAATATGTTCAAGTGTTTACAATGAACATAACATATGTGTTTTATTTCATGTTTTTTTGGTAGAAAAACCATTCTGTTCATGTCAGTAAGCTTTGGCCGTGGCTAGCTAGGACCCTACCGGCCAAGCGATTAAGCGTTTCGGTACTATGCCGTGTAGAAGCCGATTAGGGGTATGGGTAAGCCTGCTACCATCTTAGACTGCATTGTAACTTACCACCAGATGAGAAAGGATTAATTGGTCTATTACACTGCAGTTTTCACAGGGACCCGTAAACTTGAATCAGTGTAGTGTAATAAGATTTGGGGTTAAAGGGTTAAATTTGCCCTAAATTTGTCCTTATTGCTGTGTAATAAGCGACGCTCTGACTAGCGGCCACGCCCGCCCTTTCTACGGGGCCCTGTGGAAAGTGCAGTGTAATAGGCCTATAATTTGTAGTGGAATAAAACATAAATTATAAATTACTTAATTTATCATGTATGTGCCACCGTAAGATTGTAAAAACCGTTAGATTATAATCTAACTCGCGAAATTCTAAACTGTCAAAAGATTGTAAACTGTTCAATGTTCTGAGTTTCAATTTTTGAAATATTCATTTTTTTTAATTTTTTCTTGTGTCTTGTAGGTTAGGTTAGGGTTCGACATAAATAATCAAGTAGTGCCCTTAGGTTTTATCGGGTTTAAATACCTATCAGATTACAATCTACCTGAAAATAATGCGTTAAATTGTAATTTTTCGACAGTTTAGAATTTCGCAAGTAAGATTATAATCTAACGGTTTTTACAATCTTACGGTGACATTGTATATTACTTATTTATATTTATTTATTTTTAAATACTGCACTATCCTGCGCTCTGTATTGAACCTTTCAACTTTCACCAAAGGTCTGGGTTGTCTGTAAGAGATTCATTTAGTAATATGATCGCCTTTTCACGTTTCTATGTATTTTAGTAATAGTTCCACAAACTTATCTGTTCCACAAAATTGGAACAAATTTTTTTGTGTCTGTTTAGTTGTTATTTTATTCTTTATTTATGAACACTAACGACGCTGTCACCGGTAAGTTTGTGGGACTGTAGGTAATATTTTGTGTGTACATTATGGATATCTAAATAAATAAATTAAAAAAATTCAAGGACCATTATACCGTAACATTATGCTGTCTGCTCAGAATACAGCTGTAATCTGAGACTGTCTGGTACTCTTTGAAGCTTGTCCATTGTGCGATTGCACCCGCGGTGATCAATTGCCGTCTAAAGTGACAACTGTATTGAATTTTAACTGAATTAAATAATCTCCCATTCATATTTCATAGACGCTTTGTGATGTCCACTTTGGGTTGATCCACCGACCGTTGTTATTTGACTTCACATAAACTCGCCACTGGCGATAAGTCATTTGACTTGAGTAAAGTAGATGGACGCCAAAATTTTTGCCCATTTTGTTGTGACGGCATCAGACCAAATGGCTTCATTTTTCGATCGACGGGGCTTCATACTACTACGCACGGCTTGATGCCATGGTGTGATTTCGTATTCACGGTCAAATTTTTAAAAACACCAAGTAACTTATGGCTGTGAAAATTGACTTACCGTCAGTACCGAGCTTTAGGGTGCGTTTCAAACAGAAATGTGCTACGTTGATCAGCTACGGATGTGTTTCAAACCCACCAAACGAGCGCTCTATTGGTGGGTTTGAAAAAATCCGTAGCTTAGTCCGTCCGTAAATCCGTCCGTAGGATTCGTAAAGGGATTCGTAGCGTATCCGTAGCGCAGTAGTTACATCTCTGATGGAAAGATGAAAAAAAGCCTATTGGTTAACACTTCGATTTTTCGAACTATATATTAATCGATGGTCCACAATTCAATACCCGCGGACGAAAGCTCGGAATTAATAAAAACTAATCGAAACGCTTAATCGGTTGGCGCTGGCGAGTACTACTTTGATAGGGTAATAACTAGCCACGACCGTAGCCTTCCACGAGACGGCCAGATAAAATTGGGTATTCGACAACTAGTCAAATCAGCAACTTTTTTTCCAAACGTCAAAACGCGTGCTTAGTATTGATTTTGTATGAAATAAGTTGTGACGTTATCAAAGTTCGACGCACTTTTTTTTACTTTAATCGATAGTTTAAAATGGTTATTCAAAATAAAACTAGCAGGGGACGTAGATATTACAACTTTTGGGAGATCCTTTAATAATCATTAAAAAATAATTTATCTCACTAGTAGTCAAATACCTAATTCAGCAATTAGAAATTCCCAAATTGGCCCTGCCGGGGATCGAACCGCTCACCACTGCGTCAAGGAATTCGTCAAAAGAGAGGTCTAAAGAGAAATATATACCATATACATATATAATATCTATAATAAAATATACTTCTTTAATATTATAAATGCGAAAGTTTGGATGGGTTAATGGGTGTTTGTTACTCAATCACTATGAAATTAAGCACAGAGATAGATTATAGACTAGAACTGGAACATAGGCTACTTTTTATCCAAGAAAATTAGAGTTCCCGCGGAAACCAAAAAACCTCAATCCACGTGGACGAAGTCGCGGGCATCAGCTAATCAAAACGTATTTTGACTTTCCGGGGGGTCGATATTATTAAACGATTGACCACACACAATTTCTTGATGTTTGTAACTTTATGAAAATCCAAACCCGTTTCGATTTCACGGTTTAATAATTTAATTGCATTGAAATGGGATTTAGGAACCGCGATGGCGAAGCAGTGAGAAAGTTACTGTCTTACAAAATAGTGATAGGTATTTAGATTCAATTCAATCAGAATTAATTTTGAGGCAAGTAATGGTCCAGGTGGCATCTATAAGTAGGTATCTACTAAATGTGAAATGCGTTTGGATGGATGGATGTTTGTTACTCAATCACCAAATTTCATCCAGAACCGCTGAACAGATCCGAATGAAATTCGGCACATTGAAAGTTTATAGTCCGAAAGATACTAGACTGGTGGTAGATTCACTTGACGATTCAAAACTACCTACTTGTAAAAGTTTATTTAAATAAAAAAACATTTGAAATTGAATTAAAAATAACATGGGCTACTTTTTTTATCCCGGAAAATTAAAAAGTTCCAGCTGAAACCAAAAAAAAATGTAATCCACGCGGACAAAGTCGCAGGCATCAGTTAGTTGGACAATATAAAATGGCTCCTGACGCAGTGGTTAGCCCTGGATGTTATAAATACTGTGAGATGAGGTCCTAAATCCTAGTTTCCCGGCAGTGTCAATCTGGGAATTTCTATAATTTAAAATTTTCTACTGGTATAGTTTCCAACCTTCTGGCAAAAACGTGCCGCCCAGCGATTTAGCTCTTTGGCAAATAAGTAAATTTATTCTAGATCAAGGAAGTGTTCATAAACTCGACATGAGATCCCGAAAGGCGTCTTAAATGACTAATCTTGCTTTAAATGCCGACTCCTATATAAAGGTGAATCAATTAATTGACGGGATGTGGACGAGTTGGGGGCGTACTGAGCTCATGGCTTGACCACGCGGTCATAATTGACGCTACGAGCAAAATGTTGTACTTAGAGGTTTGCGTGCGGCTGGTTTGGCTGGATGGAAAGAACCGCCCGCATCGACACATATACATATTTAGTATATTATGTCGATGCCGATTAGTTACCATCGATGTTTGGCTTGATTGTTCTATAACTAAATACTGTCCAGGAAAAACCGGTCAAGTGCGAGTCAGACTCGCGCACAAAAGTTTCCGTACCACCACACAATGAACAAGAAAGATGTCTTAACAACACTGAATTAGCTGTGAAATTACTGGCTTGCATATTGTGGCTAACTGGTAGCGCCTCACAAACAAGTTGACACCTTATGAGTATTGAACCCTAAATAAAGATTTTCGGATTTTTTCTTATACTTGCGCTTGCGCGAGACTTTGCTTCTTGCCAAATTTCATGATTAGATAGTTCAACGGGAAGTTGAACAAATCAATATAGGTACTTACACACTTTCGCATTTTTAACATTAGTATAAGACACAGAGTACAGTAAAGCCTAAAACCTAACCTAAGCTATCTGGGGAAAAAATATTTTTGAAAGTAAACAATGTTCAAAATAATAATTCTCCCGTTGTGCCCACAGGAATCCAACTCCTCATTGAATGCGCTAGCGCGGCAGCAGATGTACGTTGTTCTTTTCCATAGCGGCGCGTGCGTTGGATGACAATCTTTTATAATTCGAACATTGAATGAGATTTCATACTTTTAAAACTGTTTCATAGACAAGTTCTGCTTTTTTTTCGTGTAATGAAGTGAATATTTTTCAATTTTCTTACAACGAATTCAAAGTTTTTACAAACTTTAGTATTTTTTGAAATACTATCTTTCGTGAAGTGAAAACTTAGTCTTAGAAATAAATTGTTTTTATTCGGAGAAATCTTTAGAGAATTTTAGAACAAATCAATAAAGTAATATATTTTGGGATAGTGTTGTGATTACAATCTGGATAAAAATATCATGGTATTTTTTTAAGAATTTTATTAGGTATATACCTACCTAAAAAGAGTTGACGATATTTTCTGGCGGTGCTAATAAAACAGTATTTAGAAAGAAATGGGGTCTTTGAAAGTAATTATAATATCAATGTTTTTAGTGGAAGTGGTTTTAAGTGAAAAAGTGTTTAAAAGTGTACCGGTTACAGTCAAAGCGTATGAAAATGATACAGTCCTACTTCCCTGTTATACGGATAATACAGGTTGGTTTTTTCCTCCAAAAGCTTTCCCAAATCTGCTACTTTACCTACTGGTAAATATTTAAATTTTCTATATTTTACTGGCCCTGAATTCGCACGGTCCTTCTAGCTTATGTACCTACCTATTTGCAGCCTCTATTAATCTTTCTATCGATTACGTATTGTTAAACTTCTACTTTCTTGAAAGCTATTACATTTTGCTGTTAGACTGTTACTGTTACCCACTGAGGAGTTCTGTCCACTGTCTCCGAAGTCCGAACTATTCTTTAGATCTCCACTAAATTCACATAAGGGACCAACCACCTGATAGCATATTTAAGTAAATAATTGAAAACATTTCGTAGTGTCGGTAAAATAAAATTATTACTTTTTGTCAGTAACAAAAAAAACCTTACCTACTTACTAAAAGGTGGCTTTCATAGGTAGGCATTTTGAGATTTACGCTATAATGCGCCGGCGCATCGTTTGGGCACGTTCCATGCCCAATAGGTACCCATGGACGTAAGTAGGTACCTACCTGTGCTATTAATCTTTAGACGTAATAAAATAATGTCCTCCCAACCAAAATTCGTCCACGGCGGCCTATCTCCAGAGAGATTAGCCATCTGCGCGGGAGATATTATAGTGCACAAGTGTGTGCGCACTCTCTGTTCCTTTACTATCATAGCCCGATTGGACGAAAAATCCGACACAGCCGGAGAGAGTTCAAGCGCAGGACCGACGGCTTAACGTGCTCTTCGAGGCGGGGGGGTGGAGCACCGCCAACTTCCTAACTCTGAGGTAGTACTGAGAATTTCTTCTCAGAACACCCCAATATCGGTTATGGTCCGATCGGGCCTCAATCCTGGGACCTCGTTGGCCGCAGTCGAACAATCTTTACACGTAACTTATCTACGAACTATCATCTGGAAATTTAAAAATCCGAGGTGCGATTACTAAATTCAAACCAAGTTTGTGGAGACGCAACGTTTGTTTAAAAATTGCCAAAACCATTTCACAGAATATCTATACTTAATATTATAAGTGCGAACGTTTGGATGGATGGATGTTTGTTACTCAATCACGCGACGTCTGAACGGATTTGAATGAAATTTGGCACAGTCTAGAATAACACATAGGCTACTTTTATCCCGGAATAAAAAATCTCAAACCACGCAGGCGAAGTAGCGGGCATCAGCTAGTTTCAAATATGACTTTCATTAGGAATCAAACTCGTGGGCTATTTATTGAGATTCTCGGTAGCACTGCACTACTGTCCAGAGTTTATAAAAGCTCTACTTTATAAACACAATACTTAAACCAATCTTTCTCATTATACGGTTCATTATTCCAAGTCATAATTTGGAGTGATCATAATAAATTATTGTTATTTAGAGCTCATTTATATTATCATACGCTGCTTGACTTTACAATGTAATAGTCGTATAAAATAGAGTTAAGGTTTTCGAATATGGGGTTTCTTCTAAGTAGGTAAAGTCAGTTTACATGAATAAATTACAAAGTAAATTATAGTAAGCAACACTATGAAAGGATTATCGAAGAATCACACAAATGTGGGAAACACTTCAACTCTTCAAAAGGACATCATAGCAATTATATTGGTGTCATCAGAATGCGATTTAAATTTTTTCTAAAATTGTTATGTAGGTGTAGTTATTGTCTTATTGAACAGACTATAATTTGATGCATTCTTCGACACTATTATGCAATGATATTCATACATCTTTAAAGCGGGCGTAATCTGCATACTTTCAAATAAAAAAGAATGATTGAAATCGTGACGTTTATGCGACGTGCCAAAAAATACGTGTTGTTTTTTTAAGTCAGTTAAAGTAGTAATATCCATTATTTTGAACCGTAATCCCAAAAACGAACATAGACTATTGTCCCTATTCCGCTATGATAAGATGTGTATTTTTTTAAAGAAATGCGCAATACACATAGATTTCTTTGCATCGTATTCCTCATTCGTGACCCCTTCCCATTAATCACATAATGCTAGGAGTTTTCTTGGGATATTAATGCGGTGGGTTCCCACGTCCTTCCGCATACGACTCGACTAAGAATATTAAACTCTTAGGTTTTTGTAACGATTAATAAGAGATGTTATAGTGATAATAACTGGGACCGACGCGGACTACTAAAATATAATATGGTAATTCCTAAAACTCAACAGCCTCGTATGTAAGCGGCCTTATATTTTCAAATTAGTTTAAACAAATAGCCCACTCATATTTTCTGTAACAGTCATTTTTAAATGAGTAGATTACAGTCGCGCTGTATTTATGTAATTTATTTTTGACGCCCAATCCGTTATGTGGTCACGTGGTGAAACACCCATAATTTAGTAATAGGTACCTAGGTTTATCTACTCTATTGTTTGTCTATTGTAAGTAGGGAGAGTGAACCTTTTATCGATATTCAGAGATTTAAATTCAGATAGTTGAATATTATAATACCTACTTTGATACATTTCAAAGACTTTCTTTTATCAATAAAAACTTGATGCCTGCTCATCCTAATCTCATAAGAAGATTTATGAGTTGATATTTGATGATCCCTACAGACGTAGAAACGCCGAAATCGTAGGATAACTTAGGGTGTAAGAATTAGGTACCCTATATATACAAAATTTTTATTGGAACGAAACTTAAAAATTGGCAGTCATAGCCTGGACTGCCGATAGAAGTGATGAGTATACATTAAATATAATAAATAATAATTAAAAAATAAACCTTAAAACTAAGGTATTAAAGTTTAATTTCGAATGTAGTATATTTATATTTAAGACCTATTGTCTTCGTAACAACGCGAGCATGTCGGCGAAATGCATTTCGATGACGTCGCGAATCCATATTTTTATCCCCTACCAAAAAACGCTCAACGCGGCTAAAGAAGTTTTCACTTCAAAAATAGGAAACTTCCGATAGTTCAAGCCAAACGAAAAATGTTAATGATATAAAGTAGGTACTTCTTTTTACAGTTCGCTTTATAATTGCAAATTATATAGCCCTATTTAGGTATGTACAACGTAACGTAGTTAAGCGCCGGAAATATTAAAATTAACATTATTACAATTATCTCCATAATTTGCAAGTCGCAATCAGATAGGGCAACGGTTTCAACACGCTGTGTTCACAACAACACAAAGGCAAAGGTATAAAGGCATGACTTTTTTGTGTTAGCCACGCGCGTCACTATCCCCGTGTCGTCGGTGAACAAATGTATGAAACGGTGCGTGAATTTGGTATTGCTTGGATACGGTACAATACAAACAAAGTGCGTGAATTACCTAGGTATATTTTGAGGCATAAATTTTAGTGTTTCAACCACTTCTCAAGCCTATAGGCTTGAGAAGTGGTTGACTATGGATTTGCATCAATCATTGCTTGGATTGGCTGAGTTTAAGAATTTGCTCAATAAATTGAGTACCTCCTCTTTTTTGATGTTTTTTTGAGCCTTTCGAAACGTTTAAATATAACAATACTATAGGATTCCCCCGACTTCGTTCGCGTGGGTAAGGATTTTTGATTTCCGCGGGAACTCTATAATTTATAAAAAGTATAGCCTATGTCCTTCCCCAGGATACCACCTACACCTGTATCCAATTTCATCAAAATCGGTTGAACGGACGAGCCGTGAAAGCGTAGCAGACAGATAGACAGACACACTTTCGCATTTATAATATTAGTATGGATTTAAATGCTACAACGCTGAAAAAAAACATCGTGACTAAAGACGTATTAAATGTGTTCTGGGTAGTATTGAAAATATTTAGGAATATAACGCGATAGGTAAGAAATATTACTAACTAGCTGATGCTCGTGACTTCGTCCGCGTGGGTTGAGTTTTTTGGTTCCTGCAGGAACTCTTCAATTTTCCGGGATAAAAAGTAGCCTATAATCTATCTCTGTGCCAAATTTCATCCAGATCCGTTCAGCCATCACCTACCAGTTAGCCCTTGACTGCGATCTCACCTGATGGTAAGTGATGCTGCAGTCTAGATGGTAGTCTTGCGTGATTAAGTAATAAACATCCATTCATCCATCCAAACTTTCGCATCCGTACTAATATTATAAATTCGAAAGTGTGTCTGTCTGTCTGCTACGCTTTCACGGCCCATCTGTTCAACCGATTTGAACCGGTGCAGGACATACCTAGGCTAATTTTTATCCCGACAAATTCAAGAGTTCCCGCAGGAAACAAAAAACTTACCTGTTCAACCGATTTTGATGAAATTTGGTACAAAGATAGGTTGTATCCCGGGGAAGGACATAGTTCCTGCGGGAATCCAAAATCTTTATCTACGCGGACGAAGGCATCTAGTTTATAATAAATATTAAAGTATAGATGTGATATTTATAACAGTTTAATGGATCTAGTTTTTGAACTTGATCTTGTATTGTCTAAGTACCACACAACAGTCGACAGTTAATACTCATCCAAAGGAGAATTACATCAATGCACTCGTTATGGGCAGGAAGGGAGCACAGATTTGGATCTTTGTGTACCAATTGTGCGTCAATGGGCCCAATGTACATACCTACTTGGGTAGGTAGTTCATTACAAAAACGATGTACTCTCATGACTAAAGATTAAGACCGTAGGTCTATATTTAGTTTTTTTTAAAAATTAATATACATAGGTACCAAATAATTTTAAAAATAATAGTTATTAAATTGTAATGAAATATACCTACTCTTATTAATAAAAACATATGTAAATCTTTAAAATATTTTAAATAATATTTTTAGTAAGTGTAGACTAACCTTTATGGCTTACCTACTTAGTTTTTATTATAACTCTGTCAATATAATAAACCTATCAATATATCCTCGATAGGGTCTCAGGGTAGATACTTTTTAAAACATACTAATATTATAAATGCGAAAGTGTGTTTGTTTGTTGGTATGTGTTATGTAGGTAGTCAAACAATTCAGTTGTCAATCTATTCTTACGTCCGCCATTAAACCAGTCTGCGATAGTCCGTGTTTCATTTAATACATTACATTTGGCGCAGTTCGGTTTTGTGATTAAAATAATGCCATTTGGTAAAATCGAACCTTTTGACGTCGGTTCCCACAACTGGGATGCATATTGTCGACGGGTGAAGCAATTTATTGCGTTAAATAACATAAGTAAAGAGTTACACGTGGCCACGTTGGTCACGCACGTCGGCATTACGTGTTACGAGTTGATGTGCGATTTATGCTCACCGGAATTACCAGAAAACAAAACCTTCGAACAATTAGTGAAAATTGTTAAGGATCATTTGGAGCCACAAAGGTCGGAGATCGCAGAGAGGCACATGTTCCGGCAGCGGAAACAGTTACAAGGGGAGGCAGTGAGTGATTATCTGAAAAGTTTGAAGCATCTCGCTAAACATTGCAACTTTCGAGATAGTCTTGAGGTCAATCTAAGAGACCAGTTCGTTTCCGGTCTTCATAGCGAAGACATGAGGTCTAGACTGTTTGCCGAGCGGAACATCGATTATAAGCGAGCAGTGGAGCTCGCGTTGGCGCTCGAGGCGGCGGAGAGGCACGCGGCAGAGGCGGCGTCCGGGGCGAGCGCAGCTGTCGTCCCGGAAGCGCTGCACCGCATCAGACCCTCGACGGCGCGTGGGGAGCGCGGGCGCACGGAGCGGCGCGGAGGAGGCCAGGCAGTCAGCCAGGCGGACGGGGCCGAGTCCTCGAGACGCGGCTGCTGGCGTTGCGGGCGCGGACACCCGCCTTCCAGGTGCAGGTTTAAGTCGTATACCTGTGATACTTGCGGATCCAGGGGCCACCTCAAGGCCGTTTGTACAAATGGTGATAAGTGTAGTGATTCGACGAACCAGAAGAATCCCAAAGGTCAGTTTTTTTTAAATGATTCCGATGACAGTGACGTAGGGTTTTACAATATAACCTGTGATGGCAGTGATGGCCCATATTATCTAAAACTTAATGTAGAAAAGTCAGTAGTAAAATTTGAAATAGATACTGGTAGTAAGATATCTGCAATTTCGAAATGTTTATACGATAAGTATTTCTCGAATTTATGTCTTCAACATAAGAATTTAAGGTTAAAATCTTACACCGGTAATGTTATTGAACCTCTTGGATATATTATGGTAAATGTTAAATATAAATCTAGTTCACAAAAGTTACAGTTGTTTGTAATAGGAAACGGTGGCCCTCCTTTATTGGGTCGCACTTGGATCAGGCTATTACAAATTGATGTTACTAACTGTCATAATCTATCCGAGAAGTGTGAAAACAATAATAATATTGAATCGTTAAAAAAGGAATTCCCAGATGTATTCGCTGATGGGCTAGGGACATTTAAAACTCGAATGCAATTGCATCTAGCCGATAAGACTCCAGTATTCGTTAAATCGCGCCCGCTTCCCCTCGCCCTCCGCGGCCCGGTCGAGCGAGAGTTGGAGCGGTTGCAGCGAAATGACGTCATTTATAAAGTAGATCGGTCAGATTATGGGACACCTATTGTACCTATTATTAAAAAAAATGGCGATATTCGTATTTGTGGAGACTATAAGATAACAATTAATCCATTGTTAAAAGATTTTCATTATCCACTTCCACAAATCGAAGATATATTTGCCACACTCGGGGGTGGCGAGCAGTTTTCTAAATTGGACTTGTCCCATGCCTATCAGCAGGTTTTGTTAACAGAGGACTCGCAACCCATGACGGCTATAACTACACATGTAGGTACTTTTGTTTACAAGCGAGTGCCTTTCGGAATAAAATGTGTTCCCGAATATTTCGAAAAACTGATCGAAGAAACTTTATGTGGTTTATCTTCTACGGTAGCTTTCCAAGACGATATCTGTGTAACGGGCAAGGATAGGGAGACACATTATAAAAATTTACGTGCTGTTTTAGCTAGATTACAAGAGGCCGGGTTGCGAGTAAATTGGTCTAAGTGTGAGTTCTTTAAAGATAGTGTAACGTATTTAGGATACAAAATCGATAAAGAGGGCTTACACACTGATGCTAATAAGATAGAAGCCATCGTGTCTGCACCATCACCGAACGATGTAACGCAGTTGAGAAGTTTTTTAGGTCTCGTTAACTTTTACAATAAATTCTGTGTGAATATGAGTTCTGTGTTGAAACCTTTATACGATTTGCTAAAGAAAAATGTAACTTGGAATTGGAGTCCGGAATGTGAAAGTGCCTTTGCGAAAGTAAAAAAAATCCTCAGTAGTTCACCGGTTTTAGCTCACTACGATACGAAGTTGCCTTTGTTGTTGTCAGTAGACAGTAGCGCGTACGGCCTAGGCGCGGTTCTATCGCACCGCTATCCTGACGGCTCGGAACGCCTTATCAGTTGCGCCTCGCGTACACTCAATGATGCCGAGCGTAATTATTCGCAACTAGATAAAGAAGCTTTAGCTATCATTTTTGGAGTTACTAGGCATCATAAGTATCTTTTTGGTCGGCATTTCATTTTGCGTAGTGATCACCGGGCATTGAGTTATATTTTCGGCAAAAATAAAGGTATTCCACAAACTGCGGCAGGCCGTTTACAGAGATACGCAGTTCGCCTAGCTGCTTACAACTTTAATATCGAATTTATTTCCTCATCAAAGAATTGTTTCGCAGACGCATTGTCTCGTCTGCCGCTAGTCGAATGTTCTAGCAGTCGATATAGTGCACCAAAGGATAGTGGCAACAACAGTTATTTATTTTTTATCGAAGACAAGTTACCTATTACATGTCATGAAATTAAAAAGGAAACGGTTAAAGACACTACCTTGAATAAGATAATGAGGTATGTTAAATTCGGATGGCCCGATCAAGTAGAAAATGAATGTTATAGGCAATATCACATAAGACGAGATAATATATTCTTAGAACAGGGATGTTTAGTTTGGGGTTACCGCGTTATCATACCGGCCAGCTTGCATAGTGCAGTTTTGAATGAATTACACTCAGGACACATAGGTATCGTTAAGATGAAGCAGCTGGCGCGTAACTACCTATGGTGGAGCGGTTTGGACGCTGATATCGAGCGCGTTTGTCGCGAGTGCGTGGCGTGCAGCGCGCAGCGCGCACAGCCGCCGCCTGCGCCGCTACACACGTGGGAGTGGCCGACGGAACCATGGTCGCGATTGAACGTTGATTTTCTAGGTCCTTTCCGCAATAAATACTATTTAGTTATTTTAGACGCTCATTCGAAATGGTTAGAAGTAGAATCAGTATCGAACACATCCGCGGCGACTGTTATAGCTTGCCTGCGCAAAATATTTGCTCGACTAGGTCTTTGCAAGGTCATTTGCAGTGACAATGGTCCGCCTTTTTCCTCGTCACAATATTTGTCATATTTAACTAAAAATGGAATTAAAAGAATTTTAGTGGCCCCATATCATCCGTCCAGTAATGGCGCGGCTGAAAACGTTGTTAAAACAGTCAAGTTAGTCTTGAAGAAAGCGACAATTGAAAATGAGGATTTAGACAGAGCTTTATGTAAATTTTTATTTACATACAGAAATACAGAGCATTCTACCACTCAAAAAGAGCCTTCCGTCGCACTGTTGGGACATAGGCTACGCGGCAGATTAGATTTATTGCGACCGAGTACTCGAGATGTCGTTCGCGATAAACAATTTCTTCAAGAGGAACGTCGCGGTGGCTTATTGCGCGAAATGCAATCCGGCGATCGTGTTCTCGTCCGTAATTATAATGATAATTTGGTTAAATGGAAAGAGGGTGTGGTAGTTAATAAAACAGGACCAGTCTCGTATGTAGTTAAAACTAACGATGACAACCGCACTAGTAGAAGACATGTCGATCAGATTCTACACAAAGGCGTTAGAAAATCTAGGTACTCATTATTAGGTACAGACAGCGAAAATCCGGAGGGAAGCGGAAGTGGTAATGAGGTCATTGGTAGCACCGAAAACGCGCAAATCGCTTCAACACCTAATAAAGAGGCTGAAAGTATTGCTAAAAAGGCACCTTCACCTTCTCAAAAGACTATGGATATTAGTCCCAATAATGAACCTTATCGCATGGCATTAAGACCGCGTATTAAAAAAATAATGAAGCTGTAATATATGTTTATTTAAGTTAATTAGTCCATTAGCACTTATGTTTATAATGTTTTTATTCTACTCCTAATGTGTGTATTAGCTTGTATAAGAAAATATTGTTTGTTTGTTTTTTTTTGTAAACCTGTCAAGATTGTTATACCTATTCTCTTCCTATCATTATATTTAGCTTTAACTTACCTATAGTTAATTTAAGAGAGGAGCAGTGTTATGTAGGTAGTCAAACAATTCAGTTGTCAATCTATTCTTACGTCCGCCATTAAACCAGTCTGCGATAGTCCGTGTTTCATTTAATACATTACAGTATGGTTCCTTCAATCACGTCGCAACAGAGCAACGGTTCGACGTGATATTTTGCATGGGTAGGATAGTTGAAGACCTGGAGAGTGACATAGGCTGCTTTTTATCCCAGAAATTTAAGGAGTTCAGGAGTTCCCGAAGTCGCGGGCATCAACTAGTAATACAATAAACTCAAATTCATATTTTTAAATACCTTGTATTACTTGCCTATCTACCTATGCTTTTAAAGATTGTCCGATACTTGAGAACGTGTTCTTAGTTGATGGCGGTGTATTATTGCCTGATATGATATTTTTTCCCACCGAATTTGACCGCCGAATAGCGTAATGACTACTGGACGGACCCACGCATTAGATCATATTTTCAACACGGAAGCAGCTATCAAAGATATACTCACAGAACGGCCGACGCTATCCTAGCTAACGCCAATGATTGAATATAAATAGTTCAGTAGTAGGTTGATGTACTTACCTTATTCTGTAACTAATCTTTACAATTTTGCATTCATCATCTCCTGAGGATGCTCCGGTGTAGGAAAAGTTGAGAGTGCTTCGGAAGATTTGTGTCGTGTGATGTGGTGGCTGTGCGTTCCTACCTATTTCTTGCTTTTCAGGCATGCTTAGAAGTGGGAGGGCGGTGCATATCGCATGCTACACTTTGTAGATTTGTCTTTCTAAGCGGATTATAGCGAATTAGCAAATGCTAGAAACTTCGGCCGCTAGGATTGAGGTTTGATTAAAGATTCCCGTGGGAACTTTTTAATTTTCCGGGATAAAAAGTAGCCTATGTGTTATTCTAGGCTATAAACAATCTCTGTGCCAAATTTAATTCAGATAGTTTAGCCGTTCTGGCGTGATTAAGTAACATACATCCATCCATATATCCACCCAAACTTTCGCATTTATAATATTAGTATAGATTTAGCTTCTTGTTCCTTGGTTATTAAGAACTTCCGCAAAGTAACGCCTGCTTCTATCCAAAATTAGAGTGAATCTTAATGGATGACTTTTCCAGAAGGCGACCTCCGTGTCCGATGGTACAAAAACAACGTCCTCTTGGCGGACAGCCGGGACCCCAATCTGTTGCTGCCGCTGCGCACGCGCATGTACGCCAACTTCAGCCTACAGGTCGATGAACTGATCTCAAGCGACACTGCTGACTATACTTGCGAGGTAAGCCTAGCGGGGTTTCCACCGCAAGCTGATAGAGTTCCGTTTAGAATCCGTACACTGTCCAATCATTTATTTCACTTTTGGCAGCTCGATTCAATGATGTTCTAATGCATTACTAATTCGATTTTTGTTAACAACCTAATTTATTTACTAAGTTTTAATCGATTCGACACATTGATATTTATCTGTGCTCAACATTTTTTTATTGCTTTATAAACATACCCAAGCGTTTAAATGACATATATTATTATATGTACCTATTAAAATCCTTATTTATTAGTAACAGTAGGTACAGTAAATGTACATGAATCCGTCAGGTCATGGAAACCATCCATCGCCAAAGATGTATAGAGTATAGTTTCTTATAAGACTATCCAGAAAGCTAGTGTTGCAGCTACGTGACTATTTTGAAAAGTCGTACTTGTAATTACTAGATGAGTACATACGAGTTACGAAATATTGGATAAAAGGGCACGTCACTTCACTATTGTAAAAAACGAATATGCGTCTATAGAGTATTGCATTTTTTGTTTCGATTTTTTCATGCGATTAAAAAACGTTTTTTATAGATAACTTTAAGTTTATTAAGATTTTTAAAAAGTGTACGAACATAATTTTTCTTTTCAATAAGCCCTGTTTATTCTGTACTATCTGATGCAACGGTCAGTGTTTTTAAATCAATTAGAACGTTTGAACCCGCTGATCAATTGTGAGTTGCGAAACGGATGCCATGGCAACAATTAGCCTCATCCACCGACAACCCTTTGAACCGGCCCTAAAGTAATTTATTAGGGATGTGCATTCCATTGTGTTTATTTATAAAACTGGTTGACATAATATCAATATACAGCTCAGAGCTGGGTTTAGAAACTTGAGATTTTGCATGGAAAATTTTCGCTATAGTTAATTCTTCTTTGTGTCCTGGGATTATTTCCCACACTTGGACGTAGGCGTCCGCTATACGTGAAGACACGACTCCCCGCCGAATCGCTAATTCGCTATACTTAATAAACTCCAACTAAAAGAGGTTTCAAAGACTTTAAAATCCCGTCCACAAAACCCCATTGGAAAACGGCAATGACATACATCTATATAGTATACTAGTAATACTTAATAATTAATAGGCCGTCTCAGTACCAAAATTCATCAAAATCGCTGTAACTGATAGAACGTTATCGGACAGGCATTATTTATATTCATACTAACATTGTAAGAGTGAAAGTGTGTCGGCCTATCATTTCAACTGATTTTATCTATTTCCATTTATCAGCCTGTATGCATCCACTGCTGGATATAGGCCTTTTCGAAAGCGCGCCACCAAACTCGGGCCTCCGCCTTCCTCATCCACCCGTTTCCCGCCACCTTCTTTAGGTCATCGGACCAGCGAGCTGGAGGTCGTCCTACACTGCGCTTACGGTTTGTGGTCTCCATTCCAGGACACGTCTGTTTATCCCCAAAAAAAATAGACGAAGTCGAGGGCATCATCTAATGTTGTAATAAATAGCTCAGTGAACAATGTGGCCAATTTTGTTTATAACAATCTCTAAACTAATCAAAAATGACATCTCTAAATCTATTGCTGCCCGTTTCCGCAGAGTGTATTCTGAAAGCAATATAAATACAGCAGAATTTTGTTTTTTAGTTTAGAGATGGTGTACAACAGAATTGGCCTCAGTATCAGTAATTAGTAAACTTTTAAAATATCGAAACTACTTAGAACTTAATCTTAAATTGTTTTATCGATATTTTCAAAGCGCGTGTAACGACACTACGCACGGGCGGGCAGTTCAAAACAGTTAAAGTATCGTGCGTACACTTACGCAATTAACCAATTTGGTCAAATGTTTTGCGATGCCCCCGCACGTTGTACAAGTTACAATTAATCTATTGTTAAACGTTAAAAACATACCGACTTGTTTGTTTGCCCACGTGAAATTAGGGTTGCCAATTTACCCTTCATCATTATCATTTTTTAGGATTCCGTAGTCACAAGCCCATAAATAGAAATGTCCCTCCGTTAGTCCGCCTGTCTGTCTGTTTAGCTCAGGGATTCTTAGTATTAGTACTGAAGATACTTAAGTAGATAGCTGTACTTAATTTGGCATCATGGAAGGCGGCAGGCATGCAGCATCCATTGTTTTCATTGTTATCATTTGCTAACATGTTTTCCTTTGATTTGATTTATACTAAACAGATATCACAGAAAAGTTTCTTTTAAATCAACTACAAGGTAGCCCTTGACTGCGATCTCACCTGAGAAAATTCGGAAATTATAAATTCCCAAATTGATCCTGCCGGGATCGAACCCGGGACCTCCCACGTTAAGACAACAGCGCTCAACACTGCGTCTGGGAGGTCGTCAGGAGGGAGTTGATTGGTGGGAAATGCATTCCTGGGATTCGAACCCCGGTAGCCTCAATTAGGAGGCCGAAGTATACCACAAAACTATTATTTCATCTGTGCCACGAGGCTATCACCGCTTACAACTAATTGGGACTTAACAAATCATATTTATAAATAGAAACTTCTATTAGTCTTGTTTTTAATTATACGTCTCACTGCCTATCTACTTTGGGCTTACGTTCCGGGTTGTATATTTGATATTTCGAAATCTCTCTCTCTTCGGTCGTTCCTTCATTGCTGATGATCGTGGTCCTGGCTAGATCCTAACCTCGAACGGATTATTTATTTCCACTGGCTTCTGTTGGTAGCCAATCTATATTATATAAAAATTCTTTCGTAAAAAACCGACTTCCAATGCCACTGTAAAATACAAAATAATTTTGATTTCTACACACTATGTTGAAATCGGGCGGGTATAACAAGCAATAAGCAAAGTTGACGGTTTTTTGGAAATCATTTTTATTTTTAACTTTTTAGTGTCAGGATTGAGGATTTGCAGTCAGAATTTTATGGGACCACCTCGAAAGCTTTCTCTAAGGACTGAATTGATTTTTTTAAATAGGTTCAGAAACCACGGACATATGCACCTCCTCTTTTGGAAGTCGGTTAAGAATTAAGACGCGCTCGACTTTTTCAGTCAGTTTCCTCAGTTGGTCAGACCACCTGGTTGGTGAGCGGCCTCACGCTTTTTTGCCCTTAGTGTTGCCCTTGACAATAAGCTTCTCGCGACTGTGGGGACGACATATTTCTAAATAGCTGACGTTTTATCCGCCTGTACACTTTCATCACATGAACATCAAAGTAAAATGAACCTTAAATACATTCTCAGAGCTGAATTTGTGACTTTAAATCTAGGGCTTTAGGATCCGTTTGACTGTGACGCAAATGTGATCGAAAGCTCATAGGATCAATCGAATTTGCAATAAGTATTAAAACTTAGACTAAGCGTACTGAAGTAGGTCTGCTAATTACAAGGATGCGCAGCCCTCCATTAGATCTGGGCACACTGACGCTCTCTCTCTGTCTGTGTCGTATTCCTCATTGCTGTAGGTCGAGACTCCATGATGATGGCCACCATCAATATCATCAGCTAAAGACACAAATATACACTTTTGCATATCAGGGCAACTCTCAGGGCAGGGAAAGTGTATAATTGTCTTAAGTAAATAGGAAATCATCGAAAAAAAAGTTTGTGTAGGAGGTGTTAAGCACAAAATATAGAATTAAGTAATTATAGCTTTTATTTTAATTATTTTATTTTTATTAGTCTGTGTAATGAAAGCTGTGAGTTGGATTTTTTCATAGTGGCAACACTACGCAGTACGCTACACAAAATTCGGAACTAAACAAAAATAAAAGTCTATTTTTAGGGACAGCCGATCTATTTTTTTATTTCCTACCATCATGCGAAACTTTCGGCTTTCATAAGATATTAGACTGACTCTACATGGTTACCTATAACTTAGTATTGTTATTATTTCTAGGTAATACGTCCAGAGCCTTGGGGTCCTATTAGGCAAACACATTCTATAGAAGTACAATGTAAGTTCCTGTTTTTATGTTTTACCCAAAAAGGTAGTCGATGATTTTAGTAGTCTGTATATGTATGTTTATATTTATGTATGTACCACTGTACCGCCTAAACTACTGAGCCGATTTTGATGAATTCAATCGATTCGTCATTAAGGGCCGGGTGACAGAGGCTACATTTTACACGAAGAAAAACGATATGACGGATGTTACATACAAAAAAGCCCTGAAGTTTCTTCCGCAGTCTGGTTACAATTTTTTATTAATACTTACTGCTTGTAAGTAAGCATTATAAAAATATAGACACTTAAATATTTTATTAGTACTCGAGTACTAGCATAGCTATTTACCTAATAAAATAGTGTTAGGTGCACAAAAAAATTGTTATTAATTATCGATATCGATATTAATGAATGTGGTCACACTACCCCGGATATAGTTTGTCTGTGGTCTGTCTAGTGGAAGCTGAAGTTGAATGGCGGGAAAATTAATAAAGATTGGTCGACTCTACTTAGAACTTCGAGCGATTATAATTATGATATATAAAGAAGCATACAAAAAGCATCGAGTGACTTCGAATGTTCAATATAAATTTATGTTTTGTCTTGAGCGCCTTGAGTTTGGTTTGCTCCTGTGCTCCATTAAATAGTCAACTCGACAGATAACTTGCTTATTTCCGTTATCTGTGGTTTACCGTGGGTTTACTCTAAGCTTTCGCTAGACAGACTAGTTCAGAGACAAGTAACATTATAGTTTGATGCAAGAAAAAATGTCAAATGTTGTAATTAATCAAAACTTTCTCAAATTAATTAATTAATTACACAAAAATGACTTTTCAGACCCTCCCACCGTGAGAACGCTCCCAGACGACGGTTTCCTGGAAGTGAAGAAGGGTGAATACGTGGACATAGGGTGCGAGACCACCGGCACCCCCGCACCCATCGTGAACTGGAGGAAAAATGTGGGTGTACGAACACTGGGTGTTCTTTTTTCTTGGGAAATTAGAGATGAATGCGTGTCACGAGAGCAGTCCCGCCGCAATAATTAGTTTAATTTGTGGTAGTTTTTGTCTAACAACGCGAAAATTCTAATGAACAATATTAGTCTGTACTATCTGTGTAGCGAAACGTCTAAGTATGTAAAATAATTTTCTGGCAGATAATACTCAATTATGAAATCGATAGGTCATTGCCATACAACATTAGACTAGTAGTGTTTTAGGGAGAGTCAACGCCATCTATCGGCAATGTAGAAAAGCCTTTGTTTCTCGCAAATTAGAGAAACGCATTATACAAGTCTGTCGAAAAAACTATTCAGGGCCTCGTCCTTTTAAAATCACTTAAGAAGTGCTCGGCTTCGCCTCGTTCTTCCAAATTCCAATATAAATAATAATATAATATAATTCAATAGTATACATACATTAATTTCACGACTATGCGACCGCGTTTAGTCTAGTAACCTTTCTCAAACATGCTTGGAAATTTGAGCATTATTTTGCGAGCAGCGGCCGGCAAAAATTGTATGAAAATCCATATCTGCCGTGGTTTAGTAGCCAAATAAATTACATAGTAAATTCATAGCTGTCGTGTAATTTAAAAATGGAACGATCTTTTACTCCGAAACATGGCAACCAAGGAGGTAACTTATCAAAGGTTTTATTTAAATTTCGAACTGGCTTGCAAATAGAACGCTGTTTATTGAAAAAAAAAACAAATGAACACTTTAACGCGGGAAAAATTATTGTTGTTCGTCATTGATTTTGAAATGTATTTGACAATAATATGAGATTAAATGAAGACAATGAGTGTGATGAACTTACTTTACCGCCACCTGAAATTCTAGAGGCGGCAAGAGCCGTAATAGAAAACTTGTTACCACCAAAATCGAAAGACAAAATACTTTTAAATAAAAAGTTCTGTCTAGGTACTACTTAGTTTTAATTTCCGCGCATTATTTGAGAAAAGTACTATACAAGCCTTGGCCACAACTAAGCATTGATGAACTTATGTATGTGTGCCGAAAAAATATTTTCGTTTTTCACACATACACAAAAATGGTGCTTCCAATTTTGACAGTAATATTTGACAGGGCGAACCGATGGCGCTGCTAGAGCACAGGTCGCGGATTCGATTCCGGGCTGAGCACCGTCTGCTGGCCGGCGTCTACGAGTGCACGGCGAACAATGGGGTTGGCGACCCTGTTACTGCATCTATTACTGTTATCATACAGGGTGAGACTTTAATAATCACACGAAAGTTAATAATTTAAATTTTTGTTAGGTAACTAATATTAATAATTGTTGCCACAATATTTGTTGGCATGTCAATAAATCAATAAAAGTTTATAACACTTTTCCAAATTATTATCTATTTAATGTCAAGAAACATTTGAGGCTGAGCCTCACGTGTCAATTCCATCATGCTGTACTTGAAGCATTTAATATATAGTAAAACAATAATTTTTCATTTTTCACCATCACAAACGATTTTATGAAGTGAAAACGCGTGACCGATACCTCGCGTTGTTACAATGAGAAAAGGTCTTAAATATAAATGTAGTACATTCGTAATTAAACTTTAATGCCTTAGTTTTAAGGTTTATATTTTAAGTATTTTAAATTATTATTTTTGAATTATTTTAAATATTCGTTTTCACTTCTATCCGTAGCCCCTATGTCTGCCAATTATTTTAAAGCAGTTATACATTTTAAAATATGTTTTTGTAGATGCGCCAGTAGTCACTACGGATCGGAGTTTCGTCCACACTGCTTTGGGACTCCGAGCGGCCCTGGCGGCTAAGCTGGAGTTTGCAATACCATCAGCGAGGACAGCGTGGTACAGAGACGGCAAACCTGTCAAAACCGACGATAGGTAGCCTTTTTATATGACTGCCTGAAAAAAGGAGTATATTGTTTTCAGGGTTCATGTATGTATGTATGTATGTATGTGAAACTATAGTGTATATTCCACCATAATTTCTATACGCCTGAACCGATTTTGATGAATGAGGTATCGTAGAATCTAGTAGTAGTATCTCTAGTAAGAGGCTAGTAAAATTGAAAAAAATTGATGGGATGACCATGGTCCCGCATTAAGGTTGAAAAAAAATATTCGAAAATTAGATTAACTATATAGTCATCATCTAGAAAATGATGAGTAGTTTCCAAGAATATATAACACTATAGTTCAATATGGATGAACTATAGTGTTATATATCACTGGAGTGATTCACAAAAAATATAATTTAATAAAAAATGTGAATAAGATTCTAATTTAACCCTAGATTTATTTCAGTTAGTTTTTTGGCAGGGCAGCCGTATTTTTTATTTTTTTTAATTATGACTTGTTTTATATACTAGGCTGGCTCTTGGTTGCAATCAGACTTGCTTGCAAGCGGTGATGAAAGAAATAAAGAAAGAATGAAAAAACATCTATTTTCAAATTGTGCCACAAATAAACAAGCATACCTAACGAGGTAGATCACCCCTGAACCTCAACGATCTAAACAAGATCTAGAATCTAAACAACAATGAAGAGGCGCAGGAATTAACTGCATCACGTACGGTACAACCCGAAAAATAGCCCAGCCTCAGGGCTATCTTGTAGTGGATTAAAAAAATGCTAAATGTTTACTGCAAGCACTAAGCATACGGTGTTGTTTTTCAGCCGGAACCCTGATTCAGGCTAATGATGCAGCCTAAGGTCTAGACTTCTTTTTACCCTCTACAAATTAACCCTTGACTGCGATTTCACAGAAGTGATGATGCAGTCTAAGGCCTGTATTAATAAACCAACATCAGATATAAGATCACGTTCTCTTGTATCGATGGTTAAGATCGGTTTTAAGCATAGAATTACCGATAATTGACAACCTGTTTTAGATGTTATTGGTTTATAAATACGGGCCTAAGATGGTGGCGAGCTAACCTGTGGTATGGTAGTTATATTAAACTTGTACCCCTAAACGATTTCTGCACGGTATCGTATAGGAACGCTAAATCGCTTGGCGGCACGTCTTCAGACAATCGAATATAGACATGTTTTTCTATAATTTGAGCTCGCCATTAACAAGACATTTTACTTTTAACGTCAAACGACTTACGCCAAAAAAAATTGCCCACTCAAGGCGTTAGTCCAAATATTAGTATGAATTTAAAGGTTTAATATTATGGGCAGGATTGTAATAATGGTGAGCGACAACGTCCACCAGCTGATTTTCCGCACGGTGCGGAAAACCGACCTCGGCAATTACACGTTCCGCGCTGAGAACAAACTGGGAATGGCGGACGTGGCTTTCAAATTGACAGGTAGGTGACAGGTACTATTCAGTACTGATAGCACTGTTCAGTGTCCGGTAGCACTGTTTGGTGCTCTTACTGGGGAGAAATTCGTTCCGTTATGGGCTGGCAGTATGCTGCCACAGTATCCTAATGAAATATATGACGTCATTAATCGTAGCCATTTTTGTACTGTGAGCACTGGTGTTTTTGAGGTAAGGCGCTCTCAGTGCTTTGATCACGTGATCAACAGCTGGACTGCGTTCTGTTTTAAACAGTAACCAGTATAGCTAACTACGAGTATAAAGGAACGGCTTCGCAGTATACTTTAAAGTATTGACGTCACACCTTACAGTACTCGCAGTGTATATCGGAACATACCCTAAAGCAGTCAGGTCTATGAAATATAAAAAGTATATGGGATAAAATAATTACCGACATCAAATAATGAAATATCTCCTATACGTCAAACAGAACGTCTTTAACTTTTAATTCCAGAACAAGTTCTCTAGATCGCTAAAACGCTTGGCAGTACGTTTTTCCAAAGCCGTGACCAGACCAGGGAAAATTCAGAAATTATAAATTCTCAAATTGAAACCGCCGGGGATTGAGCCCGGGACCTCCCCTTGTAAGACATCACTGCGTCAGGGAGGCCAACAGGGACGTTTTATTCCGTCCATTCCATAGGGTGTTTCACCCTTACCATCGTAGCAACTTCATATGAACAAATCGTTGATGTAGAATTTTACTAATGGAACAAATGGATTTATTATCTATATATAAAAGCGATTGGTCACTCACTGATTCATTACGAGATCTCAGGAACTATAAAGCATACAGAATTGAAATTTTAGACGGCAGTTAAGAAACGGTGTTGAGAAAATTCACCCCTAAGGGGTTGAAATGGGGGTTAGAAGGTTGTATGAAAGTCCTTTGTTTTTGAAGTTAGAGACATGAAAATTGGCAATTAAGTTAATAGTTATAAATAATAAAACCCATATAAGCAATTTTGCGAAAATTCACCCCAAATAGGGTGCAATGGAGGTTGTAAGTTTGTATGAAGGTCCTATGTGTTTGAAGTTAGTCTCATAGGAAAGCAAAAATAGTACGCAGACGAAGTTCTCTACCGAAGGACCTCTAGTTATGTATAAAATTAATTGTTATGGCACATTTTTCTAGGCGTACCAAATGTGGCATCTTTCAAAGTGGACCCCGTGTTGAATAAGGCCACATCTACAAGTTTTACACTTATATGGGAAGTTGATTCATATTCTACTATAATAGGTAAGTGAATATTTAACACAAGGAAAAATCTTAGTTTCACCTTTGATACGGGAATGCAACTTTTAATCCGGAAGCCTCAAGCCGATCATTGAAATCGATCAAATGTAATTAACTTTAGCGGCAGATTTGTACATTTTAAGATACAAATCTAACTTTTTAACAGGTTCTCAATCAATTACTGTCAAATTTTATATAATTGGATTTGTTGATGAATTAATGCTTATACACAATAGTGTAATATATCAAAAAAACAATAATAATTTTGACAGAAATTAGATAGAATAGTATCAGAATATTTGAAAAAAATACATATAATTTATTTATACACATTTAACAGAATATAATCTTTGGATCCGTCCGTACTACGGTCGCCTTTCCACACCGGAGCCCGACGCGTTCACGACGGAGACTCCCGCCAACCTGTGGAGCAAGATTGTAGTACCCGGAGACTCCAGTGACGGTAGGGGTGCAGGCAAATTTACATAACTCAATCAAGTTTGATGTCGCATACCTTGACGTTCCTAAAATAAATCCTATAATTATAAAACACGAAAGTCAACAATAATTAATCAATATGGCTATGGTCTCTGTACCAAATTACAACCGTACAGTTCTTATAATTTAAAATGGCTGGTAAAACACAGATGGACTGGACGGAACTTTAACGGTTGAGCGTTCCATGGTTTGACTGCAGAACCTTTATTTAATTGTGATTATATAGTTGCTCTTTACAGGTCCAATACACAGTGCAACTTACACAGTGAGAGGCCTTACACCTTCCACGGTCTATGAAGCTATCGTTACGTCAAGAAACAGGTATATTGTTTGTGAAAATAAGCTTTCAGTTAGTGAAAGCATACATAAATTGGACATTTTAATACTTATGTACAAAATTAAATTCGGAATATTTTTCCATTTTATCTGTTCGTTTTTTAAGCAGTGTAATTAATTACAGGTTCGGTTGGAGCAAGCCATCGGCTGTATTGCATTTTGCCACTGAACCGGGAGGTATGAATTTTTTGACAGTAAATGTCAATTTACTCCATCGAATTTTGAACCGCGTTTGCTTATCGTCTTTGGTTTCATTCTTATAACCTTCCTATTTTATCCACAAGTTAACCCTTGACTGCGATCTCACCTATTGGTACCTAAGTGATAATATAGTCAAAGAAGGTAGCGGGCTAATCTGTTAGGGGCAAGGCAGTTATATTAAACTCATATCCCCTAATCAGTTAATACAGGCATCGTACCGGAACTCTCAGCGGAACGTGTTTCCCGGTAAGGTGAGAGACCAGACCAGAGAAAATTCAGAAATTGTAAATACCTACATTATAAATAATTACCCTGCTAGGAATCGAAATTTCCTTTCAGGGGTCATACTACCAACTCTTAAAATAATACTTATGCAATATTACTCAAAATGACTGATGTCACTTACCTTGACATTCCTAAAATAAGGATTACAATTCTAAAACACGAAAGTCAACAATAATGAAACAATATGGCTATAAGCGTCGGCAGTATGGCCCCTGAACCTATTTAAATTATGTTTATTTTTTCAGCCGGCAGAACGCTTCCTGTAACATCCGAATACACGGATATAACTCCGATACTAGAAGAAATTGATACCCAAGAACCTTACAATATAACTGAGGCGCATGTTTTCAAATTCAAACAATTCGCAGCATCGGGTGCAAAGCGGGAAACGCCATTTTGCGCGGCCATCTTTGTTTTAGTTACGAAGCTACTCTTTGTAAAGTAGTAAATACTCTAAAATAAAAATAATGTCTTTGTAAATAACTAATATTGATGATGATGATGAAATAGACGATGATAGTTGTTAATTGGGTTGATTTTAGATTCTTTTTCAGAAACTATTTAATTTTCGATAAAATATTAGATTTTAATTACTTAAATCCATGCAAAATGTCACGTCAATCCGTTACGTCGTGTTAAATAAACCAGCACGCTTGCAATATAATTATTTATAAATTATAGTCATTAGGACAAAATTATTATGTTGTACCTACTATTGGCTACTAGTAAATAAATAAATATAAAAAAAATGTACTGGTTGGCTTGAAGCATTTATGCAGGCTTGCATAATTGTGAGCCATAAGTGAAGCACTGAAAGTGCTGATGACAGGTGGCAGGTGGATCTTTGGTAATTCGAATAATAATTAAAATTTAAAGACCGACAAACTTAACTGACCCGGTGTCAGCGTCGCCAGTATCTATGAAAAAATAATAAATACAAAGGAGGTATTAAAAATAGTTCCGATTTTAGCCACCGGGTCAGATAAGTTACCCATTGATATATCTGCAGATCTGCCCCCCTATTCTGTTACTCAGTGGCTATCGAAAAATGAAAGCCACTGACATACATATTTTGTCCATTGAAGGTTCACTATGAAAAAATGAAAGAACATTTCATAGCAAATATTCAATGGATAAAAAATATAAGTCAGTGGCTATAATTTTTTGATAACCACTGCGTTACAGAATAGGGCTGCTGGAATGCGATTCTACCCTCGTCGTCATACAAACTGGACGGCAGTGTGTATGTCGTCATTATGACAGGTCCGCAGATATTTCGACAGGTTATGGTTAAATCCAAGAGAATTTTCGAGTTTCTTCGATTCTTCTTTAAAGTCTTTACTAATTTACGTTTATCTATTTTGTAGAAATAATTTAAATTATAAACTAATTTTAAAAGTCCACTAGTTAATTTGAATATTAAATCCATATTTCTATTTCTTAAAATAATATAAAGCTTTTGTAAATATATTTAGTATCATTAAGGCAGAAAGAAACGTTCATACTTTTATGTACTTTTTGTTAGTTAAAAAGTGTTAAAAAAAATAAAACGATTTCAAATGATTTGTGTACGATTATTTATTCATATATCAATACATTTAGTAAACAATCACATTCCAAGGAGTTTTTTCTCCGTCACATTCATAACTTTGGTTTTATTTAATTTATAATGTGATGTACGCTTACAAGTATTATAAAGAACACTAAAACACATATACTTAGTTCTCTTATAAGATATCTATCATAAAGTCTCTTTAATATTCTAGTTAACACTTAAGAAAAGGGGAAAGAAATGATGATTTTAAAAACAGTTCAAATTTTATATGATTTGCTTTTTAGTAAATTTTATTAATTAATTCAAATTTTTAATGCAGAGTAACAACAACAGAGAGGTTTTAGGTATTTATTGTAAGGCCTTCCAAGCTGAGATTTTTCCGTGATGTTAGACTGTTTTCGGTCCTGACTTCCATTGGAACGATACAAAATATACAATGAAGATATCGTTGCAGTGAAACTATATACAAAATCGACAAGAATTACCGCAAGTGAGCCCTTTTCTTGCAATAATTGTGTGGATTTTATATATCTACTCTTTTTAATAATAAATATTGTTTTCAATGTTATTGTTTGAGCGTGCAAGGCCCAACAAGTTCAACCTAAAACGATTCCGTGGCAAATCTTATTATTATAAATATACAAAAATGTTTGGTCATTTTTTTAATAAAACCGAATTATGTTTAAAAAAATGTGAATATGATTGAGAGAAATGTTAAAGAACTTAGACTAGAATCGAAACAGAGAGAATGTGAGCGATCTAAAATTTATGATCCTTATTCTATACGAGCAGAAGCATACTTTTAACTCATGTGACTTGAACAAAAGTAGTTTTGAGTCAAGTAAAATCGTAGTATTGTCAATGACCTGATGCACACTACATAGCATTGGATATAATATATGTATTTAATTTGACTCAAGACACAAACCTTCATCACTGTGTTAAAAGTATGCTTTATCATAAAATACATTTAATACCATATGAACATTTATATATGATAAAAGTTTAACAGATTAACTGCAAGACTCAATTTAGACACAGCAATAATGTTCTAGCAAGCACAAGCGATTCTCTACTGTTAGAGAATTGCTAGAGAGAAGGTATCTGTATACCTTTAAACTTTAAAATAAACCTTATTTAGATCGAATTAAGTCGTAACTCGTAAATAGCATACATTTGGTCGAGCATTTACGCTCGAGAAAATAATACTCTATTTAGACTACATAAGGTTAATATTTAAGTATCTGTCTACAATGTTCGGACTTGCTAGAACTGTTTCGCTTAGTCTATATTACGCCAACACTAATTAAATACGTTAATCATCATTCAAAGTGACATTACGATTAAATTAGTTTTTCGATTAAATATTTATACTCACAATAAAGTTTACTATTATAGTAAAAAGCAAAAAATTAAATTTTTTAATCACGATTGAAAATTTCAATTCAACAAAACCCGTATGAGAAATCAGATCTTTTCAGAAATGCAATATTTGTACACAACAACCATTTAATCTAACTTCAAAGTTTATATTATATTATAATTATAATAAATCTAAAACAATTTTAAGAAATAATGTTCTCAATTATTATATCTTACAAATGCGCTTTTAGTACACTATTTGTATAAACTAATTTGCATTAAAAGAATAAATTAATATTAAAATAATATGTACTTCACAGTTCACACACAAAACATTTTATTTAACAAACAAATAATATACATATAAGACAGAAATCTAGTAAAATAATGCATGTTATTTGTGTTGATTGAAGGTACACTAAATATTATATGAAAAAGATTAAAAAATACATTCAGAAGATATGTTAACTTGTATATAATTTGTATTCTAGAATAGAATAAATAGAATTTACAAAAATGTAACTAATATTTATCGTGTATTATTAAAACGGATACATTCAATGTAACAATTACAAAAAAATTACAATACAAATTCAATAGTCATTAGTCACCGTGGAAGACCCAAAAATTTTATGAATCACGGAATTTAAAATCAAGCGTTTCAAAATTATTATATTATATGGCACGTTATATATTAAATAAGTGCGTACGAACCATGGCGAATTAAAAAGCTGACTTTGTTACTATAATTTTTAAAAACACCATCAATTACAGTACATTATTTTTTTTTCCAAATGTTTCCCGTGGCTACAGTGGCTTTCAGGCAAAAAGAAGACTGAACGCCCGTGGAAGCGGAACGAAAGGTTGCTTGGCGAACTAATCTCGCACTAGCATGGACCCCTGCCGTCGTGTTCATACCAACAAATAGATTGACTGCCTTATGCGCAAGTATAAGCCCAGCCGTCTTTTTACGTGAAACGAACTGTACTAACATGGAATATTGGAGTTTTATTAATACTGGTACAAAAATGCGATTTAACACTAAATGTTTCACATTTTTAATGCCGCCACACCACAAATATTATAATAATCAGTGTTCCAACTTGCACTTCACTCTTCAATGTTGCCGCAATACAAAATTGTCCAACACCACTTTTTTCTGATAAAACTTTTTCCGCACTGTTTTTAAACACCACTAACAATTTTTCAATGAATACATATATAACTATTAAAAGTGAAATTCTATTCATTACACCATATTAAATACTTAACTGTACCTATCAGTTTCTCGAAAAAAAATCTCAATCAAATGAAATACTTAATTTTGTGTCCATGGAAAATAGTTTTAAAATTGTTTTTCTTAAAAAAAATTATTAATTTTTTTTGATATTACCAAACTAGTTTATATGGACTGTTCGTTAAGTTTATTTCTCGTGATAAATTATATTGTATCACTGAATCTGAATTTTATAAAATAGCTGTCGATAAAATATATTTATATATTGATTTGTAATCAAATAGATTTCTCCTCTTTAAAATATATTTTTGATAAAGTAAATAGAATTAATGTAAAGATACATAGTTGCAAATTTAAAATATTCTGCATTCTGAATAAATAATCTTTAATATACTTAGTCACTGGATGTTAGTTAAATTTTCTGTTATAACAATGTCATAATATCATAAAATTGTACGCATTAAAAATATTTAGTGCTATCAATCAATGTAAAAGTTGATTTGTGAGCTTCGTGATCACTTTACAATTTCTGCCATTTGTATTGATATATTAAGTTTTAAATACCATTTTTGCTCTTGTATGTCTATTTCTTAGTCATTTTTTGTTTCATCATCCACTTTAACTCAACTTGTTCTATATTTTCAGCCTGTGCCATGATAAAAACCATTCCAGTCTCTATTACACTTAGGTTACAATGTTGTCATCAAATATATTTTCATAAGTTACATATATATATATATATCTCGATTACTTGTGGAATATCGTTAAAACCATTTCTCCCACCACCTTTCCTGGCTTTATTTCTTAGACCCCATTTAAATCAAATGCGAATTCAGGACTCTGATAAAAGTGGAGGTAATTAGCTGATTCTGGAGCAAACTTCATTCATTGGTCTTTGGCTTCACATATATCGAATACGAATTCTGCTCCGTTATCGCATATAAGTTGTTTTAGACTTCGTACACAACGAAAGGGTAATGCTTTTTTTATCGACCACAAGTTAGCCCTTGACTGCGATCTCACCTGATGGTAAGTGAAGATGCAGTCTAAGATGGTAGCGGGCTCATCTGTTAGGGACATGGCAGTTATATTTAAACCCTTACCCCTATTCGGTTTCTACACGGCATCGTACCGGAATGCCAAATCGCTTGGCGGCACGGCTTTATTGCCTTACTAATAAGGTAAGTTTTTCAGTAAGCTGAAAAACTTAGGGCGTCTGTTTATATTGGGAAGCGTTTATTGTCACTTAAATATCCAGAATTATTCCTCGGACTTCCCAATTATTAGGGTTTCTTAGGATGAATAGGCCTATTACACTGCACTTTCCACAGGGCCCTGTGGTAAGGATGGGCGTGCCCGTTAGTTAGAGCGTCGCTTATTACACAGCAATAAGGATCAAATTAGGGACCCTTTCTCCCTAAAACTTATCACACTACACTGATTCAAGTGTAAGGGTCCCTATGAAAAGTGCAGTGTAATAGGCTTATTAGGGTCCCTCAACGCATAAGTTCTTGAGGTGAGCTGTTTTTTTTTAAATAGGTGGGAGGTTAGTGTAATGGAGCATGTACACCACCCGCGATCCTAGCCGCCCTGGCGGTTCGGTGCACGCATCGTAGAGGCAAATAACACCAAAGACACGGCACCAGCAAACTCAGGAGAGTTACGCCAATCCATCTGTAAGAGAAGAGTAATTAATTAGTCTTGTAGCAATGGGCATGATGACTGATTTTGTAAAATGGTCAGATTATGTTCGGAAGTATGTACTATTTCGAAAAAATATATTATTACAGCAGAAAAATAAGGTTTGGTAGATAAAATTGGCATTTGAAATTTAAATTTTAAAATTCACGCCAAAACGCTCGCCGGTGTCATGGCGTCGTTTGTGACGTCACTATTGTTGTTACCAATGTACTCTGTGTGATTGTCAAAGCTCGAAAACAAACAATTGTGACGTCATTCGCTTCTTGGTGTTTAACCCATTATGGCGGATTGCTGTATTTTATAGTTTTATTTTATCAAAATAAATAGCAATCACACCCGAAATAGAAAAATAAATACGTTTTTTATAATCCATTAATCCTATTTCATTAGATTAATTCATAATTTCATTGATTCTTGGCTACTGTCATCATGCCTATTACCAGTGTAAACTAGATGGCTAATGAGGGCTACCGTTTTTATGCTCACTAGTTGGCGCCACTGGCGAGTATAACCTTAGTATCCAACAGGTTAGCCCGCTACCATCTTAGACTGCATCATCACTTACCATCAGGTGAGATTGCAGTCAAGGGCCACCTTGTAATGGACAAAAAAAGAAGGGTATGACATAGTAGAAATTACAGATGGGGGGTAAACTTACCGTTTAGTGCATTGTTCGTCCGGGGGCCCGCAAGCGCAGGGGTGCATCGCATATTCACCGTCCGCGTCTGACATACAGTGGTACAGCATACACTGAAACACAACCATATAAGTTTTATTACTAATAAGGCTAACGCTCTTAGACGAATTCTTTTTTATAGGCTTGTCTACTTTGCTTACTTGCACAGTGTCATGTCGTACGGCATTTTATTGTGGGGCAGAGCAGCTGATATCGTTACGTTTACGTTTTAATCCAGTTTTCTCACAATTTTGCACTGTTTCTTTCGGAAAAAAAATTACATGATATTTGCAGAGACCACCCTCTCACCCACGTGAGATTGAGTGAGATTTCACTCGACCCCCTCCGTCCCCTAAATGCCTCACGTAATTTATGGATGACCCCAAAGAAGAAATACAACCCCACCATCCATCCACTACAGCCTATTAACGTCCCTCTGCTGGGCACAGGCCTCCACTCTCATAGGAGAGAGGGAATTAGGAGCTTAGACCCACCACGCTGCTCCAATGCGAGTTGGCGGGCTTTAACGACTATTATCATGTTAGTGATAATAACCGGGACCGACGGCTTAACGTGCTCTCCGAGGCACGGGGGTGAAACACCGCCAACTTCCAACTCCGGGCTGGCACTGAGAATTTCATAATTGAAAAACCCAATACCTAACAATTTTTGTGCCCGACCGGGAATCGAACCCAGGACCTCGTGATCCACAGTCGACTACGCTAACCGCTAGACCAACGAGGCAGTCATACAACCCACCTGTGCGCATTTGATGCACGAAACACAGTCGATGCAGGATTTGAAACAGTCCGGTGCAAACTCACACGCGCCCGCTCGATTCGCGCTCTCCAAATACCATTCGTGACAGTGCCTGCAATAGTGAAAATTAAAAACCCTTTATTCTATTTATTTATACAATGTTGTATTATGATTATTAAATAAAATACTATAAAAAAAATATGTGTGTATCAGGTCCGACGCATGACTGGAGTTTACTCTTTACGAACGATTTTAAAATAGTAAATGAGGGTAAATGAACATAAAGTCAATAACGTAAAGGAGAGTTTGATTTTACTCCCCATAAATTATCATAGCCCGGGTAAATTGGAGTTTACCTCCCTAAGAATCGATTTTCATATTATATTGATATGGGGTATGAAAATTTATGGGGAGTAAAATCAAACTTTCTCCGTTACGTTATTTACTACGTTTCCACGGTTGTAACCTTGTATCATAAGATTGAAGTAATCCCTACGGAACCGGTTAGCGGGCTCGGCCACTCGCTCACGTCGCGAAGTTTCTACGCGCCGCGCCGATTACATTCATTCGGGATCTTCGCTCGCTAGTGGATGGTGCTAGTTAAGTAATAGTGTCTCCTATTTTTTTCTACGTGGACATACCTACTTCGTGGTCCTCATCCCTATTAGGTTGCCTGCTAAACCCGCTGGGGTGAGTTACCATAATTACTATTGTAGCCTATTATTTTCTAGAGCTAGCTTTAAAAAAAAATGTAGGCTGTCCTGTGCCGCTGTAGTGCTTTGTCACGGTCGCTGGGCTTGGACAAGGGCTTCTACGGCGGCCGGGGTTCTATCCCGCGTCCCTAACGCCTTCCGCTCTGGGGTTCTAGGTTCCAAGGACGGGCTACCTACCTTTGAAGCCTGGATCGGATTTCGAGGGGAAGCTAGCTCGTCTATCGTACTTCGCGAGCCTATTTTCTTCCTACGGACGATTTCCTACGGAGGCTGGCTACAAACTGGAGGCTGAATATCTTCTCGCCGCCCAGTACCCCGACGCCTACTGTATCTGGCTGCGACAACGGGACCTGCAGCATCAGGAGCCCTGGAGCTGGACCCTGGAGCTACTGCCTATCGTTCAGGCCAGTGCCCGTTTCCATATCTTAAAACTACAGTGTGGAGAGGTAGACAAGATTAATATACGGCTTTCAACCTACGCCCGGGTTTTCTTTATTCCTATTGTTTTGTGACGGCCTACCACGTCACACGGTAACACTTGTTTATGTTTCCGTGGTAACACTTTTCGATTGTTATGAGTAAACTCCAGTCGTGCGTCGGAGGCTCGGAGATGACACACAATTTTTTATTTTATAATAAATAGCAATTTTTTTTAATTTAAAGTCTGACAAAATCAAAGGTACGCTCTATAGATCTCAGCATTAGAGTTGGTGATATCATGAACCCACCTGCACTTAATCCTCGCCGTGAATGGGTCGGTGGGGTGATTTTTGACCGGCAGCGGCGGTGGAGAGTCGTAGCCACATTTCTTTATCGACCCTGAAAATAACAAATGAATCCAAACTGTATTCCTGATCAATATATATTAAAGTAGTAGGTAGTACCTACTTTATATAAAAAATGTGGGGCCCTTTCATAGAAAAAATGTGGGGCGTCCGACTTGTGGTGCATGCCCCTCACCTGTATAGCCCTGTCCTTGTCCCCACCATAGCGCTGTCCCGCTTTTCAGACTAGATGGCGTTAGTAAAATAGGTCCACATCCTTTGTTTGACAGGGCCCATCTATGAAGATTGAGGTCGTTGGTATTTCTATTTATTAAAGACTAGCCTTTACCCGCAGCTTCGCTCACGTTAGGTATATTTTCATACAAATATCAAACCCCTATTTAACCCCCTTCGGGGTTGAATTTTCAAAAATCCTTTCTCAGCAGAGGCCTACGTCAGAAAAGTATCTGTGTGCCAAATTTGCTGTGAGAGCTGTGCGTTAATAGATCAGTCAGTCAGTCAGTCAGTCAATCAGTCAGTCACCTTTTCCTTTTATATATTTAGGTAATGTCCTCCCGACCGAATTTCGGCCACGGCGGCCAATCTCCAATCAAAATAGACATTTACGCGCGAGATATTATAGTGCACTCTATATTCCCTTACTCTTATAGCCAGAGACGGAAAATCTGACACGACCAGAGAGAGATCAAGCGCAGGACCGACGGCTTTACGTGTTCTCCGAGGCACGGGGGTAAAACACCGCCGACTTTCTAACTCCGGGCTAGCAGCAGAATTTCTTGTCAGAAAACCCCGATTTTTATGGCCCGACCTGGGAATCGAACCAACCAATCACTTGGCCAGCATGGTGGACTATAGCCTAACTCTTCTCATTCCGAGAGGAGACCCGTGCTCAGTAGTGAGCTGGCATTGGGTTATACTCAATTTATTTATTACATGTAACTAGGACATACAGGGGAGTTTCTAATGTTACCTCATGTTTTGACTCTACCACCGGTTCGGAAGTTCTACTTACTGAGAAGAGTCGGGAAGAAACTCAGCAGTCAGTAATAGAACTTACCGGAATCTCGTTTGAGTAGCGGCGGTTTGGTGTTGGGCGAGGACTTTTCTGAGCTAATGACGCCCCCCGGACCCACTTGCGGATACGTGTATTCATGCACCTGCAATATATAAAAACTTTGACTAAACTTTGCCCGCGTGGATCTAGGTTTTTTTGATTGCCGCGAGATCTGCTTGAATTTACTGAAGGACATGGTCCCGAAGGCCAATTGTCTAAGCAAATCGTAATCATTTGACAGCTTGAAACGTATTACTCGAACTGTTTAAGGAGTTCATATATGCTTTATAACGTGCAGGCGTCTATGAACTGAAACAGGTAGAATTATACGTTTGACAAACGATAACGATTTCCTTACACAATCGGGGTGCTGATTTATATGGAGCACGGTATAGTCCTTGTACAGTGCATAAAATAAATAAAGATACAAATATAAACCGCTGTAATATAAACCATTTAGGAATGATTTTATTTTTTATTTTTTATTTTTTAGGAATGATATTCTAAATACAGGTATCTAGTTAGGAGTCAGACCTAACACCCATGCAAATGGTCAAATGAAGACGTAGTTCAACTTTTATGTTTTATTTTATATTCATGTTATTTGTGTTCTGGGGTATTTTATTAGACGACTGCCTGAAAAAAGGAGTATATTGTTTTCAGGGTTCATGTTGCATGTATGTATGTATGTGAGTTTGTATATTCCACCATAACTTCTATACGCCTGAACTGATTTTGATAAATGAGGTATCGTTAGAATCCCTAGCTTTTTCCGGGTGACGTAGGCTAGTAAAAATTTAAAAAAAAATTATGGGGTGACCATGGTCCTGCATTAAAGACTAAAGTTGAATTATTTTTTTCGAAAATAAGATTAACTATATAATCATCATCTAGAAAATTATGAGTAGATTTCAAAAATATATAACACTATAGTTCAATATCCAGCGATTCACAAAAATAATATCATTTAATAAAAATGTGAATAAGATTCTAATTTAACTAGATTAATTTAGATTTTTAACTTTTTGGTTCTTTTTTTGGCAGGGCAGTGTTGTTTAATTTTGTTCAGACAATGACAATGGTGTATCTACACCATTGTCATTGTCCATCTACACAGCGGGAGAGAGACAGAGATTGGCGCTTTTTTGTCTTATTAGTAATGCATACTTACATTAAATATTTGCATACTAAATAGTAGAATATGAAAGACGCCTGAACATTGTAAACATCTGTATAGGTACTTACTCATACTAATATTCAGCAAATAAATTAAATTCAATCATTCATCATTCATCCATTCATTCTATCGTCCCAAAAAAAACCATAATGTTCTAAAGTTGGCTGTGTTTCTTCTGCAAATCATTTAAGTCACAGAGTACATTAAATATTCTGGATTTAAGTCTATGTTGTATAAGTTAGGTCTGAGATCACGAGGTTACTTAGGGAGACCCATTAGTGTATTAAAAAATACTCACCGCTGACAGATGTACGTAGGGACACCTGTCTACCTCTGACTCGTCCAATTTATCGTCGTATTGCAAGTTCAAGGATTCTGAAATGACAAAATAACTACAGTTTAGTAATAAAATAACAAGAAAACATCCTCCTTCATTTTAGGAGGTAAGAAAAAACATTTTTTTTAAGTTTAAATAATATAAAGTCTATTAAAATACACAAGTATCTAATGCGTTTTTTCGCAGTACAGACTGTGTTTCTATCAACAGATTTTTAAATACTACAATTTTCATACTTCTGCAGTCAGTGCGGCTAGACTTATATAAGATGGTAGTGGGTTATGGAAGTTATATAAAACCCAATATTTATGTAAAACGTGTTTTATAGAAATCAGTATATAAATAAATAGGAGAAAAATTAAGAATACATATTAATAAAGTCTAATCGTGGCTTTTATCACTAGCATGATAGTCGTTCAAGCCCGCCAACACGCATTGGAGCAGCGCGGTGGGTCTAATCTCTAATTCCCTCTTTCCTATGCGAGTGGGGACCTGTGTCCAGCAGAACGACGTTAATGAGCTGTAGTGGTGGTGGTAATCATGGCTTTAGAGTCTCACATAGGCTGTAGGAACAGGCATCTTCTAGGCAAGCACGCTCCCACCTTAGGCTGCATCACCACTTGCAAGCAAGTGTGATTTCAGGTTGTGCCTATATTGGCTAGCGCTTGGCCAGCGCTAAAAAAGTGTGTGTGGTGCGCAATTCACGCACGGCAGAAGTGAAACTTCAGAAAAGTAGCCTACGAGATAATCTTGTATTCTATCTCATTATCTCGCAGGCTAAATCTTATTATTCATAATATGTTTGTCTCTTTTTGGTGTCGCATTTTCAAATCACAACGGTTCTAAAGAAGTTTCATTTCAAAAACTACCCAATTGTGAAAGTGTGTCAGTCAATGGCGCAAGATTACAGCAAAGGATGTAAGTGTCAGTCGGTGTTGTGAGCAGTGGCGTGCAGTACATGGTAAAAAAGCACTGCCCAGTGTATCCAAGAGATTTTTATAATTGTATTCATGAAAAATATAAGTACAAAATCCTAAAAAAGCGTCATACTAAAATAGGTTAATTAATTAACTAATAGACACTTTAATTCAGTTATTCATAAGTACGCACGAATGTATGAAATATCTAATGTATTTACGCCATCCAGCCGGTGAGCATCCAGCAAAGGGGCGTGTCTGTCAGTGTTGTGAGTATAACTTACCGGTGAGCATCCAGTAAGGGGTGTAAGTGTCTCAGTGTTATGAGTATAACTTTCCGGCGAGCATCCAGCAAAGGGTGTAAGTATCAGTCAGTGTTGTGAGTATAACTTACTAGTGAGGATCCAGCAAAGGGTGTGGCAGTCAGTGTTGTGAGTATAACTTACCAGTGAGCATCCAGCAAAGGGTGTAAGTGTCAGTCAGTGTTGTGAGTATAACTTACCGGTGAGCATCCAGCAAAGTGTGTAAGTGTCAGTCGGTGTTGTGAGTATAACTTACGGGTGAGCATCTAGCAAAGGGTGTAAGTATCAGTCAGTGTTGTGAGTATAACTTACCGGTGAGCATCGAGCAAGGTGTGTAAGTGACTGTCAGTGTTGTGAGTATAACTTACCGGTGAGCATCCAGCAAAGCGTGTAAGTGTCAGTCAGTGTTGTGAGTATAACTTACCAGTGAGCATCCAGCAAAGGGTGTAAGTGTCGGTAAGTAGTGTGAGTATAACTTACCGGTGAGCATCCAGCAAAGGGTGTAAATGTCAGTCGGTGTTGTGTAACTCACCGGTGAGCGGATGCTGCGGCAGCGTGATGGCGGAGAGTATGGGTGTCTGCGTCAGTTCATCGTTGCGGCGCGCGCGGCTCACGGTCGAGTTCTCAGAGCTCGAGTGGGAATCCGTTGGCAGGTTCAGACACTGTTGACAATAGTACATTTGGATAGACGCAGGCGTTACTTTGCGGAAGTCCATGATTGTAAAGACAATCTTTACAATCGTGCTTTGTAGAGTCAACATCTCCTGAAGATGCTTACGTACGTACGTTGAGAATAATTTGTTAAAAAAGATTTTATCTATCTATGTTCTATCTATCTCGTTTGATGTCGCCCGTCCACCTAGTAGGCGGTCCGACAATGCGGCGCTTTCCAGTGCGGGGGTCAAGATAGTGATATGGGTTAATTGGTACTCACTTCAAATATATTGTTCTCTTCGTCGTCCTCTTTGCTCTTCTTTCCTGCATACCCGTACATGGACGGCCACGCACCACCCAGACCTGAGAAACAATATGTCATTCATGACTTCATGGAATAACCACTAAATATAAGTTAAGGCTGAAAACACGTGCGTGTAGTGTGTGCCCCTTATAAACCTAATTAAGCGACGAAAGCGACTTAAGACGTTAAGACTCCATAGAAAATGACAAGCTTATGTAAGCGACAGCGCAGGCTTTATGGGTCATATTCGATACTGTCGCGTTTGTCGCTCACCTAGGACAACGGGTAAGCGTCGAAAGCGACGCGACGCGATACGACTCCGTAGAAAATGACAAACTTATCTATGCGATTGCGTAGGCCACAAAATGGGTGGACCCGTTGTCAGAGGTGAACGACAGAAGCGACGCCACGGCACGCGATACGACGCCATAAAAAATGACAGACGTATCTGCGCGACACGTGAAGAGTGCTACTGTTTGATTCTGTCGCGTCGAGTCGTATTGCGTCGCGTTACAGCGTTTGTCGCTCACCTAGGACAACGTGTCAGCAACTGTTTGATACTGTCGCGTCGCATAACATCGAGTCGTGTTGTCGCGTTTGCAGATAGGCTGTTGTTTGACTCGAACTAACGATGCAGTGGTGTTATTTGTGAAAACCCTAACTCGAGAGCGTCTAAAGCGCCAGGCAATTAGAGCTTAGACCCACCACGCTGCTCCAATGCGAAAGACCTATTATTTTAGTATGGGTTAGTACATAATATAAATTACATACTCACCACATAGGAAAGCAGTAGCGGGAAAGCAAAATAACAGATTAGATAAATCAGTCAAGTTATAATAAATTATTGTTTTACTAGTTTTATACAATGTCATTTAAAGGTGTAAATTTTAACTTAATTGATGTCCCACAGCTGGTCCAAGATGTACTTAATTGTAATATACCTTAAAATTCATTTAAAAGTAAGAAAAATGAGTGGAAAAAAGAGCAGATCCATTTTTAGAGTTCCGTACTCCAAGAGGAAAAAAGGAACCCTTATAGGATCACTTCGTTGTCTGTCAACCACCACAAAATACTTAGGTCTACGGTCCTTCTGGAAATCAAGTTTCCTAATCAAACAGTCAAAAGATAGGGCCGTTTATGCCGCATATTTTGAATATTTTGATGCCAAGAAATATTAAAACCTCTATAGGGTTTCCTCCCATTGACCTAGAATAACGAAATTTGGCAAAAACCAAGTTCTCACAGCGCAATCGATGATTAGGGTTCCGAGCTCATAGGGTGTCGAATTGTTTGTCAGGGGCTACCAGTTTAGCTGTATGTAAGCAAAAATAAAAGCAGTTTTTTTTTACTAAGGTAAGCAACTCACGGTGCGAAAGCCTTTGTCGATTGCGCGCGCGTCCGCCGGGGTCTTGAACGTGAGTGGTGGAACGTCGGCATCATTTTGTGGTGCTGGAAGCCGTCTTTCTAAAAAGGGTTTGAGGGTAGTATCAAGGTAAGCAACTCACGGTACAGTTCGCTGACCACGGTGCGGACGCCTTTGTCGAACGCGCGCGCGTCCACCGCGGTCTTGAACGTGAGTGGTGGAACGTCGGCATCATTTTGTGGTGCTGGAAGCCGTCTTTCTAAAAAGGGTTTGAGGGTAGTATCAAGGTAAGCAACTCACGGTACAGTTCGCTGACCACGGTGCGGACGCCTTTGTCGAACGCGCGCGCGTCCACCGCGGTCTTGAACGTGAGTGGTGGAACGTCGGCATCATTTTGTGGTGCTGGAAGCCGTCTTTCTAAAAAGGGTTTGAGGGTAGTATCAAGGTAAGCAGCTCACGGTACAGTTCGCTGACCGCGGTGCGGACGCCTTTGTCAAACGCGCGCGCGTCCGCCGCGGTCTGGAACGTGAGGCCGAAGCGTTCTCGTCTGGCACCCAGTGGTGGAACGTAGGCATCACTTTGTGGTACTGGAAGTCGTCTTTCTAACAAGGGTTCGAGGGTAGTATCAAGGTAAGTAACTCACGGTACAGTTCGCTGACCGCGGTGCGGACGCCTTTGTCGAACGCGCGCGCGTCCGCCGCGGTCTGGAACGTGAGGCCGAAGCGTTTCTCATCTGACACCCAGTGGTGGAACGTAGGCATCACTTTGTGGTACTGGAAGTCATCTTTCTAACAAGGGTTCGAGGGTAGTATCAAGGTAAGTAACTCACGGTACAGTTCGCTGACCGCGGTGCGGACGCCTTTGTCGAACGCGCGCGCGTCCGCCGCGGTCTGGAACGTGAGGCCGAAGCGTTTCTCGTCTGACACCCAGTGGTGGAACGTAGGCATCACTTTGTGGTACTGGAAGTCGTCTTTCTAACAAGGGTTCGAGGGTAGTATCAAGGTAAGTAACTCACGGTACAGTTCGCTGACCGCGGTGCGGACGCCTTTGTCGAACGCGCGCGCGTCCGCCGCGGTCTGGAACGTGAGGCCGAAGCGTTTCTCATCTGACACCCAGTGGTGGAACGTAGGCATCACTTTGTGGTACTGGAAGTCATCTTTCTAACAAGGGTTCGAGGGTAGTATCAAGGTAAGTAACTCACGGTACAGTTCGCTGACCGCGGTGCGGACGCCTTTGTCGAACGCGCGCGCGTCCGCCGCGGTCTGGAACGTGAGGCCGAAGCGTTTCTCATCTGACACCCAGTGGTGGAACGTAGGCATCACTTTGTGGTACTGGAAGTCATCTTTCTAACAAGGGTTCGAGGGTAGTATCAAGGTAAGTAACTCACGGTACAGTTCGCTGACCGCGGTGCGGACGCCTTTGTCGAACGCGCGCGCGTCCGCCGCGGTCTGGAACGTGAGGCCGAAGCGTTTCTCATCTGACACCCAGTGGTGGAACGTAGGCATCACTTTGTGGTACTGGAAGTCATCTTTCACTGTGCAGTCCAGCACCAACTGGAATAGAGAAAGCAGTTTAAGGAATCGATCTAGATTAAGAAGAAAATGTTTTTATTCGATCATAATACGTAGTTTAAGAAACTATCTCTCTCTGCGTCGTATTCCTCATTACTGAGGGTCGTGACCCCATTCTGCATACCAGTCGCTTACGCATATCAGTCGATTGCGATTAAGCAACGTTGACCCAAGTCGGTAACTGGATGGGTGACCGAATTTGGAGGTTCAAATTTGGCCTTTTCGTCCCCTCCGGAAGCACCACACCACACAAATCCTCCAAATCACACTCAACGTACGATTTGTGTGGTGTGGTGCTGTGCTGAATTACTGGGTGGTAGGTGTCGCATGCTGTAGGTGAAAGACATGCACTGTACCACATAGATTTGTCTACTGTGGCGGATTATACCGAATTAAACTTCTAGTTCTTTTATTATCATGGAATTCTGCAAAGTAACGCCTACTTCTATTCAAAATCTGATAATAATCATTACGAATACCTGAGAGTTTAATACTCTTAGTCGAATCGTATGCGGAAGGACGTGGAAACTCATCGCATTATAATAATAATATATGCGGAAGGACGTGGAAACCCATCGCATTATAATAATATCTCAAGAAAACTACCATTATGAGATTAATGAAAAGGGGTCAATACCCTCAGTAACGAGGAATACGGCGCAAAGAGAGATAGATATAGATGGAAAGGGGTCAAAACCCTCAGTAATGAGGAATAAGACGAAAAGAGAGATAGATATAGATGGAAAGGGGTCAATACCCTTAGTAATGAGGAATACGATGCTAAGAGAGATAGATATAGATGGAAAGGGGTCAATACCCTCAGTAATGAGGAATACAACGCAAAGAGATATAGATATAGATGGAAAGGGATCAATACCCTCAGTAATGAGGAATACGACGCGAAGAGAGATAGATATAGATGGTAAGGGGTCAATACCCTCAGTACTGAGGAATACGACGCAGAGATATATATATAGATGGAAAGGGGTCATTACCCTCATTAATGAGGAATACGACGCAAAGAGAGATAAATATAGATGGAAAAGGGGTCACGACCCTCAGCAATCAGGCATACGACGCAGGGAGTACGGCGTACCATATTATCGCTGATACGTCGACCGTGTATGTAGTACTCGGTGCGCGGTACGCTTGCGGACGGCGGTGCTGCCTCGCCGCTGGACTCGCCGCTTCCTGCTGACACACACACACAAACTGACTTATAGGCCTATTACACTACACTTTTCGCAGGGACACTTGAAGCAGTGTAGTGTAATACCATTTAGGGGGGAAGGGTCCCTAAATTTGTCCTTATTGCTGTGTACTAAGCGACGCTCTGATTAGCGGCCACGCCCACCCTTAACGCAGGGGCCTGTAAAAAGTGCATTGTAATAGGCCTATTACACAGACACAAATATATTAAATCCATGTTAAAATCCATGGAGTTCATGATAATAGGGATGATGACAACTCAATCAAATCAGCAACTCTTATCTATAATGCCTTTAAAACAAGCAGTTCTTGTATATGTCACCGTAAGATTGTAAAAACCGTTAGATTAAATTCGCGAAATTGCAAACTGTCGAAAGATTACAATTTAACGCATTATTTTTCGACAGATTGTAATCTGTTTAGGTTTATTAACCCGATAAAACCTTTATAAATTTCATGAAAATCGATTTAGCCGTTTGCGAGATTCAGATTATAAATATATATGTCACCGTAAGATTGTAAACTGACGACCGATTGTGAACCGTTCAATGTTCTTAGTGTCAATTTTTGAAATATTCATTGTATTTACGTTTTCTTGTTTCTTTCTTGTAGGTTAGGTTAGGGTTCGACATAAATAATCAGGTAGTGCCCACACTTAGGTTCTATTGGGTTAATTAATTTATACAACACACAAATCTGACATCTAACATTTCGTTCAGTTATTATAAATCGTTTCCATCATCTGTTTTAACTTATGTGTACCGTTAAATAGTTAAGTACCCATAATAAGTATTTTGTTTTACGCATCACAGTAAAGGTTGAAAATAAAGTATTTTCACATACTTTATTTGTATGCAAAAGTATAAAGTATAATTACCAAAAATAAAATAGGATACGTTTATATAAAGTATGGTTGGCAACCCATGGCACGGACAAGTGCAAATTCACTCAAGTAGACTCAGAGACATTCGCTTTGCTCGGTCAAAAATGTTGCATGTACCATATTCTGGCAAAAGTAAATTATTATGATTAAACTTAAAAAGTCACTTCTAGTATGGAAGTTGTATGAAATTCATATTTGTGACATCAAATTTCAACATACTTTTCTTCTTTAATCTATATTTTAAAATGATTATCAAACTTAAAACTAACAAAGGATTTGAATTTTAGGTCTTTTAGATGACACTCTATTCAATAAAATCAGTTAGAAATAATTTGATTTTAATATAGGCATCATCACTATTAAAGAACGAAAAAAAGTGACTGTCATAATGTTAGTACAAGAAATAAGACCATAAAGAATATAATTGTAGTGCCATCTTCTAGACTTTGTAAAATTAGCAATTCATTTGTCATTTATCAATGGTAGCTTCAAGCTGTTGACTGACTGCAAGAATGGTCCGTATGTGTTGTTCACTGGCTAACTGCTCGAGCTGTCGGTGTATTGCCCGTATAAGCGTACAGATATGGCATGTCTCGTCACCTTGTCCGCGGCGGCACACCATGACGTCAGCCAGGCCTCCGCCCCCCAGCGCCATCCAGCCGCCCGTGCCCTCGTCGCGACACATCACCTGCGCCCGCACGCGCACCAAGTAGGCACTGGGGAAAGAACATGCACCATTAGGTCATCACCATCTCAAGAAAGGGGCATCTACGGCAAGGCCGAATAAGAACGACCGAAGCCCAGCGCCGGATCTTGAACTTTTTCGAGGCGGGGTAAAAACTGAAAAATGCCGCCCTCACACATATTTTTACCTGTATCGTTATTATCATTTCAGCCATAAGATGCATATTGATAGACATGGGCTTCCCCCGAAGAACCCCACAACAAAGTTGCGACAATGTTGAGTAGTGTATCCGTCTGCCAAGCTTGAATCTGCCGCTCTCTGAATTTGTCGCCCGGGGCACGGACCCCGACTTGCCCCCCCTAGATCCGGGGCTGCCGAAGCCCAATACAATGGCGACTGGGCCGACCAAAGACAAAGAAAGTCTAATGCTGAGATCTATAGAGCATACTTTGGCTTTGCTCAGGCTTTATAGGCCTATTACTCTGCACTTTTCACAGTGACCCCTTACGCTTGAATCAGTGTAATGTAATAAGATTTAGGGAGAGAGGGTCCCTAAATTTGTCCTTATTGGTGTGTAAGCGATGCTCTATTACACTGCACTTTTTACAGGACCCCGTGGTAAGGGTGGGTGTGGCCGCTAGTTAGAGCGTCGCTTATTACACAGGAATAAGGACCATTTAGGGACCCTTCCTCCCTAATTTCTTATTACACTACACTGATTCAAGTGTACGGGTCCCTGAGAAAAGTGCAGTGTAATAGGCCTGTAAGTCTAAGTATGCACTAAAGATCTCACACAATGGGACCAAAAGAGACCCTAAGAACTAAATTCAAAGAAGTTAAAAGTATGACGGCCCACAACCAATATAAATTTGAAAATCTATTATATTTAAATAAAAATCAATTGCTGTTAGTTTGTCTCGCTAAAACTATTTAGCTGATTTTGTTTTTGAAATGTTTGTCGTAGTCCAGGGACGGTTTAAAGTTTAAACCTTCCCTGGACTACGACAAACATTTAAAATTTAAACAGTGAGATAATATGGAAAAATTGCGAGGAAGATAGGGCAAGACAACGTCTGTCGGGTCGACTAGTTTAGTATATATTTATTTATTTTGTGGCACTGTTTGTAACACAATTTCATGACAATTATATAAGACTAATAGTAATAAAATAAAAATAAAATGTGCATAAAACATCCAAAAACTATAATGTTAATACAAGAAATAAGAATAAAATTGTAGTGCCCGCTCATTGATGTATTATTATTGTATGTGCCCGCTTCTATACTTCGTAAAATTACTAATTCATTTGTCTGTGACAAGTTAAAAGTTTTTGTAAAACGTAAACAGTTGAGTTTGTTGCGGGCTCTTCTCAGACCAGGGCGCGTTTGGAACCCTCGTAGCTATAGTTTTAAGATACCGCAACTGATTATCACCATCATATTTCATAAGTTACTGGACGTAAATAAGTGTACAGTGTACATAAATTGAATTAATTATTATTATTATATATTTTGACTTTGACTTACACACTACCTATTTCAGTCGCACAAGAAAGGAATGAACATTCATTCATTACGCGTGAAAGAAAGTTAAAGACTCCCCCCAAGGGGAACCCCTTAATTTTCCAAAGATAATACTAGGATTAAAAAAAAAGTTAATCCATCCGACAAAGACCGTTTTATATAATGAGAAAGTAGCTCTATTTGTCTGTTTCCTTTCTTTTCAAGTTTCAACCGCTAAACCAATTTTGACAAAAATGTGCACAGAGATAGTTCCAGACCTGGGGTAGACATAGCTCTTTATACAAGAAAGCCAAAGAGTTCTTGGGAGAACCTTTTACCTGTGGGTAAAAAATCATTAAAAAAAGTGAAATCGTTAATATTATAATGCGAAATTGTGTTGGTTTGTCCTTCAATCACGCTGCAACGGAACAAAGGATCGACGCGATTTTTTACATGGGTTGAAGACCTGGAGAGTGACACAGAAAATTAAGAAGTTCCCACGGGAGTCAAAAAACTTTAACCATGCGGACGAAGTCGCGGCCATCAGTTGGTAATACATAATAGGTAAAAGTAAAAAAAAAACTAAATCCCCAAACGAAGTTGCAAACATCATCTAGATTGTCGTATTTAGATACCTAAAACTTTTTTTTTAATATATAGGCTAGGGCTTGGCTGCAATCAGACTTGCTTGCAAGTGGTGATGCAGCCTAAGGTGGAGCGTGCTTGCCTAGAAGATGCCTATTCACTCTTGATTTGAAGGTACCTGTGCCATCTAACTGTGCTATGAATAAGCACAGTAAAGTTTTATGCCAGTATCATTGTAAAGTACTACAATGAGTTGAGCAGAGCTGTGTGTATATAAACCACATCCTGTCCACTTTCCTTGATTAGACAATTGTCTAATAATGCGTGTTTCCACTTCATTCATGAGTAATCTAATTACTATGGGTTGTGCTTATTGCTACAGTACTTTTACCCAACTATATCAAAAGGGTGTACTTGTGTAATTCATATGTCATATATGTAATTTATAGGGAGCAAACAAACAAGCGGGTCACCTGATATCAAGTGATTACCACCGCCTATGAACATTTGCAGCACCAGAGGAACGGCCAATGCGTTGCGGGCTTTTGAGACATTTGTTAATCGGCCCTTTGAAAAGCCCCATATTATAATCATAACTAAAGCTTATTTATTACTTATTTTTTATTTATTTTAATTCCACGACAAGTTAGCCCTTAACTGCGATCTCACCTGATGGTAAGTAATAGTAGTGAGCTGTGAAGAGTGACATTTATATTAAACCTATACCCCTAATCAGTTTCTACACGGCATGGTATCGGAACACTAAATCGCTTGGCGGTATGTCTTTGCCTGTAGGGTGGTAGCTAGCCATGACCAAAGCCTCCCACCAGACTAGACCAAATACAGAAATTATAAATTCCCATATTGACCCTGTCAAGAATCGAACCTGTGACCTCCCATGTTAAGGCAACAGTGCTCGACACTGAGCCAGGGAGATTTATATATATGAGAAATATATGAGAATTGGGTATTTTACTACAGCAACTCTATGACATTTTGATGTACTCCCTGGCGCTGTATGAGCTTTTATATTCAAGTTGTAGTTGAATTTTAAAAAAATGTGGTTAGTATGGGAGCCTATTTCAAATACTGACTTGCAACATCATCAAAATTTGACCTACTTTTAGACTTCAATCAATAGCTAGTTTAAAATGATAATAAGTCACAGATAATGTGAAAGAGATCTATAACAAGATTCTAAAACCTATTATAAACTTGCCTTTACACAAGTTTAAGAAATCCATTAAAGCTCCTGAAAAAGCTTATTATACTATTGATGATTATATATGTCACAGTGAGATTGTAAAAACTGTTAGATTATAATCTATATGTCACCGTGAGATTGTAAAAACTTTTTGATTATAATCTAACTCGCAAAATTATAAACTGTTGAAAGATTGTGAACCGTTCAATGTTCTGAGTGTCAATTTTGGAAATATTCATTGTATTTACATTTTCTTGTCTATTTCATGTAGGTTAGGTTAGGGTTCGACATAAATAATTAAGTAGTGCCCGGCCTGCGGCCAGGCACTTAGGTTTAGTCAGGTTTAAATAACTATCAGATTACAATCTACCGGAAAATAATTCGTTAAATTGTAATCTTTCGACAGTTTGCAATTACGCGAGCTAGAGTATTATCTAACGGTTTTTACAATCTTACGGTGACATATACATGATAAAAGAGCATCAATTTGACTCGCTCCAGCAATGCTTAGGACTGTGATTATTTATCTATAAAGAGGTAAAGTTTGTAAGTTTCCAGTGGTAGATTCACTTGATTATTCAAAAGCACTTGTTAAAAGTCTACTTGAAACCTTCGCATTTGAGCCATTGAATGAACTCGCCAAAATATCAATTATTGGATAGAATAAATAAATAAATAAATCTTTATTTAGGATTTCACACAACACAAAAAAGCAGGTGTTACTTTGCAGAAGTCCGTCATAATGAAGGAACCAGAAATTTAATTCGCTATAATCCGTGACAACAGGAAAATCTCTGTGGTACAGTGGTTCTCACCACACCACAGATATGCCCCAAAAACTACCCTCAACGTTTCACTCCAATACTGAAGCATCTTCAGGAGATGTTGCCTCCATATGCACGATTGTGAAGATTGTGAAAATATCTATTGCAACAGGAAAAATACCATAAATTCAGCCAATCGTAATTGAGATTGTAACAATGATCGATTAAGCATTTTTGGATGAACCTAGAAGTGTGACAGTTTTAATTGAACCTATCTATACTAATAATATAAAGTTTGGATGGATGGATATATGGATGTAAGGATGTTTGTAACACAATCACCCTAGGTGACCTGAACAGCTGAACGGATCTGGATGAAATTTGGCACAGAGATATATTATAGTCTGGATAAGTAATAAGGATTACTTTTTATCTACCTTGACGACTTTTGTAGCACAGTGTCGAGTACTGTTGTCTTAACATGCAGAGGTTCGATCCTGGCTGAGTCAATTTGGGAATTCAAAAATTTCTATAAATTAATTTCTGAATAATTGCTTAGCCTGGTGTTAGGCTTCTCTTGTGACTAGTTACCACTCTACCGGCTATGACGTGCTGCCAAGCGATTTAGCGTTCCGGACTACGGTACAATACTGTGTAGAAACTGAAAAGGGGCTTGGGTTTAATATAACTGCCATGCCCCTAACAGGTTAGCCCGCTACCATCTTAGACTGCATCATCACTTACCATCACGTGAGATCGCAGTCAAGGGCTAACTTATAGTGGATAAAAAAAATCGAAAAATTAAGGAGTTCCCGCTGAAAATCCATGCACACCAAGTGGTGGGCATCAGCTAGTACCCTATACATTTCAAATGTGGAATACTTCTAATATTATACATGTAAGTTTAGAGGTTTGCAAGTTTGTGTATTCTTAGCTCTACAATTAATTGAACTGAGTTGGCTGAAATGGGGATAAAGTAAAACATGGATAATTACATATGTTAACTACATGTTAACCCAGAAAATCAAACTTTTGATTCCCTGTGTATGTAATAAGGCTTCATTTATTATTAGTGACATATAATTAATTATTTAAGTCTAATATAATGACATGATTTTGTAAAAACAACTGTTTTATAAATTATGAGAAAGATAGTGAGTATTTTGAAAATCGAACACTATCAGTACCTAATTGAAATTAATTAAAACAAAATCGAATAGTAATCCTCAATCAAACAAATTTAAACAATCAGCTTAGAAACATGAATGAATGGAATAATTTCGCAAGCATCACGTAAAATTTGGTTCGGCTCTTAGAACTGAATGTAATTCATTCAGCAAAACATAAGCACCGCACGATCCAGCTCGGATGACCCCGATAGCAGGCTATGTACTTTATTGTGAATGAAAGTCGACTCATTGATTATACCTATCCTATACGCCACATAGGGAACCAAGGGCGGCGGTCATGTATCGAGCTTTCCATGCATTACCATAGGGAAATGTTGAGTTCAAATGCTTCTTTGAGCTTAAATATCTCTTGTTATAGCTTCGGAGAGCAGTATAATTCCCTCTACACGTATTCCGAGCTCAGAAAATGGCCGGGGTAAGGCCCTACCTACCTAACGCAGGGCGAAGCAACTATGTACGAAAAACTCTGTTTCAGGCTCTACTTACTTTTCAGATGCCTCTGTCATGATTCGACACGTCGAATATCCTAATTTCTACTTTCCACTTCACAGATTTCACCATTTTTCTGACATAAATACATCAGATTCACTTGTAAACCGTTCTTATTTCGGCCCTTTGTTGGGCCTCAGTGCGCGTGCGTCAACAAAACAGTCCGGGCGGGTTTTCAATGAAATCGGCGTGAGCGAGCGACAGGTGGCGCGGAGGTCGGAAGGCGACTGCAAACCGCGCACTCCTATTGGTTAACAACCACCACAGCAGCAATATCGACCACTCGCAGCACACACTCAGAACTCACACCAATGAGAAATATGCGCAGCTAAAGAATAATGTTTTGGCGGCTATTTCAAAATATTTGACGTTTCAGGATGAAAATTAGCGAAAGCTGCTCCTATCGTCCTGTACTTTCAAAAATAGTTCACAAAACCTTGAAAACGCAATTTTAGATATTAAAATGACAGTTTTTACTTGAATATACTGCGAAAAATGTATTATTCGCGCCGGTTGCTAGCGATGGCAAATTGTAGGTCACGCCGACCTCGGAGCTTCGTTCGTTACTGAATGGAGCTTCGACGGGCCCCGTTCATGCTAGCGTTCCATTGAAAAATAACTAGGTCAAATCATTGCAGTGTAGCCCGGTTGCAAGGTGGTTGCACTCCGGTTCTAGTTCCATTTATAGCTTGCTCTATATTTGGGCAGGTCATTCGTAAATGGCTAAAGTAGGTTACCTGGTTTTCCTGGATAATAGTTGTATGACGTCATTCGCATCTATGACGTCAGAGGAAATAATCGCATTTCGAATTATATGCGCCGCCATTATGATACTGAATGTAATGAAGTTATTTCTTTGTTGTTTAAATTTTTTTTTACTGGTTGTAAGTAAATGTTAACATTAATAATAATTATATTACTTACGTATATTTATGGACAATATTATGAATATTTAATTTTATGATGATTATAAATTTATTATGTCTTCATTAAACCATTTCCCGACTAGGTTTTATTTAATTACGATCAGTTTTTTATGATCAAGTTTAATAATTGATAATCAATCAATAATATCAACAGTTAAAAAGTTTTAATAATCAATTTATTCAATTCAAGCTAATATAAAATATATATATCTTAACTTATTTAAAATATTTTTTACTACAATCTCTTAGCCTATACAGTATACATATTCAAATAAAATATATTCAAAATATCCATACTAATATTATAAATGCAAAAGTGTGTCTGTCTGTCTACTACGCTTTAACTGCCCATCTTTTTAAGCAATATTGATGAAATTTGGTATAGGGGTAGGTTACATTCCGGGGAAGGACATGAACTATCCTTACCCGGGATACTTTTTATCCCAGAAAATTAAGGAGTTCACGCGGGAGTAAAAACACTTAATCAATTCGGATGAAATCGGCATTATCTATTTTTAGTAGTGTAGGCGTTACGGTGGAACATACATAGACTGCTAAAATCATAACACTTCCTTTTGGCTTGCCCCAGTCGGGTAAAAATATTACAAATTCTCGAATTCGGCTTCTGTTTTCGTCGCGGTTGCCATAGCAGCTTTCTTCAAATCTTCACTTTGCAGCATAACTTGGTTGATGAGTCTCTGAAAAACATTTTTTTTATATTTAAATTAACTTTTACAAGTTATTTTACTTTTGAATCGTCGAGTGAATTTACCACTGGTTCGGTATGCCATTTCTACCGAGAAGAGCTAGCAAGAAACTCGGCGGTTGCTATATTTAGATAAAAAAGTAAATTAGAATCTTTAATCGTTTTGTATTTTGTTTTCTGTGTTCCCAAGATGCTAGAATGGAAAATAGCAGGAAATTTCCTAAAAAATCCGAATGTACAACAATATTTTCTTTTGGGTTTCCGAACCATCGCCATCAGAAAACCAAAGGAACTAATCCATATCCATACTTATTTTGATGAAATTTGGTACAGCGGTAGGTACATCCCGGGGAAGGACATAGGCTACTTTTTATCTCGGAAAATTAAGGAGTTCGCCCCGGGAATCAAAAAAACTATCCACGCGGACGAAGTCGCGGGCATCGTCAGTCGCTGGATTTACATTGCTCGTTGATTTTCGTAGTTTTCGATCAGGGCCATCTATCTATGCCACCATTACTTGCGGGCATAATTTATATACAGTATATTTCTATTGTATAGTTTTGAATAAAGGTTTAAAAAAGTTATTATGGTTTTTAAATTAACAATATATCCATATCCATCCATACTAATCCTAGTATTAATATTATAAATGCGAAAGTGTGTCTATCTGTCTGCTACGCATTCACAGCCCATCTGTTCAACCCATTTTGATGAAATTGGTACATTCATAGGTTATAACTTGTGTCCCGAGGCTACTTTTTATCCTGGAAAATTCAATAGTTTCCGCGGGAATAAAAAAAATTGCCTGTTCAACCGATTTCGATGAAATTTGGTATAGGGATAGGTCGTAACCCGAGTCACCTGATGTTAAGTGATTACTGCGCCGATTATGAAAATTTGCATCACCAGAGGAACCGCCAATGCGTTGCCGGTTTATTTTTTGTTTAATTTAGTGAAAATTAAAATTATACTCACAATATGTTCCAATCCATCCTTGTTAGGTCTACTCTGGGAGTATACCAGGGACTTTTTCGTCATCTGCACTGCTACGGGACTCTTCAAGGCGATCGAATGCGCCATTTCTAGAACTTGCTTTAGTGCACTGAAATAATATTTTTTTTTTTAAATGTTTTTTTTATGGTTATTGGAGACTTTGTAAAGCTAAAAACGTTTTTTTCGCCTTATTCTCTTTTAATTGGTTATAATATATGACAACTAATCAAATTAGCAACTTTTTTTCGAATGTCCCAACGTGCGCTTAGTATGGAATCAGGGATGTTGTATGAAATACTTAACTGTGACGTTATCAAAATTCGATAGCTTCTGAAATCTGAATAACTGATAGACTTTAAGTAATTTATAATGATACTATAGATAATGCCTGCGACTTCGTCCGGGTGGGTTAAATTTTTTGATTCTTGGGAGAACTCTTTAATTTTCCGGGATTTAAAGTAGCCTATGTCCTTATTTGGAATATAAGTTGTAACCTTTTTCTATTCCTAATCTAATCAAATTAGTTGAAAAGATTTTTGATTTTGATTCAATTTATTTATTCACAAAAATTATGTTTCACAAATGATATTGGCTGAGGCATACCTGAGTCAGAACGCCTAAAAGACGGGCCGTTATTACTGTGGTCAAAAGTAGCAGACAGACAGACTGCCTCGTTGCCTCATTGGTTAGCATGTTCGACTGCGGCTGACGAGGTCCCGGGTTCGAGTCCCCGGTCGGGCCATCATTAAGTTTTGGGTTTTTCTGACTAGAACCTCTCAGTACTAGCCCTGAGTTAGTAAGTTGGCGGTGTTTTACCCCCGTGCTTGGAGAGCACGTTAATCCGTCATTCCCGTTTATTATCATTTAACATGATAATAGTCGTCAAAACCTGTAAACCACTGGATCAGCGTGGTGGGTCTAAGATCTAATTACCTTTCTCTTATGAGAGGCCTGTGCCTCGTAGTGGGATGTTAATGGGCTGTAATGGTGATGCAGGCTATTCCCACGGCAGCGAACCCGCGTGCGTTCGCTAGTTCCTAATAACAACAAGCTATAATAAAATATCTTACCTATCTTTGTCAGGAAACACTTTGCTAACTAAACCCAGTTCGGCAGCCTCTCTCGATTGAACCTTTCTCCCTGTGAAGCACCATTCTCTTACTGTTGATGTATTGCCTATTACCTGAAACATAATATTTAAGAATAAAAAATAAAAAAAACAGTTTATTAACCAGTGGTGCCACAGACAAAACTAGATACAAATGCAACACTTTCGTCTGTGACACCACCCAGAAAGGGTGTACAGTTCAGCGTTGTGCCTTGCGTCTTAAGTTAAAAATGCATATGCCACCGTAAAATTGTAAAAACCGTTAGATTATAATCTAACTGATATTGTAAACTGTCGAAAGATTATCAACCGTTCAATGTTCTGAGTGTAAATTTTTGAAATATTCATTGTATTTACGTTTTCTTGTCTCTTTCTTGTAGGTTAGGTTAGGGTTCGACATAAATAATCATCACAATTAGGTTTTATCGGGTTAGTATACCTAACAGATCTACCTAACAATCTTCCGAAAAATAGTGCGTTAAATTATAATCTACATGAACAACTTAATAGAGGAGCTGAGGGACACCAATGTCGGATGCCATATCAATGGTGTTTGTGTGAACAGCCTGAGTTATGCTCATGACATGGTGATCCTCAGCCCGTCTATCCAAGGACTCAGAAAGTTGCTTTCCGTCTGTGAGCATTATGCGAATGCTCATGGACTGAAATACAATGTTGATAAAACTGAGATGGTAGTTTTTAAGTCAGGAAAAGGTCCGGAAAGGATTCCAGGAATAATCTTGAATGGTAAAGCAGTTCGGGTTGTACAGAAGTTCAAATACCTTGGACATATTTTGACAGAACAATTAAAGGACGACAGTGACAGTGAGAGAGAAAGGCGGGCACTCTCGATTCGTTGCAATATGCTGGCACGTAGATTTGGCAAATGCAGTAAGGCTGTTAAAATAACGCTATTTAACGCCTACTGTCAGTGCTTTTATACGTGCCAGCTATGATATAACTTTTTGAGGAAGTCATACACTGCAATACGTGTACAATATAACGATGCTTTTAGAATACTCATGGGGCTACCGCGGTATTGCAGTGCTTCTACAATGTTTGCCGAAGCGAGAGTGCCCGATTTTTATTGTATTGGGAGAGCTCGTGTGGCGTTTTTCTGGGAAAGGCTTCGGAGCTCTAACAATCGAATCCTCAAGGTCGTCTGTGAGAGTCCTAGCCCTATTTTTGACTATTGGCTGTCTGTGCATCGTGACAAGAACAGAAAGTAGGACCTACCTGTCACCTGCGACATCAGAAATGAGTTTTTTTACCATTTCAGTTAGCCTTAAGTTTTGAATGTTTTATATACTGTATATTTCTATTGTGTTTTGTGACTTGTTTTATATGCCTTTTAATAAATACATTATTATTATTATAATCTTTCGACAGTTTATAATATCGCTAATTAGATCATAATCTAACAGTTTTTACAATTTGACGGTGACACATAGAAAGCAAGGTGCTGATTTTCAGCTGTGACCCCGGGTGACGACACAAGTAAGCAGTCAGTTCAGAAAATAATCATAATATATTATGTATAATATTCGCTATACTACAGTTAAGAAGTAATACACATTGAATATCTGTATAAATACATATATATATACATACATGCTGATGCTCGCGACTACTTCCGTGTGGATTGAGGTTCTTTGGTTCCCGCGGGGAGTCCTTAGTTTTCCGGGATAAAAAGTAGCCTATGTGTTATTCCAGACTCTATTCTATCTCTGTGCCAAATTTCATCCAGATCCGTTCAGACATTCGTGCGTGATTGAGTAACAAACATCCATCCATACATCCATACATCCACATAATATATATATATTATGTATATCCATACAAGTAAAAATACACACATAATTGCATAACATATACATAATATTAAATCACTGATATATCGGCCAAACCAACAAACTAACACACTTTCCCTTTTATAATATTTATATATCATGATACCTTAGGCAGTCTTTGTAGTGTCCCCACATCAGCTGCTAGGCCTAGATCCACTTCTTTGACTTGAAACCATGCTTCTTCTGTACAGTACCTGAAGAAAAAATCTACCTGCATTACCATTTCCAGTATGGAACCTTACCTAATATCTGAAATATAAGGTTCAATATTATTTTATTTCAATGTTTTATGTATTATAATATGATTACAATATACCTGAAATCCACACTAAAGTTATACAGGGTTGATTTATATGTATACTAAGGGTAACTATATTGTACGAAGACTTGGTATACTTTTGTTTACTTGTGTATTGTTGTACTTTATAAAAAAAAACTTATTCTTATAAAAATAAAAATATTTGCAATGTAGTTATGTTTTGGCTCGTAGCAGGACATAGGGTAGCAGCGTATAAAAATTTGCCCCTCGACTGTAATTATCTATTTTACGCACTTGCAATATAAATAGTTACAGCAAAACTAAACAAGACTTATGCGACTACATGACTCTACTATTTTCCGGGATAAAAAAGAAACTATATCCTTCCCCTAGATACCATACAACCTTTCTCTGTACCAAAATACGTTAAAATTTGGTTGAAAAGATGGGCCGTTAAAGCGTAGCAGAAAGACACGCTTTCGCATCATACTAATATTATAAATGCGAAAGTGCGTTTGTTTATTGGTTTGGCCTTCAATCACGCCGCAACGGAGCAACGGATCGACGTGATATTTTGCATAGGTATAGTTGAGGACCTGGAGAGTGACATAGGCTACTTTTTATCTCGGAAAATTAAGGAGCTCCCGTGGGAATTAAAAAAATATACTCCACGCGGACGAAGTCGCGGACATCAACTAGATTAATATATAATATTATTATGTGTAATGTCCTGTGTCTCACTATATACACTTTATTATACAATAGTATAGTATAACACTGTAATATATATGTCACCGTAAGATTGTAAAAACCGTTAGATTATAATCTAACTCGCGAAATTGTAAACTGTCGTAAGATTGTGAACCGTTCAATGTTCTGAGTGTCAATTTTTGAAATAGTCATTGTATTTACGTTTTCTTGTCTGTTTCTTGTAGGTTAGGTAAGGGTTCTACATAAATAATTAGATAGTGGGCACTTAGGTTCTATCGGGTTAATATACATAACAGATTACAATCTACAGAAAAATAATGCGTTAAATTCTTTCATCAGTTTGCAATTTCGCGAATTTGACTATAATCTAACGGTTTTTACAATCTTACGGTGACATATAAAAATGTACACTACACAGACGTGCACCACAGACAGCGTCCGATGTTAGACTGATCTGTCTACAGAATGTCGCCCGTATTTATACACAATGTCTTTATCGCCTACCCTACAGTATACCACAGTATGAATGAAGTGTCTTAATTACCTCATATCAGCTGCAGTGACAAGGTCGACTCCTGCGCCTATACACGCGTTATGCACTACTGCCAATACTGGTTTTATACAGTCCTCTAGGCTTGTTATACCGTCCTACAAACAAATAGAAAAATATAGTTATTTTCACCACACCAGTTGAAAATGAGCGCTTTTGTTACTTAAAAAGTTAAAACCAGCGAAGAAATGTCGATTTTGCTTATCGAGTGAGAAAGAGTGTTTTGAATTAAAGCTCTGAATATTGGCATTTCTAGCGGTGCAAAGTCGTCAAAATTTTTAATTAAAAAAAATACAATTTGGCCCTCCAGTAACTTGGTGGTAATCCGCCGAAAAGGCATGATTCTTCTACAGTCGTCGGATTGCCGTCCCATCACACTGCTATCACACTACAGGTTAGCTACTGCATACAGGTAAGCCTGCTACCATCTTAGACTGCATCATCACTTGTCGAGATCGCAATCAAGGGCTAACTTGTAGTGGAATAAAAACTACTATGACCGACATCAGCTAAGAATAAGTGATACCGGTAGACTGACCCAAACTAGAGAATGTTTTCTTAACTGAAGTCAGTGTATTGATATGAGAGTGAGGAAATATAGAAACAGGAGATGATGCCCGCGACTTCTTCCGCCTGGACGAAGTTTTTTAAATTCCCGGAGGAATTCCTTTATTTTCCGGGACAAAAAGTAGCCTATGTCTCTCTCCAAGTCCTCAAATATACCTATGCAAAATACCACGTCGATCCGTTGCTCCGTCGATGTCTTTCCCCGGGATGTAATCTACCTGTATACCAAATTTCATCAAAAGATAGGCCGTGAAAGCGTAGCATACAGACAAACAGACAGACAGATAGAAAAACAGATACACTTTCACATTTATAATATTAGTATGGATTAATTGTGTATGCCGAAATGACCTGCATTCAGGGCATTAGTCATTTTGGCCATTCCAGTCTTAAAAATCCATAAAATATCAAGACTTACCTGACAATAACCAATCAGAGTATTCAGGACTCGAGCCTTCCGCGCGATGTCATCAAAATCTTCCGCTTGGCTTGTCTCTTCTAGGAGACTGTTGAAATCAATACCTTTAAAATATACATATATTACACATAACATTTGCGCTTCTTCAGCACTATTAAAACTATATTTGCCTGGTGGGAGGCTTCGGGCGTGACTAGTTACCAACCTACCGACAAAGACGTGCCGCTAACCGATTTCCGGTACGATGTCGTGTAAAAACCGAATAGGGTATATGACAACCGAATAGGGTATATATAAAACCGAATAGGAGTTTAATATAACTGCCATGCCCCTAACAGGTTAGCCCGTTACCATCTTAGTCTGCATCATCACTTACCATCAGGTGAGATCGCAGTCAAGGGCTTTCTTGTAGAGTGGATAAAAAAAAAGATTTTCCACCTTTGGGCGATAAAAATATTACCGCATAGTTATAAGCCTACAAAGAAACGTGATAATATTCAATTCAATTTCCACACTAGAGCAATAATATAATAGCCGAACAAAGTACAGCTACAGCATGGTGGAGTATGGCCAAATCTTTCTTGTTCTTAGATGAGACTCTTGTTTAGTAATTCATTTCATCTATATGCCATCGGCTTTCTAGCCATAAATCAGACCTTAGGAATTGGTTGGATAGATAAATAAATACTTTACTGCAAAGAAGAAAGAATACATATAAGAAGATAATCTCATTAAAACTATGTGTGCAAAGGCGACTTCACCAGACTCCACCAGGCTAACTTTGGTGAGAGGATTGAATAAACCAAATTACTTAACTACCTACTTACCAGCAGTAAAATGCTTTCCTTGTCCAGATAACACAACCACTCTACATTCTGGATTGTCATTAAGTGACGAAAAACATGTTGCTAGTTCCCTGCAAGATAACAGAAAGACAGTTGGGTATTTGAGAACTAGTCAAGTCAACAATTAACTAATCACATATCTTTAGTATCTGATGTATTGTGAAACTAAAGAAAATCATAGTACAATCGACCGTATGTAAGTTGACCCAAAATGGCGGTCATCTGCGCAGGTACATTGTACTACAGGGCCGAGCGGGGCATGCGCGGAGAGCGGGGGGTATGGGCTCGCGGCGCCCCGCATACTGCACTTAGTTTGACACCCGAAATGTGTTTCTGCGCATTGTTCAACTTACGCAGCAGCTATTATGGCCTTGACTTAACAAATGCTGTTTAAGTCTGACGACATCTCTGGCGCAGCGTTGAGCGCTGTAGTCTTAAAGTGGGAGATTCGATCCTTGGCAGAGTCAATTTGGGAATTTATAATTTCTGAATCTTCTCTGGTCTGGCCTGGTGGGAGGCTTCGGCTGTGGTTAGTTACTACCTTACTGGCAAAGACGTGCCGCCAAGCGATTTACCGTTCCAGTATGATACTGTGCAGAAACCGACTAGAGGTATGGGTTTAATATAACTGTCACCACTGGTAACTAGCCACCGCCAAAACCTTCCATCATACCAGACCAGAGAAAATTCAGAAATTCCCAAATTGGCCCTGCTGGGAATCAAACCCGGGACCTCCCACATGATTAAGAAACTTATATACTCACTTCCACATAGCTTTATTAAAAGTATTCAATTGCTTTGGTCGATTCAACTCAACATGGAAGACATTCTTGATTGGCACGGACACTGCTAACGTTTCAAACTGTGGTATGTCTACACTTGTAGATAGCAGCCTTGTTAATACTCTCCTCACTGAAAATAATTTACATAATATTATGACACCAAAATTTTGTTGAACTTGAAAAATTACTTAATCTATACTAATATTATAAACAGGTAAAGTTTGTGAGTTTGTGATATTGTAGGGGGTAATATCTTGATCTACTGAACCAATTTTGAAAATTCTGGTACCAATAGAAAGCCACATTATTTGTGAGTGTTATAGGCTATATATTATCCCAAAAAATTAGGGAGTTCCAGAATTAAAAAACTTATTTCATGTGGATGAAGTCGCGGGCAAGTCTGCAAGTTAAGTACCTATATAAAAGTAGATTTTTGTTTTGAATATTTTTAAAGGTCTTATGCGGTGTCTTTAAACACTAAAACATGATATTTCCTGGTGCGACCACGGAATACCATACTGAATAGACCATACTGAATTATGAAAAGCTAATTCGAAAAGATTTTAGAAATGTTCTTTTCGTTAGAAAATATGGTATTTTGACATACAATACGGCAATGTTATTGAAACTTACCGGGTGCCAATTTCGGCGATCTAAGGAAAACAATTGACTTCTCTATCATTGCCATTGAAGATTTAATGAACAGAATTTAGTCTAAAAGTAAAGTTAACAGAAACAATTGAATGTAAATAAAACAAAATTGAACAAAATCCAAAGTCCTAAATTATTCTTGTTTACAAATTGAGAACTTCAAAACAATGTCACGTCAACAGTGTTGCCAACAAAAATAAAAATACACACAAAATGTAATAGACGTTTAATTAGCCTGGGCATCATATGTAAGTAACTTAAAATCTAAAGAAACGAATCTTAATTCAAGTTTAAAATTTCATCGACGATAATTATCAATTATTTCGTCTAAGACATTAGGGTTGTAACGGAATCTCACCTCCGCCTTCGTAAGTGTGGAACTTTTGCAAGAAATCGTACCTCCGCTTCCACATCCACCTCCGCCGTTTTTTTGCGGAGTAGTAATGGAAGTTTATTTACGTTGACTTACAATGCGAGAGGTACAAATCGAAGCAGGGGACGTCAGTTACACCATTTCAACCTCAAAATAAATCAAATGTGGGATCATCGCATCTTAGAGCACAGAAAATGGACGATGTGATTGGAAAAATCCACCTCAGTATCCGCGAAGCAAAGCCCCTTCATCTCCTCATCCGCCTCTGCTTCCGTTAAGAATGCCTCTGTTACAACTCTAAAGACATCATGGACCTATCAAGTTGCGTTTTACTATTGCCTGTATTTTTAAAGTCATTCATATTGACGTTAAATAATTTGAACATACGGTCGGAAGGAACGAATTTGACACATGAACCTCAGTCCTTTTGTAAAGTAAATCTCATCATCTTAATACTTTGAAGTACTTCAAGGGACCACTTATTCCGTAAGTATTAGTTTTAATTATGTTGTATGTAGCACGTTCGACACTTGTGTATGAAAACGATATTGTCAGTAGCGCCATTGAAAGCTTAGCGATATTTTCAAATCGCTTTTTTCCAGCAGAATCACAATCTTCGAATACTACTGAATAAAATTCAACAGAATTAGAACTACATTTGACCACGTTTTATTTCCCCCTAGAAAAGTGTCGCCCCTAGAAAAATCCCTTTCCATCTTTTAGGGGGAAAACTGCCAAGTTGGCAACACTGCACGTTAATAGCCTGTCATTTTTCTATGTCAAATTGCCATTGATATTTATATTTTTGGTTTTGGGTTCCAGCCCTTCTGAGCCTTAATATTGTTATTTGAATGAAAACGTAGATTGTGAATCGAGTATACTGCTTAGTCTGCAACGTAGACTGACTGATTTTACAAATGAGCATTTTAATCATACGCCTATATTATTTACTATCATTCTCTTATTCAACTCATTGCGCCTACTCTTTCACTCGAGTCGCGTTGCTCTAGACTCGAGCTTACTCGGCGACTTTAAGAGTTTCCCGACCGCGTATTTCCGTTTGCGTGTTCAATAGAAGGCAGTATTGCCTCGAACCCCCGCACGGGTTTGATGTGCTAACTCTATTTTAAGAGTCGGAAATACGCGGCCCGTCCCGGGAATCGCGCCCGCCACCTCGTCACCCGCAGTTGACCACGCTAACCACAGGATCAACGATACTTAGTACGTACCATAGACTTATTATAGTTATTTTATTATTTACCGATTGTATTGATTGTATATGATATGATGATTGTGTATATGATTGATTGTATTCTTCATTACGAGGGTCGTAAGTCGTGACCCAAGGTCATTAATCACAATATGATGGTAGGAGTTTTCTTGGGTTATTAATGCGGTGGGTCCCCACGTTCTTCCATAAACGAATCGACTAAGACTCTTAGTCTAAGAGTATTGAAACTTTTAGGTTTTTGTAACGATTATTATTAGCTGTAAGTGATAATAACCGGTACTGACGGCTTAACGTGCTCCCCGAGGCACGGAGGAAACGAAAAGGCCAAATTTGAACCTCCAGATTCAGACACACTATACAATCGCAATCGACTGTTATGTTTTGTCACAGCTAGGCCACTCCTCCATCGCTATTATTTACATTAGTATTTAGTACATTAATATACCACCTAACTCGATGGTACATATACCTATATAGCAAGGGAATGAAAACTATTTGTATTTCGGGCACGTTTTCATACGGGACGTTGTACCAAAAATCCTCAACGCGTGATGATGATCGTTTAAGTAAGAGTGAGTCATTGTGAGGTGTCACCATTTTATGATGATTGACTCATTTCCACTATGAAGATGACTAGATTGTTAATTTTAAGGCTGTAAAAATATTAATCAGATTTTGTTGATTGTCTTTTGTTAAAATTGTGTGTTCTGTGGTGATACAGATTCTGAGTAAGATCTTTTAAAACTAGATTTTAAAATTATTTTAGTCTGGTATAGGTTTCGGCAAAGACATAGGTACTACAGAAACGCGAAATAGCGTTCCGGTGCGATGCTGTGTAGAAACCGATTAGAGCATAGGGGTATGGGTTTAATGTATGTGCCGTACCTACCCCTAACTGGTCAGTACACTATCATCGTAGACTGCATCATCACTTACCACCAGTTGATATCGTAGTCAAGGGCTAACTTGTAGTATAATAAAAAAATATTAAAAGCTCTTTTCTGACTAACTGCGTGACATTTTAACACCTCTCGCTACTACATTTTCAAGATTGGCATTTCGAACCAGTTAAATTGAATATGTAAAAATTTATTTGAATAAAATTCATTTGAATCTGAATTTTTGTCTATATGCGGCTACGGGTCTGTTACGGCTGTATTTCTTAAAAACATATATATAGGCTAGCGCTTGACTGCAATCAGACTTGCTTGCAAGTGGCGATGCAGCCTAAGGTGGAGCGCGCTTGCCCAGAAGATGCCCAATAATTAAAGATAAGATTTTAATTAAAAGAAAGCCTTACGGTTTAGTATGGTTTGTGTAGAATTTTTGGAGCCCTAGTGAAAAAACGTATTCACGTAGAAAAAACTTCTCAAATAAAGAATTTAAAAAAAGCTTCTATAATGCTGTCGAAACTCGAAACTCGATATCTATATTCAAGTCACACTTTAGCGCATTCAAATTGGTATTCAATTGGAAATCTATGATGTCATTAGAGGAAGCGAACACTGTTGCCTATCCTAGACATCAAAGCGGTCTAGATTTTTGGCAGTACTCATTACCTAGTATCAATGGCCTTATGTCCATGAATGGTCTATAGTTTATTTGAATGGCCGATATTCTTATTTACAGCAGGTATGTATTTTTATATTTCACTAGCTGTGCCCGCGACTTCGTCCGCGTGGATTTTTAACCTTCTAGACTAATTATTTTGCAAATAAAACACTTACATACATTAAAATATGCTATTTACAGTACATATTTTACTGCAAATAGCTTTTTTTTAAAAATTTATTAAGATTTTGTAAAAATACATAAAAATGGATTTATAGAGGCCTCGTTGTAGTTTTTAAAAGTAAAACACTCAAAACCACACTCAAAACCTTATTATTATTTAATCCGCAATTCTTTTTTTACCGGGCAGTTCTTTTTCGAAGAAATAGATTGAAAGCTCATATTTCCTGTCATTATTTTTTTAAATTCATCAAAAACATTTGTGGTCCAATCTTAATAACTATGTGTACTTACAATGTAAGGTGTTAGTAACAGTTTAAGTAGTCATTGACTTAAGGTTGGTAAATTATTGATAATGTTAGTTCCTAAAAACTAAAAGGGATTTAAACTTTTGTATGAGTGTCCCCATATCTACTATCCTATTTCAAATCACAATGTTAAAAAAAAACTTTAAAATTAAAAACAGGAATTACTGATTTCATAGACTAGTGATAAAACTTAGCGATACGGTCCATGCATGTCAAATTCGTATGAACAGACGTGACAGTGAAAGTGTATCAAACAAACAAACTTACATTAGCATTAATTATAGTAATAATTACTTAGTTAGGATTACAATTATTATAATATACTTACGGCTATTTTTAGTTACACTACGGAAAAAAAGAAAAAGTCTAGGTGACAAAAAGTCTACGTAGCTAGAGCTGTACCTAAATAATTTATGTGTTTTTGCCTGCGAATGTTTGATTTTCTATTTAGAGATGTGCTACTTTTAACAGTAGGCCACGTGGTCATATCGGCACATTTTATGATTGATTTATTGCTTTTACCATTACCACAGCCTAAGGAGATACGTCCTTTCCTACCAGTCGTTCGACCGAGATGTCTAGACAGAGGAACTCTGCGACAGGGACTTGACGGAGGAAAATGGCAGAATTATCAATAAAAAATTCTGTCACTATAATGTAATTTCTTTTTTGCAGTTTCCTGCCTTTCTCTTTAGTTTTAACCACAGAATATGAGAGTATACTGTACCTGTAGGTGCTACAAATTTCAGTGGTAGCCGACTCTGTCCTTTGTATGTGCATCACCTTTGGACAAATTAACCACGGGATGCCAGATATCGGCCAGATTCGCCTTACCCCTCTCGCTGCTGTGGCAGTTTCGCCATTAATTATGATATTGTGCTGTCAGAGTGATCGACTTTTTCGTATACCTACTAGTGCTAATAATTATTAATAATTGGACAGAAAAATGACAAGGCGTTCTCCCCTCGCCCCCCAAAAGTTAGTCGAACGTGATTTCATACATTTTTCAAGGCACCGACCCACTGTATGGATATTACGCTGTACCATTACAAAGAAACAATACCCCATCTATTTGATATGTAAAACGATATATCTACTCGTTAATTCTTTGGCTAAGCGTGACCTCGAAAGTGTCGCCTAGCCTAGAAAAACAATTGAAACTTTTTTCGATGTGGTCAACAAATAAATAATGGAGTTACCTAGTTATATTGTATTGAAACGTTATAAGGAAACTTATAGTTAGCTAGGCCTAATCTAATCATTATACAAATCATGTCCGCGTGGAATGGTGGCAAGAACGCTGGCAAAAATCATACTAATATTATAAATGCGAAAGTGTGTTTGTTTGTTGGTTTGTCCATCAATCATGCCGCAAGAGAGTAACGGATTGTCTTGATTTTTGGTATGGTATACCCATGCCAAAAATCAGTTAACCTGGACCTGGGGAGTAACATAGGCTACTTTATATTTAAAAATCTTAAACCACGTGGACCAAGTCGCGGGCATCAGCTAATAATATTACTAATAGGTAAGTGCTTACATAGAATACTAGTATTTGCCCACGACTTCGCTCAAGTTAAGTTCGATTTTAAAACAAATTTCAAACCCCGATTTTACCCGGTTAGAGGTTGCATTTTCAAAAATCCTTGCTTAGCGGTGGCCTGCGTCATAATAGTTATCTGTACCTACGCCAAATTTCAACCCGATCAATCCAGTGGTTTAGGCTGTGCGTTGATAGATCAGTCCAGCCACGCGTGGAATAAGATTTTTTTATTCCCACGGGAGCTCCTTAATTTTCTGGGATAAAAAGTAGTCCTGGACTATACCCATGCAAAAAATCACGTCCATCCGTTTCTCTGTTGCAGCGTGATTAAAGGACAATACAACACACAAACACACTTTCGCATTTACAATATTAGTATGATATAGTTTTTCGATTTGCTATTCTGATTTTTAATACATGACTGGCAGGTTTTTCCCTGTGACTAAGTATAAGTATTTTATAACGTACGATCCAGTAACCCCTATTATAAGAAAATGTCCTTTATTTGTTGCATTTTAACCGCAACCACAGCACACGTTTTGACTCCTGACATTCTTCTAAAGCTGCACGTACATTGGCTATACCTGCGTCATATTTATTTCCATCTAACTGATGCCCGTGACTTCATCCACGTGGATTAAGTGATTTCAATTCCCGCGGGAACTTCTTAGTTTTCCGGGATTAATAGTACCCTATGTCTTTCCCCGGAATAAAACCTATACCCTGTATCAAATTTCATCAAAATCGGTTGTACAGGTGGGCTGTGAAAGCATAGCAGTCAGACAGACACACTTTCGCATTTATAATATTAGTAAATAGTAAGTTTGGAATTTTTAAAGTATGTTCACTGTACATTTTAAGAAACGAAAAGAAACTATTATGCAAGTTTATGACGGTGATACTGAAAAGAAGCCGGCTGAGTTTGTTGTGGGCTCTACTCAGACCAAAGGCCGAACTTTCTGAGCAAATCGTAATCATTTGATCGAACAAAACGTATTACTCGAACTGTTTAAGGAGTTCATACATGCATTTTAACGTGTAGGCGTCTATAAGTTCCTTAACGAATCATTCGTTTGACAAACGATTACGATTACGATTTCCTTACACAATCGGGGGGCTGGGCGCTTTGGGAACCCTCGTAGCTTTAAACTTTAAAGAATTATCACCATCAAGTCTCTTTTGTAGAGGTTTTAAATATGTTTACAGTGTACAAAATTTTTGTAAAGACTTGACTTTTGACTTTAAATTTTTTATTATTATAGTAGACTTTTGGATATGGACGCTTTTTCGTGCAAACTGCTCCTAATATCTTGATCGTTTATCATATTTATTATTTACAAAACAAGATGACGCGTGATGATATAGTCTAGGAAACGGGGTGGTCTGTTGTTTGGAGTCCCCCATCTACTAGCTTAGATTTGAAAATGATCGCGCGATAATGGATAGAGCTTATCCAATGTGAGCGCAGCTTAAGCCTGTTTCACATGACTACGATGCCTATATTTTATTTTTAGAAATTATGTTTTTTAACTTGAGTACTAACCTAAATGATCTAATGCTTGAAATAGGCAGACTAATGTTGTAATAGTTTTTAATAACTTAAATGAAAACATGAATTTAACCCGGTGACAGCATCGCTAATAAATATTAAAAATATAATAAAAACAAGAATAATTAAACAGGCATAAGAATTCGTTCCAATTTTGGCCACCGGGCCAGATAAGTTGGTAGGACTGTACTTTAAGAACCTTGTAAAGAAATATAACTGTCAAAATAGGTTTCAATTTGACCGAGTTATAGAATAAAATCGACTAAAACGACTTTCATCCCGAAGGAACAAAAAAAGGGTCTGTAAAGGTTAACCTATAGGTCCAAGAGTGTCAGTTAGAAGTGTGCCTACTGCCTAGTGGTAAGTGGTTATTGCAGTCTAAGGTGGTTGCGGGGTAGCCTGTTAGAAGTATGACAGTCATATTAAACCCATACTTACCCCTAACCGGTTTGTACGCGGCATCGTACTGGAACGCTATCGTTTGGTGGTACGTCTTTGCCGGTAGGGTGGTAACTGGGCAACTGCCCATGGCCAAAACCGCCGTGACCCAACTAGAGGTAATATTGAAAATATAATTTTCTGAATTGACCCTGCCCGGGACTTCCTACTTGTACGCCACAGCGCCAGGGAGGTAGCGTAGCACGTTTATGTTTTAAGTGGTAAATCTATATAGGATGACATCAATGTATTGGAACCTATGACTAATATTTACACTTATGGGTCGATGCGTGATACATAGGTTACCTAGAGACCAATAAATACCTAATTAAAAATATAGCGTCTAGGTGTTTTTATTTATTAGTATGACTAAGTGGCATGAAAATGCGTGCTCTACTTTTAGTACTTAAATTATTACTATAATTATTATTTTTAACGATTATAACCATTGACAATTTTATTACCTACCATAGAATTAAGCAGTTATTCTATGGTACCTATTCCGTATTCCGTAGGTACCGTCTAGTATCTATCCTTTTTTTATTGTTGAAGTGAAATTTCTTTAGAATCGTTGTGATTTGAAAATTCGATGAAACCAAAAAGCGACACCAAAAAGAGACAAACATTCATAATAAGATTTATCCTGCGAGAGAATGAGATAGATAATACAAGTCATATTTATCTTTCTCTCTTATGCTACTTTTCTGAAGTTTCACTTCTCCCGTGTGTGCCATTGCACACACACACTTTTATATTTTTTATTTATTGTTTTTTTTGTATCCATTTCTTATCATTCTTGCTAAGTACCAAATAGGGATACTACATTAAGTAACTATAGTTATGACTAAAAATAAATTAAGTAGTTTTTTGCTGGATATCCATAAAATAGAGGATCTTCCAAAAGATAGATAAGATATTTTAAACTATTGAACCATTATTAAAACTTGAAAAAAGACTTGTATGTTATTAAATAATAAAACCTGCTTAAGGTATAAATCGGCTTTTTGCAGCGAGAAAATCTCATCAGAAATTATACGCTGACAAACTCGCGGTAGACCTGTAGTATTATAAATGCGAAAGTCAATGACAATAATGTCAGTATTCATCTCAGTGGAAATGCATCTTCGGACGCAGAAAAAATCAATACAATGTAGAACAACTATGTATTTCTTTATAATCCCTTCGGAGAAACACTCAAGAAGTTATTTACTTGTAAATTGCTTTTATCTGGTATGAATGTGGTGCAACTTGCATACAAATATGTAAGGTCGACGTCAAAAGTCCATACAATCGACTATATGTAAGTTGAACCAAAATAGCGGTCGTCTGCGCAGGTACATTGTACTTCAGGGCCGAGCGGAGCATGTGCGGGGAGCATGTATGGGCTCGCGGCGCACCTCATACCGCACTTCGTTTGACACCCGACGCCGCGGCTATTATATTTACATAGCTTTATTTATTTTATTTATCTTTTATTAGCCGATGACCGCAACTGCGTCCGCGTGGTTTAAGTTTATTTTGATTCGCGCGGGAACTCCTCAATTTTCCGGGATAACAAGTAGCCTGTATCACTCTCCAGGTCCTCAACTATACCCATGCCAAAAATCAAGTCGATCCGTTACTCCGTTGCGGCGTGATTGAAGGACAAACCAATAAACTAACAAACACACTTTTGCATTTATTATATCAAAATAATAATAAAAATAAGCAATATTTATTTGTGTATGTAAGTTTGTAAATTCAATTCTTTTTATTTAAGTAAGTTTATTATTATTCTTTTGGCCATAAATGTATTTATTTTGTATGCGGGTGTGAGAGTTATATTCATGTAGACAATAATAATTATTAGTATGATAGTTTTGTGGTAGACTGTACTTATAGTGCAATATTGTTTGCATATAAATAAACATTGCATAATGAGCAGGCGCCTTTAGTCATAGGTTTTCATCATCGTGGAAAATATTTTAATCTTCATCACTACTTCGGTAGGTACTTTTAATTTTATTTTCTGAATTTCCTCTGGTCTGGGGCCATACTGCCAACGCTTAAAGCCATATTGTTTCATTATTGTTCACTTTCTTGTTTTAGAATTAAAATCCTTATTTTAAGAACGTCAAGGTACGTGACATCAAACTGTCATTTTGAGTGATTGGGCAGTATGGCCCCTGGTCTGAGGCTTCGGCTATGGCTAATTACCACCCTACAGGCAAAGAAGCGATTAGCGATTTAGCGTTCCGGTACGACACCGTGTAGAAATTAGGGGTATGGGTGTAATATAACTGCCATACCTCTAACAGGTTAGTCCGTTACCATCTTAGACTGCATCATTACTTACCAAAAGATAAGTTCGCAGTCAAGGGCTAACTTGTACTTAAATTTCTATCTGTCTGCTACGTTTTAAGGCCATAGGCTACTTTATATCCCGGAAAATAAACAAGTTTCCGACGGAATAAAAACAACCTTATCCACCCGGACGAAGTCGCGGGCATTATCCATTAATTAATAATTTATTTTATAGTTAGTTTAAAATTCAGGTTTTGTTTTATAAGCGTACCTAAAATTTTCTTTATTTGTATCCTTATTAACATTAATAATTAATTAAAATTATAAGTATTTAATTACCTATACCCTCATATCTAAAAATAATAATTAGAGTAAGTAATACTTTGTAAGCGAGCCTCGGTTTCCGCCTATTGTGTTTAGTTAGTTAGTTAAAACCGTAATGTTATCTGCGGCGACCTTACACCAATTAACTTTTACACTCTGCCACTTCATTACAATATAGTTATTAGTATATTATAATATTATGTTTGGTTTTATACAATACTAGCTTTAGCCCGCGGCTCCGCTCGCGTTAGGTTCGATTTTCATTATACTATTATTATCGTAGTTAGTTAAAACTTTAATGTTATCTGCGGCGACCTTACACCAATTAAAGGACATGACCAGTAATTGCCCTCCGATTCGGGACAATGCACAGGATTTCCGTTTTTACAGTAAGGTTTAAAAATTCAAAACGAAATTATTATGGATTTATTATTCCAAATAAGGTCAGGGTTCAAATGACAAAAAAAACAGTACGTTTATTGTTTAAATCTTGAGCGTCCGCTTTCCTCTTTAAGCACTACTCCATTTTGACGTTCCATTATATCCATGCCTAATAATAATCTTGTAACCCTACATGAATACCATTTAAGTCCCTTAGTCATTATATTATGAATGATTTATTTTTGATCAATTAAATAGTAATGAAAAGGAAATGTATGTTTTGTTTATAATTATTTTTATTTTTTGACAAGTCTCAAACTAATTGATCGAACAAAGCATTTTGAAATACTAGGAATACAAGGAACGCCCTTTCACATTGCATATGCCGCCATCTGTGGTCGAATAGTTAAACTGGAACGCCCTTTCACATTGCATATGCTGCCATCTGTGGTCGAATAGTTGAACTTGTTAACAAAAAATATTTTCTAGACTCACCACAATACATAGCGCCATCTAGTGTGGGAAAGTAGTTTTTGGTGAAACTTTTTTAATTTATTTTCTCGGTTTTCAGAGCCTTCAGACTCCTGAAACTTTTTATCTGAAAACTATAAAATATAACAATTACGATATTAAAGAAATAATACTTGAAAATATTTTTTGGACTCGCTCAACACAATAAATAGCGCCATCTAGTGTGGGAAAGCAATCTTTTGGTGAAACTTTTTTTGTTCATTTTCGCAGTTTTCCGAGCCTTCAGACTCCTGAAACTTTTTTATCTGAAAACAGTGAAATATTACAATTACAATAATAAAGAAATCATTGCTGAACATTGATTTTTGACACCTAGGCAAGCTGCCATAGTTCCACCGGTCAAGTCCTTTTACACTCAGCCAATTCATTGCAATATAGTTATTAGTATATTATAATATTATGTTTGGTTTAATACAATACTAGCTTTAGCCCACGGCTTCGCTTGCGTTAGGTTTGATTTTCATTATACTATTATTATCAATATTATAAATGCGAAAGTGTGTTTGTTTATTGGTTTGCCCTTCAATCACGCCGTAACGGAACAAACGATCGACGTGATTTTTGCCATTGGTATAGTTGAGGACCTGTAGAGTGACATATGCTTATTTTTATACCGGAAAATTAAGGAGTTCCCGCGGGAATCAAAAACACTTAAACCACGCGGACAAAGTCGCAGGCATCAGCTAGTAAAAAATATTTCAAACCTCCTTATGGGTTGAATTTTCAAAAATCCTTTCTTAGCGGATGCATACGTCGTAATAGCTATCTCCATGCCAAATTTCAGCCGTCAATAAGTGTACGTACAGTGTACCTAAATTGAATAAATATACTTTGAATTTTCTCTGGTCTGGCCTGGTGGAAGGCTTCGGCTGAGTCTAGTTACCACCCTGACGGCAAAGACGTGCCGCCAAGCTATTTAGCGTTCCAATACGATGCTGTATAAGTGGATACCGATTAGGGGTATGGGTTTAATATAACTGCCATACCCCTAACAGGTTAGCCCGCTACCATCTAAGCCCGCATCATCAGTCACTTATCATGAGGTGAACTTGTAGGAGAATAAAAAAACTGTGTGTATCATTACAAAAAATGCAAACTCGTCAAGGGTGATTCAATTAACATTGACCTTGCGGCCTCTACCGACAGTCCATTGCAATTAGATAGTACAGTATAAGTAATAAGTACTTCACACTAATGTTATAAATACGATAGTGTGTTATTTTTTTAAATTTATTTATCCAAGTACATATTTTACAATAAATATAAAGGAAGTAGGTACACATTGGAAAAACTACATAGGTTTAACCTTAGTGCATAAGCGTCTGCGCCTTGTTACAAGCATCTAAAACGAAAACATGAATAAGTAAAGAATAAGTAAAATATGAATAAGTTAAAAATCATAACTAATCCCACAATATAGCTAACTAGCAGATGCCCGCGACTTCGTCCGCGTGAAATAAGTTTTTTAAATTCCCACAGGAACTCCCTAATTTTTCGGATTTTTTTCCCCCCTAATATATAACCTATGACACTCACAAATAATGTGGCTTTCTATTGGTATCAGAATTTTCAAAATCAGTTCAGTAGATCCAGAGTTTACCCCCTACAACCTCACAAAGTCACAAACTTTACCTCTTTATAATATTAAATTAATATTTATATACCTATATAAAACTGAAGATAAAAAAACAAACAATTATTTGAAAATCCTACTAAACCAACCATTAAACCATTAAGTCTTCCCTGCAGGAATCAAAGAAACGTCTTATATGTTAGATAAACACGAATCTGTATGCAGGTTCATTATATTGCCCAAGAAATAATCCTTTAACTTCCGCTAAACATTCACATTCGCACGATGTTGGTTTACCCTTCAATCACACAGCAACAGAGCAACGGATCGACGTGATATGCGCATGGGTATGGTTGAGGACCTGGAGAGTGACATACTTGGGCTACTTTTTATCCAAGATAATTAAAGAAATTATGTACCCATATGAATTAAAATACCTATTCCACGCGGACGAAGTTGCGGGCTGATCTCTCTCCTGTCGTATCGGAGTTTCCATTCCATCGGGCTATGAGAGTAAGGGAATAGTAGACCTGCCCTGACAAAACGGGAAAAGTTACTCAGAAAATTTTATTAAAAAAATATTGAAATTTGGACAACTAGTCAAATCACTCACTTTTTTATAACGTCGCGTGATTAGTGTGGGATTTTGTATGAAATATTGAATTGTGACGTCTTCAAAGTTCGACGCTCTTTTTAATTTAATCAATAGTTTAACGGTTAATGAACATAAAGCTAACAGAGGACGTGGATATAACGTCTTTTGGGAGATCTTCTATTTAATTAATACTTATTCAATAAAAAAAATGTCCGACAGGCAATCTAGTAGGCATTATGTAATGTAGATTCCAGAACATGTGTTAGTCCCTGAGGCAGTGAAGACGTAGTTAACTCTATGGTTTTCACAATTTCTTTCATCTTTCTTTAGATAGTGATATAATCCACATTATGGTCTCATCAAAAGGCGACACAACACTATGATAAGCGAAACATTCAAACAATAAAAAATGCTGTAATGTTTGTCCTGAAGTAACGTCATCCATTTTAAAAGAATCTATTCGATTTGCTACTCTATGTAATAGTACACAAGGTCGATAGTTGAGTTGGCAAGGTCTGAAGCTTTAAAGCTCTAGTTACGTTATACGCTAGTGTGAGTTCAGCAAATTTGTTGTATGGGATAATGTTTCGGGATAGGGATGGGTGGAGTTTTTATAGATGTCTTTGTCGACAGTTTTTTTTCGGTTTTAGAAATAAAAATTGATTTCACTATTATTAAGCTTGGTTATTCAACGTGGTAACGGAGTCAGCGCTTTTCTTAGATTGTCTCGTTCCAGTGATTTAGATGATATTTCTAATTTTTATGTTGGGTAATGTTAGAAATGAAATTTTGACCTTCGAGAAAATAATTTTAATATACATAGATTACATAGATTTGTCTGTTTTATGAGATTATAAAGCAAATCAAGCCTCTTGAGAGGGCGATACGACCAATATAGTTTGTCATAGGACAACTTGTTGAGTCGAGGCTATTGTAGAAAGTTAATACAGCAAAGCTATTACATAAGGAGGCTAATACATATTACTATAGGGTAGTATACTTATATTATAAATGCGAAAGTATTCTAATATACCTTTTGTAATGTCTTGTTTTAAAACAAGGAACAAGCTCTTCTCAGTAGATCTTTCTGAACTGGTGGTAGAGTCGAAATATGACGTAACATAAGAGACACAAGTATGCCCTATATGTTATAAATAAATTATGAGTATTATGTGAGTATTGTTCCTTGGTTATTAATTATCATGGACTTCCACAAAGTAACACCTGCATTAATTTTTTTTAATTTAGTTTAATTTAGTTAGCCTATAATTTTACCAATGTTCTTCATTTAACTATATCGAATGAATTATCAAAATTCCTTACCCGGAGTGGGACTTAATAAAATAGGTATGCGATTTATTTTTCCTAAATGGAAAAGTTCTTAAGAAAACTGTTTTTCCTCATCTATCTGATTAAGTGCGTTTATTCGCAGTTCATGCAGGGATACCAAACCATTTTATTTTATTTGCAACCATTTTGCATTTTCTCCTTTCACTAGACACTACGTTAACCTAGGTATACTTCACTAATTTGTAGATATTTTGACATGTACGGACAGTATTCGTAATTTTGAAAATTAAAAACCGAAGTTTATTTTCATTACTCCACAATATACCTACAAATAAATTTTATTTATTTGTAGGTATATTGTGCATATATTTATTACAAAATATTTGGATTTTCGGTTCCCGCAGGAACTCTTTATTTTTCCGGGATAAAAAGTAGACTATGTGTTATTCCTATCCCTGCGTCAAGTTTCATCCAGATCCGTTCAACCATTCTGGTGTGATTGAGTAAAACAAACATCCATCCAAACTTTCGCATTTATAATATTAGTATAGATATAGAAATATAGAAGTATCAAACAAGCAATAAATTGTAATGCAACTTACAAGTCATAAGAACCTTGTTTATAATTATAATGCCAACAACGTCCATGTTTTTGATGCACGGTATATTTATCTGCAAATAAACTGCATGATACTTTTTTTATCGCACTGATAACGGTTGTTATGAAACAGTATGCATACCCATTGAACTAGCTTATCGATAATTTTATTATCGATACGACGTCCTTCACTAAACTCACACATACAACCTACAAGCTACTATTCAGAACGTTCAGAAAGTAAAGCGTCGGAATACACGTTCGAAAGTAGCCTCAGTCAGTTTTCGAGCGCGCTGCAATAGTCGCGTTTTCACAACCGCCCGGTATGTGCGCTAAACTTTATAAATAAAAAGTTATTATTTTGAAATGCGTTCCATTTTTTTTTGTGTCAAAACGTGATCCGTTCAGGAATTCTCCGAAGTTTTTTTAAATTTTTGTTCTTTCGTTTCTACTTTAGCGAAGGCTTTTGTTTTTTTTTTAATTTAAATTCAGTGCGAAGGTTGAAAGTGATGTGTAAATGTTTAAAGATCTGTGCATATTGTGTACTCCGAGGATGGTTTTGGTTTTATTTTAGAGCTTAGCGCGCGTTGTCTTATTGCGAAAACTAAAATAACTTCGGTACTGCGGTAAGGAATTTATTTTAGACTAGAGAGTAGAGGTTGGGATGCAGTCGGCTGCGAACTGAAATGATCTTATTTATGGATGCGTTAGTTTTAGTAGCTTAATTTTTTTGCTTGCCTTATTTTTTTTAATAAGAATTAATACTTACTAATACCAAAAATATACTCATATTATAGCATATACGTCCATTTTTTTACCAATTCTTTATTTTTTTTAATACTGCGCTCTCACCTGGCGTTTTGTAGAGCTGCAGTCTAAGATGGTAGCGGGCTATGGTATATGGGATATGGTAGCTGGTAGGGGAATGGCAGTTAGGTATATTAAACCCATACCCATAATCGGCTTCTACACGGCATCGTACCAGAACTCTTAATCGCTTGGCAGCACGTATTTGCCGGTGACTCTCCACAACCGAAGCCTCCCACCAGACCAGACCAGAGAAAATTCAGATCAGTACCTGGATGGGAACGGTATTAGGAGACTGAATTTGGCCTTTATATTTTACTTTTATTATCAGGTACTATCTCTGATAATAATCGTAAAAATTGATACAGTCCCACAAACATAACTGACACGGTGACAGCGTCGCTAGTAGATATGAAAAAAAGGCATTTTTAGAGACTACAAGCTAGCCCTTGACTGCGATCTCACTTGATGGTAAGAGATGATGCAGTCTAAGATGTCAGCGGGCTAGCCTGTTAGGGGCATGGCAGTTATATTAAACCCATACCCCTACTTGGTTTCTACACAGCATCGTACCGGAACGCTAAATCGCTTGGCGGCACGTCTTTGCCGGTACGGTGGTAACTAGCCACGGCCGAAGCCTCCCACCAGGCCAGCCCAGGGATAATTCAGTAATTATAAATTTCCAAACCCTGCCGGAGATCGAACCCGGTACCACTGGAAGTTAAGGCAACAGCTCTCAACACTGCGCCACGGAGGTCGTCTAAAGTGCAAAGGGAGTGTAGTCTGTGCAGCTAATCATTATTATTTTACTACTAGATGATGCCCGCGACTTCGTCGGCGTCGTTTAAGGTTTTTGTCTCCCTAGGGAACTTTTCAATTTTCAGTTCAGTCGGGTTTTATGCTATCCCCATTCCAAATTTCAGTCAAATCGGTTCAATCGTTTTAACTCGCGGCGTGATGGAGTAACAAACATCCAAACTTTAACATTTATAATATTAGTAGGATGTAGGATAGGATAAATAATGGAAGGGCTTATGGACTTCAGCAATGAGAAAATATATGACGGAGCTTTTGGTACAAAGACAAAATTTATGCTTTTTGGTACTGGCTAGTTTTATTATTTACTACATATTTCAAATGAAACGTCTTTTACTGGTAATAAAGTTTTATGTCTGGAGGATATGATAAACTATTGTAATAAAAAGCTTTAATAACGTTACATACTGTGCATACATAAAGGCAACTTAGAGTATGTACCTATGTATGTATGTCAAAAAATATACACTTAGGTTTTCCGACACGATAGTTCCTTAGTTAAGATGATTTGTGAGATGGTGATAATGAAAAAAAAAACCAGCTGAGTTTCTTGTCGGCTCTTCTCAGATCAGGGTGCGTTTGGAACCCTCGTAGCTTTATAGTTTTAAGATACCGTAACTAATTGATCGCGGAAAATTGAAGAGTTCCGTCAAAAATCAAAAAACATCAATCCACGCGGACGAAGTCGCGAGCATCGTCTAGTCTTGAATAAATTACAAATAACGTCAGGCTTTGTAGACAAAGTAACATGCAAGTTGTTATAATTAATTATAGGGAAGCGGCGATAGCCTATTGGTTAAGACACCCGGTCTCCTTTATTCTTGTGGTCGTGGGTTCGATACCTAGGCACTCACCTCTAATTTTTCGGAGTGCGTTGCGGCGAGCTTGCATATGGCATGCAGAACGCAGGTTTGCTCAATGATAAGTAATTTTAATTTCTTAAAACTCAAAATTTAGGGGTGTTGTAAGGGAATTTGAAACTTAGAATGGCCAAATAATACCAATTGAATTCAATATTTATATATTCAATTTAAGGTACACTGTACACTTATTGACGTTCAAAGCATACATAAAACATGATGGTGATAATCAATTACGGTATTTAAAAACTAAAGCTACAAGCTACCTAAGCTTTAACGAAGACTATTAAGATTAACTAATACCTACCTAGGCTAGGTGTAAAGTGCGTTACTACACCTACGTGTAAAATATCACGCACAGAGTAGATACTAAATCTCAAAATCGCATATTCAATCAAAACTTATCTAAACGTTATTTTATCTTATTTGGGTTATGATGTTGTTAAAACCTAAAACATGTGTATCTCAGATAGCTGTACCTAAGTGTGTGTTGGTTAGACAATGTGATTAAATGCTTACACCCCTATAGCCTAGTGGGCAGTGGCTTAGATGACAGACTATTCGAGTGGTCAGTACTCAATACCCAATTTATTTATAACATGTAGGATATACAGGTGTCTCTAATGTTAAGTACTTAAACGTCATGTTTTGAAACTACCAGCAGGCTTACCATGCGCAGAACGAGATATCTTTCGACGAGAGAGAGAGAGATCTCCTTAATTTTCCGGGATAAAAAGCCACTCTCCAGGTTCTCAACTATACCCATGCAAAAAATCATGTCGATCCGTTGCTTTGTCACGTGATTGAAGAACAAACCAATAAACTAACAAGCCAACACACTTTTGCATTTATAATAAATATTAAGTATGATTCGCAGACATGCCGGTTTCCTATAAATTTTTTCCTTATCCTACCATTAAACCAAGTAATTAGTAATATAAATTAATTGCGTAGATAAACAAATAACTTTTAAAACGTCAGTTATTTACAGTTGTTGATTTGTATTGCTGTGGCAAGTTATATACTTACAGCCGGCCTATTCTGTATCTCAGTGGCTTTTAAAATTTGATGGGCACCGGCTTGTCTGTTAGAATCTAAAATTGTCAAAATCAAATTTTGTATTCTGTAACTCAGTTGACAAGAGGTTGATAATCGAAATGACGTCAAAAGTACGTCTTTAGTGAGATGGCCACGCATAGTGTTGGGATGGCGACTGGAAACGCATTTTGCCTTAAATTCTCGTATCGACAACTATACTTTCGTATTCGCTAAGCAGAATGACAGGTCATTGTTGAAAACTCAATGAGACGAGTGCCTATATCTTTAGCAACTAGTAGAGAGCAGTGTTTTTGAACATCAACAATGATAACAAGTTAGTAAGATAAAGAAAATTTAAATTATTTTCAAAGAATTTAGGCTCACAACAGTAATAGAAGTGAAATAGCGTCCATTTATATAATTAAAGGTAAAACAAACAACAGCCAAGCGAACGACAATGACTCGCGCAATTTTAATTGCACATGCTGACGAACTGCGTAAAGAGAAAGCTTTACGCGTTCATAGGCGTAGGCTGCGGGACTTTTACGATCCTATGGAGCTGCCAGAAAGAGAGTTCATTGCGAACTTTCGATTGAGCAAGGTTGGGTACCTACAGGTTCTTGAAGAACTCAGGGATCATCTCCCAGCCGTTCGTCGAAGGACAGCCGTGAAGAAGAAGAAGAAGAAGAAGAAGACATGGCTTGCATTACACTTACTTAAATGGAATCTTGTCAGAACGCCATGAACAGAAGTATGATGGTGAAAAATTGTCCGATAGGATAAAAACAACAAACATAAGAAGTTGTACTAAAACAAAGGTGTTACAGTTACAATCAAGCGCCTTAAGTGGAAGTGGGCGGGGCATACAATCAGGGGACAAGATAAATGGAGCAAAAAGGTAATGAATTGGTACACGGGTCATTTCAAGAGAAAAAGAGGTAGACCAATGCAAAGATGGGTCGACGATATCAGAGTAGTGGCAGGTGGCATATTGTCCCGAACAGCTAGAGACAGAGAGCTGTGGAAAATGTTGGAGGAGGCCTTTGCCATCATCAAATGGATGGGTTTGTCGAGGCAGTGCAGGAAAATAATAGTTAAGATTAAGAATTAATGTAAAATGTCTGAATAAAGGCTTTATTTATTTATTACTTCTAACATTACAATATTAACATTACATTACATTGTTATTATTGATTATTAATTTAACTGTTATATAATATACTTAGTCGCAGTAGAAATTACAATAACAATATAATCAATAAAAGAGGCACTTATGCATTAAAATATTAACTCTAACAGAACAGACTAATTAGGAACTTCGTTTTCCTGCATCGCAGGATCCAGTTCAGAAACAACCAGAACAACAGGAGAGGCGTCCGCTGCCTCTGACTGCTCCAAATTGAAGTGGCTAGGTCCGCCAATATTTGGAGTTGCCACCAAATTTGTAGATGTGGAAGCAGTAGCCTGCAAAATAATAATTGAAATCTATTTACTATTTCTCAAATAAAATAACAATGAATATATCTTTTACAACAAAAAGGATTAATTTGCCAGACTTCTATCTAGAAAGTAGGTACATATGTACATACTTTCAAATTGAAGGGTTCAAAGATCTAATCAAAGGGACTAATCTCATGAACTACTGGTCCGATTTGAAAAAATTCTTTCAGTGTTAGATAGCTCATTTATCGAGGAAGGCTTATAGGCTATAATATATCATCACACTAAGACCAATAGGAGCGGAGCACCAATGAAGAATGTTTCAAAATGAGGGGTTTTTTTCCTTTTGAGAGCTTCCACTACGTGCACTGCGTAAACGGTTAAAGTTTCGCTTGGGGACGAAGTCACAGGCAGAAACTGGTCTTCATTTTAAAATGAAGTGCGTTTGAATTACTCATAATAAAGTAAAGGGGATTTTATAATAGGTTTGTAGTACTCAGTAAGTTAATACAAACATATGAATATGAACAACAACATATGAATTCCATGCTGAAGAAAGACTTCTTCAGCATGGAATTATGCCAAAACACTTGATATACTTAAGCACTCACAAATCGCACAATTCTTTACCTAGTTATTAATTTGTTTCCATACTTACTTTTGAACGCAGTAGGTACGACAAAACTTTCGTAATTCCTTTTTATTTTTTTCTATTAAAAACCACCGGTAAAATCATACGAAAACTGAGAATATTAATGACGTTCAAACTTCAAAATATAAACCACAGAGAAAAACATAAACATCGCAAATCTTAATGTCTACCTTCCGCAGATTATTGAACTCTAGTATTAGTCGTACAAATTAAAAAGTCTGACATTTGCTCATACAACATTTCTCAGACGTGGTATGTTTAATTTGACCACATTATAGTCGATAAAATTAGCAGTGACTATCAAGCAATCTGATAGTCATTTTATGCAGTTGACATTAAAATGTTTTACTGAATACGAAACATGTGACGTAAGCATTAGCAACCACTAATGAGTTACCAACAATAGAGTGTTGGTAACTTGTTGTCAAATATTTAGCGAATAGGCCTGCAGGAATAAATAAGTCCCTAAAAAGGAATAGGTAAGTATTTCGTAAATGTTCTTATTTTATCCTTCCTCGTCCATCTAATCCATAAAGTACGTCACACTATTCTTGTGATTTTTGAGCCCTTCCCAGTCCTTGTCACAGTTGGTCACAAAGTTTGTGAGATCCCCCCTTCCCTAGAGTGACGTCACATAATATCTTGCAATTTTACATCTAAAAATTATTAAATTAAATAATTTAATTATCTTTCGTTTTATTTACATTTCAATTATTTTTTAATATAATCAATATCAAATCAAACATTTCAAAAAATAACAAAACGAAATGATATGTTTCAATGCCATTTAAGACCTATCCATCCCACACCTAGTCCTTGACCCTATAACAAACCCCCCCCCCCCCCCCCCCCCAACGTGTGTCGTACTTTCGTACTTTATGGATGACTCCTAATAGCAAAAGTCACAAAATTAAATTTATCTACTTAATTATCTAATTATGGAAACTTTAAAGACATGCTTACTCATATTAATTCATTGCTTACCTATTATGTATCTAAGTATTTCGTAGAGGAAGTTTCCATAATTGACTTTTGGATAGGAAAGATCCTTATCAATTTTAGACTCAATTAAAAAAAGAATTTATATTTTACTTGAGTACCTATCGTATATTTCTCCATTTTAGCAAAATTTGATACTGTCCAAATAATTTATTATAATAGCCCGTTTTGAATTATATAAGGCGCTTTGCATAGGAAATGCGATGTTAATGCTAATGTATGCAAAAACACAATTGCGTAATTAGTGGAATATGCATTTATTAGCACCACAGTAAGCTACCTTGGCATTCAATATTACACAAGCATTATAATTGCTTTTGTTTTAAAAACTCCTTTGTTTATTTCCGATTCTAATCAAAACAATGCGTTTCTGAACGAATTTCGGGAGTTTTTGTCTATGCCTTCATATCATATGTCAAACGTGACACGTGACAATGTCATTCATTAAAACCCGCCAATTTTTTTTAAATTAGCTTCAAGATCAGGGCTTTGACTGGTATGCTTTTTAGCCGCAATCTCGTATATATATTTAAAACCAATTGCTGTTCGTTTGTCTCGCTAAAACTCAAGAACGGCTGCCTATTTAGATGGAAGACGCTGAAATCAGGTTATAGGTTCAAAGCAGGACAACGTCTGCCAGGCCCACTAGTTAAAAATATAAATAGCGTGATAATAATCTATTTTAAACATTAAATTATGAGCTTTTAAAATAAAAACTTTCAAGTTCCAACCCATTTATGATTAACATTATAAATCACAAAATTTTTAGCAGAATTAGATAAAAATCTTTCTTTTTAACTAGGCCAAGTCATGGCTAATGGTCACAAAATGTTCTGATCACTTCCATAACCATATGACGAAAAAAAACCAGCTGACAACCGTGGGATATCAAGCTTTCTAACCTTGAAATTTAATATAAAAAGACATTTAGCAAACAAGGGGTGCAAAACAATGGAATATAACATAAAAAATGTAAAGGTGTCAAAATCAAATGAAGGGGAAAAAGGCCTTGAAGTTTTTGAGGGTTCTTTTATATAGCACAGCATGGTTAGAATTTGAAATTTGAATTAGAATGGAATAGAATTGCCTAATCATTCACAAAATACCGCGATGAGAATTAGGTGATTACACTACAAAAAGACCAAAGGCTTATCTGTCTTTTTTTAGGTTCGGATAACGGCAAAGGAAATTATTGTACAGCCACATTATTATAGCCTCTTTTTTTCTCTGTGGGCGGCACAGATTATATTATGTAAAGCTTATGATATCGACGATGCAGCATGCAGGTGTATTTTTTCAAGTCTTTTCAATCTGAGGCAATTTGGAATCGATCAGCCTTATGAAGTTACGATGGCCTTAATAATATTAATACGTTTTTTACTTCATACTAAGGTAATATTTAAGTATAATTTTTGAAGTGAAAACTTCTTGAGTTTTTTGAGAGAACGCGTTGAGCACTTTTTGGTAGGGGGTAAAAATGTGGATTCGCGTGACCGACATGCTCGCGAGCAGCGACATGCTCGCCTTGTTACGAAGAGAAAAGGTTTTAAATATAAATATACTACATTCGATATTAAACTTTAATGCCTTAAATTAAATTTAATGCCCTTAATTACATTTTAATTTAATGTTTACGTTTAAATTATTATGTAATGTATGTATGTATGTAAAAAAAAATAAACAAAGGATTAAATATTAGTTTTTACTTCTATCGGCAGTCCCTATGACTGACATTTTTTATTTTATTTTAAATAAAGCTGAATCTTAGTTTTTTAGTGTATTCTGTTTGCTGCTAAAAAGGTCCTTATATTTTTTTAATAATATGGACTGCATCTCTGCATTTTTTTTTAAATAAGCTTATCCTCGTCATATTGTGAAAGCATGTACCTGAACCTAATAAACTTTTTACGACTTTTACAGATCAGTTTTATTAAATCAAATCAATTTACTATAACTGTAATGTAGGTATACGAGTTACAACTATCTGGTAATTTATCTCATTGATAAGAGATAACAAATTGATAACACTTCGAGCGTCTGCTGTATTTGGCATATAAATTTGGAAATAGGATCAATGGAACATGTGCTACACCTACTTTTCGTTTTACTTGACTGATTATTCATACCTAACTATGTAACTTATTAATACAAAAGTTTCTGTCCCTCTCTCTGCCTTTAACCCTGTATCATCACTAACCACCAGATGAGATGCCAATCAAGGGATAATGATACCTAATGAAAAAAAAAACATTTTCTCAAAATAGCCTGTCCGCTACTGAGCATGCGATTATTAAGAATGAGTAGAGTTTAGGCACCGCAGTCCATCACGCTCACTGAGAAGAGAAATATTGATCAAGTAAGAATTGGCAGACTTTATGATTCTGTTGTATTAAAATTCTGTAGTAAGTACTGTAATATACGTTATCGTATTCAACACGTTTTAAAACACATATTATGGCCGGTATTATTATACAGTCATCGATCGATATCTATTAAATACGTAATATGACAATTCCTTATTATTTAAATAATAAATTGCGATTTATTATTAACAATCATAATAATTATGCATTTTAAATAAGTCTGGTATTTTTTGTTCAATAAATTATTTTTAAGTATTTACTTTGCTCGCATCTTCTGTGTTCTTCTGGGATACTAAAAATCGGCCAAGTCCGCATCAGGCCACGCGCAGCCTTAGTCTGTGGGTAGGCAGTTATTAAATCCATACCCCTATTCGGTCTCTACGCGGTATCGTACCGGAACGCTAAAAATCGCTTGGCGACACGTCTTTGCTGGTAGAGTGGTAACTAGTCACGGCCGAAGCCTCCCACCAGACAAAAATTACCAAGAAGACCTTTGAAAAACGCTTGACATAGTATTGGATATAATCAGAATAGATAAATTATTCACAACGTTCGTTTCACTCCGACACCGGAGCATCTTCAGGAGTGTTGAGTGTTGACTCGACAATATTGATAATATTATATTATCTCATTTCAAAAATACTACAAAAGGTACCTGAAACTATCAACTATTCCGTGCTTAAGGCACTAAAGGTACAAATGGTATTTAGGGAAGTGAAAAGCAATTACTGTCGGACATGAAAAAGGGTTTAAACAGTTTTTTAATTGTCACCAAAAACCACTTAATTGCGAGTCCGAACGATAAACGTCCGATACAAAAGGAAAACGAGCTACTGGTATAGGGTGACTACAGACTGAACCACTTGGGCAATCGGGTATTTGAAAACTAGCCAAATCAGCAACTTTTTTAAACGTCAAGCGCTTGGTATGGACTGAACTGGGGATGTAGATTTACTTTTATCTACTTTTAGTAGATCCCACGTAGTTATTATATAATCTTTTGTAGATCCTATATTCATTATTCACTTAAAAAAATATTTATGACATAGGCAACATCACAATTCTGTCGAATATTTTATTCAAAATCTGCTATCTTATGCTAAAAATGTAAGTAGCTCCCAGGGTTCCAAACGCGCCCTTGACAACGGATGAGTATGTTGTGAAGCGCACAACAAATTCATCTTGATACTATGATCAGCCTTAGCAATTAAATCGCCCTACTTTTTGTACGAAATGCCTTTAAAATGCAAATAAGATGTAAAAGGTACAGTAATTGTGCTAAGTAACGGATCTTCGAAGTATTAAAGATCGTAAAGGAACGGAGGTTCGACGACCTTCCTGGCACAGTGGTGAGCGCTGTGGTCTCTAAACTGTGAGGTCCCGAATTCGATCCTCGGGAAAATTATAGTCTTTAACCTAACTAACTATTTTGACGACTTCGCTGGCGCAGTGTTGAACGCTGTTCCGGGTTCGATACCCGGATACACTAAATGAGTCAACACAACACTTACCCCCGGCAGGGTAAATTTGGGAAATTATAATTTCTGAATTTTCTCTGGTCTTGTTTGGTGGGTGGTGGCTTGGGGCATGGCTAATTACCGCCCTACCGGAAAACACGTGCCGGTAAACGATTCTGGGATTTCTGGGAATCGAACCCGAGACCTAGTTGCAGTCGAAAATGCAAACCATTAGACAAACAGTTATCTTGACAAAAACAGGTGTGATCTTGGTCAAAAGATTGGAAAAACTGACTCTACCGGGAATCGAATCCCGTATAATACACGCATGACCTTGATACGTGTATTTCGAACAATAAAAAGTTAATATGGAATTTTTTCCGATGACAGAACTTCTCATTCATATTATTAAATACTTAATTTATGTAAATAACTATTAAAATATATTAACTAGGCAATGCCCGCGAGTCCGTCCACGTGGTTTTAGTTTTTTATACGACTGCTGTAAAAAGGAGTATATTGTTTTCAGGGTTCATGTATGTATGTATGTATGTATGTATGTATGTATGTATGTATGTATGTATGTATGTATGTATGTATGTATGTATGTATGTATGTGAGTTTGTATATTCCACCATAACTTCTATACGCCTGAACCGATTTTGATAAATGAGGTATCGTTAGAATCCCTAGCTTATTCTGGGTGACATAGGCTAGTAAATTTTTTTAAAAATTGATGGGGTGACCATGGTCCCGCATTAAAGACCAAAATTGAAAAAAAAAATCGAAAATAAGATTAACTATATAATCATCATCTAGAAAATGATGAGTAGAGTTCAAAAATATATAACACTATAGTTCAATATTTAGTGATTCACAAAAAAATATAATTTAATAGAAAATGTGAATAAGATTCCAAAGGCTATGATATGCAAATCGCTTCTTATGGAGGTAAACTCCAAAAATAATATGGCAGGGCAGTCGTATTTTTTATTTCGTTAAATTAATTTTAATCTCGTAGAATCTTTTTTGAACTTGAATTTCCGAGATACAAAGTAGCCTGAAGTCCCACAAACTTATCTGGCCCGGTGACGGCTTCGCTAGTATCTATGATACATAAAATAAAAACAAACTAAACAGGTACACAAAATAGTTCCAACTTTGGCCACCGGGTCAGATAAGTTTGTGGGACTACATGTAAAACCTATGCCAATCATTGTTACAATCTCAATTGTTGTGATTGGCTGACTTTATGGTGTTCTTGAATTTTGGCCAATAGCGGAAGAGTGTTAGCCAATCAGAGGTGATTTCGATTGTTACTGTGACATGTTTACTGAATAAGACCCAAGGATGCAAGCTGTGCCTGTACCAAATCTCATCATGATCAGTTTAAAGGATGGGCCATGAAATGTTTGTAACAGACGTACTATCGCATTTTTAATATTAATTTTAAAGGTGCTGTAGGTCAAGTTTTTTGTTGATTCGCAAGCATTAATTTTTGTAGCGATAGTAAAAAAAGATCTGCCAATAAATAATAAAAGATAACAAGTGATATTATTTTTAAAAAATCCCGTGGGAGTTCTGGGATGAAAACTAGCTTAATGGCCTCCCCCGGAATGCAGAGTTTCCACAAGCTGCAAGAAACTTCTTTTAGAGAGATAAAATACGTGGCATTTTTCCGTTTGTTTCATTTAAGTTTATAAAAATTAGGATCTTACTGATTACTTGTTACTTTGAATTATGTCACCGGTAGTAACTCGCTTATTTTGTCGGAAATTGCTCGACTATCCGATGTTACCGATTGATCTTGCCGATGTCAAAAATAAATTATTTTTTATGGATTATTAAATAGAGGATTTCCCAAAAGACGTAATACCCCCGTCCCCTGTTAGTTTTATAACTATAATCCATAGTTTTATGGATTAAGGTAAAAAAAGGAATGTAAAGGATTCCATACAACATCCCATATTATTAGCGCGCGTTTTTAACCGACTTCCAAAAAAGGCGGAGGTTCTCAATTTGGCGCGTATCTTTTTTTTTTATGACGTTTGAAAAAGTGTCTGATTTGACTAGTTATCAAATACTCAATTAATCAACAAGTAATAAGTTAAAATAACCAACGGAAAAACGGTGGAACTTTTTAAACTTTTATTCCTTTGCGAACGCTACGTAAACCATTTGTCGAACCGGTTAAGCAGTTATGTGTTAAAAAATGAATGAGACATCTCGACTTTCTTTAAACAAAAAGCTAAAAATTGGCTTTAACCTTGTTTTAATGTCACGAGGAAGCTTCCAACAAACGAGTTTACGAGTTCTTATCGACATATCGATAAATGTACAAGTTTTTATCGATAATAATCAAATGCATTTTATTTTTGTACTAATTTGGCTTTTTTAAAATTGCCAAGTGCTTGTTTTTAAACTTGTTTCTTACCTTAAACTCAAACTCAAAAGTATATTTATTATTTATTCAAATTAGGTTCACTGTACACTTATTGACGTCCAGTTACTTTATAAAACGTGATGGTGATAATCAGTTACAGTATTTTAAAACTAAAGAGCTACAAGGGTTCCAAACGCGCTCTGGTCTGAGAAGGGCCCACAACAAACTCAGCCGGTTTTTTTAGTCTCACAAATATCGCAAATTACGTAATTAGATTTATAATTATAACAATTATATCTATAAATAACCGCTGGAACAATGCATACCCATGCCTTCCTATCATTCAAACAATCCTTTTTTACCGACTTGCAAAAGAAGAGGAGGTTCTCAATTCGACGCGTATCTTTTTTTTTTCTAAATACTATTGTAATGCCGCCAAGCGATTATGCGTTCCGGTACGATGCTAGAAAAGGGGTAAGTAGACATTTCAACTGGCTGAAAAATTTCTTCCAACCATACAATTTAGTGACAATTTTTTTTTGCGAGATAGGTATTTCACCGCGGTTAATTGCCTCATCTGGTGGCAGAAGGGCTGGCTCATTTTTTGCGTAATGTATCAGCCTGGCTGTTCAGCGCGGAAATTCCACGAGGGCATGATTTATTTAGTAATTAGGTTACGCTAGCTAGCATTAAGCTCTATTGTAATATTTTCAATAAAAAAAAATCCATCTAATATTGTAAATTGCAAAAGTGTGTAGGTTATAGGTATGTTGTCTGTTTGTCTATCTCTATGGTCTATTTGGCTCTGTCCTTAACACACACGTTTAAAAAATATGGATTTTACTTTTCGATTTAAGAACTATTTTTTATTATTTTAGTAAGTACTTAGTAGGTACATTATTCAGGGACTGAAAAATCAGTTCAAGATATAAATAGTCGAACTAGTCGAGTCTTAAATATGTATGTTACATGCTAGCCTTATATAATAGTTTATGTAAAAGTCTATATATGTAGTGGAATATATGAATCAATATTAAGCATGCTTGGGATATGTCAAGGTACTAGTTATCACTGTACAGTGGACATCAGAATTGTTTAATTTGCCATGATGTGTCGTTGGACACCCGTAAGAACAAAGACCTGTTTTTGCACTGTTACCTTAAAAAAGATATCATACTAATATGACAAATGCGAAGTGAGTCTGTTTATTGGTTTGTTGATTTGTCCTTCAACAGAGCAACGGATCGATGTGATTTTTTGCATGGTTATATAGCTGAAGACATGGAGAGTGACAAATACTGATACTTTTTATCCGGGAAAATTAAGGAGTTCCTGAGGGAATTAAAAATACTTATTCCTCGCAGACCAAGTCGCGGGTATCAGCTAGTAAGATATATAATAACGAATTTCGTGAGTGGGATTCGAATCTGTGATATGTTAAGGTATCGCGATGCGGCTCGTTTTTCCCCGAGCCATTGCGAATTATTGTGAAGTGTTCAAAACTGAATAAAATAATTATTTTCAGTTTAACGCTTTTTTATCACGTAGGTAGATACGTTTATTCCAGGCCAGAGACCCAATTGTCTAAGCAAAAGCAGACATAGAGACAGCTTAAAACTCGACACGAGCTTACGAGCGTTAATTCGGAACTCATTAAGAAGTTCATACATATACTTTTTGACGTGCAGTGAATCTATGAACTCCTTAAACAGGTCGGATTATCCGTTTGAGAAACGATTACGATCACGATTACGGTTTCCTTACACAATCCTCAACCATGACAATGTTCTAAAACATATTTCTTGGTGTGGCTTTATGTAGGCGAGTGTACAAATTATGCTAACATAGACGCAATACCCGATAAGGTATCGATTTTATACTCTCCATGCTCTAGACGTCTAGGTACTTTATTGAAGTGTTTGTAGGGCACAGAAAGGGCATGGGCTAACCTACCGCGGTTCATACTGCCAACGCTTAAAGCCATACTGTTTCATCATTGTTGACTTTCGTGTTTTAGAATTATAATCCTTATTTTAGGAACGGCAAGGTACGTGACATCAAACTGTCATTTTGAGTAATATTGCTTGTATTGCAATATTACTTTTTTTTATCTACTACAAGTAAGCCCTTGACTGCGATCTCATGGTAAGTCATGATGCAGTCTAAGATGGTAGCGGGCTAACCATGGCAGTTGTATTAAACCCATACCCCTATTCGGTTTCTACACGGCATCTTACCGGAACGCTAAATCGCTTGGCGGCACGTCTTTGCCGGTAGGGTGGTAACTAGCCACGGCCGAAGTCTCCCACCAGGCCAGACCAGGGAAAATTCAGAAATTGTAAATTCCTAAATTGACCCTGCCGGGGATCGAACCCTGGACCTCGGCACGACAAGACAACAGTGCTCAACACTGTGCCACGGAGGTCATCAAAAGAAAAAAACTTTAAATACAAAATTGCGTTGGCAGTATGGCCCTAGCTCTAATCCAGCTCCTATGCAGCTTTAATCCATACCAATCTTTCTTTCTTCCTACTGGGCAGGTTTCGGCACTAAAACATCCAGTTGGAGGTCTGTTGTTCGTGAGTTGCCCCTTCCCGCTGGAGTTTTCACTCCAGCCATCCGAGCTCGCTCCAGAAGCCTAGAAGACCGCCAGGTTGTCTATTGCATGGGTATAGTTTGGGACTTCGGGAGTAACATAGGCTTCTTTTTATCCCTGAAAATTAAAGAGTTCCCGCGGGAAACAAAAAACCTTAAAACTCACCAATTTTTTTATAGATCAAGCGCTCCTATATTGGTAGGTTTCACACATATCCTTAGCTTAGCAACGTAGGCCATATCTTTGGTGAAAACACCCACTTTCCTCATCTATCTTTAACAGATAAACGACCCCCTCAGAAATCGTGATAGAAAAACTCAATATTTTAAGCCTAGCCTGGGAATTGAAGTTATGCTCTCATCATCTACATTAGAACATGCTAACCATTAGACCAACGAGACAGTGCAGGAGAGTATAGTCCCAACAACTTATTTGGCCCGGTGGACACAATTGAAACTAATTTTTATGCCTATTTTTGAATTTATTTCCTTTTTAATTTTAACTAGCGACGCTGTCACTGGATCTGATAAGGTTGTGGGACTATATAAGTTATGGCTATAACGTCATAGATCAATAAAACATAAACTGCAGCTTGGCAAACTTATCTGTGTATGTGGTGAAATTCAGAACTAAAAGAACCTACCTTTTGTTGATCCTAAAATATATTTCTTTATAGAAAGTGGCGCCTCCACCAACCGCATTGATAAGCTTGCCAAGTTGTTCTAATCAAATCATATTATTAGGTCACATACGGACAAAGAGTCTACCTTGTTATATCAATTACGGAGCATGAAATAGTTACAGATAAAACCGAAAATAATAAATCTTCGGTCCCTGCTAGGGCTACCAATTCAAAATCTGGCCCCGATTGTGTAAGGAAATCGTAATTGTTTGCCAAATGGACAATTCGACCTGTTTAAGGAATTCATAGATGCCTGCCCGTCACAAAGCTTGTATGAACTCCTTAAACAGGTCGTATTATCCGTGTGACAAACGATTACGATTCCGTTTTCCTTACACAATCGGGGGGCAGATGCTCCTATCGTCGTCGTCGTCTCAACCTTAAATTAAAAGTCTTTATAAGAAATGCTTTTATAGTTACATAATTTCTCTTGAAATCAGCCTTTTTATCCACTAAAAGTCAGCCCTTGACTGCGAACTCACCTGATGGTGAGTTATGATGCAGTCTAAGATGCTAACGGGATAACCTGCTAGGCATGGCAGTTATATTAAACCCATACCCCTATTCGGTTTCTACACGGCATAGTACTGGAACGCTAAATCACTTGGCGGCACGTCTTTGCCGGACAGCTACGGCCGAAGTCTCCCACCAGGCCAGATGAGGGAATATTTAGAAATTATAAATTTCCAAATTGACCCTGCCGGGGATCGAACCCCGGACCTCCGCATGCTAAGACTGCGCCACGGAGGTTGTCAAAACGTCGGCTAAAGTAACAACAACCAAATGTCAAGAAAAATTATCATTGAATACCTAGATTCATGATAGCTTAGTGATTAAGACTTCGGTCTCCTAATCGGGAAGAGTCCAGGGTTCGATGATCGAGAACTTAGGCGATGACATGGTAACCCTAGTCCCAGCTATCGCTTATCATAACGAGAAAGCCCCAGTGGCCTCGGGGCGCTATTTCACAACGACACACTAAATTAAAACGATATAAACCGAACATTTCTCTCTGTGTTTTGGGATCATTGACATATTAAACTCAAAGATCTTTTTGCGCCCTTTGCTTGGTAAATTAAAACTGGCATTTTTGATGATCGATTGGTTGGCACAATACAATAAAGTTAATTTAGTTTCAATTTAGATACTTTTATTATTTATGTAAGTACCTATAGTTATTTAATTACATTTTATACAAGCAACACAGGCTACATTATAATAGTAAAAGAGTTGCCGCGGACATAAAAAAATCTAGTATAATTTTCGCGGTTGCAAGTTGCAACGTCCACTGAAGCGCCGTGCAATGCGCGTCCTCAGGCCCATCGTCCCAGAGAGCAGCTAATTGTATACCTTTTTTTCAAATGAAGGAAAAACATACCCTTTGATATGTCACCGTAAGATTGTTAAAACCGTTAGATTATAATCTAACTCGCGAAATTCTAAACTGTCGAAAGATTGTAAACTGTTCAATGTTCTGAGTGTCAATTTTTGAAATATTCATTTTATTTACGTTTTCTTGTCTCTTTCTTGTAGGTTAGGTTAGGGTTCGACATAAATAATCAGGCCGGGCACTTAGGTTTTATCGGGTTTAAATACCTATCAGATTACAATCTATCGAAAAATAATGCGTTAAATTCTTATCTTTCGACAGTTTAGAATTTCGCGAGTTAGATTATAATCTAACGGTTTTTACAATCTCACGGTGACAGATATAATATGATACCAGGTTATTCCGTAAATTGATTCGTATACCAAACGCAAGTAAAAGTAGTAACGCAAGTAATAATAACTACTACAACAGACAGTTTAACGAAAGTTTAATTTCTAAACAAAATTGTCTATCTTCGTTTTTTTATATATCAATGTTTGGGAGCAATATATTTTGGTAATTAGGTAGTTGTGGTGATAAGAATATTATCGTTTTATTTTATTTACTTACTTACTCCTTGTAGAGTTTGTTTTGAAACACCTTTCAATACGTAATGTATGTTAATTTATTTAGATAAGTATGTTTTTAGTGCATAGTTTTTTTGGAAGACTAAAACGCTGGGACCTGGGGTGCTATCTCGTGCGTGACAAAAAAAAATAACCTCTCCCTCTCTCCCTCTTAGTCTTACATAGATTGCGAAGGACAGAAACAGAGTATTTAGGCTTTCATGTAGGCTTAGCAGAAAAGAGCCGCGTCGGAAGCAAGATGTCGCAGGTTCGAATCCCACTCACGAAATTCACAAAATTTTATATTTTTTTAATTATGTTTAATTCTTCAATATATTTATTAAAAAAAAAGTAACTATGTTCTGACGGGGTGTCAAACGACACCACACGGTTTTTTAGCAGACAGACAATCACACTTTCTATTTCGAAAATGAAAATGAAATGATTTATTTCACGTAGGACTTCTTGTGCCACTTTTGATATTAGTCGTAATCTAATCTACCAATATAATGAAATTAATATACAAAAAAATTATGGTTTAGTTTTCAAGCTACGAGTATAAGTGTGACATTAATCGTGAACAGCCTTGTAAAAGCAAACATCCTTGAGTTTACGTGAATTTCTTAAACAAATAACGTTTTTAACACGTCATGCGACCAGCGAACCGCGTAAACTATAGTAACCATAATATTACAAGTTTTTATTTGACTTCATATGTATGTTCGTATGTTTTATAAAATACTAGATGATGCCCGCGATCATCCGCGTGGATTTGTGGAGGTTTTTTGGTTCCCGTGAGAATTCTTTAATTTTCCGGGGTAAAAAGTAGCCCATGTGTTCTTCCAGACTACAATCTATGTGCCAAATTTCATCCAGATCCGTTCAGCGCTTCAGACCATGGAAAAATCTGAAATTATTAATTCCCAAATTGACCCTGCCGGGGATCGAACCTCGGCCCTTACAAGACACCTTTAGCACTCACAACTGCGCCAGGGAGGTCCTCAGTATATGAAGTTGGATTCTAAATAAATGTATGGTTCCATGGAAGTCGTATACTGATAGAGCTGGGTGGTGCCCATGGTTACTTCTCTTTCCTCTCCATGTCTTGTCAAAACTGGTAAAAAAATCATGAACTCATGGGCCATGGCCACTCTATTCTATGTACGTACAAACTAACAAACACACCTCAATGCAATTTCACTTTCCCTTCGATGGAAGGAGACAGAAGATCTGAAGAGAGACGACATAATGCTAAAATAAATCTATAAGTACTAATATTATAATTGCGAAACAATGGATGGATATGTCACCGTAAGATTGTAAAAACCGTTAGATTATAATCTAACTCGTGAAATTCTAAACTGTCGAAAGATTAGAATTTAACGCATTATTTTCCAGTAGATTGTAATCTGATAGGTATTTAAACCCGATAAAACCTAAAAGTAAACCCGATAAAACCCGATAAAACCTAAAATAATACCTATAATACTTGATTGTTTATATCGAACCCTAACCTAACCTACAAGAAAGAGACAAGAAAACGTAAATAAAATGAATATTTCAAAAATTGACACTCAGAACATTGAACAGTTTACAATCTTTCGACAGTTTAGAATTTCGCGAGTTAGATTATAATCCAACGGTTTTTACAATCTTACGGTGACAGATAGATGTACTTTTTTATTCAATCACACCAGAATAGCTAACCGGATCTGGTTGAAATTTAGCACAGAGATAGATTATAGTCTGGGATATATAACACATAGGCTACTTTTTACCCTGGAAAATTAAAGAGTTACCGCGCTAACCATAAAACCTTAATCCAAGCTGGCGAAATCCGAGCATCAGCTAGTGACTCATATATTTTCCTTGTTTTAAAAAGTTGAAAATTCTTTGTTGGTTCAAGCATTGTAGGACGCTAGTACAACAATAAGTAGTATTTTACTATGATAGGTCTAGTTTATCTAGTGATAGTCTTATCTCGTTATCAAGACTCAAGTTCTATGGAGTGACTATTTACTTACAGTCAATGATCTTTTACTAGAAATTATAATAATAGGTATTCTCGTATCTATTTAAAGTATATAATATAATAATTGTTATAGGTACCACTATAGTCCATTAACGTCCCACTGCTGAGCACAGGCCTCTTGACTTCAGGCCCAATTGTCTAAGCAAATCGGTATTTGTGGTACTGTTTGCAACACAATTTCGTGTAAATTTTATAAGATTAATAGCAATAAATACATAATCGTAATCATTTGACAGGTTAGAACGTATTACTCAAACTGCTTATGGAGTTCATACATGCTTTTTGACATGCAGGCTTCTTTGAACTCCATAAACAAGTCGAATTATCCTTTTGACAGACGATTACGATTACGATTTCCTTGCACAATCTGGAGGCTGGGTCAACGTTGCATAATAATCTCAATCGACTGATATGCGATTAATCGAATTAATTGTAGTAGATATGTCACCCTAAGATTCCAAAAATCGTAAGATTATAATATAACTCGCAAAATTGTAAACTGTCGAAAGATTGTAAACAGTTCAATGTTCTGAGTGTCAATTTTTGAAATATTCATTGTATTTACGTTTTCTTGTCTGTTTCTTGTAGGTTAGGTTAGGGTTCGACATAAATAATCAGGTTAGGTTCTATCGGGTTAATATACTTAACAGATTACAATCTTACGGTGACAGATATGATAAAAAAGAGCATTACACAGACTAAACAAGACGATCTAATAACCCATCTATCGTTCAGTAAGGAACGGAAATCTGTACTTATAAAGGGTGTATGGTGGTACAAAAATAACCGTATATTTATTATCGCAGGCGGTTCCTGCCGTGTCTTTGATCTTTTGTAACGATGTATTGAGAAAACATTACTTCATTTGTATTACCCGTTGATGATGTCGATTTGTCTTTTTTAATGTAAACGATGACATAGTTTCTTGTTTTAACCAGCTAGTTAGTGCCCGCGGCTTCGCTCTATTTTCATGAGAGAGATCAGGGCGCAGAACCGACGTCTTTACGTGCTCTCAGGCTTCTTAACTCCAGGCTAGTACTGAGAATTTCTTGTCAGAAAAACTCATTACTTAATTATGGTCCGACCCGGGACTCGAACCTGGATCCTCGTCAATCTAACATGCTAAAGATTAGCCATCTGCGGGTTAAATATTATAGTATACATGTATGCGTAAACGCTGGTCCCTTACTCTCATAGCCCAATGAGAAATGAAATCCGACACGACTGGAGAGAGATCTGGCGCAGGATCGACGTCTTTACGTGCTCTCAAGGGAATGGAGGTTAATCACCGCCAACTTCTTAACTCCAGGCTAGTATTGAGAATTTCTTGTCAGAAAACTCCAATATTGAATTATGACCCGACCCGGGAATCAAACCAGGGTCCTAGTCATCCGCAGTCGACCATGCCAACGAACGACGAATGCAAATGCGAATGCAAATGAGGCGTCATCTCAGTCGATACATATTCAGCGACCCGGCGTGCTTTATCTCAGCTACGTGCGTATCTGGCATAGGTTGACCCGGACTATCTGTTTTATTGCTCTCGAATAGGAGCAACCTATGATTGCATCTTCGTAAATATGCACTACGAAATGCAGAGTGTACTTAGTGACCGATTTCAAAATATAGGTTGATGTTTGATTATTTCCTCATGGATAAAATTTGAATTTAAATTTGGAACGCAAGCATAGAATGATGAACCACAGATTATTTTTAACCGGTTAAAGAAATGGAAGCTCTTTAATTTTTTTTTACTGGCTTGAAGGCTCTGGAAACAAGCATTATATTTTTGCTGCTAAAGCCTATTAAATATCACCACTACAGCCCATTAACGTCCCACTGCTGGGCACAGGCCTCCACTCTCATAGGAGAGATGGAATTAGAGCTTAGACCCACTACGCTGCTCCAATGCGGGTTGGCATGCTTAAACGACTATTATCATGTTAGACGTTGACGTTAGTGACAATAACCGGGACCGACGGCTTAACGTGCTACCCGAAGCAAGAGGATGACTCACTCAACTTCCAACTCCAGGCTGGCACTGAGGATTTCAATACTTAACATTTTATGCTCGACCGGGAATCGAACCTAGGACCTCGTGATCCGCAGTCGACCATGCTAACCACTAGAATAACTTTTAAAAATGCTCGGTTAAAATTGTAATTTACAATTATTGGAAAATAAATGAATATTTAACTTCTAGTTCATTCATTATCATGAAATTCCGCAAAGTAACGCCTGCTTCTATTCATTAATTAATTTTAAATGAAAATGAAAATTCTACAAAAATAAATCAAGGACACAAAACCAAAACCATCCTTTTCAATATGCGCAGATAAAAAAATGGAACGCATTAAAGTTTTTTTTCAATACGTTATTTTTAAATCAAGGCAAAAGATCTAATAATATTTTTTTTAATTCCACAGATCAACGAAAACCAAGTGCCTAAATACGAAGCTAGTGATGTGCCTTGTGTGACAGTGCGTACCAGTGCCTAGTACTAAATATAATATTTTTATATTCATCGTATTTACCAGTGGTATTAGTTATCCGATTATAAACAGTGATATCAGAATGGAGTTGAAAAGGCTGTCTATATGTTTGGCGCTCTTCGTGCTGGCCTACGTTTCACATTGTTCAGGTAATACTTAATTTTTGTTTATGATGTTTTTTTTTATTTTATTTTTTCACTTCAAAAATTGTATTCGGTAGTAACCGAATACAATTTTTGAAGTGAAACTTCTTTAGAAACGTTGTGATTTGAAAATTCGAACACTAAAAAGAGACAAACAAATTCATAATCGGATTTAGCCTGCGAGAGAATGAGATAGAATACAAGCTACTTAAATGTATATACTTTTCTGAAGTTTCACTTCTGCCGTGTGTGAATTGCACACATACACTTTTATATTTAAAAAAATTTAAAGAGACTTCAAGCTCTATCATGTATTACCGCTTAGAGTAGGACTGTATTTCCGCCATATTGTGACGTCATAGCTAGAATTGTATTCAGATTTGTTTTTAGTTTAGTCTCTATTGATTTTGTAAATCTCTATATATGTAGTATGAGTAATCTTTTGATAGCTCTTCACAATCAGCACGTCGTCGTATGATAACACAAACGATAAGAAGTTAGTTAGTAAATGTACAGTTCATTTATTGAAAACTAGCATGATTGAGGTTTTTTGGTTCCCGCGGGAACTCTTAATTTTTTTATACAAACCTTGTCCTGACAATAACGAATACAAAAAATCCAATTGGGTGCAGTCGTTTGGAACTTATGCGCGTACATACATTTCGGCGATTCGTTTTTATTTATATAAAAATATATAATCATATAAAATAATATATAATAATAAAAATATAAGAAGAAAAATATAATACGTACAACCCAATTCGTTAAAACTTCCAAAATATTTCATACTGTAAATTCCAGATTATCGCAGAAGCTTTGATTTGATGTGAACAGACAAGAAGTAAACAGAGAAAATTCCAAGGACAGCTGTTTCTAGCATGTCTATGTTATGTACATCGTTTTTGTCATGTAAATATTTTAAAGATCTGTAAACTTTGAGATGCCAATTGGCTTCAGATTGAGGCACGGTTTTAGTGAGTTGCCTCAAAATAATACTCCATGACGTAATTACTAATATTATACTTATGTGCGAAAGTATGTACGAGTATGTATGTATGTTACGTATTCAAAACCCATCTGTGTAAACGAGATGAAATGTAATTGTTTGTTTAAGTTTGCATGTTTGGATATTTGTTACTCACACTCACTTCACGTCTCAATGACTAAACCGATTTCCCTGCAACTTGGAATGGAGATAGGCTATAACCATAATTAACAAATATGCTTTTATTATTGGAGAATTAAAGAGTTCCCGAGGGAATTAAAAAACCTTATACAACGTACAAAGTCGTGGGCATCACCTAGTAAAACTAAGAACCTTGAGTAAAAAATAAAGCATTACAGTACGAATGACCTATTTTTTTTAATTGTATTCCTCCACGCCCAGTTATTGAGCAGAAATAGTTGTCCTAGTAAAAAATATTAGATGACTAAGTATGACTATTTCTGAAACCGCTTTTCGCTAGATTTTAAATTATAGCAAAACATCGTTGAGTTGAGTCAAGGCCAACTATTTTTTGTCATGAAACTAGCGTGAAAAATGTTGCTTCGGACTGAAGTTATTATGTAGTATTTAGTAATGATAATTACATTATTATGAAAGAGCTGGAAGTTAAATTCGCTATAATCGGCCACAATAGGTAAATCTTTGTGATACAGTGTGTATCAGGTATCTTGCGATGTTCACCACACCACAGAAATCTTCCCAATTAATCTCAACGCACGTTTCACTCCGACACCGGAGCATCTTCAGGAGATGTTGACTCGACAATGCACGATTGTAATGGACGGTTGTACTGTGTTACGGTTACACGGTTTACGTAGACGTTCAGAAATAATATGAATAAAATATCGCTGAAACTATATTTTTTACATTATTTTGCTTTTTGTTTATTAAAAGACACGCTGACCTAAAAATTAAAAAATGTCTTTCTAGGTTCCTAGATTTGTGATCGTGCTGATTTTTTGCAATGGTTCATTGACCACCTTGGTTTTATTATCTAGAATTAATCCAAAAAAGTCTTATGTCCATTTTGTTAGCCTCTCACCGATGCTTTTTTACAATTTCTGTATTTGACCATGGCCGTTTTGGATGTTTTTTTCGCGGTTGACATAATTAGACATGGTTCAGAGTGGTCATAAGAATCCTAAAGCCCAATGCACACTAACAGTGCCGAAGCGCGGCGTTTTATATTTTTAAGTCTACTACAAGTTAGCGATTGACTGCAATCTTATCTCGTGGTAGTTGTGATGATGGACTCTTAGATGGTAGCGGGTTAACCTGTTATGGCCTCGGGGTATATGGCAGATATAATAAACCCACACCCCAACCCTTATCAGTTTCTAATCGGTTTGTTCACGATGTATTCCTTCACCGTTTGCAGCAAGTGATAATATTTAATTTCTTAAAAAGCACCCTTTGAAAAGTTGGAGAGTGCGTGCTCGGGAACAAACCCGCGACCACGTGTAGGATGTTGGGTGTCTTAAACACTAGGCTAACACCGCTTCGCTAGACCTATAATTAAGATAATTAAAAAAAAAATGGAACGCTGGGGCCGTCATGCCGCTTTTTGTTGACTTTCGCGTTTTAGAAATATAATCCTTATTTTAGGAACGTCAAGGTTCGTGACATCAAACTGTCGTTTTGAGTAATATTGCTAAAGTATTGCTTTAAGCGTTGGCAGTATGGCTCCTGATCTCTCTGCCGTCGGCCGTGGACACAGTTCCTAAGACCTTTGCCGTGTCAGTCAATAAGTCACGGCCAATCCGTGGATGTATTGCACTGATTAACATAAATACTTACCGTAGAAAATTGCGAACCGGATGAACTCTGTTATGGCTACTTTCATAAATTTGATGATGCGATAATTTTGAATTTTTTTGGTCTAGCGGTTAGCGTAGTCGATTGCGGATCACTAGGTTCGATTCCCGGTCGGGCATAAAAACTGCTAGGTATTGGGTTTTTCAGTTAAGAATTTCTTAATTCTCAGTGCCTGCCCGGAGTTGTAAGTTGGCGGTGGCGTGCTTTAAGAGCACGTTAAGCCGTCGGTCTCGGTTATTATCACTAACATGATAATAGTCGTTAAAGCCCGCCAACCTGCATTGGAGTAGCGTGGTGGGTCTAAGCTCTAATTCCCTCTCTCCTATAAGAGTGGTGGCCTGTGTCTTACCTACTTTGTTACAAATACAGCTTTCGGATTCAAACCCACGCTGCATATTTTGTTATGACAAATACACTGACAAATTAACCTATTGGCAATTGTTTTTATCTGCTTTAAACAAGACGATATCCCACACGTACTGTATTGTACACCTCCGTGGAAATAAGTGTAACCATACTTTATGATTTAGTGGAGACTGTCCAGATTAAAAAATGTTAGTTTTATTACAGAGTCACACTATCACATTTTTATTTTCTCGTCCGCTTTAAGTTTTGTTCAATTACTTACCGCGGGAAAACGTAAATTTTCCGGGATAAAAAGTAGCCTATGTCACTCTACAAGTCCTCACCTATACCCATGCCAAACATTACGACGATCCTTTTCTTCGTTATTGAAGGATTGAAGGACAAACCAACAAACAAACACTTTCACATTTATAATACTAGTATGACTTTTCATAGTTTTATTAACAGAATAGAATTTTATCTAGACTAACATTGAAATGCTGAAGTGTGTCTGTCTGCTACGCTTTGACGGCCCATCTGTTCAACAGACTTTAATTAAAATTAAATTTTGTACAGAGCTAAAGGTTGGATTCGGGAAGTAATGTTAGGTAGGTAATTACCTAAAATCCAAGCCGTCCAACAAAAAAAAAAAACAAAATTACCTATTATAGTTTATTATTTTAAACATGTTTACTTTTTGCTTCATCATCAAACATCATAATGCATACTAATTAGTTTGAACGGATCGTTTCTCTATAAAAAACCTAATTGTATTTTATAACTCCCGAACGGTACACAAAAAAGCCCTTTGATTGAGTGTGACAGCTGTCACGTTGACAGGAGTGTTTGACATGACCTGTCATCGATAAGGGCTGTCCAACAGAAAAAAACTGGGCCCTGGGCCCTAATCCTCATAATAAGCTCAGATACGTTTAAAAAAAAGTAACATTTAAAACGGGTTGCAAGATGCAACTATCAAGGATTATAGGGTTTTAACACCGAGTAGTAAGGTTGTATGGTTGGTTTGAGGGTTTTAAGGAACTTAGTAAGTAGAGTTTTTCTAAAGCTTATTTTATAATGAACTAGTAATTTCCCGCGACATCATTTACGCAGTAATAGATTATATTTTTTATCAACTACAAAGTTGTTAGTACTTATTCTAAGCCATTGACTGCGATCTCACCTGGTGATAAGTGAGTGCAGTCTAAGATAGTATATTAGACCCATGCCGCTAATCGGTTTCTATACGGCATTGTACCGGAACTAAATCGTTTAGCGGCACGTCTTTACCGGTAGGGTGGTAACTAGCCACGGCCGAAGCATATCAGAGAAAAAGGAAAGTCTTGTACTTTCGTATACTATTAAAACTTTGTACCTTGGACGAATTTACCGTGGGACGCATGATATATCGACCATATTCGCCTTACTCCTCTAGCCGCGAGCTGTGGCAGTTTCGCCATTAATTATAATGTTGTGTTGTCATAGTGATCGGCTTTTTCATGCAATAGTGTCAACAATTGGACAGAAAAATGACAAAGCGCTCTCCCCTCGTCCCGCAAAAGTTAGTCGAATGTGATTTCATACATTTTTCTGACGTTTCCTATCCCGTGTTTATTTCATCCAAGATTTGTACTAATGCCAAAATATCGTGACAGAATCATATAAATAAAGTTCCACCAAATACCTTCCTAATTTCCGCGAAATTTCGGGCAGATATTAATTAGAGGGCCGTGCCTTGTTACAGTTCAAGCACCCCCAATTAATTAGGAACACGCCACGAATGAGGGTGACTTTCCACCAGAGATTGCTACGTCGCTAAGCTACGGATGTGTGTCAAACCCACCATTCCTTGTTTTTTTTATCCACTACAAGTCAGCCCTTAACTACGATCTCACCTGATGTTAAGCGATGATGCGATAAGATGGTAGCTGGCGAACCTGTTAGGTGCATGGCAGTTATATTAAACCCATATCCCTATTGGGTTTCTACACGGCATCGTACCGGAACGTTTAATTGCGATTATCATAGGAGTCCGCAAAGTATCTGTCTGCTTCTATCCATTATTTGTGAAAAGGGCCTAATGTGTGCAAAATAGTTTAGAGACCTAGTTTAGCAAAAATCCAGTCTGAAATTAATTGGAGGACACGTCTTGTCAGGTAGGTACCTAGTTAGGTAAAGTTCAAGCACCCGTCCAATTAATTAGGAATACTACCTGCCTCGTATCAAGACTCAAGAGCCTTATCAAAGCGATACAGGAATATTTAAGTGCCACGGAGGTACTATTTATGGATGTGGTTGTTAACTGGAACCAAGGGGTTTGAATAGTTAGGCCTACTACCGTCACGCCATTTTTTTTCGAAAAAGCGGCCACTCATAGAACCTGTATAAATCAATAGCTGCCAATAATACAAGCAAGTATTATTGAAGACAAAATCTTCTAAAGTGTCGATGATTGATGCAGGTTTTACACAATCGCCCTGCTGTACAGCTTTGATAGCTTATATTTCAGACACTAGCTTTAGATGATTTTACCTTTGATGCCAGCTATGGATTTTTGTATCATATAACAAACCTTCAATGTATACAAAATATATGTCAGTGGCTTTCATTTTTTGGATAGCCACTGATTTTTCTGTGGGAGTAGTGACTCTATCCTTCTCACGTTCTTGGCATAGTTTTCGGCCCAAAAATTTTAAAGTATTAGAAGCCACATCCGCGCGTTTCGTAAATGATTGTAGTATCGTGTTTTGTTGGTGGGAATAAAATGTTTATCGCACACACATAATTATGCGCTTAGCGACGTTTCCACTCGAAAGTACATACGTACGTTCTTACATAATTTACGCTAAGCGGTGCAATAGCCTAGTGGCTGAGACATAGGCCTTATATTTTCCATTGGAAATGGTTATCAGATGCAAATCGCCTGAGACGTATTTTTGGCCATAGCTCTGAGGATTTTTGAAGTGAAAACTTCTTTAGCCGCGTTGACCACTTTTTGGTAGGGGGTAAACTTGTGGATTCGCGTCACCGATATGCGACATGCTCTGCGCCGACATGCTCGCGTTGTTACGAGGACCAAAGGTCTTAAATCAAATTAAAAAACAAAAAATTAAAACATAAAAAAAGATATAAGTATTTTAAATACTTAATCGTTTTCACATCTATCGGCAGTCCCTAGGACTGCTAATTTTTTTTATAAATAAAAGGAACTGAGAATCCAATTTATAAAATACTAGCGCATGCTCGCGACTTCATTCGCGTGGTCTGAGATTTTTTTATTCCCACTGGCACTTCTTAAATCGCGGGTATTTAAATTTCGCGAGCAAACGAAATCGCGGGTATCAGCAAGTAGAATAAAAAAAAATGGCAGTCATAGAAGTGAAAACGAATATTTAATTTTTTGTTTTTATTTTTATTAATTTATTATTTGATTTTATTTTTAGTTAAAAAAAACAACAAGTAAATATTTAAAATAAAAACGAATATAATTAATAATAATTATTTTAAAAATATAAACCTTAAAACTAAGGCATTAAAGTTTAATTACCTACCTACGAATGTATATATGTATATTTGTATTTAAGACTTTTTGTCTTCGTAACAACGCGAGTATGGGGCAGGTGTCGGTGACGCGAATCCACAAGTTTACCCCCTACCAAAAAGTGCTCAACGCGGCTAAAGAAGTTTTCTCTTCAAAAAATAACATTTTTAAGTATTCGTTTAACTTTAAAGTAACAATAAAAATTCATGAATGTAAAGCCGAATTACGCAAGCATTACCCGCTACATACTATACATTACCTCGACGAACAATCGGTCCCATTACAATAAACACAATGGTTCGTTCAGATAATCCGCTCACTCCGATCAATAAATCACTCATTCAACAGTGTACTGACCGAACTGTGCGTGATTGAATACGGTATTACCCTATAGTATAGGGAAATACCGTATTCAATCAGATACTGTGTTAATGTATAGGGCCTATACATTAACACAGTATCACAAAGCGAGGGAGAGAGCCAAGCTGGAAGTGTCCCTGGAAAGAAGCAGGTTACTTTGCGGACGTCCATGATAATGAAGGAACTAGAAGTTTAATTCGCTATATCTAGCACTTGCAGCTTGCGATATGCACGTCACCGCCATAGACGGATGCGGATTGGCATCTCCACATACCTTTGAGAATATTATGGTATCAGCTTCGTGAGGAAACCTGCATGCCTGTAACATACAATCAGCAAATAAATATTATGATTATGCCTGAGAAGGTGATTTCCTTTACCATAATAGAGCAAATGATTTCTGAACGCAAACTCTAAGAAGAGCGTGCGCGTGGATCGAACGATGTTTCCTCCACCGTTATAGCAAATGATATTTCATTTCTTAAGATATTTGAATACAACTATACTGAAGTACCAGGCGAGATCGCAGTTAAGGGCTAACCTGTAAAAATTATGTTATACTAGATGATGCCCGCGACTTCGTCCGCGTGTACAAAGATTTTTGATTCCCGCCGGAACTCTTGAATTTTCCGGGATAAAAAGTAGCATATATCTTTTCCCGGGATACAACCTATCCCTGTACCAAATTTAATCAAAATCGGTTGAACAGATTTTTTTCCCGTGGGAACCCTTGAATTTTCCGGGATAAAAAGTAGCCTATGTCCTTCCCCGGGATACAACCTACCCCTGGTCCAAATTTCATCAAAATCGGTTGAAAAGGTGGGCCGTGAAACCGTAGCAGACAGACAGATGGACAGACAAACAGAAACACTTTCGCATTTGTAATATTAGTATGAATCTAGTCAATGACCATTACTTATGATTATGATATGACTAAGCCATAAGTCAAACTCAAATGTAAGATAAACATAACCTTATGATGTTCATAACAACTAACACGCGAGATTACAAAACGAATTAGAATATTGTGCAACGATATCGCAATCAGCTGGTTGAGCGAGGGAATGTCGTATAACTTGTTACTTCTTAATAGTAGGTACCAGTTTAAGTTTGAGTACCTTTGGATTAAGTTTTAACTGGTTACTAAGTTTTAGTTTTTTAAGATTTAGGACCACTTGCACGAGGTATATTGTTTTTTTTCATTATATAGGCCAGCGCTTGGCTGCAATCAGACTTGATTGCAAGTGGTGATGCAGCCTAAGCTGGAGCACGCTTGACTAGAAGATGCCTATTCACTCTTCATCCCTGGAATAAATTAATCATAAATCCTGGTTTGGAATGAACTAGAGTTAGATTCCCTCGACCATTCAAAAGTAGTTTTGTAAAGTACTTGTCAGTCTTTTTGAAGTTTATATTTTGTTTTTTTTAATTTTTCAAAGACCAATGAAGCTTCTCCTGGCGTTTTCTATGTACCCTGTAGTTTCTCGGTAAACACGAAAAGAAACTATTTGGCCAAGGTAAATAAATTCCTGTAAGTGTATAGTATTTACGTATTCTTCAACAGTAAAATTAATAAAATTCCACAACCTATTTTAGACTTGCCTTTACACAAATTTAAGATATCCATCAAAAGTGTCCGCACTTTGCTAAAAAAGCTTACTTATTACCTACTTATTAATAATCTTTTCACTTTTGATGGACTTCTTAAACTTATGTAAAGGAAAGTCTAAAATAGTTTGTGGAATTGTATTAGAAAATAGTGTACGCTCATTACCACCAACAACTTTTGGACTTCACGAGCCTATTGCGATTCCTAGTTTGCCAATGATACAGATCGCTCGAGAATGAACATCCTTGATAATACCTGGGCCGTGAAACAATACCTATTCTATATTAAATGATAAGCCATTGTTGTGTGCGGCTTGGCTAATACGGTATTCATTGAGTAATCTAAAACCAGTTGCATCCGATGCATTCTAATTCAGAGGAAGTTGGATGCCAATCCTTAAGCTAATCGCAGATTGAAAGAAAGAAAATCCATTACAGCCTATTAACGTCCCACTGCTGGGCACAGGCCTCCATTCTCATAAGAGAGAGGGAATTAGAGCTTAGACCCACCACGCTGCTCCAATGCGGATTGGCGGGCTTTATCGACTAATATCATGTTAGTGATAACAACCGGGACCGACGGCTTAACGTGCTCTCCGAGGCACGGGGGTGAAACACCGCCAACATCCAACTCCGGGCTAGCACTGAGAATTTCTTATTTGAAAAACTCAATACTTAACAATTTTTATGCCCGGCCGGGAATCGAACCCAGGACCTCGTGATCCGCAGTCGAGTAAGCTAACCGACGAAAAAAAAGAAAATTACCAAGAAAGATATTGTTTTTTATTTAATCACTACATGGAGTTTTAGACTAATAGGAATGATGAAAACTCAATAAAATCAGCAACTCTTAAAAACGCTATTCTAGTACGGAAGTTGTATGAAATTCGTAATTGTGACGCTATTCAGCAGAACTTAAAAACGCTATTCTAGTACGGAAGTTGTATGAAATTCGTAATTGTGACGTCGTCAAATTACAACGCTCTTTTTTTCTTTAATCTATATTATAAAATGTTATTAAACTTAAAACTAACCGAGGATATGAAATTTAGGTCTTTTTGAAGACCCTCTATTTAATAATCAGTTAGAAATAATTTATTTTAGATATAGGCGTCATCCCTATTAAATTAATATTAAATAGGTGATATTGTGACCAAACACAGGCCTCAGCATCACGCTACAGCAGGCTGCAATGGTGGTTTTCAGTAAAAACCCTTATTGTAAGTGAAGTCACGGATGGAACTATGAATATACTAGCTTATGCCCGCGACTTCGCCTGCGTGGATCGAGGTTTTTTTAGTTCCCGCGAGAACTCCTTAATTTCCCGGGATAAAAAGCCTATGTGCTATTCCAGACTATAATATACCTCTGTGCCAAATTTCAGTCAGATCCGTTCAGCCGTTGGGGCGTGATTAAGTAACAAACATCCATACATCCATCCAAACTTTCGCTTTTATAATATTAGTAAGATGAGTGCAGTATGTATTCTTATATTTTTTTTATTCAAAACCTTAAACCACGCGGATGAAGTCGCGGGCATCATCTAGATTCTAGCCTATTATAATATTCTGTGATTTTGTCTTGTGCCTTTTGTTTTAATCTATGAACTCTGTAAAATGGTTCACTTTTGGCTTGTTTTGAAGCCCGGAAGACGCTTATCAGCAATTTCATAACAAAGATAAAAAATTTCTTCGGCCACTACTACGATACAAAGTTGTAGACGTATCGACTAACGAATTATGATCGAGATGTCGAAAATGGAAGAGAACACGGTTATTAGCACATATTATGACTGTAATTCATCTTTTAGGGTTTTTATAGTTGTTGTGATCAGACATTTTCAATTGCTTAGCTCTTGCTTTACTTGATGGTAAATTCAAAGCCAAAATTGGTTATTTTGGTAATAGGCAGAGATTTAAAACGATGTATCAGAGCTCAACGCTAAACACTATGATAAACAAAAGGAACACTTGCCTGATAATTTAATTTTTATAATTTATTTTTTTAATAACAAATTTAGAAAATAAATACTATTCCTATCAATTGATGAGAGGTTAGCTTGTAATTTTGAAGATTTCACTTTACCAGACACTTATTGTATAATATTATTGTTGTTTTAGTCGTTTTATTTCCTTTTATGGTGTACTTACATTAAAGTATTTATACTTATACTTACTTTACACTTTTCCTATATCGAGTTCCACTAGTAGAAGGTTCGATTAATACCACTTGCGACACAACAGCGTCGCCTCAGTAGGGTGTTTGCTTAGGACTTACCAGGGAACATGCGACAAACATGCTTTATCTATTAACTGGAGAGCATGTTACACTTACTATACTAGACATACTCATATCTATATTTACTCGGTTCCTTCGCAATTAATACTAACTACTAGCTGATGCCCGCGACTTTCTCCGGGTGGATTGAGTTTTTTTTGGTTTCAGCAGGAACAAAAAAAAAAGTAGCTCCGGGACAAAATTAGCCTATATGCTATTACAGAATATATTCTATCTATGATCCGTACAGCCTTTCGGGCGGGATTGTATTTTGGGACTTTATAAGTTCAGTTTCTCTGGTCTGGTCTGGTGGTTAGTTACCACTCTACCGGCAAAGATGTACCGCCAAGCCGATTTAGCGTTCCGGTACGAAATGCCGTGTAGAAACCGACTAGGGGTACGGGTTTTATACAAAACTGCCATACTTAACAGGTGAGCCCGTTACCATCTTAGACTGCATCATCACTTACCATCAGGTGTCATCGCAGTCAAGGGCTTTCTTGTAGTGGTATAAAAAAAGTGCCAAAACGCAAAATACATAGAAATGCTTTTTATTGATTAGAGTCAATGAAAACCTGCGTCATGCGAGCTAATTGCTGAGCAAAGAGAAATGGTGACGCATTGTTGAAAATACTCGAGCTCTTTGCTCAGCCGGTTTCTCCCCAGAGACTCCACCCCCACTGGGGTTATGCGACTAATGTCACTGAAACTTCCGTATATTTTAGAAGATCAATTCTTTATGGCAGGATAAAACACGTGGAACGCAAAGCTGGAAAAATCTAACGTGACGAAAAAGCGTTAAACCCGGTCTCCCTCCCTCTAGTATAGATAAAAATACCGGCCAAGTGCGAGTCGGTCTCGCGCACCCAGGGCTCCATACAAACTTGTAGTAAGTTTCAAATTATTTGTATTATATTATGATGTAATTAAAAATGTATACTTTTCGCAATTTTTCCTTAATCTGTGCTTTATGACGTTCCTTGTACCAAATTTAAAGATTCAAGAGAGAGTTCACGGGAAGTACCCTGTAGGTTTTTGCGAGTATCGATTTGCAGCTTGAATGGCTGTATCTTTTGATTGCGTTGGCTTAACAGTTTGATTTTTTCACAGCTCCAAGGGACGGTAGACTTGAGTATTTGATATGAATTTCAGATTGATAACTCCAAGCGTTCTTGAGAAGACGGGCCTTGACAGACAGACCGACTACAAAGTGATCCTTTAAGGGTTCCGTTTTTTCCTTTTGAGGTACGGAACCCTAAAAATGACAAAATAGCTGTAGGTGATTATGTGAAATATTTTAGTTAGTGCTGGGCATTTTTGACATTTCCAAATTTTGAGTTTCGTATCACATACTGTAAGTAGCTAAAAAGAGTCGCGTCGTAAGCAAGATATTGCCCGTGCAAATCTCGGAAAATTCAAAATTTCTAAATCAATATTTTTTAAATAGATTTTAATTTAACTTAATTGAAGTGAAAACTTCATAAGGCGAGTTGACCACTTAAAAAAAAATAGAATAGCGAAAGTATATCGTATGTACATTATACAGCCATAATGCAAACTAATCTCACCTAGATAGTCCTCGGTTAAGTATAAACTTAGGCAATCATAATGTTCTTAGTACTAAGTAGGTACCAAATAAGTAAGTAAGACTATTACACTGCACTTTTCACAGGGACCATTACACTTGAATCAATGTAGTGTAATAAGATTAAAGGAGAAGGGTCCCTAAATGTGCTTGTTCCCTATTATTGCTGTGTAATAAGCAACGGTCGAACTAGCGGCCACGCCCACCCTTACCACAGGGTCCTGTAAAAAGTCCAGTGTAATATGCCTATAAGTAGCAAGGCACAAATTAGAAATGCTTTTTATTGATTATAGTCAATGAAAGCCTGCGTCATACGAGCTAAGTGGTGAGCAAAGAGAAATGGTGACGCAGTGCAGAAAATACACGATCTCTTTTTGCCCAGTCGGTCTCTGGGGCACTGGAGTACTACGACTGAATAGCCACCACTACAGCCCATTAACGTCCCACAGCTGGGCACAGGTCTCCACTCTCACAGGAGAGAGGGAATTAGAGCTTACGATTCTTGGCTGGCTTTTACGATTATTATCAGATGTTAGTGATAGGAACCGGGCCCGACTGCTTAACGTGCTCTCTGAGGCACGGAGGAAACGAAAGGGTCACCCATCTAGTTACCGACTTGGGTCAACGCAGTCGACTGCAAAGTGTTGTCGCAACTCTACCCTCAAAAATACTACCCTGTACACACACAGTCTATGGAGTTTGCACAGTGTATGGACTGAGCTTATAGGCTACTAGCTGATGTCCGCGACTTCTATGTTTAGTAGGTAAGTATAGATAGTGTAGATAGCTATACTCTCACCTTCGAACCACTCTGTTCTTGAAGCTCTTTGGAAAGAACTCACTTGCATTTTGCCCGATGACACATGTGCTATGTACAATAGCGTACAGTTCTAAAACAAACGATGCCGAGCGAAAGTTGTTTGTTTTGCTTGCTGTTCCGAAATTTCTTTTGCCAATATCTCCCATTTTTACTTGTCACAACAACTACAACAATTAATCCACACTAGTATTATAAATGCGAAAATGTGTTTGTATGTCTACTACACTTTAACGACCCATATTTTCAACCGATTTTGGTGAAATTTGGTAAAGAGGTAGTTTAGATCCCGAGCTTCTTTTATCCCGGAAAATTAAGGCGTTCAAAGTACTGTCAAATTAAAGAACAAACCAAGAAACCAGCAAACCAACTAACAAATTAACTAACACATTTTCGCATTTATAATATTAGTATGATATCCTGTCATAATTGGAAACTTTCCCCTAATGTGGGTTATGGTGAAGAGTTTTACCCCATTTGTTATTCTAAATCCCCGTTAAAATTCATATGTCTGTTCGTTTGTTCCCTCGTTAGGCATATTGTTTATATTACACGCACATAATTCTATTTTTTCACCGATCGCTTTGACGCCATATTGTTTTGTTTGGAATGCGCATGCGCAGCTGTTTAGGGCACTTTTTAGTAACTGCACCTTCGAAATTAAAGAAATCTTTTAGGGTTCCGTATTTGTAGTGGAAAAAAAATTCGGTCAAGTGCGAGTCGAACTCCCAAACGAAGGGTACCATCGTCCAAGATTTAACACTAAGTTTATTGTATGGGTACCCCCCTTTAATTTTTTATTTTATTTTCATTATTTGTTGTTATAGCGGCTAGAGACATACGTAGCTGTGAAAATTTCAACTGTCTAACTATTAGGGTTCATGAGATACAGTCCGCTGACAGACAGACAGACAGACAGACGACGGTCGGATATGGGAAGCTTACTATTGGGGTCCCATTGGCACCCTTTGGGTACGGAACCCTAAAAAATATGTACTCTTTTACAATATGCAGGGCGTGTCATAGGTATAGTTCAGATTTTGGGTCAGATTGAAATTCAAGGCGAAATTGTTATATCACTGTTGTAATTGATCAATGAATAGCAATGTAGCTCGCAACTATTTAGAAATTGAATGAATTGACTATCAAGACCACCTTAGTGTAATGTCAAAGTCATTGTCATTAATTGTTTTGTCTTTTAAAGCCTGCGATACGATACGATGATACGTTATGTCGTTGCGATAAGAAAATTATTGTTAATAAAGCGTGAATTGAGATTAAGAGTGACTAAGAACTTTTTACTTTAAGAACAGAAAAAAAGGTGTGTTCAAACAGAGAGAGGCAATAACGCGGCAGCAATTCGCGGCTTTGTAGGACATAATTATTTTTTCGCGCCCTAGCAAGGACTTAAAGGTGTGTCCAATCATAGAGCGGCAATTGTGCAGCAACACGTAGCGTTTGCAGAACACAATACTAGGGTGCATTAGTGAAGGACTACCCACGAATGTGCACTCGGTCCTGCCGCTCCATGCAATCTGCGGCTACGTGCTGTAATGCGTCGTCTGTAATGGGTCTAGTCGCTAGACCTTAAGGCCCCACTTGAGATGCACGGAAAGGCGCGGCATGTAGCGGAAAATATTATTTGTAGAGTTCGTACTAGGCCGCGTAGCGTATTTTTTTTTATCCACTACAAGTTAGCCCTTGACTGCGATCTCATCTGATGGTAAGTGATGATGCAGTCTAAGATGGTAGCGGGCTAACCTGTTAGGGGCATCGCAGTTATTATTAAACCCATACCCCTATTCGGTTTCTACACCGAGGCCGAAGCCTCCCACCAGGCTAGACCAGGGAAAATTCAGAAATTATAAATTCCCAAATTGACCCCGCCGGGGATCGAACCCGAGACCTCCGCACGCTAAGACAACAACGCTACACACTGCGCCACGGAGTTCGTCGATTGCATCTGTGTGTCGGGTCGCAGTAAGCCGAGCTCCATACAAGCTCAAACAAAGGACACTTGCCGCTACGTGCCTCCGCCTCTGTAGTGGGGTTCGATCTTTACAGCTATGCGTGGCGGACGACCAATAACAGCGCGGCATTCCGTGCGATGTTTAGACACACCTTAACGAAAATGAAGGGAAACTTGTTGTGAATCATTTGATGGGTGGAGATGAGATAAAATTGATACTGTCCATATTTTATTTTATTCTATTTGACTAAATTGTCGTTCAATGTAAATACCCAAAAAGTAGGTTAGTAGTATCTACTGAGTTTAAACGCTAACAATGACAATATAATTGTTTTCCGGGTTGCGAATTCATTCTCAAGGTTGAAAGTTGAAGGATATAACCTATCCTTATTAAATATGTAACAAATAAAACAATTGATACGTTTGGCTGGGACTTAATACTTTACGTTTAGAGAAATTAAATATCAGTTGCTTTAAACACTGAAGGAAAACACACAGAAAACATGCATGCCCGAGAGTTCTTCATAATTTTCTCGAAGGCGGGTGAAGTCTGCCAATGCGCACTTGGCCAGCGTGGTGGACCAAACCCTTCTGATCCCGTAAGAAGACTCGTACTCACTAGTGAGCATTTTAATCATATTTACTGCCTCGTTCGTCTAGTGGTTAGCATTTTCGACTGCGGCCGACGAGGTCTCGGGTTCGAGAAAAACCCAATAATTGCAATTGTTGGGTTTTTCTGACAACAAATTCTCGGTACTAGCTCGAAGTTAGGAAGTTGGCGGTATTACACCCCCGTGGTTCGGAGAGCACGAAAAGCCGTCGGTCCTGCGCCTGATCTCTCTCCGGTCGTGTCGGATTTTCCGTCCCATCGGGCTATGAGAGTAAAGGAACAGAGAGTGCACCTGTATTTGCGCATATCCACTGGTGCACTGTAATATATCCCGCGCAGATGGCCAATCTCTCTGGAGATTGGCCGCCGTGGCCGAAATTCGGTCGGGAGGACATTATTATTCATATTATAAATTAAAAAACTTAAAGGTGTTCCGAACTTGTTTTCGACTCATTGACCGCTTCAAAATCTCACCCTTGACAATATTTAAAACCACTTCCGTTCTTCCAGCTGGCTGAGTTACCGGTTACCCCGTCAACCCCACTAATTACCCCCGTCACTATACCAAGTGTGACAACATGATGACAGATTTAGTTAATACGGGCATGAAAAAAAGCAACGCGTCACGTTATAAATAACTTTCATTATTATTTCTTGTAAATAAAACTTGCATTATTTATAGCGATCGTAACAAACCTAATTTAAAATAATAATAATTTCAAAAGTATTATAACAATCTAGCCAGGCTATTTGACTAATATGTAGTTTTACTAAGCTTTAAGCGTTACCAATATTATATGGTACAATATGCAAGGAAAATACTATGTTAGGACCGAAACGCACAAATAAAATATTATTATTTTAATTAATTTATTAATAATTTTATCTATTTTAACAAGAAAGACTAAGATACGTCATTGGACAATTTCTTAAGATATAAGAACTGGGACGCTTACCTCCGCTAGGTTACAATACAGAATAGGTACGGTTACACTCGAGAAATAGACCGCAATCTCCATGCTCTCCTTAACTTAAACTTAGGAAAAATGTAGGCCCGAACAGAACCGATTCTTGTCTATTTTAGTAGTGCCTGTTCAATATTTCCATCACCCGCACAGCGGGTCACAACACTAAATAATATAGGTAGGTACTATTAACTTGTACAATCACCATCAATCAACCTATACCGTTATGCCGAGAAACCGCATTACCATTTATCGCCGATGCAAATCTGAGGGACTGTCGAGGATCTACCACCCCAATAATAATATACTGTAGGCTTACCGGTATTATATTAAAAATACAGTTATGTTAGACGTCCCTAAAATAAGGATTATAATTGTGTAACAAAAGCGTCAACTATATTAAAATAATACTGCTTTTTAAGCGATGGTAGCAAGCCCTCTGTCACTTCCGAATAACACCATGGGTTTTGGAGATCAATAGGTTTGATATATAAAAACCATTGGTGCCGATAAAATGACGGATATACAGATATCTACATCCTTTCGCCTTACTGGTTTAAACTTACAATTATCTATACTAATATTGCAAATGCTAAAGTTTGGATGGATGGATGTTTGTACTTGTGTGGATGAATGTTTGGATATTTGTTACTCAATCACGCCAGAACAACTAAACGGATCTAAATAAAATTTGGCACAGATATAGATTATATTCTGAAATAACACTTAAGCTACTTGTTATCCCGAAAAATTAAAGACGAAGCGGACGAAGTCGCGATCATCATCTTCTTGATAAAATTACCTTTTTTAAGTTAGCTCCTAAAGTTTTTTTAGGTCCGACAATTTTTCACTAAGTAAACAATACAATTGAACTAAAAGCTAGATAGCCTAACCTAATTACTATATAAATCATCCCGCATAGAATGGTGGATTCTTTGCGCAAAAAATGAGTCGGCCCTTCTGTCACCAGATAAGGCGGTGAAAAAATTAAAAAAATACATATTAAAATTGAGAGTTTCATTCGTTATTGGCCAGACTGAAAAATACTGCTACCAGGAAGACAAAAAATGAACGTGCATAAATAAAATTACGGTTCACGCTTGACCGTTGAGTTGCGTCGCTGATTCATGCCCGAGGAATGCGTGTCGAATGCATGCTTGAGGGAGAGTGCACGCATATACATTGCATATATTATTATACATGAGGCTAAAACATGAGGAAAGTTTTTGAAAGGAAGGAAAAGGTATCACGATATATTTGACGACCTCCCTGACGCACTGTTGTCTTAACGTGGGAAGTCCCGGTTTTGATTCTCGGTAGGGTTAATTTGGGAATTTATTATTTCTGAATCGCAGTCAAGGAATAAAAAAATATCCTACTTTTTATTTTTTTACTCTACCTACTACACCTTAGCCCCTTGATTATGATCGATGGTAGCCCTCTAACAGGTAGGGGTATTGAAGTGGTATAGAATTCCTCAGAGTTAAAAATTCGTCTATTATCAATTCTATAAACAAACTTGTCTATGGGCATTCTCTGCACGTATCATGGTATCTACGTGTACGCGCGCCGCCGCATCAAATATTTATCCGTGCGGCGCGTACAACAAATATTTGTCACGAACAGCGCTTACTTTTGTCTTTTTAGAACCCCCGTTCCTTCTGGTGGTAGATGTTATCCGCTTAGGTATGCAGGGCCATCGTCCGTGCACACAGAGTAGAGGTATAGAAGCGATGGATGATTTTTGATGTGAAAACTTCTATAGCCGCGTTGAGCACTTTTTGGCAGGAGGTAAAAATTGCTGAAACGCGTGACCGACACCTTCGTCCGTGACCGACACCTCGCGTTGTTACGAAGACAAAAGGTCTTAAATATAAATATAGTACATTCGTAATTCAACTGTGAAGATTTTGTCGCAAAATCTTCACTTCACAATCGTGCATTGTAGAGTCAACATCTCCTGAAGATGCTCCGGTATCGGAGTGAAACGTACGTTGAGGGTATTTTTGAGGGTTTATGAGATACGCACTGTACCTACCACATAGATTTGCCTTCTGTGGCGGATTATAGGGAATTAAACTTCTAGTTTCTTCATGATTATAATTGTTTCTTTATAACTTTCAAGCTGATGTCCGCGACTTCGTCCGCGTGGTTTAAGTTTTCTTTAATTCCCCCGGGAACTCCTTAACTTTCCAGGATAAAAAGTATACGTCACTCTCGAGGTCCTCAACTATACCCATGCAAAAATCACGTCGATCCGTTGCTCCGACGTGGCGTGATTGAAGGACAAACCAACAAACCAATAAACCAACAAACAAACACACTTTCGCATTTATAATATTGGTATGTTAAGTATGATTTATAATGAAAACAATCTATGTAACTATGCAAATAACTATAACAACGAGGATCCCTCTATGAATTTCCATTTCTACGATCCTCGAAGGCAAGATAGCTGGAAAAAGATCACCTGGACGATCGAGAAGGAAGTGGTTCGTCTTTATAGGGGAGGGGACTCGACATAAGTATCATACTTAATATTATAAATGCGAAAGTGTGTTTGTTTGTTGGTTTGTACTTCAATCACGCCGCAACAGAGCAACGGATCCAACTAACAGAGGAAGTGATTTTTGGCATGGGTATAGTTGAGGACATAGGCTACTTTTTATCCCGGAACATTAAGGAGTTCCCGGGGGAATTAAAGAGACCTTATACCAGGCGGACGAAGCCGCGGGTATCTGCTAGTGCAGAAATAAATATAAAGATAATTTTCCGGCAAATTACGGCGTTTCCCCCGGTAATTAAAAAAACCGACGAAGTCGCGGGCATTATCTATATTAAGTAGATATTAGGTATGAAACATGGATTGACTGTTGCCTCTATCATAATATTAATATGCAGTTGCACATGGGATCATGGAGGTCATCATTAAAATCAAACCACGTATGGTGCAGTATTCCATGGAAACATCATATTACGATCATTTGTCACTGTCAAGCGCAACGTAAGCTGTAACGGTCTGACAGTTGATTATGACCGTGTTATCCAGGGAACGTTGATTTTTAACCGGTTTCTAAGTATAGTCCGCACACGAGCTCCGATGAATCAGGGTCTGAAGAAACGACGGCTGTACGCCACCCCCGATCATCGCTCCATATCCAGTTCGCTCCCAGTTCGCTCCCAGCAATAGTTTCAAACTTGATGTGTGTAATTATGCGATAGCAGTATTGTTGGGCACTTTAAACAACTCTTGGCCATTACTTTAACATTCCATAGGATTCCTCGGAGCTCGCGCGCGGACTATAAGTGCCCTTTATAAAGTACTAGCGGTCCGCCCCGGCTTCGCACGTGTCAGTCATCATAATAGTCCATACATAATAATAGCCAGTCGGTACTGGGCAGTACATCGGATTTTACATTACCGCTGCGATATCTCCGCACTGCCGGCCGCCCCGATTTCTAGTGCGCGTTAATTTATTTGTATAATATCTTCTAAGATATTCATCTGAATTAAATGGTGTCAAAGGCGAATTTGGTCTATAATTAATACTTAAGATGACCAACCATTTTATTTTGATAAGGATTAATACAAAGTCAGGAAAAACACCTTCAAAAGTAAAGCTTTGTTTTGGACCAAATTTTAAATTCATAAAAATGGTTATTATGAGACAACCTCAAAAGATAGAAATATGCTATCGAGGACTGTTTTTAAGAACTTTTTGCGAGGAACAATTTCACCAAAAATGTTTTCGTGTAACTTTTACTATTTACATAGCAAACGCCACGGAAGATCTCAGATGAGACGATTTTTTCCGACAAAATCCACATTATTGCAATTTTTCGTAGAGAACTCTATTTTTTGAAAATAAAATATGGCCTATGTCACTCGCTGATAAAGTAGCTTTCTATAAGTGAAAGAATTTTTAAAATCGGTTGAGTAGTTTTTGAGATTTTCCATTACAAACAAACAAATCTTTCCTCTTTATAATATTAGTTTTCACCAAAAATGTTTTCGTGTAACTTTTACTATTTACATAGCGAACGCCACGGAAGATCTCAGATGAGACGATTTTTTCCGACAAAATCCATTTATTATTGCATTTTTCGTAGAGAACTCTAATTTTTGAAAATAAAATATGGCCTATGTCACTCGCTGATAAAGTAGCTTTCTATATGTGAAAGAATTTTTAAAATCGGTTGAGTCGTTTTTGAGATTTTCCATTACAAACAAACAAATCTTTCCTCTTTATAATATTAGTTTAGATTAGGTACTAAAGTCAAAGTTAGGTAAGTAAGTAAAAGACTATAAACTATTTTTTCTATCCGCTTCTCAGACATATTTAAATGAGTGTCACATTTTTCGTAGTTCCTACAATCGCCCGCATGATCATTTGATAAGAAAGAGTCGCGTTTAGTTAAACATAGTAAATTATAAGCCTGTTTAAATATATTCGGTCTGAGATATTCAACATTATATTGTAGCAACAGATGGGATAGCAATCGAAAGTTAAACCTAAGAAAAGAGTCAATTTGGCTAGTTTTTCCCTCCACTGTTAAAATGATTTTTTTAACAGTGGGATAAACAATTATCTAACTTAAAACTAACCGAGGATGTCAATTTTAGGTCATTTGGAAGACCCTCTGTGTAATAATCATTATGAAATAATTTATTCTTGACATAGGCATCATTCCTATTTACAACCATTTTGAAAGATAAGGAAAAATACGAGTATTTTTCGATAGGTTCTGAAAGGGTTTTGAACTAAAATGTTACAAACTAAACTTAAGTCAAATTATTAAAGAGAAACATTAATATCAGTTGTGTTAAATAGTTCTAAATGGAACCCCCGCCCTTTCCAACTGCATAAATAAGAAAGAGACGGGTACGACAAAGCGTGGGAAAGGAATTCTATTTTATTGCTCTATTGTTTATGTTATTGTCTATGCCACGTCGCCATATTGGTTTTAATTGGGTGTTAAAGTGGCGACGATATAACAAGCTTCATTTCTAATCCTGCGTGAGGTGTGAAAAAAAAGGACAAATGATGTGTTATATCGGTAAAACCGAGGCTATTTATATCGATAAACTAAAATACAAGTTCAGAAGAGCACGAAACCAAAAACAGTCCGTTTTTGGTTTTTGGTTTCCGTTTCAATCCTATTAAAGTTAATTAAAATTCAATACACTCATCTAGGAAGAATATTAATATTTTAGGAATAATGTGATTTTAGTGATGTCTGTATTCCTTGATATCGATAAAATGCATATTTAATATTATAGTTCGTGAGTGTGTCTGTCTGCCTATCTGTAGCCTTTTTACGATCCATCTGATTGACCGAATTTGATGAAATGTTTGTACAGACGAAGTTTGCACTCTAGAGACGGACATAGGCTACATTTAATCCCGGTAAAGCAAGCAAGAAAAAGAATGAAATTTCGAAAACCTGTGGGAATCCATGGGATTTAAAAAAATCTTAAAACTGCGCGGACGAAATCTAACTCGTCCTAGGTGAACGACAAGCGTGGCAATGCGACGCGACGCGACAGAAAAAACGGTAGCTGACCCTCCACGTGGCCGGTTGCCTACGTTTTCGCGTAGATGAGTTTGTAATAATTCATAATTTTTATTTCGCCATATTGTGAATTATGAATTATGTTATTTTCTATGGAGTCATATCGCGTCGCGTTGCGTCGCATTCTTCGCTCACCTAGGGCAACGAGTCAAATTTAGTCCGCGCGGTTGTAGGATTTCTAAATATCCATATTTTTAATCACCATCAAGTAGCTAAAATATAAATACGCCAACGTCTAACAATTTATTTTGATGAAACCAATTTAATTTAGCTAATAGATACCTCGAATCGATATTCATCAGCCAATTTCCCTCGAATATAGATGTTACAAATAAATATTCGAGGGGCGATGCCCCTATACCAATTTATTTTAGCATTGCAAATTGTAGTCGCCATTTTGAAATGGGAATAATATTGATATTATACTTATTTTAGTTTAGGTCCTTATTGGACGACGTAGTTTATTGCATATTTGACATTATTTTATATCTGATCTCAGTAAGATTTAATCCGTACAAATATTATAAACACGAAAGTGTGTCTATCTGTCTGCTACGCTTTCACGGCTCATTCGTTCAACCCATTTTGATGAAATTACAGGGGTAGGTTATATCCCGGGGAAGGATATAGGGTACTGTTTATCCCGGAAAATTTAAGAGTTCCCGCGGGAATCAAAATATCCTAATCCAGGCGGACGAAGTCGCGGGAATCATCTAGTACTTAAAGAGGAGGCTTCGGCCGTGGTTAATTACCACCCGACCGGGAAAGTCGTACCGCCAAGCGATTTAGCGTTCTGGTACGATGAAGTGTGGAAAATAAGGATAACTTACATACCCATAACAGGTGTGTAGTAGATTTACTCGACTATTCAAAAGCACTTGTCAAAAACACCTTGAATAAAAAAGATTTAAATTTGAATTTGAGCCAGTTAGAGTTAGCCATCTTAGAGTGCATCATCACTTACCACCAGGTGAGATCACAGTCAAGGGCTAACTTGCAGTGGATAATAAAAACTGATGACGCTAGATCGTTGTCTGCTAAGAGACATTTATCTGCGATTCGCTTGAGAACTAAAACGCCGGCATTTTAAAATTAGGTTAATAGCTGACTTAGGTCAAAGGCGGGGAAAACGGTTTAGAAAGAAAAACTAGGGCGACATCTTTATGACGTAGTTCAAACGAAACAGGATTTCTAAAGTCTGTTCCAGTCTGTAACTGCCTCGTAGGTCTAGTGGTTAGCCAGTTCGACCTCGGCCGACGAGTTCCCGGGTTCGAGTCCCGGGTCGGGCCATAATTAAGTATTGGGTTTTTCTGACTAGAAATTCTCAGTATAGCCCGGAGTAGGGAAGTTGGCGGTGTTACAGACCCGTGTCCCGGAGAGCACGTTAAGCCGTCAGTCCCAGTTATTATCACGAACATGATAATAGTCGTCAATGGCCGCCAACCTGCATTGGAGCAGCGTGGTACCCACCACTAAGGTCTTAGTCCCTCTTTCCTATGAGAGTGGAGGCCTGTGCTCAGCTGTGGGACGTTAACAAATTCATCCGCGTGGAATAAGTTTTTTTTTATTCACGCGGAAGCTTCTTAATTTCCCGGGACAAAAAGAAGCCTATGTCGTTCTCCACGTTCTTAACTAAATCCATGATAAAATCACGACGAACCAACAAAAATCAAACAACTCCTAATTAATATTTAAAATTGTATGGTGTAAACTGTAAAGGATAGATAGATAAAACTCTTTATTGCATACAATTTTTATGTGCAAATAATGCTTGAGGTAACTAACGTATTTAATTTGATAAGAATAATTATAATATCGTAGCCTCTTGGATTACCACCAAGCATATCCGTCAAAATAGTATGTAGGGATACTGATATTTATTTAAAATAATACATTGAGTTTTAATAGATATGGAAACCGTGAACCAGTAGACCCTTATTAAGTAATCGCAGGTTCGAATCTCGGCCAAGAACATCATTACTATATATCTATTAAAATGTAATAACATACATAATGTATTTCTGAAACACATAGATGGTCATATGCTTTCCGGTGAAGGGGAATATTACGTAATCCTACAAGATATAGCTTACATAAATCCCTTAGCCTATTATAGAGTAGGCAAGTATAATATTATATACTTGAAGAAAATGTATGGAAAATTAATGTAATCAGGGCTCAACAACCCAGAATAGGTAGATCTTGGTTTACAATCAAAATACACCAGCTATCTTTTTAGGTAGTTGTTAAAGGGTAGATATTATGTGCTTGATAAAACTACCATAATAAAACTATAATTCGCCTCAATATTAGACCACATCTTCTGAATAAATATTAGTTCGATCTCTAGAGTTTAAATATATTCTGGTGCTGAAAAATTATTTCAAATAAAATATTTTATTTTATTTTTATTACTTTTGTACAAAATATTGTCTTAAATCTAATAGAAAAAAAGTGGACAAAGGTAAAGCTTATCTCTAAAATATGAATCTCTTCCAGCCTTCCTTTAAAGTGAGTAAGGTGAAGAAACTATTTAGTGGTGGATATACTTACTGCATTAAACTTCAAGGTTACAATACTTAAATACCAATAAATTGATCAAATGCCATTAAATGTCGATTGGTACTAGTATTAACAACAGTCACCCGTATAAAGAATCCATAAGTTAATTACAGAACAACATAACTTACTGAATCAAAAGCTTAATTAAAACGATTGCGAGAACCTACTGACTCGTGATTTCTCCCAATCAATAAGTACCAGACGTGAATTGAGTTGCAATTCGGTTTTAAACTACCCATGACCAGTTAGGCCATTTGGTCAATAGTTTAAATGCTCACAACTTTATTCCACCCGTTTAGCTTTAACTGTTAATATATGCTCGACTTTGTCCTTAGTGAATAAATTTTAAAATTTTGGACATAATAGAGCTGTTTAAATTACTTAATTGGATTATAGATCGCCTTACTCGTTATAAAATTTTCTGCAAGGATCTGCACGGAAAACGGCTTCTTTCTTCGGAATAAATTTCGGATTTTTTAAAAATCTAGCATTATTTCTTGTCAACATTATAAAGGGAACCTCCGTGCAAAATTTTAGCTTGCATGGTCCAAGGGCTTGGGCTTCGATGAATCAGTTAGTAAGTGAGTTTGGAATTTGGACTTCTTTTTATTATGTGAGGTGATTGTACAAACTTTTTTTCACCAATCTACGAGGATTTCAAACTCGTCCCTGATTTGAGAAAAAATCTACTTCATACGACATCCACATTATTATGTTTAACAAACACTCAACGATGTACTGTCACAAAGATAAAATATTTGTCAACTTACAAATACAAGTCAGACGTTATAATTGCCAATATTACTCCAACTTGAAACCGATTGATTGAACCACCCCCCAGGGTCTCATGATTGAGCGATTCGACCTTTACTTATTATCGCTTGCTGCAAATGAATTTCGACTTTGCCACTAGTAGATTAAAGTTGAAAATATTTTGGTTGGGATTACCAAAATTTGACAATCCCTAAATTAAGCTCACTGCGTTTATCAATAAGAAATGCTCCGTTGTTCCTTGCCCGATAGAGTTCAAGATTGCAATTAATGTTGTGATAGGTATTAATATAGTTCGTTAGAGGATATTGGTAATTCACGCCACGCGACTAACATTAATATGGGTGCGGAATTTTAGTCCATTTGTTTCATAGCCTACTGCTACTTTGTTGTTGTTGATGCCACGTTTGTTTTTAATTTTGTTGTTTTTAACCGAATTCAAAAAAGAGAAGAGGGTCTCAATTCGACTTTTTTTGTATGTATGTTAGGCGATCATTCCGCCAATTATGAATAAATTTTTATGATCCTTTTTTAGTTACTTCAAAGGTAGTCTCATATAAATTTTACGGTAATTTTTAGCGCTTTTTGAAAAAAAACAACAAAAACAAAATATGTACCCAGATAATGTTTTTACTTTTTGGTTTAATTTGGTACTTATAGGTATAGTTTTGAAGTAGGTTTTTGTTTTATATGAAAGCTAATAATTATTCACATCTTATTTCTGTTCTGAGAACTTATATTATCTAAATGATATTCATATATATGTCACCGTAAGATTGTAAAAACCGTTAGATTATAATCTAACTCGCGAATTGTAAACTGTCGAAAGATTACAATTTAACGCATTATTTTTCGGTAGATTATAATCTGTTAGGCATATTAACCCGATAGAACCTAAGTGCCCGGCCTGCGACCGGGCACTACCTGATTATTTATGTCGAACCCTAACCTAACCTACATGAAACAGACAAGAAAACGTAAATACAATGAATATTTCAAAAATTGACACTCAGAACATTGAACGGTTCACAATCTTTCGACAGTTTACAATTTCGCGATTATAATCTAACGGTTTATACAATCTTACGGTGACATATATATGAATATCATATAGATATAAGTTACAATATTAGGGAGATAACAAGTAGGTATCGATCATAACAGTATAGTAAGTCGTAAATTACAAAGTTAATGTCAGATGACGATTTGAATTGGTTGTCAACGCGAATTAATCTGGTGCTCAATGGATTCCGCATTCCTGACATCAATACAGACGCAGACGATTGCGATGGAGTGTGGAGAAACTCATTGTTGGGAAATTATAGAGGTTGTTTTTTTAATCCACTACAAGTTAGCCCTTGCGATCTCACCTGATGGTAAGTGATGATGCAATCTAAAATAGCGGGCTAACCTGTTAGGGGTATTTAGCCTATTACACTGCATTTTTTACAGGGCCCTGTGGTAAGTGTGAGCGTGGCCGCTAGTTAGAGCGTCGCTTATTACATAGCAATAAGGACCAATTTAGAGGCCCTATCTCCCTAATTCTCATTATACTGATTCAAATGTAAGGGTCCCTGTGAAAAGTGCAGTGTAATAGGCCTATATGGCAGTAATATATTAAACCCATACGGGTATCTATTCGGTTTCTACATGGCATCGTACCAGAACGCTAAATCGCTTCGCTAAGTGCCGCTGCACGTCTTTGCCGGTAGGGTAGTAACTAACAGGACCAGGGAAAATACAGAAATTATAAATTCCCAAATTGACCCTGCCGGGAATCGAACCCCGGACCTCCGCATGTTAAGACAACAGCGCTCAACACTGCGCTAGGGAGGTCGTCAAAAATGCAAAATTGTAATATTTTGTACGCGGGACTTGTTGTCTCTATCAACGCAATTATTATAATAGTCCCACAAACTTATCTGACCCGGTGCCAGCGTCGCTAGTAGATATGCAAAATAAAATTAAAAAAAAACTTAAAAGGTATTAAAATTACCTCCAATTTTGGCCACCGGGTCAGATACGTTTGACAGACTGTAGGTTACTAGATGATGCCCGCAACTGCGTCCACGTGGATTAAGTTTGTTTTTAATATCGCGAGTATACTTTAATTTACCGGGATAAAAGTAGCCTATGTATTATTCCAGACTTTAATCTATCTCTGTCCAAAATTTCATCCAGATCCGTTCGGCGATTCTGGTGTGATTGAGTAACAAACATCCATCCATCCACTCATTCGTTTTCGCATATATATCGTACAGTATAGACTAGATGATGCCGTTTTTTTAAGAACGCGGGATTTGTTTTGATATTGTTTTTAATTTGCATTGATTTTCGTACGGTTCTTTGCCAGTATCTAAAAACATATTCAACTCTTTCACTAAAAGGTAAACTGAACATATTTTAACAAACAAAGATAACTATCGATTAAGCTTAAGGAATTAAGGAATGCATAGGATAAACAAGGAAAAGTTTATTATTAGCACCCCGTTTCATATGTAAAACAAGACGTTAGAGACTCTGAGAGATTTGAACACATCCTGTCCTATGGCAGTTTTGCTCTATTTTATTTCGAAGATAAAATTAGCTTACAACTTAAATTAGTGTATGCAACTTTGATTACTATTTTTGAACTGATACAATCAGTTTTTGTTTGATCGAAAAGTTCAGTGATTTTGTATCAGTGGACTTAAATATCATTGAATTCATAGAATGCTAGCTGATGCTCGCAACTTTGTCCGCGTGGATTGAGGTTTTTGGTTCCCGCGGGAACTCCTTAATTTTCTCGAATAAAAAGTTGCCCATGTGCTAATCCAGACTATAATCTATCTCTGTGCCAAATTTCATGCAGATTCGTTCAGCCGTTCTGGCGTAATTCAAAATTCAAAATGCTTTTTATTCAAATAAACTTTTACAAGTACTTTTGGATCGTCGAGTGAATTTACCACTGGTTCGGAATGTCATTCCTACCGAGAAGAACCAGCAAGAAACAGGCTGTTCTTTTGAAAAAAAAATTAAAATTTCATTAATTTATAGAATACATAAGTTACAGCTGTCCTTAGCATTGCTCGAGCGAGTCAAATCCATGCTCCTTTGTCATTTACGTAATCTTCAACAGTTACTTTTTAATTATCTTTTTATATTAAAAGTCAAAGAGTGAGAGAGAAATGAAGAACAATTTATTTATCAAAATAGTTGGTGATTACGATAAATAGTTATATTTTGAAAGCCTTATGTACTTTTGGAAAAATTGAAAACCAATATCGATCAATCATCAAGCTCAAAAGATGATTTCAATAAAATATCTCGAATCGATATTGGAACGAGTGATTATAATCGGAATGCAATCGAATCGTTCGATACTTAACGAGTTGTTATTGGTGGTGCTAACACAATTAATAAACTATCGACAAAACTAGTTAACCGCTGTAATTGGGAAAGTTGTTTGATGTTCTTGGGATGTAGGACAGTTTTATTTATCAAGTACGAGAGATATTTGTGCTTGTGTGTATACTACGTCGTAACCACTCAGTTTTAAACAAAGAAAGAATTGAGAGTTAGAGCTGATTCTTTTATCATTGTCATTATAAATGGGAAAGTGTGTTTTTTGATTGTTTGGAGGGCCATAAAAGGCTGTGTTTTTCAGTGCGCTATACCTAGTTATTATAATGTTCCTTGGGAAGTCTATTGGTTTTTCGAGCATTGTAACTCACTAATACTTAGCCACTTGAGCTTCGCAACCCGTTTACTTAGGCTCTCAGAGATCCTATTTTTTTTTAATTAGTCCACAAAACTGACTAATATTGCGGATAAGATTAAAAAAACATGATAAATTAAAATATATACAATTGTGTCTACTGGATATGGACATGGCATGCACAGAAGGGCACCTTAACTACAGCAAAAACATCAATAAATATTATCTAACAAAATACAAAACAAAGAAAAATTTAAATTTAAATTAAATCACTAACTAAACCTTACTAGCTTAACTTACCTAGATAATTTAAGTGTTTTATGTTTATTTTTGACAGTAGTCATACTGTGACAGAAGATAATATCTATGGCATATCTGAAATAATTTGCGAGAAGTGTTATTGTAACTTCAGTCCCAGAAGGGCTGGTACCCAGAGCCGTAAAGCAAGTTAATAAAAAAAAAATGCGAGAAATTACATATGAATTCTGATTTGATCATAGGGATACTGTTTCCGTTATCTGTGCTTCGAACATAGCTTTCTCTATCACCCGCTGAGAGAACCTAAGCCTTCTGATTTGGGCCATAGATAGTGAAATGTTTGTTATGTGAAAAGACCACTTTTTATTCATATTGCTAATAATTTATTTTTACTATTTCAGGTAAACCTACATTCCATTCCAAAACAACAAAGGAAGGGAGGGGAACCAAGGAAAGTTGACAAGTAAGCAAGAAAATAGTTCAAAGCCAACTACAAACCAAAATAAATAACTACAACATAGAAAAAAAACTTAGAACCCACATATCGACGCGGCAACATCACTATAAAGCTAAACAATGCCTTAGAGAATGTGTTTTATTTTTAAAACTATTCGACATTCGAATTTCGGACTGTCAAACGCGTTTGCTTTTTGTTCTAGTCAAAAATGTATGGCCGACTTCCTTGACTTCCGACATTTCGGATACGGTTCTAATTTTGAATTGAAGAAAAAAATATGGCAGTCTATGCAGGTAGTTGCTGACACACTTATCTGTGCATGTGGCGAAATTCGGAACTAACAGAATCGGCTCTTGTTGATCCATAAATATTGACTTTTAATAGACAGTGGCGCCACCGCCACACGTACTTATAAGTTTGCCAAGCTGTGTGAGGTAAGTGCAATAACTCACACTTTTTATTTCATTTGTTACTCAATAAGTGTTTCAAGTAAGAGACAAAACAATTATTACGAAATGTGTATGAGTTCCAATCTTTTCAATGGGCTTTAGAGTCAATTCATTAAGAATTGTAAGTGAGTAGAATAAGGTACCTAAGTAGGTTAAGTAAAATAGTTTCGTAAGTACTTAGGTACAATTTTTTTGAGACCAGTGAAAAAAAGGATGGTGTATTTTTTTAAATTAAATGTGAAAAAGCTTAGATGAAGTTTAGTTGGTAGGCTGTGGTAAAAGTATATTTTATAGAAGATTAAAAAAAATTACATACTATCCAATGATGTTGAAGATATTGCCCCGACTTCGTCTGCTTGGATAAAGGTTTTGTAGTCCCGCGGGAACTCTTTAATTTTTCTGGATAAACTGTAGCCTTCACGCAAACAACTTTCACATCTATTATACTAGCTGATGCCCGCGACTTCTTCCGCGTGAGTGAGGTTTTTTGGTTCGCGCGGGAACTCCTTAGTGCCTATGTGTTATTCCAGACTATAATCTATCTCTGTACCAAATTTCATCCAGATCAGTTCAGCCGTTCTGGCGTGACAAACAAACATCCGTACATCCATTACGGCGGATGTCTATTGTCAGCAACTGCAAACCATGATGGAAAAGCTAGATGCTAAACAACCGAGGCTCGTCAATCGCTCTAGGCTACTGCTGCTTCAGGACAACGCTAGACCACACACTGCACAACAGGCGGCTACCAAATTAGAGGAGCTTCAATTGGAATGTCTAAGACATCCACCGTAATCACCGGACCTTCCTCCAACAGATTACCTACCATTTTTTTCGAAATTTGGATAACTTCTTGCAAGGTTAAAAATTCAACCCCGATGGGGCAGTCCTAAGCGACTTTATGTTCCTCCTCCTTCTTTATTTCATATGAAAGGACCTAATATTAGAAAGGATAGTAAGGAAGTAGGTTTAGGTACGAAATTACAGATAAGTATAGGTATTTAAATGCATTATAATTTTCAAAAAACATGATATTTTTTGGTGCCTATAATAAAAGTAAGAAATGCGTTAACAATCATGATATTTTGAAAATCATACTTATTTATTGCCCACCAAAAAAACATACCTAGGGATAAATAAATAAATAAAAAAGATTGTATAGGAACATGCCAGTAATGCTGTCGGCTTTATCAAAGGATCTAAGCACTCTGACCCCAATCGGAGTCAATTTTCGTTAACAATGCACCAACAATAGGTTGGTCTGTCGGTCCGTGATTCACAAGGGATTCATATGCTAACCAGATATCTCCATACCTATTATGATGCCTTGGTGGTTGGTTCACTGTATCGAAACTTTTTTTAAATTACTATGGCCATAGATTAACCATATATAATACAAGATATTATTAATCTATGCTACGGCAAAGCTGATAAGATTGAAAATCTACTTACTACCAATGAGGAACTTTCCAGTCTACTTAAAAACATCATAATTACAAAGGCGTTATTTTGCTACCTAAGTATATGAAAGTGCAAACAGGTGTTATTTACCTTAATTTAATGCTCTATGGCCTGATACGAAGAAAACTAAGGCCAGTCACTCACTGTTTCGTTTTACGATACGGTTACGGGATTTTGAATTTTTAGATAGTAAATTTATGAATTAGGATTCCAGGTAATCACTACTTAAAAAACAAAGTCACCCTACCGCGTCTGTCTGTCTGAACGCGATAGACTCAAAAACTAACAAACCGATTTTCATACGGTTTCCACCAATCAACGGAAACATCCAAGAGGAAAAGGACTTGACCAGTGGAACTATGGCAGCTTGCCTAGGTGTAAAAATCAATGTGCAGCAATGATTTCTTTATTATTGTAATTGTAATATTTCATTGTTTTGAGATAAAAAACGTTTCAGGAGTCTGAAGGCTCGGAAAACTGCGAAAATGAACAAAAAAAGTTTCACCAAAAGACTGCTTTCCCACACTAGATGGCGCTATTTATTGTGTTGAGCGAGTCTAAAAAATATTTTCAAGTATTATTTCTTTATTATTGTAATTGTTATATTTTATAGTTTTCAAATAAAAAAGTTTCAGGAGTCTGGAGGCTCTGAAAACTGAGAAAATAAATAAAAAAAAGTTTCACCAAAAACTGCTTTCCCACACTAGATGGCGCTAGTTATTGTGGTGAGTCTAGAAAATGTTTTTAAGCATTGCTCACTACTTTTGGTTAACAAGTTCAACTATTGGACCACAGATGGCAGCATATGCAATGTGAAAGGGCGTCCCTTTATACGCAGTATTTCAAAATGCTTTGTTCGATCTATTAGTTAGAGACTTGTCAAAAAATAAAAATAATTATAAACAAAACATACATTTCCTTTTCATTACTATTTAATTGGTCAAAAATAAATCATTCATAATATAATGACTAAGGTACTTAAATGGTATTCATGTAGGGTTACAAGATTTTTATTAGGCATGGATATAATGGAACGTCAAAATGGAGTAGTGCTTAAAAAGGAAAGCGGACGCTCAAGATTTAAACAATAAACGTACTGTTTTTTTTTTGTCATTTGAACCCTGACCTTATTTGGAATAATAAATCCATAATAATTTCGTTTTCAATTTTTAAATCTTACTGTAAAAACGGAAATCCTGCACATTGCCCCGAATCGGAGGGCAATTACTGGTTATGTCCTTTATGTGTGTTTATGTGGTACGCCAGCCATTTGTAATTTTCCGGGATAAAAAGAAGCCTATGATGACACTGTCCAGGTCCTCGACTATACCTATACAAAATATCACGTCGATCCGTTGCTCTGTTGCGGCCTGATTGAAGGACACACCAACAAACAAACACACTTTTGCATTTATAATATTAGTATGAATACTATGATTGTAAATTAATAATTTTAGAAATTTTTTAATTCAAGGAAGTTTTAAAATTCCCACTATAAAAGTGTGTAAATAACCCAAATATTTTAATAACCTCCTTTGATCGAAGCGTACAACCCAAAAAACACCAATTCCAAACACCTGAATAACATCACGTAAAACCAACATTGTAAATGCAAACGGCGACTTTGGGTCAAAAGGTATGGCCACATTTAAAGCGGATAGGGTCGTCTACTTTGTTTGGTCTCAATTACAACAATGAAAATATCATGGATCCTATAAATATTGGATAGAAGCAGGCGTTACTTTGCACGAGTCCAGTTAATAAAGGAATTAAAAAAGTTTAATTCGTCACAGCAGACAAATATAACGGTATAGCGTGTACCTTGCACTGGTAGCTTGTGATGTTCACCGCCCAGTAAGCACCAGCACAACACCACACAAATCTTCCAAATTATTCTCAATGTACGTTTCACTGCGACACCGGAGCATCCTCAGGAGACTCGACAAAGCACGATTGTAAAGTTAAGAATTAAACTTCAAGTTCCTTCAGAATTGTATAAAGTACCTATAATAAACGATTTTCAGATTTTTTCCTACACTTGTTTTGTGAAACCTTGCTTCTTGCCAAATTTCATGATTCTAGGGGAAGTACCCTAGGTTTTGATTTAATGGCGAGTGTCAAATATGCAAACATGTGACATGTGGCACAGACAGACAGACAGACAGACGAAGTGATCCTATAAGGGTTAATTTTTTCCTCTTGAAGTACGGAAAAAATAGTAACCGCTGTCAGTAAGGACTCAACCAGAGTAGGAAAACTTTTTGAATAGCAGCCCGTAAATTCTTAGTAAGCGCATTTGCCTAAAGTTTGCGTGATAGGATTTTTAATATACCTGCTATATTATGTACTGAATGGAAGTGATTATCATGAACTCTAACTGTTATATGCTTTTAGAATTACAAATAGGCGTGTTATAAAGTTTTAGTAGATGTCTATAAAAGCTAATAAGCGTTATAAATCTTTGCTTGTTTCATGAACTTTTGTTCAGAAAGTACGTATGCAGTGGTATGAACTTTGAATAAAATACGAGCCTTTGAGCTTTCGACTTTGGGCAAAAACTATAGAAAAGTTTGCTCGACAATCGGGCCTCTGAATTTATACTGCCAACGCTTAAAGTTATATTGTTTCATTATTGTTGACTTTCGTATTTTAGAATAATTATATTCCTTATTTTAGGAACGTCAAGGCACGTGACAACAAATTTTCATTTTGAGTAATATTGCTTGAGTATTGCTTTAAGTGTTATGGTTTATGGCGCCTGATCTTGTCAAGTACTTAAAAAAACCGTCACACTATTATTCATTGTTCCTAGAGCCAAAGCTAATATTTGAAGGACTCAAAACCAACTTATTTGCATTATAAATGAGTCTTGTGTGTAGATTTTACGCGTAGTTAGCTGCTAAGGTCGACCGCAGACGTTGGTCGAAGGCTTGATCTAACTCCAAGGTTATCCGATTTCAAACGGGACTACAGTTAGCGCCAGTGACCGATAAACCTACACACACGTCTTATCGACATACATAAACTGATGTATGACTTCATCCACGTGGATTGAGTTTTTGGCAGGAACTCCTTAATTTTCCGGGAGAAAAAATAACCTATGTGTTATTCCAGAATATAATCTATCTCTGTGCCAAATTTCATCCAGATCCGTTCAGCCGTTCTGGTGTGGTTGAGTAACAAACGTACGTTGAGAGTAGTTTGGAAGATTTTTTGGTATGGTGAATAGATAGCAAATGGATTTGCCTATTGTGGCGGATTATGGCGAATTAAACTTTTGATCCCTTCATTATAAAACATCCATCCATCTAAACTCTCGCATTTATTGTATTAGTAAGTATGGGTAGACAGTTTTCTAACAGATTATTATGGTTATGAGTATAAAAAGTCGTGGAGTAGTACTGTCAGGATTTCAGGGGAGTATCAGGCGCCGGAGCGTCGGGAAGAGCGTTGCCATGGCAACGCTGTTTGCTCTAGATGAGTGGTGCTATCTTGTTATTAATAGGATAAATACTGTTTTAATGGGTAAGTGGTAGTAAGTGAATCTTCACCTAGGGGTCGTTGGATTTTTGAGTATGTAATCCTTCATATTAAAAGGACAAACTGACTCATTAACGAGCGTAGATTTATCTGTTTATTATTAATTTGTTGGTTTGATTTTCATAACAAAAAATACTTTAAACTTGAATGAAAATAAAGCCACACTAATATGTAAAGGAGTTTATTAAAGGACATTGTCCAAATTCGCCTAAGAATCAACAAGGAATTGAAACATACAGTAAATATTAATTTATTTTGTACCTTCAATTTTAATAACTAGAATTTAACGGACACTTCTAAATAATAATAATAAAAAAAATGGGAATTTAATCGATTTTCTATCCTTTCCCTTACCTCGAAACCTCAAATCACCGCTTGAGCGCTGGAAACGTCAAGCAAGAGTAAGAACTAAAACAGTTTAAAGCGTTTAAATGACACGAGAAGGAAGAATAATATCGAGAATGGCTCTCTTAACGATACGAACAGGAAACACGTATATTTTGTCTTAGTGTGCGAGTGAGATAAAACGCCATCTTTTCCATTTTGTTAGTGTTGAGATTGACAAAGCCATTATTTTAATGGTTAAGTTAAAAACGATAAAAAAATCTATATTTTAAGCAGTACCGATAATTATTATCGAGTGAAAATATCGACTAACTTAATTTATCGACTGTATAGTATGGCTGTACCTGGTTTACTTTTCGTGACAATTGTGTTGTAACTATTCTTGGAAAAAAAAATAGTGTAGTTCGAGAAAGCTGAGCTCCGTATAAAAAACGGCCATCCAGGTGGTTTATATTACCATATAATTATAATGTAAGCCACCTGGGAGCTAATTAAATGACCTGTGTATCTTGTGTCACCTCTAAATTAATTAACTAACATTCAAAATCTAACCTTTAAATCGAAAATATTATAGTCAGTAAATAAATTCTCTGAAGTGTCCGTTGTTTAAATCTACTTTCAATGGTATTTATGTGTTATTTTGAATCGGATAATGTATGTTTTATCACTGTTGGTTCTTAGGCGAACTTTGTATGGGCGATGGTCAATGTCCTTTATCTGAGCCAAACATAAAAAAAGACCTAAGATGATTTACTTGTTTTTAAAACTGTACAGCAAAATATCATATACTGATGTTTTATATATTTGAATCTTCTAGATACATTATATTGATATGCCTAGAAAGTGTGACGTCACACAATATGGCCGTCACATCTGGCGTCCATTTGGCATCATATCATTAGGGGAATAAAGATGTTAATTTATAAATACGATTTAAACGGCTAGTTTACCAATTAAGGGAACTTCGAGGGGAAATTAATTCGAGGAAAAAGCCAAAATCTAGCTGGGAGGATTCAGGTTGAGTGAGCTCATCGTTTCAACCGATTTTGATAAAATTTGGTAAAATTTTTATATTATCCCGGAAAATTGTGGCTATCTCGCGGGCATCGTGTAGTGTTTCATAAAGTATGTATTGAATATTATCTATATTATTTATTATAACATTTAGTCATATATCCTGCAACATTATGACTGGATTATATTCAAGGCAAGAGTGAGGCATATTCTAGGCAAGCGCGCTCCACCAAATAAATTTTTCTTTAAAAAAAAAGAGGAACTGAGCTTAATTTCTTGCCGGTTCGTCTCAGAATTTTTTTTCTGAAGCGGTGGTAGAGTTTTGACATCATACTAATAATATAAATGCGAAAGTGTGCTTGTTTGTAGGTGTGACAATCAATCACGCCGCAACAGAGCAACAGATTGAGGTGATTTTTGCATTGGTATAGTTGAGGACCTGGAGAATGACATAGGCTACTTTTTATCCCAGAAAAATAAGAATATCACGTGGGAATTAAATAAATTATTCCACGCGGAAGAAGTCGCGGGCATCCAAGAAAAAAATATCAACAATAAACTAAACTTAATGGACAACATATCAAAAAAAGTCCTTTGGTTAGCAACATTATTCAATTTAGCACTCTATTGGCACACAAAGGCGATATTTAAATTTATGCTCAGCAGTAACACGATACGCTATCCTGTAATCTGATACGTAATCTATTGGAATGTACCATGCGTGTTCTATACCCATGTACATACATGCGTGTACATAAGTGAACATCTGCTCTTTTGACCTATTGCCGATCGTTTCCTGATGCTCAATACATATATCGCAATAATTAATGTTAATAACTAGCTGATGCCCGCAACTTCTTCCGCGTGGATTGAGGTTTTTTAGTTGCCCCGGGAGCCTATCTCCTTTCCCGAGATGCAGCGGCGTGCAGTTCACAGACGCATAAAAGCACTGCTTACCCAAATGGAAATACGTCAATGTTGATTTTCATTAAAACAGTCAGTAAATAGGTATTCCGACTAACTAATGCCTTCCCTAGCTTCATGCCCTGCGCACGCCACTGCCGGGATGTAACCTACCTCTATACCAAATTTCATCAAAATCGGTTGAACAGATGGGCCGTAAAAGCGTAGCAGAGAGACATACTTTCGCATTTATAATATTAGTATGGATTAACTTAATACTCCTAATGAAGGTAATCCAATGATCTTTTTATATATTACTAGCTGATGCTCGCGACTTCGTACGCGTGGATTGAGGTTTTGTGGTTCCCGCGGGAACTCTTTAATTTTCCGGGATAGAAAGTAGCCTATGTGCTATTCCATACTATAATCTATCTCTGTGCCAAATTTCAGCCAGATCCGTTCAGCCGTTGGGGCGTGATTGAGTAACAAACATCCATACATCCATCCAAACTTTCGCATTTATAATATCAGTATAGATGTAATATATAAACTGGTAATCCAATTTTTTTATTATTCTATCAAAAAGAAAAATATTTAGATACTTGTTTACTAAACCGGTGTTGAAATCTAAAACCGGAGTTGTAACCATTAAATCATAGAGACAAGGGGTTGACATAACTTATATCTTACACGTTTCAGAAACACAAGAATTTTAATTCGAAACAATAAAAAAATGGTAATTTTACGATACGCCTTAAGGCGCACTCTGCAGGTGGCATTATAAAAACGACACCTATTATTTGATTTTATTATCTTTGACTATAAAAATGACTAGCTCATCCGTCTGACTTTACTTGGATGGAATTTCTGAAAATGTTTTCTTGAGTATCTATTTACTTCTTATCTTATCTTACTTCTTGCTCTTACTTATTACTTAATATTATAAATACGAAAGTTTGGATGGATGTATGGATGTATGTATGTATGTAACTCAATCACGCCCCAACGGTTGAACGGATCTGGCTGAAATTTGGCATAAAGATAGATTATATAGTCTGGAATAGCACATATGCTACTTTTTATCCCGGAAAATTAAAGAGTTCCCGCGGGAACCCAAAAACCTCAAACCACGCAGACGAAGTCGCGGGCATGCGCTAGTATGTTATAAAAAAAACCTATGTTTAATAGGTTAGGTGAGTCATTATAAAATTTAAATACATAAAAACAACAGTTATTTACTAAAAGTTATCTTTATTTGAAACTGAGTAAAAAAATCTAATTTAAAGCTGAAATTATTAAGAACGGATGATGCCTGCCATATACCTATTTAGATATATTCGATAGTATATTATTTTCATACTTACACTATAAAAAACTTAAAGAGCAAAAACTTTTCTTAGCTAATAACTAGTACTATCTCTCTGCGTCGTATTCCTCATTGCTGAGGGTCCTGACCCCATTCCATTAATCATATAATAGCAGTAGTTTTCTTGGGATAATATCGGTGGGTTCCCAGGTCCTTCCGCATGGGTTACTACTGCCTACCATCGATTAAAACAGAAGATATTTTTTGAAAATGACAGTTTTATGTCTCGTACCTTGACGTCCCTCAAAAGAAGGCTTACATTTAATTCTAAAACACGAACGTCACAAATATGAGAACAATATAGGCTAGCAATTTGATAGTATTGCCCCTGAAAAATACCTTAATTTGGAGATTTTTACAAAAAATGTGTACATACTCGTACGTGTTAATATGTCTTTCGTGGTGTTCATTTTGCTATACACAAAATTTCGACATTTTTTATCTGTGATTGCGTATACAAATCTACCATCTTTTTTATGCCTTTAACGACCCCATTCCGAAAGAGAACCCCTTTTATAAGACCACCATTAAATGACTTAAGAGAGCCATCAAGACATCGACGTTTATGGCCATTTAGCAAGAGCAATTCGTACTCTTTCAAAAAGCCGCACCTTCCCTGATGGGGAGACGCGATATGCAATGATCCTTACCCTCGAAATCTCGACCATGGGGTCAAAAATATGGGGCCAATGCTGTAGTCCATAATCTCTAAACTAAACTAAAATGACAGCTCTATTTATATTGCTATCCCTGTCATAATACTTCCTGGGGAAAGGGACAGGGACATCTGCTTAATTCGATCGACATAAATTATAGTGCTAGTAATACGATTTACTACATATTTAAATTAAACTCAAACCTACATCTCATACAATTAAAAAAAAAGTCGTGATCCTATCACTCACTGATTGGCTCATCAGCCATTCAGCTATGGACCTAGAAAACTGTAAATTTGTTCAGATGGTCCCTTTACAATTTAGAACAAGGGATCAGGGCGTCTGTTTAGAAATTCCGACGTGGACGAAGCAGCGGAAGGTCGCAAGTAGAAGTAACTACTTTACATCAACGCTATTAATTAAGTAGGTAATAAAGTTCTTTGGTCTTTGAAATCTATCAACGTTGATGAAATTCATTATAATATTTAATACAGCCTGCTTCTTGAATAGTGTGCTGAAAAGCAAGTTCTCACAAGAAACTTCTGTAGTCAAAAGATTTATTGCGTCAGATAGGGGCCGCTAATATATGTCCATTGTCCACTCCTTGACGAGCTACTCATCGGTTTCTTCAGATAAACACCAGAATGTACCGACAAAACTAACATAAACCTCAAGAAATCCATTCAGACTCTTAATTCATCAAAATAAGGTTCAGAATAACGCAATTTTTGCTTGAAAAACTGCAAAACAATTATGCGGTCACGACGAGGCATTGTTTCTTTCGAGATGATGATAAAATCGGAACCTTACAGTGAAGTTTGCCCATTGTTCGTAATCTCCTCTTAACTCCAAACACAAAAGAACCGCTGAGTTGTTAGGGTTCCGTACTAGGAAACGTGAAATCGGAAAATATACTTATAATAATATATTGTTCTTATATGTTGTGTTATTTTTATCAGGTAATAAACCCATCAAAAATACACAATTTAAGTAAAATAAAACTACAAGCAATAAAAAATTACAAAATTCCCCCTAGAGTACACAAAGAGAGTACACAATATTTTTCCACTAATGCGGTATAACAAATGCGCTAGAGAAGATACACTTTTCTACTTTCAATATTGTTATAGAATCTTATCTTATAATACTATTATTATAAATGCGGAAGTTCAGATGGATGTATGGATTTTTGTTACTCAATCACGCCCCAACGGCTGAACGGATCTGAATGAAATTTGGCACAGAGATTTATAGTCTGGAATAACACATAGGCTACTTTTTATCCCGGAAGTTAAACAGTTCCCGCGAGAACCGAAAAAAACCTCGCTAAAATAAAAAACCGCGGGTATTCGCTACTAATCCTTATTTTAGGAACGTCAAGGTATGTGACATGAAACTAGTAATATAACTTTAGTATTGTTTTAAGCGTTGATAAAATATGTTGAGAAACTTTTAGTTCAAACTAAAAAGTCAATTCGGGGAAGCTTGCATCATAGGTTACTTTTTATCTAAGAAAATTAAGGATTTCCCGTTAGAATTTTAAAAAAACTTATTCTACGCGTACGAGGTCGGTATCAGATAGTCCAAAATATTATTAATAAACCTAAGTCCATGCAGATATCAGTCACTAAAATATAATTTTACTAATTCGATGTGGATTTTAAAGGTCATAATATATAAGGAACCCGCCCGGCACAGCTCGTTCTCGAAGTTAACTAATTTTTTTCTGTCAAGTGTTACTCCGTTTTTGTTATAAATTCTTCGTTGGATACCTGGTGCAAAGGTGTCCGATAATTTCACAAAGAAAACGGATTTTTATTTAAAATCCGGGACGGTTGAATATTGTTTGAATTTTAAGTTGCTGCATATTTTACTGAATCCCTTCTTTGATTTTGGCGCCATTTTAAAAAAGTTGATTTGTAATCCGGCAAAGGTATTTATTGCGATTGGTTTCCGTTTAAAAAAAATTCAGTTAAAAAGAACAGAATTTACCTATTCAAAACCTCGAGAAGTACCAAACCAACATACAAATTTTCTGATTAATAAAATTAGTAGGTATGGATGTGTAAGTAGATACGAATGGATAATATCATACTAATATTATAAATTCGAAAGTGTTTGTTTTTTGGTTTGTCCTTTAATCATGCCGCAACGGAGCAACGGATCGACGTGATACCCATACCAAAAATCATAGAGTGACATACGCTATTTTTTATCCTGGAAAAGTAAAGAGTTCCTGTGGGAATAAAAAAACTTAAACAACGCGGACGAAGTCGCGGGATTTAGCTAGTGGTTAATGGATTACAATTTATCGGCTTTATCCGAAATAGTCTCAAATGTTTAGACACCCTACTCAAAGTAAAAGCTTCAAAAGTATACATTGTCAATTGGTGAATAGGCTTCTTTATTACAGTTTTACTTTTACCAAAATACCGAAGTCCAAAGGCTATTGTCAGAGTATGATATATTTTACAATTTCTAAGAAAATGGACTAAGTAAGTACGTCCTTAAGTACTTACCTACCTTGTTTAATTTATTGAAGTGAAATTTCTTTAGAAACGAAAAAACTACACTAAAAAGAGACAAACATATTCATAATATTCATAATAGCCTGTGAGAGAATGAGATAGAATACACGTCATATTTATTTCATTCTCTCGTAGGCTACTTTACTGAAGTTTCACTTCTGCTGTGTGTGAATTGAACATACACACACACACATTTTTTATTTATTTTTGTAAGTACATACTTTTATTTGTAAAAACCTAAAAGTCCTAAGATTGACCGTAAAAGTTTCGGTTTCGTTTTTATTATAAAGCTTCAGTGCCTAATATTAATTAGTTCTTATAAAAACCATGGAATTGAGATGTACCTAATACTAAAAAAAACACTAGGTAAATAAAGTGTATTATTTTATGTAAAGCTTCTTTATATTTGGGTACTTTTTATTTATTTCTTATGAAAACCAGAGAATTAAGATGTAAGACAAAAAAAAACTAATAAAATAAAACGCTTAAAGCTCTCGAGAGACATGTTTACAAACAATGACCCGCCCGGTCATCGAACCTGCGCCCTTTGCTCCATAACCGAGTAAAATACCTTAAAGGCTTGTTTACAAGTTATAACCAGTCAATGTCAAAAGGTTTTTTAAAAAAATATACTTTTATGTACTCTTGTTTGGTCGCCATCTCTGAATTATGCTGCACCAGGCTGCAGCGCTGATTTTCAGTGGAAACCTTAATAGGGATGATGCCTATATAAAAAAAAATGATTTCTAACTGATTATTAAATAGAGGGTCTTCCAAAAGACCTTCCTTGAAATTTCACATCCTCGGTTAGTTTTAAGTATGATAACCATTTTAAAATATAGATTAAAGAAAAAAAATAAAAAATTGGCGACGTCACAACTGTGAACTCCATAGTTACAACTTCCTTATTAGAAGTGCGTTTAAAGGTTTTTAAGTTTGATAAAGAGTTAAAGATGTGATTGAGTTGTCATCATCCCAATTATGAGTGAAGTCACAGATGGAACTATAAATATATGAATGCAGTAGGTATCTATTCGAATATATTTATAGTAATCTAATATTCTCATGACGTATAAACATTACATTACATAGAATGAAAGTTACAGTCTTGGATCAAAGCAAGGTATATAAGTTCGTTATGTAAACGTAATATAATATTATTATGATGAAATTTCTCATAATAGTTTGATGTCTTTTAAAATGTGGAATTAACGATCATTTTATTCTCGTAAAGTTTAGTGTTGTTGGTGAAAATGTCCGACCTAATTTTCCAGTTAAACGTTTTTCAGTTTATGTTTGTCCAACAAATTGGTTGGACGCTTTTTATGTGTTTAGAGAAAGGAATCCGGTCCTGCATGCAATTCCCTATTCCCTTTGAATAGCTGCCACGGTTTGTATTTCCGTTGTTTTCCCATAAACTAATTAGATAAATGCATTTCCCTTTGAATAGCTGTAAAAATAATATTATAACCTAGGGTCGTGGAGTTTTAGTGTAAGATATTTCACCTGCCTCATCTGGTGTCAGAAGGGCTGGCTCATTTTTTGCGCAAAGGATCAGCCTGGCTGTCCAGTACGGTAATGCAGCGTTCTTGCCACCGTTCCACGTGGGTATAATTTATATACAGTAAAATATAGCTGATGCCCGCGACTTCGTCCGCGTGGATTGATGTTTGCGGGAACACTTTTATTTTCCGGAATAAATAGTAGCCTATGAGTTATTCCAGACTATAATCTATCGCTGTGCCAAATTTCATCCAGATCCGTTAAGCCATTTATTTAATCTGGATTAGTAATTGACTGGAATTACCCTGAAAGGGGCATGACGTAAAACTGTAATTTTTAAATAATGTTGCTTGAACCCATGGTGGTAACCCCCCCAGGTGAGATTGCAGTCAAGGGCTAACTTGTAGTGAAATAATAAAAATACGTTCGAAGCACTTCTATTGCAATAAACGCTATATTCGCTTGGCAACATAAAGTAAAATAATAATAAAGGCGCGTGTCGGTACATCACCTGCCCATCCGGGTGTGCCTTTTCAAAAACGACCATTTTTCTTATTTCGAAGCGTGCCTTTTGTTGTTATTGTGACCATGATATAGATTTGACCGATATTAGTGCTTATTTTTACTAGCTGATGCCCACGACTTCGTCCGCGTGGATTGAGGTTTTTTATTATCCCGCGGGAACTCTTTAATTTTCCGGGATAAAAAGTAGCCTATGTGCTATCCCAGACTATAATGTATCTCTGAGCGAAATTTCATCTAGATCCGTTGAGCCGTTGTGGCGTGATTGAGTAACAAACATCCATCCATCCATCCATCCATCCAAACTTTCGCATTTATAATATTAGTATAGATTATTATTTTACTACATGTAATAGTCCTTGACTGGAATAACACATAGACTACTTTTTATCACGGAAAATTAATGGGCCTTTTCCCTGTTTCTAGCAATTTCGCCTATTTTCCAACCCGTTTTAAGTCATGAAGAAGTAATTTTTTAGCATGGAAATAAATATATATTGTAGATACATTCTATATCTAATGATCTTAATTCACAGAAATATGTAAAGCTATAGTTTGTCCGATCATAAAAAAATATGAAGAAAACGCAATTTTGATTATTTTTAAAATTTTTTGCCTTGAGTTTTTAACTAAATTGTAAAAAAATTATATAAAAATAAAGCTTATTGCATTTATCAGTGATTACAATTCATAGCTTTTTAAATAAAAATTCATGCATAGTTCTCGCAGAAATTAATAAACCTCAATCCACGCAGACGATGTTGCGGACACCAGCTAGTAAAGGTATATTTTAGATTTACAAGTAGATTACGGATGTTACAGTCCATTTCGCAATGCTACCATAATTGGATACGCCCAGTCATTTTGTTTGTCTATGTCCATGGCTAGGTAGTTAGGTATACTTTGACCTTCTATACCGAACTGGGTCATACACCGCTACATTAAACAAACCATTATGGTGATTTGTACACAATATCATAGTCAAGGATTTTCTTCGCGTTTTCGTCAAAACATTGCCTTAATTTTCTATATTTAGTGTGGTAAAGTCCATACTAATATATGTGTACTTATCCGTACTATGATACATATACTATGAGTACTTATATGTTACTATGGATTTTACGATAGATTCCGGGATAAAAAGGAGCCAATGTCCTTCCCCAGGATATAACCTGTCTCAATTTCATCAAAACAGGTTGAAAAGATGGGCTGATAAAGTGTAGTAGTTGGCGGAACAGGCGGATAGAAAGACACTTTCGCATTTTGCATTTAGATGAACGTTTTTTTATTTATCTAGGGGTTAAATAAAAAAAACTATGACATGACTGACCCTTGGCTGCGATCTCATTTCTAAGATAAGGTCTAAGATGGTAGCGGGCTAACCTGTAAGGGGCATGGCAGTTATATTAAACCCACACCCTTAATCGATTTCTACACGGTATCGTACTGAAACATTAAATCACTTGGCGACATGTCTTTGCCGATAGGGTGGTAACTAGCAATGGCCGAAGCCTCCCACCAGGCATAATATTTGGTGACCGTTTGTATAATTTAATACCCGCATCAAAAAGGGAGTTAATGTTAGTGTGTAGGACTGAAGGTGCATCAATACGCCCCATTGGACCGTGACGGTATACCATAATGAGTCCAAATTACGAATTATATGGGGCTAGGTTAGGAGTTAAGACCACCAGGGCGTGAGGACAGACGCGCACGAAGATCTCTTATCATATATTATAAAAGGAAAAGGTGACTGATCCATCAACGTACAGCTCAAACCACTGGACGGTTCGGGCTGAAAGAGCAACGGCGAAATTAGTATTGAACACATTTACTAAATCTTGATTGTACACAAGTAAGGTAAAGATGAAAGGAATTTGCTTATTTTTTATATTTTATCAAGTAGGTACCTATTCACCTTAATGAAATGAACCTGGATAAAAAATAAAATATTTATTGAATATATTTTTTATTGAGTTCTCGTTTCACAATTTAGTGTTACCATTCTATGTATAATCTACCAAGTAGCTAGAATAGATCTAAAGTGGTAGATTATTTTGTATCATTTTAAAAATTGTAATTATTTCGTTTAATTAAATAATACGAATTCTCTTTTTATAAGTGTATTTTATATTATTTAAGTGAATTTTCTTGCTTACATTATTTAATAATCTCTAATAGAATGGTAATAATTTAAAGAATATTAGTGCAGCATTGATGCTGATTGTCTGTGGTTGCGCCGGATGTTTTACCTACTGGTCTGTGGTTGTCGTCTGTCTTTGTTATTGTGGCTTTTTTCCGGTTATCATTTTTAAAAGTGACTACCACACAACCTTCAACTTTAACAACCAAAAACTTTAAAACGAAAAATCTTTTCTAGGTTCATAAAAAAATCTTGCTTCTGTGAGTTGCGTATTCGACGCTATTAAATTTTTTTTTTTCACACGTGTACATATTTTTTTTTGCTCAATACTATTGATTTAGGGAAGTTTGCCCTTGCTCTTTGGTATTCAGCTATTATAACGTAGGCACTAAGAATCCGCTAAGATTGGTTTTGTTTAAGTCAAATCTTGCAACTGAATTTTGAAAAGAATAAGAAAAATAATAACGTCGCACTAAATTAATATGGTGGACGATAAAACTTGTTTAAAATAGTTTTTAAAGATTTTAATATAAGTCATTAATAGGTTATTATTTATATCATTTCTACTCTACAAAAATATAATACTGGAAGAGGTGAAAAATAATAATATAAACACAGATATTTTCAAGTATGAATCATAATAATTAAATATTTTATCAAACCCAGACTGCATAATATGTTGTTTGTTTGAGTATCATATTTCAATAGTTCTGTGAAAACAGACACGAATATTATCTCCTTGTAACTTAAACATACTAGTCGGCACTTTAAACTCAGGTGTCTAATTACTATAGTTAAGTTTTTATGTTACTCTTGATAAATAAACCCACACTTAAATTCTGACCTACTCGTTGATTCTGACTAACTCAAGATATACCTAGTATTCGTTGAGAACTGTGCAACTCCGCACTTGTTATCGAAAGTCGATACAGCTTCGCTCGATAAGGACCTGTACGCTTCGAATCGTTGTAATTTGAAAATTCGATGAAACGGATGTTGTCGCCACGATACAAGTGGCACCACCGGACGAACGTGTATACAAAGCGATCCATTTTTGTAATTTTCTGTTTGATTGTTTATATGTAGCAGTAGAAAGTCTGATTTGTTAATTGTTTTTTTTAATCCGCCTCTCTCTCTCTCTGCGTCATATTCATCATTACGTGACCCCTTTCCTTTAATCAAAAAATGGTAGGAGTTTTCTTGGGGTAATAATGTTGTGGGGTGCCACGCATACGACTAGAAAAAGAATATTTAAACTCTTAGGTTTTTGTAACGATTATCATCAGATGTTAGTGATAATAACCGAGACCGACGACTTAACGTACTCTCCGAGGCACGGAGGAAACGAAAAGGCCAAATTTGAACCTGCAAATTCGGTCACATATCCAGTTACCGATTTGTCAACATTGCTCAACAATCTCTATCGACTGATTTGCGTTAGTTCATCTGTTACCTTTTCTTCTCATAACATGGCCCGCCCAGTAATAATAAATCGAAAAAGCACTTTTATTCACATCTGTACCAGCGGCCATGGGTGAGATATGTTCATATGGGCGGGAACGGTGTTGTTTTTAATATTTTTATGGCGACTCACGCGCAAGATATGCTGTTACAAATAACAAAAACGATGAAATATTGAGATCCACTGGTCTTCAGATAAAACTGACGGACGGTCACGATGTTTTGTTTATTATTAGTTAGCTTACAATATACAACAGTGAAATATCTCTCACTGATTCATCCAAGGCTTGACGACCTCCGTGGCGCAGTGTTTTTGTGTGTTACGTGCGGAAGTTCCGGGTTCGATTCCCGGCAGGGTCAATTTGGGAATTTATCATTTATAAATTTTCCTTGTTCTGCCTGGTGGCAGGCTTCGGCCGTGGCTAGTTACCACCCTACCGGTAAAGACGTGACATGCCGCCAAGCGATTTAGCGTTCCTGTACGATGTCATGTAAAAACCGATAGGGTTATGGGTTTAATTTAACTGCCATGCCCCTAACAGGTTAACCCGCTACCGTGCTAGACTGTATCATCACTTACTATCAGGTGATATAGCAGTCAAGAGCTAACTTGTAATGGATAAGAAAAAAACCGGCAGGGTCAGTTTGGGAATTCCGCTTTATTATAGAATTATAACCCTTATTTTAGGGATGTTAAGGCACGTGACATAGAACTGTCATTTTGAAATAATACTGCTTTATGCGATGGTCGTAATTAGTAACCCCTCAGGAACTGACAAATACAACATTGTACATCGATGGCAATTCCATGTAAGCAAAAAAATGTATAAGTTAGCAAGAAGCAATGGCTGCCTACCTATTGATAAAGGTAGTCATTTCCAAGAATTCGCCAGGTAGACAGACAGACATGGTAACGGTCAACAGTTTTGCTATTCATATTTGAATACCAGCTTAGTATACAAATTGGCAACGTTTTGGGTGTTGGATGTAAAAAAAAAATACAAGCAACTTTGAAGTATTTTTGTACCTACTTATGTTTTTATAAATAGTGATTTTAGATAGAATAGAACACAGTTAAGCTTTGTTGAGCTTACTAGCCGACCGATTCCCGCGGCTTCGCGTGGATTGACGCTCGCGACTTTGTAAAAAATTTAATGCGAAAGTGTGTTTGTTTGTTGGTTTGTCCTTCGGAGCAACGAATCGACGTGATTTTTTGCAGGGGTATAGTTGAGGACCTGGAGAGTGACATAGGCTACTTTTCATCCCGGAAAACTAAATCCACGCGGAAGAAGTCGCGGGCATCAGCTAGTACAGGTCAAAGAGTAGATATTATACTTTACTGAAAGTCGACTTCAGAAGAAAAGATGTGACAGTTCAACATAAAAAATGTTTCCCATAATTGAATCCTCACAAGTTTATCTGACGCTATCTAATTTATAGTCTTATAATGCGTGTTTTACACTTCATAAGGAGCCTCTATCGGCTAAATAAGGCCATTAATACAGTTTGAGAAGAACCTTTGTCTCAGACTCTGGTCCTTTCGGAGAATTATGTCTCTTGTCTTGGTGTGCGGGTCAAATGTTAATTAGGTAAATGCATCTTGTTTCTGGATTCGTGTGTTTTGTAGAATTTTGTATGAATACTAGCTGATGCCCGCGACTTCGTGTGCGTGGATTGAGGTTTTTAATTTACGTAATAAAAAGTAGCCTACGTGTTATTCCAGATTATAATCTATATCTGTGCCAAATTTCATACAGATCCTTTCAGTCGTTTTGGCGTGATGGAGTAACAAGCATCCTTCCATCCATGCAAACTTTCGCATTTATAATATTAGTATTAGTATGGTAGGTATATTAAGTATAGAGTATAGATACTATACCTCTACACATTTACCCGTTGAATAGTTCCGCCCACTATTTCCGAACTATTCTATTTTCTAAAGAAAAAAGATTTTCAGATCGATTCTGAATTAACGGAGTTATGGAGGAAGTAAAATCAACTAAAACTTTCATTTTATTGAAATCTGTATCGTAGTTCGGGTGTAATGACCGAACAGACAGACAGACAGATATATATAGAATAAAATGAAAAAAAAGTTTAAGGCTCAGAGTCCCAATTGTCTAAGCAAATCGTAATCATATGACTGCTTACAGTTTAAGGACATCAGGATTCACACATGCTTTTTAACGTTCAGGCATATTATTTAAACAGGTCGAATTATACGTTTGAAAAACGATTACGTTTACGATTTCTTTACACAATCGGGGGGCTGATCGATAGCAAAAGCACTTGTAAAGGTTTAAAAAAACATTTGTATTTTGATACTAAAGCATCCTCTAATAATAAAATTTTTCAAGAAATATTCAATGTACAGAAGTCATCCAGTTACAATTTTATTATAAGTATAATAGATGTGTCAAACTATCCTAGTTTAGGGCGGTTACAGATTGGCGTTTTTTCGGTGAGTGTAAGCTCGTTTTTGGAAGCTCGTGTAGGCGTGCCCTTTGCCACACGCGCAACTCTTACGAGCGTTGACGCGCTTTTAGGTTCGTATACTATTGACGACCTCCTTGGAGCAGTGCTGAGCACTGTCGTCTTAACGTGCGGAGGTCCCAGGTTCGATCCCCGCAGGGGCAATTTGGTAATTTATATTTTCTGAATATTGCCTGATCTGGCCTGGTGGGAGCCTTCGGCCACCACCACCCTGCTGGCAAAGCGAGTCACCAAGCGATTTAGCTTTCCGGTGTGATGCCGTGTAACAATCGATTAGGGGTATGGGTTAAATATAACTGCCATGCCCCTAAAAAGATAGCCCGCTATCATCTCAGACTCACTCACCATAAGGTGGAATCGCAGTCAAGGGTTAACTTGTAGCAGCTAAAAAAAAAACTGTTGATGACTACTACTGACCAGTGGCGTGCCGTAGGGTTCAAACGTAGGCAAGCCAGCCGCTGCCCATCGTAATCTTCCGTCTACTTTTTTACTCATGTCTTGACGAGCTCAACAAAGCACACAGAAGGCATAAGTTAACTACTAGACAGAATTAAATCACCAGTGGTACACTACCAGTGTGATCTAGGTCAATTATATGATTTGAAATTTCATTCGCCAATAATAGGAAGTTTCTATGCGTTGTTTTCCGAAATTACAAAAAGAAATAACGGAAATCATATGTTTTTGGGAAACTTGATGCATTTTTATAGCACCAGTTAAATTATTTATATCATAATTTCTAACGAAAAGAAGCTTGGAATACGACTGTACATTGACTTACTGTACGAATAAAAACGTATGCAACACTAACAATTAGCTTATTAGTATGAGAACAACCAAAAATCCATTTAGTTTTATACCCGGATCTGTTAAATTGCCTTTTTCTACTTTTACAAGTTTGTGAAATACACAGGTCTGGAGTAGATTTTGGTGAATTTACAAGAATTATTGTTCAAAAGTTATATATTTAACCTTATTCTCTTCAATCAATATTTGCACACACTTTAAATAGTAACAAGGAACAATATTAATTAAATCTGAACTCATTTTGTACAAAATTAACTATTAATTCAAGAATAATATTATTATTTCAATAAACACTGTCACAAAAAAGCAAACGACTAAATTATGAAGGTTTAGTCTTAAATCAAACGTATTAGATAATCCAAGCATAATAAAGCCATAGAAACCGCTATACTATTTATAGGAATCTATAGCGGATTATACAGACAATATGTATGGAAATCAAAGCCACAGCCCCTCTCACTCACTCAACTAGGTTGTTCGTAAAACGTTCGCAAGCGCTCGCAGCCCCTCTCACTCACTCAACTAGGTTGTTCGTAAAACGTTCGCAAGCGCTCGGCGCCCACCGGTCGGCTTAGCAGTAATTGAAATGACAGATTGTAGAACGCGCGAAATTTAAACACGTAATTTAAACGGATCGATTCTCATACGCGAAAAAAATAACGCTAGTCTGTAACTGTCCTAAATAAATTTCTATTACACATCTACCTTAATAACTCCTTTTGGAACCCGATCGCCTACGCGCTGTAAACCAGTCCAAGTGACCACCATAAAGCATGGGGTTTGAGATCCAATAGCACACTATTTTATGGTATCACGTAGGATTATGTAATTTACGTTTCATTGCTAAGTGGTATTTATATCGAAAACGTAAGAAATAGACGGCAACCACTAAAATGGCTCTGTACTTAATTTTATCGAAATAAAGTAAACGTAGTCATTTGAAATGTCTATGTTACCCGCTGTCCTAAATGAGCGACTACATTCGGATCACTATAGACCTTTTTTTTAACCACTACAAGTTAGCCCTTGACTGCAATCTCACCTAATGGTTAGTGATGATGCAGTCTAAGATGGTAGCGGGCTAACCTGTCACTAGCGATGGCCGAAGCCTCCCACCAGGCCAGACAAGAGAAAATTCCCAAATTGACCCTGCCGGGGACCGAACCTGGGACCTCCGCACGTGAAGACAACAGCGCTCAACACTGCGCCAGGGAGGCTCGAAGACATCGTGGGACGTTAACGTTTTCCAAAGGGCGCCTCCTGTGAGGCTCGGACCACGGTTTAACTTTAGAGTGACGTTGATAGTATTAACGGAATAAAGTTTACAGAAATTCAATTTAACGAAAGTTAACATAACAGTTAATATTTTTCACTTTAACTTAAAAGTTAAATTTTAAGAAAGTTTGTTAATTCCGTCAATGAACGATTAACAGTATTCTGCCCAGCTCTGGACGGATGGAAGGTCGGTTGGATAGGAAATAACGTATCTTCTTCTGTGTTTATACTGCTGGGTTTCTTGCCGCTTCTTCTCAGTAGAACCTTTCCGAACCGGTGGTAGAGTCAAAACAACACGTACCTACTCGTAGCATAAGAGACACAAACAAATTGAGTATATAGATCAGTCATTAGACGAAATGGTATAAGGACTGTTAATCCAAGGAATGTTTCATACAAAGAATCTCAATTTATTTCCTTTAAAAAAACCGGCCAAGTGCGAGTCGGACTCGCGCACCGAGGGTTCCGTACAGACCTGTAGTAAGTTTAAAATTATTAAAAATATTTTTATTGTATGACGAAACTAAAAATTTATGCTTTTCGGAATTTTTACTTTACCTTTGCTTTAGGACTTTGCTTCGTACCAAATTTCAAGGTTTTGAGTTCACGGGAAGTACCCTGTAGGTTTTGATTCCATTGCGAGTGTCGAAAATTTGCAGCATAAACAGCTGTATGTTTTGATTGCGTTGGCTTTTTGATTTTTTCACAGCTCCAAGGAACTGTAGACCTGAGTATTTGATATGAATTTCTGCTTGATATCCTGCGTTCCTGAGAAAAAGAGTCTTGACAGACAGACGGACGGACAACAAAGTGATCCTATAAGGGTTCCATTTTTTCCTTTTGAGGTACGGAACCCTAAAAATAAACCATATTTTTCATCACTCAATCTTTCACGAATGAATAGGTTAGTATGTTAATCACTTTCCATATTTTAATCTCATCGGAATTAAATCGTTTGGCCGCAGCGTGTAATCAAAATCAACTTACGAACTATCATTCTTCAATCATGGAATGATTCGGTTTATAATTTTGTTATGATTATTTTGGTGTTTACAATTATTTATGAGAGGTTTTCTCCCACAACCTCAAACTCAATTTATTAATAACATGTAGTACATACAGGTGTATCTTATGTTATGTCATGTTTTGACTCTACCACTGGTTCGGAAATACGTTTTGCTGAGTAGAGTGGACAAGAAACACCAGTTGCTCTTTTTAAAAAAAAACAGATATTATGATATTATATATTATATTATTATATTATAATACGTCGGCTTAGGTATATAAATTAAATACTGTAGTGTAAGTTATAATTCTATCCTGTGGGGCGCTGGACCCATAGTTGAGTGCTTCTAAATTAATATTATAAACTAGCTGATACCCGCGACTACGTCCGCGTGATTCAAGCTTTTTAATTCCCGCGGGAACTCCTTAATTGTCTAGGTCCTCAAGTATACCTATGCCAAAAATCACGTTGATCCGTTGCATCGTTGCGGCGTGATTGAAGAACAAATAAACACACTTTCGCATTTATAATATTAGTACAATAGGTAATATTTTATGTACGAGTTTTATATAATAATATTAGATTATTGACGAGATAAACTGTGGTTTAAGCCCTTAGCCCTTAAAAAGTGTACGTGTCATCACGCATTACACAGCGGTAAACCACAGACGAAAAACATACCAATTTTACCACGAACTCGATACCATCTCGTCGGTCCGGCCTGCCTTGATCTATTGTTTCTTACTGGAGAAGTATTGTGGTAAGGTATTTGATATTGATGCATGCTTTTCATCATAAAAATATGATTGTCGTATTGACGAGTTGAGCGATAACTTTAGCTTTATCCCGAAAAGTAATAAAGTTTCCACACGATTTTTGTAGTTGTACCTACCAGTTGTACCCAAATATCGTCAAAATCGGTTGAACTGGTAGGTCGTGAAAGCGGAGCTCTAGACAGATATACAGACAGACAGACACACTTTACTAGTATGGATCTGCAATCTACATTCTACACCTATACCTAGTAATATTTAAATGCAAAAGTTCAATCTTACTAATATAATAAATGCGAAAGTTTCGATGGATGTATGGATGTTTGTTACTCAATCACGCCCCAACGGCTGAACGGATCTGACTGAAATTTGGCACAGTGATAGATTATAGCCTGGAATATCACATAGGCTAACTAGGCTAACTAGAAGTTCCCGCGGGAACCAAAAAACCTCGATCCACCCAGACGAAGTCGCGGGCATTAGCTGGTCTCTACAGATTGCAGTCAAGCGTGAGCCTATATAGCGGATATGGCTAAAATTAAACATAATATCAATGCCGGATATTTATTTTATTCAGTTTATCACTAGAGCTCATGCCGTGATTCCAGAAAGACATTCAGCATCAATTATGCCGACACAGAATGCATCACCCCTTGCATAACACAGTTCTGGCACTGTTCCATATATTACGCAATCCAGATATGTAAGGCTGGTTCACATTTTTTTGGTAAAATCGCAACAAAAATTCACAAACAACACGTCTTCCCCACCTTACAAAAGTTGACTGGGGCCATACTGCCAACACTTAAAGCTATACTTAAGCAATATTACTCAAAATGACAGTTTGATATCACGTACCATGACGTTCCTAAAATAAGGATTATAATAATTCTAAAACACGACATTCAACAATAATTTAACAAAATATTCGATTAATTACCACTCAAAGCACAATCCAACCGTTATTTCTCTACTATGTTAGAGATAGAAAATTGGATTTCTTTAAGACTTAGATGATTAAATCAAATCGCAGCGATTTGTCCGCGCTGTGTGTAAATGCTTTTACAGTAATATTTTTGTTTAATAGTACGAATAGTTTTTCTGGTTCATTTCTCTTGAACACTACTAAAATTGAGTTCCGTTATTAAAATAGATTATAGAACTGTACTTAAAGCTAAAATATTTAGGCCCACTTGCACAAGGACTCTTAGTGTGAGTTCTATAGACCTTGACTTTGCTTAGACTTAAGACATGGTTAAAACGAGACAGATTTATGTTACTCACATAAGTCCATCTCGTTTTAACTCTGAGTAAAGTCTGAGCCAAGTCAAAGTTCGCTCTATAGATCTCAGTATTAAATTGATTTAGTTAAAAATAATGCTGTCACTTTGGCTTACTTACTTTATTGTAGTTCACTATGCATTTGCCAAAAAGGGACAGCATTACAAAATTTTACTAAATCAGTTTAAATGTCCTTGTGCAAGCGGCCCTTATAGAGTTGCCCAGTTTGCGATGACGTTATGACCTCACTTGATATACCTATAATTTCTTTCGACATGGAGGTCGAAGACTAGACCTCATTTGATAAGTGATAAAGGTCACGTGGTGGGTCGGCTACTGTCTGATACTATTGCGTCGCGTCATATCGAGCCGCGTTGTCGCGTTTGTCGCTCACGTAACCCGCAGGGCGACCGCGTATCTTCTGCGTCAATCATTGTTACAGTACCAATTGTTGTGATTGGTTGAATTTATGGTATTCTTGCTGCGTCAATGGATTTTGTCCAATAGTGGAAGAGTGCTATCCAATCAGCCCCCCGATTATGTAAGGAAATCGTAATCGTAATCGTCTGTCAAACGTATAATTCGACCTGTTTATGGAGGTCATAGATTCTTGCACGTCAAAACGCAAGTATGTACTCCTTAAAAAGTTGAGTTATACGTTATGAGCTATCAAATGAATACGATTGGCTTAGACAATTGGGCCTCAGAGGTCATTGCGATCGTTACACTGTAGCTGACAGAGATACGCGGTCGCCCAGCCGTTGTCCTAGATGAAAGACACATGTAGTAATACGGTAATAATCGCATACGCGACGCGACATGATGCGATGCGACGCGATGCGAACAAACAGTAGCTGAACCTCCACGTAGTCGCGCAGATAAATATGTCATTTTCTATGGAGCTGTACCACGGCGCGTTGCGTCGCGTCGCGTTGCTTTCGTCGCTCACCTCTTCGAACAACGGGTAATATTATGTCTGAGCCGTAATAGTAGTTAGTATTCTCGGGGGGCCCGATAGACCGAGCCTTCAGGCCCACAGCGCCATAAAGGTACCTATTGTGAAATTTAAAAACACCTTATTAATTATTTAAAAAGAATAATTAATAAGGTGTTAAAGTTTGTTTGTTTGTGTGTGTTTTTTGTGTGTTTTTGTGTTGGTGTGTGTGTTTGTTTTTATTATTATTTTTTATTTACCTTATTTTTTTATTTAATTAATTATTAGGTATTAGTTAAACTGTAATAAAATCCCTACGTCTAAAAAGCGGAAATGTTTTACATGAATGTAAGTATGTCATTGTGCACCCATCACCTAAACAATGGTTCTAAGTAGGAACAGTACTTTTTTGGATTTTCGATGTAATCATTTTGTAGGGTAACCATTAGGTATACCTATCAAAATTGCTTACTATCAATGATTAAAATGTTAGGATTAAAATGTTATAGTTAATAGATGATACTTAAAAATGTTTTGTTTTGAGTTTCTTGCCGATTCTTTTCAGTAGAAACGATTTTCCGAACCGTTGGTAGAGTCACGACATTTCATAAGTGGCACAAGTTGTCCTACGTGAAATAGATCATTTCATTTCATTATCTTCCTGGCGCCTTGGTCTTAAGAGAGGTATGTCCCTGGTACGCGCTTTTAAACTAGCGGTCTAGGGTTTCCCCAAATTGACAACTTCAATTAGCCATTTCGTCCTCAATTGTTTGACAATCTCCCTGGCGCAGGTTCGATCCTCGGCAGGGTAAATTTGAGAATTCATAATTTCCGAATTCTGGTCTCGTGAGGCTTCAGCCGTGGGTAGTTACTACCCTACCGGCAAATACGTATACCGCCAAGCGATTTAACGTTCCGATATGATACGAAAGAAACCAATTAGAAACCAACTATGGGTGATGGGTTTAATATAACTGGCTTCCCCTCAGGCTAGGTCAAAGGCTAACTTGTAGTGGGAATAAAAAAACCAGTTTGATAACAATCGTGGTCACCCTATTAACGAAATACAATAATGTGTCCACATTTACCACGCTATTAACTTCGGACAATGGCGACGCGCAATAGAGCGAGAATAGTTAAAACATATTCAAATCTATTCTTTTCAACTATTCGGCTACTTTTCACCCTTTCACAATGTTGGTAAAAACTTTAATTTAGTTTTGTTGTCATTTAGAAAGTATTACCTACTAAACTGCCTCGTTGGTCTAGCGGTTAGCATATTCGCCTGCGGCCGACTAGGTTCCGGGTTCTAGTCTCGGGTCGGTTAGATTTACTAGAAATTCTCAGTAGGTACTAGCCCGGAGTTAGGAAGTTGGTGGTGTTAAACCCCCGTGAGAGCACGTTAAGCCGTCGGGCCCGGTTATAATCACTTACATGGTAATAGTCGTTAAAGCCCGCCAACCCGCATTGGAGCAGAGTGGTAGATTTAAGCTCTCATTCCCTCTCCTATGAGAGTGGAGACCTGTGCCCAGCTGTGGGACTTTATTGGGCTGTAGTGGTGGTGGATGTATTACAAAACACGTTAAATGTAAATGTTTCCCAAATCAATACCAGAACGTGATCTAATGCCCGAATAATCGGGTTTCTAGTTTATTTATCGGCCCGGTTTATTTAAGACGATGTGATTGCGGCGTGGTGGAAACTGACCGGTAATGTATGTAACAGGTTCATGTGTGTTTATGTGTTTAATAACGTTTGGAAAAACTAACTCTAACCTAACCTAACCACAAGACCCACGTCTTGTGGTTAGCATGTTTTACTGCGGCTGATGAGGTACCGGGTTCGAGTTACGGGTCAGACCATTATTAAGTATTGGGTTTTTCAAAACTAGCCCGGAGAGCATGTAAAGCTGTCGATCCTGGGCCTGAACTCTCTCCGGTTATGTCGGATTTTCTGTTCCATCGGGTTATAAGGGGAAAGAGAGTAGACATGTATTTGCAAACACACTTGTGCATTGTAATATCTCCTGCGTAGATGTCTAATCTCATTGGAGATTGGCTACACTGTAGCAGAAATTCGGTCAGGAGGATTATTTCATATTATTTATTGGTTCATTTGACGACCTCCGTGGTGCAGTGTGCGCGCTGTTTTCTTAACCTGCGGAGGTCCCTGGTTCGAACCCCGGCAGGGTCAATTTAGGAATTTATAATTTCCGAATTTTCCTTGGTCTGGCCTGGTGGGAGGCTTCGGCCATGGCTAGTTAACACCCTACCGGCAAAGACGTGCCGCCAAGCGATTTAGCGTTCCGGTACGATGCCGTGTAGAAACCGAATAGGGATATGGGTATAACTGCCATGCCCCTAACAGGTTAGCCCGCTACCATCTTAGATTTAGACTCACTTACCATCAGGTAAGATTGCAGTCAAAGTCTAACTTGTAGTAGATAAAAAATATATATTATGCAACTGATCCAAAAAACTACATTTCGATTAGAAAGTTGATGGAAATTGTGTGGTAAACAAAAAAAAAACTTATACAGCCTAAAAACTTGGGCGGCCAAATTTGGCGATCAGAATTAACCATAAAACGTTCACTGACCCGCTCTACCACGCGGAACGACACACGGACGTGGCATGTGGCCATATGATAAATGGATATAGTCCTATTTAAATATTTTTATTGCAAGTTTGCGACAGTGCCCTATGGAAAGCAATAATGTAGGCGACATTTCTCAGCCTACATCGCCGACGCAACGTCGTTTTTTAACGGTACGGTTACTCCGAGTTTGATCGAATTTGAAATACGTCTCACTAAAGTGAGGCGAGAGTGAGCTCCTCCATACATCTACAGCCAGCGCTCCAAGCGGCAACATGGTGAACAAAAAGTCACCGAGTCATTCCCACTCCAAGTGAAATTCGATGAGAAAGATCGAGTCTTTAACTCACCAAACGTACAAAAAATACGTTATGAGTAATGTCATTTGCTATTTTGGCACTCCGAGTGTTACTTTTTACACAGATTGACATCTCAAAATGCGAGAATGACGTAATTTTCACATTCGATAGCGGATTCTTAACTCACCGAAAATATTCCAGTGATAAACTATTATATTGGGACTCGATTATGACTGCGAGGCTTTATTTTGCTTGGAAAAAGATAATGGACGCTGCGGAATGACCGACGTGAAGAGAGGCGTGATTAATTTCGTTCAGCTATATCGGCTCACGAAGAGAGCTTTTATTTATTTGTGCAAAATGTCGAGGGTAAACAGTGACCTCAAAGGCTCGCAAAGAGTATCGCTGGAGACGAAGGTACGTATGACAATTCATTTGGAAAGTATTGTTAATTCCACATAGTATTTAGGTTATATTTATTGTAGCAGCCCCAAGAACTATGTATTTATTTTATTAGTAACTCTAAGTCGCTGTATTAACAACGCAACGTACCTACTTATCTACTAAACGTAGAGCTATGCATTTACCTACCTACATTTGTACTAAAATACAAAGGTTCATACACACTTAAATACCTACCTAAAACATAATTCTGTCAAATTACAGCTGCTTAGTGCACTGCTTTTTTATGCCAATGGCGATTATCAGAGGATGGTTTGTGAGGCCTGTCATCTTGGACAGCAAACTGAGCAAATATGTGCATCACAGAGGCACTTAACCATCCTAATGTGGAGAAATATGTATATAAAAAAAACTAGATGATTCCCGCGACTGTGTGGATTAAGATTTTTGATTCCCGCAGGTACTCTTTAATTTTCCAGGATAAAAAGTAGCCTATGTCCATCCCCAGGATACAGGTAGACTGGGAGGCTTCGGCCGTGGCTAGTTACCACCCTTCCGGCAAAGACGTGCCGCCAAGCAATTTAGCGTTCCGGTACGATGCCGTGTAGAAACCGAATAGGGCTATGGGTTTAATATAACTGACATGCCCCTAATAGGTTAGCCTGCTACCATCTTAGAGTGCATCATTACTTACCATCAGGTGAGATTGCAGTCAAGGGCTAACTTGTAGTGGATAAAAAAAACAATCTACTCCTGTACCAAATTTCATCAAAATCGGTTGAGTAGATGGGTTGTGAAAGCATAGCAGACACACACTTTCGCATTTATAATATTAGTATGGATTATAGTGTTATAATCATATACTTCCCTCTCCCCTGAAAATAAGCATAAAGCTTGTGCTAGAAATAGGTACAACAATAGACCTGCGATAGATCTTACAACCATTAACCATTGAGCTATTGGTGGTTACTTCATGATTAAATGTTACAGGCTGTGGATGTTGACTGCCACATCATTAACATCAACCCAAGATACCCAGTATGACTCCACAATCAGTTCATCTTTAAGCTAAAGTTAAAACTCCAATTTTAAAGCTGAACTGAAATGCCTGCATGTAAATCAGGCAATACTATCTTTTAGGTATGATATTTTAAATTAATTTTCTTTAGCAAACCAAATAATTGAGGCCAATTCTGTTGTACACAGGGTTTGAAGCTAGGTTAAGCATTAGTTTGAATACCTATTTATTGACTGTCATGATGAAAAATGAGCATTGATGTATTTCAATGTGGGTAAGCAGTGCTTTTGTGCCTCTATGAACTGCACGCCACTGGTTGTACACCATAACTAAATTTAAATGACAGCTCTATTTAAGTTGCTATCCCTTTTACATTATATTTATTTTTCTTGTGGAATTGACCGGCAATAGATTTAAAGCTGTCATTTTAATTTAGATATTGTGTTAAACAGAATTGGCCACAATATCTAACGGGCTAATTTACATAATTTAAGGGGAAAAAAACACACTGATACTCATAAAATTGTTTACTGGGATCCTACACATCTGCCTCTAGTTTGTCTGTTGTGTATATTAATTTTTTTTTAACAAAAATGTGTTAATTATTTATTAAATTTGAATATTTCAGAATTCCAATGGAACAGCCCACGGATAACAACTCTGATGTAACAAGTGAAGTGAACAATCCTCTCATCGCATCTTTTGTGGATCAAACCAGGCTGCTGACAATTGCCCAACAAAAGAGACAGATTAATCAATACATATTTCAACTAAAATATATTTGTATGATTACCTTTTCAACCTTTTCAATTTATTTTACAAACACAACACAATATTAAAACAAAATGAGTAGACACATTTAACTAACTAATCAATGATCATTCTGGCCCAATGCCGATAGACTATTGAGGACTTGTGCCCAATTACATTAAGCACTTTGGTGCTAACTTCCGAGACAGTGGGGTCTCCGCATTTCCAGTTGCACTGAGTGCCCGAACTGCTGCAGTGTTCTCAGTGCGGGCACCTTTTTTTAAATCTTTGTAAGTCTGCAAATAAAAATATAATATTATTATGTACCTGCAACTTTCTTGTGGATAAAATTAGTATATATCAACAGTGGCATGCACAGGGTTTGAATCTAGAGTAGGCATTAGTACTATTTACTAGCTGTTTTGATGATAAATACATATTGACTTATATCCATTTGGGTAGCAGTACTTTTATGAACTGCATGCCACTGTATATCATTTTATTTTGTCTATATTGTAGTTTACTTGACTTTAAGTACTGTAATATGTCGTGATCTTACCTGCTTTCAGTGTTCGACAGTCCTGTCTGGCCCATGCTCTTTTAAGATATCTTTAGGTATTTGCAACTGGAAGTCCACCCTTTTGGCGCTTAACAGTCCTGTGAACTCACCACAGTGGCTTGGTGGTCGTATGTCGACTAACATTTTTATTTGTTGTTTCTTGATCTAAATGAAGAGAATAATAGTTGATTATGGCGATAAAACTAGACGAACACGTTTGAATAAATATGAAATATTAATTTAATATCAATAATAGGTAAACAGAAAGATTTGTCGAGAAAATTTGACATTTCGCATTCGCATCTACTTACTTTTAGGCACAGTTTATGTTCGCTTTCCCTCCATGTACAATCAATTATAATTAAAAAAACAAGTTAAACCGGTGAATCCGAATACCACTACCCGCTACATAGGAGCCGAAACGAAAATTATTAATTGTAAATAAAACAGAGTACATTATTTAGATACTACAGCGCGACCGCGTATCTCTGACAGCTAAAGTGTAACGGTCGCAATCACCTCTGATTGGATAACACTCTTCCACTATTGGACAAAATCCATTGAAGTAGCAAGAATACCATAAATTTAGCCAATCACAACAATTGATACTGTAACAATGATTGATGCAGAATACCGACAAAAAATGCTGGTCAATATCACGAGCAGTGTTACCAACTCTCGAAAATATTTGTCCCTAAAACATAAGTCAAAAAGCCCCAAATATATTTTTTATACGACTGCCTGAAAAAAGGAGTATATTGTTTTCAGGGTTCATGTATGTATGTATGTATGTATGTAAGTATGTATGTATGTATATATGTATGTATGTATGTGAGTTTGTATATTCCACCATAACTTCTATACGCCTGACCCGATTTTGATAAATGAGGTATCGTTAGAATCCCTAGCTTATTCCGGGTGACATAGGCTAGTAAAATTTTTAAAAAAGTTGATGGGGTGACCATGGTCCCGCATTAAAGACTAAAGTTGAAAAAAAAATCGAAAATAAGATTAACTATATAATCATCATCTAGAAAATGATGAGTAGATTCCAAAAATATATAACATTATAGTTCAATATCCAGTGATTCACAAACAAATATCATTTAATAAAAATGTGAATAAGACTCCAAAGGCATGCAAATCGCTTCATAAGGAGGTAAACTCCGAAAATAATATAGCATGGCAGTCGTATTTTTTAATTCGTTAAATTAATTTCACTTGTTTACCGTACATTCAAAATTAAGATTCACAATGAATGATTCAAATTTTCGCTAATAATGAAAATCTTAATTTTGGAATTACGGTTTTCTTATTGATCGTAAACCAACCAATATTTTGTTTGACTTGTTATTCATTCAACTCCGCATTCTTAATAATAAGAATCGGTAGTAGATGATAGATCTAAGAAATAAAAAATAGGTAAAAAATATAAGAAGCCAAAAAATCCCTAAAAATATAAGGGCCCTAAAAGAAGCCCTTCGCATTTGTTTACGCCCTAAATTTGGGGCCAAAAGCCCTAAGTTGGGAACCATGATCCCGTGCATAGATAAAACACAGACTTAAGATAAAAATAATGACTCTACTAGACATGAATTTTGAAATATTGTGGCATTTTACATCTTACATCCATGATTTTCTTATAATGGCAACAATTGCGAGGACAAGTCTCTCTGCCTCGGACTGCAACAGTCAAGTGTGGTCTGGTGGTACTGGCTGCTATTTTCCCTCGTAGTACGTACGTCCGATATCCCCCTCCTTGAAATCACACTTTTCAGCATCGATTTGCATGTTCGCGGGAGATATCTGTCCCCCTGAGGAGACAGATTGGAATTATTTATTATTATTAATAATTAATGTTGTATGCATTTGGTTGGGGTAGGTACCTCGAGGGTACTTAATACTAGTTCCACTGAGTTTTTATTCCCCAGTAGTTCACCTGTGGATAAATAGTTGCATAGAAATACATATAACGGGGATTCAAAGACATAACGTAGGCATCTTGCATTTAATGACAACTAGTGATGAGTAATGAATTTATTAATGTGCTGATTTCTGACAGATTTCTCATACGTCTGGCAACTCTGCGGGCCTATCACACAGCCTATCCTAGCGCTGATTTAAAAAATTTTGGTTACAGTTTCATGTTTTGTCATTTAGCCACCTCCCGGCCAGTTGCCAGGATCCTCAGATATCGATTTTGAACGGAATCAATATAATATTTTTAGCTGCTAAACATTATATTTAACTCCCTAAAATAATAAAAAAACTCGCTAAAGTGGCAACACTGGAAACCCCAAGCTTTTTGAATGTTTTGATTAGAGACAATGAAGATTTTGGCATTTATACTTTTTTATGACATTCTACCATAAAGAAACGTAGCATAGTGTGCGCTAGGCTGTCAGTGTCAAACTGCCAAAAAACTGTCAAATTACGCAATGAAAAATGCCAAAATGCCGCATGTATCTGTCTCACTTTTTTGCGAATGTATGAGAGAGACAATTGTTGCGATCGTTTTGTCATACGATTTACTAACTCCGTTTAGTCACTTTGACAAAAAGTGCCCGTTTGACAAACTCATGGTATGGAAATATTCGCTTACACTTGGCGAGGTGAGCTCTCACGTCGATCAATCGAATTTGCAATGTAAAAACTCGGAGTAACGCTACGGATACTAGCTGATTCTTCGCGACTTCGTCCGCGTGGATTGAGGTTTTTTGATTCCCGCGGCAACTCTTTAATTTTCCGGGTTAAAAAGCCTATGTGCTATTCCAGACTATGATTTATTTTTATATTTCGTTCCAGAAACTTAAAAATAAAACATAAACATTGAAAGGTCATTCACAAGAATAACTTATCTGTATATGATCTATCTTTCTGCCAAATTTCATCCAGATCCGTTCAGCTGTTCTGGCGTGATTGCGTAACAAACATCCATCCATCCAAACTTCCGCATTTATAATATTAGTATAGATACTTTAGTTAGTAAAATACTTTGTTATTATATATACAAGAAAAAAATCGATCTCATATAGAATTTCACGAGACATGTTTTTACTTGCATAAGTCCATAAAGTAGAATAATTAGTTCTCAAAATTTTGATGGGAACCAAATATACAGTTACGATGATTGTGCAGAATCAATAATAATAAAACGGGTTTTACTAACGACTGAAATAAACTTAATTACTTACTTTAACTAAATTTATTTATAGTGAACTTTATGAGTAATGACCACAGCGTAGATTGGCCAGTATAGCAACTTATAGAGTTCTATTCAATAAGTCAGTTTACATGGTAAATTACAAGGTAATTTAAAAGTAATATAACACAACACTAGTAGTAGAAAGAAACATCGAAGAATCAAACAAAGGTGAGAAAAAGTCCAACTCTTGAAAAGTTCTTGAATGCGATATTTTGTGTAGTCGAATGCAAATAAATTTTTTTTGCTACTATGTAAACTGACTTAATGAACACAATAACAAGATAGATGATGCCCACGACTACGTCCGAGTAGTCGTCGAGTATTAATGTTTTGAAAAAATCTGTGGAAACTCTTTGATTTTCTGTTAAAAAGAACTAACCTATGTCCTGTTCTTCCGCTCCTGGGATGAAACCTAGGTCTTACCAACTTCTTTGAAAATTGGTTGACCAGATGGGCCGTGAAAGCATAGCAGACAGACAGACACGATTCTGCATTTATAATATTAGTATGGATGGTAAAAATAAGTCTACTATTCTATTTCTTAACTGTTGTTAAAGGAAATTTCTGCATTTGATGAATTAACGAAAAATACGTACTTATATCCATAATAAAATAACTTGAATTAATTCACAAATATTAGATTGCGACTGTCACCGCGTGAAGTTTCATGGAAATCAAGAACTCGTTGAAATTCTTTAATTTTTCGGTATAAAAAAGAGCCTATATTCGTCTCCGGGATGCAATCTATATCTGTACGAAAGTTCATTTAAATCTATTAAATTCGTAGCTTTTTTTTATTTATTTTTCAATTTAATTTACTGTTCAAGATAAACAATAAACAAACAAACGAATATTACATACAAAACACATATAGGTGCTCTTGAAATTTTGAGGAAATTGAAATGCCCAGTTAACGTACTGCATTATTTTACTATGTGTCACAGTGGTTAATGATTTCAATTTGTAGCAATTGATTACTTTTACACTCGAAATGAAGGCACTCAGTAGCGTTACTCCGAGTTTTTACATTGCAAATTCGATTGATCGACGTGAGAGCTCACCTCGTCAAGTGTAAGCGAATATTTCCATACCATGAGTTTATCAAACGGGCACGTTTCGTTAAAGTGAGTAAACGGAGTTAGTAAATCGTATGACAAAACGATCGCAACAATTGTCTCTCTCATACATTCGCAAAAAACTGAGACAGATACATGCGGCATTTTGGCATTTTTCATTGCGTAATTTGACAGTTTTTTGGCAGTTTGACACTGACAGCCTTGCGCACACTATGGTACGTTTCTTTATGGTAGAATGTCATAAAAAAGTATAAATGCCAAAATCTTTATTGTCTCTAATCAAAACATTCAAAAAGCTTGGGGTTTCCAGTGTTGCCACTTTAGCGAGTTTTTTTATTATTTTAGGGAGTTAAATTTAATGTTTAGCAGCTAAAAATATTCTGGTGCTCACATAGGTATTGATTCCGTTCAAAATCGATATCTGAGGATCCTGGCAACTAGCCGGGAGGTGGCTAAATTACAAAACATGAAACTGTAACCAAAATTTTTTAAGTCAGCGCCATTTTGAAATTCCTTGTTACTGTACCGATTTCTAAATCAGTAATCAATATCTAAATCAGTATTTCTAAATCAGTATTTGAATCAAGTTTGTAACTATCATTAATAGAATCAAATTAGTATCAATTAGTGGAGCATGTTAGTTAATAATTTTGGTAAATCATTCGAATTATTTGTATAATCAAATAATTCGAATGAAATCATTCAAAGTCGCCGATCGCTAGGATAGGCTGTGTGATAGGCCCGCAGAGTTGCCAGACATATGAGAAATCTGTCAGAAATCAGCACATTAATAAATTCATTATTCATCACTAGTTGTCATTAAATGCAAGATGCCTACGTTATGTCTTTGAATCCCCGTTATATGTATTTCTATGCAACTATTTATCCGCAGGTGAACTACTGGGGAATAAAAACTCAGTGGAACTAGTATTAAGTACCCTCGAGGTACCTACCCCAACCAAATGCATACAACATTAATTATTAATAATAATAAATAATTCCAATCTGTCTCCTCAGGGGGACAGATATCTCCCGCGAACATGCAAATCGATGCTGAAAAGTGTGATTTCAAGGAGTGGGATATCGGACGTACGTACTACGAGGGAAAATAGCAGCCAGTACCGCCAGACCACACTTGACTGTTGCAGTCCGAGGCAGAGAGACTTGTCCTCTCAATTGTTGCCATTATAAGAAAATCATGGATGTAAGATGTAAAATGCCACAATATTTCAAAATTCATGTCTACTCTATGTCAGTCATTATTTTAATCTTAAGTCTGTGTTTTATCTATCCACGGGATCATGGTTCCCAACTTAGGGCTTTTGGCCCCAAATTTAGGGCGTAAACAAATGCGAAGGGCTTCTTTTAGGGCCCTTATATTTTTAGGGATTTTTTGGCTTCTTATATTTTTTACCTATTTTTTATTTCTTAGATCTATCATCTACTACCGATTCTTATTATTAAGAATGCGGAGTTGAATGAATAACAAGTCAAACAAAATATTGGTTGTATAATTATTATAATTTTTTGAAGTTACTTGTTCAATATTTAATTTTCTAAAAATAATGTTTATTGTAATTTTTTCTTACGATCAATAAGAAAACCGTAATTCCAAAATTAAGATTTTCATTATTAGCGAAAATTTGAATCATTCATTGTGAATCTTAATTTTGAATGTACGGTAAACAAGTGAAATTAATTTAACGAATTAAAAAATACGACTGCCCTGCTATATTATTTTCGGAGTTTACCTCCTTATGAAGCGATTTGCATGCCTTTGGAGTCTTATTCACATTTTTATTAAATGATATTTGTTTGTGAATCACTGGATATTGAACTATAACGTTATATATTTTTGGAATCTACTCATCATTTTCTAGATGATGATTATACAGTTAATCTTATTTTCGATTTTTTTTTCAACTTTAGTCTTTAATGCGGGACCATGGTCACCCCATCAATTTTTTTAAAAATTTTACTAGCCTATGTCACCCGGAATAAGCTAGGGATTCTAACGATACCTCATTTATCAAAATCGGGTCAGGCGTATAGAAGTTATGGTGGAATATACAAACTCACATACATACATACATACATACATACTTACATACATACATACATTCATGAACCCTGAAAACAATATACGCCTTTTTTCAGGCAGTCGTATAAAAAATATATTTGGGGCTTTTTGACTTATGTTTTAGGGACAAATATTTTCGAGAGTTGGTAACACTGCTCGTGATATTGACCAGCATTTTTGGTCGGTATTCTACATCAATCATTGTTACAGTATCAATTGTTGTGATTGGCTAAATATATGGTGTTCTTGCTACTTCAATGGATTTTGTCCAATAGTGGAAGAGTGTTATCCAATCAGAGGTGATTGCGATCGTTACACTGTAGCTGTCAGAGATACGCGGTCGCGCTGTAGTATCCTAATGTACTCTGGTTTATTTACAATTAATAATTTTCGTTTCGGCTCCTATGTAGTGGGTAGTGGTATTCGGATTCACCGGTTTAACTTGTTTTTTAATTATAATTGATTGTACATGGAGGGAAAGCGAACATAAACTGTGCCTAAAAGTAAGTAGATGCGAATGCAAAATGTAAACTGAACTAATTTTCTCGACAAATCTTTCTGTTTACCTATTATTGATATTAAATTAATATTTCATATTTATTCAAACGTGTTCGTCTATTTTTATCGCCATAATCAACTATTATTCTCTTCATTTAGATCAAGAAGCAACAAATAAACATCTTAGTCGCCATACGACCACCAAGCCACTGTGGTGAGTTCACAGGACTGATAAGCGCCAAAAGGGCGGACTTCCAGTGGCAAATACCTAAAGATATCCTAAAAGAGCATGGGCCAGACAGGACTGTCGAACACTGAAAGCGGGTAAGATCACGACATATTACAGTACTTAAACTCAAGTAAACTACAATATACACAAAATAAAATGATATACAGTGGCATGCAGTTCATAGAGGCATAAAAGTACTGCTACCCAAATGGATATAAGTCAATATGTATTTATCATCAAAACAGCTAGTAAATAGGTATTCTGACCTACTAATGCCTACTCTAGTTTCAAACCCTGTGCATGCCACTGTTGATATATACTAATTTTATCCACAAGAAAGTTGCAGGTACATAATAATATTATATTTTTATTTGCAGACTTACAAAGATTTAAAAAAAGGTGCCCGCACTGAGAACACTGCAGCAGTTCGGGCACTCAGTGCAACTGGAAATGCGGAGACCCCACTGTCTCGGAAGTTAGCACCAAAGTGCTTAATGTAATTGGGCACAAGTCCTCAATAGTCTATCGGCATTGGGCCAGAATAATCATTGATTAGTTAGCCAAATGTGTCTACTCATTTTGTTTTAATATTGTGTTGTGTTTGTAAAATAAATTGAAAAGGTTGAAAAGGTAATCATACAAATATATTTTAGTTGAAATATGTATTGATCAATCTGTCTCTTTTGTTGGGCAATTGTCAGCAGCCTTGTTTGATCCACAAAAGATGCGATGAGAGGATTGTTCACTTCACTTGTTACATCAGAGTTGTTATCCGTGGGCTGTTCCATTGGAATTCTGAAATATTCAAATTTAATAAATAATTAACACATTTTTGTTAAAAAAAAATTAATATACACAACAGACAAACTAGAGGCAGATGTGTAGGATTCCAGTAAACAATTTTATGAGTATCAGTGTGTTTTTTTTCCCTTAAATTATGTAAATTAGCCCGTTAGATATTGTGGCCAATTCTGTTTAACACAATATCTAAATTAAAATGACAGCTTTAAATCTATTGCCAGTCAATTCCACAAGAAAAATAAATATAATGTAAAAGGGATAGCAACTTAAATAGAGCTGTCATTTAAATTTAGTTATGGTGTACAACCAGTGGCGTGCAGTTCATAGAGGCACAAAAGCACTGCTTACCCATATTGAAATACATCAATGCTCATTTTTCATCATGACAGTCAATAAATAGGTATTCTAACTAATGCCTACCCTAGCTTCAAACCCTGTGTACAACAGAATTGGCCTCAATTATTTGGTTTGCTAAAGAAAATTAATTTAAAATATCATACCTAAAAGATAGTATTGCCTGATTTACATGCAGGCATTTCAGTTTCAAAATTGGAGTTTTAACTTTAGCTTAAAGATGAACTGATTGTGGAATCATACTGGGTATCTTGGGTTGATGTTAATGATGTGGCAGTCAACATCCACAGCCTGTAACATTTAATCATGAAGTAACCACCAATAGCTCAATGGTTAATGGTTGTAAGATCTATCGCAGGTCTATTGTTGTACCTATTTCTAGCACAAGCTTTATGCTTATTTTCAGGGGAGAGGGAAGTATATGATTATAACACTATAATCCATACTAATATTATAAATGCGAAAGTGTGTGTGTCTGCTATGCTTTCACAACCCATCTACTCAACCGATTTTGATGAAATTTGGTACAGGAGTAGATTGTTTTTTTTATCCACTACAAGTTAGCCCTTGACTGCAATCTCACCTGATGGTAAGTAATGATGCACTCTAAGATGGTAGCAGGCTAACCTGTTAGGGGCATGTCAGTTATATTAAACCCATAGCCCTATTCGGTTTCTACACGGCATCGTACCGGAACGCTAAATTGCTTGGCGGCACGTCTTTGCCGGAAGGGTGGTAACTAGCCACGGCCGAAGCCTCCCACCAGTCTACCTGTATCCTGGGGATGGACATAGGCTACTTTTTATCCTGGAAAATTAAAGAGTACCTGCGGGAATCAAAAATCTTAATCCACACAGTCGCGGGAATCATCTAGTTTTTTTTATATACATATTTCCTAACCACATTAGGATGGTTAAGTGCCTCTGTGACTTCATGCACATATTTGCTCAGTTTGCTGTCCAAGATGACAGGCCTCACAAACCATCCTCTGATAATCGCCATTGGCATAAAAAAGCAGTGCACTAAGCAGCTGTAATTTGACAGAATTATGTTTTAGGTAGGTATTTAAGTGTGTATGAACCTTTGTATTTTAGTACAAATGTAGGTAGGTAAATGCATAGCTCTACGTTTAGTAGATAAGTAGGTACGTTGCGTTGTTAATACAGCGACTTAGAGTTACTAATAAAATAAATACATAGTTCTTGGGGCTGCTACAATAAATATAACCTAAATACTATGTGGAATTAACAATACTTTCCAAATGAATTGTCATACGTACCTTCGTCTCCAGCGATACTCTTTGCGAGCCTTTGAGGTCACTGTTTACCCTCAACATTTTGCACAAATAAATAAAAGCTCTCTTCGTGAGCCGATATAGCTGAACGAAATTTTTTGTCTGAGACGCGGTTAACTTGAGCCTGTCTTCACGTCGGTCATTCCGCAGCGTCCATTATCTTTTTCCAAGCAAAATAAAGCCTCGCAGTCATAATCGAGTCCCAATATAATAGTTTATCACTGGAATATTTTCGGTGAGTTATGAATCCGCTATCGAGTGTGAAAATGACGTCATTCTCGCACTTTGAGATGTCAATCTGTGTAAAAAGTAACACTCGGAGTGCCAAAATAGCAAATGACATTACTCATAACGTATTTTTTGTACGTTTGGTGAGTTAAAGACTCGATCTTTCTCATCGAATTTCACTTGGAGTGGGAATGACTCGGTGACTTTTTGTTCACCATGTTGCCGCTTGGAGCGCTGGCTGTAGATGTATGGAGGAGCTCACTCTCACCTCACTTTAGTGAGACGTATTTCAAATTCGATCAAACTCGGAGTAACCGTACAGGCCTCTTGAGAACTGACGGTTGACACATAAATCATCATCCAAAATTACTTTGTGGCATAGCTGTCAAAACAAGTGAGCTACCTACCTTATCTTATCTTTAACCAATTGGGTATTTGACTACTAGTGAAATAAATAATTTTTTAAGTGATTAATAAATAAAGTATAATCTGGAAATATTAGTAATATAAGATAGATTATATTCTGGAATAACACATAGGCTACTTTGTATCCCGGAAAATTAAAGAGTTTCCGCGGGAACCAAAAACCTCAAACCACGCAGTCGGCGCGGCCATTCGCTAGTTTAAAATAATTAATTAATTATCAATCAGAAAATGTATTTTTAACATAACCTTTGTTTTCTTTACAGGTACTTATGAGCAGATTTTTGTATGCACACACCAATCAAATCTCAATGGATACGTGAGTTTTTATTTCTTTGAACTAGGAGAACAATTTTAAAAGGACTCTGGCAATTTCAGTATGTTTTTCTTTACTTTTTTCTTTTAATTCTAATCGTAGATTTTTGCGGGATGGCTCATAAAGCTGAGCTGTACATCCATTTTGGGTGGTGTCACAGGCAGACATATTCTTATTTCGGTACAATTGTACGTTAAATGTTTATCTGCGTCACCACTGTGGAATAAAAGTATTGTCTTTCTTTCTTTCTTGATATTGGGAGTAAAACTGGGCTTTTTTGCGCTAGTTCGTAAAATTGTTTAAATTTTTTTTTCTAAGAGCAGAACATACAAAAATTTCACGGAAAGATATCATGGATTCTATAGAGAAAAAAAAGAATTATCTGTATTGTTATTATTTTCAGAGAAAACTTAAGAATAATTTTAAAGAATATTATAATTTTGAAGTGAAACTTCTTTAGAATAGTTGAGATTTGAAAATTCGATGAAACGGATGTTGCCGCCACGGTACAAGTGGCGCCACCGGACGAACGTGTATACAAAGCGTTCCGTTTTTGTAATTTTGATTGTTTAAATGTAGCAGTAGAAAGTCTGATTTGTTAATTGCTTTTTATGTTATATTTTTATCCGCCTCTGGTTGATAAAACGAAAAAGCGACACCGAAAGATTTAGCCCGCGAGAGAATTAGATAGAAGAAGCTTAAATATAGCTTCTTCACATATTCTCTCGTAGGCTACTTTTCTGAAGTTTCACTTCTGCCATGTGTGAATTACAACAAACACATACTTTTTTTAAATTTGGATTTACTTTTTTTTGTAACGTTACGTTCGATTTTCATACAAATTTCGAAGTTGAATTTTCAAAAACCCTTTCTAAGCAGATGTTTTCGTCATAACAACTATCTGTATGCCAAATTTCAGCCCGAGCCGTCCAGAGGTTTGACCTGTGCGTTGATAAAACTGTCAGGCATCTTTTTTTTAACCACTACAAGTTAGCCCTTGACTGCGATCTCACCTGATGGTAAGTGGTGATGCAGTCTAAGATAGTAGCGGGCTAACCTGTTAGGGACATGGCAGTTATATTAAACCCATACCCCTATTCGGTTTCTGCACGGCATCGTATCGGAACGCTAAATCGCTTGGCGGCATGTCTTTGCCGGTAGGGTAGTAGCTAGCCACGGCCGAAGCCTCCAGGGAAAATTCAGAAATTATAAATTCCCAAATTGACCCCGCTGGGGATCGAAGCCGGGACCTCCGCACGTTAAGACAACAGCGCTACACACTGCGCCACGGGGGTCATCAAATAAATTTCCTTTCATATATTCAGATGACAAAGATTTGGTCACCCTAGTGTTGTAATCTTTGACACTATTGGTCACGGGCGGCGAACATCAAGGTGTGGTCTCAATTATCGCCCAACGCTACAGTTGTTTCCCCAATTTCGAGATGATTACACACAGTTTAATGCATTTTAATGTCCTCATTCATTCGAGAGATAAACATTATAGTTTAAATTTATTAACCAGCTGATGCCCGCGACTTCGTCCGCGTGGAATCCATATCCGTACCAAATTTTAATATTTTAAATGCAAAAGTGTGTCAGTCTGTCTGTCTGTCTGTCTGCTACGCTTTCACGGCCCAGCAAACCAATAAACCAACAAACACGCACACTTTCACATTTATAATATTAGTACGACTAGAAGCCCGCACTCCGCAGCTTCGCTCATGTAAGGTTGGATTTCATACAAGTTTCAAAGCCCTATTTTACCCCATTAGCAGTTGAATTTTCAAAAATCCTTCTGTCTACGTCATAGTTGCTATCTGCATGCCATATTTTAGCCCGATTCGTCCAGTGGTTTGAGCTGTGCGTTGATAGATCAGTCAGTCAGTCAGTCACCTTTTCGGTTTATAAATTCAGACAAAGTCACGGCCGTTGTACAATAATTTCTGCGTACACAAATGACGTACTATTTCCATTCTTAGCTCCATTCACCCAGCATTATCATCGGGTCAGCCCTGCGTTTCCTTGAGTTTATCGATGCCTTGTTATTTATTACATAAGTACGTTACAGAATACTTATTCATTGATAAAAATAAAATGGTTAACAAATATTCTTTGTTTGCGTGTTCTACTTTTTATGATTTACTCGTAATAGGTACCTAAGTACTTCGTTTGCACTTGATTTGTGTCTTTACAGACCGGAACTTTAAAGTATCACATTTCACTTATCAATACCCATATTATAAACCGGATGATGCCCGCGACTTCAACCGCGTTTTTTGATACCCGCGGGAACTCCTCAATTTTCCGGGATAAAAAGTGCGCACTTTCGCATCCATACTAATAATATAAATGCGAAAGTGTGTCTGTCAGTCTGCTACGCTTTACCGGCCCATCTTTTCAAGCGATTTTGATGAAATTTGGTACAGATGTAGATTAGATCCCAGAAAGGACATATACTACTGTTTATCCCGGAAAATCAAAGTGTTACCACAGGTTTTTGAGGAAACCTAAATCTAGTCTTCTTCTTCTTCTAAATAAATGAAAGTAAAAGGTGACTGACTGACTGACTGATCACCGCACAGCTCAAACAACTGGACGGATCGGGCTGAAATTTGACATTCTGATAGCCATTATCACGAAGGCATCAACTAAGAAAGGATTTTTGAAAGTTCAAGCGCGAAAGGAGTAAATTAGGAGTTTGCAATTTGTATAAAAATAGAACCTAACGTTAGCGAAGCCACGGGGAAAAGCTAGTATTTTATGGAACTGGGTTATAAACAATTTTGTTAATACTAGATGATGTCTGCGACTTAGCCCACGTGGATTAAGTTCTTTAAATTCCCGCAGGAACTCCTTAATTTTCCGGGATATAAGTAGCCTATGTCCTTCCCCGGGATACAACCTATCCCTGTACCAAATTTTATCAAAATCGGTTGAGCGGTTGGGCCGTGAAAGCGTAACAGACAGATACACTTTCGCATTTATAATATTAGTATGCAAGTATTGGTATAACAGTCTTCTTCAGTCACAGAGTGAGTTTAAAAATATGAATGTGCGCAGAAAGCGTTGTTATGACCTATATTGTCTGTTATAAGCTTATCTATAGCTGCACGGTTCCATTGCATCACACGACACGAGATCTATAAAGTTTACGATCAATCACACCTCTGCACATTGGCTGACACTGGACTGAAATTTAATCTACACTAATATTATAAATGCGAAAGTTTGGATGGATGGATGAATGTTTGTTACTCAATTACGCTAGAACGGCTGAACGGATCTGGATGAAATTGGGCACATAGATAGATTATAGTCTGGAATAACAGTCTATATCCCAGAAAATTAAAGAGTTCCCGCGGGAACCAAAAAACCTCAAACCACGCAGACGAAGTCGCGGGCATCAGCTAGTGGTAAAATTAATACATAAATAGTCATTTTGTTACCAAGAACGTTTTACAATGTTATGGTTACTGTGTGTAAATGTCAGTAACTGCCGATCTCAGAGCCCTTAATCATTACTTATGGAACTTGTTTAGTATAGATTTTCGATTGAAATCTATTCTAAGGAGTTCCTTAAGTAATTATTAATCCCTTCGCCTCTCTTTAAACAATCCGCTCTTTCAGATAATTTTGCAATAAAATAAAGTAAATAAAAACAGATAAACTTGTCCAAACGACTTTGTTTTGTAATACTTGATCTACGCGACCGCAATTTATGTCAATAAGGGCGCATTTCAGTCTGATATGAAAGTTATGTCGTACCCGTACCATCGCCAAGCTGGCTTCCAAATCCAAGCCCCTTAGGCAGGCGATGAGTTTGACTTATATTGGAGCCATCCCAGAGAACATACTGCCAGCGCTTAAAGTCATATTGTTTCATTATTGTTAAATTAGAATTATAATCCTTATATTCAGAACGCCAAGGTACGTGACATCAAACTGTTATTTTGAGTAATATTGCTTATGTATAGCTTTAAGCGTTGGCAGTATGGCCCCTGAAAATATCGTACCGCGTAAGAGCAATGGACTCTTGCATCCTTGCGCAACGCGTGTAGTATAACGCACATGTGCGTTATGATATAAATTATTTCAGGATACAAGCTTCGGCCGTCGCGCTCACAGACGTATATTGTACTGGGGCCATACTACCAACGCTTGAAGCCATATTGTTTCATGATTGTTGACTTTCGTGTTTTAGAATAATTATAATCCTTATAAAGAAAGGATAGGAATAAGGAGGGGACGCTATGGAACGATATATGAAACGTCGATTTCAAAATAGTACTGCTTTAAACGATTGTAGTGAGCCCACTGGGGCCATAGTATCATCGCTTAAAGCCGTATTGTTTTTATACTGTTGGCGTTCGTATTTTAGAATTATGATCCTTATTTTGAGGGACCTCAAGGTACGTGACATAAACCTTTCATTTAACCCCCCTGGGGCCATATTTGTAATGGGGTTTTAATATTGTTATTACCGTTACTGATTACCACGTTACTCTGTATTATGCAAATCCATACTGATATTATAAATGCGAAAGAGCGTCTGTCTGTCTGTCTGTCTACTACGCTTCCACGGCCCATCTGTTCGACCAATTTTGATGAAATTTGGTACAAGGTTAGGTTGTATCCCGGGGAAAGACATAGGCTTTTTATCCCGGAAAATTAAAGAGTTCCCGCAGAACCAAAAAACTTCCCACGCGGAAGAAGTCGCGGGCATAATCTAGTTTTTAATAAAGTTTACTTCTTCTGATTATGATCTTTCAACAGAATCCTATATCATCATTATTAATATCTATAAATCTAAACTTTTCCACGCTTAAGGTCAAGTTCTGTAAAACACTGACGTAATATATTAGGTAGATTATTAGGTTATAACAACGTATATACCTAACACGATTATGTTTATAAATCTAAATTGTTTATATACGAGGCACACGGTTACCCATTGCTCTTGAAATTTATTTTGAGCGCGCGCTTATTAAATTATTTTAGGCTGCTAAGAAAATTTGCAATACGTATAATTATGAGATTGATGTGCGCTCTTCTCAGACCAAAGGCCCAAGCAAATCTTTGTCTAAGTTTTTTTTTTATCCACTACAAGTTAGCCCTTGACTGCGATCTCACCTGATGGTAAGTGATGATACAATCTAAGATGGTAGCGGGCTAACCTGTTAGAGGCATGGCAGTTATATTTAACCCATACCCCTATATTCAGTTTCTACACGGCATCGTACCCGAACGCTAAATCGCTTGGCGGCACGTCTTTGCCGGTACGGTGGTAATTAGCCACGGCCGAAGCCTCCCACCAGGCCAGACCAGGGAAATTCAGAAATTATAAATTTCCAAATCCTGCCGGGATTCGAACCCGGGACCTCCGTACGTTAAGGCAACAGCGCTCAACGCTGCGCCACAGAGGTCGTCATAATCATAATAATTTGACAGCTTAAAACGTATTGCTCGAACTGTTTCAGGAGTTCATACATAGGTACTTTTTGACGTGCAGGTTATCTATGAACTCCTTAAACAGGTCGAATTTACGCAAACGATTACAATTGCGATTTCTTTACACAATCGATTGATTGGAACCCTCGTAGCATTAGTTTCCATATGCCGTGGTTAATTATCACCATCAAGTCTTATACTTTGTAAACGTGATGTTCAGGTGTGTACAGTATACCAATTTTGAATAAGTAAATATAGGTACTTTGAGTTTGAGTTCATGTGCTGTGTAGCTTTTGGCCACGGCTTCGTTCACGCTAGATTCAATTTTAGTGGGATTTTCAAATCATTATTTTACTCTCTTATGGATTGAGATTTCAAATATGCTTTCTTAGCGGATGTTAACGTCATAAAAGCTTATGTGTGAATACCTAACTATGCCAAGTTTTAGCCCGATACGTCTAGTGGTTTGAGTTGTGCGTTGATAGATCCTCACCTTTTTATTTTTAAAAAGAGGGCTACACTACCATCAATAATCAGCAGGAGCTGATTGTAAAAGCCTGTTAGGAGAGGATACCCCAGAAATAGGTTGTCCATTTGATTGAGAGTGTCCGAAACAGGCTCAGATAGAAGCAGAGGGGGTCCTACCATCGGCGTTCAGCCGTTCCGGCATGATTGAGTAACAATCATTCATCTATCCATCCATACATCCATCCATCCAAACTTTCGCATTTATAATATTACTAAGCGGATATATATATATATATATATATATATATTTATATACTAACCACGCTGTTACCGGGTCAGATAAGTTCGTGGGACTAAACTTATTATCTTAAGGTGGCAAATATTTAAACAGTACAATTCCTTGACCTAAATAAAGGCCTCCGTACCACCTAGGCAGAACCTATTCTGATTCAGCCTAGATCAAACACTGTTAGATCACGTCCACGAGATGCCTTGGCGCTCAGCCAAACTAAAGTTTACATCACAGTTACTCAGTAATCAATGAAATTACCGCCGCTGTCATCGTGCTAAATGTGAAAGGGTTATTTGATCGTGGGTATTTTAAGGCCCTGTTATACGTCAGCGACAAATGCGACAACGCGACTCGATACGTCGCGTCAGTATTAATAATAACGAAAAATAATAATGATCTCCCGACCGAATTTCGGCCACGGCGGCCTATCTCTAGAGAGATTAGCCATGTACGCGGGAGATATTATAGTGCACAAGTGTGTGCGCATACACGCATACACAGGTGCACTCTCTGTTCCTTTACCCCCATAGTCCGATAGGACGGAATATCCGACACGACCGGAGAGAGATCAGGTGCAGGACCGACGGTTTAACGTACTTTCCGAGGCGCGGGGATGCAACACCGCCAACTTCCTAACTCTGGGCTAGTACTGAGATCTTTTTGTTAGAAAAACCCAACACTTGTTATGACCGGGACCCGAACCCGCGACCTCGTTGACCGCAGTCGCTACGCTAACCATGCACATGCTAACCACTAGATGAACGAGGCAGATCAATGAAATTACCGCTGCTGTCATCATGCTAAACGTAAAAAGGTTATGGGTATGGCCCCGAGGCCCAATTGTCTAAGCAAATCGTAATCATTTGACAGCTTAAAACGTATTACTTGAACTGGTTATGGAGTTCATACATGCTTTTTGACGTGCAAGCACGTGCTATGAACTTCTTAAACAGGTAAATCCGTTTGACAAACGATTACGATTAAGATTTTCTTACACAATAATCTCATCTCTGTTAGGGGGTTTAATAACTGCCATACCCCTAACACGCTACCTTATAAGACTGCATCACCTTAAACTTAACACCTGGTGAGGTAACAGATCGCAGTCAAGGATGGATTTTGGATGGATGGATGTTGGTAACTCAATCACGCCAGAACGGATGAACGGATCTGGATGAAATTTGGCACAGACATAGATTGTAGTCTGGAATAGCTGGGCCATTTTTTATCCCGGAAAATTAAAGAGTTCCCGCGGAGACCAAAAACTTCAATCAACGCGGACGAAGTTTCAGGCATGTCCCATCAAGAAATCATGATGTACCCAAGAGATGTAAGTACAAAATACTCAAAGAGAAAAGTAGTCGGCCTTCATATAAAGTTAAAAATAAAATATAATAGTAGGTACTTATTGCCTCAAGTGGTAGGTATGGAATAAGAAATGAATTCCTGACGTCTGATGGCCTACAGAGTAGAAATAATGTAGAGCTTTCTCTATTTCGTACGTTATTCTCATTCTTGAGCGTCGTGGCCGCTTCTATGTAACACATTACAATAAGGGAATTTATATTTAACAGCTAGATGATGCCCGCGAGTTCGTCCGCGTGGATTAAAGGGGTTTTGATCTCTGCAGGCACTCTTCAGTTTGCGGGATACAATGTATCTACCCTAAGTGTTAATTCAGGGTAATTATATCTTCATTCCAAATTTTAAGTCAAATCGGTTCAGTCATTGTGGCGTGAAGGACTAGCAAACTTACGAACATTATGTACAAACATCCAAGCTTTCATAACACGCATTTTATCTCGGACTCATCACTTACCATCAGGTGAAATTGCAGTCAACTTGTAGTGGATAAAAAACCCATGGGAATTGGACGAAGTCCGATGTATTGGGAGTTCGCCATTACTCTTTGTTGAAAAGTTAATAAGAAAAAAAAAAACCACAATACAAAAATATTTTTTCAGAACATCGAAAAATTTATCAACTTAGGTATATAAATATACCTATACAGTGTGTTTAAAACCTTGTTCTTACTAACCCACAAAAGGACAACTTTTTTACAAAATAAAAGCAGGAAAAGTATCGTACGTTAACACGTACAAACAAGTTTTTGTACCAAAACAATTATCATAGAGAAATTAACCGACTACCGCAAAAGGAAAGACATGCTACGACTTTCAATGGCAATTAATAAATAAAAATGCCATACGCGCTTAGCTTTATAAGGGTGCATCGTGATGTCCTATTAGGAATTGTGTCAGGGATAATGATGTGAATGTATCGATGTGCATAGTTATCGATAGTTTTAACAATGCCTTATGTTTATCGTATTTGAGTAACTTTTTACGAGTTTATGGAAAAATCCATGATTACTCATAAAATCTCGTAAAAATAATTAATTAGTTTTGGTCACCATGGACTCAGTTGCATTCGGAGCGCAGGCCACTTGTATCGCCACGGTGCTCTCAATGATATAGTCCGTCGCGCTTTGGCCACTGCCTTCACCCCTGCACAACTGCCGGTTTCTTCAGGGATGACGGCAAGAGGCCGGACTATAGTACCGTGGTCGAAGGGTCGTGCTGGTGTGGGATACAACCTGCGTTGATACGTTGGCAACATCTCACCTACCGGGCTCGTAATTTAGATTTTAATTGAAAAAAAAAGTTCTCTGGGTACTTGGCCTAGTAATGTAATTAAGTAGGTAAGTGACTCAAAGGTTATTGAACAATATTGATTTTAACGTACAGAAAAGATTTTCGAAAGTTGACTTGAAATATTGTTAAGTATTTCAATCTATCCAAGCTTAGACTCAACTCAAAACATGTCTCAGATTATACAGGAATATAATAATTAGTAAATCACCTAGTAGGTTCATATATCTTGTAAGGAAACAACTCTAAAAGTAACCCATTAGAAATAACACGATGTATGCCAATTTGGAAAATAACGTTACCAAGAAACTTCTCGAGAATCAAAACTAGAACTAGAATTTTGATTGCTTGCTCGTCAGATCTGAGAGGTTGTTAAAATATAATTGACTAGACCTCTAAGGTTTGCCGTAGCAATTTTATGTTAAGAATAACTAAACGGACTTAAAATTTAAATCAGTATTTGATATGAATCTACTTTGAAAGTAGCAAGTCCCTCATTCAATTGTCAATTATAATTATCTTTTAGAAAGTTTGACGTGATTTTACTCTATCGACTGTTTTATCGATGGAAAGGCGAAGGCACAACACTATTCATGAATCAAAGGTAAAAGCAGATCGGCCGTAAATGGTATACACTTTGTGACGGACAGACTTAGTAGGAACAGTTTTATATAGATGTTAGCAGTTTTGGTTAGGCACTTTCTCTATTTATTGACTCATAGTTTTCACTTGGTTTCAGCTTATATGGCTTTGTTTGACGCTAATTATGGTAAGGCTTAAATCATGGTCTTTGGTCTGTTACCACACAACCAAAATTCCGACCCCCAGGCTTTTTAAAGGCTTGTTCACAAGATTACAAGTTCAGTGTTGAGTGATGTAGTCTTATCGTGGGAGGTTTCAAGATCGATTACCGGCACGGGAAACTTGAGAGTTAATATTTTATTGATTGGGTCTGGTCCGGTGGAAGGCTTTGGCTGCCTATCTCCAGAGTTATCTACTAGCCAACTACTATATACTTATGCAGTCTCTATCCGCTCACTCTCATAGTCTGACCCTGGCATCTGGTATGGCCTTTGCGTACTCGCCGAGACAAGGAGAGAATTTACTGCCTCAAAAACTGAATGAAAAACTTTTTGATGAATACGGTATCATAATATGATCTTACGGTGGCTAAAATATCCGTGAAAATATCAGCTCAATCACGATTGGGCGCATGCACCATACTAATATTATAAATCCGAAAGTGTGTCTGTCTGTCTGGTACGCTTTCTGGTCCTTCTTGTCATATGATTTTGATGGAATTTGGTACAGGGACAAGGTGCATCACGGGGAGGGATATATGCTACTTTTTATCCTGGAAAATTAAGCAGTTCCGGCGGGACTAAAGATACTTAATCCACGCGGACGTGTTTGCGGGCATCATACAGTAAAATAAATGTGTGTTTATTTTAAGTATGATTTCACGAAATACTTTAACTAAAGAATAACCCAGTAAAATTATGTGTGTAGTGTTGAGTCACAAAACTCAACAAACTCGAACTTATAACCTTCATAATCAAACGGGAGCTTTAAAAATAAAACCAATAAATCATACGCACTTACAATAATCGAGTGTTAAGACTCCTGTACACGGAGAGAGTAAACGGCATAGTAGCACGGCTGTATACTAGCTATCCCTCACATAGCACGGGAGGTTCCTCCCATTCAACCCAACGTCATCCTAAGCCTTGGTCCGAGCCTCGTAGGAGGTTTCCTCAGGAAGACGTCTTCGAACCCTAGGGCTCATTTCTTGGCAGTGCTTAGCGCTCGCCCAACCCCCTGGTAATTCTGTAGCGCCTAGTAGGACCTACGCAGCATATTGAATCCAAAAAAAGTGTGTGTGCAATTCACACACGGCAGAAGTGAAACTTCAGAAAAGTAGCCTATACGAGATAATGAGATAAATGGAACTGGTATTCTATCTCATTCTCTCACAGGCTAAATCCTGTTATGATTATGTTTTTCGTTTCATCGAATTTTCAAATCACAATGATTTGGAAGAAGTTTCACTTCAAGTAAAAACTACAAAAAAAAAACTTATAAACATTAAACTCTACTGAAACTGGTAAAATACTCGGAAGTGATAGAGTAACTGCAAGTTCACTTTACCGTTAACTTACTTACTGGCTAGTGGCCAGTAAACCCGCTCAATGTAATCTAGCCCTTACACAATCTATCGCACTCAGTGTTCAGTAGTGTGGCACGCGCCTGTAACTTGAGATCCAATGAATGAGCCCTTTCATTCCTTTGTGGGTTTGTTTCAGTTGAAGGAATGAGCTTTGGCATTCAAACTATTGTAAATAGGCCAACTTGTGGTGCTTTCTTTAATACTAAACTACTTACTAAAAAAACTAGTGTGCTAACCACACGACTGAAGTAAAGCTTAGTAAGTAACTGGCTATGAGAGAAAGAGAGAAAGAAAATAAAAAAAAAATATATACGAAACGTAACTCTCTCTGTTTCTATCTTCACTAACTTATATCTCCCTCTTAACTTCCGTACGCCTCGCCCGATCACACTTTTCGTAACGCCCTCGTCACGCATTCACCAGCTTACTCCCCAAATCAAGCGTGCGTAAAGAAGTTTTACTTCAAAAAGTGAATCGATTTCAAAAGCACTGAAAAGCATTAGGTAAATAAACTTTTAATTACTTTTTTCAATTTACTCCAAGCCAATAAACACAATACTTAGGAATTAGGTAAGTACTTAGGGTTTTTGAAGGCGGCGCCATAATACTTAATTAATACTTTGAGTTTCCATAGCACGTTTATAGCACTGTTCAAATTTTATCGACTGGTTAGCAATTTTATCATCACGATCGCAGGAGCTTTGACGTAACAGTTACTTAGTATGAATCGTACAATGTGCGAACCGAAATTAAACGATGACGGGTGCACAGGAATAGCCGGGCCCGGTTGTAAAAACGTGACCGGGTTACAGGAAGCCGTGTACCCAATACGCACAAACAGACCGCGTAATGTACCACTACAACTACAGGCCATTAACGTCCCGCTGCTGGGCACAGGCCTCCACTCTCATAGGAGAGAGGGAATTAAAGCTTAGATCCACCACGCTGCTCCAATGCGGGTTGGCGGGCTTGAACGACTGTTATCATGTTAGTGATAATAACCGGGAGCGGCGGTTTAACGTGCTCTCCGAGGCACGGGGATGAAACATCGCCATAATGTACACATTACACATTTATCATGATCGTTTCAACCCACCACAGAGCAAGAGACTCCTCTTAGATTGTGAATGTTTGGCCATAGTCCACCACGCTGGCCACGTGGCGATTGGAAGACTCCACACACCTCTGAGATAATTATGAAGAATTAGATGAAGACGCGACTTCATCCGTGTGAAATCCTTAATTTTCCGGGTTTTCTTGGGATACTAATGAGGTGGGTTCCCAGATCCTTCCGCGTTCCGGGCTTCATCTAGTCAATAAATAATCTGTGCAATTATGACGTTACTATAATTATATCCCAAGCTTTCACAATATACATCTACACAGGTATAGTCTGACAAATTTATCTGACCCGATGCCAGCGTCGCGTGTATCTTTGAAAAATATAATAAAAACAAAAACTAAACATACATGAACATTAGTTCCAATTTTGGCCATCGGGTCAGATAAGTTTGTCGGACTATAGGATATAGTCTATATATATAGTCCTACGAATATAGGCATTATGTACCTGTTCAGCGATTATTTTATATAAATCATATTATTATTGGAATTCGAATAACGTTTAAAAATGCGCGCTGCTTTATCAAGATTTATGGACGACAGATTAAAAATACCAGAGTCACAGACAAAAAAAACGCATCTGTGTCTATTCCTAGGATAAGATGTCCGTGTTGGAGCGATGCCAATATAAACAGACCTGTCTATCCGTCTGTTTTATATGTTTATACCTACTATATGAGTCGATCGCATGGAAGAATTTTAAACTGGAAAATATTTTATACTAGCTGATTTCCGCAACTACGTCCGCGTGGTTAATTTTTTTATTCCCGCGTGAACTACCTAATTTACCGGGACAAAAAGTAGCCTATGTGTTATTTCAGACAATCTATTTATCTCTGTCTTCTAGATAATCTCTCTGTGCCAAGTTTCATCCAGATCCGTTTAACCGTTCTGGTGTGATTGAATAAAATCCAGCCATCCAAACTTTGAATATTGAGTATTTATAATATTAAGTATAGATAAGCCAGTCTCACGTAATCCCCTGTTCAATTTTTAAAGTTACCTATGTACCTTTTAAGAAATTAAATATCACTTGCGCACTAGAATAAAAAAAATGGAAAGTCAAGGCACAGAATAGGTAATAGTGTCAAGGGCTAATGAATAACTAGTACTGAAATAAAAAAGAATTGTTACCTACCAAACAATATGGACCCATTTTGAAAAGTTAATTCTATTAGTGCATAGCTCAATATCTTTTGGTCATTTACATTAACCCATTTTCCTAATCGTATGCGTATTTGTAAAAGAAATCGGGTTTTTAGGATGTAGGTAACCGATGTGCAATGGAAATAGGTCGTTAAACAAGAATTATTTTGGGTAACTGCCAGTGTATTGATACAAACCCAGCAACTCTTTATCAAACTTAAAAATGCGCTTCTAGTATCCAGGAAGTTTGTATGAAATACATAGGTGTGACGACACCAAATTTCAACGCATTTTTTTCTTTAAAGTTTTAAATGGTTCTCAAACTTAAAAATAACCGAGGACGTGAACTTTCGGTCTTTTGGAAGACACTATTTAATAATCAGTAAGAAATAATTTATTTTTGATAGGCATCATCCTTACATTAGACGGCTTTAAGCTTAGAAGCATTCTATGGTTGATTTCAACCGATATACGTTCACAGCTGGACATAGGTCAATCATTTACTGATTGACTCATCAACGCCAAGCCTAAATCCTATCTAGGTTCCTAGAAAGCTGAAATTTTGCACAGGGGTTCCCTTTATATGAAACTAAGCTAGATTTTCCGAAAATTCAAAAAGGAGTGAAGCCGCGGGCAGTCTCTAGTAATGTAATGTAAATAGATAATTGGGCGTTTACACTTCTATAAGATTCTTAATACATAAGTGTGATTTAAGGTTTTCTTGCGTCATTTTGCAATTGAGTAAGGGACTAACTACACTTATTAGCGGCTCCCGAACTACTCGCTTGAGATCATCCATTCGCCTTGTATCGTCCAAAAGACCGCCAAAGACCGCCATTGAAGCACCTTGGAACCCCCCTGCCTATCGCATCTTTGGACTATGTGCCCCGGACATTGCCTCTCACGCTTAGCGATTCATACTCATAGCGGTTCTCCTTCGGATGCCATCATTTCAGAGGGCATACTACCATCGCAAGCTGTATTGTTTTAAATATTGTTGACGTATTAAAATTATAATACTTATTTTAGGGACGTCAAGGTAAGTGTCATAAAACTGTCATTTAAATAATACTGCTCGATAGCAGTAGTTTTTTATTCAAATAAACTTTTAGAAGTGCGTTTGAATCTTCAATTGGTTCCTCTGGTTCGGAATATCATGTAACCAAGATCGCCGAAGTAGCGAAACGTGAATCGAGTTGAACAAATGGAGTTAGTCCCCAATGTTTAAGAACGCCCACTAGGTTCTTAGGTACTGTTTTGCAATGTTTTTCTCACACCTTTGTCTCTTGATGGGTGATGGCCATTTTGCGAAATCTATTTGGATACATTATGTATAGTAGTATTTTGAATGGGTTGAGGACATGGAGTGTGACATAGACTATTTATGTTCCCGTGGGAATTGAAACAAATTTCCACACGGACGAAGTTGCGGACATCAGCTAGTATTATTATGTATGCTAAAGTATTTCTGTCTGTCTGCTACGTTATCCCATCTCGTGTTTTCATTCATAAGAGCTTAAAAGCCTTAGTCGAAAAAATAAATGAATTGAATTTCATTGATTGAATTGAAAAAGTCTCTGATAGACGATATGTAATAGAGTAAAAATGTTTTCCTAATGACTTCGTTTTTCCCTTTTTCAGGTAAAAGACAGCTGTTGAGTAACACCTAGGTTCTAATCTAAACAAACAGTAATTGAACAGTAAGTACCTAAGCATCAACACATAACGAGAGTCAGGACTTCATAAAATTTACTTTAGTATGACTATGAAATAATTATTTAGTAGGGCCACAATCTTTAAACTAAACAAAAATGATTGCTGTCCCTTTTATAAGAATTCATTTAGAAAAGGATAGCAATTAGCATTAGATTAATGAGAGCTATTAGGTAATTTAGTTTTGCGTTATAAAAAATACGAACTGCATTAAGAACATCCTTTTTGGAAATCGGTAAAAAAATGACAATGTGCTTACAGTCAGTCTAATTTAAAAAACTCCTTTATAGAACTCGGAGCTCACTTTTTAAAAAGTCGGTTAAAAACTGTCGATCCTCATTATTAAACGACTGCCTGAAAAAAGGAGTATATTGTTTTCCGGGTTTATTTATGTATGTGAGTTTGTATATTCCACCATAACTTCTATACGCCTCAACTGATTTTGATGAATGAGGTATCGTTAGAATCCCTAGCTTATTCCGGGTGACATAGGCTAGTATAATTAAAAAAAAATATGGGGTGACCATGGTCCCGCAAGACTAAAGTTGGAAAAAAATATCGAAAATAAGATTAACATCATTTAATTAATCATCATCTAGAAAATGATGAGTAGATTCCAAAAATATATATATAACACTATAGTTCAAATTAAAAAATAATTTTTTTTTTAGTTTTACTACGTTAAAGTCTAATCCATTAGTTTACTAAACCGTTACTGCTTTAATAATATGTTTTGGCCCTTCACTCGAAGGCATTGTAAAAAGTAGGGCCGGTTCCAGTGTATTAACATCATTATGAATATTAAATATACACATATATATTATAATCTAAGAGTTAACGGTCAGAATTACTGCTTCCCGATTTAAGGGATATCAATCATTGATACATTTCTGTTCATTGTTGTTGTAATTGGCTGGATTTATCTATACTAATTTATTATTAATGCAAAAGTTTGGATGGATGGATGTATGCTACTCAATCACTCCCCAACGGCTGAACGGATCTAGATGGGCTTAGATGCCGTGTAGAAACCGGCTAGGGGTATGGGTTTATTATAACTGCCATACCCCTATCAGGTTAGCCCGCTACCATCTTAGACTGCATCGTCACTTACCATCAGGATGATAGTAAGTGACGATGGAGGATGAGATCGCAGTCAAGGGCTAACTTGTAGTGAAATAAAAAAAAACCTGGTACTAATATCGGAGGGCACGGCCGTACCATCCTATTCTCGAAGCAACTCATGACACTTTTTAACTCCCTTGTATCTTCGTTCATAATCATCTATCATTCATTTGGTGATTGTAGGTAGGTAGCTTTGTTAATAAAGGTTTTGTATTCAGTACTTTAGATGGCTCAAAAATAATTATTGTATGTTTTCTATAGGAGGTTTTAAACGGTCTTCTCTTAGACTAGTTAAGTCTTCAATGAAACTAAAATCAATAATTCATACTTCGTATCGAATTTAAATCATTCAACGATTGTGAGTTATGAAAGCCATTGAGTCCTAATTGAAATGGATATAGAATCGCTTGGATTAATTTTTGTCCACCTCTTTAATGCAGAGATTTATAGATCGTACTATGGCTTGGCTCAGACTGTACTTAGGGAGAGATCTCATACTTAAGACTCAGTAGTACTAGTAGATAGTGATATGTTTTCTAATAATTTATGCTCAAAATTTGTAATTTTTATATCTACTAGCGACGCTGCCACCGGGTTCGATAAGATTGTGGGACTGTACGTTATAATTTAACAAAATTTTTCTTATATGCTTGTTTTATGTCAATTTAAAGTCTTTTTCTTTTTCTCCCAAGAATACTGGCCTAATCTGAATTATCGTTTTCATAAATACAAGACACTGACGGTGCAAAAAGTCCGAAATTCTGAAACTCCGGGCTCTGTATGTCCATATCATTGTCATCCTGTAGCTCATATCTCGTGAACAAAGTCGCAATCTCCACCTTCATCAACGCTTGGCTTTTCCGTGACAACCTTTTGAAATTCTTCGCGTAGCTCAAAAAGAATAAATCTACTTCATCGAAACTCCGTTTTTGTGCCAATTTTTTGTTAACAGTTTTAATTTTATGTCTTCTTTGTCTTAATTCTATGTTTTTAACGAAAATTTTTGAATCAGCCACCTGGTTATGTTCTTCTTCATTGGCAGAATTCTGAGATGTGCTAGGTTGGTCTGGGTTGTCATCATTTTGGTTGTCTTGGCTGGCTGAAGTGTTCGTGTTACAATATGGTCTGGTATATGAGAAGTCGTCCAAAAACTTCATGTGCTCAGCCCAGGGCCAGTTTCTGTACTTTTTGTTGGACGCTGCCGTAGACTCTTGTTTGGTTTTCTTAAACTTATTGTAGTTGTCTCTGAGGGACTTCCATTTTGCACTCCAGTAGACACCTGAAAATGATATAAAACTTCTTTTAAATCCATGCTTCCATACCTACTTAATATTATGAATACGAAAGTGTGTCTGTTTGTCTGCTAAGTTTCGGCAGTTCAACCGATTTTGGCGATATTTGGTACATAGAACCTCACATAGAACATTCTCTTTTGAAATTGACAAACTGATATATTATGCGTCAAAGCGGACCACGTAAAGGGTCAAACTGTTTGATACTGTTACGTTGCGTCGTATCAAGTTGCGTAGTCGCGTTTGTCGCTGTAAGACAGGGTCTTCGTTCATCATCACCCCCCATTTTTAGCTCACTTCTGAGTACGAGTCTCTTCTCAAAATGAGAAGAGTTTGGTCATACACATTACCCCAAGTGAAATTACTTCAAGCGTTATACGAGACTTAGAGCAAAGAAATGTGCGGAAAGGTGGTGCGGGGAGGGGATAACTGTGCGTCGACCGATCGCGACCTGATGACGTCACTACTCAAACTCAATTCTGACAGCATACCTAAATCGCTTGGCGGCACTTATTTACCAGTTAGGTACTGGCTAGCCACGGCTGAAGCCTCCCACCAGGCAAAAAATCTGTCTGATTGCTAGCTACGTTTTCACGGTTCATCCGTTCCATCGATTTTGACGAATTTTGGTTCAGAGATAGGTTTCATGTCGGGTAGGACATAGACATTAATCATTTATCCCAGAAAATTACATTGTGAAAGGGGCAGCAATACTAAAATAGTTAATTGACAATGAAGTTATGCTGACGCCGATAACAAAATAAACAAGAATTTTCGTTCAAAAACAAGTATAGTCCCACAAACATAACTGACCCGGTGACAGCCTCGCTATATATGAAAAAAAATCAAAGTCTAAACCTAACTAAGTGACTAGTCATAAAATTAGTTCCAACTTTGGCCACCGGGTCAGATATATTTGTGGGACTATACGTATATTTAACTTACCGCTTTCATACCCCATTTCATTTGCGATTTTAATCCACGCATCCGCTTTTTTCTCGCGATTTTTATAGTCTGCATCACTAAGGTCGTATAAAAAGTTTCTGCGTCTTACTTTTTCTATCAGTTTCGCGGTATTGGAGGTTTGTGTCATTGTTGCGTTCAGTGAACTCGCGTGGACGTGGAACGTGCGTTCTCTATGACCGTCGCGGTCTCACTGGCAGTCACTGGTTGTGTGATTGTGTGCGTTGATATGGCGCGCGTCGCGTCGTCTTCGATCCGGTCTGGAGTTCTGACGTCACGCGTTCCGCGGTCCCTTTTAGTATTATACCTAGTTGGTTAATTGTCTTTGGTTTGATAAAATATGATAAATTAACAATGATTTATTTATTTCACGTAGGACAACTTGTGTCACTCAATAGTGTTACTTATGATAAGTCAAGACTCTAGGTACTACTGGTTCGGAAAATAGTTTCTACTGAGAAAAGCCGGCAAGAAACTCAGCAGTTGCTCTTTGCACTGCAGTTTGTAGCAGTTTTTATTCGTTTTTGCAAGTTAGATATCGTACATACTATATCTTTAATCTGTGGGTTATCTTGGGGTTAGGTAAAACCGGTAGGTAGTTTAAAAATTAAAACTTTTTAAGTTTTTAAAACTGTCGTTACAACTTTTTTATATGGGAATTAAGTAAGTTTTATAATTTGAAAAAAAAAACTAAATCGCTACCTACGTAGGGTTGAAGCTTTGTATAAAAACTTTTTTAATTAAAGGTCAAAGTTTAGTTTTGATAAAAGTTATTGAGTTTTTATAATCAATAGACATTTTTGTTTATGGGCTCAAATATTTTGAATGAATAACTCCAACATGGATCTACCTATAGGTCTCGACTCCCACCTACCTAGTATAGGTACTACCATAGAGTTAATATTATAGGGTACTACCTAATATAAAGTACCTATCAATTCCAAGCTCTGAACTTTAGATTTCCCGACTCCCGTACATATCTAGAGCGTTGGCTGTGGGATCCAGGTTCCAACCAAAATAGTTGTAACTCTGGTAACCAAACAATATTGTCACATCTAGCGGTCAAGCTTTTCTGGTCAATCCATCCATTTTGTATAGAACCTCATGAAAATATAAAATGTGTAGCAACAGAGACCAAGCCAGAGTGGTCCTATTTGCTTAGATAAAATCTAAAGGTGTGACAAGACTAGTTAGATTGGTTAGTCATTATTATTATGGGATTCGCGCGTGTGTATGATAATTAATTAGGCATAATATTCTTAGGCCTTTGCGTGTTGGTGGTTAACTATTATGAAATTATGGCATTGGAATGTTTTGTTTTTAATAGTTGTCGCGTTCTTGAAACATTAGTTTATTGTTTGTGATTACAGTTACATTAAATCCATGCTTAATAATATTAATGCGAAAGTGTGTATGTCAGTCTGTCTGTTGCGCTTTCACGGCCCATCTGTTCAACCGATTTTGATGAAATTTGAAACAGGGACAGGTTGTAACTTGTATCGTATTAAGTAAATAATTTTTATAAGATGATTAGACGGTGCCCGCGACAATCGTGGATTGATGGTTTTTAATTCCCGGAATAAATAGTACTTAGCCTATATCCTTCCCCGGGATGTAAACTATCTTTGTCCCAAATTTGATCAATATCGGTTGAGTAGTTGGGCCGTGAAAGCGTAGCAGACAGACAGACACACTTTCACATTTGTAATATTGTGTATAATAAGTACAAATAGTTTCTCTATCTCTCTCCTTCTATACTAGAGGGAGTGAGTCAGAGACTAGCGCTTTTCGGTGAGGTACCTACCGTTTTTCTAGCATAGTTCGCTGCGTTACGTTCTAAAAAGAGAAATTAAAAAAAGCCTTAACTAAATTCAGCATATTTATTCCCATGCGATATGCAGTGACGCGCCCCAAAAATACCGAAATCGAGTGAAGCCGAATTGCATCTGTAAAATCAATTATATTAATTGATTCGACAAAAATAAATGGCTTCCTGCACCGACCGATTGACAGCCCGAATTTGGTGTTTCCCGCCTCTACAAGACAGCCCCAAAATGATTTTGCATCTGTGACAAGTATCCACAAACGATTATCGTTCTTATTTTATAGGTGTTAATAGTTATAATTGGGGAGGAATCTGTGAATTGAAGGCAAATGATTAGTAAAATGCGAAGCGTGCGCGACGCGGCGACGCCCTTTGTTAGTGATGTGACTAAAAATATCTATTTGATCTTATCTATCGATTTTGTTTTAGAATGCTAGACGCGGATAGTTTTACATTGGTACGAGGTTTGTATTCCTGTCGACATCTCGATTGTGTTACACGTTTTATCGATGTTTCTTATGAATGGATTTCGATGAGCTTTTGATAGGTAAGTATAAACATGTATTAACCAAGGGTGGTAGTGTGTGAACATATTATTAATATTTCCTGTCTCTTCATATAAATCGGTTTATAACATTATTTTTTTTAAATTTGAGAAAAGAGTAGGTAGGCATTTTGAGATAGGCAAAATATGTTTCCTATTTTATACGACTAATGTAATATTCTAGTTTTCTGTCTGTCTGCTACGCTTTAACGCCCCATCTGTTCAAGTGATTTTGACGCTTGGTACGGAGGTTGCATTCAGAGGAAGGACATAGTGAACCCACTTTTGGTAATCCCGGAAAATTAAAAAGTTCCCGCAAAAATAAAAAATAACCTTAACCCACGCGGACGAAGTCGCAGGTGTCATCTAGTAAAATATAAGTCCATACCACTTTTTTTACACTAAATTCTTTTAAGTCCTCATAGGCTGAATTGGTTTTAAATTTTAATATAATTTTTAACCAAATAAATGCTTTTGAACAATAAATATCAAATTAAATTAAAGAATGATAATTAGTTTTATCAGTTAATTTACTTACGAAAATAATGTAATCATTTCTGTTACTTAAAGTTAAAAAACCACTAAAGAATACTAATTAGCTCGTTACACGGTAACGAATTCAAGTTAGTGCTATAAAAACCACAAGCTATAAATAAATCGACATTACAAGCGGTCGGTACAACCCTATCTCGTGTTAGGTTAATAACCCCCTCACTGAAACAATATGGGCGCAGGGAATTTGGTAATTGTAGCCAAGCTACCGTTAAAGCTGGGGGTACACTGGGCTCAAAGAGTTCATAGATGGCTTCACGTCTAAAAGCATGTATAAACTCCTTAAACAGTTCGAGGACCTAATGCGTTTTAAGCTGTCAAATGATTACGATTTGTTTAGACATTTGGGCCTCTGCTGGGCGACCGGCTAAAAATGACAGCTACAGTGTAACGACCGCAATCACCTCTGATAGGTTAACACTCATTCACTAACAACACATGACAAAATCCATTGACGCGGTAAGAATACCATAAATTCAGCCAATCACAACAATTGATACTGTAACAATGATTGATGCAGAAGTTAATCGCACTGCTGATCTAAAATGTTTGATTATAAATTAGATCTAAGATCTGATTTAAAACACTGAGTAGAATATGTATGTTTTGATACCAATTTTAATCGTGTTAAAAAAACACATTAATAAAATTAACAGTAAAAACAGCCTGTAAATATTATAAAATATGGAGTTGTCTAAAATTGATAATTTAGTAAGTTATTACATGCCTATTTACGTTAAAAATCTGGTAAAAATTATAAGGAATAATCAAAAAGTTATGATTTAATGTCGTGGATACTTGCTTATAGTGCCTTCTTAAACTGAGAAGGGCTTATATTCATAGTTCACCATGTTGGGCAAGTGCGAATTGGCAGCTGCCAATACATGATATGATCATTGAAAATATCAAGGCGAAGTTACAGTTTTCCTTACGATCTTTCCTTCACCGTTATAGCGAGTGATATTTAAATTTTAAACTTTTTCAGTTCAGTGTTATATATATGTATAACAGGTATTCAAAGTTTCAGTTTCAATGCCTGTTATAACTGTTGTATTTAAGAATACCGTTGTATTCGTAGAATACGAACTAATGCGTGATGTGCATAAGAATTCGTTCAGGAGAATTTAAACCCTATTTATTTATCATGTGAATAAACACTGTAAATAAAACATGCTTCTTAATATAGTATCTAAATATTTCATTATAAAATTCTAAGTGTGTAGCCGGCTTAATTAATTTGAAACAAGAACGTAGTTTAGTTCCATTTAACGAATTCGATTTTCGAATTGGTGTGGTCTATGTTTTTTTAAACAATCACCGCCGTAGACACATTTACTTTTCTCTTTTAATTAGAATCCGGGTAATTGGTTCACTTAAAAATAAGATTAAAAACTCGAAATGGGTGTAATTTTAGATAAAGTAGGTAGAACTAAAGTTATAAATAGACTGTAAGCTGACTTAACGCTGAGCAATGTACAAGCCTTCCATGTTTAAAGCCTTAGTCGCACATTACGCGGAACGAAAACATGTCAAGGCTCTTTGAAGTTGTAATATTTAGTTGTAGTATTGATATGTAATCATTCTGAAGAAAATCATTCATTTTCTAGGATAAAAAGTAGCCTGTGTCACTCTCAGGTTCTCAACTATACCTACCCATGTGAAAATCACACAATGCCTAATATTAGGAATTCAACAGCTAAATAGTAATGGCTAATGGTGATTGACGTGGTGGTTGTGGACGTGGTGATAATTACGTAACCACTACTACAACCCATTACGTTCCACTGCTGGGCACAGGCCTCCACTCTCATAGATACGCTGTTGCAATGCGGGTTGATGGGCTTGACGTGCTCTCCAAGGCACGAGGGTTAAACACTAATATTTCTAGTTAGAAAAACCCAATACTTAATTATTGCCCGACCCGGGACTCGAATCCGGGACTTCGTCGGCCGCAGTCGAACATGCTAACCACTAGACCAACGAGGCAGATAATTACGTAAACATAAACTTAAGTTACGAGGGTTCTATGCGCAACCTGGTCTGAGAAGCCCATGACTGATTCAGGTACTTATTCATTCAGGCGTTTTTTTTTAAATCCACAACACTATTGCTAGGTGAGATCGCAGTCAAGGATTAGACTGCGATCTCACCTGGCAATAATGATGCAGTTTAAAATGGTAGCGGGCCTACCTGTTAATTAGGAATATGGCAGTTATGTTAAACCTATGCCCCTTATTGGTTTCTACATGGCACGGTACTCGAACGCTATATCGCTTGGCGCTGGCGGCACGTCTTTGCCGGTAGGGTGGTTTTTACGTCCTACATCCTACGGAAATAGCAGTACAGTTTCCACCCCGCATCGCATATGGCCAAGCCTTTAACGCTTAGTAATGTAAAGCCTCCATGCGTTAGATGCTATCACGACGTGGGCGTACAATGTTCACCTTTTCCTTTTCGGGAGAAATGAATTGTTGGCAGAGTCTAACTACAGATAATAGCATTCTGTTTGTAACTAGGAGTTTTATACCCTTGGGATTCGTGGGAAAATATACCCACGGAATCAATTTAAAATACTAATAAAACCTTTTAAATGTAATACTGAACAACTTAAAAAAAAAATCTCAAGCCCTTCTCATCTTCAAAAGAAGAGTCTTGAGATCAATAAATAGTTACATATAATATGGTGCGGTTTCGGATAATGGGTAGTGGCGCATTAGACATTACTTTCAGCTATACAGAATATTTAATGAGCCAAACGTTGTTCAGCCCATTGAAGTCGCAAGATTACACGTGCAATGAATGGACGAACAGCGGCCGCCAAAGAAACTGATGTCGTCAAACCCAGATGGGCGTAGGAGTATCGCTCGACCAACCTCGATGGTTGGATGGGGTTAGCCAAGATGCAAAGCGGATAGATTTAAGAAGCTGGACAACGAGCGCGAATGATACAGATAGATTGAGAAATCTTCTGGAGCAGGCCCTGGCCCATAAGGGGCTTTAGCATGTAGCTCCGATGATGATGATGAATATTAAATTTAATTTCAATGTAAATAGCTCATCCACGAAATAATATTGCCACACAATCGCGTACTTTCTTACGATTCGTTTCCGGATTGTTTACGTAATAAGACCTATATAAACAGCAATAAAACTCCCAAACAAATTACATCCACCGTATTACTACAGTAACCCATAATTCAACAGGATAAATGACCTACAGATGTACCGACAAGTCGGCTTCACCTTCCAACCAGTAATAGTTAAATTGCGACTGCCTTGTTACATGCCTTACGTTATTACATACTAGATGATGACCGCGACTTCGTTCGCGTGGATTCAGTTTTTCAATTCCCGCAGGAACTCCTTAATTTTCTTTTAGATTAAATTTAAATCTAAAAGCTTGAAAGATGAAACCCTTAATAAAAAAATATTAAATATATTAGTATGCTATGTAATAACTTTACGGTTATTTTTAATAAATGTTTCGTTAACATTTTGTAATCTCGTAAATAAATACCCGAGCGAATCCAGGTGGGTCAGTTAGTTGTTATGTAACTAAACTTCAACGCGATGGTAGCCAACTTTGAAGCATGTCGATAACTTGCCTAACTTACACGAATTGGATCTAAATTGGATCGTAAGTTGGCACGTCTGTATACGCTTGCCCGATGCCAGTAATTCAACAAGATGTAAAACATAAAATAATTCCGCTTTTAACGCACCAAGGGTTACTGGGGCGTGAAAAGAATACCATTAACCCATTTTGGAACGAACACGAGTTTCATTCTTTTCCACTGAATTCGGCCATATTGCTCGCTCGGAAATTATAAAATGGCGCCTTCTATAATGTACCTAATCGTTGTTTATGGTATTTTCAGTGGGATAAGAAAACAAAATTGACCGGATAAAACGGTAGTAAATATATTAAGTATATGGGATAAAAGGAAGAATAAATAATCTTCAGTAAAAACCAATTTTTCACGATTTTTTAATAGACGGATATCAATGATTTTTGGATATAAAGAACGCTTGAAGGACCAAACTAGACTTTGTAAAATTTCTAGTAAATTAGTTAATTATGAATTTTCCTATAAAAAGTTTAAAAATTCACTGCTAAAAGTTTTATGTCGGACTGCAGAAGTTTAACAATCTTTCAATCTCGGCCCACTACAACTCAAAATACAGCATAATTATATCTAAAGTTAACTTAGAAGTACTTCGTAGAATAATCTTGTAGTATAGTAGTTATTAGCTACTGTTATGCATGCTATTTTGGTTTTATATTTTCGTACACCATTATTCATTTAGATAAAGGTATATTTTTAAATAATTTAAAACTCACTCAGAACTTCAGAAGTATTCTCATAACCATTGCTCGGTGGATTATACATGTTGTTTTTGATGTTATACCGTTGATGCTGGGTAAGTATCGTAAACATATCTGTCACTAGCTCCGTAGGTGGTAAAGTAAGCTTAATAGCTTTAGCCTTGACTAGTCATAGAGATCAAGCCGACTGATGAATTGGTAGGTCAAGGCGTTTTCTTATATTAGTTTTTCTCTCACGAAAAATATCTAAAGTGTTTATTTCATTTACAAGCAGTCGGCTGACTTTGAGTTGTTTGGATTTATGGTTTTGTATCTCGTTAGGTTTTTTGGTGCAGTAAAAATAGCTATACGTACCTATATCATCGATATATGTGTAGGTACTAGATTTAGGCCTTTTCATAGAACAAAGTTGGGCGTCCGACTTGTGGTGCATAGCCCTCACCTGTATAAGCTTGTCCTTGTCCCCGCCATAGCGTTGTCCCGCTTTTCAGACTTGATGGCGTTACTAAAATAAGTGCACATTTAAGGACTGAAACAGTAACCGAAATAAGGAGTTTAAACACTGTTTTTTGAAACTGTTATAAAACAGAAACGATGCTGTAACCCAATCAATCTGTAACCTTTTATTTCTGTTAATAAGTGTTTTTATCTGTAACCCTAATAGGTAAATGCCCTAACAAACTGCACGGTGTGACAACGCGTTCTTCTTACTTCATTGGACTTTACACACGCTGACTCAACATGGCCATGTTTTTCTTAAAACAATTGCAACCATCGACGCTTTCACTTTAGGTTTTCACCGTAGGAGTATGCAAAGTTTTTTTAAACACCTTTTATAATATACTATGGACTATAAATATTATCAGGTCTTAAATTTGATATGGAAAGGAACTAAATTTATATTACCTAGGTATTTGGTAGGTAAGTGTATGTTTTTAAAATAAAATCGTTGGCTTTAAAATACCTCGATATAGCGCCCTCTTATTAATTTTTCTTTTCTTTTGTCTATTCTTATGAAATAAATTTTTATAGAAATTTAATGAGTAGTTTGGGAGTTACGAGTTGATTGATGAACTCAAATATAACCGTTCGTTCATTAACATTATGTAATGACACAGAAATAAAAATAAATAAAACAAACTTTATCTTCTTCTTCTCTTGGTTTATGGCTTTGAGTAGTGCCAAGCCTGCACAATGCACTTCGCCAGTGTCGAGTAACTTGAGGGAGGCACGAAGGAGATTGGCCGGTTAAAGAGTGCCAAAATTACTAAAAATATTATGTAATAGAAGGCATATTTATATATTTGTTAGTAAACTACTCTACATAACAATAGACTTACCATAAAGAGACAAACACAAATAAAAATAATAAAAGGGATCTACTATACTATGTACAAATTACAATTTAAGTTTGTTAATTTTAAAATATTTACAAAGATACTTAACGAAAGGGCTATAGGACAAACTTTATCATTCATTCAAAAGTTGAGGTCGCGCAGTAACATTTGACAGCATGACAGTAAGCCAACCAACAATAAAAACCCGCATCATTGTTAAAATTCCTGCATTACAACACCAATTGAGAGTTTTTTGACCTGAAGGGATGATTTTAATCGCCGCAATCGAATAAAATGATTTATCGATTTATTTAACCAGTATTGTCTGTGGCTGCCTTTTGTCCTTTTAAAAAACGAATGTGCAATAAATCCATAATAAATTTCTGTTTGTACAAACCATAGACATTGAATGTCAATAAAAAAGTTTCGATTAGATTCGCCATTTAAATGTATAGAAAATTATTAAGATATACATATTTCAATTTGAACTGTTATTACTATAATTTATTAAAATAACTTTCATAGAGGTGCTTAATTAATAAATAAATATTATTTACAGTCTGTCTAGGGGAAGCTGAGAGTCAAAATGGCAGCAAATAAAAAATATGGGAGAATGAGATATATATTTTTTCTTGTGTCAAACGGAAATGACTTTTCTAAATCATTTTCCCTCGCAAAGAAATGATTCTAACAACTTCCTCTATCGGCATTACAACCTTTTATTTAAATGTACCTACCGAACCATTCACTACGGATTTAAGAAAAAAGTAGCTGCTTTCTTATATCTAACTAATAATATAGCTAAAACTCTTAAAAGAAAAATATAAGACCCTTTCTCTGCATCGAGAAAATAAACGTTGAAAAAATTAAATCAATAATCATAGACAAAATTTTATGATAGAGTCGTGCTTCAAATTAAAATGATAAAATTTGTCTTTCGAATAATAGCTATAACGTTTAAAATATAGTCTTCTAATATTCCTTCAGCATTAAAAAACAAACAAGCTTTTAATTATTCATACAATATTGAAAGTTACTGTTCTAATCTCTCTTATAAATTAAATCGATACAATCGAATAGATTTAGTTGTTATAACGATTGTTCTCGATTCATGGCACCATTGTCTTTGCTAAATAGCAATTGTGTTGTCTATGATGGAGGCGGTTAGAGATAATCTAAATTCAAACTTTAATAAAATAACGGACTACTTTTGTTTAATTTGACCCATATTTTAAACCTACAGAATATAATATATACACTATATATATTTCTATTTTACCTATATTTTGAAAATAACTTCGCCTCTAATTTAATACCAGTTTTTGCCCGCAGCTTCGCTTACGTTAAGTTAGATTTTCATACAAATTGCAAACCCCTATTTTGCGCCTTTTGGGGTTGAATTTACAAAAATCCTTTCCTATCGGATGCCTACGTTTTAAAAACTATCTTGTATGCCAATTTTCCAAGTGCGTTGATAGATAGGTAAGTCAGCCATTCAGTCAGTCAATTGCCTTTTCTTTTCTTTGTATGAAATAATGAATTACAGTGATCTTAATCATCATCATCATTACAACGCATTGCAGGTTTTCTACTAAGAACGTTTCTCCTCTCAGATTGACATTTTTAAATTCCCACGGGAACTCCTTATTTTCCGGGATAAAAAGTAGCCTATGTCACTCTGCAGGTCTACAGCTCTCTTGCCGCCTGATTGAAGAACAAACCAACACACTTTTGCATATTTATAGTATTAGTATAGTATGATGGTTGTTAGTTGTTACTAAGGACTATGGATTAAGTAAATGTTTTCTTTAAATTTTATTACTATCACATCATAATAATATTAAGTACCTAAGTAGGTAAGGACCTATAGTTCGCGCGCGAGTTCAATGCAGAGCAAATGTATGGTTACACATACATTCCCTCTGCATTCAACTCGTGCACGAATTGTACTTATGTGATTTTTCGGAGGCAAATAATAGGTACTTAGGTATAGGTTAGAATAGAGATAGGTCGCTTTCTTTATAGTAAACAGGCCGGAAGCGCCAACAAAGAAGCGTTACCTCTTTATTGAGCGACGTTTTACTGTTTTTTATTGTACTTTATAAAGTGTGAAGTTGCTCAGTTGTGAAACAATTTGGAGGTTAGAATTGTTGTAAGTTTTAACGCGCGCATTCTATTTTAGCGCCATATTGGGGGCATTGACCGCGAAGCTTTGATACGGCCGTTCCATTTCGCGGTGGTATTATTTAACTTTATAATCTGTGGGAAATTTGAAATTCGAACTCTACGACTCAGTTTTTTGGCGAGTTACCTATCGGGCTAATTTTTCAATCGTCAGATAAAGTTTGTCGGAGGAATAAATTTGACGTTTTGACAGGTTTTGTATTGAAAATCCGTCAAAGCGTCAAACTTATTCCTCCAATAAACTTTAATCTGACAATTGAAAAATCGGCCCTTAAAGTCCCACATCTTATCTGACCCGGTGGCCAAAATTGAAACAAATTTTTATGCATGCTTAGTTTTTATTTTATTTTTCATAGATACTGGCGACGCTGTCACCGGGTCAGATAAGTTTGTCGGACTAATATCTGCCTGCATAATGAAGATTAAAAAAATTTATTTACTATGCATACATTTTGATTTGCAAAACATATTAAATACTAGCTAAATGCTCGGGATTTCGTCCGCGTGAATTGATTTTTTGGTTACCGCGGGAACTCTTTAATTTTTCGTAACGTAAACGTAGCCTATGTTTTATTACAGACTATTCTATCTCTGTGCCAAATTTCATCCAGATCCGTTCAGCCGTTCCGGCGTAATGGAGTTTAACAAACATCCATCCATCGAAGTCTAAGCATCCATCCATCCAAACTTTCGCATTTATAATACCTACTACCCATCGCAAAACTAGCATAAAACAATATTACGTCTTGCGTTCCAGATAAATCAAATTTAATATAGGTCAAGTACAGATATTCGCTACATAAACGAAATCTGGAGATTTGGCACGTGAATAGTTATATACCTAAGTGTATACTGTATATAGGTTCAATATTTAGGTCGAGCGGATATGGAAATAAACAAATTTAGAAATTTAGAGCTTACCTAGGTAAACTTTTGATAGACTAAACAATAAACATAGTCCTTTTTATATTACTTGATTAATTAACCGTTATTTTAAACCATACCTACTTAGTTAATAATGTTTAAAATCAAATATTTTCAGGTAGACTTTTAACAAGTGCTGTTGAATAGTCGAGTGAATCTACCACTGGTTCAGAATACCATTCCTCCCGAGAAGAACCAGCAAGAAAATCGGTGGTTGCTCTTTTAAAAAACAAAATTACAATTACGTCAATGTGGAAGATCTAAGATACTTTTGTACCCGCAGTCCTAAGTATTACGTAAAGATTTTTTACTATTATCCATACTTGCATGAATGCGAAAGTGTGTCTGTCTGTCTGTGTGTCCGCTACTCTTCTACGGCCTCCTACTATCAGTTTATCGAATTTTGAGTGAAATTTGATACATAGGTAGATAGATTGCATTCTGGGGAAGGGTGAGGCCATGATTTTCTTTAATAAAATGTACATTGTAGCCTATCTAATATCTATACTAATGATATTATAAACATAGGCTACTTCTTATCCCGGAAAATTAAATAGTTACCGCGGGAACCAAAAAACCAATTGTGATACTCTAGTATGGATTTATATCCATACTAATATTATAAATGCGAAAGTGTTTCTGTCTGTCTGTCTGCTACGCTTTCACGGCCCACCTGTTCAACCGATTGTGATGAAATTTGGTACAGGGATAGATTGTATCCCACGGAAGCACATAATCTACTTTTATTCCGGAAAATTCATGCGGGAATTGAAAAACTTAATCCACGCAGGCGCAGTCGCGGGCATCATCTAGTTTTAAGTAAGTATATCGAGAACATGTCTGGATGGAAGAAGATAAATTAATGATCCTCTTTGTTCTGTCGGACCAAAACTCTCGTAAGTCAAATACGTATTCACTAAAAGCATGTTCTAACCTTGACACAAAACCGCCCAGATGTAAAATGAACCAGACTGTGAAATTTAATAAGGAGCTTATAGTGCTTAGAGTAGGTGCAAGTTATAACATGTGCCCCCTTAACTTCGTATAACTCCCCATTTATAATAGGTCTCTCTCTGCGTCGTATCCCTCATTGTTGAGGGTCGTGACTCGTGACCCCATTCCATTAATCACATAATGGCAGGAGTTTTCTTGGAATAATAGAGAAGAATCCCTGAGAGACATACAAACAAATTGGTTCTCCCACTCTCAAAATTAGTAAGTACCTACTGCTTGAGTCCATCTGTAATGACAATAAAACTATTTAACAATCTACCAGATTACGTTAGAAACATTGAAAAAGAAAAAGAGTTTAAAAACGACAAAAAAAGTGTTTGCGTGCAACTTTAGAAAAGTAGCCTACGAGAGAATGAGATAAATATAACTTGTATTCTATTCTTCTTTCTCATTCTCTCGCTAAATCCTATTACGAATATTTTTGTCCCTTTTTAGTGTGGCTTTTTCGTTTCATCGTTTTTTTTTTAAATCACAACGATTCTAAAGAAAAGATCACTTCAAAAATTATTTCATTAACTAGTGTTACTATACTACCTATTAATGATTTTTATAATGATATGGTCAAACATAAATATAATCGGTCTCCTTACTGCAATGCACTATTGTTGCTACACCTAAACTGGGTATATAGTCTATCTTACCTATTATTGACTAAATGTTATATTTTAAAGAATAAGTATACCTATAGAATTGTAATTCAAATTCAAATGCTTTTTATTCGAATAAACTTTTACAAGTACTTTTGAATCGTCGAGTGAATCTACCACTGGTTCGGAATAACATTCCTACCGAGAAGAACCAGCAAGAAACTCAGCGGTAGCTCTTTTGAAAGAAATATATATAATTTCATTAATTTATAGAATACATAAGTAACAGCTGTCTTTAGCATTGCTGGAGGGAATCAAAGCCATTCAATTTATAAAGAAATTGAAATTGAGATTAATGGGTGGGTTCCCAGGTTTTTCCGCATACGACTCCACTAAGAGTCGGTACTTTTTCAACTCTTAGGCTACTGCCTACTAATGATTATTATCAGAATCAGATGTTAGTGGTAATTACCGGGACCGACGGGTTAACGTGCTCTCCGAAGCAAGGAGGAAACGAAACGGCCGAATTCGGACTTCCAAATTCAGTCACCCATCCAGCTGCCGACTTGGGTAAACGTTGTTTAACAATCGTAATCGACTGATATGCGTTGTCGTTTAGGCCTCTACGTTCTATAATAGGTAACCAAGGTTAATTCAAAAATGCTTACTTAATACGGAAAAACTGACTTCTACAATTTTTTTTAAACTTATTATTATTATATTTCACCAAAAAAAGATTAGGCTTTTTTTTAAACAGGCCACCACGGAAGTTTGGCTTTTCTTATAAAAAAAAAGAATCATCGAAATCGGAACTTCCATTTTTGATCTACGTAAACAAACGTAAAAGAAACCGGTCAAGCATATTGTTATTTTTAGGGTTCCCTACCGAAATAGTAAATAAAAGACGTTCTTAATGCGAAAACAAACTGGGTACTGAAAGGAAATGACAAAAATTCAACGCGAAAGCAAGCGTCTTGTGGGAATCACGTTCTGTAGTGTCGCGTAAGTCTATGCAGGTCTCTCCTATAGTCCGTCCATATAAAAAAGTACTTTGCGTGATTTATGATAATACTAGCTAATGCTCGCGAATTCCTCCGCGTGGATTGAGGTTTTTTAGTTCCCGCAGGAATTCTTTAATTTTCCGGGATAAAAAGTAGCTTATGTGCTATTTCAGACTATAATCTGTCTCAGTGCCAAATTTCATCCAAATCCGTCCAGCCGTTCTTGAGTTATAAGTGTTCTAACAAACGCGATTTTTGTTTTATATGTGAAGAAGATTATACTGAATAAATAAAGCGATAGAATGAAGTAGAATGGACTTCCGCAAAGTCTGAAAGCTTCTATCGCTAAATTACACTTATTACTATTTTAATATTAATTCCTTCCAAGAATACGGAACCACTGGCGAGCGAGGCTAGCTCACGCTTAGTTGGTTTTATTTTATTTTTAACTTGATTCAAAGTTGGTTTTATTTTAATCAAACCCGTTCAACTCTACAGCTTTATAATAAGGCTTTACTTGACCTGATCTTGCGTCCTTGTCTTAAGGGATTTATCCTCGAATGCGAAAGGGATGCAAGAAAATACGTGATCTTGTAAACAGTCTACAGTGTTCATTCACTCTGCAGGGACTTACTGCACCGCATTCTGTGCTAGTGATGTGCTATTAAGTTATCGATAGTATATTTTGTGTCGAAACTGATTTCGTGTTAAGCTAAATCTATCTGAATAAATTATTCTTTCGATCCAATAGACCATAGTGATAAATCATAATAATATTATAACGTAAAAAATGTTTTTAAACTTTCCAACAGCTATGGCAAAAAAAACGTATTTTAAGTCAAGTTTCTTGCGCTGCTCCGTTGATGCTAAAAATTAACAAAATTAATTTTACTCGACCAATATTGAATTGTTTTAAAGATCATTCTGCCCTTTACTTTTATCGACACTATAAATCATTTTTATCGACATTAGCCTCACCGCATCACTATCTAACTGGGATAGCCGACCGGTTGCAGGATTGGCGCAAGGCAGTTTTTGTCCTAAGTCTGGACTTTTATGTACCTAATTGTGTTCTATGTATGGAGTTTCATTCACAAGTGAAGGACGGTGATGTACTTCTTTTACTATAAACCCTAAAGAGAGGATGATCTGTCTGAATAAGGCAAGGTTAAGAATGATGTAAGCTTTATGCTTCACAACTGATGATGGTCACTAACGTCTTAATTGCATTCTCTTTTTCGACTGCGGCCGACGAGGTCCCGGGGTCGAGTCCCGGTTCGGGTCATAACCCGTACCACGTATTGGGATTTTCTGACTAGAAATTCTTAAAACTAGTTTGGAGTTAGTAAGTTGGCGGTGTTTCACCCCTGTGCCTCGGAGATCATGATTTTCCGTCCCATTAGGCTATGAGAGTAAAGGAACAGAGAGTGCAACCGTGTATGCGAACACACTTGTGCATTATAATATCTCCCGCACAGATGGCTAATCTCTCTGGAGATAGGCCACCGTGGCCGAAATTCGGTCGGGAGGACATTATAATTGTATTCTATGTATGGAGTTTCATTCCCAAGTAAAGCGCTGTGATATACTATTATTACTAGATGGCACAAAAACGGTATGCATTCGAGCGCTAAGAAACTCTTTTCGTTTAATCCAAGGACTGTTATTAACCAATAATCGAGCGAAAGAAGCATATAACATCACTTTGCAGGCATGTAAGGGAGGTATGCTGAAGAAGAAAAGAGGTTCTCACCACTTTAATCAAGGAACAAGAAACTCTAATCCAATATATCTACTTCTCTCTCTCTTTCTACTTCTATCCAATATTTCTGACTTTAACTCAGAGAGAATCATCTTTTTGATTTGGAATTTCTTTAGAATCGTTATGGTTTGCAAATTCGATGAAACGTAAAAGCAACACAAAAAAGAGACAAACCTATTCATAATATATTTTTCTCATTCTCTCGTAGGCTACTTTTCTGAAGTTTCACTCCTGCCGTGCAGTCAGATGTCAGAGTCAAGATGACGGCTGGACGGTAGGCCACTGATCTGATCTTAAACACTTTTGTCTTTCTGTAATTTTTCATCGTTGTAGTTTATATCGAATATACATCTGTAAGATGGTTGAAATGGAACTACATGCTATTGAGTCGATTTATCGATATTTGATTAAGCACATCACTATCCATTTCCAACCACGATTGGTACTGGCAGTTTTTGTCCTTTGTCTGGACCTAAGTTCTTATGTAAGGATACCTATGTATGGTGTTCCGTTCCCAAGTAAATTAGTACTAGAATGGCTTACGAGGAAATCCTTCGTAAATATGGTACGCAAACGTGTGTATGAATGAACCTATTTTTGCCGACAAAGGGATCACCCAGGCTCCATACATTTCTGATTTAATTTTGAAGTGCCGGCCGACTAAAATAAACTTAAGACTGTGATAGACTATAAATAATGAAAAACATGATGTTTTTAAATATTTTTAACTAGCTGATGCCCGCGACATCGTCCGCGTGGAATAAATTTTATTAAATTCCAACGGGAGCCCCTTAATTTTTCGGGATAAAAAGTAGTTTATTTCACTTTCCAGGTCCTCAACTATACAGATGCAAAAAATGCAGTCGCTCGGTTGCTCCGTTGCGCCGTGATGAAGGACAAACCAACATACAAATACACTTTCGTATATTAGTATTTTTGCTGACAAAGCAGGTCACCCAGCCTCCATACATTTTTGGTCTAATATTTAAATGTCGGCCTACTAAAATAAACTTAATAATATATTTTTAGAGTATAAAATATAACGAAATAAACTTTTTTTTTTAAATATTTATATTATAAGTGCGAAAGTTTGGATGGATGTATATATGTGTGGATGTATGGATGTTGGTTACTCAAACATGCCTCAACGGCTGAACGGATCTGGCTGAAATTTGGCATTAATTATAGTCTGGAATAGCACATAGGCTAATTTTTATCCCGGAAAATAAAGGAGTTCCCACGGGAACTAAAAAAACCTCGATCCACGCAGACGAAGTCGGGGACATTAGCTAGTGAGTAATATTATTCCATGGTTTATCACGGACTTCAGCAAAGTAACGCTTGCTCCAAAAATAGTTTTTGTTAAATTTCTAAATTGACCCTGAAGAGTCGAACCCGGGTCCTCCCACTATAAGATAAGATCACAGCTTTAGGTCCTCTCGCCGAGTATTATAGTATCCAATTAAGACGTTCGCCTCTATAATATTCTGTATGGTACTATGTAAGTACAAATTGTCATTTATGCCATGGCCACTCTAATGGTTTTCATGACCTCGTAATACCATCAGCTCTACGGGATGTCTATACTTAACTTACTATAGTCTCTATATTAGCTCTATTGATCATAGGATTATTCCACACTTTCATAGGAACTAAATATAATTATTTTCAATTTATTTATTAACATGTTTTTTTTTTTTTTCTTAGCACCCTTAAGCCTTGTCGACTGTCTGGGGCTGCACATTCCTTTAAAATCTAGTACATAGATTTATGTATTATGCGGACTGAACTCTTTTTTTTTTTAAATTAAATAGGCTAGCGCTTAAACTCAAGTATAAAATAACAGTAACAAAGCAATAAACAATTAAAGGTAAAAGTTAACCAAACAACTGCCTCGTTGGTCTAGTGATTAGCATGTTTGTCTGCGGCTCGCGGGTCGAGCCATAATTAAGTACTTATTGGGTTTTTCTGACTAGAAATTCTCAGTACTAGCATTACTAATTCTGTGGTACTTACTAGCCCGGAGTTAGGAAGTTGGCGGTGTTTCAGCCGCGAGCCTCGGAGAGCACGTTAAGCCGTCGGTCTTGGTTATTATCACTAACATGATAATGGTTGTTAAAGCCCACTAACCCGTACTGGAGCAGCGTAGTGGGTCTAAGCTCTTATGAGTCTCCTATGAGAGTGGAGGCCTGTGCCCAGCAGTGGGAGACTTATGGGCTATAGTGGAAAAAACGTAACAAGTGAAAAAAAAGTAACTAAAAAGGTGCACAAGCAACATACTTATTCATATTAATTGTGCTTTCGAATGGTCAAGTGAATTTACCACTGGCTCGGAATATCAATTTGGAAAATTGAACCTGATACCTTGTTCTCACTCTTGCTGTCCAAATAAAAAGGTCACTTATTACACAATCAAATCCGTAACATAATACAATTAATGAAATCGTACTCTGATACAAAAGTATTCTCTTACAGACGTAACAAATTAATCTCAAAAAAAGACAATCACTAAAGATTTGCGACAAGTGAGTATCGTTTTACAAAACCCAAGCACAGTTAGTGTGAAAAGGTTTCTCGCGGCGTTTTCATCGACAAAGTGAAAACCTGGCGAAGTGTAGAGCGCTGTTGTATTAATGTTGGGGGTCTCGGGTCAATCTGGGAAATTTGTAATCTCTGAATTTTCCCTGGTCTAGCCTGGTAGGTGGCTTTGGCAGTGGCTAGTAGTACCATCCTACCGGTAAAGACGTGCCGCCAAACGAACAGGTTAGCCCGCTGCCATTTTAGACCGCATCATCACTTACCATCAGTTGAATCGTTCAAATGATTCGAACTAGGAATAACCCAGTCAATGAGTTGTTCAGTACGAAAACATACTTGACTATTATAATATATTCCCCAGTGCTGTTAGTAGCTAATAACTTTAAAAATTACATTCTATCTCTAATCTATAGGTACTAAATATATTATATATGCGAAAATTTGAATGGACCTTTGATTACTCAATCACGTTAGAACGGCCCAACAGACCTGGATGAAATATGGCACAGAGTCCGAGAAATATGGCAGTGAGTATGATTATAGTCTGGAATATTACATAGGCTACTTTTTACCTTGGAAAATTACTTAAAGAGATTCCGTGGAAACCGAAAATCCTCTATCCACGCGGACGAAGTCGCGGGGATTAGCTTGGTAAATCTTATATTCTGAGTTCTGGTACATCTGGGTAGAAGTCCCAAGCGATAATTATTATGTCGCATTGATCGTGCTTACACTACAGCGAGGCTTAATTAGAACTGTCATGGCATCATGGCCGCTACGCTTAACTGGTGCGATCGTCTTTTTGCCAATCCTCATTAATCTGTTCAGAATGAAACTCTCAGCTGAATGGTATTCATGCTTTACTAAGGTCTTTTTTCCAGACTATATTAATACCACAGCGTATTGCGTTGGCATTAATTCTTACAGTGGATTGACAGCAGTCAGAATGGCAGTTTTTTTACAACGTAAACTACCATTTACAAGAGCTTGTCATATAAAACCACTACCACCACCACTACCGCCCATTAACGTCCCACTGCTGGGCACAGGTCTGCACTCTCATAGGAGAGAGGGAATTAGACCACCATGCTGCTCCAATGCGTGTTGGCGGGCTATAACGATTATTATCATGTTGGTGATAATAGCCGGGACCGACGACTTAACGTGCTCGCCAACTTCCTAACTCCGGGCTAGTACTGAGAATTTCCAGTCAGAAAACCCCGATACTTAATTAAGGCTCGACCCGGGACTCGAACCCGGGATCTTGTTGGCTGCAGTCGAACATGCTAACCACTAGACCAACGTGGCAGTTAGGCCATATAAAACGTATATATTTACGTAGCTATTATTTCCTCTGTGCCTAAACACATACACCTGCAAGCTGCAAACTAATATTATATTGGATAGAAGCAGGCGTTACATTGCAGAAGTCCATGAAAATGAAAAAAACTAGAAGTTTAATTCGCTATAATCCGCCACAGAAGGCAAATCTATGTGATACAGTGCGTATCTTGAACTTGATGCCCTCGATATTCACCACACCACATAAACCCTCAAAAATACCCTCAACGTACGTTAAAGACCCTCAACGTGTAAAGACGTCTTTACAATCGTGCATTGTAGAGTCAACATCTCCTGAAGTTGCTCCGGTATTGGGGTGAAACGTACGTTGAGGGTATTTTTGAGGGTTTGTGTGGTGTGGTGAGTGTCCTAAAAAAGCAATATCAAAATAGGATACCAGTTAGCACAATGACACCAAGTCAGTCGCAATCGAGTCGCAATCAACATAATTTACTAGCTAATTGTTAAGTTATTTACAATTCTGATTGACGTGCATCCTGTGCGCATAGCAAATCTATGACCTAACTATTCTAGCTATTCTAGGTCTTGATGGATATTTCCTAGGTACCTACACTACGCACCTTGTTTAGGGTTCAATGCTCATATCAATTTTTGTCTATATTTCTGTCTGTCTGTCAAGGCCCCTTTTCTCTGAAACCGCATGAAGTTATAAGACTAGCTATTGCCCGCGTCTTCGTTCACGTTAAGTACAAAACGTACTTAATGGCTATAGGATCACTTTATTTCTTTACTTTTATTTTTCTTAGTTCTTTATTTATTGCAATTCCTTAATTCAATAATAGGTAAGGTAGACTATGGATACCCAGTTTGTGTGTAGCAACAACAGACCGAGACCGATTTTATTTGTGTTTGTCCGTATCATTAAAAAAATCATGTAATGTCCTCCCGACCGAATTTCGGCCACGGCGGCCAATCTCTAGAGAGATTAGCCATCTGCGCGGGAGATATTATAGTGCACAAGTGTGTGCGCGTACACAGGTGCACTCTCTGTTCCTTTACTCTCATAGCCTGATGGGAAGGAAAATCCGACACGACCGGAGAGAGATCAGGCGCAGGACCGACGGCTTAACGTGCTCTTCGAGGCACGGGGGTGAAATACCGCCAAGTTCCTTAATCCGGGCTAGTACTGAGAATTTCTTTGTTAGAAAAACCCAATACTTGTTGCGGCCCGACCCGGGACTCGAACCCGGGACCTCATCAGCCGCAGTCGAACATGCTAACCACTAGACCAACGAGACAGTTAACCATGAATAGTTAAAAAAATCATGAATAGTGTAGTAGGTAATTAGTAACGTTTTAATATGTTTTTAAATTCTTTTTCTTTTTCAATGTTTCTAATGTAATCTGGTAAATTATTATATATTTTTATTATCATTACATAGGGAATCGGTCTGCCTCTTAAGGCCCCTCTTCTCAGAAACGGCATGCAGGTTTTTAAAGGCTATTTCCCGCAATTTCGCTCATGTTAAATCCGATTTTTCATTTTAAAACCGCAACTTCCGCTTAAAATCAAAAACTTAAAAATCAACTATCCGCGTTGATTGAGGTGTTTTAGTGGTATGAAAAATAGTTTATGTCCTATTCTCAGACCTACCGAATATACACAAAAAATTTTTAACAATCAGTCAAGCCGTTTCGGAGAAGTTTTGTTACAAAAACTGCGACACGAGAATTTTATACAGGGTTACAGGAAAAGTCGACCTAGATCCGTTAAGGGCGTGTAGTACACATCATTTCTGAATGATTTCACTATGGAACCCCCCATCCTAAACTTAACCGTTTTCGAGATATTCGAGTTTTAATTTTTTTTATGAAAATGCCCAATTTTTCGGCTATTGAATTGAATATTTTGAATTTTTTTGACTCTTATGATTATTTTTTTGGTTTTTTACATGAAGAATGAGATGCTTAATGACCTCAATGACTAAAATTGCACGTAAGTTAACTAAATAGTTCATTGTAGACGATCGAAACTTAAGTAAATAAGTACAAATTATAAAAAAATATTTTTCTTTTCTGGATATCTCAAAAATTTTTTATGGCACTTGCTCTGCAGATGTGCTTAAAAACATCTACATTTTATCAGCTATCCAACGAGGTATAACAACCTAGGGTTGTATTTAAACTCATAGAAAAAAACATAGTTGAAAAGGTTCAGGTAGTAGGTCTGCAGGTGAGAGTGAGAAAAATAATGTGCAAGAACAAGTTTGGGGATACAACATGCCCATTGTTTTGTATTTGGTCGTTTGTTTGCTTGCCATCCATTTTAGTCTGCTCATGCGATTCGTCCATGGTAGATGCGAATTATTGTGCTTTCGGATTCCCACACGACTTGGCTTTGTTTCTGGACTGGCAGGCCTGTATCCATATCACTACACGCCGGTACATGTAATTGAAGAAGGAGATCCCGCGAGACGCATGGACTTCTGCAGATTCATGCTCAATGCAGATATCGAGGACCCGAATTTCCTAAAATTAATATTGTGGACAGATGAATCCAAATTCGATAAGGACGGGATTACTAATTACCATAACGCACACTATTGGGCTCCTAAAGAACTAGGCAATCCAAATAAGAAAAGAATAAAGGGGTCACAACGACGATTTAGTGTAAATGTGTGGATGGGCATCATTTCCAACCATTTGATTGGGCCTTACTTTCTTCCAAACAATCTGAATGGTGAAACTTATGAAAATTTCTTAAGAGATCACTTAGGTGACCTACTAGATGATCTTCCATTACAATTACTGCGGGACATGTGGTTTCAACATGATGGCTGCCCTGCTCATTTCAGAAGAAGCGTTAGGGAATGGTTGGACACTAACTATCCTAACAAATGGATTGGACGAGGTGGTCCTTTACCCTGGCCAGCCAGATGTCCCGACCTGACCCCCATGGATTTTTATGTATGGGGGCACATGAAGAGCCTCGTTTACAGTGAGCCCAACCCCATATCGTCAGTGGAAGTTCTCAAAGAAAGGATAATTAATGCTGCTAACGACATAAGAAGAACATTAACCACTGGTGTAGTGAAAAGTGGACTACGTGAAAGAATGAGAAAATGTGTGCGAAATAGAGGTGGACACGTAGAACATGAACTATAAAAATTTATTCAAAAACATTAGGTGAATAAATGTTATTTTGAACTGATTTATTGTTTCATTTAGCTTACTACAATCACCCGTTAGACCTACTACCTGAACCTTTCCAACTATGTTTTTTTCTATGAGTTTAAATACAACCCTAGGTTGTTATACCTCGTTGGATAGCTGATAAAATGTAGATGTTTTTAAGCACATCTGCAGAGCAAGTGCCATAAAAAATTTTTGAGATATCCAGAAAAGAAAAATATTTTTTTATAATTTGTACTTATTTACTTAAGTTTCGATCGTCTACAATGAACTATTTAGTTAACTTACGTACAATTTTAGTCATTGAGGTCATTAAGCATCTCATTCTTCATGTAAAAAACCAAAAAAATAATCATAAGAGTCAAAACAATTCAAAATATTCAATTCAATAGCCGAAAAATTGGGCATTTTCATAAAAAAAAATAAACTCGAATATCTCGAAAACGGTTAAGTTTAGGATGGGGGGTTCCATAGTAAAATCATTCAGAAATGATGTGTACTACACGCCCTTAACGGATCTAGGTCGACTTTTCCTGTAACCCTGTATATTAGATTTTTTTAACTTCCTCGGGAACTTAATTTTCCATGGATAAAAAGTATATGCCTATGTAACTCTCCAGGTCTTCAACTATACCCATGTTGAAAATTAGGTCAATCCGTTGCTCTGTTGCAGTTTGATTGAAGGACAAACCAACAAACCAATAAAGCAACAAACAAACACACTTTCGCATAATATTAGTAACATATGATTTATGATTGAATTTGGGTCATCAATCTTAACTTAAATATTTTGGTTCTGTATCCATAACAGGCTAATAATTCTAACAGGCGTACTATTAGAATTTCAACCCTAGCCAAACCAAGATCAGATAGGTTAGGAAGGTATAATATACATACACATACTAAAGAAGATAAATCATACCTATAAATACACCGACAAGGAAGATTCATCTCAAATAAAATACATTCTGAGATGTCGTTACGTTAAGTATGACTGCGTGATGTAGGTATCTCTTATCTGATGCACTTTTATTCAAACAAATTAACTTTAATACTGACGCGTGACCGGGTGAGATGCGTTTGAAGCGGTTAAGTCATAAGCAGCAGCGTTAATGTCATTATACATTTCGATATACTTAGGCATGGCAGGGGGGTTACTAACATCGGCAGTATTACTACAAAATGACAGTTTTATGTCACGTACCTTGACGTCCCTAAAATAAGGTTTATCATTCTAAAACATGAACGACAACAATATTAAAACAATAAGGATTTAAGTGGTCGTAGTTTGCTCCCAGGGCAGTAACACTAAAGCGGCCGCAGCGAGGTTAATTTTCGCTGTTACTTTCACAATGTAATAAGTGGATAATGGATCCCTGCTTGTTTTGAATTGGGCTACTCTAGAACACGATTACGAGAGTATGAGGTAGTTTAGACTCGGGTTAAGGTTCTAATTTGGTTGGGTTTTCATTATAACTTCGTTAAATTTGAACACCAAACAACCCGAATCCAAGCAGCCCTGTCTGCTCTGACTCTGTAGTGTTTTCCACTGAACGTTAAGTTTCCCGAACTAAAAACCTAGTGACTCTTTCTTCTGTACTCCTTTTAATCCACCGTAGAGGAATAACGATTCAGAATTTGACTGTCACGGGCCATTCGCGAGTTGCACCACGTTCAGTTTGAACCAAAGGCGAATTAGGTTAATTTAATCAAATTTAATCGCTTCACAACTCGTCGCTTATAACTTGGGCTAACAATTTGTGCATCGACTCATGGCCGCGGGATGCAGCTATTCAATTGAGCACCATCACCACTTCAGCATCACTTGCGCGCGTCAGGATTACGCGGCAATCATTCCCTGTTAAGATTCCCATATGCATTGAATGATTTCGTAGAGTCCACTTTAGACTTGGATAAAGTTTGACTTTTCACGCTTTAACTCACATTCTCAGGGGCCATACGGCCACTACGCTTAAAGCCACATTGTTTCATTATTGATTATTAGTGTTTTAGATTTATAATCCTTATTTTAGGTACGTCAAGGTACGTCAAGGTACGTGACATCAAACTGTCATTTTCTACCTACTAATATTATAAATGCGAAAGTTTGGATAGTTGGATGGATGTTTGTTACTCAATCACGCTAGAACGGCTGAACGGGTCTGAATGAAATTATGCACAGAGGTAGATTATAGTGTGGAATAACATATTATAGGCTACTTTTTTTAGTTACTCACATTGCTTAAGTATTGCTTTAAGCGTTGGCACTTGGCAGTATGTCCCCAGTTTGAAAATATTCGTCTTTACTCATACCTCCATCTCTGAGTCATCTTGCGATTATGTGCCACTTGTGTGTGTCAGGATCATGTAGCAATAATGATCCTTGAACAGAACCCTCTGTATTGGTTCGACACTTGAATATTATTGCGATATCTCTTCACAATCTATCCATAATTTATCCTATAACAAGGTATTTCTTATAAGAAACTTATACTGTAGGTTTCAAGGGCGTAGCCAGGCAAAGGGATAGCCGTATCCCCTCCCCCTGGTAGGTTTTTTACTTAGTAGTAGGACTTATTTTAGGTCTTTTATTTAAATCTTTATTTATTTCAAAGGGCTTTTATACAATATGTATATGACAGACCTATTGTAGTTTATCTATTATTTTTAACTATTCTACTTAATTTACTTTACTACATAAAAGCTCTAACTATGTATTTTTATACTATTTAACTAAATAAATGTTCAATACGATTTTAGTAGAAATGGATTCCGGTTCAGATAAAATACTATTTAACTACCCAATACTAATTTTTTTTAAATTCAATGCTCAACATTATACAACTTCTAACTACTTTAGGTAGTTAATTTTGCAATACTAGTTCCGTACACTGTATGTAGGTATCTATCTATCTCCAACGTCTTACATTAGTTTTATAGTCGATACAAAAATATAATCGTAAACCATAATGGATCGCCATAGAAATTATATGGATTGAGTTTTATGATTAAATTTTTATAATGCTAACTAAATATGGTTTGGATCGGCTATTTATTTTATAGTTTTTTATTGTTACTACACGTCGAAAAGGATTTGTGATAAATTTTATGTAAAATTTCCCTCTTATTAGAACGTTTTGATGATTTTGGTTACGACAGCTCTAGAGTTCCTAACCAAAAGCATTAAAAAATATGCAGAAGCTTACTAACATCGACTTCATGGTCATGTTAATCTGAAGTCTGTACTTAAAGCTTTTCGATAAAACTAGAAAAGAACGAAACCGTTCGAAGTTGTGTAAAAAGTGCATAAGTGCTGTCAGTGAATTATAATAATAATAAATTGTTTATTTTCATCTAATAAACCCATAAAAAATACAAAAGGTAAAAAAGTGCTTGTGCTACTTATAAGTTAGTCACAAAAACGTGGTGAACACTGAGCACATTAGAATAAACTACAGACACTGTTATTGGACTATAAATTAGGTGTAGAAATTAATTATATGAAGAAGTTTAGGCTAGAATAGAATACTATATAATAATATTACTCATTAGCCCATAGGCTAGATGGTAGTAGACAATAAAGTTACCATTATAATTCTGTAATGGACTTTATAGTAAGAAAAATAATATATATTACGTTATTTACGTAGGGATCTGTAGAAAGGCGGAGTTCAGGATCAATCTATATCTATATTCTATACTAATATTATAAATGCGAAAGTTTGGATGGATGTATGGATGTCTGGATGTATGGATGTGTGGATGTATGGATGTATGGATGTTTGTTACTCAATCACGCCCCAACAGCTGAACGGATCTGGCTGAAATTTGGCACAGAGATAGATTATAGTCTGGAAAATTAAAGAGTTCCCGCGGGAACCACAAAACCTCGATCCACGCGTACGAAGTCGCGGGCATCAGCTAGTTATTTATAAGTAAAAAAAGGGTTGGATTTAGAACAAAACCTTTTGAACTTAGTTGAACGGAGTTTAGAGATTGTATTACTGCCTTAGAATTGTCTATAATATTAATATTATAAATGCGAAAGTGTGTTTGTCTGTTGGTTTGTCCTTCAATCACGCTCCAACAGAGCAACGGATCGACGTGATTTTTTGCATAGAACCTGCAAAAAAGAAAGTGACATAATATTAGGTTACCTTTTATCCCAGGAAATTAAGCAGTTCCCGTGGGTTTTAAAAATACTTATTCCACGCGGATTAAGTCGCGGGCATCAGCTAGTTATAAACATAAACACATAAAATATAAGCAGAAATAACTCAGTATCAAACATAGAGCTTTGCTTAGCTCTATGTTTAATACTGAGTTAGGTATTTAGCATGAGGACAGGAATGCTAGAGCATTGGTAACGCTTAGTCACGACGCATGACCTAGACTGCTGTGGATAGAATACCTAATGCACACCTACCTCTATCTATACTCTTGTTCCTTGATATAAAGTTTAATAACTCTTCTTGTTAATGACAGGTTCAATTTGAGGATTCACAACTTCTGAATTGTCTCTGGTCTGGTTTCGTCAGCAGGCCGATTCAGAACCTTAAAAATAAATATAGTATGTGTGTGCAATTCACAACTTCAGAAAAGTAGCCTACGAGATAATGAGATAGATAAAACATAAAAAACAACAATTAACAACATTCGTATCATCGAATTTTCAAATCACAACGATTCTAAAGAAGTTTCATTTCGAAAATAAATACTTTTTATTTTTCCTTACCCACAACACACTCACACACACACACACACACACACACACACACACACACACACACACACACAATATTATTATAGATTTCATTGGGTCAACTACTCGTTAACTTGTAAAGTTTTGTTAGCTGTGATAGAATTCCTTTTTACTGATATATTATATTTAGACCTTTTTAAGAAAACCTAATTATCTTTTACATTTGGCCTACACGTGGCCCAATAAAACATAGACAATCGGGTCGAATACGGCCGAACACAAATATTGGCGGTACAAATTGGGGCTTGTTTCTTTGGACTCTACTTAGGTGTAAATTGTTACTGAACAAATTTACCCACGCTCGGATGTTACCACCAATTGGGTCACGAAGTCGCGTTATGTGGGCCAAGCGTGTGTCTTCACTTGGTTACTTAACTGACTTTGAATCTATACTATACACTTAGTTAAAAATATCTTAGAAGGGTTAGTTTGGACAAGAAAGGGTGTAAGTACATAAGTAGGTACCTGAGTAACATTTTTCAGAAAAATTACCTACTTACTGAATTTTACATTGCTAATATTTCCTTAAAAATATAATCTTGTATAATCAATTTCCGGCGGGATCCTTGAAGTCGGGCGGATAAATAAAGTCTCGGGGGCATTATTTAGTATTATAAATGCGAAAGTTTGGATGGATGCGTGGATGGATGTTGGTTACTCAATCACGAGAGAACGGGTGAACGGATTTGGATGAAATTTAGCACAGAGATAGCGCTATGCATTTTCTTTATTTAAGTACATACTCAAAGTTAACACATTCATAAAATTATAAAATTTAAAATAATTAAAATATTTACAAAACATATACACCATCCAAATGATCATATAAGGGCATGACGCCCAAGACACTGGCGCTATTGTATAGTAATTAAATATTTATAATAACCCCCGAAGGATACCAATTTTAATAACTAGAAAAAATAACCAAATTAAAATCTACTAAACAGATGAGGCGTGACCGACAGACAAACTAATAGACAGACACATATTGGCATTTTTAATATTAGTTTAACTATAGATTAAACAAAAGTAAGGAGTTCAATTTTCAATTTATTTAATTTATTTATTTAAAACATGTAGGACATACAGGTGTCTCTTATGTTACGTCATGTTTTGACTCTACCACCGGTTCGGAAAGGAGGTTCTGCTGAGAAGAGCCGGCAAGAAACTCAGCAGTTGCTCTTTTTTTAATTTTTTTAAACCTACATATTACAATACGTAGGTAAGTATATAAATTTCATGTTATAGTGTAAGTTATTATACTATCCTGTGACCGCGCTGGACCCAGAGTCGGTTGCTTCCATACAACTTTGTCATTAAGAAATTCGTCAATTATTGGGTATTTGACTACTAGTCAAATAAATTATTTTTTAGTAATTATTAAATAAAGGATCTCCCAAAAATCGTAATATCCACGTCCCTTGCTAGTTTTGTTTTAAATAACCATTTTAAACTATCGATTTAAGTAAAAAAAGTGCGTCAAACATTGATGACGTCACAACTTAAAATTTAATACAAAATCCATACTAAGCATGCGTTTTGACGTTTGAAAAAAAGTTGCGGATTTGACTAGTTGTCAAATACCCAATTGTATAATAGCCTCGACTCAACAAGTAGGCCTGAATAGTCATTGTTGCATATTATTAAAATGCTGTTACATAAACATTAAAAAAAAACATCTGTCACTCACTGTCAGTCAACTATCACTCAATATCTCAGAGAAATATTATAGTCTCAACTTTTTAGTTATGGCATATTTTGATACTTTAATAGCTCAAATTACAAGCAATATAATAACTACATTGTGAAGAGATACGTTATTTCTTACCATAGGCCATACATGATACAACCATCGCTTAAAGCAATACTTAAGCATTATTACTCAAATATTATATAAATCGTTTCATAATAAATATTATTTATATCGTTCCCTGTTCCGTGTTCCATCCCGGGGATCGAACCCGGGACCTTCCATCTTTCCTTCCTTCCTTTTAACTCAATATTATAAAATATGCAAATGTGTGTGATTTTGGGCATCGGTATAGTTGAGGACCTGGAGAGTGACATGGGCTTTTTATCCCGCAAAATTAAGGAGTTCCCGCGGGAATAAAAAAAAACTTAAACCAAGCGGTCGAAGTCGCGGGCATCAGCTAGTTACTAATAAAACATAATGTTTATAATCAATTACGGTATATTAAAACTGAAGCTACGAGGGTTCCCAACGCGCCCAAGTCTGAGAAGAACATACAACAAACTCAGTCGGGTTTTTTTTATTATCTCCATCTGACAAATCTTAAACTAAATACCTATCATTGGCCGCCGTAGCCGAAATTCGGTCGGGAGGACATTATAATAATTTGATTATGAAACGAATTTCGTAATAAAATCTATAAATATCTACCAACAAGGGCTAGGTAATAAAATACGAAAGGGCCATGTGCGGAGCAACAGATAAGCGGTGGCCGTGATCGACGGATTAATAGACGGCCGTAAATTTATCCATTTCTCTCATAAATATTTTTGCTCGATCAAAAGCGTACCAAAATAGCTTCAAATTGTACCAGCTGTAAATAATTTGTTAATGGTACAATGTACAGTGCAAAAATCTCCTCCGAATGTTTTGGATTGGCCATAGTCCACCACGTTGGCCAAGTGCGGATTGGTAGACACTCACCTTTGAGAACATAAAGAACTCTCGGGTATGAAGATTTCCTTACGATGTTTTTCTTCCCCGTTATTATTAAATTACTTAAAAGTTAAAACGCATATAGGTAACTGAGAAGAGGTGCGTGCCCGGGAATCGAACCAATGAATACCCGTGTAGAAAGTCAGGGGCCATACTGCCAACGCTTAAAGCAATACTTAAGCAATATTACTCAAAATGTCAGTTTGATGTCACGTACCCTGGCGTTCCTAAAATAAGGATTATAATATATAACACGAAAGTCAACAATAATGAAACGATATGGCTATAGGCTATGGCCCCAAGAGTCTAAATCACTACTTCACTGCTTTTATTCCTATAGAATTGTTAGTAAATCTGTCAGTTCGTATGCAAATAATTCAATTACATAAGATTAATGACTACAGAATGCTTTAAGTTTATTATTCATAGTCATCTCTGAGTCATAAGCAGAACAATGTATTATGAGTACGAGTGAACCAACCTTGACAATGAAGAGTAAATAAAATAAATAATGACGAGATGTGACCTCCATAGACCATACTTATAATATACAAGCTAATGCCCGCGACTATGACCGTGTGGATTGAGGTTTTTTGTTTCCCGCGGAACTCTTCAATCTTCCGAGATAAAAAGTAGCCTATCACCTAGATGTGTTATACCGGACTATAATCCATCTCTGTGCCAAATTTCATCCAGATCTGTTCAGCCGTTCTGGCGTCATGGAGTGAACAAACACCCATCCATCCATCCATCCATACATCCATCGAAACTTTCGCATTTATTAAAGATCATTATTCCATCAATTCCATCATTCATTATTAATCATCATTATTCATTCATCATCATTTCAACTTATTACAGCTCATTGGTAGCTCACAACTGAAAACGCGTGTCTCGGAATGACATGGGTATGGCCATAGTCCACCACGCTGGCTAAGTGTGGATTGGGAGACACCTTCAATAACATTATGAACGCTCGGGCTTGTAGGTTTGAATGAATGGTTCCATTTTAATTATTTTTTTATTTATTTTATTAAAAGACTTTTCATATTATGTACTAGCGAATGCCCGCGACTTCTGCGTGGTTTGAGTTTTTGGTTCCTTCGGGAACGCTTTAATTTTCCGGGATAAAAAGATATGGATTCTGATGTCTTCCTTCACCATAGCAAGTAATATTACCTATTCTGTGGTAAAACTTTGTAAAGAAATGCACTTAGTTAATTTGTTCACATAAAAGTTAGAGCTGTGGTTAGAGGTGCGTGCCGAGGTAGGAACTAGGAACCCGCGACTCCGTATTGGAGGTCGGGTGTCCATACCACTAAGGCACTAAGCCATGACTGTTTCATTACATCATTGCCACTTGCCAGACCATAAATCCCATACACCCATAAACATTAATTAATGCTTCCCGATGATGGCATAATTCTATTCCGGCACACCCGTTTTCACTTTTGACCCAATTAGTGAGAAAGTCTAATAAATCTTTCTATCTAGGTTACATTTAGGATTATGAAGGACTTTTTATTATTATTATACTAGCTGATACCCGCGACTTTGTCCGTGTGGAATAAGTTTGTTTAATTCCCACGGGAACTCCTCAATTTTCCGGGAAAATAAGTACCCTATTTCACTCTCCAGGTGCTCAACTATACCCATACCAAAAATCACGTCGATGCGTTGCTCTGTTGCGGCGTGATTGAATACAAACTCAACAAACACACTTTCACTTTTATAATATTAGTATGATGAATAATAGTATGTGACTGTTTTTATTCCACCATACACTTCTACATGCCTGAACTGATATGGATGTATCGTTAGAATCATACCGAGTGACAGTGACTTAATTTTTGAAAAACTTTTAATATTGCGGCTGCATGGTGTCATTTTCAAAACAGCACCATACAGTGCTAATGCAGTCGTGTATTTTATTTTTTAAATATGTTAACTTAATTCACTATTTTACTATCTACAAGTTAGCCCTTGAATGCGATCTCATCTGGTAGTAGGAGTTGATGCAGTCTAATGAGGTAGCGGGCTAACTTGTTAGGGGTATGGCTAAATATAGAAAACCTGATGATTCCTAATCGATTTCTACAATTCCTTCCCGGTTTCGGCATCGTACCGGAACGCTAAATCGCTTGGCTTGACGGCATGTCTTTTTCGGTAGTGTTTTAACTATATACCTACTACGGCCGATTTCCCATTTTGAACTGTCGGGGATCGAAACCAGGACCTCCCACTTATAAGACTATAGTACTCGACGCGCTGTAACGGCAGCATTAAAACACAAAAATTGGCAGGAAAAGGCAAACAAAATTACTTATTTTTTTCAATAGGTCGACTTGCGTATTTGAAGAAATGTCAAGACTCAAGCCACTAGATCGGAAAGCAGATTCTACTGTGTAGAGTCTCGTCTGGAACTAATCATCGAAATAGTTCTAGTTAAACTAAATTGCGTCATTGTACAGTAGAGGAACGTTGCACGGCGGATAAAAAGGTCGTAAACTCTCATCTGTATTGGGGAAACGGCCCGCATTTATATAGGTTAAGCTGTAATAGTTCGGTTAATTTGTTGGTACAGTGCATACAATTTACAAAATATATGTCCGTCTATATTTCCTTGGAGTATATCCACCTTAAAAACCTTACCCGTTGCCCTTGGTGAGCGACAGAAGCGACGCAGCAGAAGCAGACAGCGTAGACCTCACTATATAATGATAGAAAATGACAATGAAGGAGCTAGAAGTTTAATTCGCTATAATCCGCCACAATCTCATCCCTTCATGCATCTTCAGGAGTCAACATCTCCTGAAGATGCTCCGGTATCGGAGTGAAACGTGCGTTGAGAATAATTTGGAAAGTTTCTGTGGTGTGGTGAATATTGCAAGGTACACACTGTACCACATAGATTTACCTATTGTGGCGGATTATAGCGAATTAAACTTCTAATTCCTTCATCATCATGGACTTCCGCAACAGAACGCCTGCTTCTTTCCAATTTTGAGAATGACAACGAAGGCACTAGGCCACTTGAAGGGGCTACTGTTTGAAACTGTCGCATTGCATCGCATTGCCGCGTTTGTCGCCCTTGGAAAACAGATACCCGTTGTCCTAGGGGAGCGACAGAAGCGACGCCACGCGACGCGACGCGACGCGATACGACGCCACAGAAAATGACAGACGTATCTACGTGACAACGTAGGCCACGTGAAGGGTTGAGTAGCTCAAACTCAAGCTCAAATCTTTTCATTCAAGTAGACGTTGACTAGAGCTTTGAATCGTCGAGGAAATCTACCACTGGTTCAGAATGCCGTTCCTACCGAGAAGAACCAGCATGAAACTCGGTGGTTGCTCTTTTGAAAAAAATAATTTACAATTACATCAATGTGTATACCGTCGCGTCACGTCGCATCATGTCGCGTTGCCGCGTTTGTCGCTCGCCTAGGACATCCGGTAAGGGTCGCCTGCGCACGTTAGATCTAGAGGTGGTTCATATAACACATAGCGCAATATCATAGCGCTCTATTGTTCCATAGCGCGGATAACGTGCGATGTGAGAAGCCGCCATGACGCAACGGCTTAATGAATATCACTTGTAGCGGCGCCCGCGCTGCCGCTGGCCGATGGTAAGTCTCGCGTAACACGTTGTTGTGAGTGAACGTGAATCTTTGCGTGTTACGTAATTTAGCGTGCTGCAAGACATATCGCTCCTGCCAGCCACCCACACGCTTTCTTATAACAAGCGCGTTATAACATAGCGTATTTAAGAGCGTGCTAAAAATTAATAGTTTATAGCCCGTAGCGCGCTATGGATTTATAGTAGTATTGAGCAACTCTAGTTAGATCACATTACGCCATAGAAGCTCTCATGTTCAGGACTTAACCCTGAGCTAATCCCACGAGGAAATTCCGCGAAAGTCGTTAACTGAATGAGTCATCGCCGAATAAAAATAAACTCTACATCCGTTGCCCATGGTGTGGTGATGTCATACATTAACTTATGGTTGTAATAACGAATATAATATTGCTTCTCGGGAGCGCGGGAGTTGGGGCGTTTTTAAGTGTGGCGGCAACGTCAAATTAAAAAATAAATAAAAAAAAACCTTTACTTTTTCGATTCGCCTTCGTAATTTGGTCTGCGACCAAGTTTGCAATTTCGCGAGTTAGATTATATTCTAACCGTTTTTACAATCTTACGGTGATATATGTATCAATACGTTTGTCAATTAGAAAAAAATATTAATAAAAAGTTGCCGCGAAATTTCCAGATTCTTTTCTGTTCGTTTTGTTTTACTTGGAATAATTTAACACAGAATTAAGAGCAGAAAGGAAAAGATATAATTGAAAATCTGTTGCCGTTGAAATCACGTATTTAAAGATGTATCAAAAATTTTAAGTTTAAAATTTTCATTTCTCCAGTTGGAGAAGTGAGTCTATTCGTTTGCCGAAGGAGTTTTTATACGACTGCCTGAAAAAAGGAGTATATTGTTTTCAGGGTTCATGTATGTATGTATGTATGTATGTGAGTATGTATATTCCATCATAACTTCTATACGCCTGAACCGATTTTGATAAATGAGGTATCGTTAGAATCCCTAGCTTATTCCGGGTGACATAGGCTAGTAAAATTTAAAAAAAAATGATGGGGTGACCATAATCCAATAAAGACCAAAATTGAAAAAATAATTCGAAAATAAGATTAACTATATAATCATCATCTAGAAAATGATGAGTAGATTCCAAAAATATATAACACTATAGTTCAATATTTAGTGATTCACAAAAAAATATAATTTAATAAAAAATGTGAATAAGATTCCAAAGGCTTTATATGCAAATCGCTTCGAGGTAAGTTCCAAAAATAATATGGCAGAGTAGTCGTATTTTTTTAATTCGTTATATTAATTTCACTTGTTCTGACTTATTTTGATGAGCTATCTAAAAACTTTCAACCGTCGCCTCTTTGGAGCACATATTCAATGTTGAAAATGAGCATTTAATTGATAAAATATTATATAGGTTTTATTTTATGTCGTGCCAAGTTTATTTTCTCGCAATCGAAGTGAGAAGTAGAGTGTTTACCACGGGACTAAAAGCCATTCTACTCGTTTCTACAGGATCTAAACACCTCGTATGAAATGGCTCATTGATGTAATTGTAAACTTTTTTTCCAAAGCTCAACCACCTAGTCTCTTGCTGGTTCCTCTCGATAGGAATGATATTCCAAACCTGTCATTTGACGATTCAAAAGCGCTTGTAAAAGTTTATTTTAATAAAAACATTAGAGTTAGAGAGTCTAACGTGAGCTTTAATAAAATGTTAACTAAATCAGTTAAAATATCCTAATGAAAGTTGGCCAAGCGTGTGAATTAAAAAGAATCTAGTAGCCTGTCATAAAATCTAGTAACGGCCTAACCTAATACAAGCCACTGGAGAACTTTAGTAATATTATCACATAGAATAAGGTCATACTGGCGACACCATGACGCTCGATGAAATAGCCTTTGAGCATTTTTTATGTACCTAATAATATGATCACATAGTATCGTGTATTTATTATACGACTGCCTGAAAAAAGGAGTATATTGTTTTCAGGGTTCATGTATGTATGTATGTATGTATGTATGTAGGTATGTATGTATTTAAGTGAGTTTGTATATTCCACCATAACTTCTATACGCCTGAGCCGATTTTGATAAATGAGGTATCGATATAATCCCTAGCTTATTCCGGGTGACATAGGCTAGTAAAATTTGAAATTAAAAATTAATGGGGTGAACATGGTCCCGCATTAAAGACCAAAATTAAAAAAAAAACGAAAATAAGATTAACTATATAATCATCATCTAGAAAATGATGAGTAGATTCCAAAAATATATGACAATATTCAATATTTAAGTATTTACAATATGTAGTGATGTATTTAGTATGTTCAATATTTAGTGATTCACAAAAAAATATCATTTAATAAATGTGAATAAGATTCCAAAGGCTATATACCTATGCAAATCGCTTCTTATGGAGGTAAACTCCAAAAATAATATAGCAGGGCAGTCGTATTTTTTAATTCGTTAACCAATATAAATATTTTTACATTTTACATTTTCTATGTTTTTATGTAAGAATATAATATCTAATATCTATCTATTAATTTTTCTCAGTGCATCCCGCTTTCTTTTAAAAGTTTCTCTGCCCTAAGATTGAATAGAAGAGATCGCTATATAAGCGATAGTCAAGGTATCTGATGTGCCATTAATAATATTATTGTTTTATTTTATATCTTTTTATAGTGAACAATCATACTTAATATTATAAATGCGAAAGTGTGTTTATTTGTTGGGTTGTCCTTCAATCACGCCGCAACGGAGCAACGGATCGACGTGATTTCTGGCATGAATATACTCGTAGTTGAAGACTTGGAGAGTGACACACATAAGCTACTTTTTATTCCGGAAAATTAAGGAGTTCCCGCGGCAATCAAAAAACTTAAGCCAGCGCTTCTGTCACCAGATGAGGCAATTAACCGCGGTGAAATATCTCGCAAATACCTACTTACTAAGACTCCACGGCTCCAGGGTCTTCACGGCAAATGGAACAGATATGTAACTCTCTATGAGAGAGGCATACTTCCTCTGAGAAAAGGCAAACTGAGAGGTAGAAAGTTGATATATCGATGTTGATGATGAAGACAACTGTTTCAAGGGAACCCTAACAACGTCCATGATAAAGACTTCTGACGACCTGCGTGGCGCAGTGTGTAGCGCTGTTGTCTTAACGTGCGGAGGTCTCGGGTTCGATCCCCGGCAGGGTCAATTTGGGAATATATAATTTCTGATTTTTCCCTGGTCTGGCCTGGTGGGAGGCTTCGGCCGTGGCTAGTTACCACCCTTCCGGCAAAGACGGGCCGCCAAGCGATTACGCGTTCCGGCACAATGCCGTGTAGAAACCAAATAGGGGTTAATATAACTGCCATGCCCCTAACAGGTTAGCCCGCTGCCATCTTAGACTGCATCATCACTTACCATCAGGTGAGATCGCAGTCAAGGGCTAACTTGTAGTGGATAAAAAAACTTCAACCCTCAACAATGAGTATCACGATTCAGGGCGTAGAGACTAGAGAACTTATCACATGACTCACTCACCTTCCATTCCCACGGCTTATCGATAAACCAACCGATATCGATCTATCAGTAAGATTTATTTGTTTAACTTTACTGAGATTTACTGTATTGTAGGGCGCACGTTGAAATAATACTACAGCTAAATAAATAAATAAATAATCATTTATTTGCAAAGAATGTTGTACAATAATATTTGATGGTAAGAAATGTCAAAGAGAGGCCGGACATTCAAATAAATCAATAGTTATGCAAATTTCAGGTAGGTTAATTAAATTATCTTATATATAAAATTCTCGTGTCACATTGTTAGTTACCATACTCCTCCGAAACGGCTTGACCGATTTTTATGAAATTTTATATGCATATTCAGTAGATCTGAGAATCGGCTACTATCTATTTTTCATACCCTTAAAACACCTCAATCCACGCGGACGGAGTCGCGGGCATCAGCTAGTTATTAAATAAAAAATTAAACAAGTCAATTTAAATATTCCTAGAGGTACTTAATGCGTCTAACTTTGTAGGTAGTTTGTACTTTATAGAAAGTAATCAGAAGTGTTGAAATGATTAGGATTCGACAACTTCCCTGGCACAGTGGTAAGCTCTGTGTCTTAACTTATTAGTGGGAGGTCGTGAGTCCCCGGCGGGGTTAATTTTTATTTTATTTTAATTTCTCAATTTTCTGATGTCTGGTCTAATGGTTTAATATAACTCCCATACGCTTAACAGGTTAGTCCGCTTCCGTCTTATACTGCTTCATCACTTACCATCTGATACGATCGTAGTCAAAAGATAACTTATAATGGATAAAAAGAGAGATTACAAAGGCTACTTTTATCCCGGAAAATTAAACAGTTAAACCAAATGAACGAATGATCCACGTGGACGAAGTCGCGGTCATCAGCTATGTAGTTATGTTATCATACCAATATTATAAATGCGAAAGTGTGTTTGTTTGTTGGTTTGTCCTTCAATCACGCCGCAACGGAGCAACGGATCGACGTGATTTTTTGCATGGGTATAACTAATTGAGGACCTGGAGAGTGAAATAGGCTGCTTTTGTCCCGGGAAATTAAAGAGTTCTCACGGAAATTTAAAATCTTAAACCACGCGGACGAACTTGCGAGCATCAGCTAGCCATGTGTTATTAAACTACAAGAAAGTATGTGGGTCAAGAACGCTGAACAGAGTTATAATAATAATATGATGGTTTGTCTACAAACAACACCACTAGAACGGAATCCACCTGTTATGTTTTCTTAGGTGTGGTCCAAGACAAGGTCGAGCGTTTTGAAAATGCTGTAGAAACGCGTATTGGTAAGCAATGTAGGTCTATAAAATATAACGCCGCAATTACACTTCAAAGTTTTAAATATTGGATAGAAGCAGGCGTTACTATGCGGAAGTCCATGACAGTAAAACAACTAGAAGTTTAATTCGCTATAATCCGCCACAGAAGGGAAATCTGTGCGGTACAGTGCGTATTGAACTTTGAACTTGTGTCTAGATACCTTGAAAATTTGATATTTTACATGTAAATTTTCTCTATAAAGTAGACCCCTAAAAACAGATTTTCAGATACTCCACGCGAGTTGCATCATCGAGTTTGTATTTGTATACATGGTACAATAAAGTAAAAACGTTTCACAATTCTAACGTCCAACACTGCAGTTTCGCATCTATTGGCCCATCAGTTTGCATTTATAATATTAGTATAGAAGTATAAATTAGTAGGTAAGATATGTTTATTCAAAGAAAGTAATCATTAATCATATTTATAAATTAAATTAAAAACTAAACATTAAAAATATCATCTATGCCCAGAACACTGGCTGCGTTAAACCGCTGAATAGCCAAACTTATAAGTTGGCAGAGGTAGCTGCCAGGCCTCCGGTCACCTATGGACTCTGTGAGACGAGAAGGTAGATCATTAAAAAAGGATCTAGCATCTTCGCCCCACGACCCCATGGTTTCAACACCAAAAGGCACAAAAATTAAATTAGTAGGTATGGATGCAGCGAAGTTCTTATAACTTGCGCCACACATATCGCGAACAAGATAAATATTTGAAACTATTGGACGCTATCATAATACCGGGCAGCAAAGGCGCGTTTACAAATAAACTCAACAAGTAACTCATAAACCGTGCTTCTTAGCCGATTTAGAGTAAACTGTGAGTGAACTAGACCTTTTGTACTCCCATCAAGTTTCAGTTAGTAAGAATACATGGGCCCATTCGACGTAATCCACCACCCACCACCACTACAGTCCATTAACGTCCCACTGCTGGGCACAGGCCTCCACTCTCATGAGAGAGAGGGATTAGAGCTTAGACCCACCACGCTGCTCCAATGCGGGTTGGCGGGCTTTAACGACTATTATCATGTTAGTGATAATAACCGGGACCGACGGCTTAACGTGCTCTCCGAGGCACGGGGGTGAAACACCGCCAACTTCCTAACTCCGGGAAGCTAGTACTGAGAATTTCTAGTCAGAAAAACCCAATATTTAGCTATGGCCCGACCCGGGACTCGAACCCGGGACTTCGTCGGCCGCAGTCGGACATGCTAACCACTAGACCAACGAGGCAGTTCGAGCTTGTCCGACGTAATCTGCCCCACTTAATTGAAAAAGTTGATAGTGATATTTAAACAATTGGACTTTGCCCCAGTGGTGAGCACTGTGGAGTCTTAGAGAGAAGTGTCCCAAGTTCAATTCCCGGCAGATCCATTTTGGAAATTTATACTTCGTTATAACTCCATTAAAGATTACTACTAACTGAAGTTTAGGATGAAATCACATCTAGTTGAACCGGTATTATCAGTCATGCACAAGTCTGAAATTGGGTAGTCAAATCAATATTTTTTTTAAGTGATCACTAGCTGATCCCCGCGACTTCGTCCGCGTCCGCGTTTAGGTATTTTCGAGACCCGTAGGAACTGTTTTTTTCCCAATATAAATGTGTTTGTATGTGATTGTGAAAACCGTTAGATTGTAATCTATCTAGCGAAATTGAAAACTGTCGAAAGTTTACAATTTAACGCATTATTTTTCGGTAGATTGTAATCTGTTAGGTATATTAACCCGATAGAACCTAAGTGCGGCCGGGCACTACCTGATTATTTATGTCGAACCCTAACCTAACCTACAAGAAAACGACAAGAAAACGTAAATACAATGAATATTTCATCAATTTACACTCGGAACATTGACGGTTCACAATCTGTCGACAGTTTAGAGCAAGCGTTAGATTGCAATATGACGGTTTTTGCAATTTTACGGTGACATATATATCATATGAAACTGAACAAATGACGGTCAATCTGTCAATATATTTGAAGATCTACTGTCTTATGTCTAGCTTATGTCTCATTTAATTTTGTATAATATGGAGGTTTTTAACCCATTTTTTTTACTTTTCCGTACAATTTTTCAAACATTTTCTTTCATGCAAACCTTGTCCTGATAATTATAAACACAATAAAAGTGTAAGTCCCGCTTTCTGAAGTGATGATTCAGTGATTGATTTTTATTTTTTCAAGAATCTAGTCTAATGCTCGCGACTACGTCCGCGTGGATTAAGTTTTTTGGATTCCCGCGGGAACTCCTTGATTTTCTGGGATAACAAGTAGCCTATGTCCTTCCCCGGGACAACCTATCCCTGTACCAAATTTCATCAAAATCGATTGAGCGGTTGAGCCGTGAAATCGTACCAGACAGACAGACAGACACACTTTTAAATATTATAATGGATTTTCAACTACTCGGGCAGTTCACAACGACTGCTCATACTGCCTGTGTAATAACACCACTAAAGCCCCCATAAACACATTAGTACCCGTCACTACAATGAATATACATAACATAAACTATCCCATAAAAAACGTCCAAAATATCCTGACCCCTCTAACTTAGTTAATGAAAGTCAAAGATAGCCGTTTCATCTTAAACACGGATCATCTTATACTGGTTGGTGGAGGCGGCATTTCTTTGTATATTTGATATTATAATACGTGGTGTGAATGAGATTATGAGTTATGAACTAAAGGCTTGGACAAAAAGATTAAAGCGCGTGAACGAACAGGCCTCGTTGCGAAAATAAATATCGTTCAAGGTAAATTTAAGATTACCGTATTTCATCCCGAGAAAATTCCTTTCCCCATCCACTTCCCTACAAAATTTTTGTAGGCAAATGGATCACAATCGGCTTTAGCCAGCTGAGGTTGTTGAGGGCTCTTCTCAGACCAGGGCGCGTTTGTAGCTTTAGTTTTAAGTTACCGTAATTGATTATCACTCACATCATTATCACACCATCATGTTTTATAAGTTTCGGACGTCAATAAGTGACAAGTGTACAGTGTACCTAAATTAATTACATAAATATTGATTGATTGACCCTTAGTAATGAGGAATTTTACGCAGAAAGAAAGAAGATTGCAGCTATGAGTTTGGCTAAAGGCTTGGTTACCTAAAGAACGCGAGAGAACTCGCTGAATAGTTAAATCATTTATCTAATCAGGGGCCATACTGCCAACGCTTAAAGCAATACTTAAGCAATATTACTCAAATTGAAAGTTTGATGTCGCCTATCTTGACGTTCCTAGAATAAGATTGTAATACTAAAACACGAAAGTTAACAATAATGAAACCATATGGCTTTAAGCGTTGACACCAGTGGTCTAACTGAAAGTCACCTATTAAAGTATAGCTTCTTTACAGATATGTATTTTTATATTATACACGTTTTGTTTGGCCAATGTTTATTTTAAAGATATTATTTTCCAAACTGTTTCAAGCGGAAATCGAATCTGTGACCTAGTTTTGGAGTTCGAAAATCCAACCAAATATAGCTCAATTACATCGAATCATATAAATAGGTACCTACTTCATGCACTTAAAATATGTACAATAGCCTTTGCCTTAAGGGTTATAATCCCTTAAAACTACCTCTCAATATTTTGTGCATCTATAGCTCTTATTTGTAGAGGTGTAGAGTTCAAAATAGTTAATTTTTTTGTTTAAAGAGGTTACCCTTTTAAGCGCTATTTATATTTTACATTTCCAATGAATCAGTGAACGCAGCTGGTCAAATATTTCTTATTAGATTGGTATTTATGGAACTGAATGTAATTTACACGTATATAAAATGACTGACTGACCAACATTCACAGAAGACTAATTTAAATGAAAAAGAATAGTCTAGAAACTCGAGATTTTGATTACACAATAGTAATAATATTGTAAGTTATGTTAACTAACTTTTTTATACGGTAACGGTTTGCCTAGATATTACGGAAATGAATGCAAGATAGCAAAACTAGACACTATACAATATACTTTAAAAAAAACTGTTTTTGAAAGGAGGCGGCATTTTATTCCAACATTCAGCAGAACTTATGCGAATTATTTCGTTTCAACAATACAACTAGCCCGGTGGCCAAAATTGGAACTAATTTTAATTACTGTTTAGTTCTTGGTTTTATTTTATTTGTTAATACTCGCCTCATCAGCGTTGTTTTTTTTTTGATTCCCGCGATACCCTATTTCTTTCTCTGGGATACAAAGTCATCTCTAAGTATACCAAATTTCATCAATATCTGAAAGACAAAAAGCCCATCTTTTAAACAGAAAACGTAGCAGACGGACAGACAAACTGACATACAGACACACTTTTGCATTTATAATATTAGTATGGATTAATTAACAGCATGAAATACGATAGCAGTCTCTTTAGTGAGTACAGTTAGTAAGTAGATACTACACTAGGTTTAATTGATTGGATTATCCTACTCTTGACCTAAATTCTTAAATAGACATTAAACAAGTATATTTGCTGCAAAATACAGAGAATTTTCCACAATACATCGCATATAAGGAAGTAGAGTTGATCGGGCAGAACCGGGTCGTTTCAATTAGCTGCAATTAACGGACGGCGCGGGTAGCTGTCCTAATGTACACTCGTTGGATTAAACTGTTTGTCACTAGCTACACTCTCTAGCTATCTACTCGTATGTCACTACAGCCCATTAACGTCCCACTGCTGGGCATAGGCCTCCATTCTCATAGGAGAAAGGGAATTAGAGCTTGGACCCACCACGCTGTTCCAATGCGGGTTAGCGGGCTTTAACGACTATTATCATGTTGGTGATTATAACAGGGACCGACGGCTTAACGTGCTTTCCGAGGCACGGGGGTGAAACACCGCCAACTTCCTAACTCCGGGCTAGTACTGGGAATTTCTAATCCGAAAAACCAGATACTTAATTATGGCCCGACCCGGGACTCGAACCCAGGACCTCGTCGGCCGCAGTCAAACGTGCTAACCACTAGACCAACGAGGCAGTTCATATGTAGATAATACTAATATGTTTTGTCTTCAAATCTCATTTATAAAAGTCCCACAAACTTACCTGATCCGGTGGCAGTGTAGTTTCTATGAAAAAAAGTGTGTGCAGTGTGCAATTCACACACGGCAGAAGGGAAACTTCAGAAAAATTGCGAAGTAGGCTTTAGCCTGCGAGAGAATGAGATTCATATAACTCATATGTCTTCTATCTCATTATCTCGCAGGCTAAGTCCTTTAAATGTTTGTCTCTTTTTGGTGTCACTTTTTCGTTTCATTAAATTTTCAAATCACACCGATTCTAAAGAAGTTTCACTTCAATAAAATAAAAACAAACTCTAAACAAACATAAAAGTTAGTTGCAAATTTGGCCACGAGAATGTATAGTCCGCCAAACTTATCTGACCCGGTGACAGCGTCGCTAGTATCAATTAAAAATTAAATAAAAACAAAAACTTAACACGTATAAAAGTTTTCTTATAACGATAACTGCTAGCGCATTTAGTACAAGTAAAACAAAAACAAAAGAAAAGCACAATTCTACATATCTGTCCGTGACCTAATTAAACATGGCGGTCGGCAAATAGGTCATTCGGTCATAGCTAATGTGCATTATGCTTAATGGATTGTATGAAATATGTCCACTAGTCATGGCATACCATGCTTTATGGGCACTTATGATTATTGCAGTAATTATAAATTAAAGCAGTTAAGTTTGCTGAAGGACCTGGATAGGTACCCACCGGATTATTATCCCAAGAAAAGAGAGAGTCATAATAATGTCCTCCCGACCAAATTTCGGCCACGGCGGTCAATCTCCAGAGAGATTTGCGTGGGAGATATTATAGTGCACAAGTGTCAGCGCATACAAAGGTGCACTCTCAATTCCTTTACTTACATAGCCCGACGGGACGGAAAATCTGACACGACCGGAGAGAGATCAGGCGCAGGACCGACAGCAGGAAAACCCATTACTTTATGATGGCCCGACCCGGGACTTTAAACTGGGACCTCAGCGGCCGCAGTCGAACTAGCTAACCTGTAACCACTACTACTAATCTTCGAGGCAGTTAAGAAGAGTTTTCGACCTAAGTCCCAAGGATACTCCCAGTCGATAATTACTCAGTAGTCAAGGCCGGACCGTAATTTTTACATAACTACGGGTAATAGAATGCGATACCGCAATTATAGCGTGATTACAGCCGATGTTAATGTTGTAATTTACTGTAATTATTATCACCAAGAGACAGGTTTTCATTTTCTAATTTATATCCGACTAGCTTTTGCCCGCGGCTTTGGTAACGTTAAGTTGGATTGTCATACAAATTTCAAACCCCCTTAGGGGTTGAACTTCCAGAAATCCTTTCTTAGCGGATGCCTACGTCATAATTACTGTCTGCATGCCAAATTTCAGCCCGATCCGTCGAGTGGTTAGAGCTGTGCGTTGATAGATCAGTCAGTTAGTCCATTGACGCATCTCATGCTGAGATCTATAGAGCGTACTTTGACTTAGCTCTGACTTTACTTTGATTAAAACGAGATGGACTTATGTGAGTAACATAAATCTGTCTCGTTTTGACCATGTCTTAAGTCTAAGCAAAGTCAAAGTTCGCTCTATAGATCTCACATTAGTCTTTCTTATCAAACTTAGACATAGTGTCTAAGTTCACGTGTTCTTTTAGCACTCACACTACACTGTAACTTATCACTATGCACTAACTCAAAGGTTTAATAATTTTTAGTCTTCTCACTACTTTCGTTACGTCGAACAGCTGGATCGCCTCAACTTTAAGTTGAAGTGGATAAAAAAATGAAGTAAATAAAGCAACGTTACGTTCAATTTGCATTAAAAATACATTCTTCTTCTGGATCAGTCATGGGGAACTCAAGTCAAAAGGCTTTTAAGCCAATCAGTATTCCTATCGTGCCAGTATGGACGACACGCCGTCTTTCCTCGTTGTTTAAGCGGGCTCACACTTTTGCCAGCAAAAAAGGTGGTATTTACAAACTTCATACATGCCAGATACATACAAGGTAAATTCACTTGACAATTCGTAAGCAGCTGTAAAAGTTTATTTGGACAGATAATCTTTTGGATTTGACATGCCATATTATTAGGTTTAAGAGGTGTAGGTTTATTATTACCTTTATTATTCTTCTAGAGCTTGGTAATATAAATAATAATTATTATAACGATTTACACAGTTAGTTCGAATGTTATTTTTAAAAAATATTTCTTTTTTGAGCTTTAAATTACAATACCTCTAATTTTAATCTACAATACCTCACCTCAGGTAGCCTCACATTCTCAGAATACTAATTTTATAAATGCGAAAGTGTGATTGTTTGTTGGCTTGTCCTTCAACCACGCTGCAACAGAAGACGCCGGAAGACTTTTTATCCCGGAATATTGAGCGACTAGTATACAAACACCGTAAACGAGATTCGACTGATTTTTATTATAGGAGTATCGCCTTAAGACGATATAATTTGCATTCAAAACAATCCTCCCACAGTTTGCTCATGAATATTACACTGGTCACTTCAGCTGACTTCACTCGTATTGCTACTATGAATCGATTGATATTATGTGTGGAATAATTTAATGTTACTTTGCAGTGGTATTCATTGTAGGGTAATTGGTTAATCTATGTAAATAGGGCTACCACCTTACCTGAGGGCTTCGCTTGAAACTATTATTTTGAATTTGACGTAGGTACCTTAAAATCCATAAAATAAGGATTATAATGGAGGTGTTTCACCACTGTGCCTCGGAGAGCGCTTGATCTCTCTGCGGTCATGTTGAATTTTCCATCTCATCGGGCTATGAGAGTAAGGAAATAGAGAGTGCACCTTTGTTTACGCACATACTTGTGTACTATTATATCTCCCGCATAAAAGCCTAATCTCTGTACAGATAGGCCAATCTCAACAAGTCATTATTTCAACCCATTACCAGCTCACTGTCTGAACACGAGTCTCCTTTCAGAATGGGGAGACTGTAGTCCACCACGCTGATCAAATACGGACGTGCAGACTTCACATACCTTTGAGAGCATTATATAGAACTCTCGGATATTCTATGGTGTAGAGTTCAAATATTTCCTCAGTCCTAATGATTTATGAAACCAAATATTTACCAATTCACTCATATACCAAAACGCAAGCCGTTCAAGGCTTGGCTATAAAAGGTAAAACTAAACATATTGTATCAACAACCAATCCAGAAACAATTTTAAAATTATTACCGCTCGGAAAGACAAACGGGCATGCCAGGAGCGGTGTGTGGTACAAGTCATAAGGAATAGCGGCCAAATACTTTTATTTCCCTTCTAACAAGCAGTTTAAAAACAATTTTGTTATATGAAACCAAATATATTCCAATTCACCCATATACCAGAACGCAAGCCGTTCAAGGCTTGGCTATAAAAGATAAAACTAAAAATAAAAAAAACTTTCTAGAATGTTGAAGGAAATCTGCCGTGTGAGTTTTACACAATATTTTCAAATGCGAGTGAAATTTACCAATCTACCTACACTTAGCCAGGGTAAGTAGGTACTAGGTATCCATGACCAAATCCTTCTCAATCGTAAAGGAGACTCATACGTGGGCTAGCAATGGGTTGAAATGATGATCTTATGTACCAATGTAATGTCTGTTCCGGTAGAGATGAGCTATTTTTTTAACTTCTTTAGCATGTGATCATGTAATCTCATCTGCCATTCGACCAAAATGGGAATATCTACAACCTTGTCGTCTTTCAATACGCCCACCACTATTGGTCAAGCGGTAGATGTGACGTGATCAGACGTTAAAGAAGTTGAAACAATTACTCATCTGTATTGGAACAGACTAGAACTCTACGCCTCCGCCTATAAAATATACCAACCCACATCAGTGTGTGGTATTTGCTCAAGCAATGCGAGTCCCATAGAATACCCATCGCATAGAGCCGCTTAAGGAAGCATGCTTATGTTAATTCCTTCATCGAGACAAGTATTGCATTCTTACCTCTTTAAGGGCTTAAGGAGATGTTAATCAAATGAACTTAAGTACTGCCTAGTTTATGTTAATAAGTATTTACAGTAGGCAAGTTTTGTCAAGATAATAGGTAATTTTTATTTCGGTCACAAGTACAACATTTTAAAATGGCTAAACCTTTTAATGTGTTCGAGAAAAAATTTAGGTAGCGATTTATAATTTGAATTGATAAACTTGTAATTAATGAATATTTCATAATCAATTCAAAATTACACATTAGAGAACATTTCCTATTTATAATTATCCATACTTATTTTATAAATGCAAAAGTGTGTCTGTCTGTTGCACTTTCTCGGCCCATCTGTTCAACCGATTTAGATGAAATTTGGTACAGTAATATCATGGGGAAGGATTTTAAAATTAAAGAGCTCGGCCAGAAATCAAAAATACTTAATCTACGACTTGGACGAAGTCGCGGGCATCATCTATTACTTTACATATTATAAATAATTATGGTAGCGATTCTGTTATTTTTAAAAATTTGCTTGCTTGACCCGTAACATGATGATTCAAAACTCAAAAATTGTTTGTTACAAAAGTGTCAGGAAATCATGTTCTATAAATTAATATAATTTATAGAACATAATTTAATTTATAATCTAGTATAATATAATAATTATTGTAATAATAACGTTATTATCTATATCTTGTTACAGAAGCCCGACATTCGCTGGTTCGTCGTAATGCCGACGAGGCGAACTACGACGATCTACAGAACGACGAGGGGGCTGACGACGAAGCGCAGAACGATGCTGAAGGTACCTTTTTCACAAGCCTTTAATTTTTTTGCAATGGTTTGTTAAGGGACCATGCTGCTAACGCTTAAAACCATATTGTTACATCATATCAAACTGTCATTTTGAGTAATATTGCTTAAGCGTTAGCAGTATGGCCCTAGGTTAAATCTTGCAAGTTGCAACTGAATTTCTAAAAAGTTTATCCCCAACTTCGCTTGCCACCTCTACCTTCGTTTCGCTCTTTATAAAACACTCTCACAAAATTTTGATAATTATTTTAATTCTTAGTTTTAGTTAGGCAGGTATACTAGTACTTATAAGTATGTTTAAACACTCTAGGGGTAGAGCGGACATCATCAGGTGAGTTTCGGGCAGATCTAAATTTTTGAAAACATAGTCCGGTACCTACCGTATATACAAATAGATTTTTATACTGCCGCTATGATGTATCACATAAAGAACATTTGTTGAAATGCTCAATACTGAATTTACTTATTATACTTAGGAACTTATTATTATAGGACACAAAGGTGTCTCTTATGTTACGTAATGTTTTGACTCTACCACCGGTTCGCAAAGCAGATTATACTGAGAAGAGCCGGCAAGAAATAAAAATCTCATCCCCTTTCATTAATTCTAGATTACTTCCTATTCTATTGCAGGCAATGACGATGAAGAAATAGCGGTGGTTGCAAAAATAGTGACGCAACCAGCCGTCTACAACCTAACCATCGGGCGAACTGTGAGGCTGGAGTGCCGAGTGTCACCTGCCAGTAAGTAGACCATTTATTTATATATTCCGTACCTCGAGAGGGAAAAAGGGAACCCTTAAAGAATCACTAAGATGTCCGTCTGTCAACCATTTTTTTTCGGGAACCTGCATCATACTAATATTGCTAACTGCTATTGATTGCTTCTAGTACCTAGTTCAAGGGTATGTTCTTATTATGGAGGGTAGAGGTAAGGAGGAACGTCTCTGTATATAAAAAGTGTCCGTCGAAATGCATTAAATTAGTTGCGCCACATTAGCATCAAGGTGAATTTATAAGGAAGCGCCAAATATTATTGGAGTAGGTTTGAGAAATAAACAAGGAAAGAAAACATTCATCATTATTTTGTACAAAGTAACTTGTTGAAATTTTCAATAATTAACTACTTTAGTCGACAATAATATTTTTTTTTTAACTCGGCATACTTCAGTTCATCTACAATTGTTATATTCATACCATACCCTTTGCCTACACCAGCGCTACTGTGGAAGGTTTTTGAACTGTTATTTATAGTAACCACTGGACACTTTTTCAACTTTTCTCCCATAAGAGATGATACTCCTTACCTCTACCCTCCATAGTTCTGATATACGCTGCGAGCACAGTTCAGTGCTCTTACCTACTGGGGAGAAATTCGTTCCGTTATGGACTGACACCTTACATTGCTCGTAGTCGTAGTGTATATCGGAACATACCCAAGAAATATAATGACATAAATATTTCTATTTGACTTGCTGTTTGTCACCTCAACGACATGTCACCACACAACCGTTAACCGGAAACGTCCGTTTTGGCGCCACCGGAAGGGTAGACATTTTGTGACGCAATTTCACTATTTATTATGCAATCGTTATGCTTTTATGACCGTTTTATTGTTGTTCAGGCTTGGAGGGAAATTATAAATTTTGTTGCACACTCCTAACTTTCCGATTTATGTCGCGAGTTACTTCAAATCACTTGATTGTACCTACTCAATGACTTGACACTGTAAGTTACAAATTACTACTAACTAGTTGATGCCCGCGACTTTGCCCGCGTGGTTTATATTTTTGGAGTTTATTGGAGTTTACTTCCTTAAGAATCGATTTTGATATAAGTATAAGCCCGGGATATGAAAATTTATGGGGAGTAAAATCAAACTTTCTCCGTTACGTTACTAACTACGTTTCCATGGTAACACTTATTTATGTTTTCATGGTAACACCTCGTTCCTAATGAGTAAACTCCAGTCGTGCGTCGGAGCTGACACACATTTTTTTTAAATTCCCGCGGAGACTCCTTGATTTTCCGGGTTAAAAAGAAGCCTATGTCACTCTCCAGTTCCTCAACAATGCCCATAGCAAAAATCTCGTCGATCCGTTGCGGCGTGATTGTAGGATAAACCAACAAACAAATACACTTTCCCATTTTTGATTTTTTTGATTTTTGATTGCCCACAATGGTGGGTAGAGTTAAAATTGTACACTTTGCAGTCGGCGTGGTGGTGCAATGGACGAGGAATAACACGAACTACTTCATCGGAACACAGAAAACTTATGAACAGGACCTGACTTCATACAGCGTTGGAGGCAGATTCTCTATGTGAGTTACTATTTATTATACGACTGCCTGAAAAAAGGAGTATATTGTTTTCAGGATTCATGTATGTATGTATGTATGTATGTATGTATGTATGTATGTATGTATGTATGTATGTATGTATGTATGTATGTATGTATGTATGTTTGTATATTCCACCATAACTTCTATATGCCTGAAACGATTTTGATAAATGAGGTATCGTTAGAACTCCTAGCTTATTCCGGGTGACATAGGCTAGTAAAATTTTTAAAAAAAATTATGGGGTGAACATGGACCCGCATTAAAGACTAAAGTTGAAAAAAAAAATCGAAAATAAGATTAACTATAAAATCATCATCTAGAAAATGATGAGCAGATTCAAAAAATATATGACACTATAGTTCAATATCCAGTGATTCACAAAAAAATATCATTTAATAAAAATTTGAATAAGATTCTAATGTAACTAGATTAATTTAGATTTTTAACTTTTTAGTTCGTTTTTTTGGAGGGCAGTCGTGTTTTTTAATTTTTTTAACAATGACTGTTAAATTCCTCATTATGCCTCAATAGCCTCATGCTGCCTCGTTGGTTGGTAGCATGTTCGAATGCGGCCGACAGAGTCCCGGATTGGGTCATTAGTATTGGGTTTTCTGACAAGGAATTCTCAGTACTAGACTGGAGTAAGGAAGTTGGCAGTGCCACGGTCTTCCACCTGATCTCTTACCACTTGTATCGGATTATTCGTCCCATTGGGCTATGAGAGTAAATGAACAGAGTATGCACCTGTGAATTGCGTACACACTATAATATCTCCCGCGCAGATGGCTAATCTCTCTGGAGATAGGGCGCCGTGGCCGAAATTCGGTCGGGAGGATATTATTATTAAATCAAAATAATTTACTGGCCTACTTTTTTTCAATCTTAGTATTTTTTTGGATACAGAGAAGATCTTTCAGTTGCTTTAGAACCCTGGCCCAGCCGCAGATTTTTCAGATGATACTTTATTGTATAGCCTAGGGCCTAGGCTTATTAGTTTTAGCAATGGGGCGATTTGTTGTTTGGAGACCCCCGCATTAAATTCTCAGTTGTTGAAACAAGACAGGGTTGTAGTATGGTATGAACCAAAACTTATAACTTACTTCCTTTCTGTTTTTTTATTGGATATTTATAATATACGTTTAACTCATGATACTTTATCATACTGTAAAGTTTCGTCGCCTGAGGAATTATTGTTGGGGTTGGCTAGCTTTATTGACTAGACCATATGGCCGGCTTACATGATTCCCGTAGCACTTCAGGCCAGCGATCACAACCGACCGAGGTAACTGGATAGGCAGTCTACTTTTATTGTGTCGGAACCGTGTAATGTAATGTAATGCCGACCAATCCAGTGCCATTATAGTGTTAGCACTGGCAAACATTTTCCTGTTTTCTTCATGAAATCATTATCACTGTAGTGCTTAAACTTCAACAATGTATCTACGATATCATCCAGTCTAAAATAGCGCTGGACATATTCACTGGATTACTGAACTGGAGTAATGTGAACCGAATTTTGAATTTAATGTGAAACAAAATGTAAATCTATTACCGTTAGAAATTTCTAACCTTTTTTTTCTTAATTTAGTGCCGCAAACTCCACTGACCTGTTGATAAGAGACCTGAGGCCATCTGATAGTGGTCTCTACACCTGCGAGGTTCTCCAGGTGAACCCGGTCCAGATACAGCATAACGTGATCATCACGGAGTCACCTAGGATTATTAGTAAGTATTACACTTATTGATAGCCTAGTGATTCAGATATCTGATATCACGGGCCGCGGGTTCGGTTCCCGGCATGCACAGAAAACTTTTCGAAGTTATGCACGTTTTAAGAGTATCACTTGCTGTAAGGTAACCATAAGTTGATCTGGCCATTTGATTCGGTTGGCCTAATTTGATCACAGCTCATTCAACCTAGTGTAATTACCGTAATTGATTATTATTACCATCACGTTTTTATACGTATTTGACGATTAAAAAATGAACAGTACAACATAATTTGAATAAATAAACATTTAATCTTGAATATTGTATTGTTAGTAGGGTTGGCCGTATTCGGTCATAAGTGACTTATAAAAACTTGCTGTTGGCCGAAAACCGAATTCAGTCATCAAGCTAATGTAAACAGGTCAATTCGGTTAACGAATCCAGCTGAAACCGAATGCGGTGAACGCAATCGATCACCGACCTAATGTAAACGCGCCATAAGAGTAAAGATTACAATGACCTATTATAGATAGGGTTTGTCTCATTCAGGATGATAATTTTGAGAGATGAGAGGTGTATAGCAATAGTGAAGGACAAGAGTGAGACAGACTGAACTATGCAAACGGCATCTGCCAAAATTATCATCCGTAATCTCTATGGTTTGTTTAATTCGTAGCAACTTTTTTCAAACGCGTGCTTAGTAGGTATGGGATTTTGTATGAAATATTGAATAGTGACGTAATCAAAGTTCAACGAACTTTTTTACTTAATTCATAGTTTAAAATAGTGATTCAACATAAAACTAACAGGGGTCGTGGATTTTACATCTTTTGGGAGATCTTATATTTAAAATTTATTATACGTGCATAAACACATTTATAAACTCAAGAAGGAAATTGGTGGTCATAACGTCAATACTAGAAATAAAAATAAACTTGTAATGCCTGCTTCTAGGCTTAGTAAAACTAGCAATTCATTTGTTGGAAACTGTTTCCGCTTCTACAATAAGCTCCCAGAAGACATGTTAAAGATGTCTCTGAATAAGTTCAAAGTTAATGTAAAACGTAAACTCATTGAAAAATCTTATTACCATGTAAAATATTACATAAATGACAAGGAGGCTTGGCAATAATTTGCTCTAATGGCTCTGACAGTTCCTTAGTTAAGATGATTTGTGAGATGGTGATAATGAAAAAAAATACCCGGCTGAGTTTGTTGTGGACTCTTCTCACACCGGCACGTTTGGAACCCTCGTAGCTTTAGTTTTAAGATACCGTAACTAATTATCATGTTTTATATGTAAGTAATGGACGTCAATATGTGTACCTAAATTGAAATTGAATAAATGAAATGAAATGAAAAATTTAAATGAAATAATTACTAAAAAACTATTTATTTGTATAGTTGTCAAATACCCAAACCATAGAGATTAAATAAGATGAATGATGCAGAAATAAGATGACGATATAATTATAATGATTTAGTGATGTAATTATTTAACAATACTTATCTCAATTACCAGGATTCACGGCAACAGACAACGGGCAACTCATCGAGGGATCAGACTTACTCCTGACCTGTGAAGTATCAGGATCCCCACCTCCCAAGATCGTTTGGTCCAGGGACGAAGATAATGTCGTAAGTTTTCTATCGAAATAATATATTTTCTACTAGACGATGCCCGCAACTTCGTCCCGTAGGTTAAATTTTTTTGATTCCCGCGGGCACTCCTTAATTTAAAAAAAAAATTTTTTGGTGACCCCCACATTTTTGCCATGTAGTACGAATAATATCTGTCATATCGATTTTCTTCGTATATTTAGTAAACTCAAACTTAACGTATATATTTTATTCAAAATAGACCGTACCAACACAGTACACACCTTTTGAACGTCATGTTTACAAACTATAAGACGTGATGGTGATAATTAACCATCGTATCTTAAAACTGAAGCTACGAGGGTTCCAAACGCGCTCATGTCACCCGGTCCATAATAATGAATCGATTGACACTTTATTCACGAAAATCGGCTGAGTAGTTTAGGCGCTACGGTGGAACATATATACATACCTACACAGACTACTAAAATCATAAACCTTCCTTTTGGCTTTGATGTAGTTGGGTAAAAAGGAAACAGAGCTTCAAAAGCTAGTCTAGATACGGAAGTATATTCGCTTCCTCGTTCGTGAATTAGGTTAGACACTATCAGCTGTCAGACAGGCGAGAAGTTGATGTATGTTTGTTTGCATGCCTTTATCTAGTGAACTCAAAATTGAACTTGACAGTTTACAAGGGAACAGCAATTATTTATGTTGTGAAATGAATGAAATCAATCGATGTTGGTTAATGAATTGATTTAAAGGACCTCCCTTGTTTGATTACTGGACATTCCCTTCTATTTTCTCTCACTTTTTATCCGAGTACAGCAAAGCCAAAGGGGTTATGATTAAAATGAATTGTAAAAATTAACTTTACAAGTCTTTTTATAGATGTTACATAAATATTGTATATAACTCTATACTAACCACACATACTACATTAAGTCCTAGCGTTATGATAAAAGATTATAACATCTTAATATATCTCATTAACATATATTTATATATTTAACATTTTAATATAATAACTGTCATATAATTTCACAATCTAAAAATTCATTGTAGCTATAGAAGGTCTCTTAAAGAAGCAATTTAAACCTCTCGACAAGCGTCTTCAGTTTATTTTAAAAGATTTTTAAACTTGATTCTTATGGGATATTCGGTTGTAGACTTCAGCGCTCATGCCCTTAACGGTTTTTAATGCCTTTTTTAATCATCCACCCTAAGTCCAGTCTACGTATGTACCTGTTTGTATTTATGTATGCCCCACAGTAGCGCTTAAACTGCCTGTTTGCAGTTTTCTGCCTCTCTTAACCATAGATGATACCGTACCTCTAGGTGCTTCAACTGTCATGGTGGTAGCAGTGTTTGTCATTTGTATGGGCGCCAACGTTGAAGTTTCACAGACTTTTTCTGCGTAGTCAAATTTAATAGATTTTGTTTTGATTTCACAGAACAAGCGCCTGCAAGAAAACGACGCTACATTCCAAGGCAACACCGTATACATCAAGAATGTAAGGCGGTCGCACTCAGGAAGATACTATTGTTATGCTTTCAACGGAGTCGGCACCAACCAGGCTGAAGTCAATGTCGTTGTAAGAGGTAAGTTACCTTCTGTTAATCAAACTATTGCCAATTAATAGGGATGATGACAACTCAATCAAATCAGCAACTTTTTATCAAACTTAACAACGAACTTCTGGTATGGAATTTTGTATGAAATACATAGTAATAAAGTGCATCACATTTAAACGAAGTTCTTTTCTTAAGTTATAGTTTAAAGTTATTATGGTTAGAAATAATTTATTTTTGACATAGGCATCATCCCTATTATTAGAATACGATGCGACATTCCTTGTCAACACCGTATCCATCAAGAACGTAAAGCAGTTGGACTCAGGAAGATACCTAAAGGCTACCAGGAACACGGGTACTGACATAGGATCAGCCCCGGATCTTGAATTTCAAGGCGGGGCAAAAACTGAAAAATGCCGGCCTGCCTGTCAATTCTATCTTTATAATCATCATTATTTCAGTCATTGCCCATAAGAAGCCCACTGATAGATATAGGCTTCCCTCAAAGAACGCCACAACGACCGGTCTAGCGCTGCTCTTAATGCTGTGTAGCGTCTGCCAAGATTGAATTTGCCGCCCTCTGAATTTTCTGCCCGGGGCACAGCCCGGCTTGCCCCTCCTAGATCCGGGGCTGGTTAGGATCCCTGTAGATTATAAATAATAGCGGCACCTGCATTCGTGTATATCGTATGTCGCATGTAGCGACCGTTACACTGCCAAAGTATTATGCACTCTTCGAAAAAGCATACTCAGTAGCGGGCTAGATATAGGTAGCGGTATGAGATAATGAAAAAAGAAATTGGCAGTCATAGGGACTGCCGATAGAAGTGAAATATTCAAATAATTATACAAAATATTAAAAAAAAATTAAAATATAAACCTTAAAACTAGGGCATTAAAGTTTAATTACGAATGTACTATATCTACATTTAAGACCTTTTGTCTTCGTAACAACGCGAGGTGTCGGTCACGGACCACGGTGCCGGTCACTCGTTTACACATTTTTATCCCCTACCAAAAAGTGATCAACGCACCTAAAGAAGTTTTCACTTCAAAAATTTAAAAATATTATGATGAAAAATATTACTTTTTCAGGTAAACCTCGTGTGCACGTGAACAGGACAGTGATCAACTCAGCTGTAGGTGTGGAAGCCATCTTGGAATGTGCCGTACATGATGACGATGCGTATGTATCTATTTTATTTGGAAACTTTTTTCGTGGTTTCAACATCCTGCGTAAATTATATAGAGATAGACCATGTCCAAAATGACCATGTATCAACCAAATCTAAAATGTTATTCCCATTAATTTGCTTACAAAACTAGCTTTATTATTTAATAGCTGATGCCCGCGACTTCGTCCGCGTGGATTGAGGTTTATTTGGTTCCCGCGGGAACTCTTTGATATTCCGGGATAAAAAGTAGCCTTTGCGTTATTCCAGACTATAATCTATCTCTGTGTCAAATTTCATGTATCCATTCAGTAGTTTTTTCGTGAAAGAGTAACAAAAATCCATACATCCACAGTTTCCACATCCGCTGGTACAAGGATGGCCACCGCATTGAAGATACGTCGCGCTCGTATACCATCACGACTGACGGCCAACAGTCAAACCTCTCCGTCATCCCGCGACACGACGGTGACTTTGGCACTTTCACTTGCGAGGTAAGTTGTAATTATCTACTTTAGAACTTTACTTTAGAAGTTTCACTAATGTAAGTATCATTAACCAGAACTACAAGTAATTGCAAGGTAAGTAAAGACTGACAGCGTTTTGAAGGTATTTCGCGCGTGTATACCATCACAACTGACGGTCAACAATCAAACCTTTCCGTCATCCCGCGACACGACGATGACTTTGGCACTTTCACTTGTGAGGTAAGGTGTAATTACCTACTTTAGAAGTTTCACTCTCGTAAATTTCTTGAATGTAATTACTTTAGAAGTTTCACTGAGGTAAGTATCATTAACCAGAACTACAGGGAATTGTAAAGTAAAGACTTACAGTGTATTGGAGATACGTCCCGCTTGTATATCATTAGGAGGAAAGCACTTAAACTTCTACGACAAGTCGTAGACTTGCGAGGTAAGTTATAGTACCAAAACTACAGGTTGCCTGTAGTATAATTAAGGACTAACAGAGCATCGAGGGTTCGTCCTACGTGAGCAACAAACGCGACAACGCGATTCGATACGACGCGATGCGACAGTATCTAATAGCGCCATCCCTTCACGTGACCTACGTTGTCGCGTAGATAAGTACATTTTTTCTGTAGTCGTATATCGTCGCGTTGGGTCGCGTCGCTTTCTTCGCTCAAATTCCAGACACATAAATAAAGCTAGTGGTATAAATATTATCAAAATCGGTTCAGCCGTTTTGTCTGTAGTGCGACACAAAGGAATACACTAAAAATGAACCTTTAAAAACCTCGTACATTCTAAATGATCGTTAAAATGGGAAAATGATCAAGGGAACCTAACTATGATTTTGCAAGCCCTATTCATTGATACCCCACTTGCCATAGTCTATCGACTTTATTTTTTAATTTGTTACATTATGGCTTCTAGAGGGCGCCATTTTGTTTTTTCTCAAATTCGGCTTCCACGGTGACACTCTAATGATATACTCGGCATAATCTGGTGCAAGAATCATCAAAATCGGTCCACGCATTTAGGCTGTAGCTGTCCTGCAAGGAACAAACAAACATGTATAGACTGATGAACAGTACAGTACCTGTACGTTCCGCAGTCGGGTAAAAAGATGGCATTAGTGAAGAGTGGTTTTAGTTTTTTAAAACTGATTTTTTACATTGAAACTCAATGTGATTGTTTTTTTTTCAGGCGGAAAATGAGCAGGGCAGCCACAACAGATCCATCGATCTCGTCCAAAGCCCCGTCCTGGAAGACCTGCAGGTGGACGGGCCCAAGATCTCCCTCACGATCCATTCGCATCAGCCCGTCGAAATTATCGAGTTACAGCTCAAAGAGCTTGATGGGGTAAGGATTTTTATATGTACCTTACAATAAAAAAATATTTTTGTACAAACTTAATTAAATTTAAAGTTATTACCATAAATATAATATGTTACTGAACTATAGTGTTAACTAAAACGTGTACAAACATACTTATAAGTACTAGTATACCTGCCAATTTAAATAGTTGAAAGTTTAACAATAAAATAAACTCAATTATTAATTATCTATACTAATATTATAAATGCGTAAGTTTGGATGGATGTATGGATGGATGCTTGTTTCGTTACAGAATGGCTGAACGAATTTGAATGAAATTTGGCACAGAGATAGACACTTATAGACAGGAAAAACTAGGCAAATTTTCCGGAAAATTAAAAAGTTCCTGCGGGAACTAAAAAACCTCAATCTACACGGACAAAGTCGCGGGCATCAGCTAGTTAATTGTTAAATAAAAACAAAATGGTTTAATTATGAAGTCATCATTCACATACATTTAGAATTTTTTATATTATTTCTAACATTAATTCAAGAATTTGTTTCAAAGTCGGTGTGCAAACTATGTAGTTTAGACAATAGCTCTTTTTGTCATGAAAGAAAACAATAAAACAATAATATTACTAAATGTTACTCATTCTAATATATTTAAAAAATCTGATTACATAGCATGTATTTTAAATGAACCGAATGATGAACCCTAGTAATTATTTTAATTTAATTCGTAACACTCCTATAAAACGTGAATTCGTAGATCAGCCCCCCGATTAGCCAAATGATTACCATTTCTTAGACAATTGGGCCTCTGATTTTTATAGTACTGATGCTAATTATAATTATTATTATGTTATTGTTATTCATTAACCATCAATCATATTTGCAGTACTCTCCGGACTTCTGCTTACTTAATTGGAGATGTCTCTCAACGAGTTCAAACTTTTTGTAAAACGCAAACTTATTAAAAAATCCTATTACAATGTAAAGGATTATTTTCATGATAATTATACAAGCATAAGAATTAAGTTTTAGTTTTAAGATAGCGTCCTTATATATCACCATTACGCCTTATACCTTGTATACTTGACGTTCAGAAAGTGTACCAATTTTGTAAATAAACATATTTTGACTTTGACTTTAACTCCCTATAAGCAGCTAGTTTAAAATTATTTGACCGTATTGGTTTTAATAGCCTTCAAATTTCATTTCAGGATGCAGAATGGAAGACCCTCAACGTCCCGGTACCACAAAGCAGTAACACCCACGAGTACCAAGTAGACTATTCCCTTGAAAATGACCTAAACAACGGCGGCAAATACGAAGTCACAGTCAAAGTCAAGAACGACAAGAGTTGGAGCGCGCATACTAACCCCGCTGTCATCGAATACGGTAAATAGTAGTCTACTCATTCTCACTTTTTCTCTCTCTTACTCTTTTTTTTCTTTTTAATATTTCTTTTTAGCGCTTAAACTATCGTGAGTGATATTATTCATTATAAACATCAACTTAACTTCATTAATTGTTTAATAAAAATTCAATTAAGCATCTACATTTTTTATGTGACGACAACTGAATCATATTAATTTGTTTTTTTTATTATTAATATATGCATGGTTTTAATTTTTCGTTTTTCATTTATTTTTTATAGAAACTCGTCCACAGCACATCCAGCAAGCTTCAGGTATTGTACCTAATATTTTATTTTTATTTCAACTTTATTTTTATTTTTACAATTTTATCATTACAAAATTTTAAATATTTATTTAGTATCGAATCATTTTTGTTTCCTTTACAATTTAACTTTTCACCATATCATATTTTAGGACACACGGGACACCCTCCCAGTTACAGCTCAGACTCAACGATGTTTTAGCAACATTTTTTTTTTTCAGTATATGGCGGCGGCGGCGCTCATTCAATCAAATCCACGCCCATCTTCTTAGCAACAGCACTAATGTACCTACTCGTTCGAATGTAAAATGACAAACCTAGCTTAATTATTTATTTTTAGTATCAAGTATTGGTCTAAGACAAGTATCTACATTCTAAAACAAGAACTGGTGAATAATTTGTTCATAGTGTTTATATCGCTCTGTCATTGTCACGTAAATGCTTAGCCCTGTGATTTTTAGAATCAATATCGGTTTAAAGATATTTATTTCTCTTAGAGAACAAAATGTTCACTTAACATTAATTGGAGATAACAATATGGCAGCTATTTGTTATATTGATAAAGTTTTTGTTTAAAATATTTAATAGCTAAAATGTATCTGGCGTCCACTAGACGTGCCAACCTGAGTCAAATCTGATCGCAATAATTCACAACCTATATTTTTATTACGTGTCGATTAGCGGCGTGCCTGAGTACCTTTATCTTGTTTTACCTGCACAAAACAAATGCGATTCGATTCGGCTGTAGTTGACTTCGGGCTTTACAGTCACTAACGCTATAAAGCGCCGAGTTTGACAGTGGTTTTTACAATGTGACCATTACAATTACTTCTGATTGGCTGACACGCGTGGCTGAAAGCACAGTTTACAAATTACTGCATAGGTATAGTCAGTGAACATCGTAGTGAGTAGATATCGTTAAAAACCCCCAATTACCCAGTATTCATATAACCCAGTGTTAAATGTTAAATGAAAAATTAAACACTTTCACTAGATCATTCACCAGGTCTTGAAACAGTAGCTTTTTTTTGTATTTTTTTATTCTGTCAATGTTAATATACCGCTTGTCGATGTTACTAAATAAATGTTGGTAATTAAAAAGCAGAAAAAAATAGCATTGTTTCTAATTTAATGTAACTATAATGGATATAATGCTATTGTAACTCGAATGCAGCAAAACTAAATGCGAAATGAGTGCATCTTTTTTGTAATTGAAGATCTATTTTGGTACCTACAATGTGATTTGAGAAACTTAGCTTATAAAAGATGCGCTGAAGTTAACATTTGGATATACCTCATTTAACACCTTGTAAGACCTCGATGACCTTCACCTTAAGCTCAGCCTGTTCGTTTTGCATTCGTTATAATCACGCAAATTTATAAAATCTTAAAAAGTACAAAGATTTGATTGTGTTTTCCCTACTTTTTTGGTTTGTCTGAGTAACAAAAGACTATAGTCTTGTAAATGCCAAGTTACTTAAATTTTATCCGGCATCTTTAATTATTAATGAAATAAAAAATGGTAACTATTAAATTAACATTAAAAATAATACTAACCATATTTGTATGTAATTATTATTATAATTAATTATTGTATTTAATTATTATTATTTTATTGTAAATATTATATAATTATGATTTAATGAATACGTGAAATAAATTAATGATTAATTATAAAATTAATAAATGATTTTGTTCATTTATTAATTTTGATTTGTATTTCCTTTTATTTTACGTAAACTTTCTCACAATAATTTTAGTTAATTTGTATTAAAAATATAGGTAATTATTACCAAAGTGTAATTAAGTTTAATTAATCACATTAAGTGTTATCGAAGTTTATTTTGAATATTAATTAATAAATGAATTAATGCTTATAAAATAAATATTCATGCGGTTGATTACGGATACTGATATGAAAAAGAAAGTCATTGATAATAGATAGCAACAAAAGTAATAGAATAATCTAACTAATACCCGTTATAATTAATAGTTTTAATACAAAATGTGCCTATAATATTAATACAATAGTTCAAAAAGGTGCTTGACCTTCGTTTAACATAATCGTAATCTTCCAGTAATGTATTTTAATAGTGAAAAAGGCGTCGTCCTTTCAAAAATAAAATTTATTTTAAAACCAGTCTTTTTAATAAAGAAAGTAAAAACAATATTTGTTTCGAAAACATTTTTATGAAATTATTTTTAGTTTAAGTGTTAGTACCTTATTGCAATTGAAAAGTGCAGTCATTTTGCTATCCTAAGTTTAAATATAAAATAATTTGATTTTAATACCTTTCGAAATAACAACTTGAAACTTAAACTTTGCACAATGCTAAAGCGCACAAAACAATTACTGTTAAATTCGTTTATTTCAAGTAAAATTTAATTTTTAATATTAGCGTTATGATTTTACAATGATTTCTGAAAGATCGACGCCTTAAAATTACCAGCTAGTCTCTAATATTAAAATCGCTTTTAAATATTAAGTGATCATTGTTTTTAAGGATACCCAGTAATAATGCATTGCTTTTAAAACGTAGGTTTTAACATTTATGTCGATAAAGATCTTAATATGTAAAGGAGATTATGACTAAATGGTATAAGAAGTACAATTATCATCTATGTAGAAAAAATAAAAATCACATAGGCTACTGGTGAAATATAGGATAAATTAAAATACCTTCCAACGATTTATTAGTTTGAATATAATTTATTAATTACCACATTGCTTCTAAACTCTTTGTTTTATCAGGGAATATAAGTATGTTATTTATTTTTACATTTAAACTGACCTTAAGCCTATGATCATTTTGATAGTATTAAAATGTTTTGAAAAGTATAATTTAATTTTCTTAAGCAGCTTTCATTATAGGAAAACCTTAAATAAGAAAATTATAAAAGTTTTACGAAAATTACGAATTCCAGTTTTTTTTTGTAATTTTATTTGAATTATATTTCTATTTTATTACGAAAACAAATACATAAATTACAGAATGACAACAAATCGATACAAAAAACAATAATTGTAACAAACTAATTTGATTGTAAAACGGTTGATTATATTTTCATTTCATTACAATTTTTTAAATGTGTTCCTTTATAACTGTAATATAATTTATTCTGTAATTTATTTCTTACAGATACAATCGCATGTGCAAAATATGTGTTAAGTATATCAGAAATCGTTACGATACGCTTCTAATTATGTGTTATCCTGTAATATCTGTAATTAATTACAATTACAATCACTTTGTTGTACAACTAGATGTTTGTGCCTTCATATAAATGAATCGGAAGGTGATATTTTTGGTCTTAAATAAACGATTAATGTTTGTAAATAATTATACACGAAACTATATTTTATTTTATTCCATTACATTACCCTTTTCCTTTTTTAATTAGCACCATGGAAGCAGGAGGTAAGTACTTATCGGTGCCTCCTACTTCCATGTATTATATTCTAAGTCCCACAAACTTATCTGACCCGGTGACGGCGTTGCTAGTATGTATGAAAAGTAAAATAAAAACAAATGTTTAGTTAATCAGGCATAAAAAATAGTTCTACTTGTGCCCACCGGGCCAGATAAGTTAGACTTCAAGCATACACATAGAAATAAATATTTACAAGTAAGCCTTTGTGAGTGATCATGCAGTCTACGATTATAGCGGGGTTAATCTGGTAGGGGGGTTAATCAAATTATACCTTTAATCATCAGGTGAGATCGCAGTCAAGGGCTAACTTGTAGTGGATAAAATAAAATAAAATCGGTTTCTATGCGTTTGGTTATCCAAACGCTAAAGTCAGCTCGGCTTTGCCGCGAAGCCACTAGGAAATTTAATTTTTTTATTCCACTAGTAAGTGATGAAGCAGTCTAAGTTGGTAGTGGGCTTACTTGAGGGGTACGACAACATGTTAAGCCTATACCCCTAACGGTTTCTGCACAGCATCGATCCGGAACGCTGAATCTCTTGGCGGTACGGCTTTGCCGGTAGGGTGGTAACTAGCCACGGCAAAAGCCTCCCATCAAACCAGACCAGAGAAAATTCAGAAATTATAATTTCACAAATTGACCCTGCCGTGAATAGAACCCGGTACCTCCCACAGCGCGAGGGAGGTCGTCACAAGCTCTATGGTATATTTCACCATTATTAAAAAAAAACTAATCTGCCATCTTTGGGGGCCGCCATATTGGTTTTAGAATGACGTCACTTAAACGTGTATACACAGCTCAATCCGTTGGGGATAACTGTTTTAAAATTCAGTTTCAATTCTGACCTAAACAAACACACAAACATTGAAAGTTAAAAAAGCTTGTAAAAATACTCGGCTTTACTGATTTACAGTAGAAAAGAAAAGAAAGTTTTAATCTATTGTCACTCGTTTTCTTCTAAATTCTTTGCTTTTACTGTCAGTGTCTCATTCAAAATTGTGACAAGTATCTAAATAACAATATTTTTACTTTTCTTGTATTTCTTTTAGAATTTTACCATAATAATAATATATTCAATTAGATAATTTAGATTTTCTGAATCTGTAGCTTTTATGAAAATTCAAAATGGACGATAAAATTGTGAGTATTTTTGTTTCAATTACGGGATAGGCTCACGCTTGACGACAATCATGCTTATGAAAAGCAATACGTTAACTAACGAGGTCTATGTTGGAGCGCGTTTGCCTAAAAAATGGATATTTATTCTTGCCTTGAAGGTACCTAAGCCAGGTATAGGTCCCGTCACCTAAAAAGAACGCTGAGGGACAGTGGAGGGGGTGTGTCTGATCATTGATTCTAACATAATCTCAGTGAGGGTGAAATGCAGTGGCGTGCACAGGTTTTGAAGCAAGGGTAGGCATTAGTAAGTCAGAATACCTATTTACTCACTGTTTTGGTAAAAATGAGCATTGACGTATTTCCACTAGGGTAAGCAGTGCTTGTATGCCTCTATGAACTGCACGCCACTGGTGACATGGTACAACTGACGAACCAATAGCGTACGCGCAAAGGAATACCGGCGGAGCGTTTTCCCGTCGCTCCCCCTGCATAGTCCAGTTTGATTAATAAATCGCTCAGAGCGCAGGTAGACGGCCAGCGTTCTGTTTACATGACGGGACCTGTACGTGGCAGGAAACACTGACGCCGGAAGGTAACCTAACTTTAGTGGTCTGAAACAAACTTGAACAAAGCGTTCCGTACTCGTAGTAGGTAAGGACTAACCCCACTACAGAGGCACGTAGCGGCAAGTATTCTTTGTATGAGGTTGCATGGAGCTGGGCCTTGCTAACTCATACAAATAATATTTGCCGCGACTGATGCAAAATCGGATGATTGAAAATATTTTCTTTTTTACAGGCTGAAAGACAGGAACAGGTTAGTTTATCCGTTTTTAACCTCCGACGCAAGTAGAGGGGTCTGAGGTGCGATTATGTAAGAATTACCGATCCAATCGTCAAAGTTCGGCGTCAAAGTAAAATAAACCATAACAGGATTGAGTTAGAGCTCAATTTCGTGTATACATTCTCATACGTTTATGGTTACGTACATACCTAAACGTATGAGAATGGATACACGAACATACATACATTACGTACTAATCTTACATAATCGCACCTCTGTATGACTGTGTATCTGCCTGTGGCGTCGTAGCTCCCTAGATATCTCCGCAGATGGGTATATTCACTCCTAGTTTTAATTATTGGAAAATGATGAAACAGAAATCTCTGAAAAGGTTGAATCAAGGCTCTAAAGTTTCGCCAAAACTGGTGATCGCCTTAAGAATAAATCACCACCACCACCACTACAGCCCATTAACGTCCCACAGCTGGGCACAGGCTTCCACTCTGATAGGAGAGAGAGGGAATTAGAGCTTAGGCCAAACATTCTGCTCCAATGCGGATTTGCGGGCTTTAACGACTATTATCAAGTTAGTGATAATAACCGGGACCAACGGCTTAGTATGCTTTCCGAGGTACGCGGGTGAAACACCGCTAAGTTCCAAACTCGGCTAGTACTGAGAATTTCTAGTCAGAAAACCCCAATCCTTAATTATGGCCCGACCCAGGACTCGAACCCGGGGCCTCGTCGGCCGCAGTCGAATATTCCAACTACTAGACCAACGAGACAGTCAAAAAAAACTAATAACAACAATAAAATACCTACGTCTCGACGATCAACAGCATCGGAGGTTTAAAGGGAGCAGGTGATATAGATCGACCGCAACATTAGGACGATCATCCTCTAAGCGGGTATTGTGCTCGGGGACCACTGGTCCTACCGTTCATCTTTGGAGGTCGTTTATATAGCGTAATTATGAGAAAACTTCGTAATCGCGATTCAGGCTCTACGTGTTCTTAGTGCGCTACTAGTAATGCCATCTATTGGACTAAGTGCGGACTGCGAAGACCGCTACAGTTTTTTAAAAGTAATTATTAGCACAGGTAATACTTGCGTTAAGCCGGCGGTCCCAGTTATTATCACTAGCATCTGATAATAATCGTTATAAACTTAATAGTTGAACTTAGTTGAAACAGTAGGCCTACATTTATAGTAGAGTCGCATACGGAAGGACTTGGATACCCACCGCATTACTATGCCAAGAAAACCCCTGCCATCGTGTGATTAATGGAAAGGGGGGTCACGACCCTCAGCAATGGGGAATACGACGCAGAGTTGATTAGATGTCCTTTCATATTTCTTGCAACCGTAGATGGAAGCGGGTAGGCCCTAATAACACAAGTTACAAGTTAATCCTAGACTGCGATATCACATGGCGGCAAATGGTAATGCAGTCTAAGATGGTAGCGGGCTAACATGTTATGGGTATGGGGGTTATATTAAACCCATACCCTTAGTCGGTTTTTATACGGCATCGTAACGATACATCGCTCGGCGGTACGTCTTTGCCTTTATGCTTATTGCTCTCTAATGAATTTAAGAGTGACGAAGCAATCCAACCGAGTCCAGTGAGTCATCCGGTGAGACACAGAGGGCACCACAAGTATGAGATAAAGGCGAGAGGCGAAGCGGCGAAGAACTACGATTTTAGGGCTGCCCGACCACCGGGGAAGAGGACCACGTTAGTATCACAGTCTAACGAGAGACGTTCTTTCCTGGAACCATACATAAGCAATATTACTCAAAATGACAGTTTGATGTCACGTATCTTGACGTTCCTAAAATAAGGATTATAATTCTAAAACACGAAAGTCAACAATAAAGAAACAATATGGCTTTAAGCGTTGGCAGCATGGGTTGTATACAGTACGCACAGTCCCAGTATTAACATTGCAAAGTCGATTGATCGAAATCGAGCATTCAATCGAATTATCGTCAAAGTAAAATTAACCGTAGACTCATTGTTTTAGAGCTAAATTTCGTGTATAACGTTCTACGAACGAACTAGCGTTCCAAACGAAAAAGTTTCGATATTAAAAAAATACCTAGTCCAGAAATCGGGGCCTCATTGTTTACTTCGTCCCAATGCCCTAAGCCGTGGTCCGAGTTTCAGAACTGGCGCCCTCAGTAAGGCCCCCCGATATCTTCGAGCAGTACCTCTGGTAAATGCCTAGCGACCAGTATGGCTTGCGCAGCAAACTAAATCCGAAAAAAATATTGTGATGATACCATGTTGATTGTTGACAACCTCCGTGGCGCAGTGTTGAGCGCTGTTGTCTTAACGTGGGAGGTCCCGGGTTCAAATTCAAATTCATTTTTTTTATTCAAATAAACGTTTACTTTACGTTTACTAAACTTACTACGTTTGCTTTTCACTCGTCGAATGAATCTAGTCTCTCGTCTCGTCTCTCGTCTCTCGACGAGAAGGACCTTAAAAATTAGAAATGTAAATAACAATTTCGATTCCCGGCAGGGTCAAATTGGGAATTTATAATTTCTGAATTTTCTCTGGTCTGGCCTGGTGAAAGGCTTGGACCGTACCGAGATACCACCCGGCAAAAACATTTAGGGTACGTGTACGATGCCCCTAGCCGGTTAGCCCTCTACCCCTCTACCATCATCACTTCTTACCATCAGGTGAGATCGCAGTCAAGGGCTGACTTGTAGGGGATAAAAAAAAGTACCGACTGCCCACGACCCGAGTACGACGGATTAAATCCGTCGCTCAGAAAATGGAAATGTCCCCTGATTGTTTCTCCGTTTCAGTGTGATAGAGTCAATCGGCCATCTCATCAAGAGTTGCCTCGGCGGCGGCGTGGTAGCTATACACGAGTCCTACAAGCAATGCGGTCTGTGGACGTCCGCCGTACTCACCATCGTGTTGGGCTTGAGTATCAGCTACTGTATGTATGTGCGTATGAGTTGCGTTATCAACTTAGCACCGATATCCGCAATACGACGCCATAGAGAATGACAGTCTTGTCTACGCGATCACGTAGGCCACGTGAAGGGTCAGCTACTGTTTGATACTATCGCGTCGCGTTGTTGTTTGTCGCTCCCGAAAAAAGCGAAATAGATTGTATCCTAAGGAAATACGTGCTACAATGCCTTGATTATGTTCAATAAAAACACCTATGGGGGATCCTTGATTTTCTGAAAAATCAATGTCCCCGAGATAATAAGTACCTTTGTACCAGCCAAAATACCAGGATCAAAACTCAAAATCGAATGGACGAACGAACTACGGCCTCGAAAACGAAGCAGACAGATAAACTAGACCCACTTTTGCATCACACTTCATACTATCGTGCTAATTATAATATCTAAATATATAAAAAGAAAAGGTGACTGACTGACTGTTTGATCTACGACGAACTGCTCAAAGCACAGAATGGATCGAATCTTTTTATTATTTTATGGATTAGGTCCACAAGTGCTAGAATGGCGACCCCGCACTGGTAAACGTAGCGTTGGCAGACCCCTCAGTAGATGGTTTAGGAAAGAGACATATTATTGCACTCAAAGAAACGACATAGGCGACTTCTTACTCCTGAAAATCATAGAGTCCCACAGGAACACAAATACTTAATTCCACGCAGACGAAGTCACGGGCATCAGCTAGTTCTTCATTACATTAAATATTGCTTAAAACCAATAATATAAAATATGGGTATATACCTAAAAAATTATAATTAGATAAACAAAATAGTTATTATTGAGTGTTAGGCCGGCCATACACGGACAGCTTTAAGCAGGCAGGATGAACTGCTTCAGGCTGCGACAGCATAGTGAACTACAGACTTCTACGTACACACATACATGGAACCGCTCGAACAGTTGTGACTGCTTCGGGCGGTTGGCAGCAGTTATCAATGGTAGCTTCAAGCTGTTGACTATGACTGCTAGAGCGGTAAGTGTATGTTGATCACTCCTCGAGCAGTCCGTGTATGGCCAGCTTAACATAGTCATCAAATTAATTATAGGTAATTACCAGATTATATTTCTACTAGCATTTAGGTATTTTTTGTTTGTCTAAGCAGGTATACTCACATGGTATTTACTATTTAGCTATGCAGAGTACGCAGTTTTTTGTGTTTTATACAATGATGCAATTTGGAGGAACTATTATATCAGGTTATAAGTGATAGAAAAACCATAATAATATCAATTGGCATATTAAACACATCCACGTGTTTTTTGATTACTTAATTTTCAGGGATAAAAAGTAGTATAATGTCAAACTGCACTCTCCAGGTCCTCAACTATGCCCATGCAAAAAATTACGCCGTTGCTCTATTACAACGTGATTGAAGGACAAACCAACAAACAAACACTTTCGCATTAATAATATAAGTATGATTTATCTAGGTACTAATATTATGAATTAGCTGATTCTCGCGACTTCGTCCGCGTGGTTTAAGTTTATTTTATTCCCGCGGGAACTCCTTAATTTTTCGGGATAAAAAGTCCTATGTCACTCTCCAGGTTCTCGATTATATCCATGCCAAAAATATCGTCGATCTGTTGCTCCGTTGCGGCGTGATTGAAGGACAAACCAACAAACAACACACACTTTCGCATTCATAATTTTAGTATAGACGACTTCACACACCTTCGAGAACTTAAGAACTCTGGGGTGTGCAGGTTTCCTCACGATGTTTTCTTAAAGAACCATCAAGGAGATACCGATATGGCTCGACGAGTGGAAGCCCATATTGTCCAGAGACCTATTTCCAGCAGTGCACGTCTATCGGTTGACAGTGACGTACGATGTCCAACATTGGTGAATAAGGTTTCTTTTCCACCAGAGATGTGATAGTTATAAATAAATAAAATGACATGAAAAATATAACAATATTAAGACATAGCTTCGGTGAACCCGTCCGACCAATGATAAGCTATGTGGAGCTATGAAAATGCCTGATGTATTTCTCCACAGATCCTGGCCAGATCAGCTCAGAAGATATACGGTCGAGTCCAGGTGCCTTCCATGTCGTATCCTGACTTGGCGGAGGCATCACTAGAGATCAGTCCTTTTAATAGGTTGAAGAGGCACAGCAGAAGTTTTAGGTAAATGAATCCTCGTTGTGGTCTGAAACACGTTTATGGAAGGCTATTTAAGGCTTTAGACACTTTAAGGCTCCTTTTTTCCTTTAAGGCGTCACCTGGAGTAGGGCTCCAGCTGAAAATCAGCGCAGAATGCTATTGTTATATTTTATTGTAAGGCTTTCTGCATTATGTTGAGCTGGTGCCTTCTTTCAGGTCTCACAATGTTGAGAATAAATAGATTTTCTTTCTTTCTGTTTTTCTTTCTATTTTATTCCTCTACAAGTTACCCCTGACTGCGATCTCACCTGATAGTGTGGTGGCAGTAATATTAAACCCATACCCCTAGTCGGTTTCTATACGGCATTGTACTGGACCACTCAATCGCTTTGGCGGTACGTCTTTGCCGGTACAGTGGTGACTAGTCACGGCCGAAGCCTCTCATCAGACTAGACCAGAGAAAATTAAAAAATGGCATTCCGAACCAGTGGTAGATTCACTCGACGATTCAAAAGCACTTGTAAAAGTTTATTTGAATAAAAAAAAACATTTGAATATGTAGATACCGACTATAGGGGTATATTGGTTTAATATGACTGCCATACCCATAACAGGTTAATCCGCTACCATCTTAGATTGCATCATCACTATGCTAACTTGTAGTGGAATAAAAAAGTACAATTATTAAAAAAAATTAGGATATAAAAAGTATAAGTATTGTAAAGTTCATGAAATATAATTTTTGTTGTTTCAAAGGTACGCGGTGGACTTAACAATATGCGTGGATCTATTTGGATCATGCTGCGTGTACCAAATAATGATCGCTCGTACCATAAAGCAACTCCTCGAGGGTACAGACGAGATCTCGACCGGGGGCAGCCCATCCTTGAGACAGCTGATAGCAACGTTGCTTATCCCCTGTGTTCTTCTATGTATGATCACCACTTTGAAGTACCTTGCGCCGTTTTCCATTGCTGCTGATATTATTATATGTTAGTAATTTTTTTTTCTATTTTTTAACAGACTGCGTGAAAGTATGTGTGTTTATTGGTTCATCGGTATCCCCGTGATTGGTAGATTGAAACATGTAAAAGTTCATATATATAGAAATCATTTTAAACTTTTAATTTGAATAGCTAAATTATGAGAAAGATTTTAAAATGATGAGGTAACCCAAATGTGGGTCGTAAAACAAAACAAAAAAAAAGTGTATTTAAAGTTAGGATTAAGAACTTTTAAATTCATTTTAAAATGTTTAACAATCCATCATTTAAAATGCGAAAGTGAATCAGTCTATCTATCTGGCTGGTAAGTACTTTTGATCCTGGAAAATCGAAATCCTAAATGATTTTCAAAACTCTAAATCTGCGAATAGTGTCGTGGCTAGTTGCAAGGGTTACAAGCTTTTAATCGTTAAAGGTATTTTTTATACGAATGCCTAAAAAAAGGAGTATATTATTTTCAGGGTTCATGTATGTTCGACATAAATAATCAGGTAGTACCCGGCCGCAGTGTTAAGGTTCTGTCGGGTTAATATACCTAACAGATTACAATATACCGAAAAATAATGCGTTAAATTGTAATCTTTCGAGAGTTTAAAATATCGCTATAGATTACTATCTTACAGTGAGATATAGGTACATGTTCGTACAATAGATGACGCCCAGGATTGTAAGCTATCTCCATTCCAAATTTCAGCCAAATCTGTTCACACGTTGCGGCGTGAAGGAGTAACAAACATACACACACACACACACACAAAAAATTCTCCTTCATAATTATTAGCGCGATTTATTTTTTCAGTGGCCGTTGCTGGATCAACAGTGTACTACGCAGTGAAGCACCAAACTCTGAGTCCGTTTGAGTTCCCCGTCTTCAAGACCGTGGCGGGGTTGTTCGAGTTCATGGGCGTGTGTGTGTTCAGTATGGAGGGCGTTGGGGTTACGTTGGCCATCGAGAACTCCATGGAGGAGCCTAAGAAGATTCCACTCGTTTTGGCTGGAGGTTTGCTAATCTATTATTTAACCACTAAAAATTATCCCTTGACTGCGATCTCACCTGGTGGGAAGCGATGATGCAGTCTAAAATGGTAGCGGTATAACCTATTAGGAGCATGGCAGTCATATTAAACCCATCCACAGTCCATACCCTTAATCGGTTTCTACACGGCATCGTACCGGAACGCTAAATCGTTTCGCGGCATGTATTTTCCGGTGGGATGGTATGGATTTCCTCACGATGTTTTCTTTCAACCTATATGTATCTCTCTCAACCTATTTTTGATACATTTATAGAGGTAGGAAAACGAATTTGACATTTTATTTGGTACCAAAATGTTATAAAATACATGGAAAAACAGAAACATAGTGGACAAGGAAGCACTTATCTCTACAAGAGATCTCTAACCTTGATCCTTGGCAGTGGGAAACGAAGAATTCTTACAGTTTCGTCCGTCACGTCGCTGTCACCCCGCAGCGGTGCTCTGTCTAGGCGCTTCCGTGGAACGACTGGTAGGAAAGAACGTCTCGTTAGACTGTGGTTATGGTGAGAAAATGATAACAAAAACTGACTACGTATTAATTAACTAATGCTGCGTATTCCAGGTATGTCGGTGGTGGTCTGTATAGTGATGACGGTCGGATTCTTTGGTTATTGGGGCTTCGGAGAGAAGTCCAAATCGCCCGTGACCCTGAATTTCCCTTTGGAACCGTAAGTTAATTCTATTACATCCGTTTTTCTGTTGGTTTATAAGTATAATATGTACTAATATATTCCTTCCAACCATTTACGGTCCGACAAACTTATTTGACCCGGTGGCCAAATTGGAACAAATTTTCAGTTTTTGTTTTTATTTTATTTTCCGTATCTACTAGCGACGCTGTCACCGGGTCTATATTATTATTTTAACTTTTGACATAAGCATGGCATGGCAGGCAACCACACACAAAAAATGCAAATTTAATTTGTTTCACTCTGGTGCTGCTAATGTTTATGGTAATCACTTAACATCAAATGACCCGCCTGCTCGTTTGCTCGCTATATTTATATTATGAAAATGTTATAACAAGTAAAACTTCTAAACAATTTTTGGAAGAAAATATCTACCGTTTACGAAATGCGGACACGAAATAATGCCGAATTGGCAGACATTCAATAGTCATTATGAGTAGTTTGGTATAGTCCCACAAACTTATCTGACCCCGTGACCGCGTCGCTAGTATATATATTAAACTAGGAATAAAAACAAAAACCAAACAGGCATAAAAATTACTTCCAATTTTGGCCACCGGGCTCAATTGTCTGAGAAAATCGTAGTCATTTGGCAGCCTAAAACGTATTACTCGAACTGTTTATGGAGTTCAATACATGCTTTTTGACGTGCAGGCATCTATGAACTCCTTAAACAGGTCGAATTATCCGTTTGACAAAGGATTATGATTACGATTTCCTTACACAATCGGGGGTCTGATAAGTTTATGGGACTATAACTAAGTCGTGTTGTATCCCAGATTTCCAATAGCACTGAAAGTGTGTATGGCATTGATGATATACGTCACCTTCGCGCTGAACTTTTGGGTGCCATTCGAGCTGGTCTGGTATTACATCAAGAAGCGCTACGAGGAGCCGAAGTACTGGATCTGGGAGAGAGTCTGGAGGGCAGTAATCGTCTTCTGCATCACCATCATTGCTGTCATCTTCCCAGCTGTCACCAAGTTCATTGGACTGGCAAGTTTATTTACTTTTTAGAGCCTCTACGGTGCCTATTGTCAAAAATTTCCTCCCGACCTAATTTCGGCCATGGCGGCCTATTTCCAGAGAGATTAGCCATCTGCGCGGGAGATATTATGTTGCACAAGTGTATGCGCATACACAGGTGCACTCTCTCTTCCTTTACTCTCACAGCCCGATGGGACGAAACATCCGACACGACAGGAAAGAGATCAGGCGCAGGACCGACGGCTTAACGTGCTCTCCGAGGCACGGGTGTGAAACACCGCCAACTTCCTAACTCCGGGCTAGTACTGAGAATTTCTTGTCAGGAAAACTCAATTTTTTAGTCAACTCATTTGCAATATATTTAATGACATATTTAATTTGATATAAAATACTTTTCATCCATTAACTTCAGCTCGGTGAAAGTCATTTTATACTAGGATCCTATACTAATTGTTTACTTATTGTAACATTTTGTTTTTAAGTAAAGAGCAACTGCTGAGTCTCTTGCCATCTCTCAGCTTTCCGAACCGGTGGTAGAGCCTTGATGTATCATAAGTGACACAAATTATCCTACGTTAAATAAATAAATCATTCATCAAATCTTTTATCATTTATCATGCTTCATCTTTTTTACAGCTCGGCTCATTCTGCCTATCAACCATGGGTTTCATTTTCCCTGCGTTTATAGAATTGTGTCTAGACTGGGAGGACCCAGGTCTAGGCATACTCAGATGGAGGCTTTGGAAGTTCGTCGTGATCTGCATATTCGGCTGCGTCCTGTGTATTGTGGGCACGTATCTTAACGCTAAGGAACTAATTAGGGAAGTCTTCTAAAACTGTTGACAGCTAATGTCGCGTTTACATTAGGACGGTTTGGCCGCATTTGACTGGAACCGGTAACGATCACTGACTAATGTGAACTGGGGGGTTTACTATCTATCTATTATTTTAATATTGTTGACGCTCTTGTTTTTTTTGCTCAGAATTATAATCCTTATTTTAGGAACGTCAGGGTACGTCAAACGTCAATTTAACAATAATACTGCTTCAAGCGATGATAGTAAGCCCCCTGTAATTCGGTTGGCCGTATCCGATCGCAGCCCGTTTGCGGTAACTTACCCGTTGTACCTACTGTATGCACGTTTTTTTTTATTCACTACAAGTTAGCCCTTGACTGGGATCACATCTGATGGTAAGTGAAGATGCAGTCTAAGATGGTAGCGGGCTAACCTGTTAGGGGCATGGCAGTTATATTAAACCCATACCCCTATTCGGTTTCTACACAGCATCGTACCGGAACGCTAAATCGCTTGGCGGCACGTCTTTTACCGGTAGGGACGTGGTAACTAGCCACGGCCAAAGCCTCCCACCAGGCCAGACCAGTGAAAATTCGGAAATTATAAATTTCCAAAACCTGCCGGGGATCGAACCCGGGACCTTCGCACGTTAAGGCAACAGCGTTCAACACTGCGCCACGGAGGTCGTCAAAATGACGTCGCTTCTGTCGCTCATCTCGGACAACGGGTTAGTGTAAAAGCTGTTCGGTCATACCGAATTATGGAAACTTGATGTTGACCTAATGTAAATGCCAATTCGATTAACAAATCTAGTTAAACCGAATGCGGCCGAATTCGGTGACGGGCCTAATGGAAATGCACTATCAAACATTTTGTGTTTGATAGTGCATTGATGAAAAGTTTGATGGAAAGTTATGAAAAGTTTGATGGAAAGTTGAAAAAAGTATACTCCTACGTTTTGTCCTGTCCCGTCTGTATTATCACTCTAAGTAAAAATTGTTTTGTCGATTGGATTTTGTAAACTTGTTTGATTTATTAAATTGTGATTTTTCTTTCGTGTGTTTTTTATTTAATCTTAACAATTACGATTCCCAGTTTTTTGTAGTACTTACCTAATACCTATGCATAAAAATTACCCCACAAGAGGGTCGCTACTCGTGATCCGAGCACCCACTGGGTCAAACCAGTGGGACCACGGGTAAGTAAAATTACCCGTGGTCCCAACAATGGGTCAAATTAATGAGACCACAGGTAAACGTTCTTCAAAGCTCATTGCAATTTTATTTCATTATATAGCAACCTGGTAGAAATAAATTAATTATTGTGAGATACGATTTTTGCTACTTCTTGGACCCATGGTAGTAGGAGGTACTTACTTATAAACCGTAATTATGACTCTTAGGTACGACTGCTATCTCATAATTGGGGTAGAGGTACCTATAGTTCGCGCGTGAGTTGAATGCAGAGCTTTTATATGTGTCACCATACATAAGCTCTGCGAGCTCTGCATTCAACTCGCGCGTGAACTATACCTATTTCATACTTGGACCTGGAGCTCATTTAAATGTATAATAATACCAGACGTCCCCAACCATAGACGTCTCTGAATACGTGGAATATTTACCATAGAGCTAGGATATGTCACTGACGTGCACTGACATAGGGCAAAACCAAAACCAAGAAGAACCAAGAAGTTTGAACAAGGTTTTAGAACCTCCCAGATCTATAGCGTGTCTCCTCCATTCCACGCGTCATTGGCGAGGTATATTGTACCCATTTGGTACAAACGCAAGTCACAAAACCAAGAATTGAATTGTACAAGGTTTGAACGTTTTGTTAATATACCAAGTCATTATAGTACGTATGACATTTTGTCATATTATTTTAGTATTTTTTTGTCTCGTTTGTCGCTATTTATTTTATACACAAAATATGTATCTCGGCTCGTTTCTCATTATGATATATTATTATGTAATATTGTGAACACTAGAGTAATTTACTGGTATTTAACAAGACAAAAATGGACGATTCAGTAAGTCTCAATAAAGTAAATAATTCTCCAAAGAAGAAAGACCCGTTGTCATATTATGCGAGTGAAAATAGCGAAGCGATGCAATGCGACGCGACGCAATTAGACTCAAAGTTATAGGCCCATTACACTGCAGTGTAGTGTAATAAGACTTAGTAAGGGCCCCTAATTTGGCCCTTATTGCTATGTAATAAGCGACGCTCTAACTTGCGGCCACGCCCACCCTTATCACAGGGCCCTGTTAAAAGTGCGGTGTAATAGGCCTATTATCTAATGTGGAGGGTCAGCTACTGTTTGATACTGTCGCGACTCGCATCGCGTCCTATCTAGTCGTGTTGTCGCTAACGTAGGGCCTTACCTATTATTACTATAACTAAGTTTACAATGTATGTTAAGTATTCATTATTATCAGAAAAGAGTCTTTGCGTGGGTGTAATTGAAGACCTGGAGACTGACATAGGCTTTATATATGTATTCTTTTTATCCCGGAAAATTAAGGAGTTCCCGCGGGAATTAAAAAACCTTAAACCACGGACGAAGTTGAGAGCATTAGCTAGTTGCGCATGAAGGATGCACTCAAAAAGTAATTTTGACAGAAAATACAGTTTTTTTTAAATTAAAATATTGTAAATTTTTATAGATTTATGAAGCTCATATGATTATTTATAGAAGATATGGTAAATCGGCATCCACAGCTTTGAACTCGGGGATCGTACCAGGGTCCTCCCACTTATAAAGATGGTAGCGCTCATCACTGAAGTCCTCGGTGTGTGTGTGTGTGTGTGTATGTGTGTGGTGCGTGTGTGTGAGTGCGTGTGTGTGTGTGTATGTGTAAAGATATCTGACTAGGTTCCAGATACAACGACAAGTATTCCAACGCCTCCTAGACACCGAGGACACCACAAGTACGAAATTAAAGCGACGGGTGAAGCGGCGCGGAACTATGACTTTACCGCTGCGAGACCTCCTAGAAAGAGGACTACGTAAGTTTCTTAAAAATGACATTACTTTTCTAAAAAGGGGACGTAAGTAAGTACGTAAGTTTTACCTAGTTTAGAAGTTTCGAACGTTATCTTATTTTCCATAATGGTATACCACGAGAGAAACGAACGCCTGCTACCATCGGATAACGTGGCAATCCGGGTTTAGCGCGTTTACTATCGCATAATAATGCTTATTAGTGCATTATAGACCGTGTACTATTATATACATGTGCCAATTCAGTACAGCGCCATCTCGTGCATCTCAGGCCTTGAAACTAATTTCTCCCGCGCAGATGGATGGATCTCTCTGGAGATTGGCCGGCGTGGCTGAAATTCGGTCGGGAGGGAATTATTAACGCTGTTCAACGTCCACAGAGTGTTGGAAACCATCGGTCACATAGCGAAGACCTGCCTCGGCGGTGGTGTGGTGGCCATTCACGAGAGCTATAAGATGTGCGGGCTATGGTCGTCTCTCTTCCTCACCATCATATTCGGGTTTTGCATCAGCTACGCCATGTATGTAAGTAGTACTGCCTATTTATTCTCGTCGTCGTGAACTAGCGAAGTAGCGACAGCGATTTCAAACGCTAACCATAGACTATTCACTTATATATTTTGCTACGCTAAAGCATTAACGATTATAAAAAGAGAATAGACACGAAACGTTTGTAACTTGACCAGGGGGGCTATCAAGAAAGTCTACATTAATAGGAGCGTTGGATCTAACATTTAGCGATCGAAGAAATGAGAATAAAGCGCCAATCCTATTGGTGGGTCAAACATCCGTAACTTATCAACGTAGTACCTCTCTTTTTTTATATTTCCACTACAAGTTAGCCCTTGACTGCGATCTCACCTGATGCCCTCCTCCTCACCAGCCCTAGAGTGCGTGGCGTGTAACGTGACGGTAAATGATGATACAGTCTAAGATAGTGGTGGACTAACCTGTTAGGGGTACGACAGACATATTAAACCCATACTCCTAATCGGTTGCTACACGGCATCTGCATTTTACCGAAACGCTAAATCGCTTTGCAGCACGTTTTTGCCTTAAGGGTAACTAGCCACGGCCGAAGCCTCCCACCAGGCCAGACCAGAAAAAATTCTGAAGTTTTAAATTCCCTACTTGAACGATAAGACAACAGCGCTCAACACTGCGCCAGGGAGGTCATCTCTGGTGGATACGCACCCTTACATCCTTCATGTCTGTCCATAGCTGACATCCCACTCGGCCCAGAGGATGTATGGAAGAGTCCAGGTGCCTGCAATGAGTTACCCTGATCTGGCGGAGGCGACGTTGGAGGTTGGCCCTTTTACCAGCTTGAAGAAGTATAGCAAGACCTTTCGGTAAATATGATTCATTGTCATTTGACGACCTCCGTGGCGCAGTGTTGAGCGCCGTTGTCTTAACGTGTCCCGCGTTCGATCCCCGGCAGGGTTTGGAAAATTATAATTTCTTAATTTTCCCTGGCCTGGTGGGGGGCTTCGGCGGTCGACCGTGGCCGTCATTGCCGGTAGGGTGGTAACAATCCCACCCTACCGGCAATGACGTGCACTTAAGCACTTAAAGCAATACTTAAGCAATATTACTAAAAATAACAGTTTGATGTCACGTACCTTCAGGGGCGGGCACAGTATTCGGAGCCATGGTAGGCATCAGTCGGTAGATGACTATTTTCAGGCAGGGCATGATGAAAAATAAGCATTGAGCTTTTTTTAAGGGTAAGCAATGCTTTTATGCCTCTATGTCGTCGTTTTATATATATATATATAATAAGGATCATAATTCTAAAACTCAAAAGTCAACAATAATGAAATTGAATTATGAATGAATTTCATATGCATGCATTATGGCTTTAAATGTTGGCAGTAATGTACTATTACTTAATCTTGTCTCATTGATTCCAGATACATGGTCGACTTTACAACATGTTTCCTCTTATTCGGCTCATGCTGCGTCTATCAGATCATGATTGCACGATCCATTAAGCAGCTGGTGGAAGGCAAAGATGACGTCACTCTAGCAGGAAATCCTCCCCTTAGGGTTTACATTCTGATACTGGTCATCCCTTGTGTGACCATCGCTATGATTACCAGTTTGAAGTATCTGGCACCGTTTTCTATAGTTGCTGATGTCATTATATGTAAGTTTATTCTTTTTTTGAAAAGTGAAATTTCTTTAGTATCGTTTTAATTTGAAAATTCAATGAAACGAAAGAGCGACACCGAAAAGATATTCATAAATAACCTCATAGATTTAGCCTGCGAGAGAAAGAAATAGAATACTGCGACAGAAAGAAATAGAATACAAGTTATATGTTCACGACCAATAGATAACGCTGTACGATATTGAGTCGCGCTACTTTTCCATTGTGCTCAAAAGGGTATATTTATCTCATTCTCTCGTATCACATTTTTTAATTCCCGTGGGAACTCCATAATTTTCCGGGAAAAAACATGCTTATGTCCTTTTCCGGGATATCATCCATCCCTGTACTAAATTTCATCAAAATCGGTTGAGCAGATGGGCCGTGAAAACCACACAGACAGCCAGACAGACACACTTTCGCATTTGTTATATTAAGTACATATAGAGTATAGAAGTATAGATTTTCTCATAAATTTTACAGTGATGATCGCTAGTGCTACAGTTTACTACTGCGTGAGGGCGTCACCAGCGAGTCCTCTGGACATGCCGGTGTTTAAATCAGTGACCGGACTATTCGAGTTCATGGGCGTTTGTATATTCAGCATGGAAGGCACGGGAGCTGTGATGGCGATCGAAAACAACATGGCGGAACCGAAGAAGATAGGACTTGCTCTTCTTGGGGGTTAGATTTTTGAATAGTTTTTGAATGCTTCTTCGGGTTGAATTGATCGAAAACTGTACTCAAAAAGCGATAAAGAGAGCCAAGTTTGGAAGATATCTAAAACTGCTGAGTTATATTTGGAACCGCTAAGGTGTGGAACACCCTCCCAACACACGAGTTTCCTGCCACGTATAACTTAAATACCTTCAAGGCAAGAGAAGACATCTATTCAGACATCTTCAAGGCAAGCGCGTTCCAACCTAGACCTTATCATTGCTTTGCACTGAGCATGTTTGTCTTTTTTTTGTTTTGTACCAAAAACTTATAGAATACTTAGAAAAACTGAGACATAGTGGCAAGGAAGCACTTATCTCTATAGGAGATCTATACCAGTCACCCTTGGCAGTGAGAAAGGTTGTAAGGGAAGAATAGGTAGGTACAACAAAATATGAGATGAAATGAAATGAAATATTATCATAAACTATCACAAATATACATATTGCTTGATTTGTCATCAAGCGCAAGCCTAACTTGCAATGAAAAAATATATATCTGTGTGACCAAATCAGATTTTTTTTTAATTTTTAGGGTCCCGTATCCCAAAAGGAAAAAACGGAACCCTTATAGGATCACTTTGTTGTCTGTCTGTCAAGATCCTTCTTTTCAGGAACGAATGGAGGTATCAAGCTGAAATTCATATTATATACTCAGGTCTACTGACCTTTGGAGCTGGGAAAAAATCAAACTTCTAAGCCAACGCAATCAAAGGATACAGCCGTTTATGCTACAAATTTTCGACACTCGCAAGGGAATCAAAACCTACAGGGTACTTCCCGTGAACGCAGAATCTTGAAATTTGGTACGAAGCAACGTCTTATAACACAGATAAAGGAAAAATTTCGAAAAGCATAAAATTACATCATAATATAATTAAAATATTTTTAATAATTTTAAACTTACTACAGGTTTGTACATAACCCTCGGTGCGCGAGTCCGATTAGCACTTGGCCGGTTTTTTGTTATTCGTTACTGTAACAAAATCGAAGTTTTGGGATGGTTACAATTTTTTAATCCAAAAACTGGAATTAGTTTCATATAGGTTTGATTATTAATTCTTTCTTTCCAGGCATGTCGATAGTCGTCAGCATTGTGGTTACTATCGGTTTCTTCGGCTACTGGGGGTTTGGCGAAGAGAGTAGATCGCCAGTTACAATCAACTTTCCTTTGGAACCGTGAGTTTTGTAATTTCTTCGCTTGCCGATATTATTTTTGGATCCCGTTTCTCCGAGTAATCTTTATCAGAACCATAAATTTGTTTGAGATATGTTGTAATAGGAATTCAGGGGCATAAGGCCATCGCATAATGCCGTACTGTTTTAATATGGTTGACGTTCTTGTTTTAAAATTATAAGTTTATCTTTATATAATATATAATTCTACTGTTCGTGTATATGTCACTGAACTACTCCTAAACGGCTGGACCGATTTGAATGAATTTTTTATATGCGTTGGGAAGGCGCCCTGGATGGTTTAGATTCAGCCCAAATCAGCCCGGCAGATGGCGCTGGAGTCGGTATCATGCAGGACAACGTCACAATATATATCATGCAGGACAACGTCTATCGGGTCCGCTAGTGTTTTATAAGTTTCGGACTCCATTTAGGTTCAGTGTAACTAAATCTATATTATAAATGCGAAAGTTTAGATGGATGTATGGATGGATTTTTGTTACTCAATCACGCCAGAACGCCTGAACGGATCTGGCTGAATTTTGGCACAGAGGTTGATTAAAGTCTGGAAGGCTACGGAACATAGGCTTATTATATATTAGCATACTTTTTATCCCGGAAAATTAAAGAGTTCCCGGGGGAACCAAACACCTTCAAACCATGAAGACGAAGTCGCGGGCATCAGCTAGTTGAATAAATAAATATTGATTATTATGGGACGACAAGGTTCGTGACGTAAAACTGTAATTTTGAAATAATACTGCTTTAAGCGATGGTAGTAACCGCTCCTGAGTTTTATTCTAAAATTAAAAATATTAAAACTTAGTTTTTTTGGATTTAGTATGCTGCGTAGCGTACCTACTGGCCGCTACAGCGTTACCGGGGTGTCAAAATCTAAAGTTTATCATTTTCTTGTAGATTCCCAATCGCCCTCAAATGCCTGTTCGCCGTGATGATTTATGTGACATACGCCTTAAACTTCTGGTTCCCTTTTGACCTGATGTGGTATTACATTAAGAAGCGGTACGACCCCGGCAAGTTTTGGTTCTGGGAGCGAGTGTACAGGGCTATCTTCATATGTGGAATTACTACCATCGGTACTATCTTCCCGAACGTGTCCAAGTTTATTGGAGTGGTGAGTTGTTTTTTTTTAACTCCTCTACAAGTAATTCATATCCATTTATTTTGCATTCCAATTTTACATTTTATTTTTATTCTGTTGTTAATTACATGATGTCAATATTTAATTTAAGAAAATTCGATAGTAGTGTAACGGTTACTAAAAAAAAACGTGAAAACGTAGCAGACAGACAGGTGGACAGACAGGCAGAAACACTTTCGCATTTATAATATTAGTATAGATATGGATATGGATATGGATATATTATAACTACTAGCGACGCTGTCACCGGGTCAGATAAGTTTATCGGACTACCCAAGCCGATGTCGATGTTTTCTGAAAATAGCACTATATACATATAATCCATTCAACCAACCACGGTCGGAAGTTGGAGCAGAAGGGTCCCCCAAGTACGACACTAGCCAGTTTTTACTTTTGATGTGTACGAGTACACATCACCCATACAAAAAAAATTTTTTTGTTGCAGCTTGGGTCGTTCTGCATTTCAAACATGGCTTTCATTTTCCCACCGTTCATCGAGCTATGCCTGGACTGGACCGAGCCTGGCCTGGGGCCTTGCAAGTGGCGGTTATGGCGGTTTATAGCGTTTATATCCTTTGGGTTAACTCTCTTCATCGTGGGCTCCTACACTAACCTTAAGGGACTGATCGCGGAATCGTTTTGATAAATGATTTATTTATTTCATGTAGAACAACTTGTGTCACTTATGAAACGTTAAGACCCTACCACCGGTTCGGAAAAATGATTCTACTGAGAAGAAAGAAACTCAGCAGTTGCTCTTTTCTTAAAAAAGAAAAAGTTACAATAAGTAACCACACACACAACACATACGTCACAAGTATTACACTGACTGTGGGCCACTGGATGCGAGGCCGGTTGCTTCCTTTGTCCTTAATAAAATCATCGATAGTATAATATCCTCGACTTTACAAATGCTGTTTAACACAGTCTTTAAATCTATGTAATGGCAAATCCAGAAACTCTTTGGGAGCCATATTATAAAAGAGTACACTCGACCTCACAAAGTATTTCTGCACCTTGCGCACACGATACGATGCTGTTACTAGCTTCTGGCGGTTTCTAGTATATCGATTGTGAGTATCACGTATTTGTTCTGCCTAACAAAGAATATATTATTGTATATGTATTGTGAAGGTACTGTAAGAACACCAATCTGACGGCTGTAGTAGCGCGGTTGTCTTAACGTGCGGACGTCCCGGGTTCGATCCCCGGCAGGGTCAAATTGAGAATTTATAATTTCTGAATTTACCCTGGTCTGGCCTGGTGGGAGGCTTCGTAAGCTTTTGGGTATTTCTAGCGGATCTAGCTTTAATATATTACCTATGCTATTTATTAGTTTATTTTCTAGAAGATAACATGTGATTGATTAAATTCTCTAAATAACATTATGATGTATTTCATATTGACTACGAGCTGATGCCCGCGACTGCATGGATTGGGGTTTTTTGGTTCCCGCGGGAACTCTTAATTTTCAGGGACCTATATATTATAAAAAGTAACTATATATTATTCCAGGCCATAATCTACCTCTGCGCCAAATTTCATCTAGATCTGTTCAGCCGTTTTGGCGTGATTGAGTAACAAACATCCATCCATCCAGCCACATTTTCGCATTTATAATATAAGTATTTAGTATAGATTCGCCTAAGGGTGCCTTATCCAGTAGACATGTATGACGTTGTTAAGCTACGGATGTATGTCAAACCCACCATCAGAAGCGCTTGCTTTTCAGAGCTTAAATCGCTATAGTCCCACAAACTTATCTGACCGGTGCCAGCGTCGCTAGTACTAATGAAAAATAAAATAAAAATGATTTCCAATTTTAGCCACTGGGCCAGATAAGTTGTTTGGACTTTTATTTAATTTTTATTTAACATATATTTTAAGAAATATATATCGGAGAGCGTCACGAAATTTTTAGTGTTTTTAATCATTGCACTCTCATGAAACTTTATCCCCGTTTAAATTGTATCTTCAAATCATAGGATTAGCTGACTTTTCCACAAGAGACTTCCTTTGAAAAGGCTAAGCTTAAAATATTATATTTCCTCCTTCCAACCTCCACAATTATTAAATAATTTATAGACAGTAAGACCTGCTCTCCAGAGTTTTATAAAAAAATAAAATTCATACCTACTAATATTATACCAAATGCGAAAATGTGTGTCAAGCGTAGCATACGCTTTGACGGCCCATCTGTTCAACCGATTTAGACGGAGAAAACAAGAGATAGGTTGCAAACCAGGAAACGACGAAGGCTAAATTTTATCCCGGAAAATTAAAAATCAAAAATCCTTAATCCACGGGGACATCTATACTTCTATACTTTGTATTATTATTATAAATGCGAAAGTTTGGAGGGATGTATGATGATTTCAGAACGGCTGAACGGATCTGGACGAAATTAGGCACAGAGATAGATTATAGTCTGGAAAAGCACATAGGCTACTCTTTATCCCGGAAAATTAAAGAGTTCCCGCGGGAACTAAAAAAACCTCAATCCACACGGACGAAGTCGCGGGCATAAGCTAGTGGTAAATAAATACAATAATATGTTTCTGTGAAATAGACTTTTATTGCACTTTCTCAAGACAAGAGCTGGGGTTGAAACTGCACCAGGCCGGCCATATTGGTTGTACCTTAACTCCACGCAAAAGCATTCGCCATCTGCAAAGGGTATAAGCTAAAGTTTAGTTAATAAAACCCAGTTTGGTCGATGAATAAGACACGCGATAATACTGGTAACTAATAGTTATATCTTCAACAAGATAGCAAAGTTCGTTTTTGTTGCGAGTGCCTAGTTTGAATTCCAAGCGAACGAAGAATTCTTTAATAGAATCACGATAACACATTATAAATACCATACGTCTTACTGACAGGATGTCATAATATGTCTAAATCTATACTAATAATATAAAGAGGTAAAGCTTGTGAGATTGCGAGGTTGCAGGGGGGCAATCTCTGGATCTAAAGAACCGATTTTGAAAATTCTGGTATCAATAGAAATCCAAATTATTTGTGTCATATTTCATTGTCATAGCAAATAGTCTATAGGCTATAGCATAGCATAGGCATAGGCTTTATATTAACCCGAAAAATTAGGGAGTTATTTTAAAAAGCTTATTTCACGCGGACGAAGTCGCGGGCATCTACTAGAAGGTAGTAATAAATAGAAATCAAAAATATGGAAATATTATACAATAACAAAAAGCCACCCGTTATGTCTTTGTTTCACGTGTGTTCACTTAGTACCTACATAATTATAATATATTCGTCTCGTGTATAGCCAACCAGGGGTAGCCCGATCAACTATCGATAAATTATATCGGTACTCGGTACCTACGTATCCATAACCGTTGTCCTAAGTGACCAGCAGGGCTACCGGCTAAAACTGACAGCTACAGTGTATTGATCGCAATCACCTCTGATTGGATAACACTCTTCCACTATTGGACAAAATCCATTGACGCAGCAAGAATACCATAAATTCAGCCAATCACAACAATTGATACTGTATCAATGATTGATGCAGAAGAAACGCGGTCGTCATGCCGTTGTCCTAGGTGAGCGACAGAAGCGACGCGACGGCACGCCACGCGACGCTATACGACGCCCACAGAGTACATTGAATATACGGGACGACGCCATAGACAATGACAAAACTTCTACACGACAACGTAGGCCACGTGAAGGGCTCGGCTACTGTCATACTATAGACAACTGTCGGCTATAGACAACTTAATATAATCTATATTCTATGCAGAATCTTACGTAGCGAACCCCGCTCTTTGATCGCTTTCTCTTTTGTCTCTGCCAATCATGGTGAACACGTAATTTTGTAAGTGCTATTAATATAAAAGGTAAAAACCAGTCAATCTTTAAGTACTGTTCTCTCCCTGTAACCTAATAGAGACTGTCGCGTCGCAACGTATCTCATGAAAACTTTTCCTAGGTGTTCGACGTAGGCTCATTAAATCTATTTTCGTAACAGGGATGATGCATATATATCAAAAATTAGTAGATTATTAACCAAGGGGCAGTGTCTTCTGTCGCGGGTGACGATTTAAATCGCGAGCGTAACGAAGGACTCGAGGTTTACTCCCGAGCGTAGCGAGGGATTTAAGTTCACCCAAGACAGCTTTATCACCAAGGAAAATACTCTACTTTTCGTACCATTTGCAAAAAAATTAACACAATAATAATATGAGATAAGCATTTATTAAAAATAATGACAATTAAAATAAACTTAACGTTTATGTATTTGAAGAAAACAAAAACGCGGCAAATTCCTAGACTAATATTTTTTTGTCGGAAAAGCAAAGGCATCAAGCTCATACGGCCTCGTCGGTTTTCGTTATTTTATTTAATAATCATAACTGCTTAATAAATCCGTTTTGATCATAATTTAACTCGCGAAATTGTAAACAGTCGAAAGATTGTGAACCGTTCAATGTTCTGAGTTTAAATTTTTGAAATATTCATTGTAAATCACATTCTCCCCCTAGAGGATGAATGAAATTCAGTACAATTTTTTTCCCTGTTTTTAACAGATTAAAAATGACTATTGTTATGTTCGCTTTTTAAGGCATAGAATGTCACTTTTTTGAGCAAGTGGTACGAAAAATTTATTTCTAACTGATTATTAAATAGAGGGTCTTCCAAAAGACCTAAAATTTACATCCTCGGTTAGTTTTAAGTTTGATTACCGTTTTTAAATATAGATTAAAGAAAAGAAGTGCGTTGAAATTTTTTGACGTCACAACTGGGAATTTCATACTTTTTTCATTCACATAGAAATGCGTTTTTAAGTTTGAAAAAGAGTTGCTATAGGGTGTGTATTTCCTTACCTGTGTGTATCCAACCGCATATAAACAAATTTATTGGCGCTGGAATTGGCGACCATATCAGACCACAGCCTTTCGGCGACTGCGGCAGCGCGCGGCCACAAGTGGTAGTCAAGGTTACCTGTGAAGTATCACGACAATAGGTATTATGACAGTAACCAAGAATCAATGAAGTTATGAATTTATCTAACGAAATAGGATTCATGGATTATAAATAACGTATTTATTTTTCTATTTCGAGTGAGATTACTATTTATTTTAGTAAAATAAAACTATAAAATACAGCAATCCGTCATATTGGATTAAACACCAAGATGCGAATGACGTCACAATTGTTTGTTTTCGAGCTTTGACAATCGCACTAATGTTTACTGCACACTGCACAGAGTACATTGGTAAAAACAATAGTGACGTCACAAACGGCGCCATGGCACCGGCGGGCGTTTTGGCGCGAATTTTAAAATTAAAACTTCAAATGGCAATTTTATCTACCAAACCTTATTTTCCTGCAGAAATAATATATTTTTTCGAAATAGTAGATACTTCCGAACATAATCTGACCAATTCTCAAAATCAGTCATCATGCCTATTACCCTACCAATATTAAAACTGCCTATCCGCACATGGCCAGCGCGGTGGACTCTGGCCTAACCCTTCAACCTGTGTGTTGGTTTGTCCTTCAATCACACCCCAAAATAGCAACGAATCGACGTGATTTTTTGCATGGGTATAGTTGAGGACCTGGAATGTGGCATAGGCTATTTTTTGCCCCGGAAAATGAACGAGTTCCCGCGGGGATTCAAAATCTTATTCCACGCGAAGTCGCGGTTATCAGCTAGTTTGTTTCAATAAGTACTTACTCAATAAAATAAAAGTTTTCTTTATCTGTACTTGAATTTGAAATATTTTTCCTTGCATAATATTATTTAATAGAAGAACGTATTTAAAGATGGTTATTTCAAACTGCAAAATAGTTAAGTATAATGCCGGAAGATTGATATGAGAAGTAATTAAAGTCAATTAAGAAGTCAAAAATATAACCTACTATATACTACGATGACCTCCCTGGCGCAGATGTAAGACCTGCGGTCTTATAAGCGGGAAGGTCTGGGGATCAATTCCCATAAAGGGTAATTTAAAAATTCATGAATAGATAATTCATTCCCCCCATTGTGTAATCGTAATCGTTTGTCAAACGTTTAATTCTACCTGTTTATGGAGTTCATAGATGCCAGCACGTCGAAAAGCATGTATGAACCCCTTAAACAGTTCGAGTAATACGTTTTAAACTATCAAATTATTACGATTTGCTTAGAAAAATGGGTCTCAGCTCCGGTCAGGTTAAATGGTAGTTACCATATTCTACGAGCAACCAAGCGATTTAGCGTTCCGGTATTATGTCGTTAATGGGTATGACACTTTGTCCCACTGGTGGGTCCATTAGGATTTTCAAGTATGTACTGATGGTCCCACTGTATCTTGGGTGGGGCTATAAGGATATCTGAATATCTTACAGACCTGTTGTGTTGTCCAAAACAACTTCGATTTCCATAACAACCCAGTGGAGGAATAAATCCGAAACATCCCCTGAACAACACCATAATACATTTACTCATAAAATAAAGAGGACTATGAATGAGAATAAAGAATAGAAACAAAATAATTACTAGAGTCAACCAAATCGGTCCACAATATAGATTCGCCGCCTTCTATTGTGAATACTTCGACATTACGCCACGATTTCCAAGCGTACATCTGTTGCCATGTTCTAGAAGATAAATAGAAATTAAAAGTAAAGCTACATAGTTCCCAAAGGATTTGGCTAAGTATTCCGCAAGGAAATGTAGCTAGTACTACATTCTAAAATTACCAGATTAGGTTATTTATAAGTTTTATGTAACATGTTCAATTAAATAATAATGTAAAGCTACAATATGACTTTTTCAAAACACAATTTTCATAAGACCGGAATTCTTGCAGCCGTTTTTCAGAACAGACTTACCTATATTTTGTGCATCTTTGCTTCCTCATTTCACAAGACAGGTCCCATTTAGTCGAATGTATGACCTTGAATTGGCTCAAATACTGTTCTGAAGGATTCGGGTCCCAATCGTTCAATTGCACCCCTAATCGATCCCAAGTCTTGGCTTCATAGTCCCTTGTTAAATGCGATGTGTACCAAATTATAGGCAGTTTTGGTAGAAACCCCTTATTTGCTTGCTTCAGGCGTACCAATGCTTTATCTAGGAAACCGTCTCTGTCATCGACTAAGTAATAGCAACTTGTTAAAGAAAACACGCTGTCGCTGAGATGAAAAACGTCATCAACATTCGTCATTTCAAGGATCTCTGCATAAATTGATTCTAATATATCAAATAGAGATTCCTCCATCTTGAGACGTAGACATAGCACGTTGTCACATGTAAAATTATCATTTTTCCTCGGACAAGTGGCTTCTGAAGACCAGGACCAAGGTCTTCCAACAGGACCTGGTACTGCTACTTCAATCAAAACTCTGATACCACGAACATTAGCTCTACTGACTATAGATTTGACATCTTCCTTAGTATAAACCTTTTCTCTATCATACGGGCCGTATTCAGAAAATTCTGGCAATTTCACCAACTCCAAAGGAAAACTTGTAACATCGGAAATTCTCCAATGAAACGTATTAAGTTTACAAGTTGCCATAGCGTCTATAGTTCTCATTAAATCTATAACAGGGATATAATTCCTTCCAGTGTCAACCATTAATCCTCTGTATTTGTATGAAGGAGCATCTTTAATGATCATGTTTGATAAAGTTATTAGATATCCTGTACTTTGATCGAGTAGTATTACTTGACTTAAAGTTTCAAGGCCGTGGCGTACACCACAAAAGGATACAGAAGCAATTTTGATAATAACTTGATTGTTATTAACTGTTTCAATTCTAAGGGTATAACCTTCTTCAGTATTCACCCGAAGTCTTGGATCAGCATCACTCTCAACATCTATTTGTATGATCATTTTCTTAACTCTCAAATCTTGAGTATGATTCCTAGGTTTCAAATCAACTTTTTCGAGTCTTATTAAATCTCTTAGAAACAATTTAAAAGCTTCTGCTAGATATTGGTGGACACTATCAGATGGTACGGATTGGAATTTATATTCCAGTTTGCTAGTTGATATTGCTACTATAGCTTTACTGAAATAGGTGTAGCCGATTGGATAAGGCCAGAGCTGTGGACCCATGCATAGCAGCGTGCAACGACTTAAAGACGAGTACATGTTTTTATCGGTTGTTGGACGAAAGACTTTGTGGCAGAAGTTTTTTCTGCATTCCCACGTCCAATCTGGTGCTTCATGGCTGGAAAGTCGAAAATATAGCACTACTAGTATAATCAGGGGCCATACTGCCAACTAGTCTAGGCAACGGGGCGATTCGTTGTATGGAGACCCCCGCATTAAATCCTCAGTCGTTGAAACTTGGCAGGGTTGTAGTATGGCATGAACCCAAACTTATACAAAAATATCCATGCGGAAGTTAGGTATTTATACTTAAAACTTAATATTTATGACTGAATATTTTATCTATTTCTTTTCAAAATAATAGTAGGTATTATATTTACACTCAAAACCGAAATAATCACGCAGAACACCGATTTTATTATCAAACCTATCTGTTTACTGTGCCTAAACTGCGTTTCAGGGATAATGTACCTTTCTGCTTTGACAATTAGGTATAGCATACAAACCTTCCTTACTTTTTGATTTTTATTGGATATTTTTATTATACGTTTAACTCATGATACTGAATCATACTGTAAAGTTTCGTCGCCTTAGGAATTATTGTTGGGGTCAACTAGCTTTATTGCCTAGACTAAACGTTTAAAGCTATTGTTTAATTATTGTTGACTTTCGTGTTTTAAAATTTATAATTTAGTGAGGTAATGGTACGTGACTTTACGTGACTTTGGGCAGTAGCCATAATAAGATGAAGTTTAAATTATAGCAAAGCACCACCTCAAACTTTTGGAGGAAGAGATCCTAAGGAATTTCGCATTCTTGAAACTTCTCACAAATGATCTCAAAGGTGTTTGAAGTCCGCTCTTAGTCAGCAATACGGCCTATATATACACTTTTTTAGGGTTCCGTACCTCAAGAGGAAAAAAGGAACCCTGAGGGGATCACTTCGTTGCCCGTCTGTCTGTCTGTCTGTCAACTTTTTTCTCGGGAACGCGTGGAGGTATCAAGTTGAAATTCATATCAAATACTTAGGTCTAAGAAATCAAGTTTTTATGAATATTATATTTCGCAAATTTTGACATTCGCCAGTATAAATCAAATAAGGATACTTCTTGGTGACCTAGAATCATTAAATTCGGCAAGAAGCAGCACAATTAGATATAGGAAAAGGTTATTTACTAAAATAATTTATATTATGTGGTGTGGTGGTATACGGAACCCTTTGTGCGCGAGCCTGATTCGCACTTGACCGTTTTTTATCCACACTCATTATCAGACCGGCGATTGATTAAGATGATGATGATAGCAAAGTGATTACTTTAGATATGATGCGTCTGTGACATCGTGACGTAACTTCCTAGCAGCGCTTAATTTCTGAGTATCCATTTTCTTCCAAAACGGTATAGTGGACAGAACGACCATGACCACTAATAGGAATCCAGAACAAATGAATCCAATAAGTTTCCAATTTATATATTTCCTGGAAAAAATAAGGAATCGATAATATTTTTCTTCTGTTGACTTAGAAATAAAACGCTTAGTTATTAGTTAGGTTAGTTAGTTATGATTTTAGTTTACTATAATATAGGCGCACTTGCACAAGGCCGTTAAATGTGTATAAGTAAAATTTTCTTACCTGTCCTTTTCATATTAACCACGGAATAAACTTAACAAAACGGGACAGCATCACAATATTTAACTAAATCAGTTTGGGCAGTGTTGTGCAAGTCAACCTAAGTTTAATACCTCTATGAGTCCACATTTACTGGAAATAAACTTCTATTTATTTACTATAAATTAAAGTTATCATTCAGAGAGCAAAAATCCATACTAATGCGAAAGTGTGTTTGTCTGTCTGTCTGCTACGCTTTCACGGCCCATCTGTACAACTGATTTTGATGAAATTTGGTACAAGGATAAGATGTATCCCGGGGAAGGACATAGGCTACTTTTATCCCGGAAAATTCAAGAGTTCCCGCGGAAATTGAAAATTCCACGCGGGTACCATTTAGTCTATTTAAAACATTAGTATAATGACTTATTGTGTGAGGGACGAGACGCCTAGTTGCGACAACGCATATCAGTCGATTGCGATTGTTAAGCAACTGGAAGGGTGACCGAATTTAGTAGTCCGATTGGCCTTTTCGTTACCCCCGTGCCTCGGAGAGCACGTTAAGCCGTCGGTCCTGGTTATTATCATCAACATCTGATAATAAACGTTAGCAACCTAAGAGTTTTCAAAGTCTCTTAGTCGAATCATATGCGGAAGGAACTGGGAACCCACCGCATTATTATTCCAAGAAAACCCCTGTCATTATGTCATTAATAAAAGGGGCCACGATCCTGAGCAATGAGGAATGCGACACAGAGAGAGGTTAGTATGATAAACTGTTACCACTTATCCGAATCCACAATTCCAATGATCTGGTCTGCGCATGTATCCTTGGTGCTCCCGGGGTCCGCGCAACACGGTCCCGTAATACTGCATCGACTGCAAGCGCAGTCAGGTAGACATGTACGCTTATCTGATAGTTCTACCAAAACAAGCGCAAACAAGCTACGTCGTCGTTGAATAGAAGCAGGCGTTGAAGTCCATGATAATCAAGGAACCTTTTTTTTTATCCACTACAAGTTAGCCCTTGACTGCGATCTCACCTGATGGTAAGTGATGATGCAGTCTAAGATGGTAGCGGGCTAACCTGTTAGGGGCATGGCAGTTATATTAAACCCATACCCCTATTCGGTTTCTACACGGCATCGTACCGGAACGCTAAATCGCTTGGCGGCACGTCTTTGCCGGTAGGGTGGTAACTAGCCACGGCCGACGCCTCCCATCAGGCTAGAGCAGGGACAATTCAGAAATTATAAATTCCCAAATTGACCCTGCCGGGGATCGAACCCGGGAGCTCCGCATTTTAAGACAACAGCGCTACACAGTGCGCCACGGAGGTCGTCAAACTTAATTCGTTCTTGTAACTTATTGCAAGGCATTCAGCATTATGCTGGGCTAATGCCTTTTTTAGGTCACACACGACAAGCGTTCTCAGGGTGCCTCTAGGATTTGACCATGAGTTAAATGCTCAAGTACTGGAGGCGTCATGGTAACGTTTACACAATGGTGACAATAAATAGTTTTTCTTTCTTTCATTCACCAAAACAGACAAATGTATGTGGTACACGTCGCAGCTTGCGATATTTACCGCCCAATAATCCAGAAATTCGCACCGGCACAAGAAAATAAATTACAATTTACATTTACGTGTATTATCGAGTCAACATCAATTTGGAGTAATTTGGAAGATTTGTGTGGTGTGCCGATGCAAATTTCTGGCTTATTTGGCGGTGAATATCGCAAGCTACACGTTGTGTACATACTCGTAGATTTGTCTGCTTTGACTGATTATAGCGAATTAAACTTCTTGTCTCCTGATTACGTCGTAGTTTTAACGGATAGATGTCCACTGCTGGACGAACGTCTCGTGCATGGATCTCCAAAATACACGGTCATGTGCCGCTAGCTTCCTGCAGCGGCTCCCAGCTACTCTTTTTTTTAATCCACTTCAAGTTAGCCCTTGACTGCGATATCACCTGATGGTAAGCGATGATGCAGTTTATGATGTCAGGGGTATGGCAGTTATATTAAACCCATAACCCTAATCGGTTACTATTACATACGAGAACTCTAAATCACTTGGCGGTACGTCTTTGCCGGTAGATTTAACTAGCCACGGCCAAAGCCTCCCACGAAATAAAAGGCTTGACAAATCATTGCTTACCATGTCGAATCACTTCACCCAAACAATTTATTGGTGGTTTCACTTCCTGTACTTGGATGGTGTCTTTGGAATCGGATGTGTCACACCCTTCTTGGTCTCTCACAGCGTTTTTGTATGGGGAGTAAGCAGGATGAAAGTCAGACGCTTCAGAAAACGATGTTAGAGATGGGTCGGTAACAACCTAAAAATTCGATCTATTAGCAGCCCAGATTTACAACCTACCACCACCACTAGATTAACGTCCTACTGCTGGGCACAGGCGTCCACTCACATAGGAGAGTGGCGATTAGAGCTTAGACCCACCACGCTGCTCCAATGCGGAAATTAACGACTATTATCATGTTAGTGGTAATAACCGGGACCAACGGCTTAACGTGCTCTCAGAGGTACGGGGTGAAGCGCCGCCAGCTTCCTAACTCGGGCTAGTACTAACAATTTCAAGTCAGAAAATCCCAATACTTAATTGTGGCCCGACCCGGGACTCGAATCCGGGACCTCGTTGGCCGCAGTCGAACATACTAACCACTAGACCAACGAGGCGTGATCTCTCTCGGTCGTGTCGGATTTTCTGTCCCATCGGGCTATAAGAGTAAAGGAACCGAGAGTGCACCTGCGTATGCGCACACACTTGTGCACTATAATACCTATCTCCCGCGCAGATGGCTAATCTCTCTGGAGATAGGCCGCCGTGGCCGAAATTCGGTCGGCGGACATTATTATAATAAATTTAAAAAAAACATACCGATGGCAAAACGGTTACAGAGGATTTGAACTGCAAAACTGTAGTTCTCTTGACGTTGGCTTTCGAATTAGCATCAGATCTTACATCCGCAGAAGGTCCAGTTAAATAATACGAGTCATCCTGCATTGATCTTACATCCTTGCAGTTTATATCTTCTGTTGAAGGTTGACGTTCAAACGCAGCTGCAAAAATGAGACAATATAGCTGGTTTCTTGTTAGTTCTTCTCGGTAGGAATGGCATTCCGAACCAGTGGTAGATTCACATAACGATTCTAAAGCACTTATATTGAATAAAAAACATGAGTTTGAGTTTATAAACATCGATAGAACCTTTGACCTAGAGTTTGACAACCTCCCAGTGCTGAGTCTTAATGTGCGGAAGTGCAGGGTTTGATCCCCGGCGGGGTCAATTTGGGAATTTATAATACCTTAATTTGCCCTGGTCTGGTCTGGTGTGAGGCTGCGGCCGTGGCTAGTTATCACCCTTAATGGCAAAGACGTGCCGCCAAGCGATTTAGCGTTACGGTACGATGCCGTGTGTAGAAACCGATTAGGGGTGTGGGTTTAATGTAACTGCTGTTTAACATCAGGTGAGATCGCCGTCAAAGGCTAACTTGTAATAGATAAAAAAACAAAGTGTGTGTGTGCAATTCACACACGGCAGAAGTGAAACTTCACAATAGTAGCCTACGAAAGAATTAAATAAATATAACTTGTGTTCTATCTCATTCTTTCGCAGGCTAAATCCTATTGATGAATATGTTTGTCTGTTTTTGGTGTCGCTTTTTCGTTTCATCGAATTTTCAAATAACAACGATTCTAAAGAAGTTTCTAGCAGTATACCATACCTGTTATAGCAGTCTCCACATTACTAATCGTAACCTCCATATCCTTCAAGACCTCACAGAACTTCAGTATCACCTCCTGGTCATCTTTAGTGAGCCTCTCGCAAATATCAGCGTCAACTTGACCGGTTTTGGAATTCATGCAACAGTAGTATAGCAGGATTGAAGTCATGATGTACAACTTCTTGGGATAGTCTTGTACTTCGCTGAGATTCCTAGTTGGATAAAATTGTTTTAAGGGCAAATCACACAGGAAACGGGCGCGGGTCGGGCCCGGTCCGCATATAACTTGCCCTTTACTGCTAGGATAGTAGGTATAGATAAGATAGGATTGAAAAGGGTTTAAAACCATTCGTTTTGATACTCTTCATGGTGCAGTGGTCATAAGGTCCGGGATTCAATCCCCCACGAAACAATGTTTTTTTTTAATGTTTGGCATCATTAAAATCACATCATCATTACATCATTATCATTAGCATCAGAAGATTTTTTGCTCGCTATGACTGCATCCATTAATTATTGAACAGAATCTATTATTTATTGAATTTAATTTATTATTCTATAGAATCATTTTGATTTGAAAATTCGATGAAACGACACCAAAAAGAGACAAACATATTCATAATAGGATTTAGCCTGCGAGAAAATGAGATAGAATACAAGTTAAATTAATCTCATTATCTCGTAGGCTACTTTTCTAAAGTTTTACTCTTTTTATATTCATCAACTTAACCCATCACATATTTACTTGGTTATCAACCATTTGCCAGCTCATTACTGAGCACGTGTCTCCTCTCGGAACGAGAACGGTTTTGCAATAGTCCACCACGCCGTCTAAGGCTTCATACACCTACGCACCTTCGAAAACTGTATGAAGAACTCTCGAGCATGCAGTTTTCCTCACGTTGTTTTCCTTCACCGTTTGAAAAAGGTGACATAAAAAGCAAGTGAATTTCTGAACCTACTTAGCTCTGAAAAGTTTGAGGTCCTATTGATCGCGACCTGAAAGGGCCGGTTGTCTAAACCGCTAGGCCATCACGGCTTCATAGGATAATATAATCATACTAGCTATCTAAATATTTTGCTAGCCTATAGTTTTAATTTCAAAAATCCTCTCTTAGCATCCGCTCACGCATCCGTGTACGTCATAATAGCTATCTGTATGGCAAATTTCAGCCCGAGCCACCCAATAGTTTGAGCTGTGCGTTGATAGATCAGTCAGTCAGTCGCCTTTTCATTTTATATATTTAGATTATGAACAAATGAACATACCGTAGTCTCAGAATGGGATACTTGTACTCTATAAAAGGCTCTAAATCGTCCGTGCAAAGTATGGCTCTATCCACATCGTCTTGGCATACGTCCTCCTTGTATTTATCGATGATCTCCACCAAGTATCTTGCGCTTAGGTTGTCTACTCCGTTTGGGACGACGCATTTGTCCAGCTGAAAAACATTTTTTAAATTTAATGACTAAGTATTCCATAATTTCAACGACTTTTGAAGACCTACGTGGCACAGTGTGAGCGCTGTTGTCATAACATGCGGAGGTCCCGGGTTCGATCCCCGGCAGGGTATATTTAGGAATTTATAATTTTTAAATTTTCCCTGGTCTGGCCTGTTGAGAGGCTTCGGCGGTGGCTAGTAACCACCCTACCGGTAAAGACGTGCCGCCAAGCGATCTAGCATTCCGCTTCCAGTACGATGCCGAGTAGGGGTTTAATATAACTGCCATTCCCCTAACAGGTTAGACCGCTACCATCTTAAACTGCATTCTCACTTACCATCAGGTATATTAAGTACGATAGTATAGTATACAAGTAGTACATAGATTAAGTACCCAGTTTATTAACAAGTGCATCCATTTCATTATGGCGTTTGCCATTTTTTCACAAAAAGTTGCTTTTTAAAGTACTTATAATAAATATCCCGGGGTTGTTTCAATAAAATATTTTTTTTAGAAGACAAACAGTAACCAGAACAACATTGCAGTAAATTGTCAAGTTGTCTGGATTCTTCTGTCAAATCACAGATCTAGAATTCAAAAAGGAATTCAATCAAATTCTGAGTGTTTCACAAAATATGGGAAATATTTTTTTAAAAATCACGGATTTCACAGTCCCCTTTGATTATATATATGTCACCGTAAGATTGTAAAAACCGTTAGATTATAATCTAACTCGCGAAATTCTAAAGTAAACTGTTCAATGTTCTGAGTTTCAATTTTTTAAATATTCGTTTTATTTACGTTTTCTTGTCTCTTTCTTGTAGGTTAGGTTAGGGTTCGACATAAACAATCAAGGTTTACCCTCCTTAGGTTTTATCGGGTTTAAATGCCTATCAGATTACAATCTACCGGAAAATAATGCGTTAAATTGTAATCTTTCGACAGTTTAGAATTTCGCGAGTTAGATTATAATATAACGGTTTTTACAATCTTACGGTGACATATATAAGAGTCCCCGCAAGTGAATACAAAACTAAAAATAATATTTTATTTTGAATAACACATTACAAAGTTGAATAATATGAAATTTTTATTGAGATTTACTTCCCTAAAATTACACAAAGTCTACATTACTTACAAGGCATCTTTTAACATCATTACCATGACAATCGGTCAGCGTATATTATTTACTTGCGTTTTCAATAGAAGGAAGTACTTCTTCGAAACCCGCACGGGTTTGTTAGGCTAACTTCCTTTCAAACTCGTGCTCAATTCGAGTGACGAGTCCTCCAATCGCGCACGGGTTGCGCCCTGATAGGCGTATTTATTTCCGTGCTCAATAGAAGGCAGTATTTGCCTTGATGCATGGAATCCGTATTTGTTTGATGCGAGATGTTTGATGGCAAGAAACCCAAAAATTTTACTTTTTATAGGTTATAAACTCATAACGATTTATAAAAATGTAGATGTAAAATGGATGGGCTACACCAGAAGACTCGTTTCATGCCCCGTCATTCAGCTTCACATACTCGACCTTCGTTTCATTACGCTTCGCTCTACTCGGCCTCGTAGGGTCGCTTCAATAAAATAAAAAAAATTCTTTTTATACCTCCTTTTTACTCTACCCTAAAAGATATATAGTTACTATAATATGTTTGTAACTTATGATTGTTGATGTTAAGGTGCCAGCGGAGGGTGAATTGCCCATACAAACGTAATACCAGAATAATTCGTAATTCGAGAATATTTCCAGCATATTATGCGATTATTAAGATTGAACTTGTATTTATCTAGAGACCTGGATAATTATGTTTTCAAAATACTTTCCCAAAATGAAATGTAAGCACATAGCGTTTTGCATGTTTTTACGACATAAATGACATGTTTTCTCCTTATTTGTATCATATTAAAACCAACGATATCTTACGTACTAATTGATCAGGAGCTTAGCCTATATTGCAAGTTCCCGAATAACAACACGAAGTGAAAACACAACAAGTTATCATTCATCATTTTTGGTATTTACGGAACAAGACTAAACGTATAACAAATTCTGTATGCTCATATTGCTATCGCGTTTGCACGCGTCATGTGTCATCAGCTAAATAGAGATAGCAATATACCGGCAAATTTATATTTGCGGGTTGAATAGAAATTGCGAGCGACTATCACCGGCCTCTTAACTGGTTTATCGTTGTCAGATTTCAGATTTCAACCATATAAGGTACTAGCTGATGCCCTGATGATGACGGATGTTTGTTACTCAATTACGCAAGAACGGCTGAACAGATCCAGACGAAATTTGGCACAGAGATAGATTATAGTCCGGAATAACACATCTCATTTTTTATCCCGGAAAATTAAAGAGTTTTTGCAGAAACCAAAAAACCTCAATTCACGCCGACGAAGTCGCTATCATATAGTATTTTATAATATTCATCCATCATCCATCATCATCCATCCACTGCTGGATATAGACCTTTTCAAGAGCGCGCCACCAAACATGGTCCTCCGCCTTCCTCAACCACACGCTCCCCGCCACCTTCTTTAGGTCATCGTACCAGCGAGCTGGAGGTCGCCCTACACTGCGCTTACCGGTACGCGGTCTCCACTCCAGAAGACGTCTGCCCCAACGACATAATATTAGTACGATAGTATTGCAGGTTTAAGGATGCCTGTGGAACATAGCCGACGATCATGGACAGATTAGGTACTGCGGTTTTGCGGTAATAATCAATTATGATCATACTCATACATACCCACCTTATATTTATATATACGAAAAATAATACAATGATCTTTATTCAGGCTAACCGCAGTGAAATTCCATTGTTTATGGAATAAGGTGGAATATGCAGGCCGTCAAACTAACCTGACCCGGTGTCAGCGTCGCTAGTATCTATCAAAAATAAAATAAAAACAAAAAAATTACAGGTATAAAAATTTGTTCCAATTTTGTCCACCGGGCCAGATAAGTTTCTGGGTATATAGTCTCATCTGCTATTCAGCTAATAATGATGGGAATATCCACAAAGTTGTCGGCAAATATTATGATTAAGATTAAATCAATATTACCACAAACTTGGATAGAAGCAGGCGTTACTTTGTGGAATTCCATTATAATGAAGGAACCAGAAATTTAGATCGCTATAATCCGCGACAACAGGAAAAATTTTATGTGATACAGTAGTTCTCACCACACCACAGAAATCCCCCAAAAACTACCCTCAACGTACGTTTTCACGTTTGTGTGAAGTCTTCACAATCGTGCATTGAGGAGGCAACATCTCCTGAAGATGCTCCGGTATTGGAGTGAAGTAGTAATCAATCTACTTTTACATACATAAAAAACTAAATGTGTTGAGTTCGCATTGCCGAATGCCAGATTCACTAGTGATATAAAACTAATGGTAAATAATGATATGATGAAAATAGAAGAGAATAGAAGAATACTACTGTATTCCTGGGGGTGACCTTAGACGATTCAATGGGGCACTCACATACCGACACTTGCTGCCAAGCTTAGTTCTGCTGCTTACGCTGTTAGAAAGATTCGACAGTTAACTGACATCGAAACTGTACGGATGGTATCGAAACGGATTGTATATTTTACTTATTTTCATAGCATTATGTCTTATGTGATATTCAAAAAATCTTTGTACTACAAAAAAGGGCAATACGTGCAATTTATAATTTAAAATCGCGAGATTCCCTTACAGAGAAATTTAAAGAAATTGGTATTCTAACTGCAGCCTAGCAATATATTTACAGTAATATAATTTTTGTAAAACAGCACATCCAAAATTACAAAAAAAAATGCAGTCTGCGCGATAGGCAAACTAGAGGCCGTAATAGGCTCGTGACTATTTTTTCCAAAAGTTTTTTCCAATTATTTCCAAAAAACCGACTTAAAAAATAATTACTGTAAAGTAAAAAATAATTTACATTTCTACACACTATGTTGAAGTCAGGCGAGCCTAATGCGTCAACTTTGTTATACCCACCCGACTTCAAAATAGTGTGTAGAAATCAAATATTTTTTACTTTACAATGGCTTTGGAAGTCCGTTTTTTTTATTTTTTATTTTTAACTTTTTAGTGTCAGGGTTGAGGATTTGGAGTTGGAGTTTTTTTTTATGGGACCACTTCTAGTGCTTCCTCTAAAGACTGAAAAAAAAATTAAAACCACCGAAAACCACCACGTAGTTAAGAAACCACGGAGATATGCACCGATATACACTTTAAAAAAGAACGCACCGAATTGAGAACCTCCTCCTTTTTTGGAAGTCGGTTAGAAATGACACTGAAATTGTCACTATTTATACTCATTAAAATGCACGAAAACTAAACAAAAACTCCGCACTAAATCGAAGATGCTTAAAAAATTGTATGCCTACCTGCTTTCAGAAACTGGCACTGCGGTCGACGACGCGAACATTATGATTTTAACATGTTAAATTTTGTATATGGGTTTAATATAACTGTCATACCCTTGACAGGTTAGCCCCCTACCATTACAGACTGTATTTCTTGTGTTCTTTTGTTTATAATGATGTAATAATGTCCTTTGTGTATTCCTTTTGTTTAAGCAATAAAGAATTTTAATAATAATAATAATAATATTTTTTTTAAAATATCAATTGGAAGCTTCACTATCGAATTTGATTTCTAAGCAATTTTTTAGATTTAATGTTTTTCTGTTACGGCACGCTGAAACTACTGGTTGAATTAGGATACAATTTGGTACACTATAAGCTAACCCTCTGGGTTTTTATCCCAGAAAATTTAAGAATTTTCGCTGGAACCAAAACAGCAAAATCAGCTATTATTATTGGCAGTATGGCCTCTGATAGTATAATAATATTTTTGTAGACGTTAATGAGCCGTTATTCTAATGTGTTAGATAATGTTTCTTTAATGATTACGTTTAATAATTATTTGCCTAATGATAAATTGATAGCACCGGGTGGGGTCAGATTAAGAAAAAAGGTTATTTTAATGGACCAATTAAAGTATTTACACATATTATTAAAATATTGTGTAATTATTATCATCCGGATCTCTTCAGATCTCCATTTTTTAGGGTTCCGTACCTCAAAAGGAAAAAGAGACCCATATAGGATAACTTCGTTGTCCATCTGTCTAATAATGCGGTGGGTTCCTACGACTCGACTAAGAGTCGAATACTCTTATGTTTTTGTAACGACTGTTATCAGATGTTACAGAAAATAACCAGGACCGACGGCTTAACGTGCTCTCCGAGGCACGGAGGAAACGAAAAAGATAAAGAACCTTCATATTAGTCCTCCCATCCAGTTACCGACTTAGCTCCACGTTGTTTAACAATCGCGATGCACTCAATTGCTTTGTCACAACGAGGCCACTCGTCCCTCAAGTGGTAATTCAGTAGGTACTAGGTATATCTACCTACAATCTATATCATGGAGAGTCGGGAAAAAACAGTTTGAAATATTGCTATATTTTGTTGCGACGTTTTCCAAGAAACTGGCAATTTTTGCTTCAATACATTATGGTCATTGGCCTTAGTATGCATTATTATGGTATTAACTTGATACCTACCTGATTTCTGAGAAAAAAAACGCACAGTCCGATGGGCATGCAACACGTTAAAAAATAAATATCATACGTGAAATTATATACAGTACTTATTGAATATAAATGCATGGGAATGAATTGTTCCACCTGCAGCGATAAGATCCAGATGGTGATAATGAAAACCCAGGGTGCGTTTGGAACCCTCGTTTCATTAGTTTTAACTAAGATACCGTACTTAAATATCACCATCACATTCGTACTTTGTTTAATCGACGATCCAACAGTGTACTGTGTACCAATACAAATATAATAAATACGAAAGTTTGGATGGATGGAAGGATGTTTGTCACTCAGTCGCGCCAGAACGGCTGAATCGATCGGGATGAAATTTGGCACAGAGATAGATTATAGTCTGGAATAGTACATAGGCTATTTTCATCACGGGAAATTAAGGAGTTCCCGCGGAAAACAAAAAAACCTCAATTCACACGGACGAACTCGCGGGCATCAGCTAGTTTTGAATAAATATACTTTGATTTAATTTGATATGAAGAACTCTAGTTATACCAATTAAACTATAAGTACACGAATTTATCCAAGATTTCTGAACTGATTTGGATAATTTTTACTGAGTATTAGTAGTATAAGTCAGTTTATTGCATCTTAACACAACTGGTACAAAATGCACACAGAAGACAGGAAACTGTTTTAATGCGCAAAGGCAGCCTTATCAAATAACGTTCGCAAAAAGGTGGCCACTGAAAATCAGCGTTGAGGCACCTGAGGGCCTAGACAAACGGCATTCGATTCGCAGCGATTCCATTTCTTCTATCGCTAACGCTTTACCGTAAGCGAACTTCGTCTGCTAGACAAAGTTACCTGCGATTAACGAACGCCTATTCCATTCGGCTGTTCGATAAAAAGTAACTTTTGTCTATGGTCTTTCGTTATGAAACGTCAAATTCGTGCGCCAAACTTTGAATAGTGTATTGTTTGTGTTTGAGTGGTGTTTCTAAAGTGCAAGCGTGAAGTTGTTAATTAATTTAGAACTATTTCCTCTAATTAATATTATATTTCTTCGTAAGTATCAAAGTGCTTTTGTGTTTTATAGAAACAAATGAGATTTCAGCCAGGCAAATAAAGATTTAGAATACTTTTCCCTTCTATGAATAAAACTGATGAACTAATCTGGTGAAATGTTTTGTTTTCTCGCGTAAAAATGGAACCAAGAGGAAGGGCAAGTGGTGAGCAGTTTTCAGCTCTTTTGGAATTTATGGAAAGGTAAAATATTTGTTCTATACGTATTAAGTTTCTGAAAAGTTAAATTCTATACAGACGACCGAATGGCAGTCGTAATGTAAACAATGACGTGATTAACAGTAACGTAGTTAAAGGGCTCTTTGTTAACTCATATTTCAGCCACGGTGACTTGTCTAAACCGCTGCCTGGTGCTCAAGGTCGCATTAGAGCAGATCGTTTGTGGCAGGAGTTAAGTTAAGCCAAACACTTTCATTATGCGCTGCCCACAGTAAACGAAGCGTATGCATTTTATATTATTAGCACTAGGTACACTAAAATTTACAAACAACTGACAAAGTTACAAAATAATGCAAAAGACAACTATTTAATCACAAATTCATTCAAGAAACGTCTAAAAATATCAAAACAATCCACTCAACTTCACAACAATGGCGCTATTTGTTTCGTTTTCTACAGGGTAATGGCGTTCGTTAAAGTTTCCATCAAAAGAAGCGCTCACTATAGATAACGCTTGTCAAAAATGCCACTTGGCTAGCACTTGTCGACACATGTCTATGGAATAAGTCATTCGACATTGTCGATTCTTTCGATGGAATCGATTTAAATTAACATTGTCTAGCAAATTTCGATTCGTTTAAATTATACCACGTGACGTTTCTATAGCTAATGTCAATCCCATACATTTTTGGACTTTTCTACTAGCGTCATCGCTAATAGAATGTCACTTTGTCTAGGCCCCCTGAGGGCCTAGACAAACGGCATTCGATTCGCAGCGATTCCATTTCTTCTATCGCTAACGCTTTACCGTAAGCGAACTTCGTCTGCTAGACAAAGTTACCTGCGATTAACGAACGCCTATTCCATTCGGCTGTTCGATAAAAAGTATCTTTTGTCTATGGTCTTTCGTTATGAAACGTCAAATTCGTGCGCCAAACTTTGAATAGTTTGTGTTTGAGTGGTGTTTCTAAAGTGCGAGCGTGAAGTTGTTAATTAATTTAAAACTATTTCCTCTAATTAATATTATATTTCTTGGTAAGTATCAAAGTGCTTTTGTGTTTTATAGAAACAAATGAGATTTCAACCAGGCAAATAAAGATTTAGAATACTTTTCCCTTCTATGAATAAGGTTAAATGTTTTGTTTTTCTATACAGACGACCGAATGGCAGTCGTAATGTAAACAATGACGTGATTAACAGTAACGTAGTTAAAGGGCTCTTTGTTAACTCATATTTCAGCCACGGTGACTTGTCTAAACCGCTGGTGCTCAAGGTCGCATTAGAGCAGATTGTTGCCGGGAATAGTATCTTCTTTGGCGTCTAAGCCAAACACTTTCATTATGCGCTCCCCACAGTAAACGAAGCGTATGCATTTTATATTATTAGCACTAGGTACACTAAAATTTACAAACAACTGACAAAGTTACAAAATAATGCAAAAGACAACAATTTAATCACAAATTCATTCAAGAAACGTCTAAAAATATCAAAACAATCCACTCAACTTCACAACAATGGCGCTATTTGTTTCGTTTTCTACAGGGTAATGGCGTTCGTTAAAGTTTCCATCAAAAGAAGCGCTCACTATAGATAACGCTTGTCAAAAATGCCACTTGGCTAGCACTTGTCGACACATGTCTATGGGATTAGTCATTCGACATTGCGATTCTTTCGATGGAATCGATTTAAATTAACATTGTCTAGCAAATTTCGATTCGTTTAAATTATACCACGTGACGTTTCTATAGCTAATGTCAATCCCATACATTTTTGGACTTTTCTACTAGCGTCATCGCTAATAGAATGTCACTTTGTCTAGGCCCCCTGGTACCTCAGATGTGCGCGCCACTATAGTGGTTTCACGTCTGAGAGGCCCGGAGTCCCAACACAAGCTGAGTGGCTTACCTGTTTGTTGCACTGCTGTACAATACAGTTGATTTTGTATGTGTTTAAGTTAATTATTGTGCAGTACCTCAAATAAAGATTTTTCTTTCTTTATATCTTTTTATTTTTTTTAGTGATAGAAAGAAAGGAATTTCTTTCTATCACTAAAGTGATCTTCAAAGGCAACCCAAGCGTACAAAGCTGATGACACTGGGTCTTGGAGCTGGAAATAATAATAAGAAAATAATAATAAGGTATGTTAGGTAAATTAAGGAACCCTAAAAAATCAAAATAATGAATGAATCAGATCACGCTTGACTATTCGTTACCATAATCACATATTTAAAGTCCAATAGTAGTTACTAGCGCACAATCACTTTTTGTGTAACAGTTTAGTTTTCATGGTCGCGTATTATTATATACCTAAATGCATTGTTTGTCTGTCTATATTAATGTCCCGTGTTAAGAGGTCAAAATGTAGTTTGTTAGTTCAAGTAAAAACTACCCAATTTTTCTTTAAATAACTTTATACTTATTGTAAAACAGTAACTGGGCGATTCCTGTATAGTAAATATTTCCTATACAACTTTTTTTTAAATTTTAGTCTGCCTGTCTGTTACCGCATTACGCTGGTCCGATTCGAATGCAACTTGATATACGTATAAGTGCTTATACGTAGCTAACACTAAAGCTATAAATATAATATACTTTGTCTTATAAGAAAGCCTTTTATTTCTTGCTAAATTGTATACTTAATATATTTTTGACGTCCATTAATATTTCATAGTATAAAACTTACTTTAATTAAAATTCTTTTTCGATTCCAAAGCAGCTGTAAAAAAAAAAAATTGATGTCTATGATGCGTATGTTGAAGTTGTCACGTACGACACGTGACAACTTCAACATACGCTGCCACTTCAAATCAGCAACTATTTATCAAACTTATGATAGTATGGCATGAACGGGAAACTTTGAGAATAGGTTTTGAACAATTATATTGCCGTCGCGCTGCTCCTCGAATAGAATTCGGACCTTAATGAAATACCTATGAGAAACAGACTCATTCTTACTCTCGTATTTTTCTGTTTCCTCCTCAGATTTAGGATTGGTCTCCGCTGCGCTACAACGCTCCTCCAAAACAGAACCGATTGTAAATTTTTTTCAAGAATAATTTAGGAAGGATTCGGGCTATGTCGGTATGTTTTTCTTTTTTATTATATTTGTCAAATTTATTTGCGGGATATCTCATGATCTCATGATGACGCGAAAACTGGGCCATTTTTTGCAATTTTTGAAGGGTCCATATTCTTAAAATTTTATCGAAAAAAGCAAAACATAGGAACATGGCCCGGACACATAATATACATTTTATGGTGCAAAAATATTTTCTCTATTGTAATTATGCACGGATTATTCAACTATGTCATGAACAACCCGTAGATCTTCAAATCTGACGCCGAAAATGGAACTGGATCGGGCATACACTGCGTCGAGCACCTAACCATATACTTACCGAAGCAGGCGTTGGATTGGAACCCACAAGGTCAAACAAAACGCGGGCGGCCAAAACAAACTTGATGAGGCGAAAAAGATGGCCGAGCTAAAGCATAGAGCGTCGGCTTGGAAAAGAGTAGCGTCTGCCCTCTGCCCCGAAGGGGGGGATATAGGACTTAATGTGATGAATTAACAACATACTAATACGATTGTATGGGGAAACCGCTCTCCCGTATCGTCTTAACGTACTTTTTGTATGGAAGTTTGTATGAAATACATAGTTGTGACTTCATCAAATTGCCACAAACTTTTTTCTTTAATCGATAGTTTAAAATGATTGTAAAACTTAAAAATAACCAAGGATGTGAATTTTAGGTCTATTGGAAGACCTTCTAGTTAATAATAACCAGTAAGAAATACCTAATTTATTTTTGACATACTTAGGTAGGCATCCTCCCTATTATATACCCTTTCTGTATTCTGTGGTTTTGACATAGACCTAAATATTACCAATTCAGCAAATCAGTGGCTGTCTCGGTGTCTTATAAACAACTAGCTGATGTCCGGGACTTCGTCCGCGTGGATGGAGGTCTTTTTGGTTCGGGGTAGCCTATATGTTAACCTGTGCCAAATTTCATCCACATCCGTTCGGGCCGTTCGGGCGTGACAAACATCCATCTATACATCCATCCATCCAAACTTTATAATATTTATTTGATATTTGTTTGAATAATTTGATACTTTCGTGATAGATTGAGAATTCTCAATCTATCACGAAAGTATCAAATTATTGAGAGCTCAAACGTAATGACGACTTCCCAATAGTGAGAGCCGTTGTATAAATACAACGGAAGGTCCCGGGGAGCCTTGTTAATTTCATTAAGTTAGCCCTTAACTGTAAACTCTCTGGATGGTAAGTTATGACGCTGTCTAAGATGGTAGCGGGCTAACCTGTTAGGGATATGGTAGTAACATTAAATCCATACCCCCAATCTGTGGAATCTGGAACCTTCCACTTATAAGATCACAGCGCTCATCGGTTGTTAAAAATCGTCCTAAAAAGAAAAAGAAAATGGAAGCCGTATGGTTGAGAGTGAGACGATGCCAACGTACGTCTGCAAAAACCATCAAGACAAAATGTCGTATAGCCCGATTAAAACTTATATAACGTCTCGGCAAAGTTTCGGAAGAGTGTAGGTTTGCGAAGGCATATCTACGTCATGCTGATACCTAATATCCCTAATATTGTATTCTGCGCATCGAAACGCACGGTGCTGTGACGATGAGAATTAATTTAAAAAATAAATTGTTTTTTGTTGGTTGTATTTTTGAATTTAGGATTTACTTATAATATAGTTTATACTTCTACCATACCTTTACTACTATTTTAATCATACTTTTGCGGGTCTAAAGTCAGTCTTCATGCCCTAGGGCCGTAATCTAGTCGATCGATCGCCCAACTAGTTGACCAACCCCATACTGTAAATATGCACAACAGAGTCTAGGCTCCAGACTGGTCGACCAAACGATCGTACCATTTGACATAAAAGTTTTTAAAGAAAGGAGTATGTGTACCTGCATAAACACTGGCAGCATGAAAAGCAAAAAGTTTGAAATAAAAAGTTTAATTTGTCTTTTCTTTTTATTATTTACTAGACCTATGTATCCTACTTACTATGATTTGCAATAAATATCTAACCGTTACAGTTTGTTTTACTGTTATGGTAGAAGTATAAAGTAGAGTATACACCACCGGGATAAAGCAGTTTTTTTCTTGGGCGCTTGAATCCCTCACTGCACTCGAGACTCAATCTTAATTCCCTCCCTTTGGTCGGGAATTAACTTATAACACCCTCGCTGCGCTCGGGAGTTAAATTTGGAGTCCTTCGTTACGTTCGGGATTCAATGTAGCGCCCGTGACATAAAACAGTGCTTTATCCCCTTGGTGTATAATCTACTATTTTTTTTGCTGGGAAGGTTGCTAATAATATTAATAGTCGGAATAGTCGGCAAAGGGCGCAGCGCAATTTTTCATGAACCGGAGCAAAAACTGAAAACCAGCGCTGAGCATTGTTATAAATGCTCAGTAATGCAGAGTTTGCCTCCAATTGTTTATTGCTGTCACCGTATTATATTATAATCTAACTCGCGAAATTCTAAACTGTCGAAAGATTGTAAACGCTTCAATGTTCTAAGTTTCAATTTTTGAAATATTCATTTTATTTACGTTTTCTTATCTCTTTCTTGTAGGTTAGGTTAGGGTTCGACATAAATAACCAAGTAGTAGTAACCACTTAGGTTTTATCGGGTTTAAATACCTATCAGATTACAATCTACCGGAAAATAATGCGTTAAATTGTAATCTTTCGACAGTTTAGAATTTCGCGAGTTAGATTATAATCTAACGGTTTATACAATCTTACGGTGACATTGCTATTTTTTAATTGAGTCGTAGTATAAGTATTTCGTGTACAGCTAGTAATAAAGAAACAATATTTTTTTTATTTTTTTATTATTAAAGTTTGATTTGGACTGTACGTTTGCACAATTACAACAGATTGATTATATGACATTTTGTCTTGATGACTTTATAGTTAAAACAAAATGTCGTACGTCTGTTAAAGTCATCAAGACAAAATTTCGTACTTTTGCTCAAGCCAATCTTTTAAATCGCGTTTTCCCTTTAAATTACATTTTTGCTTTTCTAGAACTTCTAAGAAATGCAATAATTTAATCAATACGGTTTTTTCCAACCACAATACCTGAGGCACTAGGCATACCTATTTAAGCTGTACCAGTATTTCCTTGTTTAAAAAAATTTACTGCTTTTTTTTACAAGATAATACTCGAGAATATGCCCCCTAATCTCTAACTTAGAGACTTTCAAAAAATGAAAAGCACTGACATAATTATATTTTTTATCCATTGAAGCTCTGCTATGGAAATGTTATTTTTATTTCATAGCAAACCTTCAATGGATATAAAATATATGTCAGTCAGTGGTTGCTGGCCTGGAAAATTCGTACGCTGGGTATGGACCAGCGCCAACGAAGTCCTAACCCAACGGTTAATTTAGTTATTTAGTTTATTTTAGATTTTAAGTCTAATTTAGTTAGTTTTGTTAGATAAAGCAATAGATCTGTTATTGTCGTGGTGCTCAATAAAAATAAAGAATGACATTTATTATAATTTTATGGTGTATAATAAAATTAAATGACAACAATAAATGCTCTGTTTGAAACGATGCACGCAATTAAGTAAAATGAATAATGGATTTTAACATATCCTATTTAGAAGTGATGTATTTGAAGTTACTTGGATGAGAATTATTTTCTTAAAATTTTGATTGAAATATTTCTGTAAAATATTTATCCCATCAAAAACATAAATGTAAAATGAGAGCCAAGTTCAAAATTGTGATATATATGCCTTGGTTGTTGACTTCAGCGACAAAAGAAGTGAGATCTAAATGGGTGCCAAGTTCAATAGTCAGTCCTGCAATTTATATATCCCATCAAAAACATAAATGTGAAATGAGAGCCAAGTGCAAAATTGTGATATATATGCCTTGGTTGTTGACTTCAGCGACAAAAGAAGTGAGATCTAAATGGGTGCCAAGTTCAATGGTCAGTCCTGAAATTTATTTATAACAACATATAATATTTTATAACAACTTAAAATATCATTTCTTCTTATAACGTAGTATAAAATGTTGAAGACTAAGGCTTTGGCTTGGCTAGTTTTCATATACGAATTATAGCGTTCACAAGTTGTAAAGCTGTAAGTTCTTATTTTATTCTTCCGAAAATTTGGCTTGCTGGTAGAAACTGTACTTTTAGGTACCTACTTAATAATAATTCGTATATGGAAACTAGCCAAGCCAAAGCCTTAGTCTTCAACATTTTATACTAAGTTATAAGAAGAAATGATATTTTAAGTTGTTATAAAATATTATATGTTGTTATAAATAAATTTCAGGACTGACCATTGAACTTGGCACCCATTTAGATCTCACTTCTTTTGTCGCTGAAGTCAACAACCAAGGCATATATATCACAATTTTGCACTTGGCTCTCATTTCACATTTATGTTTTTGATGGGATATCATTACTTTTTGTACAGAAATTATTGAACTCAATCTCAAACTCAAAACATATTTATTCAAAATATGTACCTACAAAGTACACCTTCTGAACGTCATGCTTACAGAGCATAAGAGGTGATGGTGATAATTAACTACGATATCTTAAAACTAAAGCTACGAGGGTTCCAAACGTGCCCTGGTCTGAGAAGAGCCCGCAATAAACTCCGCTTTTTTTTTATTATCACCATCTCACAAATATTTGAAATTATATATATGTACTTATAATATAACAGTACATAATCAGCCGTTGTAACAATTCATACCCATGCCTTGCTATCATTCAAATAATCCTTTACACTGTAATAGGACTTTTCTATTAGTTTAGTTTACGTTTTACATTAGTAGGTACTTATTATTTGGTGTAAGGTCAGTGTGTCACCCACCAGTAATTCTATTGTATGACTCATTGTACAAGATAATTAAAGACGAGAATTCTCAAGAAAAATATATAGTGTACCTAGAGTTACACTGACATTGACAGATTACATCTATGGTCAGACTACCTCTACAGCACATTTCTACATCTCATCAATTTTGATTGCAAAAGTTCAAAATCAAAAGTTTTTACTCAAACATTGAAAACAAGCACGGTCAACAGCCGATATCACTAAAACCACTATAAACAATGAATACAAATCACAATGACTGACAGCTTGAACTGACGACTTCAAATACGTTTCTTCTTCTTTTCTGTCAATGACGTTTCGTTGCACAAAATGTATGAATACGAAGGTAAGGTTTTAATGCAACTATATTATTATTCATTATTATTTACATTAAAATAATAATTATGTGTCATTTTCAATAGTTAAGGAGTTACTACCACCGCTTAAAGCAGTATTGTTTCAAACTAACGGTTGAATGTCACGTACTTTGACGTCCTTAAAATAATGATTATAACACTACAACATAAACGTCAACAATATTAAAATAATACGGCTTTAAGCAATGGTAGCATGCCTCGTGTCAGAGTTTTGATCTATACCTTTGATCATAAAAATGACGATTTTTGTACGTTTATATCTAAATAACCATTTGAGGTGTGCTTATGAAATTTGGAGCACATATGTATCTCACGGGTCTCAATATATGCGCCAAATTTGACATGTTTATGTGAAATAGTTTTTGAGTTATGAGGGGGTCAAAAGTGGCTCCAAATGGTTCGTGTAATATTACACACGGTGCTGCTCGCCAGTTTTTTTGAACTTTGGCTGGACACGCTTCCGCGTGTCTTGATAGAAAGGAAGAAATAAATAGTAGTTTATGAAACGGTTGCCTAAAAGGGCTTTTAAAATATTATGAGTGTGTGTTCATACACGAATGTTTACCTACGAGAGTTTCATACATTATTTTATCTAAACAAAAATCTATGAAAATTCTTGAAATTAAACCGAATCTATGTAATATTAGTAACATACTTATTAATATGTTGTCGTCAGCTGTTTTTGATCACGTTTCGATGCTCTTTCAGAATGTCAGATGAAGGAATCCTCTTTCCAGACCAGATCAGACCCTAGCCAAATAAGATTTATCTAAAATTCATAAATTATAAATTCCTAAATTGCTCCATCCGGGAATCGAACCCGGGACCTCCTACGTTTTAAGGCAACAGCGCTCAGCACTGCGCCAACGAGGTCGTCACGTACCATTTCGCCAAGGAGGTTGTTAAATAGTCGCTGTCAACAGGTATCATATTCGTAGGAGTCATATTATATTATAGTTATCAATTTAAATTTCTGCAAGTTTTACCTATTTGCCTAAAGTACGTATTTATAGTACCACTAACTACCTATATAGAGGTCGTTAACTTGCTGCCAATCTTACTTCTTATCTTATTTCTTACTAATAATATTATAAATGCGAAAGTTTGGATGGATGTATGGATGTTACTCAATCACGCCCCAATGGTTGAACGGATCTGGCTGAAATTTGGCACAGAGATAGAAAGTCTGGAATAGCACATAGGCTACTTTTTATCCCGGAAAATTAAAGAGTTCATGCGGAAACCAAAAACCTCAAACCACGTAGACGATGTCGCGGGCATTCGCTAGTGCAGTGCATGTGACGTGCAAATGACGTGATAGATCAGGGGCCTATAACGTACAAAATATTAGTACAGCGACTAGGTACTTTTTATCCCGAAAAATTAAGGAGTTCCCGCGGGAATCAGAAAAACTTAATCAATTGGGTATTTCACTACTATTCAAATAAATTATTTTTTAGTGATGATTCAATAGAGAATCTCCCAAAAGTCGGGATATCCACATCCCCTGTTTGCTAGTTTTAATAAAGTAAAAAAGGGCGTCGAATTGACGTTTGAAAAAAGTTGTTAATTTGACTAGTTGTCAAATACCGCATTGTAATAGTCGGGCAAATGATCAAATTTGGTATAGCGGTAGATTATATCCCGCGGAAGAACGCATGCTACCTTTTTTCCCGAAAAATTGAGGAGGTCCCCCGGTAATTAAAAAACTTAATCTATCTGGACGAAGATGCGGGCAAGATCTAGTTAGTAGGTACATAATATATGTACTAACTAAAATCAAAGAAAATCATTTCCGGGTCTAGGTATGTGCAATTATTTTTTAAAAGGAGTTTTGTCTTTATAGCCGAAGACTTATAGTCTAGGCAATGGGGCGGTCCGTTGTATGGAGACCCCCGCATTAAATCCTCAGTCGATGAAACTTGGTTGGGTTAGTATTAGTATTGAATGATCCAAAGCTTACAAAAAAATATCCATCAAAAAAAACATCCGGAAGTTAGGTATTGATGCCTAAAACTTAATATTTTTTTAAATAATAGTAGGAAGCATATTTACACTCAAAACCGAAATATCAAATGAAATAATCATGCAGAACATCGATATTTAAACCAATTTTATTATCAAATCTAAACTGCGTTTACGCGACAATGTACCTTCCATCTGTAACAAGTGGGTATAGCATAAAAAACCCTACTTCCTGTCTGATTTTTTATGGGATATTTATAATATACATTTAACTAGTGATACTTTATCATACTATAAAGTTTCGTCGCCTGAGGGATTATTGTTGGGGTAAACTAGCTTTATTGCCTCGATTACTAAGAATTTGAAAAATTCCAACTTGATTTTAAAGAATACCTAAATCGACGCGGACAAAGTTGTAGGAAAATCTATTAGTTTTAACAAGTTAGTTAAGATTTAAAAAAAGATAGATATAAAAAACAACTTATAAAACATCTATTCTATATAATATTCATATCCCTCTGCAAAAATTAAAACATACTCGTACTAGCAGATGCCCGCGACTTCGTCCGTGTGTGTGTGGAGTAAGTATTTTAATCCTGAAGAGAAATTTTCTGTAAAAAGTAGCCTACGTAAACCTACGTAAAACTACGTCCTCAACTATACCCATGCAACAAAATCACTTCGATCCGTTTAGCAGCGTATTTGAAGGACAATCAAACACAATTTCGAATTTATTGTATTAGTATAAATTAGCGTGATTAAAAAATGTTTTACAATATCAACAATTAGTTCGATGCCGGTTTTTTTTTAGTTTAAAATTTATCTATTAATGTCGGCTTCAGAACGCGGAAGGACCTGGAAACCCACCGCATTATTATCCCAAGAAAACACCTGCCATTATGTGTTTAATGAGGTCACGACCCTCCCTCAATAACGAGGAATACGACGCAGAGAGAATCGGCTTCAGAAACTAGTATTGAATAAGAATTTTCCTATGTCCAATGTTCCTAGCTAATCACTACAATAATTAAGTACTTTATCATATAAATATTCGACATTTATTATGTATTGTGTTTAGGTGTAGTATTACACAATATTAAAATGCGAACTTTATATAGAGAAGAAAAAATCGAGTACGTACCACTTTAACTCGCGCCATCGTCACAGACGCTACAACTTTTTAAAAAGTTTTTTTAAATCTTTTTTCAGCCGAAGGCATAATCACTTGATTCCGTTCCATATTTTTTTTACGATTATAATATCAATCACAGATTACCTTGGCCGTAACTTCGTTCTAAAACCGGTTCCCCGCTCCAATAATCACCTCCATTGCCACAAGTACAGTCTTATTTTGTGCTCTGTCAAAGTGACGTTGAAAAGCGCGCGAAACGGGCAGAATCCGCGCGTTCTGAATTCGAAAATTAAAAAAAGTGACGATGAAGGAGCTCGTGTCTACCAGCCAGTGTTTGGAGAATGGGAATGGTTCGATCATCGTCGCGAAGACTGGGAAGAAAAATGGAGACAGTAAGTGTTTTTTTTTAATTTATTTTATAAGCAAACGCTTATTTTTTTCAGGCTGTTAGGCCAAGGTCAAAGGATATGAAACATGGACAAGTAAAACTAATATAATTGAAAAGTTGATTTACTTATGATAACTTCCTATGGTTCTCCGATTACGTTATTTTAAAAGAATAGGCTTGGATTAGGATATCCTTTCTTACTTTGGCGGCCATTATTAATTTATGGATGAATGATTCATTTATTATTATTAGTTTTTCATCAATAAAACGAGATTTATGATTTTGTTCTTTAATATTACAATCGAATCAAATACTTATTTACAAACGTTAAAATTAAAACTTTGCAATACATTAAATTACTAAAATCTAAATATTAAACTAACTAAAATTAAATTTAAAACAAATCCATAAATACCTAGCAATAAGTAAAAATAAAACCCTAATCAAAAAGATTAGATAATATGGTACGATGGTATAAAAAACCCCCTGCAAATTTGATGGGTACCTTCGGCCCCTGGGCCAAAGGTACACATCAAATTTGCAGCATTGCCACGCTGAATGGATAACCTTGGGACCAGGTAGGAACCAGAACGTGGGTCGCAACCCACCCAACCCACCCCTCAAACGACGGCCGATCTCTTTTTAAATTTTTTTTGCCCACCCCAGCATCCCATCGTCTCCACCGCCAGTGGCAAAAATAAATATTGGTCCAAGAGTGGTGCATATTTGACCCTCTTCCTATATTACCTATATAAATATACAATATTATCATTATAATATTATTGCTACTATCATTTCAATTTCGAGAAGAGAGGAAGCTTGTAATTTTGACGATACTCACGTTTACACCTAATAATTTCAGAATATATTAAAGAATTGGAGATTAAAAGCACAGTAAACAGATTGTTTACTGTGTTAAAAGTATGTGATAAAATCATAAAAAATAACCTTTGTTATAGTTTATCTCTATGTTTGATAAAAACTTAATATGGAAACTAAAACCTATTTATTCACTTGAAAAAATCTATACTAATATTATAAATTCGAAAGTGTGTCTGTCTGTCTGCTACGCTTTAACGGCCCGGCTTTTCAACCGATTTGGACGTTTGGTATAGAGATCCACGGGGAAGGACATAGGAAATTGAAATTGAATATATTTGTGAGAATATGGGATGATACAAGATGTTTAAACTTAAAATTAGAACCGCATATTCAGTCAGCTAACGCTGACGTACAAATTTCTTCCACTACAGCCCATAAACGTCCCACTGCTGGGCATAGGCCTCCACTCTCATAGGAGAGAGGGAATTCGAGCTTAGACCCACCACGCTGTTCCAATGCGGGTTGGCAGCTTTAACGACTATTATTAAACTACATTCAATGTCACAAATAAAAATTAGAATACAACTTAAAATGAAACGCAAAAAGCATAGACTACTTTTTATCGCGGAATATTAAGCCGGCTTACTACCAAGCAGAATCCTATCCTATCAGAATGAAATGGTTTGGCCATCGTCCACCACGCTGGAAAAATGTGGATTGACAGACTTCACACACCGTTGAGAATATTATGACAAACTCTAGGGCAGGGATGGCGAACCAATGGCAATATTGCGAGCACGACATGATTTTGGAAACATGCAATGCGTTACCAGACACATTTATTCGTTTGAAAAAGCTGGCTCGTGCTTATTTTAACAATATTGTCATCTACCTATGCCTAACATATAACATTAAAGATTCGGTTAGAAACCGTTTGACAGATGAATCCAGTTCAGCAATACACTCTGCTAAAAGTAACATCTTACAACCCTAATATTTGTCATCTTATCTTCAACAACAGACGTCACACTAATTTTACTTTAATTTAAATTACGCGTACAATTGAGACATTGCAAAATGTTTTTTTTTTTTGTAATACATAAAGAGTTTCGAGTTGATAGTATTTATTATAATTATTTCCCAAGTAAAAATTATTTAATGGCACGTCTATGACCTCATTAAACATATCTTTAGAAAAAATGGCACGTTGATACATAAAGGTTCGCCTACCCTGCTTTCGCTTTCTCAAGATATTAGGTACTAACTGATGCCCGCGACTTAGTCCGCGTGGATTTAGGTTTTTTGGATTCCGCGGGAACTTTAATTTTCCGAGACAAAAAGTAGCCTATGCGTTATCTGTAATAGACCACCAAATATCACCAACGGTTGTCTGTAATAGATTAAATTAGCAATAAGACTGCCTTTGCATGATTCTTTGTAGTTTTACCACTCCATTTTTAATTGAATTACTCTAAATTACGTATGTGTGTGCTTTAATAGTTATCTGTTACTGGGCCATTATTTTTATAAGTAAAGATAAATAACTGGAAAACTACATATAGATTAAAATGTTTAGTGTCTATAATTTGACGACCTCCCTGGCGCACTGGTCTTTTAGGTTTCGATCCACGGCAGGGTCAATTCGGGAATTTTTAATTCCTGATTTTACTCTGGTCTGGCTTGGCTTGGCTTGGGAGGCTTCAGTCGTGACTATTTACCACCCTACCGGCAAAGACGTGCCGCCAAGCGATTTTAGCGTGCCGGTACGATGCCGTGTAGAAACCGATTTAGGTGAATGGATTTAATATAACTGCCATACCCCTAACAGCTTAGCCCGCTACTATCATAGACTGCATCATCACTTAGGTACTATAAGGTGAGATTGTAGTCAATGGCTAACTTGTCTATACTTCTCTAGTAATATTATAAACTAAATGATGCCCGCAACTTCGTCCACGTGGATTAAGTTTTTTGATTCCCGCGGGAACTCCTTGATTTTCCGGGATAAAAAGTATCACTGTACCATATTTCATCAAAATCGGTTGAACAGTTGGGCCGTGAAAGCGTAGCGGACAGACAGACAGACACACTTTCGCATTTATAATATTAGTATGGATGCGAAAGTTTCGATGGACGGATGGATGTTTGTTACCCTATCACACCGGAATGGCTGAACGGATCTGGATGAAATTTGGCACAGAGAAAGATAATAGTCTGGCTATATACATAGGTTATTTAATTTTTATCAAGGAGATTAAAGAGTTCCCGCTGGAACCAAAATACCTCAATCAGGTATCAGCAAGTACTGGAGTAAATAAAAGTATAGATCACAGGAAAACTATAGCTTAAAATGTTTAGTGTCTAGATAATTGTGGCTCAAGGTAGTTATCGCGTTTAACTATTGGTAGGACATTCCTTAACAATGGAAGTATGTATCTGATACTTACCTGAGAATTCTACCTAGTTATAAATAATTGATAAGTTTTATCGGACGAGGCCGCAGAATCCAGTTTATTAGATGCTTCGGTAATGTTGGAAAACTATTAGTGAAATAGAAAAGAAAATAATAAATCTCTCATCGAGATAAGTGCTTCGCTGTCCACTTTTTAGGGTTCCGTAGTCAACAAGGAAACCTTATTGACTACGGAAACCTTAACCTTAAACCTTACCTAAAATTGCATATATTTCTTGGTACGTGCCACTATTTTTATTCAGCTGAGTTTAAAACTTGTATCTTAAGCACATAAGCTCAATAAAAGCGCTTAAAACCAGTGAAGAAAAGTAGTTTTTGCTTACTCAGAGCTCAAATGTATGAATTTGGACAACACTTTGGCTTGGCATTTCAATTTCATTGGTTCACGAAACGTTCAGAAATCTGTTTTTTAACCAATGCAATATTTTATTATTATTTATTTTCTTTTAAAAATAACTACTTATTGAATTTTAAATTAATTTGTGTTTTGACTAAACTATCGTTTTCTTAAACTTCTTACGAAATTATAGTTTATTACTCAATTAGTACTCACAATACATTTTACTTTAATGGTTGAAATTACAATCTTAGACACTAAATTCACTCAGTATTTCAAATTTCCAATCATATTTATTTAATTTTGTGGGTACGTGGAGAAAGTGCGTCGCAAATATACTTTAAATTGAAAATTGAAAATTCAAATCATACAGCTGATACGAATAAAAAATTGATTATTTGATAATAATATTAGTGTTAATAAAAATTTATCTATACTATAAACTATAATATCATAAATACGAAAGTTTGGGTGGATGGATGTTTGTTACTCAATCACGCCAGGAGGCTGAGATAATAGCTGTTAATCCGCCTACTCTTTTTCCTGGTACTAATGAAAATATGTCATTTCCATAGACAAGGCCGGGTTTTTCCAACCCGGACATATACCGGATATGCTACAGTTTATCGATTGTCACATCTAGAAAAACCCACCAATGACCTTAAAATAACATAAATCATATGAACTCATTTATTAAGTAGGTATTTTATCTTATATTATATCTTAAATTTTTAGCAAAGTTACTTTTTTTCAACTACAAAGTTAGCCCTTGACGGCGATCTCACCTGATGGAAAGCGGTGATGCAGTCTAAGATGTTAGCGGGCCAACCTGTTAAGGGTATGCCAGTAATTTTAAACCCATAACCCTCTTTTTTCATAGCTCGAAAGGACGGAAAATCCGACACGACCGGATAGAGATCAGGACCGACTGTTTTACGCGCTCTCTGAAGCACATGGGGTGAAACACCGTCTACTTCCAACTCAACTATCTCAACTTAAGTCTTATTTTGTGGTTTAAAATTTAACGACATAGATATTATAATGTGATATGCAGGAACTTTCACAATATACAATTGACGAATTTCTTAATGACAAAGTTATATGGAAGCAATCGACTTTGGGTCCAGCGCCCCACAGGATAGTATAATAACTTACACTGCTGTATTTAATTTATATACCTATTACCTACATATTGTTATATCATGTTTATAAAAAGAGCAACTGCTGAGTTGCTTGCTCTTCTCAGCAGAATTTTCCGAACCGGTGGTAGAGTTTAAGCATGACGTAACATAAGAGGGACCTGTATGTCCTACATGTAATAAATTGAGTTTACTTAGGTACTTAACACCTGAGAATTTAATGTCCCGGCCTGGGAATCGAACCCAGGACCTCGTCACCCGCAGTCTAACATGCTAACCACTAGACAAACGAGGCAGTTTTTTTATCCACTACAAGTTATCTCTTGACTGCGATCTCACCTGATGGTGAGTGATGATACAGTCTAAGACGGTAGCGGGCTAACCTGTTAGAGGCATGACAGTTATATTAGGCCCATACCTCTCTTCGGTTTCTACACGGCATCGTACCGGAACGCTAAATCGCTTGCCGGTAGGGTGGTAACTAGCCAAGGCCAAAACCAGGCCTGACCAGGGAATATTCAGAAATTTTAAATTCTTAAATTGACCCTGCTGGGGATCGAACCCGGGACCAACGCACGTTAAGACAACAGCGCTCAACACTGCGCCACGCAGGTCATCAAATATGACAATTTGTCAATATTCCGAGCTAGTACTGAGAATTTGCTGTCCCGACCGGGGAATCGAACCCAGGACCTCGTCACCCGCAGTCTAACATGCTAGCCACTAGGCAATCGGGGCAAATAACCATACAATAATTCAGAGGTTATGATTCGCAAGTTTCTGCGTAGTTAGGCTTGCACGGTATGGTCTAATTAACATCAAGGCTTGCAGTACGAGAGACAATCGCTAGTTTTCTTAGGTTTTATGAACACTAGATTCTAGGATAGCAATCGATATTTATTTATTAAAATTAGGTGCACTGTACACTTACTGACATCCAATTCCAATTACTTATAAAACATGATAGTGATAACCAGTTACGGTATTTTAAAACTAAAGTTACGAGGGTTCTAAACGCGCCCTGGTCTGGGAAGAGCTCACAACAAACTCAGCCGGGATTTTTTTTAAGTTGAGTTTAGCATTGCTTAACTATGGAATGCCTTGCTGGCTTCCGTTTGCCTTGCCATCTATAATATGTGTGGAGCCTTTAAAAGATGTGGTTTGATTTTTTTAGAACAGTAACCGCCGAGATTTTTTGATAGTTCCATTACTAACGCAATGGATTCAAAACTAGTGGTAGATTCATTTGACGTTTCAAAAGCACTTTTACAAGTTTCATTGAGAAAAAATAAATAGATACCTTCTGGCCAGGCGCCTTAGGCTTCATCGTCACATGTAATTGGTATTGTTGTAATAAAAGTAATTTAAAAAATATAAAATACCTGACCAAGTATGAGTCGCGAAGAATTCCGTACAAGATTTAAATACATGTAAGTCTTTTATCTATTTAAATAAAAGCGAAAGGTCACTGATTTGTCACGATATCTCAGGAACTATAAAGCATACAGACTTGAAATTTGGAAAATAGGTTCCTTCTATGGTATAGACGGCCGCCAAGAAACGGTTTTGAGAAAATTCATCCCTAAAGGGTTGAAATGGGGGTTAGAAGTTTGTATGAAAGTCCTTTGTTTTTGAAGTCAGAGACATGAAAATTGGCAATTAAGTTAATAGCTATAAATAATAAAACCTGTATAAGCAATTTTACGAAAATCTACCCCAATATGAGTGAAATGGGGGTTGGAAGTTTACATAAAAGCTCCCAAGTTTTTGAAGTTAGACACCTGATAATCGGGATTTAGGTTATTAGTTTTAAGTTTTAATAAACTGTATAAACAATTTTATGAAAATCTACCCCACAGAGGGTGAAATGGGGGTTGTAACTCTGTATGAAAGTCCCGTGTTTTTGAAGTTAGATACTTGAAAATCGGCATAAAGGTTATTAGTTTTAATTAATAGGAAATCAGACCGCTAGTCTACTATATTATTAATCAGTCTTTCTTAGACTAATAACGCCAAGACCGATAGTTTCATACAACCGGACCTCCCTAACGCGTAACACTTTATAGCACTATGTGTGCGTGAGCGTCGTGTATTTACGCTCGACGACACGCACACTAGCGTGCGAATAATGTTGCAAGTAAATTGCATTTTCCCCAAAAAGTAGGGAAATTGGATAGGTAAAAGCCAGGTTGTGTTTAGAATTATGAAACGAATGAATAAGTGTCAGATAATCATGTTAGTTGTCTTTTTCATTAGTCATTGATTACTAGGTGATGCCCACAAATACGTCCGCTTGGATTAGGGTTTATTGATTCCTATGGGAACTCGTTTCTTGATTGAAAAATTGCCCGTCCTTTCCCAGGCCCTACCTATCTCTGTACCAAATTTCATCATAATCGGTTAAACACTCCGTGCGCCGTGAAAATGTAGCAAAAAAATAGACGGGCAGACACTTTCGCATTCATAATATTCGTATGTTAAGGTGGCATTCAGATAATGCCCAGTAAGTGTTATAAGTTACCTAAATCTTCACTCAGAATAAGTTTGAGTCTTTGCATTATAACGGCATGGGTTTGGGTAAGTAAAAAATTAAATTAAATCTTGAAATTGTATTAAAATAATAAAAAACTATAAAATAACTCAAAAACTAATACTTAGTAAATAATTTTGATTAATAGGTATTAAAACATTTTATACCTTTCCTTTCATAATTAAACATTCAAAAAATCAAACAAACCTTTTCTCTTTATAATATTAGTTTAGATATAAAGTATCTCCTGAAATTAGAAAGGAATAGTCGAAGAAATTTTTAGTTTATTCCCTTCCCTATTCGAGTAACTTGTTGAAAACTTATTTTCAAATGTATTTATAATCATTAAGAGGTAAACATCTTTTACGAAACATTAACCATCAAAACTAGCATGACTACGAAACCACCTCCATGGGTGTCCTGACATGCACTTGACGAGTTTAATTAAATTGTGAAAATAATTATTCAGTCATAAGTAATTATTCAATCTTTTCGAAGTTTCGTTATAAAAATCTAGAATCTAATCAACAAGAAATCAATTTTGAACAACTACTAATTATAAAATATCGAATTATCACTATCGGTAAACCTTTGCTCTTGCAAGTTCACAAAGATTCTTCGCAAATAATTTTTTTTTCTTTAAGCAACGAACTTTCTGTTGCAATGCCCTAATTTTTTTACTATGCGTAAAAAAAGATCTTTTTAGCTAGTTTTCTCCGAAGCGTATGCTTTCGAGGCGTGTCAAAAAAAGATTCGAGGTCCATGTCGCTCTTTGGAGATATCTGTAAAAAAAATTAAATCAAATTTTTTACTACAGTAGTATGTGGTCACCCTACTAATATTTGGTCACCCTACTAATATTTAGTCACCCTAATAATACATAATTGTATTAATGTGATTTGGGATTAAGGACAAGTAGGTACTTAGACTGCGAAAAATTAAATATGGGGTAAAATATTTCTACCATAGCTAGCAACATTTCATTGTAATGGCGTCTGTTATATTTACAATTCATTATAATGTTTCCAATAATGTTTATGTGAAGAATATAAGATGTTTGAAAGTACTTACCCGTGGAATGGAATCTTTAAATGTTTCTGGTGATGGTGTGATGAGTTGTGGTACCCTATAACTGCACAGTATGTCATTTTTTTAATTAATTGCGCGAGCTCATCGTTCTACAACTCGGTCTGGAACACTAACGCGCCGACAGGCGTACGTAGCCTTTAAAGGCTACTATAAAACGGTTACACTCCGCGCGCGACCACTAACCTTCTATGCGTAATATTTCGATGCAGTCTTTGAAAATTATTTTGTATGTCTACTACCTATTACGGTTCAAGAGATACAGCAAAAAACTTCGGAAAAATTACGTTTCTTGTATTTTTAACTTTTATTATTTAGTGTTCTAGCGGCAATTACAGCTCGCTGACAGACAGACGGACGGACAGATGGACAGCGGTGACTTAGTGTTGTATTAGAATAGGATCCCGTTGGCATCCGTTGGCTACGAAACCCTAAAAAGGATGTTCTTTTTTTCAAATATTAGGTAAATATCAGTTTCTTCTCAGAATGAGAAGGATTTGACCACAGTCCACCACGCTTTACACACCTTTGAGAACATTATGAATAACTCTCAGAAGTGCAGTTTCCTCGCGATGTTTTCCTTCGCCGCTTAAAGCAAGTGGTATTTAATTTCATCTAATTTACAATCCAATAACTATCTCTAGCTAATTTTAATACACTTACTTAGTAGTTCACTATGTTTTTGTTACCTAAACGTAAAATTGGTATCAAAACTTTCATTTCTATCTCTCTGCATCGTATTCTTCATTGCTGAGGGTCGTAACTCCATTCCATTAATTACATAACGGTGGGGATAATAATGCGGTGGGTTCCCACGTCCTTCCGCATACCACTCGACTAAGGGTACTATTTCAACTCTTAGGTTACTAACGATTATTATCAGATGTTAGTGATAATATGAATACGAATGAGAAACGACCACAGGTTTCGGATGATACTTTAATAATGAAACTTAAATATGTATGTATGTATGTATGTATGTATGTATGTATGTATGTATGTATGTATGTATGTATGTATGTATGTATGTATGTATGTATGTATATTCTTTATTGTACACCACAAAATATATAAAAACAGATAACAAACATAAAACTTAAAACGTAGACAATAAGGCGGTCTTATCGCTAACCAGCGATCTCTTCCAGACAACCTTATCGATACGGAGACAATGAACAAGTGGATAGTGGGAGGTGGTGCATAAAAATAAACATAAATACTAATAGATACATAAACTAAACAATATCATTAAATTATAACGAATTAATACACTAATATATATAAAACAAATAAAATAGACATACGTAAGACTAAATATATAATTAAATACACATATAAATATTGGACAAATTAAACATGTCGCTATTGATGAATACAGAGGGACATGTAATGATTTTTCACGTCAATTTTAAACTTATTAAAAGTTTTAGCTCGATGTATTTGCAAGGGTAGTTCATTCCACAAGCTAATGGCCTTGAACATAAATGAATTTTTGAAATATTTTGTACGATATGAAGGGACTGCAAGAACGAGTTTTCCGGCTGACCGAAGAACTCTTTCTGGTCTGTCATCACCAAGATATTTAAAGTTTTCCTTTAAATAACTTGGAGTCATGGGATTGAATAATACACAGTACAGAAGGGAAACAATATGTAGATTGCGGTAAAAGTGAATGGGTAACCACTTGAGCTTTGAACGAAATTCAGAGACACGATCATATTTGCGCAAACCAAATATGAACCTAATAGCTAAATTTTGAATTCGCTCAAGTTTATTAAGCTGGTCCTCAGTTAAATCAAGATAGCTTGCGTCCGCATAATCGAGAATGGAGAGAAGTAGAGATTGTGCTAACATTATTTTAGTAGGAATAGGGAGAAAAGAACGCAGACGCCTTAGAGAACCCATAGCAGCAAAAGTCTTTCTACTAACTTCTTTTAATTGTGTAGACCACGAGAGAGTATTATCAAAGTGGACACCAATATTTTTAACGGTAGTACTGTAAGGTATTATAACGTTATTTAATGTAACAGGCGGAAGGTTATCCCAGTCAACTCTTGATATCATGCTAGAGCCACCAATAATAAATAGTACATAACTAGAGGCTTACACCACACGCCCCAACAAATTGAAAAAAAAGAAAAGGAAACAACCTTTTTTTTACTCTACAAATAATTTTGTTCTATTTTTATGTACATCTTCCTCCTTATTATTACGTATAATTTTTACATTTGGTTCCATATCTTCTATATATAACTAAATATAGACCAGAATATACATCACTAAACTTATTTCCTACTTCATTTTTAACTAATAGTAAATCATTTTTTCTATACATTATTCATTATAAATATTGATCATATTTATATTTTCTAGTCTCTTTAGATAAAATTAAATTTATTCTTGCATCAATTTGCAATTTGTTCTATTTTTATGTACATCTTCCTCCTTATTATTACGTATAATTTTTACATTTGGTTCCATATCTTCTATAACTAAATATGGACCAGAATATACATCACTAAACTTATTTACTACTTCATTTTTAACTAATAGTAATAATTTTTCTATACATTATTGATTATAAATATTGATCATATTTATATTTTCTAGTCTCTTTAGATAAAATTAAATTTATTCTTGCATCACTTTGTGCTTTTTGGAGTCTAAATTTTAATTCTAATGGATAGTCTTCAAAATTGTATAATGGTTCAACTACATGATTTTTTTACATTAGAAGGTATATTACATGGTTTACCGAACACAAGTTCATATGGTAAACTTAGTTGCTGAATGCACTAAGGTATTATATGAAAAACACCAATATGGTAGCCAATAACTCCAATCTCTAGAATTGATGTCGGTTTGAATTCTCAAATATGCATTTAGACTTTTATGTGAGTTTTCGAGTGAACCAATAGATTCATGATGCTATGCACAGGATACAGTATGTTTTATATTTAGCAACTTGCATACCTCGGTCATCGTCTTAGAGACAAATTCCAATCCTCGATCTGTTACTATTTCACATGGTATCCCGTAACGTAGTATGAAATTATCCAGAAAGCACACTATCCTTACTTACTAATGGAAATGCTTCACACTGAAGAGTGAGTATATATGAGTAATTCTAATAATCCTTATCTAAGGGCTCAACTATATCTAAGATCACTTTATCGAAGGCAGACTGCGCAGTAGTAGTTTTAACTATAGGTTGTTTGGTGTGTAACGAATGTTTCTGTTTTTGAAATTTGCTACACTTTTTTACATATTCCGTTATATCTTCCACCATTTTTGGCCAGAAGTAACATTTCTTAATATTATTGAGCATACGCCGTATACCTGCGTGCCCACTTGTAGGTAGTAAATGATAATCATTAAGAATAACTTTTTTATCGACATCGTTGTCTATACTTATTATATTTTTTTTTTTATAGATTAGAGGACTTTCTCCATTATAATTATTTTTACGATATTTGGTTAACCATTCTATATACTTCTTACTTTCATTATTTTTAATTATGAAAAGTTCATCGATCGATATATTTTTACAAATAAAATCCAAATCTCTCACGAAAGCTTCTCGCGTCAAACATGATCAAGAAAATGGGTCTTTAAAAATCTTATACGTGTTTGGTACGTATACGAAATCGTTAAAACGTACGTATTTCATGTTTTTTCGTAGCTTATAATGTAAAAAAATTAATTCAGTACAATTCTTTGGCTTCCCAAGAATTTCAACGACTTTCGGTTGATCAGGCTGATTGTCTTCGTCACTCTTGTCATTCGTCGAGTCGTAAAATTCAAAACTTCTTTATTCATATTTTTTAATACATTTTTAATATCTCGTATTAAAATAATACGAGATAATGCATCTGCAGCTACATTACTCACACCTTTAACATATTCTATTACGTAATCATATTCATCTAGTATTAACCGAAATTTTAATCTACTGGACGGGTTATTGATACTGAATAAATAGATTAAGGGATTGTGATCTGTTTTAATTGTAAATTTTTTGCCAAATAGATACGGTCCATACAATAGCTAAAAGCTCTTTTTCTGTTGTTAGATAGTTTACCTCGGATTTATTTAAAGTATGACTTGCATATGCTATTGGTATATCATTTTTATTACATAACACTGAGCCTATAGCCAATCCAGAAGCATCTGTTCGTAATATAAATTCATTCTCTTCATCAAAATTGGATACTGCAAAATGGGCGGATTGACCAATGATTGCTTAAGTTTAGTAAATAAATTTTCGCACTCTGTACTCCATACAAAACTAACACCTTTTCTACACAGTTTATTCAAAGGTATAATTTATTCAAAAGTATATATTACGCAAAAGCTACAAAACGTCTGACTTCGTCTGCATTTTTTGGAGTTGGATAACATTGCATTACTCGGGTTTTTTTCTGGATCAGGTAAAACACCTTTAGAAGATACGACATGACCTAAATATATGTATGTATGTATGTATACTCTTTATTGTACACCACAAAATATAAAAAAAACAATATATAGTAACGGTTTGGTTAAAAATTTACACTTTTCAGGATTTATTTTTAAATTTACTTTCCTAAACCTCTCAAAAATATCAATTAATTTATTGGTATGAGAATCGAGATTTCTCCCAAAGCATATGACGTCATCAAGATAAACAAGACACTAATCATATTGTAAACCAGACATTGCTACTGTCATCAATCGACTAAAAGCACTGGCTGGATAGGCTGATTTTTAACCCCATCGGGAGTCGTTTCATTTGGTACTGCTTATTAGTAGTAAATGCAGTATATTTCGTACTCTCTGAGCATAATTCTAATTGATAATAACTTTGACTAAGATCCAAATGTGTAAAATATATAGCTCCTGACAAAGAGTCGAGTATCTCTGTTATGTTAGGCAATGGAAATTTGTCATCTTGGAGTCTATCATTCAATTTTCTATAATAAATTACAATTCGCCACTTTTAATTTCCATGACTATCACTTTTCTTCGGAACGAGAAGGACTGGACTAGACCATTCGCTCCTACTCTCCTCTATAATATCGTTATCTAACATTTGTTTGATTTGCCTATCGATTTCATTCTTTTGACTTTTTGGTAGTCTATACGGTTTTATATACGTAGGAGTAGCATTATCTCTCAAATGTATTGATTGTTTATACATGTTTGTAACACCTAATTTATCTCCTGGCAATAAAAATATATCAGAGTAAATTTCTATCGAAAATATATGTGCTAAAACATATATTTTCGATAGAAATTTGCTCTTCTTTGGTAAGATAGCTTGGATTCAAAAAGGAGAAGATTTTTTTCACACGTTCCGCATTAACGTTACTTTTTTCAAACGAACACAAGGAATATTCATTCAAACTGATTATATCAGGAACAAAATAACTTAGTTTCACTTCTTCCTCTCTAGTATTTAAAATTTTTAGTGGAATTTTACCACCAACAGGACTAATCAAAACAGACGCCAAAAATACTCCATCACTCAACTGCTTAGGCAAAATCACATACTCATTTTTTAAGTTCGTAATATAGTTCGTTCATAAAATACGTAAATTCACACCTAGGCGGTATTGTTATATAACTATCATAACCTGGTTGTCCCATGTGTAAAGGTATCTCAATGGGTGTACCTTGCTGAAGAGTCAAAATGTTTTTTTCAAAGTCTAGTAAACAATTAAATTTACTTAAGAAATCCTGTCCTAGTATACCATCTGTTCTACAAGAAAAGATTTTCAAAACATAAAATTTATGTTCAAAATAAAAGTCATTATAATTTAATTTTAAACGAACAAATCTATCGCAAAATATATGTCCTCCCATACCGTTTATTCGAATAGGCTCTATATGGAAAGGAATGTTCCATTTGTCTAATAACTCTAGTCGTATTACAGATAATGACGCACCGGTGTCAGTTAGCCAACTTAGCTGGCTATCAAAAACATTCATAAAAATTGAACTGAAGACCATAAATGGCAATCAAAGCATACGGTGTCGAACTTGCGTGCCACAATAACTGCTCCGTGGAAGCAGAGTTCCCAGCACCATTCTGAGCAATTATAATTTCTTACTCCTTCTTGCTGCTTGTCCATGATTATTGCTTCAAATTTATGAAAGGTTTTCGCCGCAGCACAAATCTCACAAGTATCGAATTATAATATACAATTGCCATCATTATAACATATCTTCTCTAGCACTCGATGTAACTCATTGTTTGTGTTAAACTTTCCTTCTACGGCCGGTCATTGCCTTAAATAGTACATAACTAGAGGCTTACACCACAAACGGGACCGACGGCTTAACGTGCTCTCCGAGGCACGGGGGTGAATCAATGCCAACTTCCTTACTTCGGGCTAGTACCACACAATAGGTAATATAACTATTACCTATTATGTGATCTATTTCTGCCAGAAAACCCAACACTTAATTAAGGCATGGAAAAAACGAAAAGCTCAATGCAGACTTCCAAATTCGGTCACCCATCCAGATATCGACTTAGGTCAACGTTGCTTAACAATTACAATCGAATGATATGCGTTGTCGCAACTAGGCCACTCGTTCCTCAAATTTTCATTTAATGCTTAAAAAACAATAGAGATGCAACTATCTCTCAGACTATGCTTTATTGAAAAGCGCTTGTTGTGACAAAGGCTACTCTTTGATCACCGACTCATGATTTATTTACCACTAACTGCGACCCTGGCTTCACTCGGACAGACAAATCAAAGTCAAAGTAAAAAAAAAGTCAAAGTCAAAAAAGTTATTCTTTGGTAATCAGGAAAATAATATGTCGTAAGTATCCGCTAAGGAAGGGTTTTGAAATTTTTAATCTGGGAGGCTTCGGCCATGACTCGTTAACACCCTACCGGCAAAGACGTACCGCCAAGTGATTAAGTGTTCCGGTACGATGCTGTGTAGAAACCGATAAGGCGTATGGGTTTAATAATATAACTGCCGAACCCGTTAACTACAGTTAGCCCGCTGCCATCCTAGACTGCATCATCTCTGACCATCAGGTGAGATCGCCGTCAAGGGCTAACTTGTAGTGCAATAAAAATAAATTAAAAACTTCTGCCCTTATGGGGGTTCAAAAAGGTTTGAATTTTTTTGTAAAGCTAAATATATTTAATTTTTAATCAAACTTAATGTAGCGAAGCCGCGGGTTCAAGCTAGTAAAATGTAAAGGTAATCCCGTGTATTCTCTTCTTCTGTCTCCAAAGGTTGTCTGGAAGAGATCGCTTTAGGCAATAAGACCGCCTTAGCGTACTGTATAGTCCTATTCGTAGTCTCAATGTCTTCTTTAATTCCGTGTACTTGTGTCCAATATTAAAAGAAATAAATAAATGGTACAAGATAACTAAAGTACTAAATTGTAAAGTAAGTAGAATCTATACTTTATACTATTAATATTATAAATGCGAAAGTTTAGATGGATGTATGGATGTATGGATGTGTGGATGTGTGGTTGTATGGATGTATAGATGTTTGTTACTCAATCACGCCCTGAACAGATCTGGCTAAAATTTGGCACAGAGATAGATTATAGCCTGGAATAGCACATAGGCTACTTTTTATCCCGGAAAATTAAGGAGTTCCCGCGGGAACCAAAAAACCTCGATCCACGCAGACGAAGTCGCGGGAATTAGCTAGTATTAGTGATTGAGATATAAATAGATTCCAATTCCGGATGTTAACGTTATACTTTGTATGCGAGAGGTCAACTAAATTGAATTACGCTTATTAAGAGACACATGAACTTGACTGCTGACATGCCTTTACTTGCTCGCAAGTTTTTCTTGCGCAATTTAACGCAGGTACGTAGCTTGTACGTACGGGGGGTTATTAATGTCCTCTCGAACGAATTTCGGCCTCCGCAGCTTATTTACATTAGCCATCTACGCGGTAGATAATAATATAGTGCACAAGTGTGTGCTCATACACAGGTGCACTCACTGTTCCTTTACTCTCAAAGCCCGATATGACAGAAAATCTGTCACGACCGGAGAGACCGGTGGGCGCTGGACCGATGGCTTATCGTGCTCTCCGAATTACGGGGCTGAAACACCGCCAACGTTCTACAGGCTAGTACTGAGAATTTCTTGTCAGAAAAACACAATACTTGATATGAACTATTACCCGGGACCTAGTCGGTCGCAGTCAAACATGCTGATAGGCCTCTTACACTGCAATTTTTACAGGGCCCTGTGTTTTGACAGGGCCTTGGGGGAAGGGTGGGCGTGGCCGCTAGTTATAGCGTCGCTTATTACACAGCAAGACCAATATAGGGACCCTTTCTCCCTAAATCTTACTACACTACACTGATTGAAGTGTAAGGGGCCCTGTGAAAAGTGCAGTCTAATAGGCCTATAACCACTAGAGTTCACTAGACCAGTTCGAGGCAGTTCTGTGGGGGGTTAGAACGATACCAAGTACGTGACAAGAGTAGATTTATTCACTGTAAATAATGTACCATGAAAGAGATAGCAACACAAAGTTTAAAAAGTGTCCCTTTTCTGACTACGGGAATAATATAATAAAATATTGATTTTCTCATAGGAAGCTTCGCTTGTGTGAATTATGTAGCCTTGCCCGTATTTGAGAACATCTGGCTACAGCCCTGTTTGTTTATAATGGTAAGTAATGTGTTGCTGTTGTATGATGTAACAGTAATTAGATATTGCAATTTGCATGACAATCATATCCGGTAGTTAGCGATGATTTCGCATTTAGAGTTGGCGTTGGGAAATGGGATACTATGCACAAAATAAATAATAATACGACTATACTTAATACCAGCTTATAATAATGTCCTCCCGACCGAATTTCGGCCACGGCGGCCAATATCCAGAGAGATTAGCCATCTGCGCGGAAGATATTATAGTGCACAAGTGTGTGCGCAAACACAGGTGCACTCTCTGTTCCTTTCCTATCGTAGCCCGATGGGAATCCGACACGACCGGAGAGAGATCAGGTGCAGGAATGACGGCTTTACGTGCTCTCCTAGGCACGGGGGTGAAACACCGCCAACTTTCTAACTCCAGGCTAGAATTAAGAATTTCTTGCCAGAAAAACCCAATTACTTTATATGGCTCGACCCCGGACTGGAACGCGGGACCTCGTCGGTCGCAGTCGAACATGCTAACCACTAAACCAACGAGACAGTCAAGCTTATAATAAACAAGCCACCACCACCACTACAGTCCATTAACGTCCCGCTGCTGGGCACAGGCCTCCACTCTCATAGGACATTACTCTCATGTGAATTAGAGCTTAGACCCACCACGCTGCTCCAATGCGGGCTGGCGGGCTTTAACGACCATTATCATGTTAGTGATAATAACCGGGACCGACGGCTTAACATGCTCTCCAAGGCACGGGCGTGAAACACCGCCAACTTCAAGTAACCTTTCAGGGGCATGACAGTTATATTAAACCCATACCCCTAATCGGTTTTTACACGGCATCGTATCGGAACGCTAAACCTTTTTGCCGGTACCTAGGTTGGATATAGATTGCGACAAAATCTAACGGGGTCTTAAAAATTCTTAACCCAAGTGGTTCTCTTGCAAAAATTACTGCATATTATATTACATTATAAACAGTATTTAAAGATCGTAATCACATTAAAAACAATAATCTTCCGGTTTTAAATATCGTGCAAGGTTGCTACACTAAGGTCGCAATTTTCGAAAATTAATAAAAATACATTTGGCTGTGACATTCGGCCTTTTCGGTTTTGGCGAAAGAGACCGTAATTTTATCTTTGTCTTTATATTATCTGAAACTGACTGACTGACTGACTGACATATCAAAGTAGATATCCACAGGCCAACCTTACTGGTTTTACCAAACTAGCTTTTGACGACCTCCCTAGCGCAGCGTTGAGCGCCGTTGTTATAACGTGGGAGGTCCCAGATTGGATCCCCGGCAGAGTCAATTTGGGATATATTATAATTTCTGAATTTTCTCTGGTCTGACCTGGTGGGAGGCTTCGGCCGTGGCTAGTTACCACCCTACCAGCAAAGACGTGCCGCCAAGCGATTTAGCGTTCTGGTACGATGTAGTGTAGAAACCGATTAGGGGTATGGGTTTAATAGGTATAACTGCCATACCCCCAACAGGTTAGCCCGCTTCCATCTTAGACTGCATCATCACTTACCATCAGGTCGATCGCGTCAAGGGTCTAACTTCTCGAACTCGATCACGCCAGAACGGCTGAACAGATCAGGATAAAATTCGCAAAGAGATATATTATAGCCTGGAATAGCACATATACTACTTTTTATCCCTTAATATTAAAGATTTCCCGCGTGAAGCCTCGGGCTTTAGCTAGTTTTAAATTTAATCAGGCAGATCTGCGGTATAGGTATAGTATTCGCTAAGCTTGCAAATAAAAGTCGCATAGTGCGGCTTAAACGTGAGTGGGGGTGTAATTTCATCCCCCACTTCTAGGTTTCAAGAACCCTTACAGTACTTTACGGGATTTGAACTTTATTTAAACGGCTTTATTTGTTATTTATTCGATTTGCTATGGAATATCATCTAGCTTTCCCATAAAGAATTATTAGTTCTTTCTTTTTTGCGTGAATCATAAAACAACTTTATTAAATAACTAGCTGATGCCCGTGACTTCTTCCGCGGGGAGTGAGGGTTTTTTGGTTCCCGCGGGAACTCTTTAATTTTCCGAGATAAAAAGTAGCCTATGTGTTATTCCAGAATATAATATATTATCTCTGTGCCAAATTTCATCCATATCCTTTCAGCGGTTCTGGCGTGATTGAGTAATAAACAACCATCCATCCATCCTTCCGAACTCTCGCATTAATAATATGTATTATTATAGATTTAAGTTTTCTTTGGCTTAATGAAAGAAATTTATTTAAAACTTCCTTTCATAAGGTAACTGCTATGGTCGATAGCATTAGTAGGTAGTTACTGCAATAAGCAAGTAAGTATAGATAATCTTAAACTGCATCGTCACTTACCATCACGTGAAATCACAGTCATGCGCAAGCATAAATACCTGCTAAAATGACGTCACAATTCAGTACCTATATGGTTTGCGATTTGTCACATCAAAGAAACGGGGATTTTCTCGTTGACGGTAACTAAATACGAAGAAAAAATAATTTTCCTATTTCCAACGACCTCAATTTACATATGCCATGTCAAACAAAGAATGTGGACCTATTTTAATAACGCCATCTAGTCTTGAATTGATTCGTCGTCGTCGATCCGTTGCTCTGTTGCGGCGTGATTGAAGGACAGATCCTTCAGTCACGCCGCAACAGAGCAACGGATCGACGTGATTTTTTGCATGGAGATTGTTGAGGACCTGTAGAGTGACGTAGGTTACTTTTATCACGGAATAGGTAATAGCTTTCATCCCGAAAAATTAAAAAAAGCTTGAACCTACACGATTTCGCGGGCATCATCTATTTAGTAGTAAGGCAGATTTTTAACAATATGCATAGCACATAGGTACATGCTGTGGTATATAAGGTATCCCACCCGTGCGAAGCCGGGGTGGGTCAACTAGTAGCTTAGTAAAAACTAGTTCTATACCGTTTTTGGTAATACATTAGGTAAACCGAACCGGTTTCACACAGGTGAAACTGGTTATCTATTTAATAATTTATCAAATAAAAACCAAAAGGGTGATTCGTAAAACTTAAAAATATACTTTTAAGAACACTCATTTGAAAACGTCATATTTTACGTCAACGCCGCTATTCAAACAGCCATAAATAGTGACGTCACGTCATTAGCGTACGAAAAACTGCAAGGCTTTGTCACTGTACACGAAGCGGGGATTTTCGGCGATTCGACGAAGTCCGAGTTTAGATACTTGTTTTTGCAATGTTATTAACTTCTCTTTGCGTCGTATTCCTCATTACTGAGGGTCGTGACCCCTTTCCATTAAACACATGTAGGAGTTTTCTAGGGATAATAATGCGGTGGGTTCCCACGTCCTTCCGCATACGACTCAACTAAGAGTATTAAACTCTTAGGTTTTTGTAACGATTATTATCAGATGTTAGTGATAATAACCGGGACCAACGGCTTAATGTGCTTAGTACCTAAAGCTTTCTTTGTCCTCTTAAAAATATACCATAGGGTTTAACCCAAGAATTTACCTGTACGTTTAAGTATGGGGGTTTAAGTTTCACCAGTGACAATTGACAATCAACTTATTTGAAACGCATAGTATCTAAGGCTTTCTTTGTCCTCTTAAAAATATACCATAGGGTTTAACCCAAGAGTTTACCTGTACGTTTAAGTATGGGGGTTTTCCTAGGGTTTAATCCAGTACCCAGGTAAACCCCAGTATGCCTAGGTCTAGTTTTTAACACTAGCTGTTTAACTGATAAAGCCTGTGACGTAAAAGTGTTGTAAGAGTCATTGACCCTGCCGCGATTGCTTAGTGGTAAAACGTGCATTTTAATGCTGACCATTGACAACAAGTCGTTTGACGTAAGTCGCGAAATAAATAAATAAAAAATTGACATAATTTATGTTATATTTTAAAAAAAACCGCGATACTAAACCACGAAAATCGTTCGTGGTAAGTATTTTTTTTGGCGTAAGTCATTTGACTAAAGTCAAGCGAATTAAAACAAATTGACTTATCGTCAATAGCGACGACCTCCGTGGCGCAGTGTTGAGCACTGTCTTAACGTGCGGAGGTCCGGGATTCGATTCCCGGCAGGGTCAATTTTGGGAATTTATAATTTCTGAATTTTCTCTGGTCTGGCCTGGTGGGAGGCTTCGGCCGTGGCTAGTTACCACCCTACCGACAAAGACGTGCCGCCAAGCGATTTAGCGTTCCGGTACGATGTCGTGTAGAAACCGAATAGGAGTTTAATTCACTGCCATGCCCCTACCAGGTTAACCCGCTACCATCTTAGACTGCATCATCACTTACCATCAGGTGAGATCGCAGTCAAGGGCTAACTTGTAGTGGATAAAAAAAAGCGAATAAATGGATCGAATAACGTATCACAGGTTTGATAGCAATATATAAATGTGAAAGTTTTCTGTCTCTAATATTTTAAAGGTCTAGCCCCACTACAGATGCACGGAGCGGCAAATATTCTTTGTATGACTTTGTATGGGGCTGGGCCCAAGATTCACAGATATCTATGTAACCAATTTAAATGTGGTACAGAGTCAGGTTGCATCCCGTGAACGGACAATTATATGATTGACTAACTAACTCAATTTCGTCCTCGTGGATTGAAGTTTAACGGTTACGGAACTCTTTAATTTTCCGGGATGAAAAGCCTATGAGTTATTCCAGACTATAATCTATCTCTGTGCCAGTGCCATCCAGATCCGTTCCGCCGTTGGGGCGTGATTGAGTAACAAATATACATCCATACATCCATCCATCCAAACTTTCGCATTTATAATATTAGTACCTATAGATTGATTCAAAGAGTTCCCAAACAGCTTTCTGGATTCTTGAACCTTACACATCTCTTATACCTTGATACAAATTCAAGGTAGGAATTCAAACTTATCTGACCCGGTGAGCAAAATTGGAACTAATCTTTATGCCTGTTTAGTTTAGATTTTTATTTTATTTTTAATATAGTTACTAGCGACATTGTCATAGATAGATAGGTAAGTTTGTGGGATTAATCGAAATATAAAATAATACCCTACTAAGTTTCATATAAAAAATAATTTCGAGAAAATTCCCAAACTACTCTAAACTTTAAACAAAATGATCAAAAGTTTTGATCCCTATAAAACATTTTAATTAACGAACTACTATTACAAATAACGAAACTTGTGCCTACCAAAGAAACCCGTTAAAATCTTCCATGTTCCCGAAAACACCCGCCAAATCCAACAGGTTCCGAAACGTGACGTCGCTATATCGATTTTTCCAGTTTCCACACAAGCGCGGTTGCATAAAATCATCTGTTGATCGAACGAAACACCAGTCAGCCATAAGACGTGTGAGACGCGGCCACGCGTTTTCGAACGACATCCTTAATTTTTTTTGTTTATTACATTCCGTATAATCTGTGCTTCGTGTTGACAGGAATACATTTCGTAAGTAAATAAAATAAGTGTTCGATTTTCAAATGCGGATTGCGCGCGGTTTATCCATTACATGTGACAGTGCTGTTTTTTTTAAATTACAATCAAAGAGTTAGAATAAAACCTCTTTGGTAAAATTATTAAAGAGTTTTGAATGAAAACAATAGTGTTCTATTTTCAAGTGCAAATTAGTCGCGGTTTTTTGCGTGTCCTAGGTACCTACAGTTATTTTTTTTCTTCTCTAGTCTGATACAAAAAAGGTTAATTATCTACCAAAGAGGTTTTATTTATAAACATATACTGATATAGAAGGGAGATTATTAATCTGCGATCATCGCAATTAAAATTTACTCTGTTTTAAAAAAAAAATTATCATAGAGACAGTTTTTAGTTTTTACAGTATTAAATTAAAATGTGGAATAATTCTTTAGTTCCAAACTAAAATGACAAGTATGAATGTATTACTATCCCTTTCACAAAATTCTTTACGAATAAAGATGGCACTAGATTTAAGGCTGTCGATTTAGTTTCGTCTAGATTATTAATAAACAGCCAATATTATAATTGCGATTACTGCATAGATCAATTAAATTAATCTTTGACAATTATCTTCTTTAATGTTCTTGCCATATTGAAAACAATGCTAATTACATGATTATGTAATTAAAGCGTTCTATTTTTAAGTGCGGATTGCGTGCGGTTTTTTTTGAGTCAGGAATTTTTTTTATTTTCACAGAACATCAACCAAAATCATATTATTATTCCGACCACTTTACACAAAATATTGATTACTATGGCAAGGTAAATAGGGTAATAAAAAACTGACCCATAATCGTAGTTTTAGAACGTATCGAGAGCAAACATAAATGCCAAAGATTAAAAATTAAAGATTATTTAAGTAATCATATATAATTGAAGAATTATTTTTTTATTAATTAATAAAATAAAAGTCAACCGTCAAGTCGAGAGCGATTTTGTTGATAAAATCACAAACAAATATTAAACCTTGAAAAGTGACATGAATTGATTCCTCAATGTCAATGTCAATATACCTAGGCTTTTTTGTGACTGCTTCCGTTTCCTGTGTTGACCCAATGATTTTTTTAATAGTTTTCTCCATTAAAAGTTAATGTTTTTATGATAGAATATATACTTAATTATTTATTGTTAAATTAAATATTTCTTGATGTAATGATGAAAACTATTTATTATCAATTAGCTTAATATACATAGACGGACAGGCAGTAGAGTGTCATTTTAGTTTTTCCCTCTGGGTACGGAACCCTTAAATCTGGTCAAGTGCGAGTCAGAACAAGCAAAGGTACTATGCAAAGGTTCTTTGATGGTAATTTTTTCATAAACTGTAGTTTTATCCAAAAACGGTTTAAAAGCCTCATTACGATTTTAATGACGACCTCCCTGGCGCAGTGTTGAGCGCTGTTGCCTTAACGTGGGAGGTCCCGGGTTCGATTTACGGCAGGGTCAATTTGAAAATTTATTATTTCAGAATTTTCTCTGATCTGGTCTGGTGGGAGGTTTCGGGCGTGGCTAGTTACCACACTACCAGCTAAGGCGTACTGCCAAGCGAATTAGTGTTTCGGTACGATGCCGCGTAGACACCGACTAAGGGTAAGGGTTTAATAACCCCTAACACGTTAGCCCGTTACCATCTTAGACTGCATCATCACTTACCATCAGGTGAGACCGCAGTCAAGGGCTTATTGGTTATTATTTAACTTAAACTTAGTGAGATCTTAGGTTCACTGATAAATAGGTCTAATACACTTTAGTTAGAGCGTCGCTTATTACACAGCAATAAAGACCAATTTATGGACCCTTTTTCCCTAAATCTTATTACACTACACACTGAATCAGTGTAAGGGTCCCTGTGAAAAGTGCAGTGGAACAGGCCTATAACTCATCAACGCCCAGCACAAACCCTTTACCTAAAAACCGACCAAGTGCGTATCGAGCCACGCGCAGAGCAGGGTACCGTACGTGCCAGTCACAATATGCGGACATTTTATACGTCGGTCAACTGCAACCCGTAAATTTTTGTAAAATTAATAATATACTATTTAATTATAGTAAAATAAATAATATTTAATTAAAGTATTTAGTGTTATGTAAGTTTATTATATTGTAATAGTTGTTGGTGGTTATAATTTTTCTGGTTGTTATAATTTTTCTTTTGGAAATTTACACGTGCGCACCACCATATCATTAAGCAACCACTCACCATTCTTATACGTTGCCTGGAAGAGATCACTTGTAGTGATTAAGCCGCCTTTACACCGTAACAAGTTGTAAATTTTGTCACGATTCGTGTGTTCTGGTATTTGTTTCTGTTTAATAGAGTGCTTTTACTTGCTTACTTGTAAAGTCTACTTAGCCGATTTTGATGAAGTTTTCCTTTTAAATTCGTTAGATATACTACTTCCTTGATTTTTTTCATATTTCCAAGAACAACCGTTTAGCTGGACTATAAACAATAATTAGCACTTTAATATTAATATTTCGCGTACGGATATTTAAATCGAAAAATGGTTTTCCCACACCCACAATGTTTTTCAACGACCCTTTCAATTGGTCCCTTGTAGTAGTTAAAAAAAATGACACCCCACACCATAGGATGGACGAGAAAAAAAAATCATTCCCATTGTATGTGTAGGTAGCGCGGTACACTAGTTATATTACTAATAGTCTTTGAGCTAAGCCGCGGAAGGACGGACATGGCGACACTATAAGGGTTCCTTGTTGACTACAGAACCCTAAACAGCTGAAAACACAGATTTTGTAGTGTTTCCTGCCACAGATACCTCAGGAACCTTCAAGGCAAGAGTGAATAGGCATCTTCTAGGCAAGTTCGTTCCAACCTAGGGCTCAACATTGCTATGCATTAAGCATGATTGTCGTCAAGCGCAGGCCTATCTCGCAATTATAAAATTGTCATTCATAGGGACTGCCGATAGAAGTGAAAACGAATATGAAGTGATAACGAATTTAAATAATTAAAATATAAACCTTAAAACTTAGGCATTAAAGTTTAATTACGAATGTAGTATATTTGTATTTAAGGCGTGTTGTCTTAGTAACAACGCGAGCATGTCGCTATTCGCGAGCATGTCGGTGACGCGAATCCACAAGTTTACCCCCTACCAAAAAGTGCGCAACGCGGCTAAAGAAGTTTTCATTTCAAAAAACAGAGCTAGCATAATGTAGACAAGGAAATAAGACCGGATTTTTCTAAAAGAAAGTGCCCAAATTTCCCAAAGAATGTCATTATGTTATTCATTATTTTGTCACGCGGTCAAAGCATTACAGAGATATATAAACAAGTTATAAAACGGTTAATACTTAATTCATTAAACTTCTAACTACGAGGCGACCTTCTAGCAAAAGTGAATGTACGTCCTTTACCTTACCGCGGTACAGTCGGGTTCGGAGATAGGAATCTATTCTAATCCTACTAATGAATTCATTACTATACCTAGTACTTCTATACTTATCCATACTAATATTATGAATGCGAAAGTGTGCCTGTCTACGTTTTCACGATCCATCTGTTCAACTGATTTTGATGAAATTTGGTATAGGGATAGTTTGTATCCCGGGGAAGGACATAGGCTAGGTTTTTATCCCAGAAAATTTAAGAGTTCCCGCGGAAATCAAAAACCTTAATCCATGACGAAGTCGCGGGCATCATCTTATCTACTATATTATAAATGCGAATGTTTGGATGGATGGATGTATGGATGTTGGTTACTCAATCACGCCAGAACGACTGAACGGATCTGGAAAATTTGGCACAGAGATAGATTATAGTCTGGAATAACACATGGCTACTTCTATCCCGGAAAATTAAAGAGTTCCTGCGGGAATCAAAAACCTTGATCCTCGCGGACGAAGTCGCGGGCATCATCTAGTAATTCATATACCTAGTACTAGACCCTTCCCGCAACTTCGTACGGATTCACAATTTTTAAAATCCCATGGGAAATCTTTGCTTTTCCGGGACAAAAAGCAGCCTTCAAATTTGTCAATGCTCGTAAAAGTGTAGCAGACAGACAGAATAACACACTTTCGCATTTATAATTATTTTATGCGTGTTTAATCTATGATTTTACGATCTCAATAATTTGGAGTAAGGACAGGTATAAGAATTTAACCTTTAAGCAACTGCGAGTAATTTATATAATATATATTTACTTAAAGTTACAATATATTATGAAATTTACAAATCCGTGCAAAAACTAGAATGTCTATTTAGTAAAAATTTTAAAATATAATGACATAATATATGTATATCAAAATATTCAGCCAATAAGTTCAGAGAAGAATTTACTTAATTTAAAAATAAATCATAGTTAAAATTAATCTAAATCCTAAATATAATTCTTTCAAAAAAAAAGTCGAACCATTTTACTTTTTTTTTAATCAAGTTAGCCCTTGACTGCGATCACACCTGATGGCAAGTGATGATGCAGTCTAAGATGGTATCGGGCTAACCTTTAAAGGTATGGCAGTTATATTAAACCCATACCCCTAATAGGTTTCTACACGGCATCGTCCGGAACGCTAAATCGCTTGGCGGCACGTTTTTGCCGTAACTAGCCATGGCCGAAGCCACCCACCAGGCCAGACCAGAGAAAATTCAGAAATTATAAATTTCCAAATTGACTCTGCCGGGGATCGAACCCGGGACCTCCCGCGTTAAGACAACAGCGCTCAACAATGCGCCAGGGAGGTCGTCAAAAACTTGGTGTTCATAATCGTCCATGCGTGGTATTATGATATGGCACTTTGCGAATTGCAACCTCAAACACGTGTTTAAGGACAAACTAACAAAAAAACCTACTTAGAAACTGCATTCGGAGCATTAATCCAATTTAAAAGATAAAGACAACATGAAACCCGGCTACTTGTGTGTCTCTTAAATATCATTTAACAATCGCATAAAAATTATAATATTACTCCCGATTCATATATATAATTATTCACATATATGATTCCTGCGGGTACTCTTTAATTTTCCGGGATAAAAAGCCCATATCCTTACATGCCCCGGGATAAAATCTATCCCTGTACCAAATCCCTGTGTCTGCTACGCTTTCACGGCCCATCTGTTCAACCGATTTTGATGAAATTTGGCACAGGAAAAAGTTGTATTCCGGAAAATTAAAGAGTTTCTGCGAGATTCAAAAACCCTTAATCCGTGCGGACGAAGTAGTGGGCATCAGCTAGTTTGTAATATTAGTACCTATGTGTTATGTGCCTCCTAAGTGTAAATGTCATAAATAATAACATGGGAACATAATATAAATTCAATTACTATTATATTATAGTGTCATCATTATTAACCGTCTATCTTTTTGTATGGCCGTAGTCGGGACATAGGTATTTCCATGGAAACTCAGATTTTACTACGAATAATAAACCTAGGTACTCCAGTGGAGTCATTAATTAGTCATAATATGAGTTGATTGTAGTTATTATTTAAATATTGTCTTACATTAATAGATATATACTTACTTAATATATTATTATTAATAGAATATATAATAACTTTATTCATTTACCTAATATTAAAGTAATAATTTAATTATTTATTTAATTAATTATTATCGGTAAATGTACAAAATATATAATTGTATACATTTACATATTGAATAAATACATATTTTTATATACTATTAAAAGTTTTGGCATTATTTGAAAAAAAAAACAGGTATTGTACAACCAAATTTTCCACTTTTGTTTTATAAAAGTTTAATCAAAGTTTCACAAGACTTGTTACTTTTTTTTTACAATAGCACGGTTTTGGCTTCTATTGCCCGTATTTGGCGCGATAAGATTGGAACGCGTTCGGAATTTGAAATTTATATTTGAATTCTGAACTAGATATGTTAACTATTTGGTCTGTAACAGTATGATGGTCTACTTTATTTGGATCACTTTCTATTTTAATAAAAATGTATTTATTTAACTTTACAAAAACCTATTAACATAATGTTTTCTCTACAAAACTAAACTGAGTTATGTAAATTTAAAAAAAACATAGTACGTACACGTAATAAACAAAATACCCTAAATTCAGAGATGCACGTAATAAACAAAATACCCTAAATTCAGAGATGATGCCCGCGACTTCGTCCGCGAGGACTAAGATTTTTCGATTCCCCCGGGAACTCTGGGATAAAAAGTAGCCTATGTCCTTTCCCGGGATACCACCTATTCTTGTACATTTCGAAACACTTAACGATTCAAAAGCACTTGTAAAAGGTAATTTGAATAAAAAACATTTGAATTTTGAATTTTATGCCTAATTTCATCGAAATCGATCGATTGAACAGATGGGCCGTGAAAGCGTAGCAGGCAGACAGACACTCTTTCGCATTTATAATATTAGTATGGATTCTAGGAAAAATAAATAGGATAGATGCCTTAGCAACTACAATACCCTCAAAAATGTATAAAGTATAGGCACCCTAAATCCATCATTCATTTTTGAAGTGAAACTTCTTTAGCATCGTTGTGATTTGAAAATTCGATGAAAAGAAAAAGCGACACTAAAAAGAGACTAACATATTAATTCTAGGATTTAACCTACGAGAGAATGAGATAGAATACATTATACAAGTTATATTTATCTTATACTCTCGTAGGCTACTTTTCTGAAGTTTCACTTTTGTGTGAATTGCACACACACTTTGTTTTTACTACTATGGACTCTCTCTCTTCTTATCTCTTATCAATCCATTGTCGGCTCACTACTGAAAAGCCGTCTCCTCTCGGGATGAGAAGGGTTTGGCCTTAGTCCACCACGCTAGCCAAGCGCAGATTAGCAGGCTTCACGCACCTTCAAGAACATTATAAAGAACTCTCGGGCATGCAGGTTTCGATACGATGTTTTCCTTCACCGTTTAAAGGAAGAGACAATTAGTTTGTTAAAACGCACATAACTTCGAAAAAATGAAGGTGGTTCCCGGGGACCGAACCCACGAGCCCGTACCGAAGATCGGGTGTCTTAACCACTAGGCTATATCAGCGCTTCGTATGAGTATGAGGAATGAATTTAATAAATTGATCCAACCGGTTTTTGAATTCGGGATCGTTCGTTATTGACTCGGACCAACACTATAATTATACTCCTAATTGGATATTTTTGACAACATCATAATTATTATAATCCTAATTGGATATTTTGGACAATTACATACTGACATAATTATTATTTAATCGACCAAGATTTCTTTTTCCGAGATCGAAATATTTCCATGGGCCAATTATTTCAATCAATTTCGTTAATTGGAGTAACTTATGGAAATTATTACTTGAGATGTACTTCGAGAGGTTATAAGCATTTTTCGTTATGTTTATTGAATCTATACTAATATTATAAATGCGAAAGTTTGGATGGATGGATGTTCGTTACTCATTCAGGTCAAAATGGCTGAACGGATCTGGATGAAAGGATTATATTCTGGAATAACATAAAGGCTACTTTAATCTCGGAAAATTAAAGAGTTTCCGCGGGAAACAAAAAACTCAATCCACGAGAACGAAGTCGCGGGCTTGCTAGAAAATAAATATTAGATAGTGAACGCGACTAATCCTGCGTTTATTTAGGTTTTTAAAAATACCCCTGGGAAATATGATATGATACGCCCATGTCCATCTCGGTTATTCAAGCTGTCACTGTACAAAATTTTATCAAAATTTGTTAAGTAAATGGGCTGTAAAATGTCTGTACACCGAGAGAAAGGCACATATTCGCATTTATAATATAAATATGGAAGCAAATATATAAATAAAAAAAATAATAATACAGCAATTGTTGAATTTTAAATAAATGTATTGGTTTACTAAATTAAACTTTTACTACGTTATATTTCTCACATTTTACGAGCTTTAACCCTGAATGGACCGTTGTATAGCTCGAAACCAAAGATCAACTGTGTCAAAACTTAGCTCAAAGAAATTCAAACCTTATGCGAATGTTATAGAATATGAATTCGCTTAACTCATTATTGCCATTCAATTCACGCGTACTCTTCTATTTGCTTGTACATAACACCATCGTTAGTTAATCTGTATTACGTACAAGTACAGTCAGCAAAAAATTGGTCAATATTTAAAAAAATATGGCATCGGGTAGTGTAGGTCGTGTTAGCCGCTAATAGGCATGATGACAGTAACCAAGAATCAATGAAATTATAAATTTATCTAATGAAATAGGATTCATGGATTATAAAAAACGTATTTATTTTTCTATTTCGAGTAAGATTGCTATTTATTTTGATAAAATAAAACTATAAAATACAGCAATCCGCCATAATGGATTAAACACCAAAAAGCGAATGACGTCACAATTGTTTGTTTTCGAGCTTTGACAATCACACTATTGTTTACTGCACACTGCACAGAGTACATTGATAGTAACAATAGTGACGTCACAAACGACGCCATGACACCGGCGAGCGTTTTGGCGTGAATTTTAAAATTTAAATTTCAAATGCCAATTTTATCTACCATACCTTATTTTTCTGCTGAAATAATATATTTTTTCGAAATAGTAGATACTTCCGAACATAATCTGACCATTTTTCAAAATCAGTCATCATGCCTATTCTTACCATATGGCTTTTCTCTTATATAAATAACCTAGCGAATGCCCGCAACTTCGTCTGCGTGGTTTGAGGTTTTTTTGGGTCCCGAGGGAACTCTTTAATTTTCCGTGATAAAAAGTAGCCTATGTGCTATTCCAGGCTATAATCTCTGTGCCCAATTTCAGTCAGACCCGTTCATCCGTTGGGGCGTGATTGAGTAACAAACATCCATACATCCACACATCCATCCAAACTTTTACATTTATAATATTAGTAAGATTCGGCCAAGTGCAAGCCGGACTCGCACACGAAAGGTTCCGTACCATATGTCTAGCTATTTAGTAAACGGTTAATGCCCGCTAATAATATGCTATAATGGTTATAGCCCGCTGACAGACAGACGGACGTACCGACAGCGGAGGCTTAGTTAATAGGGTCCGATTGGCGCCTTTTGGAACGGAACCCTAAAAGTAACCTGTGTCTACCTAAAGAAAGTAACTATGTTAAAAAATTTAGATAAGTACTTGTATTTTTGAAATTGTTAATAAGTTAAAAACCCTTACTTAACATAACTCAGTCAAAATTGGTTGAACAGATGCCTAGAACAAGAAGCAGACAGACATACGGACACAAAATTTCACATTTATAATATTAGCATGGATTTAATGTTTTTCTTTTTTTGCCAACGTTTAAAGTCGCAAGCCGTAAAGGTCAAACATCAATGCAGCATTGTTATACGTTTAACCGAAACGTTATCACCGGGGCCATACTACCAACGCTTAAAGCAATACTTAAGCAATATTACTCATAACGACAGTTTGATGACACGTACCCTGACGTTCCTAAAATAAGGATAATACTAAAACACGAAATTCAGCAATAAAGAAATAATATGGCTTTATGCGTTGGCTGTAAAGCCCCAGCTCGAAAGTGTTATTCCAGACTAATCTTTCTCTGTGCCAAATTTCATCCAGATCCGTTAAGCCGTTCTGGCGTGATTGAGTAACAAACATCCATCCATCCAAACTTTCGCATTTATAATATCTAGTTAGATGACATAAATACAGATCCTCTTTTTTGAAGTCGTTTAAAAAAATATACCTACATGATATTTTTCTGAATACATAATACTAGTGGTTCGCCCCGAACTGAGACCTCGCGGTATCCTTAAGATAGCTTTAACTATATATTGAAATAGTTTTCATTTAACATTAGACGCAAAAGAGCTAAAGAGCTAAAGAGCTTGGATTTGCATAGCAGTTACAATTTGAGCACAAATATCCATAATAATCAATACTATGCTAACATAATAAATGCGAAAGTGTTTCTGTCCCTACCTATTTTGGTGAAATTCGGTAAAGAGACCTTTGAGAGGTTTTTTTAGGTTTTTTTATCCACTACAAGTTAGCCCTTGACTGCGATCTCATCTGATGATAAGTGACGATGCAGTCTAAGATCGGAGATCGAACCCGGGACCTCCCACGTCAAGACAACAGCGCTCAACATTGCGACAGGAAGGTCGTACAGAGATAGATTCCATCCCGGGGAAGGACAAAGGTTTTTATCCCGGAAAAGTCCCATGGGTGTTTGAAACTTAATACACGCGGACGAAATCACGGGCATCATTTAGTAAATAATAATTTGTTATGATCATTATCTGCCATACACCTTTAGATTTCATGTTTTGTAGTTAATAACTATTTAATAGCACGCAAATATATAGTTATTTAAAGGTCATATTTAACTGTAGCTATTATACAAAATAACAAAAAAAACGCTGTAGCTGACATTAAGTTTTAATTCAAAGTCAAAGTAAAATGAACCTTAATGCAATTGATTTAGATTAAAATCAGTAATACTGAATTTTTAAATCGATGCTACTGACAATTTAATTTTATTTTATACGACATACCTTGACGTTCCTTTACATTAAACACAATAGGCATGATGACAGTAACCAAGAATCAATGAAATTATGAATTTATCTAATGAAATAGGATTCATGGATTATAAAAAACGTATTTAATTATCTATTTCGAATGAGATTGCTATTTATTTTAATAAAATAAAACTATAAAATACAGCAATCCGCCATATTGGATTAAACACCAAAAAGCGAATGACGTCACAATTGTTTCTTTTCGAGCTTTGACAATCACACTATTGCTTACTGCACACTGCACAGAGTACATTGATAGTAACAATAGTCACATCACAAACGGCGCCATGGCACCGGCGAGCGTTTTGGTGTGAATTTTAAAATTAAAATTTCAAATGCCAATTTTATCTACCAAACCTTATTTTTCTGCAGAAATAATATATTTTTTAGAAATAGTAGATACTTCCGAACATAATCTGACCAATCTGACTGAATATTCATTGTATTTACGTTTTCTTGTCTCTTTCTTGTAGGTTAGGTTAGGGTTCGACATAATCAAGTAGTGCCCGGCCGCACTCAGGGCACTTAGGTTCTATCGGGTTAATATCCTAACAGATTACAATTTACCAAAAAATAATGCATTAAATTCTAATCTTTCGACAGTTCGTTCTTCGCTAGATAGATTACAATCTAACGGTTTTCACAATCTTACGGTGACATATCCATACTTAATATTATAAATGAGAAAGTGCGTTTGTCTGTCTGTCTGTCTGTCTGCTTTCACGGCCCATCTTTTCAACCGATATTGATGAAATTTGGTATAGTGTTTGGTTAGTTATAGGTTGTATCCCGGGAAACGTTTTATTTTAGGAAACTTCGTGTGCGTGTGGATTAAGGCTTTTTGATTCCTTAATTTTCCAAGATAAAAAGTAGTCTATGTCTTTCCCCGAAGTACAGCCTACATCTGTAGCAAATTTAGTCAAAATCAGTTTAATAGATGGGCCGGGAACCGTAGCAGACAGACACACACACTTTCGCATGTATAATAACTCCTTCATTTTCCGGGATTAAAAGTAGCCTAGATGTCACTCTCCGGGTCCTCAACTATACCCATGCCAAAAATTATGTCGATGCGTTGTTCCGCTAGGACAAACAAACACACTTTGACATTTATAATATTAGTATGATATGAACCACAGATTCCGAATGGTTTAGCCACTAAGTAAAGTCTTGATCTAGTTATTGGCTCGTGACAAACAATCACACCTACATCTGGGTCAGTAACAGATATCCCAACCGCCTTGCCCCGCGGTCACACGATCTGAGATCACTATTAACACAGCGTAAGTATACATACATACAGTGGGTCAACGCCCATACAAATGACAGACAGTAGTAGCACATAGAAGGTACGGGACTGATAAACATTTTTATTAAATGATATTTTTTTGTGAATCACTGAATATTGAAAAAGTGTTATATATTTTTGGAATCTACTCATCATTTTCTAGATGATGATTATATAGTTAATCTTATTTTCGTTTTTTTTTTCAATTTTAGTCTTTAATGCGGGGCCATGGTCACCCCATAATTTTTTTTTAATTTTACTAACATATGTCACCCGGAATAAGCTAGGGATTCTAACGATACCTCATCAAAATCGGTTCAGGCGTATAGAAGTTATGGTGGAATATACAAACTCACATACATACATACATACAAAAACATACATACATGAACCCTGAAAACAATATACTCCTTTTTTCAGGCAGTCATAAATAAAAAATGTAAAGCTGATTTTTGACATAAGTGTTCCTTGGGGTCTGAGAAGTACCTCTTCAGATGTCCCCACTCCTAGGCCGCGGGCTTCCCTCCCTTCCCGCCTCAAACGTCTCCCCGACCGCAGTTCTTTGTTATTTTTTGTCAAAAAATATTAGAGCTACAATAAAAACTTCCTATGCCGAAAATAATCTTCATTTAATTATCTATAAAATAATATTGTAGTTAATTTCGGTAAGACTAATCGTTTCGGAGATATGTTAACCTGTCGTGCACGACCTTGTTATGTTTTGACGACCTCCGCGGCGCAGTGTTGAGAGGTATTGTCTTAACGTGCAGAGGTCCCGAGTTCCATCCCCGGCAAGGTCAATTTGGGAATTTATAATTTCTAGTTGCCCGGTCTGGCCTGGTGGGAGGCTTCGGCCGTGGCTAGTTACCACCCCAGTTTTCAGTCGATTATCTTATTCGGCGGCGTAGATACAATTAGCGCCATCTAGTTTGCACTGTGGTAACCGCTACATCCATTCTATTAGAATAAGTGATACCTTCCTTTATGAGTGTGTATAAATACATTCTAGACAATGTTCGTGACTTCGCCTGCGTTGATTTAAGTATTTTTTAGAAAATCTTGTGAAATCCCTCTGATTTTCGATGTTAAGTAGCATATGTCCTTCCCTGGGTCAAACTATCCCTGTACTGAATTTTGTCAAAATCGGTTGAAGAGCTGGGCCTTAAAAGTGTAGCAGACAGACAAACACATTTTCGCATTCATAATATTATTACGTCTTAAACGCCGCACCAAGTATGTCGCTGCGCGTGCGCATAGGTTCCTTCTAGTGGGATAGGAGTTAGAGCACGTTAAAAAACAGGATTATAGTCGTTCATATTAAAATTAGCTAACTGGTCTGATCCAACTTCGGGAAAGGGTCACGACCCTCAGCAAATGAGCGCATCAACTGAATGTGGCGATGTGACTTGACCCTTATTTATCTGTTTAAGTTTAAAATTTGCTCCATTGTCATCTTACTAATCTTACTTAATATTATAAATGCCAAAGATCGGATGGATGTATGGATGTGTGGATGTGTGGATGTATGAATGTATGGATGTTTGTTACTCAATCACGCCCCAACGGCTGAACGGATCTGGCTGAAATTTGGCACAGAGATAGATTATAGAATAGCACCGCTACTTTTTATCCCGGAAAATTAAAGAAGAGTTCCTTCGGGAACCAAAAACCTCATACCACGCAGACGAAGTCGCGGGCATTCGCTAGTCATTCATGAACGACAGTTCAATAAAATATTATTTATGCACCTAGAACGATAAATATATTATTTAGTAAGCTTGCAACTGATACGTACTTTGTAAAGAATATTTTGCGTTGCAATGAATACTATATCTACCTACTTAGTTTTTTTTTACTACCACTATAAGTTAGCTCTTGACTGCGATCTCACCTGATGGTAAGTGATGATGCAGTCTAAGATGGTAGCGGGCTTGGCATTAGGGGCATGGCAGTTATATTAAACCCATACCCCTATTCGATTTCTACACGGCATCGTACCGGAATGCTAAATCGCTTAGCGGCACGTCTTTGCCGGTAGGGTGGTAACTAGCCACGGCCGAAGCCTCCCACCAGGAACTTATACATAACACCTCTTCGTTTATTTAACTGAGTATTTAAATAGTTGACCATTACCATGATACAGTTATAATATGTATTCTGTGATAGTGTTGTTCCGTGAACTGAGGATCGTGTTTCGATTTAGATGTTCGCTAATAATACCAACGGTGTACTTATGTTTGACGGCGTTTTTAAAAGTAATAGGTAATAGGAACCGAGAGCAAAGCGAGTGTTTTTTTAAATTATTAGTGCAGGAAATACTGGTTTTCTAGGTAAAGAAAGAATGTTAAATAATTCAAACCTTAAGAGTGTAAAATAGAACTTTGAATTGGTATGAAAATCGAATCTAACGTGAGCGAAGCCGCGGGAAATAGCTAGTTTTTAAGTTCATATAGACCCACGGGGGCGTATTTTGAGTCCCGTACCCTCGCCATATGCGGAAGGAAGTGGGAACCCACCGCATTATTATCCCAAGAGAACTCCTACCATTATTTGATTAATGTAAAGGGTTCACGACCCTCAGTAATGAGGAATAAGACGTAGAGAGAGATCCTCGCCTTGTAGAGGAAAAAAGACAACTCGCTCCCCAATTGGTAGTTACTTGGTAGTAGTACCGAAACAATTTAATTTAAAAAAAAATTTGTATATCAGCTCAGACACACGACTGGAGTTTACTTACGAACAAAAAGTGTTACCATGGTAACTTAAATAACGTAACGGAAAAGTTTGATTTTACTCCCATAAATTTTCATACCCCGGGCTTATATTATACTAGCAGACTTGCCTGCAACTTCGTTCGCTTGGAAGTTTTTTAAATTCCCACGGGAACTCCCTCACTTTTCGCGATAATATAAAGCCTATGACACTCACAAATAATGAGCCTTTCTATTGGTACCAAAATTTCCAAAATCGGTCCAGTAGATCCAGAGATTACCCCCTACCGTCACAAACTCACAAAATCTACCTCATAATATTAGTATAGATGAAAATCGATTCTTAAGGAGGTCAACTCCAAAACTAGTAATGTGCCGTACCGACTTTAACAAATTAGTTTTTATTCTACTAAACTTTTACTAATGCTTTTGAATACCTAGTACTTTTCTACGAATTTGCTTAGCTAACCCAATCGACTGATATGCTGATTATTATACTCTTATCAGGGTTGGCGAACCTTTACGTATCACTGTGCCATTTTTTCTAAAGAAATGTTTAATGTGGTCATAGACGTGCCATCAAATAATTTTTCTCAAACATGCATGGAAATATTGTCATTATTTTCGAAAAAAGAACACGCGAAGTATCGAATTTTCGGACAAAGAAAATCAAATCCATTGCAGGAGCGTTTTTTGAATTTGGAACATTACAACGCTTCTGCAATGTTGTATGAAACGGCGTGCTGGGGTTATTAAATACTCTTTGATCGGATCTCTTTTGTCATTCTTGGCATACCATAGTCTCTTTGCTTAGTACAAATTGGTGGCTGTATAGCCATAAATGCGTTTGCCTGTCGGCAAAAATGATAAAAAAAAATTGGCGGCAAAGCTGAAAATTCGTCTTGATTTGTTATTTACATACTTAATAAATATATATTTAATAATAAGTAAAATGGGTTCCAACGGTTTCAGAGATTGATTGATGGAGATTGATTGTACTCCATCAGATTTAAAATCAGAAGCCAAATTGGCAATGGAAAACCTGCTTCCAGCGAAGTTCAAAGAAAAATACATAAAAGTATATGAAAATTTTATGAGTTGGAAAAACGAGAAAAAGTGAACATTTTCTCCGAAACAGTATTTTTGGCGTATTTTAATGAGATTGCTAAAACTAAAAAGCCATCTACATTATGGGCAATTTATTCCATGCTGATATGTACAGTTCATGTTAAAAACGGCATTCACTTGAAAAATTATGGGAACTTAACTACTTTTCATAAACGACAATCGATATGTTTTATTTCCCTGCATTCTTTTGAGAAAAGCACTATATATGCCTCGGCGGAAATGGCAATTGCCTATTTCCCAGCCTTTGCAATAATGTACTATTGCCTATAAGATTATTGGGAAAATAAAATAATAAATACTATCAACTCAAAACACTTTATTAGCTACAAAAAAAAATACATTTTGCGATGTCTCAATTATACGCGTAATTTAAATTAAAGTAAAATTTGTGTGACTTCTGTTGTTTTTTTCTTAGTGCATAATGAATTTTGTGATCGGCGACGTGACCATAATATTGTGTCGCGTGCCATTGGTTCGCCATCCCTGCTCTATTCGATCAGACCACTCTCTGGTAAGATTGTTATTGCCAAATTCTGTAACCGGGTGACCCATAGAAAACTGAACGATAACCTTTTAAAAAAAACTTAAAGTAAGTTTAACTTACTTTAAGTAGTAAAATAGTTATGCAATAAATTTTAAGGTACTATAAACTAATATAAAAATTAAGATAATATAGTTCGTTGGACTCTTAATGGTTTTTTTTTGCGTGATTTAGTGATTACTCGACGACCTCCGTGACGCAGTGTGTAGCGCTGTTATCTTAACGTGCGGTGGTCCCGGTTTCGATCTCCGGCTTGGCCTGGCCTCGTGGGAGGCTTCGGCCGTGGCTAGTTACCACCCTACTGGCAAAGACTAGCCGCCCAGCGATTTAGCGTTCCGGTACGATGCCGTATAGAAACCGAATAGGGGTATGGGTTTAATATAACTACCATGGCCCTAACAGGTTAGCCCGCTACCATCTTAGACTGCATCATCACTTACCATCAGGTGAGATCGCAGTCAGGGGCTAACTTGTAGTGGTTAAAAAATATACTGGTAATATTCGGAATGAACGGTAATTTTAACATAAATTATTAATTTAAACACATTGCTAATACATGAATAATAAAAATAATTAAAATATTTACAAAAAATTATAATATTTATATTTTGTTTATTTTATTTTATCCTTAAATTTGATTTCATTGAAACATTAATACTGATTCTGGCTGTGTTTTAATATAACTAACTAATCCATAATTTCATACTAATATTATAAATGCGAAAGTGTGTCTGTCTGCCTGCTACACTTTTATGGGCCATCTTTTCAACCAATTTTGATAAAATTTGTAATGTGTAGGCTACTTTTTATCCCGGAAAATTAAGAAGCTCCCGTGGAATACACTTTCACATTTATAATACTATATGATGCCTGCGACTTCATCCGCGTTATATTTTTTTTTATTCCCGCCGGAACTCCTAAATTTTCCGGGATAGAGAGTAGCTTAATTATCTGAATCCCCGGGATGCAATCCCTATACCAAATTTGAACAAAGTCGGTTGAAATGATGGGCCGTTAAAGCGTAGCAGACAGACAGGCACACTTTCGCATTCATAATATTATTAAGTATGGAAGTGTGCAAGGGATGGATATTTGTATATTATGATATAAGGCAAAATCTAAACATTATACATAGTAATGATACAATACGGCCCTCGGAAGCATGTTCTTCGGGGTTATCGTATAACAAGCAATAATAATTGCTATTGACACGTTTAATTTCATACTTCCATTGCTCCGCCTACGCTACGCACGTCTGTGACTCTTTACTTTTTAAAAAGGGTAAGGTTATTTTGTGTTCCTTTAATAACTTAAGAATAAAATGCAATTTTTCAATCAATTATTGGATAACTCAATCAAATTCGATTTCACAATTCAAGCTTTCGTCCATGTTACGCAATCCGCACGTCCGAGACTCTTTACATTTTAAGAAGGATTTTTTTTTCGTATTATTATTAACACTTTACATCAACTCAATCAATTTATGAATAACTCAATCAATTAATTGATAACTCAATAGTATAATGGATAACTCAAATAATTTTTGGATAATTCAAATCATTACTGGATAACTCCGTCTGTTAATGGATAACTCAAATAATTAATGGATAAATCATTACTGGATAACTCAAATAATTAATGAATAAATCATTACTGGATAACTCAATCAATTAATGGATGTTTGCAAAATTTTTCTTTATTACATGAAAAATTTTTATTTACTTTTTTTAAGTACAGAGTTTCATACAGAAAAAAAAATTAATTAATTGTTACCTAATTTATTAAATTCATTTAAGTATAGAACCTATTATAATTAGTGGAGTCGCGCCCAAAAGTATATTTGAAGTTAGAGTTTTATTTCGATTTTTTTTCATTCGGTCGTATCACTAAAAGTGATAAACTTAAAGATATAAAGTAAATACAGAAAACAAAGTGGGCAAGGGCGGTCTTATCACTAAAAGTGATATACATATAGTTATTTAAAGGGCTAATAAAATTAAGACAATAACTTTACACACCAACTCTTAAAAACTAAAAAGTACTAGTTGCACACGATATTCTTTACTTTATCATTCAAAATTATAGATGAAAAACTAAACATGGCCGCTGTAAACGGAAACGGAAAAGAAATGACAGATGTGCCAGTGCCGCCATCTTCGCTAATCAGACGCGTCAGTTCGCGCTCCATTCGAAATTCAATTTCCGAAGAAAAAGAAAATGGCGACGTTTGCGCGGGAAAGACATCTTTCGCTAACAAGTATAGCAAGAAACCAGAAGCCTTGAAGAGTTTCCAAATTGACGGGGACAGTGAATTAGAAGTTCCTGGGACACCGATGACACCTAGAACGTCCACTACACCTGGTTTGTTTCATTACTTCTTTAGTCCCACAAACTTATCTGGCCCGGGAACAGCGTCGCTAGTCCTTATTTTTTATTATTTATTTATATATTTATTATATATTTATTTAGTCCTATTAAAACTTAAACAAAACTAAACAGGCATAAAAATTAGTTCCAATTTTGGCCATCGGGTCAGATATGTTTGTGAGACTCTAGCATGCTTTATTTTTATCTTTCTACTAATGAAGTATATAGATGTCCTCCCCGATCGTATTTAGGCCACGGCGGCCTATCTCCTAATAGTTTTTTTTACGCGCAGTGAAATTTATAAATTGAAATTTGAAAACCTCCTTTTTCATCCTCCAGCACTACAGCCCATTAATGTCTCACTGCTGGGCACAGGTTTCCACTCTCATAGGAGAGAAGATATTAGAGCTTAGACCATCCACGTTGCACCAATGCGAGTTGGCGAGCTTTAACGTCTATTAGCATGTTAGTGATAATAACCGGGACCGATTTTGATCCTCATTTAAACGAAATTAAGGCTCACTTTTTCTATAGCAACCCCAAACTTGGAACACACGAAAGAAGTCGCGGGCATCATCTAGTAAAGTATAATAAAAATAATTTATTTAACAATTGTTTCCTTTTGTCCATAGGCCATGAGAACTGCACATTCCACCATGACCTGGAGCTGGACCACAGGCCGCCCACAAGAGAGGCCCTCCTCCCTGACATGGCTAACTCCTACCGGTTGCTCCTCACAGGTAAAAACACAAAACTCCCAACTCAAAGTAGATTTATTCAAAATAGGTACCTACAAAGTACACCTTCTGAACATGACGTTTACAAAGTATAAGACGTAACGGTGATACTTTTAAACTATGGCTAAAACTATGAGGGTTCTAAACGCACCATGGTCTGAAAAGAGCCCACAACAAATTTCACACAAAACACACAATTCATTCAAGCGTCCATTCACAGTTAATTATAATAAAGGAATCAGAAGTGTAATCCGCTAAAGCAGACAAATCTATGTGGTACATGCGTAAGATACGCATGTACCGCATAGCACGCATGCACGTGTAGCTTGCGATATTCACCACTCGGCACCCAGTAAGCCAGCTATTCGCACCGCCACAACACCACACCACACAATTAATCTTCAATTCAATTCAATTCGTTCAATTTACGAGTAGGTACTCTATAGGTACACATATTATTGACTTCCATTACTTACATATTATAATTACTACATATTACTTATATATTATAATTAGTTAGTTATGGTGATAATTAGTTACGGTATCTTAAAACTAAAGCTACGAGGGCTACTTCCAAATTATTATCAACGTACAATTCACTCCAACACCGGAGCATCTTCAGAAGATGTTGACTCGACACTGCATGATTCTAAAGCATTCTATCCAATATAATTCCAATTATTACATATCTGCATAATTCCAGGTCTCGGTGAAGATCCAGAGAGGCAAGGCCTGCTGAAGACACCAGAACGCGCTGCAAAGGCAATGCTATTCTTCACCAAAGGATACGATCAGAGCTTAGAAGGTACAGTTAACTACCTTTATTCGATGTACTTGTATTCCTCAGAAAATGGTAAGGGTTTTCTTGGGATAATAATGCGGTGGGTTCCCACGTCCCTTCACATACGACTCGACTAAGAGTACTAAATCAACGCTTAGGTTACTAACGATTATTATAGGATGTTAGTGATAATAACCGGGACCGACGGCTTAACGTGGTCTCCGAGGTACGGAGGAAACGAAAAGGCCAAATTCTGTCTTCCAAATTCGGTCTCTCATATACAAACTTGGGTCAACAATGCTTAACAATCGCAATCGACTGATATGCGTTATCACACTCGTCCCTTAACGTAAGATATGCACTATAGAGTCTGATTTTTATTTAACAAACTCTTCTATTCCAGAGGTGCTGAACAACGCCATCTTCGACGAGGACACAGATGAAATGGTGGTGGTGAAGGATATTGAGATGTTCTCCATGTGTGAGCACCACCTCGTGCCGTTCTACGGGAAGGTCTCCATCGGGTATCTGCCTCAAGGCAAAATCCTTGGACTCAGCAAGCTGGCCAGGTGAGGAAACCTTTGCCATATTCTTTTTCACGCTAGAGACCCTAGAATACCGAAGAGACGTTCTCTTTGTATATTCTATCGACTTCATCGAGATTTCTAGACTGGGAAACTCTACCAAACTACCAAATACCAGCTTAATGGATTGGATTCGGTGGATCATCGCGCTCGAAGACTCATTGGTGACGAAGGACCGGTAATTCGAAACTCCAAAGGTTGAAACATCGCAAAGTTGCCTGTCCATCGGTATTCCACAGAATATTTCAAAGGGGATGTTCAAGGACATTTCGATATGGTTCCTCCAAGGTAAGATCATGCCAGTCAGGAGCAATACTTGGACTCAACAAGCTCGCCAGGTAACAGAACCTTTTCTGGACTGGGACACATAATGGATTCGTTGGATCGTCGCGCTAGAAGACTCATTGTTGACGAAGCACCGGTCAATTTGGAAACTTTTGGGACATCGTAAAGTCGCATATCCATCTTTATTCTACAGGATATGTCAGAGGGTAAGTTTAAGGACGTTTGAATCTGGTTCCTCCGTCAACTTTTTGCTATAGCTGCTATATATTATATAGTATATAAGCTGGACAGGTGAGGAAACGTTTTCTAGACAACTAGATACCAACCTCTACCAAATACCAGCTTGATTTATTGGATACGGTAGATCGTCGCGCTCGAAGACTCGTTGGTGAAGAAGGACCGCTAATTCGAAACTGTATTCGAAATGGTAGTTAAATTTTAAGGATTACCCCTAATCCATTTCTACACGGAAACTGGAAAAAGCTTACCTGTAGCGTGGTATTTTTAGTAAAACACCCTTAGTTGATCCTGCCGGGGTTAGAACCCGGAACCTCCCACTTTCACAACGCATTTCAACTACAGCGCTCGCCATAGCGCCATGGAGGTCATAGCGAAGGTATAGCGCCATTTCACATCATCAAATCCACAAATTTAGGGTAAATGATCCTATTACGGTACCATATGACTCAACTTATTTTCTACTGTTTCCAGAATCGTGGAGATCTTCTCTCGTCGTCTGCAAGTGCAAGAGCGCTTGACGAAGCAGATCGCTGTCGCGGTAACACAAGCAGTGCGCCCGGCCGGTGTCGCTGTGGTCATTGAGGGAGTGTGAGTATTTATTTTATCCATCCTGATATTATAAATGCGAAAGTGTGTCTGCCTGCGAGGTTTCGGCCCATCTTTTCAATCGATTTTGATGTTTGGTATTGTGAGAGTGCATCCCGGGGAAGGATATTGGCTACTTTTGATCTCTCTCTGTTCTTTTACTCTGATATCCCGAGGGGACGGAAAATCTGACACTACTGGAGAGAGATCAGGCGCAGAACCGATGACTTAAAGAGCTCTCCAAGGCACTGTGTGAAACACCGCCAATTTCCTAACTCCGGGTTAGTACTGAGAATTTCTTGTTAGAAAAACCCAATACTTGTTGGCCCGACCCGGAACTCGAACCCGGGACCTCGTCGGTCGCAGTCGAACATGCTAACCACTAGACCAACGAGGCAGCTAAAGTAGAAGCAGTGATAGCGATATAATAAGTATATCTTTTCCTCCCCAGCCACATGTGCATGGTGATGCGTGGCGTGCAGAAGATCAACAGCAAGACAGTCACCTCTACAATGCTCGGCGTGTTCCGCGACGACCCCAAGACAAGGGAGGAGTTCCTCAACCTCGTGCACTCCAAGTGAGGACACAGACAGACTAAATCTATTATTTTTTAGTTGATTTAAACGAGCAAACCATTCTTTCTTCAATTCAAAGGCCGTTCTCACACGTTAGTGTTGTTTTCAAGATTCACTGTTGTTATGTTAACTGTCATTTTCAGAAGTCTTTTTTTATTTTAGTTGAGACTATGAGATCGTTAGCTGAGCTAAAATGAAACCCTATCTCGGTTGCATCCAAGAGACAAAACTTTTAAGCCTTCGAAACAGCCTAAACTGAACGTTAAATATTTGATATTTTCATTCAAATTTGTTTTATTATTGTCATTTGCACAATTTGAAGTGTGGAAATTATTATAAATACCTTTAATTCTTTATTTTCACCAAATTTTTTCGAATTTTTAACATATTGAATTGGCACTGATTTTAAAATTATTCTATTTAATTTAAAAATACACTAACAAAGAATATTCAAATTAACTCATTATTTCATAATTCTCTTTGAAACATTGTTGCAACACCGGCAATAGTGTACTTTGCCCTACTATTTTACTAGTACGAAAATTATGTTTTTATTTAATAAAAATAGTAAAGAAAAACATTTATTAATTTAACTTAAACTATTTTAAGCGTCTTAAAATTAACATTTTTAAAGTATTCGCACAAGTGTTCAATATTAATAACTTAATTGTTATTTTCATCAAAATCAATAGAAAATTGGAAATATAATATGTAGTACTTTTCTTATGTTACAAATAAGGCTAAAACTAAGGTTCCTTATTATTTCTTACCTAATTTAAGTTGAGATAATTATCTTTTAGATTTAATTTTAAGTATTCATATTATGAATCAGCAATATAATGATAAGTTAAAATAAGCTTTTATGGCTATTCTATTATGAAAATTATTTTCGCCAGAACTAAAATCCTGAATTGCCAACCCTCATGAAATCTAAGTAAGATATAAGGTTTCATATAGGTTAGACCGAGGAAACTCAAAGGAAAAGTTTTATTTTTGATAAAATATAATAATACAAACTTCTTTGCTATGCACCTTTTGCTGATTCATTATTTTAAAAAAATGTAATGCTACATTAAAATAAGCCATGCGTTCTTTTCTTTAATTATTTACATCTGGACTATTTTTATTTAAATATTAACAGCCAAAAAAAATTTTTTTTCTTTATTTTGATTACATTACTTGTATACAACTTTCAATAGTTCAAAATAACACAAATCAATAAAAAATGCGATAAAGATACAGAATTTCTTAGATTTGAAAAATCAATTAACACTGTCATTGGTTTAAATCAATCCACAAATTAAACAATAACAGGATAACTATTAAGCCAAAAATGTTACATTAAAGCTTATAAACTTATATCAAGCGACTGAACGTATTCTTGTTTCATGCAATTTTTGCTTAAAATATGCTTTTTGCGCATGCCGCATGAAAAGAACGCACATATATATTTTTAATGTAGCTGTCCTTAACTTAATATTAAGGGATGGCCATAATTTATTTATTGACAAAAAATGTTACACATACAATTTATAATGTTATAATAAAATAGTAGAAATAAGAAACTGTGTTACTGTTTTTAAAAAAATTAAAAACGTCACTTTCAGCTATTTCTAACATTGTAGGACGAAAAATATAGGCACACATCCCCAAAAGCTTAACATACAATAGATAGCTTAAAAAATATTTTCATTAACCTGTAAACAACATGTCACACAACGACCTCAATTTACATAGACGGGCCCTGTCAAACAAAGAATGTGGACCTACTTTACTAATGCCATCTAGTCTGCAAAGCGGGACAGCGCTATGGTGGGGACAAGGATAGGGCTATACAGGTTAGGAGCGTGCTCTAAAGGTTGGACGCCCAATATTTTTCTTTGAAAGCGCCCATCTAGTACCTACATATATATCGATGATGTCACAGGTATCATATACGCGGTTTTCTATGATAAATACGTGTCAATGTATGAAAATTCTATATAATGTCAAAGGTGGGCTTAGAAATGGAATTACTAGAATAATAATTTATGGCTATCTCTGAATATATTTATTGTAAAAGAGTGTTTTACCTAGCAATATTTTTCTGTTTTTTTTTTTTTGCAATTTGACCGGTTGCCAATTCGTGCCAAAAGTTAAAATGAAAATATATTTTTGGTAAAATTATATTCATATTTGATATAAAAAAATTATGCCTAAATTAAAACTGCCTTTGTTGTTATTAGTTGGTAAGTTTATTTAGATGTTTATAGGTTTTGCACAGAAACTCCAAATCATTTGAAAGAAGTTTTTGTGGAAGATCTTGCTTTTTTGAGTTTTGCGAATGTTCGGACGTAAGAGTAAAATTATTGTTTCAAAAGGTATGTAACGGTTGATTTGAAAACTACAATTTATCATAAATATTTCAATCAAGTTTAACTAAACATTGAGAAAAAATCATAGGAAATTTACTATGGAATGGAAGTTTGTATTTTGTGAATTTTGTAGGTTTTTTTTGAGGGATACGATGTAAAAATAAATTGCCCAAACACATTGTATTCCTCAAAACGACTTCAATCAAGTACAACTACTATTTTTTGGATTTCTGAATCCAGTTTATTTGCTATAGTGGACCAAAGCAAAAATCTCAAGGTGTTAATGGCTGACACTTGACATTTTTGCAAAAACGTTTTTTTTATGTTTTGACAATTAGAGACATTGTGACCGATGAAGTTGCCTTAAAATTATTGTGAATATACAAATTTTATATTGTAAATTGGTAAAATATTGTGAGTGAGCATTTGATTTTATAAAATAAAGTTTTTACTTTAAGTTAGATAATTTGTTTTTTTTTTTAATTTGTCACTTTGTTATAGTTGTATAGCTAAAATTGTTAAACAAAATATGATTATGCTTTGCAAGTCATAATCATCATCGTCATCGTTCATAATAGTTTAAGCGCGCGATTGTATAAAACCTGCATCAATCATTGTTACAGTATCGGTTGTTGCGATTAGCCCTGCAGGTTGACCGGCTAAAAATGACAGCTGCAGTGTAACGATCGCAATCACAACTGATTGGTTAACACTTTTCCACTATTGGACAAAATCTATTGACGCAGCAAGAATACCATAAATTCATAAATCACAATAATTGATACGGTAACAATGATTGATGCAGAAGTTACGGAATCGCACTGCTGCTGGCAAAGCATGAGTTCGACATTTGACAAGTAGTCAAATCAGCAACATTTTTCAAACGTCAAAGCGCTTGCTTAATTACTACAGCCCAATAACGTCTCACTGGCCTCCACTTTCATAGGAGATAGGGAAATAGAGCTAAGACCCACCACGCTGCTCCAATGCGGGTTATTATCATGTTAGTGATAATAACCGGGACCAACGGCTTAACGTGATCTCCGAGGCACGGGGATGGAACACCGCCAAATTCCTAACTGCGGGCTAGTACTGAGAATTTCTAGCCAGAAAAACCCGCAACGCTTGCTTTCAAATATTCAATACACACATACTATAATTAATAGTCTCACAAACTTATCTGACCCGGTTACAGCGTTGCTAGTAGATATGACAAATAATAAAAACAAAAACTAAACAGGCATAAATTTTTTTTCCAATTTTGGCCACCTGTCAGTTTGACGGACTATAAGAACATGAAGGTTTCGTCACGATGTTTTCTTGAATTGATAACTGATACTAATATTATAATTAATGTGAAAGTGTGTCTGTCTGTATGTCTGCTACGCTTTCACGCCTCATCCATTCAACGGATTTTGATGAAATTTGGTATAGGGGTAGGTGGTATCCCTGGGAAGGACAAAGACTACTTTTTATACCGTAATATAAAAGAGTTCCCGCGGGAATCAAAAAATCCTAATCCACGCGAATGAAGTCGCTGGCATCATTTAGAATTATAAATGCGAAAGTGTGTCTCTCTGCTACGCCTTCACGGCTTATAGGCTTGAACAATTTTGATAAAATTTGTTACAGGGATAGTTTGTATCCCGGGGAAGGACATAGGCTATTTTTTATCCTGGAAAATCAAATAGTTCCCGCGGGAATGAAAAACCTTAAATCACGCTGACGAATATTTACCTAAGAATCATAATTACACAGGTACAAAGCTGGGTACGTCTCCTTTACATACTTTAAAGTACAAAAAAATTATAAACTGTCCCAAACAAACCCCCTATGAAAGGCCGAAGTCACTATCAGTCTGTATATTCATCCATACTAATATTATAAATGCAAAAGTTTGTCTATCTGTCTGTCTGCTAAGCTTTCACGGCCCATCTGTTCAACCGATTTTGATGAAATTTGGTACAGGAACTTGACAGGATTTTAGTATCGCATGAACCAAAACTTATACAAAATGCGGAAGTTAGGTATTTATACTTAAAACTTTATTTTTATGACTGACTATTTTCTCGATTTCTTTTTAAAATAAAAGTAAATAGTCTAATTACACTCAAAACCGAAATATCAAGCAAAATAATCATGCAGAACATCGATATTTAAACCGATTTAATTATCAAACCTAAACTGCGTTTACGCGTTACTAATGTACTTTCCTGCTTTGACAATTGCTTTGGTATAGCATAAAAACCTTATTTCCTTTCTGATTTTTTATTGGATCTATCTATATAAAAGCGAAAGGTCACTCACTGATATATCACGATATCTCAGGAACTATAAAGCATACAGATTTGAAATTTGGAATATAGGTTTCTTCTATGGCGTTGACGTAAGAAAGGGTTTTGAGACAATTCACCCTTAAGGGGTTTAAATGGGGGTTGGAAGTTTGTATGAAAGTCCTTTGTTTTTGATGTTACGAGACATGAAAATTGGCAATGAAGTTAATAATAAATAATAAAAACCCATTTGAGCAATTTTACGAAAATTCACCCCAAAGAGAGTGTAACTCTCTCTAACTTTGAAGTTTATATGAAAGTCCTATGTGTTTGAAGTTAGAGACCTGAAAATCGGCATTTAGGTTATTAAATTTAAATAAATAATAACCTGCTTAAGCAATTTTACGAAAATCTACCTCAAAAGGAGTGAAATAGGGGTTTGAAACGTTAAAACGTTAAATGAGGGTTTTAAATTTTTGATATTAGAGACTTGAAAATCAAGATTTAGTTTATTAGTTTTAAATTATAATAACCTGTATAACCAATTTTGTATACGAAAATTCACTCTAAAGGGTGTGAAATTGGGGTTGAAAGCTTACATATAGGTTTTAAGTTTTTAAAATCGGCACTACTTATTAGCTTTAGCCGCTATATGAACCTAGACTTTTTGCAGCGGGAAAATCTTCTAGGAAATCAGAAATTTTACACGGATGAAGTCGCGGGCGACCTCTAGTTCATAGTATACGTTTAACTCATTACACTTTTTCATACTGTAAAGTTTCGTCACCAGGAATTATTGTTGGGGTTAACTAGCTTTATTAGCTAAACTAATAAATTATTATTGTATATATTATATTTTTTTGCTTTGACTCGCATGACCCTAGGAAAGAATTAAGGAATATTTCCATTACAAATTACAGCTAATGATAAACGTTGTCAGTAATATAACATGTTAACTAGGCATTAACATAATATATACTTACCTAATTATTCACATGACAAATACAAAACTTTTTTATTAAAGTAGACTTTGACAAGTGCTTTTGAATAAACGAGTGAATCTACCACTGGTTCGGAATGACATTCCTACCGAGAAGAAGCAGCAACAAACTTGGTGGTTACTCTTTTTTTTACAATAATTACATCAATGTGTACATACTTATGTAGCCGCAGTCCTAAGCGTTGCTGGGGCGAGTCAAATCCATGCTCTTTTATATATTATAAGCTTTTATTGGATTTTTGAACTTGTGTAAAGTATTAAGTATTATGGAATAAAAAATAGATATGGATAAAGGCAAGTTTAAAATAGGTTGAGGAATTTTGTTATAGAATAGAATGCTCATTCCCACGAACGACCTTTGTACTTTCTTGAGGCACTGCAAAACAGTGGTAGTAGAGAGACAGCTGTCTTATTTATCTTGAAAAAGTAATTTGTTAGCAATAGGCCATACTTATCTATTAGAAATAAATTCTCCAAAGCTTTTATGTAGTCTGAAATTTTATTGTTTTTACACACATCGAGCTAGGACCGGCATGTACGCTGACGGTAATAGCAAGTTATGTCAGAACGTATTCTATTGTCTATGGCTGAGTTTGTTGTGGGCTTTTCTCAGACCAGTGCGCGTTTGGAACCCTCGTAGCCTTAGTTTTAAGATACCATAAATGATTATCACCATCATATCTAAGTAATTGGGCGTCAATATACATTGTACCTAAATTGTATAAATAAATTTTGATTGATTGATATGGTCCTACAAGTTTTACAATGACTGCACGGCGAAGGCTTAAGTAACGTTCAAAGTTTAATTACATTTAACTATATCATGTATGTGCAATTATGTTTGATAGCTTGTTGCCATCTTGTAGATAGTGACATAATCCCGTTGCTGAAGAATTCTTGGGACGTTTGATCAAAAAAATGCGACAAGTAGATTTTGAAGAGACCGAAACGGGTGAAAATCTGAACAATGGATGCATTAACACTTCCCAGCCAAGCTCACTCAATTTTTGCCGAGTGGACAAAGATGTGAGTGGTCTGGCTTTATCATGATGAAAGACTACTCCTTTTCTGTTGATCAATTCCGGTCGTTTTTTCCCAATTTCTTGGTTGAGCCTCATTAGTTGTTGGCATTAGAGATCCGAATCGATAATATTGCCCGGCGGTAAAAGCTCATAATGAATGAGGACCTCCCAATCCCACTATACACTTAGCATCACCTTATTGCGTGATAATCCGGGTTTCGCCACAGTCTGTGGAGCTTGACTAGCTTTTGACCATGATTTTTCACACGTTCTTATCGTAGGTATTTTTCATCTCCAGTAATAATTTTTTTCAAAAATCGTTCGGTTTCATTACGTTTCAATAGAGAATCGGAAATGATTACGCAACTCAATAGGTTTCTTTCAGTGAGCTCGTGTGGCACCCAAATATCGAGCTGTTTTGTATAACCAGACTTTTTAAAATGAGTCTAAACTGTTTTGTGGTCAATCCCCAGTTCCTCGGCTATGTCGTAACTACTAATATGCCGAGCTTGCTCCGCTTTTTCAAAAATGACATCGAATTTATCCGTATGAGGGCGACCAGAGTGAGTTGCCTCTTTGACATCAAAATTCCTGGACTGATAACGCTTGAACCAACTTTGTGCTATACTTACCGACACCACATTAGGTCCATAAACGTCACGAGTGTATCGAATTTCTCTGTTAGATTCACTAATTTTGGCAAAAAACAATTGAAAAATGGTTGAACGGATGGACCGTGAAAGCGTTGCAGACAGACAGACGGACAGACCGACAGACGGACCGACGGACAGATAGACACACTTTCGTATTTATCATATTATATAGTATATAATATAGTATGGACTAGCTTTCTCCCGCAGCTTCGCTCACGTTTAGTTTGATTTTCATACAAATTTCAAACCCCTATTTAACCCCATTTGAGGGTTGAATTTTCAAAAATCGTTTCTTAGCGGATGCTCATGTCGTAAAAGCTATCTGCATGCCCGATACATGCTTTTACATATAATTTAGATATTATGTGTATTTTTAAGACGTTATAATATACCTAGATATTAAGTTACACGTTCCAGATAAAGATAAACTTCATTAAAATGGTGACAATTCATAAATTATTATACAAAATAGGTTATCAGTTACGTACAGTGAAATTTTTAAGAAAAACAATACCGATTAGTGTCACAATGTGTAGTCATGCATCCATATACTATATAAGTACAGGACAGTCCTGAAATTCTCTTGATTGCGTTGGCTTAGAAGTTTGATTTTTTTACAGCTCCAAGGGACAGTAGACGTGAGTATTTGATATGAATTTCAGCTTGATACCTCCATGCGTTCCTGAGAAAAAGGGTCTTGACAGACAGACGGACGGACAACAAAGTGATCCTATAAGGGTTCCATTTTTTCCTTTTGAGGAACGAAACCCTAATAGTAAAAAGCAACATTTGGAAGTTAGATATTTATACCTAAAACTTAACATTTATGACTGAATATTTTCTTGATTTCTTTTTCAAATAATAGTAGGTAGTATATGTACTCTCAAAAAGAACATCTATATTTAAACCGATTTTATTATCAAACCTATACTGCGTTTACGCGATAAAGTACCTTCCTGCTTTAACAATTGAGTATAGCGTAAAAAAATCTTACTTCCTTTCTGATTTTTTGTTGGATATTGTTACGGCAACTAAATATATTAAACCCCTATGGGTTTCTACACGGCATAATACCGGAACGCTAATATCATCATTTCGACCCATAGTCACTACTGAGCTTGAGTCTCCTCTCGGACTGAAAAAGGACAGGGTTTGGACCTAGTCCACCACCCTGGCCAAGTAAGGATTGGCACTCTTCACACACCTTTGAGAACTTTATGGAAAACTCTCTCAACTATGAATAAATTGAGGTTTTCTCATGATGTTTTCCTTCACCGTTACAGAAAGTGATATTGAATTGCTTATATATGTCACTGTAAGATTGTAAAAACCGTTAGATTATAATCTAACTCGCGAAATTCCAAACTGTTGTATACAGGGGAAGGACTGAGGCTACATTTTAATCCGAAAAATGAAGAGTTCCCGCGGGAACCAAAGAATCTTAATCCACGCGGACGAAGACGCGGGCATCATCTAGTTAATTTTATAATCATTCAAAAGTTTGGATGGATGAATGGATGATTTTTACCCAATCACACCAGAACGGCTAGAAAATTGCCACAGAGATAGATTATAGTCTGGTATAACATAGGCTAGGTACTTTTTATCCCAGAAAATTAAAGAGTTCCCGCGGCAACCAAAATACCATAATCCACGCGACGCGACGTTAGAAAAGATAAACATATTACTAACTTTACCTTTACATAATTAATCATAACACTTTGTTGCCTTTGATGTAAGAGTGGTTTCGAGAATCTCTTACGCCAACAATTCACGATACTATGGATGGTTTTGGATGATTGGCTCTGGTTTTTTTTAAATCTTCATTTTAATATTTATTCTTTTAGTCAGTTAAAATGAGATAAACATAACAAGTATATTCTTAAATATTACATAAAACATAAATATAAAAGTTGAAGACGAAAAAAAATCAAACAAAGACAAAAATTTATTTTAAACTTCAGAATAACGGCTTTTAGTAGCTTTTTTGTTATATTTCTCAATCACAATCTCTTTTTTTTAAGACCAGCCGTAATCTGCCATCATATTGTGACAGTCTCATCTACGCTGATAACTTTTTTCCATCACTTAGATCCTGGAGGAAGCGCTCTTCCTGTTCTTCACTATAATTTCCCAGATCCTTAGAAAATCTATCCAGATGATTAGAGAAAGTGCAACTTTATGCTCATATTTTTTGCTCCTAAAATTTTGAAGCTTTCCAACATCTTTTGTACAATTTCCCTATAATTTTGACAACCTCCCTGGCACAGTGTGAGCGCTGTTGTCTTAACGTAGGAGTTCCCGTGTTCGATTTCCAGCAGAGGTGAGATCGCAGTCAAGAGCTAACTAGTAATAAAATAAAAATTTATTAAAAATTATAATTAATGGCCAAATCAATGCGCAGAATCCAAATTTGAACAAGATACCAAACAATTCATAACAATTCTTGTTCAAAAAAGCCAACTTAAGTGTGAATTATTAAGAATACAAAATAAGCCAAAATCATAAAAACCAGAGCCAATTCAGCACTTTCATAAATATATTCGAAAACATAGAAATCCGCAGAGATATCCAGGGTATTATATATTATTTTTATATTTTATTATAATTTATTATATTTTGACGATTACTCAATTCTCAAACTCTCGAGTAATCAAGTATTAGCGAAGGGAGTCCGAATTTCAATCTTTCACAATTAAAGAGGATATGAATTAGATGCAGAATAATACTGAGAAGAGAACGAAGCCCTCGGCATTTCTTATTAATTACTTATAGTTTGATTAAGAATGTACTATATTATTTATACTAATCTTAAGTATAAATAATATAGTACATTCTTAATCAAACTTTAATGCCTTAGTTTTAATTTCATTTTTATTTTGCAGGAATATGGTACATGCAACACATAGGTGTTAAAATGATAACTATTATATCTACATTTTCAACCAAGCTTAGCGTGCAAAAAAATTTTGAGTTAAGTTAATTTTAAATTAAGCATTAAGAATTTAAACCCGTACCCGATGCTCGAAACTCCGACCAAATAGGTATAGGTTTAAAGTCTCAATCGCTGGATATCACCGCTTGATGATATTATTCTGAAAGCCCACCATATGTTGGACCCATCCAGCGTCAAAACTTAAAAAATCTGGTCACCTTAACTACAAATACGTAATGCACCGATAATGCTTCTCAGAGGAAGATAACGAAATAAACAAATGCATTTATTATAAATGCAGCATCTTTGAATCTCATTCCGTTAAGTTAATCTGACGGGTGAGTCCAAAACTTAATTTTTTTCATTTAAAAATAATGATACTTTAATATAATTTATAACTTTATATCATTAAGGGGTAACTTCTGTACGTCACTGAATTTAATTTGATATTTAATTACGTTTTTTAAAAATTCGTATAAAAAAGATAAAAGCCAATTTTGACTTTTGTTCCGCTTCAGGGATCAATTTCCAAAATCGCTAATGCAACTGACAGGGAATAAACAGGGGGCATACTAATAGACCTGTGTTGTTTTAATATTTTTGACGTTCGTGTTTTAGAATTATAATCCTTATTTTGGGGACGTCAAGATACGTGACATAAAACTGTAATTTTGAAATAATATGGCTTTAAGCGATGGTAGTAGGTAATCGCTCTGTTTATAACAATTATCATAAAATCTGTTCAGAAACCACGGAGAAATCGGTATAAGTACATACAAAAAAGATACGCTCCGAATTGAGAACCTGCTCCTTGTTTGGAAGTCGGTTAATTATATTTTCTAACTTCTAAAACTTTCATCCCCAATTTTATCCCCTTGAATTATGAATTTATCAGATTTTACTTTTAAACTATGCTTAAGTTGTGCCTCTTGTAGGGACATCCATAAACAGTCTTGCGCCGCCTGGATCCATCGGCTCCCAGCGATTCATTTGATGGCGTTCATCCACATAAGGGGGGTTGCCATCGCTGTGCTTTCCAAGGGCCATACTGCCAACGCTTAAAGTCATATTGTTTCATTATTGTTGACTTTCGTGTTTTAGAATTGCAATCCTTATTTTAGGAACGGCAAGGTACCTGACATCAAACTGTCATTTTGAGTAATATCACAGAATAGGTAATAGTACAATGTTGTAATATTGCTTAGGTATTGCTATAAGCTTGGCAATATGGCCCCAGTATGGGGTATCCAACCTGGCATTAGAGTTTGCGTATAATTTTCTTACGTATTCGAGCGCGTGACTTTGTATTTCAACTTAATTCAATCTCAACTTTCTGTCCAGTTAAAAATGTAACCATGCTAATATCGTTGTATTATTCGTGACTTTCGTGTTTTAGAATTATAATCCTTATTTTACGTCAATGGTACTCACAAACACATAAAACCACATTACAACTGTCATTACATTGTAAAATACTGTAGTTCATCAAATTGTCATTTTGAGTAATATTGCTTTTAAAAAGCGTTGCAGTATGACCTCCGTACGTCAGCTACGTCAGTACCTAAAACACTTTTTCCCAAGGATGTTTTATTTTTCCTCCATAAATAAAAGCATGGCAACAATAGGTAGACTATATAATGCTTTAGCATAGGTATATAAAAACAAAGAATTATCACTAGACCTGACTTATCTTCAAACAGTAAACTTTGTGTTGACCATGACATCGAAAGATAATACGAGTTTAAGTAATTAAGTACCTACGTCGTCATCGTCCACTGCTGACCTCTTCCGTCCTCACGTCGCTATTAGATTTTAGAGGTAGTGTGGGCGATTAAGGCCAAACGGGAGGGCGGTTTCCCCATACAATCGTATTAATCTATGAATTGCAGAAGTGCAATTCAATAATGATCCTGAGTAGTAAGTTACCTAGTTGCACGCGTTCGAAATCCACCCACGCACTCCTAGGGCGCTAGTGATGTAACAGTCAGTATAGTGATGTACCCCGCTGCATACACTACAAAATACAGAGTAACCAACATAGCTTATCAGTAGTGAAGCTGAAGTGGCGATGGGCGAAGCACTTTCGAATAGATAAATATAATAGACAAAAAGTCCAAAATTATGATGTCCTTGTATCATGCCACAACATTTTTTTCTGTTTAAAAAAGAACAACTGTTTTTAAGTTTCTTGCTCTCTTCAGTAGAATCTGCTCGCCACTTTGGTGGTAGTCTTGACGTCCATACTAATATTATAAATGCGAAAATGGGTCTGTCTGTCTGCTACGCTTTCACGGTCCATCTGTTCGATCGATTTTGATGAAATTTGGCACAGGAATAAGTTGTATCCCGGGGAAAGACATGGGCAAGTTTTTAAGCCTGGAAAACTATATAATTCTCGCGGTAATCAAATACCTTAAGCCACACATCATCTGGTATCATATAGTACGTGATACAACATGTCCTATTTGAAATAAAACATTTCATTGCATTTTTAGGTCTTCCATATAAAAATAATTGATAAACACTTATCTCAATTCTCTTTTTACAAGTTAATCAGGTAGATAGTATACCTAAGTAGACTATAGGTATAATTAATCTTAACTTTTCTATTATTTCAGATTTCAAAATGAGACTGCTAGCATGCTTTACAGTTTTTGCGCTGGTGGGCCTGCTGGATGCCACTCCCATCTCTAACGATGAAGATGATAAAGTGGTAGTAACACCTGAATTTTACGTCGATGATTTCGTTAAATACACGGCAAAACACGATATCGCCAACTTGTACGTTGTACCTCTAAACTCCATAAACTTTGAAGAAAATGACTCTGAACACTCTTACTTGAATTGAATGAATTGTACTCTGATGTCATAATATTCTTCGTTGAAGCTGATGTCCAACCCGATGGAAGTCGTGTTGACCAAGGATTGCACGTCCTCAAAGATGGAAAGGCCACGAAACTTCTAGACAACGGCAGAGATGCCGGAGCTAAAGACGGTCTTTACGTTTACGACCTAAAGACGAACTCCGCTGAAAAATACGGACCAATCACAGACAGCATTATTGCAATCGATATGGAGAATAAAGGTGAAGTAATTTATATTCTGACTGAAGATCGTGAGGTGTACAAAGTTGTAAAACCTAGGTAAATTGTTATTGATTTTGACAAAACCTGTTCTCCTTTTCCGATGACAAGGTACCACACGGCCGAACAGCTGACGCAGATAAGAAAATTGAAGGTCTTCCAAAAGCCACAGGAACTGTAACCCTTTTCAAACCTCCTTTGTTCCTTAAAAATGGAGCTCCAGTTATCATTGATAACAAAGTATACCTAGTTAGGGTACATACCTAACAGTATCAGTGAAATTACAGATTTTTATTGTTTATTTATTTATTGTTTATTCATTTATTGCATGATTGTAAGTTACATGAAAAGATGTTACATAAAATGGTACATATTAAAATCTGCCAAATAATGGCGTGCAATTTGTACGTGATTTTGCTTTTAAAGTCAGTTTAATTGTTTAACTTTAATTTACATTTTACAATAATTTTAAGTAGGGCTAAGTATTATTATTAAAATTAAATTGAAATACATATATTTGTCTGAATATGCGTTACAATGATGGTTACAGTATAAAAAGGAAAAAGAAAAAGTAAGGAAAAGAAAGTATTTAAGTGAAACTACTGAAATAAAGTGAGATTAAGATCCTCACGACCGAAATTCGACCGCGATGGTTAATCTACATTGAGATTAGCCACAGGTGTTTGCACAAACACAGGTGCACTCTATTCCCTTACTCTCATAGCCCGATGGGACGATAAATCTGAGAAGACCGGGAAGAAATCAGGTGCAGGACCGATACGACTTTACGTGCTATTCTCGGCACGGGGGTGAAACACGGGATGTAATAAGAATCCATACTAATATTATAAATGGGACAGTGTGTCTGTCTGTCTGCTAAGCTTTCAAGAACCATCTGTTCAACCGATTTGGATGAAATTTGGTACAAGGATAGGTTGTTTCCCGGGGAAGGACATAGGCATACTTTTTGTCCCGGAAACTTCAAGAGTTCCCGCGGGAATCAAAAACATCCACGCGGATGAAGTCGCGGGCATCATCTAAATTCTTAGAAGGAAACTCCAATACTTAATTATGGCCTCTTCGGAATCTAACCCGAGGCCCCTTCGTCGAACATACTGACTAGTGAATTAAGTATAAATTAGTGTCTTGATCTGGTCCGAGTTTCTTGCTGGTTCTTGTTGGTGCGAATGGCATTCCGAATCGGTGGTATATTTAATAGACGATTCAAAAGCACTTGTAAAAGTTTATTTGAATAAAAAGACATTGGAATATTGAATTTTGTCTGTAAGTTAGGATTTAGGAGGAGGGTTCCCATACAAGTTGTTAAACTTGAGTGGTAAATGAGGTAAAAAATTAAATAAGCGACAAACTTCATTGGAGATTTAAAGATTTGTCCTTTCACCAGTGCAGAGGAGCACTCCAGTACCACGGGCCTCCAAACACGTTATTTCTTCGAAATATGTATTTACTCGGTTTTTTGGTAAGTTATGATGCAGACTAAAGTGGTAGCAGGCTAACCTGTTAGGGGCATAGCAGTTATATTAATAACCCTAATCGGTTTCTACACGGCATCGTACCGGAGCGCTTTATCGCTTGGTGCCACGTCTTTGCCGGTAGGGTGGTAACTAGCCACGAAGCGTCCCACCAGGCCAGACCAGGGAATCGAACCCAGGATACCGCACGTTAAGACAACAGCGCTCAACACTGCGCCAGGAAGGTCGTCAAAGTTCGACAAAACGTCTGTCGATACTTCAACTTCACAGCTATCTTATCTAGGACACCAGGTCCTGCTATGCAGGTCCAAGCTACCGAATCCAAGTCGGCTGGACACCGACATAGCTCGACGGATTAGGATGAAATGTAATTAATGTTAACTTTATATATGTCACCGTAAGATTATAAAAAAGTGTCGAAAGATTACAATTTAACGCATTATTTTTCGGTAGATTGTAATCTGTTAGGTATATTAACCCAATAAAACATAAGTGAAGTAAACCTACCTACTACTACTACTTGGTTATTTATGTCGAACCCTAACCTAACTTACATGAAACAGACAAGAAAACGTAAATACAATGAATATTTCAAAAATTGCCACTCAAAACATTGAGCGGTTCGCAATCTTTCGACAGTTTACAATTTCGCGAGTTAAATTATAATCTAACGGTTTTTACAATCTTACGGTGACATATACATAGTAAGTAGGTACTTGTGCCATTTATGATATTTCAGGACTCAACCATTGCGAAGTTGAGTGAGAGAGAAAGATGCGGGATCTTTCTCTCTCACTCTCTCTCTTTGTGTCGTATTCCTCATTACTGAGGGCCGTGACCCCTTTCCATTAATCAAATAAAGGGTTTACTTGGGATAATAATGCGGTGGGTTCCCACCTCCTTCTTCATACGACTCAACTAAGAGTATTTAAACTCTTAACGATTAATTATAATAATCAGATGTTAGTGATAATCGGTATATGCACCAACGGCACAGGCACTAGATGACGAGCTGAAGTCATTCTATGATACCCTAACTGAGGCACTGAAATCAATTCCAAACAGAGAAATAACATTGATTATTGGAGATTGGAACGGAAAAGTTGGAGAAGTCACAATAAAGCAAAGCAAACAAAAGTGTTGTTGGTAAATACGGCTTAGGTAGACAAAACGAACGAGGTAAAAAACTAGGAGAGTTTGGTATCGAACATAAACCCACAATTGGAAACACCTTCTAACAACAACACCCTCGCCGACTATATACATGGAAGTCTCCAGGAGATAGGTACAGGAACAGGAAATCGTCTATACCGCCCGGTCAAAACTTTTCCGGGCGCAGATTATGGCATCGATCACATCTTACTTGTCGCGTGGATAGCATTGCGACTCAAAAAATCTAGGCAGACCACAAGGCCAACTTTTAGACTCCAAATTCGTTCACCCATCCAATTAACGACAAGTCGTTAACTGGATGGGTTGACCCAAGGGTCAACGTTGCTTAAATATCGCAATTGACTGTTATGCGTATCCCGCATCATGACATCATAAATTTGGTCACCTTAGCTTTCTCAGTATCACACCGATAATAGTACTAAAAAACATGCAAAAAACAGAATAAACATGAAATTAGCGTCTATATAATAAGCGCAACATCTTCGAATCTCATTCCGTTGAGAAGTTTTAACGGTGAGTCCAAAACTTTAACTAGCTATTATACATAATTAAGAATATTTTTCAAGAACGTACTTAATAATATTATAAATTAATAACATTTTTATTAATTTATAATACAATGTTCCTGAGTATAATGTTTAGCTATAGGACTAAAAATTAATCAATAACTACAACTAATTTAGCTTCATTTCTTTCACGATTGTCAATAAACTAAAATCTTAATTAAAAGCAATTAAGGAGACATTACAATAAATAATATAATAATCATAGTCGTTAAAAGCCCGCCAACCCGCATTAGAACAGCGTGGTGGGTCTAAGCTCTAATTCCCTCTCTCCTATGAGAGTTGAGGCCTGTTCCCAGCAGTGGGACGTTAATGGCCTGCAGTGGTGGTGGAAGTAGACATTAAAATCTAATTATAAAAGAGTAAAATGGAAATTAAAGCTAAATTCTTATGTAACTTGTTGAAAAGTTAAAAATCTAAATTAATCAAGTTAAATAGAATCATCTTATTCACATTTTTATAAAATGATATTTTTTGTGAATCACTTGATATTGAACTATAGTGTTATATATTTTTGGAATCTACTAATCATTTTCTAGATGATGATTATATAGTTAATCTTATTTTCCATATTATTTTTCAACTTTAGTCTTTAATGTGGAACCATGGTCACCCCACCATTTTTTTTTTAAATTTAACTAGCCTTATGTCTACCGGAATAAGCGAGGAATTGTAACGATACCTCATTTATCAAAATCGGTTTAGGCGTATAGAAGTTATATGGTGGAATATACAAACTCACTCACATACATACATACATAGATGAACCCTGAAAACAATATACTCCTTTTTTCAGGCAGTCGTATAAAAAGATTTAAAACTAAGTTACTCCAATGGCTTAACGTGACGTTCTATGACCATAAAGAATTCTTCGAAGTTAAATTAATTAATTGAATCATGAATTATTATAAACATCCATTGACATTCACAATTACATATGGTCAATTCAACATTACGTACGTACACAAATATAATTTGTATTTAATTGAGATATCCCACTACCACTACAGCCTATTAATGTCCCACTGCTGGGCACAGGCCTCCACTCTCATAGGAGAGAGGGAATTAGAGCTTAGACCCACCACGCTGCTTCAATGCGGGTTGGCGGGCTTTAACGACTATTATCATGTTAGTGATAATAACCGGGACCGACAGCTTAACGTGCTCTCCGAGGGACTGGGTGAAATACCGCTAACTTCCAACTCCGGGCAGGCACTGAGTAACAATTTTTATGCCCGACCGGGAATCGAACCCAGGACCTCGTGATCCGCAGTCGACTACGCTAACAGCTAGACCAACGAGGCAGTTGGTTTAGCGGTAAATTAAGATATAATAATTTACTATGTGTGATTTTTACTAGTATAAAAGTTAATAATGAAATAGTTAACTTTAATTTGTACACCGGCGACGATAGAACATGCTGATCTTACTATGTTATCTATGTATGTATGTTAAATATAATATCTGTAATATGTAACCATATTATAATGTACCATGTTCTGGACAATAAATTAATTACGAATTAACTGGTAGCTGTGATATTTTTCCTTCTATCTTCTGTATATTATATACTACTGCCATGATTTTTTCATGCATTCAAAAACAATTTTTTAACTTGCATTTATATTTCTGTTATTTCAGATTTCAAAATGAGACTGCTTACGTTCTTCACAGCTCTTGCTCTGGTCAGCCTTTTGTCTGCCGCTCCCTCTAGTGATAAAGATGACACCAAACTTTTAATATCACCGAAATATTACATAAAAGAATTTGTTAAATACACGGCAAAACACGATATCGTCAAATTGGTCGTACCTCTTAACCCAATCAACTTTAACGAAAGCGAGTCTAGCTCATCCGAATCGAATGAATCAGACACTGAACTCGTAGTATTCTTCGTAGAGGCCGATGTTCAGCCAGATGGAAGTCGTGTAGACCAAGGGTTGTACGTCCTCAAGGACGGAAAGGCCACGAAACTTCTAGACAACGGCAGAGATGCCGCTGGAGTAGGAGACGATAACGAAAAAGTTTTCTTCGGAGCTAAAGACGGTCTTTACGTTTACAACCTAAAGAAGAACTCCGCTGAAAAATATGGGCCAATCACAGACAGCATAATTGCAATCGATATGGAGAATAAAGGTGAAGTAATCTATATTCTAACTGAAGATCGTGAGGTGTACAAAGTTACTAATAATGGCGAGAAGAAAGAAAAATTGGACGACGTTGTGAAACCTAAGCAAATTGTTGTAGATTACGCACGCAACCTGTTCTTCTTTTCCGATGATCAAGTACCATACGTCCGCACTGCTGACGGAGTTAAGAAAATCGAAGGTCTACCGGAAGCCACAGGACCTGTAACTCTCTTGAAACCTCCTTTCTTCCTTGACAATGGAGCACCAATTATCATTGCTAATGAAGTTTATGTTATGTATCCGAACGGCACCAGTGAATCTTCAGATTTTGGATTCCAACCTAAAGCGTTACCTACCGCTTTAGCTTCTGAAGCGGTGCTCGTCCAATACTATGCTTATGATAAAAAGATCTATGAATACAATGTCCTTGCGTTAATGATGACCTCCGTTATGGAAGAGCTTTGCGACTACCTCAAGAAGCAAGAGGCGGAAATCAATACAGTCGCTTCAAAGAAATCAACTCTGAGACGTAAATTACAGCCTTCAGGAACATCTCTGAAAGTGAAGTCTACGGCCTAAGTAAATAAAGAAATAAGTCCGAGGTTAATTCAGTGAAGAATTAATTTCTGATTATAAAATAAATTAACATTGAATACCAGTTTAAATTTTATTTATTCACAGTCTAAACTTATTTATTTATTTATTTATTTAGATATCTTTATTGCACACACAAAATATACAGAATACAGTTTTAAAGTATTAATTACTAGTAAAACTAGATAGAAATGTGCAAAGGTGGTCTTATTGCTAAAGCAATCTCTTACAGACAACCTTTGGTGAAAGGATAAATAAACGGAAGCGCGGGATGGTGCTGTATTTAAAAAAAAAAACTTAGTTGTAGGTATCTCGAATAAATTCAATAAGATCTATTACTTTACTGCAAGGAGCAATAGGAAAGTGATAGCTACCCATATAGTTATATACCTTATATACCTATACCTTATATAGTATATACCTTATATAGTTACCAAACTACATATATCATTTTAGCTAATCAAGTAATTATAGATTGTGAGCAACTGATTTAAATTAGCCACAATATGCCCTATTTAAAATATATATATATTTAAAGGCTTTTACATTAATAGCTTCATGTCAGCCTTATCGTACCCAATATAAATTACAAACTTATAACAGAAACAACAAAAAAACATCACTTCATTAAATATAATCTGAACAGATTGCACGCTGTATCAGAATTTGGGTTGCTTAATCTAATCTAATCTAATATATATATAAAATCGTTAAGGGATCAACGCACAGCCTAAACCGCTGGGGTTATTAACTTGAAATTTTGACAGTAGGTTCCTTTTGTGACGTAGGCGCTCACTAAGGAAGGATTTTTCAAAATTCCACCTCTAAGGGGGTGAAATAGGGGGTGAAAGTTTGTATGAAAGTCCGTCATTTCTCAAGTTATATCCATGACACTTGGTATACGAGCTACTGGTTTAAAATGAAGAAATACGTGTTTCACAGTTTTTAAAAATTCGACCCCCAAAGGGGTGAAATAGGGGATGTGAGTTGGTATGAAATGCCTTCATTTCTCAAGATATTTTACAAGTTATATCAACGAAACTTGGTATTTTGGCTAACGGTAAAAAATAAAGAAGTATGTGTGTCACAGTTTTTCAAAATTTTACCCCCAAAGGGTTAAAATAGGGGTTGAAATTTTGTATGAATGTCCTTCATTTCTCAAGATATTGCTCAAGTTACATCTACGAAGCTTAGTTTTTCGGCTTTTGGTAAAAAATTAAGAAGTACGTATGTCACAGTTTTTCAAAATTCAACCCCCAAAAGGGTTAGATAGGGGTTGTGAGTTTGTATGAAATGCCTTCATTTCTCAAGATATTTTACAAGTTATATCAACGAAACTTGGTATTTTGGCTAACGGTAAAAAATAAAAAAATCGTGTGTCACAGTTTTTGAAAATTCGATCCCTAAAGGGATGAAATAGGGGATGAAACTTGGTATGTAGGGCCTTCATTTCTCAAGATATTGCTCAAGATAAATCAAAGAAGCTTAGTTTTTCGGCTTTTGGTAAAAAATAAAGAAATACATGTTTCACCGTTTTTGAAAATTCGATCCCTAAAGGGGGGAAATAGGGGTTGAAAGTTTGTATGAAAGTCCTTCATTTCTAAAGTTATAGCCATGAAACTTGGTATATAAACTGCGTATTAAAAATGAAGACATACGTGTTTCACAGTTTTTGAAAATTCGATCCCTAAAGGGATGAAATAGGGGATGAAATTTGGTATGTAGGGCCTTCATTTCTCAAGATATTGCTCAAGATAAATCAAAGAAGCTTAGTTTTTCGGCTTTTGGTAAAAAATAAAGAAATACATGTTTCACCGTTTTTGAAAATTCGATCCCTAAAGGGGGGAAATAGGGGTTGAAAGTTTGTATGAAAGTCCTTCATTTCTAAAGTTATAGCCATGAAACTTGGTATATAAACTGCGTATTAAAAATGAAGACATACGTGTTTCACTATTTTTGAAAATTCATTCTATATAAGGGTGAAAAAGGGGATGAAAGTTGGTATTTAAGGCCTTCATTTCACAGGATATTGTTCAAGTTATATCAACCAAGCTTAGCGTTTCGGCTTTTGGTAAAAAATAAAGAAGTACGTGTGTCATAGTTTTTCAAAATTCAACCCCCAAAAGGGTAAAATTGGGGTTGAAAGTTTTTAATGAAAGTCCTACATTTCTCAAGTTATAGCCATGAAACTTGGTATATAAACTGCGAGTTAAAAATGAAAAAATGTATGTATCACAATTTTTCAAAATTCAACCCGTAAAATGGTAAAATAGGGGTTGAATATTTGTATATGAAAGTCCTTAATTTCTCAAAATATTGCTCAAGTTATATCAACGAAGCTGATATGTTTTGACTTTTGGTAAAAAATAAAGAAGTACGTGTCTCACAGTACTTCAAAATTCAACTCCCAAAAGGCTAAAATAGGGGTTGAAAGTTTGTAAGAAAGTCTGTCATTAATTTTAAGTTAGAGCCATTAAACTAGGTATTTTTTGGTAACTTGGTTGGGTTTTTTGGAATTTTGGTTTGAAATGGAGAAATACCTAATAACATTTTTTTGTAAATTTTATCCCCAAGGACGTGTAATAGATAGTTAGTCCTCCAATCACGCCGCAACAGATTAACGTAATTTTTTGCATGAGTATAGTTGAGGATGGGCAGTGGCATAGGCACTAGTGGGTATGCATAGTGGCATACTTTTCATCCCGGAAAATAATTAAGTGCTGTGGGAATTGACAAAAAACTTATGCCACACGAACTAGTGACGCTCAATCACATCTGAACAGCTGAACGGATTTATTTGATGAAATTTGGCACAGAGATGGATCGTAGTCTGAAATAACAAGTAGGCTTCTTTTATCCCGAAAAATTTAAAAAGTCCCTCGGGAACCAAAAAAACCTCAAATGAATGTTTCTTTCTCAATCACGCCAGAACGGCTGAACGGATCTGGATGAACTTTGATACTGAGATAGATTATAGTCTGGAATAACACATAGGCTACTTTCTATCCCGTATAATTAAAAACAATTCAATCCACGCGGACGAAGTCGCGGGCATCAGCTAGTAATCTATATATATAAAAAGCGAAAGGTCACACACTGATTCATCACGATATCTCAGGAACTATAAATCATACAGACTTGAAATTTCGAAGGTAGGTTTCTTCTATGGTGTAAACGTCAGCTAAGAAACGATTTTGAGAAAATTCACCCCTAAGGGGTTGAAATGAGGATTGAAAATTTGTACGTAAGTCCTAGAGACTTGAAAATCAGGATTCAGGTTATTGGTTTTAAGTAATAATAAACTGCATACGCAATCTACCCCAAAGGGCGTTAAATAGGGGTTGAAAGCTCGCATGAAGGTTATAAGTTTTTGAAGTCAGCACCTAGGACTTATTAGTCTTAAATATAGTGACATAGGGTTATTTTTATCCCGGAAAATTAAGGAGCTCTCTTGGTAATTAAAAATACTTATTCCACGCGGACGTAGGTATATATTATATTTTTTGCTTCTTGACCCCAGTAAAGACCTTAGGAATATTTCCATGATAAAACTTTACAGCTAATGATAAAACTTTGTCACTAATTTAGCATGTTACCTACCGGTAACCAGGCTTAAATATGATATACCTACTTAAAATGTGGCCCAGAATGTATTCATATTCATTTCTTTTTAACCGATTTCTAAAAAACGGCGGTTCTAAATTTGGCACGTATCTTTTTTTTAATGTATGTACACCGATTTCTCCTAGGTTTCTGAACCGATTTGAATTTTTTTTTTATTATTTGGAGGTCGGAGCTCGCGAGGTGACCCTATAATTTTTTTGACTCAAACTTCCAATCCTGACGCAGGGTACTGCATTCCTAGGCCGTGGGGATTTTAGAACTATTGATGGTGAATTGATGTTGTATGCACCGTGTGTGGACTTCATGAATGAGTACACTAAAAAGTTTAAAAAAAAATTCTTTTCTAAAAACCGACTTCAAGAGCCAGTAAAGTAAAAAAATATTTTGATGTCTACACTCTATGTTGAAGTCGGGCTGGTACAATAAAGATTTTTCTTAAAAAAAGTAATTTAATTGTAATAGACATTATCTATTCGATTTCTTTTTTTAATGAATTAACAAACACTGTATTACTCTTCAAAGCTTTTAGTCTGGAATTTTGTTGTTAATTTTTACACACATCGGGTTAGGTTAGTGGTGGTACATACCGGTGTACGTATATGTACGCTGACGGTAATAGGAACTAACGTCAGGACGTATTCTATTGTCGATGGCTGAATTTGTTGTGGGCTCTTCTCAGACCAAGGCGTGTTTGGAACCCTTGTAGCTTTAGTTTTAATAGGCCTAGTACACTGCACTTTCCACAGGGCCCTGTGGTAAGGGTAGGCGTGCCCGCAAGTTAGAGCGTCGCTTATTATACAGCAATAAGGATCAAATTAGGGACCCTTTTTCCCTATATCTTATTATACACTACACTGATTCAAGTGGAAGGGTCCCTGTGATAAGTGCAGTGTAATAGGCCTATAAGATACCCTGTTCGTTACCTAAGCCTTAGCAAATTTATGCAGAAGTTTCCCAACCGTATCAATCAAACAATATCAATCAATATTTATTTATTAAATTTAGGTTCACTGTACACTTGACGTGAAATAACTTATGAGACATGATGGTGATAATCGGTTACTTTATCTTAAAACTAAAGCTACGAGGGTTCCAAACGCGCCCCGGTCTGAGAAGAGCCCACAACAAACTCAGCCGGGTTTTTTTTAATTATCACCATCTCACAAATCATCTTAACTAAGGAACTATCAGAGCCATTAGAGAAAATTATTGCCAAGCTTCCTTGTCGTTTATGTAGTCCTTTACACCTTTTTTATGGTAATAAGATTTTTCTATGAGTTACGTTGTCATTTTAGCCTGAAAAAAGCACAATATTCAATCTCAACTTTCTATGTCCAGCTAAAACTGTAGCGCATTGTTTCATTATTGTTTATTGATTTTGATGAAATTTGGTTTGATGGAATAGTTGGCATCCCGGGGAAGGACATTGGCTTCTTGTCGTTTAAGTAGTCCTTTACACCTTTTTTTATGGTAATAAGATTTTTCATTGAGTTATGTTTTACATTAACTTTGAACTTTTCCAGAGACATCATCAACATGACTTCTGGGAGCTTATTGTAGAAGCGGACATTATTTCCAACAAATGAATTGTTAATTTTACTAAGCCTAGAAGCAGGCATTATAAGTTTATTTTTATTTCTAGTATTGACATTAAGACAATCGCTTTTCTTCCTGAATTTATCAATGTGTTGATGCACGTATACTAAATTTTCAAAAATATATTGGTTGTGCACTGTCCTAATTAGCATAGTCATTATTAGTATAGAGCCTCTCAATTATGAAGAAAATCTTTACTTCAGGGCGGCTCCCATAGAAGCGAAAGTAAAATATTTTTATAGCGTTACATAAGGTTGCGGTATATCATTTTAAAGATTATTATGAATAGATTCCAAAAAAAATTTTTTATTTTAATTTTTCCCCTAAAATTGACGAAATGGGAGGCTTTCAAAGTGGAGATTTTCTAACGTCCAAAGTTGACCTCAGAACTCTCAATTTTCTGAAGGCTGAGCCTGAAACCTGATCAATTATTTGAATTATATCCTGTACTTGAACAACAAATACTACAAGTGAAATTGATTTAACGAATTAAATAAAAAATACGACTGTCCTGCCATATTATTTTTGGATTTTATCTCCATAAGAAGCGATTTGCATATAATCTAATTGGAATGTTATTCACATTTTTATTAAATGATATTTTTTTGTGAATCACTAAATATTGAACTATAGTGTCATATATTTTTGGAATCTACTCATCATTTTCTAGATGATGATAATATAGTTAATCTTATTTTCGAATTTTTTTTTTTCAATTTTGGTCTTTAATGCGGGACCATGGTCACCCCATCAATTTTTTTAAAAATTTTACTAGCCTATGTCACCCGAAATAAGCTAGGGATTCTAACGAACCTCATTTATCAAAATCGGTTCAGGCATATAGAAGTTATGGTGGAATATACAAACTCACATACATATATACATACATACATACATACATACATACATACATACATACATACATACATACATACATACATACATACATACATACATACATACATACATACATACATACATACATACATACATACATACATACATACATACATACATACATACATACATACATACATACATACATACATACATACATACATACATACATACATACATACATACATACATACATACATACATGAACCCTGAAAACAATATACTCCTTTTTTCAGGCAGTCGTATAAAAATTAGGTAAATATTATAAGAAAACGAAATTATTTATTTTTTAATGAGCTTCAGTATTTTTAACAATACTTCACAATGATGTCAATAGACGGCGCTCTGTAACAGTTTATTCGCTTCTCCAATAACTCTTTAGCTCTTTTGCGTCTAATGTTAAAAGTTAACTATTACAATATATAGTTAAAACTATCTTAAGGATGCCGCGAGGTCTCAGTTCGGGGCGAACCACTAGTTATATTTACGCTAAGCTCGCTTTAGTTCATTCAAGATGCCCGCCCGACTTGAACTTAATATTATTTATGTGTAGAAAAAAAAATCTTCACCTTTGCTTTTAAAGTCGGTTTAATTTTTTAATTTTCAATTTTAAGTAAGGCGAAGTATTATTATTGAAATGATTTTTTTTGTCTGCATATATGTTACAATAATGGTAAAATATGTATTACAGCATATGCCGGCATATGTCTTCCAGTATGAAAAGGCTAAGGAAAAAGTAAGGAAAGAAGTATTTATGTAAAACTGAAATAAAGTGAGATTGAAATCTTCACGACCGAATCTCGACCGCGATGGCCAATCTACACAGAGATTAGCCACAGGTGTCTGCACAAACACACGCTCTCTATTCTCTTGCTCTAGCCCGATGGGACGCTAAATCTGAGAATACGGGGAATAGATCAGGTGCAATACCAATCAATATTTATGCCCGACCGGGAATCGAACCCGGGACCTCGTGATCCGCAGTCAACCATGCTAACCGCTAGACCAACGAGGCAATCGAAAGTTGCCAAATATTTTATTTTTAAAAATAAAAAAATAATCTGAATGGAATTTAATAGTTAGATTTTCACTAATGTATTGAAAAATAATAAAATAAAAGATCCTTCAAAAAAGTAACGGATACGGATATTCGGAACATTACTAGAGTATGTGTGTGTACAATTTATTATAAAATATTGATTGATATTGTTTTGAAATTGAAATGATTTATTTATTTCATGTAGGACAACTTGTGTCACTTATGAAACGTTAAGACTCTACCGCCGGTTCGGAAAGATATTCTACTGAGAAGAGCCGGCAAGAAACTCAGAAGTTGGTATTTTCGTAGAAAAGAAAAGGTTACAATATGTAGACAGCACAACACATATGTTACAAGTATTACACTGACTTGTGGGCCACTGGATGCGAGGCCGGTTGCTTCCATGCAACTTTGTCATTAATAAAATCATCGATAGTGTAATAACCTCGACTTAACAAATGCTGTTTAACACAGTCTTTAAATCTATGTAATGGCAAATCCAGAAACTCTTTGGGAACCATATTATAAAAGAGTACACTCGACCTCACAAAGTATTTCTGCACTTTGCGCACACGATACGACGCTGTTACTAGCTTAGGGCGGTTTCTAGTGTATCGATTGTTTGATTGATATGGTCGGGAAACTTCTGCACACACACTTCTTTTACCGGCAAAAGACGTGCCGCCAAGCGATTTAGCGTTCCGGTACGATGCCGTGTAGAAACCGAATAGGGGTATGGGTGTAATATAACTGCCATGCCCCTAACAGGTTAGCCCGCTACCATCTTAGACTGCATCTTCACGTACCATCACGTGAGATCGCAGTCAAGGGCTAACTTGTAGTGGATAAAATGAAATAAAAAACTGCTGCACAAATTTGTCAAGGCCCAGTAACAAACAAACGGCAGAGAACCTTGATTCTTTTTATATTATCACAGACTGTAGTATCCGTAACACAGGCTAACATTTCTAAGTGTAAGTAGGTACAGTCACTGTACCTTCTTATACTACGTTGTACTATTACTACTACCTATACTGTGCATAAGCTTAGAAACTCCACGTCAACTCCGAGCTAAATTTCCAAAAATCTTGATACATTTACACTTCACATAATATTATGGTTTATATTACATTCGTGACAATAAGCTCACGACACGCAAACACAATTTCATAATTCCAACTTCAATACAATATATTATCTCACAAAGGACTTGACCGGTGGAACTATGGCAGCTTGCCTAGGTGTCAAAAATCAATGTTCAGCAATGATTTCTTTATTATTGTAATTGTAATATTTCACTGTTTTCAGATAAAAAAGTTTCAGGAGTCTGAAGGCTCGGAAAACTGCGAAAATGAACAAAAAAAGTTTCATCAAAAGATTGCTTTCCCACACTAGAAGGCGCTATTTATTGTGTTGAGCGAGTCCAAAAAAATATTTTCAAGTATTATTTCTTTATTATTGTAATTATTATATTTTATAGTTTTCAGATAAAAAAGTTTCAGGAGTCTGAAGGCTCTGAAAACTGAGAAAATAAATTAAAAAAGTTTCACCAACAACTGCTTTCCCACACTAGATGGCGCTATGTATTGTGGTGAGTCTAGAAAATATTTTTTGTTAACAAGTTCAACTATTCGACCACAGATGGCAGCATATGCAATGTGAAAGTTCGTTCCAGTTTAACTATTCGACCACAGATGGCGGCATATGCAATGAGAAAGGGCGTTCCTTTAAACGCAGTATTTCAAAATGCTTTGTTCGATCAATTAGTTTGAGACTTATCAAAAAATAAAAATAATTATAAACAAAACAACAAGATTATTATTAGGCATGGATATAATGGAACGTCAAAATGGAGTAGTGCTTAAAGAGGAAAGCGGACGCTCAAGATTTAAACAATAAACGTACTGTTTTTTTTGTCATTTGAACCCTGACCTTATTTGGAATAATAAATCCATAATAATTTCGTTTTGAATTTTTAAACCTTACTGTAAAAACGGAAATCCTGTGCATTGTCCCGAATCGGAGGGCAATTACTGGTCATGTCCTTTCAAATCCCCATTATATTATCCCCTAAAAGGGAATGAATTTCAAAAACCAGTTCTTAGCGGACGCCTACGTCATATAAGCTACCTTTATGTCTATGCCTATTTCAGTCAATTAATCACATATACCTTTTATATTAAACTGGCGTTTGCCCGCAGCTTCGCTCACATTAAGTTCGATTTTCATACAAATTTCACACCCCTATTTTACCCCCTTAGGGATCAATACTTCAAAAATACTTTCTTAGCGGATGCTTACGTCATAAAAGCTATCTGCATGCCAAATTTCAGCCGTTCATCCGTCCTGTGGTTTGAGCTGTGCGTTGATAAATCAGTCAGTTAGTCACTTTTCCCTTTTATATATTTGGACTAGCGAACGCCCGCGGCTTCGTTCGCGTGGCATTAGTTTTTTAATTCCCACAGGCACTCCTTAATTTTCCGGGATAAAAAGAAGCCTTTCCAGCATTTCCATTTCCTCAACTATATCCAAGCAAAAAATCACGTCGTTCTTTGCTCTGTTGCGGCGTGATTGAAGGACAAACTCTCTATTTAACGTCCTTGGGGATAGAAATTTCAAAAACTTTGGAATACGTATTTCGTAATTTTTAACCGGAAGCCCAAATATCAAGTTTCATTGCTATTACTTGAAAAACGACGGACTTCATTGAAACTTTCAACCCCTATTTAACCCCTTTGGGGGTGGAATTTAAAAAAAATTATGACTAATTTACGACACACGTGCTTCTTTATTTTTTACCGAACGCCAAAATATCGAGTTACCTAGATATAACTTGAAAATTATCTTGTAAAATTATATATACTTGACTTATATACAAACTTTATTCCCCTATTTTAGCCTTTAGGGGTAGAATTTTCAAAAATGGTGAAACACGTATTTCTTCATTATAAATCGGTAGCTCAAATATCAAGTTTCATAACTATAACTTGAAAATCGACGGACTTTCATACAAACTTTCGACCACTATTTAACCCCTTTGGGGGTGGAATTTCGAAAAACCCTTTCTTGGTGGATTCCTACTCTTCACAAAAAACACACCCTCCAAATTTCATGTCTCTAAGACCAGCGGATTTAAGTCAGTCAGTCAGCCAGACAGTCAGGACTTTGAATTTTATATATATAGTTAGCAAATATATAATATTTTTAAGGCGTTATAATATACCTATTTCAAATTACACGTTCCGATTAAGGAACATTAAAACCGTTCACTAAAACGCTGACAATTCAATATCAGTTAGTGAAGTAATTAAGAAAAACATTTTATTAACGTGTTTACCGGTTAGTGACACAATATGTGTAGCCATACGTCCAAAAACTATATACAGGACAGTCCTGAAATGATCACCTATGTATGCTGTCAATGAATTAAAGTTTTCTTCATCATCATCATCATTTCCACCGCAGGGCTACTACAGCTTTTTGCAATCTGTGAAGAGTTAAGACCATATAGAAAGAAAAACAAGTTATTATACTCTGAAAAGTTGAGAACGTATGCATCGGTGTATTCAAACCTAGGGAACCACCAAAACTAGTTCTTAATCCGTCTATTTTTTTAACACGTCGATCCGTTGATTTGTTCCAATCCAATCCCTACCGACAATGCTCCCTACTTAGGGCTACACATAAACCCCTACTAAACACGGCGAAGACGAAGACCTCGATATCTTACGTCACCCGGACGTGGTCGGGGGCGTATGGAGGACTAATCTAGTCCAACCGACCCCCCTTTCGTCCCAACGTCATCCTAAGCCGTGGTCCCGAGCCCCATAGGCGCCCTTGTTGCCCCCCCCCCCCCTGATGTCATCGAGCCTCAGCTACGCCTAGCTCTCGCCCATCCCCCCTGTGACGCTGTAGCGACCAGTAGGGTCTATGCAGCATACTCAATCCGAAAAAACAAAGTTGATTTGTTGCGGCGTCATGAAACAAACAAAGAAACAACGGACTATGGATTATAACTAACTTGATGATGCCCGCAACATCGTCCGCGTGGATTGAGATTTCTTAATTCCCGCGGAATCTCTAATTTTCTAGGTTAAAAAGTCCTTGCGCGGGATACAACCAACTATAATCTATCTTTGTGCCTATGATCCGTTCAACCGTTGTGGCGTGATTGAGATCCAATTTATTTTTGCATCGTATTTATATTATTAGTATAAAGACCCTCTTAACTATGAAGAAATGTAAGGTTTCCTCATGTTGTTTTCCTTCACCGTTTCAGAATATAATATTATTTTGGAATTGCTTATCGCACATAGGTATCTCCGAAAAGTTAGAAGTACGTGCCTAAGGATCAAACTCCGACCAAATAGGAATAGGTTGAAAGCCTCAACCGCTATATATCACCGCTTGATGATATTCCTAAAGCCCACCATTTGTTCGACTCATCCTGCATCAAAAATCCAAAGGTTTGGTCACCTTAAAGAAGATGTGGTCACCTTAATTACAAATAGTTAATGTAACGATAGTGCTACTCAGGAAGAAGATAACCAATGCATATAATAGGTATAAATGCAGCATCTTTGAATCGCATTCCGTTAACTTAATCTAACGGGTGAGTCCGAAGTTTGAACATTTTTTTATTTAAAAATAATACTAATTTATTATAACCTTATATCTAATAATAATCCTTATATTTAATCATTTATTTTATAGTTAGCTTAATATTTAGATTATTGTATATTAATGTACAATATGTATTTATTTATTTATTTATTTAGATATCTTTATTGCACACACAAAATATACAGAATACAGTTTTAAAGTATTAATTACTAGTAAAACTAGATAGAAATGTGCAAAGGCGGTCTTATTGCTAAAGCAATCTCTTACAGACAACCTTTGGTGAAAGGATAAATAAACGGAAGCGCGGGATGGTGCTGTATTTAAAAAAAAAAAAAATAGATAAGAAATGCATACATACATAATAAAGTACATACATTTTAGACCAATAAATAGATGTAAATATATACTACTACTACACAACTACATATATAAATATACCTATATAAATAAATATATATCACTATATTCTCCATTATAGAATAAAGTAAACACTAATAATTACAAAGAGATAAATAATGATTATACAAACGACTTTTGAAAATTGAGAGCGATTTGGAATGGCGGATTTCAGAAGGCAGGCTATTCCACAGTATTACAGACTTGCACGTAAAGGAGTTGTCATAGTACCGCAATACCGGAATATTTGTTTATTTTAGTTACATAATGTAGACTATTAATAGGTAGTTTTTTTTTACCTAGGTGAAAATTTATTTATGCCAGAAAATCAAGTTACATTTAAAACTCCGAAATACACTCAAGCACATATAAGTTTGGATATTCAGCGGGGTAACGCAGCCAGCGTTCTGGGCACCCTGCTTCATTGGCAGTGGCTTATATGATATTTAGATAGTAGTTTAGTTTTTAGTTTTTAATTATGCAATAAATATAATATTATAGTATTTTATAGGAAACAATACATAAATACAGTTTTCACATCAGTAATACCAAAATAGTCTTACTATTTACCCTAAGGGAACTTACGTAGGTAACTGAATTTACTGATTTGAATTTAATTTGATATGTAATTACGTTGTTTAAAAATTCTGATAAAAAAAGATAAAAGCCAATTTTCACTGTTGTTCCACCTCAGGGATCAATTTCCAAAATCGCTTATGCAACTGACCTTTATAAACAGGGCATTACTAATACGCATAAGGCTGTGTTGTTTTAATATTTTTGACGTTCGTGTTTTAGAATTACAATCCTTAATTTAGGGACGCCAAGGTACGTGACATAAAACTACCATTTTTGAATAATAGGGTTTTAAGCGATCGTAGTGGGTAATCCCCTAGAAACTTGATTGTAACAATTTCCATAAAATCGGTTCAGAAACCAAGGAGAAATTAGTATAACTACATACAATTAAAAAACAGTTATGCGCCGATATGAGAACCTGCTCCTTTTTTTCAAGTCGGTTAATTATATTTTCTAACTTCAAAAATGACCTGGTTTAAAACTTTAATTGCCAATTTAACCCCTTGAATTATGAATTTGTCAGGTTTTATCTTTTTATCAGGTCTGCGTGACTTAATAGCTTCTGCTTGATTTATTCCTTATGAAATAGAATAGATATGAAAACATAATTTCTGCTTGATTTATTCCTTAACGCCAGAAGCCTTTCAACTTTCTATGTCCACATAAAACTGTGGCGCACTGTTTCATTATTGTTTGCTTTCCTGTTTTTGAATTATTATAAGCCTTATTTTAGGTACTCACAAATACATCAAACTACATAACAATTAACAACTGTCATTCCATTGTAAAATATTGAGGTACTTACATCAAACTGTCATTTTAAGTAATATTGCTTATATATTTATGCGTTGGCAGTATGACCCCAGTACTTAAGCTATGTCAGTATAGTCAGTATCTAAGTCAATTTCTCCCAAGGATGTTATGGTTCTCCTACTTCTTCTCGTTTCTAGACAAGTTTTCAGGCACGGCAACAATATGTAGACTATAGTGCTTAAGCATGCATACTAATATCATAAATGCGAAAGTGTGTCTGTCTGTTTGTCTTCGGCCTGCCTGCCTGCTACGTTTTCACGGCCCATCTGTTCAACCGATTTTGATGAAATTTGGTGCAGGGATAGGTTGTATGCCGAGGAAGGACATCATAGGCTACTTTTTATCCCGGAAAATTAAAGAGTTCCCGCGAGAACCAATAAAACATTAATCCACGCGAACGAAGTTGCGGGCATCATCTAGTAGATATATAAAAAATAATTATATCACTAGAACTGGCTTATCTTTGAACGGTAAACTTTGCCTTGGCCATGACATAGAGAGATAAAACGTGTTGAAATAATTAAGAACCTACATCGTCGTCGTCAACTGATTGATGTCCACTGCTGGACATTCTAGATCACTTCCGTCCTCACGACGCGATTAGATTCTACTTTACAGCTTGACTATTAGGTAGTGTGGGCGATGAAAATTAATAAAACTTCTGCAATTCCATAATCCTGAGTTGTGAGTATGCACGCGTTCGGCATCCACCCTTATGGTGAGATCTATATCATCTATAGAGCGTACTTTGACTTGGCTTAAACTTTACTTAGAGTTAAAACGAGATGAACTTATGTGAGTAACATAAATCTATCTCGTTTTAACCATGTATTAAGCATACGCAATGTCAATGTTCGCTCTATAGATCTCACACTGTAGACTCCACGCTCCTAGAGCGCTAGTGATGTATCTGCATACACTACACCTATATGTAATCAAGCTAATATACAATACAGAGAAACCGAAAGCTTAATAGTAAAATTCCAAAATCATTGTGATGTCCATGTATCATGTAACATTTTATCTGTTTAAAAATCGAAATTGAAATTTATTTATTTGTGAGAATATGGAATGATACTAGATGTTTATACTTAAAATTAGAACCGCATATTCAGTCAGCTAGCCCTGACGTACAAATTTCTTCGAATTCCAATAATTTTAATTACTAATTAATTTAAAAAGAATAATAATATATTTGTATCCCGGGGAAGCACATAAGCTTCTTTTTATCCCTGAAAAATTAAAGAGATCCCGTGGGAATCAAAAAACCACACGGATGAAGTCGTGAGCATCATCTGCAGTGCATCAATCAATAAAGGACTGCATCAATGCCAAAACATGGTTTTGGCTTCGCGTATCATTGAGACTACCCATAATGGATTGTTGAGGATAAAAAAACGTTTTGACATTGATGCAGTAACTATCGATAAAAAAAAATTATGGACATTGCTGAAAATTGGTATCACGTAAGACTTTTGAAGTAAGATGTCCTCTAAGGACAACGACAAACATTACGTCAAACTAAGCTTTCATTAATACATGGCGAGAGGTTCTTTAAGCGGTGACATAAGGTGTCTTTTAATCGCTTCACTACTCATATTATCCTTTATTATGTACCTGTACCTTTGATTGCATCGTACACAGAAAAGTTACTAATATGCTCGCATGGATTTTTATATTATAGTATTTTGCATTATATTTATTAAAAAACAAAACCAATTAACCAATTAACCACAATTAACCAATTAACCACAGATTCTAAAATATTACTTGGTTAAATAGGTAACACAGTTAAATTTGAAAATTTGGAAGACTGCTATGTCGATTTAAATTGCTAGATTACCACATGAATACCATAGATTTTCAAATTAGTCGGTTTATAAGTAGGTCTGCACCACCAAAATATCGATATTCAGCGTTCGTGGCTTGCGACCTGTTGCTACAATCCTGAAAATGCTTACGCGAAGCCAGATACAAGGACTGTAACAAATACGATCCTTAAGGATAGTTTTGGATGTGATATTGCGACAAGTTTTAGCCGGTAGGGCTGCTGGTATTATATTATACGTGATACAAGATTTCCTTTATGAAATAAAACACTTAATTTTTAGTTATTCTGTATAAAAATTATTGATATAGTATACTCAATTCGCTATCTATTTGACGATAAGAAGACTATTCAAGTCAAAGGTACTACTTACAACTAATTTTTTATTTCAGATTTCAAAATGAGACTGCTAAAATGCTTCACAGTTTTTGCGCTGGTCGGCCTTCTGGCTGCCGCTCCCACCCCTAACGATGAAGATGATGAAGTTGTAATAACACCTGAATTTTACATCGATGATTTCGTTAAATACACGGCAAAACACGATATCGTCAAATTGGTTGTACCTCTAAACTCCATAAACTTTGAAAAAAACGACTCTGACTTACTTGAATCGAATGAATTCTTCTCTGATGCCATAATATTCTTCGTTGAAGCTGATGTCCAACCCGATGGAAGTCGTGTAGACCAAGGATTGCACGTCCTCAAGGAAGGAAAGGCCACGAAACTTCTAGACAACGGCAGAGATGCCGCTGCATCAGCGGACGATAGCGACAAAGTTTTCTTCGGAGCTAAAGACGGTCTTTACGTTTACAATCTAAAGACGAACTCCGCTGAAAAATACGGACCATTCACGGATAGCATTATTGCAATCGATACGGAGTATAAAGGTGATGTAATTTACATTCTGACTGAAAATCGTGAGGTGTACAAAGTTACTGATAACGGCGAGAAGAAAGAAAAATTGGAAGACGTTGTTAAAACTGCGCAAATTGTTGTAGATTTTGATAACAACCTTTTTTTCATTTCCGATGATCAGGTGCCATACGTCCGCACAGCTGACGGAATCAAGAAAATTGAAGGTCTCCCAGAATCCACAGAAACTGTAACCCTTTTCAAGCCTCCTTTTTTCCTTGACAATGGAGTTCCAGCTATCATTGATAACAAATTTTACGTTATGTACCCTAACGGTTCTAGTGAATTTATAGATATTGAATTTCAACCCAAAGCGTTACCGACCGCTCTAGCCCCAGAAGCGGCTCTCGTCACATACTGCGCTCACGACAAGAAAATCTATGAATACGACATATTATCTTTGATGACAAACGCCCTTTTAGATGAACTTGCAGATTATATTAAGAAACAAGAAAAGGAAATCATAACTTTGGCCTCACAGGAGACTGGTCTGAAACGTAAATTACAGCCTTCGGAAAAATCGCCGACAGTGGACTCCGTTTTGCGCTAAAGCATTTAATTAATAATTACTAATACTAGTACCTGATTAATTATCATCATTAATAATTTACTAATACTAGTAATTAGTAATTAATTTACAGTCCGAGAGCGGAGAACTGATAAATAAATAAATTTTAAAACATTACTGATTTTATTTATTCCCTGTTGCTAATAATTAAAAATATATAGGTACAAAACATTACGGCGTCTATAGTTCTCAAGAGTCGCAACAATAGTCTTAACTCTAGGATGGGGCTTTCAACGATGGGGCTCAAGATGACGACGCGGTCACGTGGGTCAGTGTGATAAATAAAAGTATAATTAAATGGATAACCGAGTAGAGTATTCTTCTAATGACGCAAGGTACGCAATTATTAAAAAATCACTTTGCTTTAAAGTCAGTTTAATTGTTTATTATTTAATTTTCATTTAACAATTTTATGTAGGGCAAAGTAATTTTATTGAAATGAAATTGAGATTGAATATAATTTATTTGTCTGAATATGTGTTACAATGATGGTTAAGTATGAAAAGGCAAAGGAAAAAGTAAGGAAAGAAAGTAAATTTAAGTAAAATTACTGAAATAAGGTGAGATTAAGATCCTCACGACCGAATCTCGACCGCGACCGAATCTTCATGGGGATTAGCCACAGGTATTTGCACAATCACACACTCGCTATTCCCTTACTCTCATAGACTGATGGGACGGTAAATCTGAGAAGAACGGAAAGAGATCAGGTGCAGGACCGACGCAGGCTTTACGTGTTTTCGGAACTGCGGGTTTGGTTTGAAATACTGGGTGTATTTCTTGTAAAATAACGCAAATACTTAAATAGCCTGACCTGGGAATCGAATCCAAGGCCTCATTATCCGTAGTCGAACATGCTAACCACTAGAGCAATTTGTCAGTTAGCAGTAAAGTTATTTTTATAAACTAGATAATGCTCATTATCTGGGTCACTCATCAAACCGGAACCTGGGGCTTGAAAATAAAATTGTATTTTAGAACCTGCAAATGAGGCCCTTTCATTGTTGTAATTTCTTTATTCAGGTAAATAGACATAGGCAATGGCGTTATGCTAGATATTAAAGATGACCATAGACAGTATGAATTGAGAACTTGTAAAGCTAAACTTACACTATGTCGTTTACACAACATCTCCCTTTTTAATTATCTATAAGTTACACTATAGGATAAGAGTTGAATTATGAGTATGACATTACATAAATACCGAATCTAAAATTACAAACTAGTAACAAATTTTACTAGATATTTTACTTTAATTAATACAGAGATGGATAAATGATAAGATTTTAATTATTAAATAAGTTTTATGCTAACATTTTATTTTAATTACTAAGTTACAGATCAATTTTCTTAGGTATATTTACTTGCCTTCCGGATTTAGTTACATATTTGTAATATTCCTTAACATTATCGCATGAATCCATAAATTAATCCTGGTCTGCTTCCATTAATTTGGTTTTTAGAATCATTGAATATCTGAATCGAACCTGTGACAGATTGCATTGTGAAGTTTTGTGTGAAGTGAACCTTATTTGTACCCTATTCCTTCTGTATCTATTACCTTTACTGTCCTCTATTATATATGACCACTGACACTTTAACCTCTCTTTTACAACAGCTGGAAGCCAGTCAGAACTAGGAGACTTTTTAAATGTAACATGATCACCAGGTTGTAGTTGTTGTTTTTTGTTCCTATTATAATGATTTTTTGTCTGTGCTCGGTCTTTCTCAAAACTTTTTTTATATTCATTGGAGGCTACTACTTTCGGTATAAACCTTTTAACAGTGATATATACAGTGAGGTATATAGGTACATTCTCAAAGTTCTTGACATTAATAGCTGAGCTGGAGATGGAAAATTAGCTTTAGGTGTGGTTCTATACTGTAACAAAGCCATGTAAGGATCTGTATTGGATTCTAAACTTTTTTTAACAAATTTTTCATAATTTTTACTGAACTTTCAGCTTGTCCGTTAGTTTTAGGGTGATAAGGTCTAGTAAGTATATGTTCAATCTCCCAATTATGTAAAAATTATTTGAATTCGGCAGAGTTAAATGGCGGACCTCGATCTAAGACCAATGAGAATATTAAATATAATTCTCCACTTGATATAGTGATAGCCAAAAAGTCTATATATTCAAATAAAATTTATTTATTTGTGAATACAGTTGAGGTTGGTACATTTATGTTAGTTTTACAAAAGATATCGTGTGTTTTACCACAGTGTGGTGTACAAATCTATTATTTTAATTACAAATTTCCAGTATAAATTATTAGGAACGTTTCTCGCAAAGTGCTTAGTATTAGACATACTAATATATCTTAATACTTTGTAATCTTAAATTATAAAACACCATGGAAAAATACCATGATTCAACCCTTATGGCGCCTTTACGTTCAATTCGCGCACCAAATGGTACCTTTTTGGTACGGAACCCTAAAAATCTCGAACAGATAACTACACTGATAAGGATATTCATAATAAAAGGTAAATAAAAACGTATTTATTGGAAATCGCGCATCTTTATGTCTCATTCCGAAAAGAGATTCGACGGACAAGGGTGAGTCCAAAACTGTAATTATTATTTAGTACTATAGCGATCCGCCCCGGCTTCGCACGGATAGCACTAGTGCCACTAATCATCATAACCGCCCGTTCTCATCCCATCCGCTCAGCCGGCCGCTGCCATGCCATTTTATGTTGCACGTTACTTTATTTATGTAATATCTCTTAAAATAATTTAAATGTTTATTTATTTACAAACGTTAAAATTAAATCTATGCAATACATTAAAATGCTAAAATCCAAATATTAAACTAACTATAAAATAAATTTAAAACAAATCCTTATATACCTAGTAACAAAAAATAAAAATAAAACCCTAATCCAAAATACCATCTCTTAAAATATTCATCTAAATTAAATGGTATAAAGTGCAGTTTGTTCAGATGACATATTTATTTTGATAAGGATTAATACTATGTTGGTTGTCGTTTTTGTGAGTTAACCTTAAAAGATAGATATATTACCGTGGACTTTTTTAAGGACTTTTTGAGTGGATCAATTCCACGATTTTTTATTAAGTAAGTACTTTATGAGATAAGTATAGGATGCTAGAACAAATATTTTTTATTCAAATAAACTATACATAAATATTAGAATTAAAAGTAAGAAATAAATTAAAATCTAAGTTAAAAACTAATTATATTTACAAAAAATACACGCCATCCAAGTCGTTAATGGACATGGTGCCCAAAACACTGGCGCTCTTGCCTCGTTGAATGGCAAGGCTAAGCCGTTGGGCTAAATAAGCGCCAGATCTTTGGTCACCAGAGGCGTGGATCAGTTTTTGGGACACAACATTTATAAAATTCTTCGTGTCCGATGACCATGGGCCCAGAGTCTCAAAAGCAAGCGCCGCAAAAACGTAGTCCTTAGTAATGGCTGAGTATTTGCGACGCTTATATATTTCTTATTTTTTTATATTATTCCACGATATATTATAAAAAAATATGAATAAAATATAACCTGTATTCGATGATGTAGCTTTCTATAGGTGAGAGAATTTTTAAAATCGGTTGTGTAGTTTTTGAGATTATCCTTATCAAATAAATCATTTCTCTTAAAATATTAGTTTAGTTTAGATTATTCAAGGATCAAGTATTGTATAAGTCTAGACGTATGAGTGAAATAAAATTGAGATGTATGGTAGCGTATCTATTCATTACAAATTAGTCAATTAGTGAAATTTCTATACCCGTGTAATAAATAATATTACACGTAAGTATAGGTATTAGGTATCCAAGTCGGTGAGTGGGACTGAAAAATGTAAAGCTTGTTTTGTTGTGTTTCATGTTTCCAAACTTAAGATAAATCGTTGTTAATTAATTGAATGTATCATTGTTATAGTAGAATAATATTATAAATTAGATATTTTTTTAAAAGCCTATATCCAAATATATGTATACGTTTAAGTTTTGTGTATGTATTGTATGTATGTATATATAATATTTATGTAGTGTTGTATGTATTTTATATGTACACATTTTTGTATTATATATAATAAAATAGTATTAAGATTTACTACCTTTGTTCAAGTGTTTATACTTTATTTGTATAACCTACTTCGTGTGCACCCTAATTCAAATTTTCTGTCATCATCTCCTGTTCTGGGTTGCCTGGAGTAGATCGCTTTTTAGCGATAAGGCCGCCTATTGTACGTATTTTGAGTATGGTGTACAATAAAGTAGGTATATTTTCATTTTTCAAATCCGAAAGTTTCGATGGATGGATGTTTGTTACTCAATCACGCCCGAACGGCTAACCGGATCTGAATGAATTGAATTGATGAATTTGGCACAGAATCACGAGTAGATTATAGTCTGGAATAACACATAGGCTACTTTTTATCCCGGGAATTTAAAGAGATCCCGCGGGAACCAAAAAGCCTCTATCCTCGCGGATGAAGTCACAGACAAGTCAGCTAGTAATACATTTATTTTTCACTAGCGAATGCCCGCGACTTCGTCTGCGTGGTTCCGTTTGACCCTGGTAGCCTAAGATGCCCTTAGTTTCTCCCGTTTCATGGGCTTAATTTTTTTCCTCTTATTTCAGATTTCAAGATGAGACTGCTCACGTGTTTAACAACTTTTGCCCTGGTCGGCCTTCTGGCTGCCGCTCCTACCTCTGAAGACAACAAATTAATAGTATCACCAGAATATTACATCAAAGAATTCGTTAAATACAGGGCAGAACACGATATCGTCAAAATAGTCGTACCTCTCAACGCCATCAACTTTGATGAAGACGACTCCAGCTCATCCGAATCGAATGAATTTGATACTGATATCACATTATTCTTCGTTGAAGCTGATGTCCAGCCAGATGGAACTCGTGTAGACCAAGGATTGTACGTGTTCAAGGACGGAAAGGCCACGAAACTTCTAGACAACGGCAGTGATGCCGCTGCATCAGGAGACAATAGCAAAAAAGCTTTCTTCGGAGCTAAAGACGGTCTTTACGTTTATAACCTAAAGACAAACTCCGCTGAAAAATATGGAACAATCACGGACAGCATCATTTCAATCGATATGGAAAAACTTGGTGAGGTAATTTACATCCTGACTGAAGATCGTGAGGTGTACAAAGTTACTGAAAATGGCGAGAAGAAAGAAAAATTGGAAGACGTTGTTAAACCTAAGCAATTTGTTGTAGATTACGAAAACAACCTTTTCTTCTTTTCCGATGATCAGGTGCCATACGTCCGCACAGCTAATGGAATTAAGAAAATTGAAGGTCTCCCAGAAGCCAAACGACCTGCAACCCTTTTCAAACCTCCGTTCTTCCTTGACAATGGAGTACCAATTCTCATTGCTAACGAAGTTTACATTATGTACCCGAACGGCACTAGTGAATCTACAGATTTTGGATTCCAACCTAAAGCATTACCAACCGCTTTAGCTGCAGAAGCGGCGCTCGTCCAATATTACGCTTATGATAAGCAAATCTATGAATACAATTTATTATCGTTGATCGTCACCTCTCTTTTGGAAGATCTGGCTAATTACCTCAAAACACAAGAGACAGAAATCAATAACTTCGCCTCAAAGGAAACCAAACTGAAACGTAAAATTCAGCCTTCAAAGGCATCTCCGAAAAGTAAAGTAAAAGCGATAGCCTAAATAACTGTAATTAAATCCGACACTGTAAAACTATTTTATGATAATCAAATAAATTACACATAAAACTAAAATGAGTTCGTTTATTCTCTGTATCACTGAAAATTGAACCGCGGATTGTGTCAGTACTATCCTCAAAACGACTGAACTTTTTCAGGTTTTTTGAAGTAGAAAGAAAGAAAGAAAACACATTTATTCGCAAATGGTGTAACAGACAAACATCTGTGATACCACCCGAAATGGAAAACCCATTAGATCTTTGGTTTTCGAAACAAAACCTTATCCCTGGATCAAGTTACTCACCCAGACACACTTCCGCATTTTTGTTATTATTATTTGCACCAACAGCCCTCTGATTGTGTAAGGAAATCGTAAACGTAATCGTTTGTCAAACGTATAATTCGACCTTTTTATGGAGTTCATAGATGCACGTCAAAACGCATACATGAACTCCTTAAAAAGTTTATGAACTGTCAAAAAAACTACCTTTTTAAACACTCTAAAAAACTATTTAGATAACAAGTTTAAACATTTATACTATTAATGATTTTTTAATGATACGGACAAACACAAATACAGTCGCCATAGTCTACCTTACCTATTATTGACTGAATGTTATATTTTAAGGAATAAGTATACTTATGGAATTGCAGTTAATAAAGAAATTGAAATTTATTACGATTGGCTTAGAAAATTGGCCCTCTGATTTATATGTGGCATGATTTATAGTCTGATGCTCTAATTTATAGTCGCCAAGCGCAATGATTTAACATAACAATAACAACATTTAACATAGGTATAACAATATTTCAACTTTCAATCGGAGAGATTGGGCATTCCCAATCTCTCCAATTGGAAGTTACGGGTAAACTAAAATTATTTACTTAACAGACGTAGAAGAATTTTGTTAATGAGGCTATAGCGCGGTTCCTTACAGATAAGTTACATTAATTGTTCACTTTTAGTTATAGTATTTAAAGGCTTTATAAAAGAGACATATCTCAGTTCGAAATCATTTCAAAAAGCCAAATAAAAATGATGAAAACCCCTGCTGGTTTTTTAAATTAGTTTGTTTTAACATTTACTGACAACAACACAATATTATAGAAAACAATACAATAGAACTTAAAGCTAGCTAGCCTAACCTAATAATTACAAATCATACCCGCGTGCAAAAATGCTGGCTGCATTTCCGCGCTGCATTTCGTGTTTTAGAATTATAATCCTTATTGTGGGGACGTCAAAGTGCGTGACATAAAACTAACATTTTGAAATAATACTGCTTTAAGTTACCCCTAGATTAAAGACCACAATAACGGTGAGCGCAGTGTGGAACGACCTCCAGTCTGCTGAATTGATATTAAACGGCTTTAAAATGTGGCGGGTGAATGAGGAAGACAGATCGTGTGTGACGACGCTCTAAAGAAGGCTTAAGTATTCAGCTGAGTTTCTTGCCGGCTCTTCGCAACAGAATCTGCTTTCCTGAATCGGTGGTAGAGTCAAAATATGACGTTATATAAGAGACACCTGTACATTATGTCCTACATGTTTTAAATAAATTGAGTTTATTGAGTTTTGAACAGGGGAAGCATACAGGATGGGTGGATGGATAGTTAATAACATTGACTAGCATCAGATTCGTTTTCTGTCGTTCCACGCGACGCTCACAGCGGAAAGGTCGTGGGCAGGTCGCTACTGAGATAGGGGATACTACAGATAAACAATTATTCAACTCGTATTTATTATAAACTATGAATTTAATCAACGCATTCCGCTAAATAAGTCTATTGGGTGAGTACACGTTTTTATTTTCGCTTTAATTAATCTCATTTAATCATCCTCATTTATTTTGATACAATAATTGCTTAGAAGTTCAGAATTAGGCTTTCTATTCGGGGGTTTGAATCCAGGGTATAAACATCTCTACTGTTTGGAATAATTTGCGTTTAAACTCTCCCACTGCCAAGGTTCGCTAGTAGAAATGTGTTATAAGTGCTTCCCTATCCTTTTTAGGGTTCCGTATCTCAAGAAGAAAAAAGGAACCCTTATTATCACTTCGTTGTCCGTCTGTGTGTTTGTCTGTCAACATCCTTTTACTCGGAAACGCGTGAAGGTAACAAGTTGAAATTAATATCAAATACTTAGATCTACGGTCCCTAAGAACTGTAAAAAAGACAAGCTTCTAAGCAATCAAAAGATACGGCCGTTTATACCACATATTTTGCTAATTTTGACACCCACCAATATATCACAAATTTGCCAAGAAATGTCTGACAGCACAAGTATAGGTAAAAATCCGAAAATCATTAGTTAGGGTTCCGTACTCATAGGGTGTCGAATTGTTTTTCAGGTGCTACCAGTTTACCGCTCATTTCACAACTGATCATGTGTTGTCATGACATCTTTCTTGTTATTTACTCAAAGAATTTATTCTGTATGGTGATACGGAACCCTTTGTGCGCGAGTCTGACTCGCACATGACAGGTTTTTTTATCATAATGAAATATATATTTTATCAGTGAATTTCTCTAATTTCTCCTTGCCAATTAACAGTTGCTTTTCCCAAATGACGATTTAATCATAACATAACAAAAATATTATGTACGTTATTTATGCATATACATATTGTTATTGTTAAATAACAATATTTTATGTAAGCTCTTCACAAACACAGTAAAGGGATGCCTATGCTTTGTTATAAAAAAGTTATCGCTGACTTATCAGTGACCTTTAACTTCGCCATGTCTTCAGTGATAGTTAATTTTAATGTTCTAGGTATGCCTACATGAAATATTAGTAAACACGGATACAAAAAGTAGGTAATTGGCTACAGAAAATTTCTCAATTTACGCGGAAACGACATTGATAACGGCTTATATCTTATTCTCAGAAATATATAACATATTTCCAGTCTTTTACCTATAATATGATATAAGATATACCATTTTTCTTGTTATTTGTCATCATCATCATCATCATCAACAGTCAATATGCATTCACTGTTGAACAAATATAGATAGTAGAGCCTTTGCCTACCTAGTGCATATTAAATAACACATGTAGGTTTTTTTTTGTACCAAAAAGTTATAAAATACGTAAAAAAACAGAAACATACTTAATGGACAAGGGAGCTCTATAAAGGATGCAATCACAGAGGTTTACTACTCGGTGGATGCCATTGACCTAGGGGGGGGGGGGGGGGGGGGGGGGTAACTCTTGCTGCTATCTCGATCGTTCTAACTTTTTGGCGAAACATTTCCCCCGAGCATTGGTCTTTCCTTAATCAATTAATGTACCAATTTTAATTCAAATTGAATCTTAACTTTTTAGACTTACCGTACTTATATTGCTGCGCGTAGCTTGGATTCAGGAAACGGGCATCGAAGACTACTTTTATCAGCTGATTTGTTATGGCTCAGATAAGAGGGCGTTTGGAACCCTCATACCTTTTGTTTTAAATTGACGTTATTGCCATTAACTACCTCACCTATTTGACTACCTCTACCTACCTCACTATTTGCAGCATATATATAATTTAATTCTTTTTTAAATACCTACATAAATTTTAATCTAATTGTTAGTTATTTCAGAATCCAATATGAGACTTCTGACGTGCTTCACAATTTTTGCGCTCGTCGGTTTATTGGTTGCCGCTCCGCCCCCGTATGAAGAAGACGAGCCTCTTTTAATAACACGTGATTACTACAGCGAAGAACTTGTCAAATATACAGGGCAGTATGACATAGTCAAAATACTTGTTCCACTCAATTCACTCAACTTCGACGAATCGGATTCTAGTGAATCAGACGAAGATGATTCCGATGTTATTTTATTCTTCGTAGAAGCTGAAGTACAGTCTGATGGAACTCGCAAGGACAAAGGACTCTACGTTTTCAAAGAAGGAAAGGCTACACAGCTCCTCGCAAACGGTAGAGATGCTGCCGCATCAGGAGATGATAGCAAACTAGCTTTCTTCGGCGCTGCAGACGGACTTTATGTATATAATCCAAAAAATAATACTGCTGACAAGTACGGACCAATAACAGACAGCATTATCGCAATCGCAAAAGAAAAATCTGGGGATGCCCTTTACATTTTGACTGAAGACCGTGAGGTATTCAAAGTTAGCGACAATGGCGAGAAAAAAGAGAAGTTAGAGGATGTTGTGAACGCTAAAGAAATTGTTTTGGATTACTCAGATAACCTGTACTTCTTTTCCGATGATAAGGAGCCGTACGTGCGTACCGCTGATGGTGTTAAACCAATAGAAGGTCTCCCGGGAGACATTTCTAATGTCAAACTTATTAAGCCCCCTTTCATTCTAGACGATTCTGTACCATTCTTAGCTGATAACAAAATATACATTCTATCTAGCGAGGGTAAAAGTGAACTAGGTGAAATATCATTCAATTCAAAAGCGAGACCAACTGCGTTCGCCCCAGAAGCAACACTGATCCAATACTACGCTTATAATAAGAAAATATATGAATACAACATCCTGAAGTTGCTTATGGAGGCTGAAACGCCAGAACTTAGTAAATATCTCAGTTCAAAGTCAACTGACATCAGAACACTCGCTTCAAAAACCAGAAGTCAAGCGGCTCTCACTAAAACTGAACCTACGGCATAAAATAACTAAGGGATAATGGAAACTATGAAGCAGCATTTTTTCCCCCTAAATAAAATATAATATTATTAATGATAAAATATAAATGAGTTTTATTTTCCATATTTTCTTATTTAAGGTAATCATAAAATTATTATTATTGCTTGTAACTCTAAAAAAAAATATATTATATCGATCTTAGGCTGAACTGATCATCTTTGGGCATCTTAAATTTAAATCAATTAATTTTCTTTATGTTAATGTTGAATTTATGTCATTTTGGTCCATTTTACTACAAATAAATAATGTTTCTTTATTTAAATAAACTTTAAGTTGATTGTATCAACCACTGATTTGGAATGACATTCCTACCGAGAAGAAACAGCAAGAAACTCGGTGGTTGCTCGTCTAGGCAATAAAGCTAGTTGATCCCAAAAATAATTCCTCAGGCGACGAAACTTTATGTTATGATAAAGTATCACGAGTTAAACGTATATTATAAATATCCAATAAAAAGTCATATCATCAATCATAAAGGAAGTAAGGTTTTTTATTCTATACCCAATTTGTAAAGCAGGAAGGCACATTAACGCGTAAACGCAGTTTAGATTTGATAATAAAATCGATTCAAATATCAATGTTCAGCATGATTATTTAATTTGATCTTTCGGTTTTGAGTCTAAATATACCTACTATTATTTTAAAAAGAAATCGAGAAAATATTCCGTCATAAATATAAAGTTTTTAGATATAAATGCCTAACTTCTGGATGTTTTTTTTGTTGGATATTTTTGTGTAAGTGTTTTATCATCCTAAAACCCAGCCAAGTTTCATCGAGTGAGAAATTAATTCGGGGGTCTCCATACAACTAACCGCCTAGACTATTTAGAAAAATATAATTTACATTTACATCAAAGTGTTCTACATTTATCAACAAGTACTGTTTTCCTACTTCCATGTTCGTCAATGAGTTTAGTGTTTTTTTGTTATTTTTTTCTTTTCTTTTCTGTTAGGGTCCCATTTTAAAATTTAAAAACTAGTGCTTGGCTGCAATCAGACTTGCTGGCAAATGGTGGTGCAGACGAAGGTGGAGCGTGCTTGCCTAAATATTGCCTCTATTCACTCTTGCTTGAAAATGTCAACTAGATTTCTTCATCTAGGACTATGGCTACGACTAGAACGGAGTCCCTGTTAATAGTATCTGTGCGTGTGACAAAAATCGGAACTAAGAGAATCTAGTCTGTGTGATCTAGAGTTTTATTTTTAATACACAGTGGCGTCTCTGCCACACCTAAATATAAGTTTTATAACATTAATTAGCCACATTGCCCTCAGTTAAAAAACCAGATTCGCACATTTATCATGGGCTTCATCGAACGCCATCTTGTGATCCTCTTTAGAACTAGCTAAAGCGTGCTAAGAAATGGCGCTGATCAAGAAATAGAAAGCTTCCATCAAACCATTCTAATTTGAAAAAAATATCATGTGAGTTTCTCTCCTTTCTGAGGCTTAATAATGTTCCCTTTACATGATTTTACGCGCTGGACTTATTCTATTCCAAACCGGTGGCCACTTGAGTCTTGACTTATCATAAGGGACACAAATTGTCCTACGTTAAATAAATAAATGATTAATCATTTATTTTTGTTAGAGAAGTTTTTATTTTGCCTTTACTATACTTTTTATAATAAAAAAGTCGCCAAAATCGAGGCTGTTAAGACTAAAACAGGTAAATTAATAAATGAGAATATACATATTGACAGTTATTTTATTTATTCATTTACAAAATATATTACTAAACAAAACTATAATATTAAGTATTATTATGCCAGATACGATATTATTATTTTTTTATTATACTTTTTAGGGACTATTATAAATAAATGAGTTAAAACAGTCAGCTTACACCTATAATTATTTGCAGCCTCGCTATCAATTGACACTTAATTAATAGTATTATAACTTATGAGTTCCTTTAAACTAATATCACATTATTAAATTGCATTATTTACAAAAATAAATATCATACTTACATTTATATTTTACTATACACTAGCTGATGCACGCGACCGTGTAGAACAACGTTTTTTAATTCCCAGGGGCACTCCTGAACTTTCCAAAACAAAAGGTAGCATAATATGTCAAGCTCCAACTCCATCCACGCGAACGAAGTTGCGGGCATCAACTAGTCATAAATATACACAGAATACTTCGCAATTCACTAAATAAAAAGCACCAGTAAGATTTTAAAGCATAATATGCCAATAATAATAAATCCCAAGCCGAATTATCGGCGGATCACAATTCGCCAAAACATTGGCGATTCTCAGGAAAACAGAGAGCACAATTTTGTGATTAGTCGAATGCCAATGACAATAAAATTGGTCAATCTTTATACATCCATGACAATCCTAAATAGACCCTAGCCCAAATTCTAATTTAAATTTGACATCAATGTTCCCAATATTCCTTTAACATTGATGTCAAATTTAACTCACTAAGGCTCAACGCCTATGATGCTCCAGCTTTTTAGCTAAGACCTATGGTTAATGAACCATCCAACAAACAGTCTTGCACACGTATTCATTGAACCACTTTCATGTAAAAATCACATGTCAGCACTGATGAAATTGTGTAAAACGCCTTCCTTCTTCGTCTCAATAATAGACATGACAATTTTAGTAAGATCCGTGGGCCAATAGTTCGAATACCCGAACATAGATGTCAACATCGCCTCCATCACGTTAAACTCATATATCTTCCCATTTAAAGCAGCCACTAAATACAACGCTGCATCTACACTATATGCTGTTGGACGCTCATGTACATAGAAATCCTTTTTTTCACTACTCCCGTTTTCGTTTAACACATATAGCCAACCGTCAGCGAAAAACGGTATAGAATTCTCCATTAAAAAAGCTGGACGTATTAATTTAACATCTCTAAAATCTTCTGTTACAGGAGGCATGTATGTTACTAGCATTCCATTAGGTTTGACTATCCGCGGTAGACCATCATCACAGGATATGAAATAGAGATTGTTAGACGTATCCAAAACGAATTCTAAAGCGCATGTTACGACATCGACTCTAGATTTTCTCGTGCCATTCTTTTCTACTTTATAAATTTTATTTGATGTTGTTAATATATAAATTGTATCAGAACCGTTTACTTTTTGCAATTGTTTAATATCGTCTCGAAACGGACCGAACTTTTTAGCTGATAAAGTTTCAGCATCGTATTTATAAATCCCGTCTTTCGAACCAAAGTATACCGATCTATCAACGCTATAATCAGAAGTGGAATCCCTCCCGCCTTCCAATATTTCGTATGCAGCTAGATCTTCCAAGACATATATACAGCTTCCTCCATATAAAGTAGGGTCGGTGATTGTGAAGAAAATTGAGGGTATATCAGAGAAGTCTTCTTGTATATATGATGAGCCGTCAGCAGGGACCAGTAGCTTGGTTATGTTATGCCCGGATGTGAATATAATCTGTTCTGATCGAAACATTTTGCTGTATGCAGCGTCTTTGTGGCTCATGAACTTGGATACAGCCAAGGAAGCGAGGCACGCTGCTATGGCCATCCAATAAGGAATGTTTTCCATTGTTGCAACTGCAAGATAAAATTATTATGTAAGTTAATCCACACTAATATTATAAACTAGATGATGCCCGCGACTTCGCCAACGTGGATTAAGGTCAACTCTTAAATTTTCCGAAATCAATAATTAATATGGCCTATGTGCTCATTCAGGGTATATTAGGGCAGGGTAGGTATTCAGGAAATCTCCATTCTGAACCAAATCAGTTCTGACTTCTATCATAGTGGCGTGAAGAAGTACCTGACAAACATTTTAACTTTCACATTTATAATATTAAGACGTCACATTTATATTATTATCACGTCGGTTATTTATGGTAATCTATACTAATTTATAAATTCGAAAGTTTGGATGGATGGATGGATGTTTGTTATAGGCCAATTACACGTGGCCGCTCGTTAGAGCGTCGTTTATTACACAGCAATAAGGACCAATTTAGGGGCTCTTTCTCCCTAAATCTTATTACACTACACTGATTCAAATGGAAGGGTCCCTGTGAAAAGTGCAGTGTAATAGGCCTATTACTCAATCGCGCCAGAACGGCTGGACGGTCTGGCACAGACATAGATTATAGTCTGGAATAACACATACGCTACTTTTTATCCCAAAAAATCGAAAAACCTCAATCCACACGGACGGAGTAGCGGGCGGGCAGTAACTAATAATTATGGATGACGACAACTCACTCAAATCGGCAACTCTTTAACAAACATAAAAATGCATTTTAAGTATGGAGGTTTGTATGAAATACATGGTTATGGCGTCATTAAATAAGTATTTTGAAAGACCCTCAATTTAATAATCAGTAAGAATTTTTTTTTAACATAGAGATCATCCGTAATAAACATTTTCGATTTTCCGGGATAAAAAGCAGCCTACTAGGTCACCGTGGTTCTGTCTGAAATGTTGCGTAACTATAGTTATTAATTATACAACACCCAATAAGTACGCACGCACGCTATCAGCAATAATGCGTGAAGCTAGTAATAGAAACCGTTTCCATTGTACACCAGTTTTCAAGCCGTATGTCGTGCCAACAAGTAATCTGGACAACGACGTAAAAATCAATTTCACGGAAGGGTTAGTTTCACTTGACGATTCTGAAAAACTGGATAAAAATCTTCCTAAGCTATTTTATTATATTGAGGGGTCTCTACATAATATTATGGTTGCCTTTCCTATTACATTTTAGTTTGCTGTACATGTTTGTTTGTATATCTGAAACTTACCAAGAACATACAAGCCTCAAACAAATAAATGACTACATAGATTCTAATGAAATGATTAAAATCAGACATTCCAATAGAATTTTTCTTTTAATGAAAATAATACAATAGAACTTAATGCTAGCTAGCCTAACCTAATTACTATATAAATCATGCCCGCGTGGAATGGTGGCAAGAATGCTGGCTGCATTTCCGCGCTGGACAACCAGGCTGATCCTTTGCGCAAAAAATGAGCCAGCCCTTCTGTCACCAGATGAGGCAATTAACCGTGGTGAAATATCTCGCAAAAAAATTTTTGGCCCTAAGACTCCACGGCCCAAGGGTCAAAATAAATTCTAATAACAATAATAGCAAATCGAATGTGCATTATTAATTTGTGGAGACGGAGCTTAATATGGTATATAAATTAATGTGAAAAGATTATCTATACTAATATTATAAATGTGAAAGTTTGGATGGATGGATGTTTGTTACTCAATCACGGCAAAACGGCTGAATGGATCTGGATCAAAATTGGCATAGAGATATATTGTAGTTTGGAACATCCTGGATGGCATCAGCTAGTATTAAGTATTCTAGTTTTAAACCCATACCTATTTGACAGCATTTCAAAACGATTATGTGTTTTTTGTTATAAGCAGTTCGCTTTCATTACAAGTTTGACTGTTATAATAATATAGAAATTATATTTTTTCAAACAGGTATCAGAGTAAACTCAATCGACAACAGCGCATCTCTGAATGAGAAATCGTGACCAAAATTCAGGCGTATAAAAACTTCTTAATTATAGTCCGTCATGAATATTTTATCGTGGAGACAATGGGCACGCACACACGTTGTATTTCCTTCCTCAAAGAAGTTATATATCACATCAAAAACATTTCCGACTGCATTTGAAACAAAACTATGGATTGAAGTAAACATTTTCGCCAAAATTTTAATATTTTAATAAACAATAGCGTTATCTATTGCAATAAAAAGTTTACTTACCAGGAGAACGCTTGTTTATGTTCTATTTTTGATAAAAGTTCGTCGAACTTTTATAATAATTATTAATAGTTTAGAATAAATCAGAAAACAAATCAGTTTATTGTTAGCATCGGCTGGGTGTCGTCGGTCAATACATTTACCATTATACGTAAGTTTATTTGATTCAATTATAAATAGTTAATTTAAGTTCATCATCAATTTTATTCAAATTTATTTTGTTGTAGCTTTAGTTTTAAGATACCGTAACCAATTATCACCATCATGTTTTATAAGTAAGTAATCTTTAACGTCTATACGTGTACCTATATTGAATAAATGATATTGAGTATTGAGTATTCAGTATTTGAGAGTGATTTTAATTATGAATTCTACCATAAACAGAATTTTATCATTTAAGTAATATAGTTACTAGCTAGATAATTATAAATTGATGATGATTTTATCCGAGTGTTTTTCTGTTTTTTAACAATCTACCGGAATGCTAAAGAATTTAGCATTCCGGTAGATTGTTAAAAAATTGTTGTTGTTGTTCTTGTGTCAGTACCGGAATGCTAAAGAATTTAGCATTCCGGTACTGACACAAGAACCTACTGGGGAATGATCCCAGGATGTCACAGTTATAAGACTACAGCTCTCACCAATGCGCCAAGCAGGTCATCAAATTTTACTGAAACGTTTTTTTTCTATTACAGGATCCAAAATGCGCCTAGTGATAATACTCCTAGCAATAACATCTGTGTACACTGAAAACTGTTCAGTGTTCGACGGCGAAAAATACTCAAAGAGATCCATATTAACCATCAAAGGTTTACCCACTAACCTAATAGTCAATCCAAATAATAAAGATTTGTTATTTACTTTAATCGATATAGAATCGCTACAAAGTGACGATGTCCAAACTAAAATGGATCAGTATTTATATAGACAAGGTGAACCGATTAAAATCGACAATATAAATGGTCAAGCGGCTGCTGTGGATGCAGAAAATAACATGGTATATATTGCAACAGACGATGGTCTAAGTGTTCTGAACAAAACGAATAAAGCCAATTTCATAGCCTTCAAAGGTGATGATATAACTCAATTGTTCAAACCATCATCAAACAATAAGTTATATGCAGTTTTATACCCTGATAGTGAAGTTTATGTAATAGATTTAGTTACAAACGAGAAGAATAGAGTTGAAAACGTACCCTGCGCGTTTATACTAGCAGTTGATAAAAAAGAGAATATATACTACGAATGCGAATCGAAATATGTGAAAATGCTACTCAAAGGTTTTCAGGAAGCTATAGAATTTGTTGGTATACCGAAGAATTCTGCTAGAGCAATGGCTATAGATACTCATGGAAGAGTAATCCTTGCAGCCAATGACGGATTATACTGGCTCAGACCAGACTCGTTAATACCTAGGAAGTTAATGGATCTAGATTTTGTGCCATCGGGTATAGCTTTTTATGAAAATAGTATATTGTTGTCTACCAGTGGTGTTATCTATGAATTTAGTGCTAATTGCAAGGACTAAAAACAATCAAATATCAAAGATATAAAGAATAGACGAATAAATTATTATTTTATTTAGTTTGTATTTTTTATTTATTCCGCTACAAGTTAGCCCTTGACTGCGATGTCACAAGGATGGTAAGTGATGAAGTAGTCAAAGACCCGCCGCCTGGATTGAGATTTTTGTTCCCGCGGGAACTGTTTCATTTTCCGGTATAAAAAGTAGCCTTTGTATTATTCCAGAGTATAATCTATCTACATGCCAAATTCCATGCAGATCTGTTCAGCCGTTCTAGCGTGAGTGAGTAACAAACATCCATCCATTCATCCAAACTTTTGCATTTATAATATTAGTATAAGTATATAGATAAGAGGACTTAAAATATCATCTTACCTGTATAAAACTTTCCTCCGTAATGTATGTTTATTATTATGGTAGACTACGTAGGTATAGAAGGGCTTACTCCAATTGTAAAACTAAACCTTTTGTAGTTCTTCCCACCCTTTTGTTCCACTGCGGATGTTATCATAGATACGTTACATCATTTTTCTATTACATCTAGTCTTTATACAGTATGTTCTTAAATAATTAATTAAAACAGATTTAAATTGCACACGAGATAAATATTAATGTTTGTTATATTAACGTAAAGTTTGTTATATTATATATATATTGTAACCATTTACAAGACACATATAATATAAAAACCAAAAACTAAATATTAGAAACATCATCTACGTCGCTGCAATGAGTCAATGTGCCCAGAACGCTGGCTGCGTTACCCCGCTGAATAGCCAAACTTATAAGTTGGCAGAACTGCCAGCCCTCCGGTCACCTGTGGACTCTGTGAGTTTAGAAGATAGAACTTTAAAAAATAATCTAGCATCTTCGCCCCACGACCCAAGGGTTTCAACACCAAAAGGAACAAAAATGTAATTTAAAATAGTTAGGAATAGAGACCAAACATATTTTTTTGAATTTTGCCCCTAAAATTGACGAAATGGGCTTTCAAAATGGAGATTTTCTAACGTCCGAAGTTGAGCCTGAAACTTGATCAATTATTTGAATTATATCCTGTACTTGAACAACATATAATAAAATTAGATAAATATTTGAGGAAACAAAATTATTTAATTTTTAATGAGCTTGTGTATTTTTAACAGAACTTCACAATGATGTCAATAGATGGCGCTCTGTAAAAATTCATTTGTTTGTGACCCGCTGTACCCGCTCACTGAGCGAGTTACATTTTAGTATCCCATCCACGCAAGCGGATGAAGATTGACGTCATCAGATTCAGCGCGTTTTAATGCGTACTGTGCAGTGAATGGATACCGCGAGGTTTCAATTCGGGGCGAACCACTAGTATTAAGAAAAAAATGATTTATTTGTATGAATATGTGAAATTAAGATTTTTGTTGATGAATTATAAAGCTGCACCACATCCATCCAGACAACCCTGACATACAAATATTTTATTACAAGTTTTTAGTTTTACTAATATTTCAAAACATTTAACAGTTAAATTAACTCTAAACCATTTTAACTAACCAAGGAAATATGCTTGATAAATCACATCGAACAGTCAAAGCGGATTCTGCAGCGGCGCCAGCTACCCGTTAATAAATTGAATTGAAAAAATTGAATTAAAAACCCTTCATTTTGGCTTTGCCGAGGTCGGGTAAAAATTATCAAATTTAATTTCGAAACATGCTTTTCGTATGGGAGCCTTTTACCAGCTTTGTTTACAAACGAACAGCCTGCAATACAATAGCTATGTTTTATAAAGACGAGTGCTGAGCAGTTACAGGCTTATCGGTGACCAGGCTTGGACAGTTATTGAGGTAATTTACTTTTCTTTTTTTTTCAATTCCTATTAAAAAATAGATGACAGTTTTGGGAAGCTCTATGAAAAGTTATGAGCTATTTTTTTGTTTCAAAAAGGAAAAACGAAAAATAATGTATTTTTAAATTAATCTTTAGTGTTTTGTTTTAAATTTAGATTTAAATGTTTTTCATGGTTAGTTTCATTTTTAATTTGAAATGTATTTTTATTATTTAAAATTTTAAAAAAACATAATAATGTAACATTCACACCTTCATAATATTATTTAGTTTATTATGGTACTCATTTTATTACGAAGTTCACATCGAACTGTTTTTAATTTTTTATTTGATGAAGTTTTAAACTTTTTTAACAATTTTTAGCAGTAATAAATTGCATACTTACTTGCTTAAAACACTTGCTTAGTTAAAAAGTATATGTAGATACTATAGGTAGGTACAATTTCTCAGGCTTTGAGTTATAAAATAGATATTTTAGATGAAATAAGTAAAACTAAAAAAAGTTAGGTATGCTAACCTTTTTTTTTTTAATTTACCTATTGCTTTTTTAAAAATTGTACTTATGTACCTACTTTAAATCTAGATAATATTGTCTATACATATTTTCCCAAATAAATATTTACTCTAAGTACTTACTTTAATTTGCTTTCCAGCAACCAAAAGCGCCTGAAATGACTTCACAATGCTAGCAAAAGGCTCAATTGCTATTATATCCCTTGTCATTGCGATAGCGACCACAGAGAGATGCGATCGCACCAAAATCGGAAACGAGTATTACAAACGGCAACTCATAGCGACCATAGATGGCTATGCTACAGGAATCACCATAGATCCAAGAACTGAAAACATATTTTTTATACTTCACAAAAGGAATTACACAAAAGGTATTGGTAGCTTTATCACTCAATATCAGTCTTTTTTTTATATCCACTACAAGTTAGCCCTTGACTGCGATCTCACCTGATGGTAAGTGATGATGCAGTCTAAGATGGTAGCGGGCTAACCTGTTAGGGGCATGGCAGTTATATTAAACCCATACCCCTGTTTGGTTTCTTAACGGCATCGTGCCGGAACGCTAAATCGCTTGGCGGCACGTCTTTGCCGGTAGGGTGGTAACTAGCCACGGCCGAAGCCTCCCACCAGGCCAGACCAGGGAAAATTCAGAAATTATAAATTACCAAATTGACCCTGCCGGGGATCGAACCCGGGACCTCCGCACATTAAGACAACAGCGCTACACACTGCGCCACGGAGATCGTCAAAAGTCTGTCATGTTTGACTCTACCACTGCTTCGGAACGCAGCTTCTACTGATAAGAGCTGGCAAGAAACTCAGCATTTGCTCTTTTTAATAAGCTAGAGGCGGCTAGACAATACATTAAGTAGGTATATTATAAATGCGAAAGTGTGCCTGTCTGACTGTCTGTCAACCTTTCCCTCGGGAACACGTCTACGGTCCCTTGGACTTTGGAGCTGTAAAAAAAATCAAGCTTCTGAATTAATTCGCAAGGCAAACACGGCCGTGTATGCAGCATATTTTGCATATTTTGACAGTCGCCAATAAATCGAAACTTTTAAGGTACTTCCCGTTGATCTAGAATCATGAAATTCGGCAAAAAGCAAGGTCTCACAGCATAATTACAGGAAAATATCCGAAAATCGGATTCCTTACTCATAAGTTGTCGTATTGTTTGTCAGGCGCTATCAGTATGCAGCGCCATATATGTATGCCAATTATTTCACAGCTGATTACGTGTCTTTCTTGTCATTTAATAATAATAAAATTATTTATTTTGTGTGGTGGTACGAAACCCTATGTAAGCGACTCTGACGCGCACTTGACCGGTTTTTTCTCAATTTTAAGGAATCCATCTTCTGAAGCACGGTTCTCTGGGCATCAGGGAGCTGCCAGTGTCAGATGAACTGATCGGGCAATGTGTGGGCGTGGATGCTGCGAACAACGTGATCTACATCGGCACCAACCAAGGACTCATCACATATGATTACTCCAGAACAGAAATCAGCGCTGAACGGCCTATAGGTAATACGAGATATTCTTATGACTAGCTGATGCCCGCGACTGGTTGTTTTTTTGATGGTTAAGTTTTTTTTGATGTTTAAGTTTTTTTGATTCCCGCGGGAGCTTATTAATTATAGATAAAAAGCCTATATCACTCTCCAGGTACTCAACTATATCCATGCCAAAAATCACGTCGATCCGTTGCTCCGTTGCGACGTGATTGAAAGACAAACCAACAAACAAACACACTTTCGCATTTATAATATTAGTATGATGATATTTGATCTGTGCCTCGGAGAGCACGTTAAGCCATCGGTCCCGGTTAATATCACTAGCATCTGATACCACTACCAAACTTGGTCATCCATCTAACAATCGCAATTGACTGATATTTGTTGTCGAAACTAGGCCACTCGTAAATTAAGTAGGTAAGTATATTTATTTTTACTTCTCTTTCAGGTGACGACGACGTCCGAAGTATATTCATTGACAAAACCGACCACCAAATGTACATAACAACTGGATCCAACCACGAGATATTCAAGTTCGTAAACGGTTCCGCCGCGGTCAAACGGTACGAGAAAATCCCCAAAGCATACAGCTTTATATTGGACAAAAAAGGAAACGCATTTTACGAATACGTGGACGGAAGATTGTATTTCTTTTCCACAGATTTCTATGAACCTGTGCAGTACAAAGGATTTACAAGAGAGCTAAAGTTTATATTACGTCTTAACAACGATGACGAAGCTATAGTGGCAGTTAAAGGTTCTTTGTATAAGTTATCAACTTCAAGTATTTTGCCTGTTAAAATTGGTCAATTGGGGTTCAAAATAACTGGTATGGCATTCGATCGTAGAAATAATCTTGTAATTGGTACTAAAGGTAAAATTTATAGATATAAACCTATCGATACGAATGATCCATGCCCTCCTGATGATTATTTCATGACCACTATTTAAGATGTTAGTGTAAAAATAGCATAAATAATGGTCAACTTTTTTGTAAATAGAAAAACTGAAACACGTTTTAAATGTTATTTACTTTTATTCATGCTAATCTAAGATTTTTTTTAAATAAGCGACAGACATAAGTAACTCCTGTAGCCCTAGTAGGTAACATGTAAAAGCTACATCACATCGAACATTGAGTTGTCATCATCCCTATTAGGGATGATGACAACTCAATCAAATCAGCAACTCTTTATCAAACCTAAAAAAAACGCGCTTCTAGTATGGAAGTTTGTATGAAATAAATAGTTGAAGTCATTAACTACTCAACTTTTTTTCAATTGCTGTTAAGCTTGAAAATAGTTGAGTGTTGAGTTGAGTTGATATGTGAATTTTAAGTCTTTTGGGAGACCCTCTATTTAATAATAATCAATAAGAAATAATTTATTTTTGACATCGGCATCTATATTTTTGCGATTGGTTGGATTTTATGATATTCTAGCTGCGATAGTAAGTTTTAGCAAATAGCAAAAGAGTGTTAAATTCAAATTCAAAAGATTTATAAGCAAATAAGCAAGTGCTTTTGAATTAAGTAAATCTACCACTGGTTCGGAATGAATTCCTATCAGAGCCAGTCTGAGATAATAGTGATGTCACTGTTGCAATCATTTTTAGTTATTAAAGGCTCAAGTTTCATATTGTATACCTATCTTATAACTTAACACTAATAGCACTGGAATAGGTATAATACATATAATGCGCAACGATTGTCAGTATACAAGGATATGTATATACTTCACACAGCTTAAACAAATTTTACACGCATATGCGCGCTTTCAGTGTGACGCTCTGCCCATTCCCGTCACGCGTTGTGTTTGTTGCAGTCTTATCTCTACTGATCTATCTTATTATCTACTAGCTGATGCCCACGACTTCATCCACATGGAATAAGGTTTTTATTAATTCCCACTGGAACTTCAAAATTTTTTCGGGATATAAGTACTTAGCCTATGTCACCCTCCGGGTCCTTAACTATTCCCATGCTAACAAACAATCACACTTTCGGTTTCATAATATTAGTAGGTATGGTTATTTTATTGCACTAATAAGTGGCGCTATCTCTGGAGAAGTAGTAAAATATATTAATTAATTTAAATATTAATACACTACATACTTTTATTTGTTGTCAGCTCTATTGTGACTTTGAGTTAAAAAAATAAATTGAAAAAAGGATTTGGGCTCGTCCGGGATTTGAACCCGGGACCTCTCGCACCCTAAGCGAAAATCATACCCCTAGACCAACGAGCCGATACGAATAATACCGAAATTGTGTTTCAATTTCAACATCTCTTTCATTACGCCATTACGCAAACATATTATACAATTAAATAACAATATATTATTACTAATATAATCATTTGAAGTGGAGGGATCTACGCTGAGTTTATAGTGAGCTTCTTCTCTAACCTGACCGCGTTTGGAACCCTATCTATCGTATCTTTTAACTATTTTCAATTTCAATCTGTTGAGGTCTGATTGACGGATAAAACAACAAACAATATGTACGTATGTATGTGTATGTATTAACTAAGTAGTGATTTCCACTGTTCCTGATGTATGAAATACTGAACTGTGACGTCATCAAAATTCAACGCACTTTGTAACTTCAATCGATAGTTTAAAATGGTTTTTCTATCATAAAACAAACCAAACAGGCGACGTGGATATTACAACTTTTGGCAGATCCTCTATTAATAATCTAAAAAATAATTTTATTTGAATAGTTGCCAAATACCCAATTATACCCACAAACATATCTGAACCGGTGTCAGCGTCGCTAGTGTACATGAAAAAAAAAACATAAACTAAACAGGCATAAAAATTAGTTCCAATTTTGGCCACCGGGTCAGATAAATTTGTGGGACTATACCTAGATATGTAATCCAATGGCATGCATAAAAATGTACTATGATACAACAGTTCATTTTCATTGTGCGAAGAGAAAACTGGCAAAAAGTGTTATCTCGTGATCAATTGTGCATAATTGCTGGGAACCGAACTGAGTAGGCGGCTTAATCTATAGGTATACTTACCTATTAAATACCTACCTAATCTATTATACAATGACGTACTATACAACATCTAACAACATGCAAGTACGGTCGCGGGCTGAAAATGTTTACCAGTTTTCTTAGATTCTAGATAATAATGCTATCCTTCCGACCGAATTTCGGCCACGGTGGCCAATCTCAATTAATTATTTTGAGAATTATAGTGCACAAGTGTGTGTGTGTGTTCTCTCTGTTCCTTTACTCTCGGCATTACTTTGCCGGTTGGAACTGGGTGGTAACTAGTCACGGTCGAAGCCACCTACGTTTAATATAACTGCCGTACCTAACCCTAACAGGCTATAGCCCGCTACCATCTTAGACTATACATCACTCACCACCAGGTGAGATCGCAGTCAACTCTAAATTGTAGTGGAAATAAAAAAACACCTGTGCCTATAGAACGTCCTCGCGAAGCTCTCATTAGAATTTTCCCACCACAACTTTAAGTAGGCATACGGCCTTATACACAAAGCTTGACTATGCGTTGCTGTATGTAGACGTGGTGTGTATTTTTTCCGTGTGTATTTCGATATATTTAGTGTATTTTTGTGTTTCATGTGCAAGAGTTAAAGTTACTTATTTATGTATTTATTGTATGTGTTTTTTGATGAATATTTAAGGTGAGTTCTTGCATAGTTAAGTATTTATATTTTTATACGAAATAAATTTTCGGGTAAGTAAACTGTAAATAAGTACACGTGACAAAATTATGCGGTTTATTTTGAAATAGATGACGCCCGCGACTTCGATCGCGTTGTTTTTTTTATTGATGAAAAGTATCCTTCCGCGGGATGCACACCTATATCTACAAAATTTTATCGAAATCGGTTGAAAAGTTGAACCTAGACGGACAGACATACACACTTTCGCATTCATAATATTAGTAGGGATTGATTTTTAACGGACTTTATTATTATTTAAATTTTGAAGTAACATAAATTACAGTACTTATTAATAATTCGTAAATACGTACCTATGGGTACCTAAAATCATCATATAGGTATATAATACGTAATACCTATATAAACCTAGTAAGTACCTACCTACCTACTTTGAAATTTATAGATAATACTAGCTGATGCCCGCGACTCCATCCGCGTGGATTGAGGTGTTTTAGTGGTATGAAAAATAGATAGTAGCCGATTCTCAGACCTACTGAATATGCATATAAAATTTCATAAAAATCAGTCAAGCCGTTTCGGAGGAGTATGGTAACTAACATTGTGACACGAGAATTTCATAAATTTATTATTATTGTTAATAGCTTTAAGTTGGAATTCGACCCCGCTCGGGGAAAATGACGCAGTGTTGAGCGCTGTTGTCTCAACGTGTGGAGGTCCCGGTTGCGATCCCCGGCAGGTTCAATATGGGAATTTATAATTTCTGAATTTGCCCAGGTCTGGCTTGGTGGGTGGCTTCGGCCGTGGCTAGTTACCACCCTACCGGAAAAGACGTGCCGCCAAGCGATTTATTCATTCCGGTACGATGCCGTGTAGAAACCGATTAGGGGTATGGGTTTAATATAACTGTCATGCCCCTAACAGGTTAGCCCGCTACCATCTTAAACTGCATCTTCGGGTCACCTTTTTAACTTGTAGTGGATAAAAAATCCTTGGCGGTTTAATTTCCTAAAATTCAGAATCGCGTTTTCCGTCATTTTAACCGAAAAGGCAACAACGAATTTTCATAAATAAAAATTGAAAAATTACGGACTTTGACGCCAAATTTCCAAAAATTTTGAAGCCAACCAGTATTCATGAATATACCTTGAAAAATGACAGACATTTCATTCCCTTTTCAACCCCCATAAGAAAGAATAAGTTAGTGCCTAGCTTCATAAAACAGAATAGGTAATAAGCATGTTGTCATAATGAACAAAATTAAGAAACCCCAGCGATTTAGGCTATTTGGTTTATGGTATATAGATTTAAGGTATATTATACCTATAGGGTATATTGGTTAGGCTATATTATATCTTAGGCTATTTGGTTTAGCCTTAGAAACGTTGACCCAAGTCGCTAACTGGATGGGTGACCGAATTTGGAGGTTCAAATCTGGCCTTTTCGTTTCCTCTGTGCCTCGGAGAGCACGTTAAGCCTTCAGTCCTGGTTATTATCACTAGCATCTGACAATAATCGTTACAAAAACTTAAGTTAACGCTTAGTCGAGTCGTATGTGGAAAGACGTGGGAACCCACCGCATTATTATCCTAAGAAAACTTCTACCATTATTTGATTAATGGAAAGGGATCATGACCCTCAGTAATGAGGAAAACGACGCAGAGAGATTTGGTTTTTAGATAATTAATTTTGAATTTTTAACACCGCCATAGTGTTTATAACGTCAAAATTGCATGGGTAGCCGCCGGTATGTTATACCATTTACCTTACACCTTGTATAGTTTACAATAATATGCATTTTCAAATCCAAGATGGCCGTTGTAATTATCTTCAGTTAAAATAGTCCTGCTACTAGTTGTGGGCTGAAGAACTCATATTAATGCTAAAGTTTACGAACGAAAGTTGCGCTCCTTGAACGCTATGACCTGTTATGTAGATAGGTATTTAACATAGGCATTTACTTTGCGAGCTTAAATGTCAACCAACTTACAACAATTAATTATTTGCATTATATTATTATATACGTAACAAAAGTTGACCAAGGGACATACTATCGCTTCAGTCAGTATTATTTTATATTGCCAGATTTAAATGACGTACCTTGATCTCTCTGAAATAAGGATTATATTTCTGAAACAAGAGCGTCAACGATATTCAAATAGTACTGCCATAAGCGTTGATAGTAATCCCCCTGCAACGACTTCTCACGGATGGAATTGGCACTAGATTAGCACCATGAACCTAGGAATCTGCTTGTAACTAAGCAAGTTTTGGTTAAGGGTCATATCCAGTACACCCCTAATTCCATAATGGTGCAATTTTCTGACTAATGTTTCGTGATCAACACAATCGAAAGCCTTGGATAAATCACAGAAAACGCCAAGAGCATCATGTGACTCCTTCCAGGTTTCGAATATATTTTGAATTAACTCAACACCAGCATCGATTGTTGAGGGACGCCGTGTAAATCCAAACTGTTGTACTATGTAATAAGTCATTATTACAAAAAAAATTAAGCAATTCGTCTCTCTCTCAGCGTCTTATTCTTCATTGCTGAGGGTCGTGACCCATTTTCCATGAATCAATGGCAGGGGTTTTCTTGGGTAATAACTAATAATGTGGTAACAACCCTAAGAGTTGAAAAGTGTAGATACTATTTCAACTCTTAGGGTTGTAAAGATTATCATCAGATGTTAATGATAACAACCGGAACCGACGAAACGAAACGTACGGAGGTAACGAAAAGGCCAAATTTGAACCTCCAAATTCGGTCACCCATCCAGTTACCGACTTGTGTCAACGTTGCTTAACCCTCGCAATCGACTGGATATACGTTGTCACAACTAGGCCACCCGTCTCCAACTTGGGACATCTTTGCTTAACAATCGCAATTAGTGTTTTTATGTTAGTTTATATTATTATATTTTATTTATATAAATTGTTTAGGTTAGTTCAAGTTCGCTCCACATAAACGTAATATTCCGCCGGTATTAAAAATGGATGACATATGACACGTGAGTTATATAACAAGTAAGTAACTGTTATTCGGTGTTATATAACGTCAAGCGTGAGCAGTTTCCGGATTTAAGAGATTTCACTCGGATTTCAATTAAATTCCACCGTCCAATGCATAATAAGGCGGTTATAAGTCAAAGTATATTTATTCAAAACTAGCTTATGCCCGCGACCCCGTCCGCGTGGCTTAAGTTTGATGATTCCCGCGGGAACTCCTCAATTTGCCGGGATAAAAAGTAAGTCTAGGCAACGGGGCGGTTCGTTGTATGGAGATCCCGGCATTAAATCCTCAGTCGTTGAAACTTGGCATGGTTGTAGTATGGTATGAACCAAAACTTATACAAAAATATCCAAAAAGATATCCACGCGGAAGTTAGGTATTTATACATAAAAATTAATTTTTATGACTGAATATTTACTCGATTTCTTTTTAAAATTACATATATTAGGTAGTATATTTACACTCAAAACCGAAATATCAAACGAAATAATCATGCAGAACATCGATATTTAAACCGATTTTATTATCAATACCTAAACTGCATACCTAAATACTAAACAAACCTAAATTTGACAATTGGGTATCCCATAAAAAACCCTTACTTTCTTTCTGATTTTTTATTGGATATTTATAATATACTTTTACCTCGTGATTTTAGCTCGAACTTTATTATACTGTAAAGTTTCGTCGCCTGAGGAGTTATCGTTGGGGTCAACTAGCTTTATTGCCTAGACTAAGTAGCCTTTGTCATTTTCCAGGCCCTGAACCCCACCCCAAAACCCATGCTAAAAAACACGTCGATCCTATCTACCATCTACAGGCTGAAACAGTAATATCATACTTAATATTATAAATGCGAAAGTGCGTTTGTATGTTGGTTGGTTGGTTTATTGGTTTGTCGGTTTGTCCTTCAATCACACCACAACGGAGCAACGGGTTGACGTGATTTTTATCATGGGTATAGTTGAGGACCGGAGAGTAACATAAGTATACTTTTTATCCCAGAGAATTAAGGAGTTCCCGCGGGAATCTAAAAACTTAAACCACGTGGGTGAAATCACGGTCATCAGCTAGTTAAACTAATAAACCAGTAGATTAAGATATCACTGTGTCCCTGTGACAATTTCATCAAAACCAGTTCAGCGATTGAGGCGCGAACAGTAAACCGACACACTTTCGCATTTATAATAATATTTATAAACACACTTAATTCTCTCTACATTCGACAAATTATACTTAAATATCGTCGATGTTGAATTTAAATTAGCTTTTTGGTGGATTGCAACGTCGTAAAAATAATTTTTACAATCAATATACATAGAGGACTGACATTTTGCAACCTTATTTATAAATCATAAACAAAATTATATCCGCGACTTTGTACGCATTTAGTATTTAGCTTTTTGAAATACCTCAGGAACTCCATGATTTTCCAGGATAATGATTTTCTCCGAGACGCAATCTATCTGTACTTACCTTTGTTTTCGCGTCAAAAGCGGTTGAATAGATAGGCCGTGAGAGCGTAGCACACAAACAGACAGACATACACACTTTCGCATTAATAATATTAATATTCTATTGCTATAGAAATACCTATAACGGTTGTCGTCATAAATTATCGTCAAAATTTAAATTAAATTACCTTGTCTCTGGGTCAATGTCTTTTAATGAACTTTACTACCCAAATGTAGACCAGTTTTTTTGCAATCTTACTTATTTTAAATCTTGCGATACAGTTGTATCATGAACTAGCGGACTTGCCCGCGACTTCGTCCGCGTGACAAGTTTTTTAAATTCCCACGGGAACTCCCTAAATTTTTGGGATAATATATATATATATATATATTTATATGTCACCGTAAGATTGCAAAAACCGTTAGATTGTAATCTAACGGTTTTGATGAATTTTTCAATAATTGACACTCAGAACATTGAACGGTTCACAATCTGTCGACAGTTTACAATTTCGATAGTTAGATTACAATCTTACGGTTTTTACGATTTTACGGTGACATATACACTCACAAATAATGTGGCTTTCTATTTGTACCAGAATTTTCAAAATGAGTTCAGTAGATCCAGAGATTACCACCTACAACGTCACAAACTCACAAAGTTTACCTCTTTATAATATGAGTATAGATAAACACATCAGAGAAAGCTTTGCGATTCCTCCAATTTTATTTTTGTTGACCCGATTTTACTTTGTCTTAACATTTTATACGATGAAATTGCGATGAAAATGTCACTAATTCCAATAGGTTGTTGTTGAAGTTGCAGGCAGTGTAAAGTAATTACTTAATAGTAGTATGTTTAAAGGTAAATTAAAATTGGGTAATCAGTGGATTACGTTGACTTTTGAAGATCTTTCTATTCTCACTCATTAACTTTTTTATTCTTTTTTACTTAGCCCTTGACTGCGATTTCACCTGTTGGTAAGTTATGATACAGTCTAAAATGGTAGTGAGCCAATGGGGTATGTCAATTGTAACATAATTAAGGACTTTTTATTATAACTAAACTAGCTGATTTCCGCGACTTCGTCCGCGTGGTTTAAGATTTTTTGATTCCCGCGGGATCTCCTTAATTTTTCGGGATAAAAAGTAGCCTATATCACTCTCCAGTCTCCAGGTCCTCAACTATAACCATGGCAAAAATCACGTCGATCTGTTGCGCGTTGTTCCGTTACGGCGTGATTGAAGAATAAGCCAACAAACAAACAAACCAATAAACCAACAAACAAACACACTTTCGCATTTATATTTTATAATATTATTATAGTTTATTATAGTATGATAATATTTTAACGCAGCATCGTACCGGAACGCTAAATCGCATGGCATTCACTTTACCATCATATTAGTGCATAAATAAAACTAATATGGTACCTATATTAGTTTCTTTGAAGTTTGAAGTTAAAAGTAAGAGAAGGTATATATATTTTTATTTTTTTATTATCAAAATAAAAATCGTTACAATTACACTGCGAAAAACCATGCACCTAGGTTTAAATTGCGTGCTCTTCCGTCAACATTTATCAGTGTTTTAAACTACCTGCCTACTATTACTGTTGTTAACGAAAATACGTTGTAGGTACATATGATTTGGGTTATTAGATGTTCTAATTATATTATAGGGCAGTTATTTAATTAATGCATTAAATATTCCTACATAATATACGTGCACTGCTCTAACCTAGCGATACCAAGAATACTGTCGTATCAGTTCTTATTTATTAGACTTGATATAATATTCACGGACAATACAATCACAAGACAGCAATAAATACAAGACAGTGTGTATGCGAAATGCAATAAAAACTTAACCTCGGCACCAACCTTAGGTCTGGTGCGCACAGATATTTCTAACAATTTTCATATTTCTAACAAAGAAAAACTTTTTTATTTTACTACAAATTAGCCCTTGACTGCATTCTGCAAGTGATGATGCAGTCTAAGATGGTAACGGGCTAACCTGTTATTATATTATTTATTGTGTTATATGGATATGGCAGTTATATTCAATCGAAACCCCTACCTAATCGGTTTCTAGTTTCTACACGACATGGCACCGCTTTGCCAGTGTAGTGGTAAACGGCTACCATCAGACCAGACCAGCGAACATTCAGAAATTAAATATTCCGAAATTGACTCTGTCCGGGATCGAACCCAGGACCACCCACTTATACGCATCAGCGCTCGCCACTGCGCAAGGGAGGTCCGTCCACCTAGTGAAGGGTGTACCAACGCTACACTTTCCAGTAGATTTATTATTATCTCTATTATGTAATAATAAATCTACAGGAAAGAATAGAGTAATATTAGATACAGGTCGCGTTTTTTCTTTTAGTCTAGACTCTAGGTAATAAAGCTAGTGGACCCCAACAATGTGAATGACGAAACTTTACAGTATGATAAAGTGTCATGAGTTAAACGTATATTATAAATATCTAATAAAAAATCAGAAAGAAAGTAAGGATTTTTATGCTATACCCAATTTTTAAAGTAGGAAGGTACAGTAGATATCGCGTAAACGCAGTTTAGGTTTGACAATTAATTGAAGTGGTTTAAATATCGATGTTCTGCATGATTATTTAGTTTTGAGAGTAAATATACTACCTACTAGTATTTTAATAAAAAGAAATCGAGAAAATATTCAGTCAATGAATACCCAAACTCCGCATGTTTTTTTTTTGGATATTTTTGTATAGGTTTTGTTTCATATTATACTACAACCCTGAAAAGTTTCAACGACTGAGGATTTAATGGGTCTCCATACAACGAACTGCCCCATTGCCTAGACTATTATGAAGTCTGTTATTTCTTGTACTTGTATCCCCGAATAAAGATTTCTTTCTGAAAATAAAGAACGTACTGTCTGTACCATTCCTATCCCAACACAATGGAGCAATGATAAAATTTCCTCTCACGTAATTACGTTTTACTGTTTAGTTGTTTTTTGGCACACAGAGAGTTCATTTATTGATATCTTTATTTATCTAAGTTATCAGAATACGTAATTAACAGTTAATAGTGCGTTGTTTGAAACATCTTGTTAATTAATCTATAATTAATGTTTTAAAGTTTGTTCAGAAAAAAAAAGTTGCTTTGTACCTGTGTAACTATGATTCGTTACTAGCATTACCCACGATTAAATTCCCACTGGAATTTTCCGGGATAATATAGCCTATGTCCTCTCCAGGTCCTAAACTATACTCATTCAAAAATCACATCGATCCTTTGCTCTGTTGCGGAGTGATTGAAGAACAAATCAACAAACAAACACACTTTCGCATTTATAATATTAGTATGATATGATCAAACCTGGGACACTGAGTCCAGCTAATTGGTAATGGGCAGGGCACATTAGTTCTAAGAACCGATAAAATTTTTCAAAAATAAACTTAAACAATCCATTTTAAACTTGCATTTACACAAGTTTAAAAACTACATTAAAAGTATCCACCACCACCACTACAGCCCATTAACATCCCACTGCTGGGCACAGGCTTCCACTCTCATAGAAGAGAGGGAATTAGAGCTTAAACACACCACGCTGCTCCAATGCGGGTTGGCGGGCTTTAACAACTATTATCATGTTAGTGATAATAACCGGGACCGACGGCTTAAAGTGCTCTCCGAGGCACGGGGGTGAAACACCGCCAACTTCCTAATTTCGGGCTAGTATTGAGAATTTCTGATCAGAAAAACCCAACACTTAATTATGGCCCGACCCTTGACTCGAACCCGGGACCTCGTCAGCTGCAGTCGAGCATGATAACCACTAGAGCAACGAGGCAGTTATTAAAAGTTTGTACCTGAAAAAAGCTTATTATGCTGATAAAGACTATGTAAATGATAAAAGAGCATGGATTTGACACCAGTAATACTTTGGACTACGGTTAGGTGCTTGTATTCTAATAATGACTGTAATTTTTGATTGAAAAGAGCAACCACCAAGTTTCTTGCTGGCCCTTCTCGGTACGAATGAATTCCGAACCAGCGGTATATTCACTCGACGATTTAAACGCACTTGTGAGTGCTAAATCAATACATATAAAACCCTAAATTGCTAGGTGGCACCCTCTTTCGACACATGCCATTACTGAACTAGAACCTAAAACGATGTTTAAATTATTTTCACTAAAATGTCTAGCTCAAGTTTTTTTTAGTATAAGTAGATATGTATACTTACCTAAATACCTACTGGTATGCAAATTTCTTAACGGATGTCCGTAAATCATTTGAATTCGCCGATAATTTTATTCATAAGTACAAGTAGGTATCGGCAATTTCGATCGGAATTCAACATTAGGTAGCTATTTGAAAATGGAAATGATTTACAAAAATGTGAATTTTTAAGTAAACAAATCACAGATCTTAAACGTGATATTTTTTTTAATCTACTACAAATTAGCCCTTGACTGCGATCTCACCTGATGATAAGTGATGATGCAGTCTAAAGTGGTAGCGGGCCATGGCATGGCAGTTATATTAAACCCATACCCCTAATCGGTTTCTATACCTAGTTTCTCCACGGCACTGTACCGGAACGCTAAATCGCTTGGCGGCACGTCTTTGCCGGTGGGGTGGTAACTAGCTACGGCCGTAGCCTCCCACCAGCCCAGACCAGGGAAAGATCAGAAATTGACCCTGCCGGGAATCGAACCCAGGACCTCCGCACGTTAAGACAACAACGCTAACACTGCGCCAGAAAGCTCGCCTATTTTAACAACACTACAGGAGAGACCAGTGGGCTTATAAGTAGTAGTAGTAGTAGTAGTAGTAATTCAAGTAGTAATATACTACTTGAATTAGCAGTATTATAATTCTGAATTAGTATTAGTAATAAGTATGGCGTCAGAAATACAATAAATAATACTGCTCCGTAAAAGCTGTATATTAATTACTAGATGATGGACGCGACTTTCCCGCGGGAACTCTTGAATTTTCCGGGAAAGTAGAAATGTAGCCTAAGTAGCCTATGTCCTTCCCCGGGATGTAAACTATCCCTATACCAAATTTCATCAAAATCGGTTGAACAGATGGGCCGTGAAAGCGGAGCAAACAGACAGACCCACTTGCGCATTTGTATGGAATAATAAAATTAGTATGGATGTATAATACGTAAGGTTAGCCCGTACGAGCAAAGCCGTGCCGGGTCAGCTAGTATGCTTTCTAGCTATAATATCTATAAATAATTTAGTTAATATAATTAATATTAAAAATGCGAAAGTTTGGATCGATGGATGTTTATTACTCAGATCAGAACGGCTGAACGGATCTGGAAGAAACTTTGCACAGAGGTGAATTATAGTCTTGAATAACACGCTATTTTTTATCCCGGCAAATTAAAGAGTTACCGCGGGGACAAAAAACCTCAATCCACGTGGATGAAGTCGCGGGCATCGGCTAGTATATAATTAATTATATTCACCTAAGGCACGAAATGCAATTCAATCGCCCCTGGTGACGTAACTATAACAAGTCTTAAGTCGGAACTAACAGTGACATTGAATGTGAATTAATTGACTGTAAATATTTAGCTGTCCCTCTAACTAAAGCGGTAATGCTATAATACCTATAGTTAATAATATACTATATATATTATTTATAGTATACTTATAGTTCATTTATTTCTTAGTTTTAATTAAAATAAATGTACAGATACCAGTTAAAAAAAATATACCTAGTTTCTCCACGGCACTGGAGGTCTACTTACTATAATTCAACGAAAAACGAAATTTCGATCGAAGTTTCGCATATTTTCTACCACGGTTCGTTTTCGTTCCGAAGTTTCGTTCGAACGAAAATGTTCCGACGTTTAGATACCGGAACGCTAAATCGCTTGGCGGCACGTCTTTGCCGGTAGTGTGGTTACTAGCCACGGCCGAAGCTTCCCACCAGGCCAGACCAGGGTACATTCAGAGATTATAAATTCCCAAATTGATACTGCCGGTGATCGAACCCGGGACCTTGCCCTTTTAGACATAACAGCCCCAACATACCTATATACTAACTTATTAAATATCTAAGCTATAAACTGGTTAATTGGTAGAAAATACAGGATACTGCAATAAATCCAATGTCTCTATTAATTAGTCTCTATTAGATTACAGCATCAACGAGGCCCCACCAGTCTAGGTACAGAAGACATACGCAATATCCTCTTTGCAAAAGTACCGGACCAACTAGGCCATAAATTAATGTTAAGATACGTTATCGAAATGTTATGATATGATTTTATGATTATATTTTATGTGTTTGTAGCGATGAAGTACTCTAATTTGTTAAATTATATAAAATAATTATATAAATAGAACTCTACTTAGTCAAGAGTATTTTGTCCTTCAAATATAACTTCTTTACTTGTCCATCCTTCTTGATGGACAAACATTTTAAATTGGCATCGATGAGTATGCTATGCTCCATTAACTCTTTCGTTCTAACACTGGTGTTCAGTAAACAAGAATGATTTTATGTTTTAAAACTGCTTTACTTTGTAACCATGATGTAGATATTTTGTAAATAAATTATATAATATAATAAATAATTACTTAAATAACATTAATTAACCATTTAATGTTATTTAATTATTTAAAGATTCAATCAATTTAAACGATACAAAAAAACATATTTTCTTATGGAATTAAAATAAATAAAAACATGCCCAATGAATAGATAGTGGTTTTAACGTCATCTTATGCGCAAAGCTACTAGTTAGGTAAGTACAGCTGCTAGCTACCAAACGGACTGACTTTACTTCATAGGTATCTACTATTTGTATAAGGAGTTAAAAAAGTGGCCAATAATACGAGGCTATGTCTACTCTCTAGCAACTATTGTCGGTTACCATTAGATTTTAAATAGCTACGGATAGGTATGGGACGTGTATATCGTACGTCCGTAGTCCGTACGGCATGCAAACTTGTTCGTATAGTGATAGTGAAAGTTTAGAGTCATTAAGCATACGGTATCGGCGCGTAAGGAACATCGAGAGTGATATTTTTCTTATGCAATTCTCTTCTTATCTGTATCTAACGGAGAATTAGGAGTAGGGAAAACATTTTCATCAAGTTAGCCCTTGACTGCGATCTCACCAGGTGTTAACTTAAGCGATGATGCAGTGTAAGATGGCAGCGGGCTAACTTGTCAGGGGTAGTTACTAGGTACTGCAGTTATATTAAACCCATACTTACCCCCAATCGTTTTCTACACGACAACAAAGCCTCCCGCCAGTCACAGTTGGCTTAGGTCTCTGATCTGTTCAAAGGCCCTGACCGGCAAGTGAGATCGCAGCAAAAAAACCTTTGAGAGCAACTCTCTGGCATGCAGGTTTCCTCACGATGTTTTTTCTTTGCCGTTAAAGCAAGTAATATTTGTTTGAACAACGTACAGCGGACGCCTACGTAATAATAAACACATAATACGAAGAAAACGAAGTGATTTTCCCATTTGATTCAAACGATTGGTTATATCGTAACTTACGTTCGTTGAAACTTATCACTCGTAAGATCGTCTGTAATTTACTAGTACTGCTTCATAGTAATACTGGTGAATAAACGCCTTCTTTGACTAACGTTTATTAGCGCCACAATGTTGATACAACCCAGCCAACACAAATATCTCCGAAAAGTTAGCTGGCCGAGGATCAATCCCCTGACCACACCATCCACTAGGCTTTCACCGCTTTTATAATTATTCATAATCATAATATACTTACTTCGATAATATTTTGATGTTTTTATGAATTCCATTAATCCATGAGTTTATTAAATAACCAGCACACGTAACTTGTAATCTTTAGTTATATTATAAATTCGAAAGTTTGGATGGATGGATGTATGAATGAATGTTTGTTACTCAATCACGCCACAATGGCTGAACAGATCTGGATGAAATTTGGCACAGACATAGATTATAGACTGGAAAAACACATAGGCTACTTATTATCCCGATGAGTTCCCGCGGGAACCGAAAAAAACTCAATCCATGCGGACGTTGTCGCGGGATTGAGTTAGCTAGTTATACATAATCCACCACCACTACAGCCATTAACGTCCCACTGCTGGGCACAGGCCTCCACTCTCATAGGAGAGAGGGAATTAGAGCTTAGACCCACCACGCTGCTCCAATGCGGGTTGGCGGGCTTTAACGACTATTATCATGTTAGTGATAATAACCGGGACCGACGGCTTAACGTGCTCTCCGAGGCACGGGGGTGAAACACCGCCAACTTCCTAACTCCGGGCTAGTACTGGGAATTTCTAATCAGAAAACCCCGATACCTACTTAATGATGGCCCGACCAGGGACTCAAACCCGGGACCTCGTCAGCCGCAGTCAAACATGCTAACCACTAGACCAACGAGGCAGTCTAGTCGAGGCAGTCAGTCAGTTATACATAATAATATCATAAAAATACTTAGATAATGATGTTTTTATGAATTCCATTAATACATGATTTTTTTTAAATAACCGGTACACGTAACTTGTAATACTTAAACGCAAAACTTAATACCCGCTCTACACTCGCGGTACGACGTGAATTTCCTAAAAAATAATTAAAAAATAGATGCATTATTACAATCTATAGATGCATTATTATCAATCTATATATATATTATAATATATAGTATTGTGCCTGTGACAATTATTTTTAGCCAGGTGACGTGTAATGCAGCCAATCACGGGCGATTTTACCTTAGTCGAAGGGTGTATTGGAGAAAGAAGGAAGAACTTAGACTGGGCTAAATCTGTTGCACACAATCTCTACCTAAATCTAAATTCAAAATTGAAGCTCAATCTATTGTCGTCACTTTCCGCAGCGAGCATTATGGATAGCAATATATTTAGAGCTGTTATTAACCGACTTCCAAAAAAGGAGGAGGTTCTCAATTGGGCGCGAATTTTTTTTTTTATGTATATCGTTGCATATCTCAGTGGTTTCTGAACTGATTTGAAAAACAATTCTGTTCTGACTCCAAATCCTCAATCCTGACACTAAAAAGTTAAAAATAAAAATTCTTTCCAAAAATCCGACTTCCAAAGCCACTGTAAAGTAAAAAATAATTTTGATTTCTACACACTATGTTGAAGTCGGGCTGGTATAACAAAGATAAGCAAAGTTGACGTATCAGGCTCGCCCGACTTCATCCATTAATTAGAAAAGCCACATGGTCACTAGGACCTTGCCAGAGCGAGTATATAGCGGGCATTTTAGATGCGTTACAACTAATATTTTTTGCAAATCATCGGTCACACATAACGTAACGCTCATTCAACTAAAAATGCGATCTTAAATAAATTTTTTAATGACTTGCGAAAACTTTTCGTTCCTACGTCAGGTGGATATAACATGCGTTAATTTATTTTATTGTTACTTCCTATACAATACCTGCTTGCTGACTTTCTATAAACAATTGACCTTTAGAGATATATTAGAGAATACTTATCTAATAATACAAGTAAATACATAAATCCATACTATATAAACTATAAACGACGATAACATGAGGACCTCCCTGGCACAGTGTTGAGCGCTGTTGTCTTAACATGGCAGGACCCGGGTTCGATTCGAGGCAGTCAATTTGGGGATTTATAATTTTTGAATTTTCTCTGGTTTGGCCTAGTGGGAGGCTTCGGCCGTGGTTCGTATTAGCGTTCCAGGACGATGCCGTGTAGAAACTAGAAACCGATTAGGAGCCTGGGTTTAATATAACTGTCATACCCCTAACACGTTAGCCTGCTACCATCTCAGACTGCATCATCACTTACCATCAGGTGAGATCGCAGTCAAGGGCTAACTTGTAGTTAATAGAAATATATATATACATATGTCAGACATGCAAGTGGGATACGATTTCATTTTGATGAAGTGAAATCCAGTAATAATATATGACCCTTAGATTTTCCGGGATACAAATAGTAGCCTATTTTACTCTGAGATGCCACTTATCTCTAGGTAGTTACCAAAATTCGTAAAAAAACGTATTCTCTGAGCGGCCCAACTATAAGAGACTCGAGATAACATTACGTCCATGCGCTATGTATTTTCATTGATATTTATTATTTATTATTGGTTGGTTTCAGATAAAATGGCGAAACTTATCAACTTCAACTCTATAGCCATCGTGCTACTTAGCGCAGTGCATTTCACATCAGCAGCTAAACCGAACCCCAGACCTGTATTTGAGAGCATCAATGAGCAAACCAGGATAGATGACAACATAAGATTGTCAAGTAACCCAGGGCTACTCCCCTATGGCAATCCTCTAGCGGGTAATTCCAAACAAAATGCAAGGATACACGTAAATAACCAGCAAGCAATGTTCAACGCTGAAAGAATGAGACAACACAAAGCCCAACTGCAGAGATGGACGAAAGGACCCCAAATAATAGACAGTTATATGAGAGCGTATCATGATTCACAAGAAAATCATCAATTGGCTGTAGAACAGCAACAGGCAGCTTTGATAGATAACCCTGTTACCAATCCAACACCAATCAGAGCACAATTTCGACCAACGAGACAAAGGCTAGTGCAAAATAAAAGGGTAGTACCAAATTCGGAAATAACAATAACAGCTCAAAATGAACATTTAAATCCCACAAGTAAAGTCCAAAAATTAAGACAAGAGCTTCCAAGACGAGGAGAAACGAAATTCTTGCAAGGATTAGAACCAACACAATTCACCAAAGCTGATGCGGTTATTAAAGATGCTAGAAATAGAAACTATAGATCCTACGGTTCGGCTGATTATCACCAGAATTTGGAACCTAAGAGATATAAAACCGTCTACGTATCAACAAATCCTAGTTATGAACAGGGTGTAGCGATAAAACCAAATGGTAATGCAGGATTAAATCAAGTTCAACCTAATGAACCAACTAATTTAAACACTGTAGCTATTGCTAGTGAACCAAAATATTCCTACCCAAATAATGTCAATACTTTACAATCAGTTCAAGATATACACGCCCTCAATTCGTTATTAAGAAAGAATCCTACAGAACAACTAACAGAATTTAATGCTCTACTAAATAACGACAAAAGCCCTGATGATATATCTAAAGGAGTACCTGTGGATTTTTATTTCTACCTCAAAAATCCGAATCATCAAACCCTAACACAAAATTACGATAATTTAAAATATACTCAACTCCCACAAACATATGCAAGTACGTATGTACCTGAACCTAACGTTAATGATCCTAAACCAATCACAGAAGAAGTAGATGATATAGAGGATCCAAATAAAGCAACGAAACCGTTCAACCTCCAACCTGTACCACCAACAGTATTACCAGATCAAACCACTACAATGAAAAGCAATAATTACTACAAAGTTGAAGCAGCAAGCCAAACAATTAGTGCAGGACCTAAGCATATAAAAGAAGAGTATTTCGTTAAACAAGAAAATGATCCACATTATGAATCTTTAACATACGGCTATCAACCTGTTTACAAAGAAACAGATGACAGCAAAAGTGAAATGTATTTACATCATAACGTAGAACCAACCGGAGTACAACATTTATTAGAAGATGGAACAGAAACTTCAGCATTTGGAGACGACAATGTAAGTATTATAAAATATAAAGGTGTTTCAAGTAAAAATATAGGTGATGTCAAAACTTTAGGTGATGGAATTTTTATTATAGGCAAAAAATATAAAAAGTCTAACAGAACTAAACGCTCGCAGCTAGAAACCGAACCGTTTCTTTTAGAGGATGAAAAAACTATCACACAGGCACCGATTAGCTCCAATATCACCGACACTCCTACATCCGAAGCCCTTAAAAGATTAAATCCGTTGAACAAGAAACGGGTAAGCGATTTCAACGTTTTTTTAGCACCCAACTTTCCTATCGGTGAAGCAACGGACTACTCAGATGATTATGATTACACACAGATTAAAAAACGACCACGTAACAAATACGAATCGTTTTACGATGATGATGATTATATTTACGACGATTTTAGTTCACCTGACTATGATTTTCATAATAACGCTCCTTCTTCAAGCTATCAGTTGGAATCCAAAGGGAGTTTTTCGAAAAAAGTCCGTCATTATAGACGTCCCAATCTATCTGACCCACCCCAATTATATGGGACACCTCCTGCAACTTCTTATGGTGTACCAATCTATGGCACCCCAGCAACTATATTTCCATCCCCTCAACCTTATGTGCACCCTAAATTTGAACTACCATCTATAAATACATTAGGAAATTTCCCAAACATAATTGAACCTGTTTACATGCTAACACAGTCGCAGTTAAAAGAGCTAGTTGGCAATCATAACTGGAATATTGAGCATTTGGATGTGTACCAAGTTTCAAAGGAAAATAAAGGGAAGAGAGTCCCACATTTTCCGAGGAAATATAGGAAAAGGAATCCCTATAGGCATGTGAGAAATAACTTGCATAAAATACACAAGTTTCATGGGTAAATAGGATACGTACGTATACGTACGTAATCTTGAAAATAATTTATTAAATAATTTAAGTTATAGGTATGTAAGCTATTTATTCAATAAGTTGTACAGTAATGTATTTTTTGCAGTATTGTATTTTTATTAACTATTATTTAATATTTAGGTACTTAAGTAGTTGCTTTGTAATAAAAGTAGTTTAAAAAAGTCAATTACAAAAACTTTTTAAATTAGAAAGTTAGACATTTCTAGGAAGCACGCACGTCTTAAATTTAACTAATTACTAAATAAATAAATGTATTTACCTAATTACTATTTAATATTTATCATCAAATGACTAACAAAAATCCTTATTGCCAATGGGAAAACTACGGTTTTGTAACATAATAAAAAGACTGCAACTGCTGAGTTTCCTCTTGATCCCCTAATTAGAAATTATGTAGAATCTTTATTCCGAAGCGATGGTAGATTCAAAACCAGACATTTACCCTGCTCTGAGTTTCAGCAAAGTGAACAACCAGCAATGTTTGTCGTGCTTCTTCTCAGACTAGCGCGTTTGAAACACTCTGAGCCTGTTTGCATAGACGAAATTTGTTGTCAACAGTATCTCTAAATATTTTTTAAAGTATAAAAAATCAAATTTAGTTAATTCAGCAGCTATATTAAGATATCTAATGTAATTCGTATTACTTCATTCGTCGGTGGGTAGTTACCATATTAGCTTAATTGATTTATTGCATGCCAGTATTGGCATTTTGTGCTTATTTCGTAGGCAATATTCAGAAGTAACTTAATATTATGTCGAATCTTATTGAAGGCTATTCATATTATAAGGTAGCAAGTACGAGTATCTAACTATTATATTATACCTACGATTCGCTGTTTCTATATTAGGTACTCGTATATAGACAAAATGGAGAAAGGTAATATGAAAGCTACTGTGTGTTCGAAAAAAAATAACGACCTTTAAGTTTATTCTTTTTAAACTTTTATTTCATTCCTGTTTTACTTACTGTTTACAATTTACATCAAGCAATACGTCGTGCCCCTATTGGATCTATTACTACTGATTTTAAGGAATAGAATAATAGATAGGTAATAATGGGCAGTCAATTTCATACAATCTAAGGTATTTTAGCGACAGAACAACAGGACAAACGCGACAACGCGACGCGATGCGACGCGACGCGACAGTATACTACCCTACACCTAACCTATTGACCCTTCGTGGCCTACGTTGTCGCGTAGATGCGAGTACGTCTGTCATTTTCTATGACGTCGCGTCGCGTCGCATGGCGTCGCTTCTGTCGCTCACCTAGGACAACGAGGGAGGCATGTAGGTACGCGGAAGCCACAACAGGCGCTTATACGGCATGTCACTATAATTTTAGAAGGTAGCAAGAATTTTCGGCAGACTATCATAGCATAGTATTCCATTTCTATTTTCTATGGCATGTTGAGTGTTGACTCAATATATATTGACTGCCACATAGGTACATACATTTAATCACATACACAGGTTAGAAAAGAAGATCCCATTGAGAAGAATCAGCAAGAAACTCGGCAGTTGCTAATCTTTTTAAAGCACATAGTACCTAATATAAAATCTAGGCTAGGATAACAAATAAAGCCTCTTGAGATTTAAACTACAGTTATCAAGTAAATTGGCTTCGCCCCAGACAGAATAATTAATATGGTAGGTATCTATTCAATTCGTGACCAGTGATCGCCATGAGCTTTCTATTCCGATATAGCAGTACACACGAAAGATATATATATACAAAGAAAGATTTTTTTAATCCATTACAAGTTTCCCCTTGACTGCGATCTCACCTGATGGTAAGTGATGATGCAGTCTAAGATGGTAGCCGGCTAACCTGTTAGGGATTTGGCAGTTATAGTTTCCTTTTATTACCTAATAGTACAGAATAAAGTTCAACTCTACATTAATTAGGTCAATACTCAATTATTGCACCATTCGATAGCTATGAGAAAATTACGATGGCGTGCAAAATGAAAAGGTCTATCATAATATGAAAGTTGCTAAACAATTAATTGCAAACTTTTTATGAAACCCAGAATATAAGGATATAAGAATTTAAAATACTAACTTGTGCCACTCACTTTGTTTAGCTTTTTGGTAGCCAAATTTGACTATAACGATAACAGCTTTTCCAACTGTTATCGTTATAGTTACAACTTACTATACTTTACCGGTATAGTACGTAGATAGGTAATTATGTAGTAGATTATAAGATAACAATCTACTATTACTATACGGATGACCAACCTTTTGGTAAGCGTGTTTATAATTTCTTGATTGGTATTTAGGTTTTTAAGTAATAAGTATAAGTAAGAGCCGTGACTTATTGGTAATAAAACAATAATAAACTTAAAAAGTTTCCCAGCAAACCTCTCAGTTTTTTTTGATACAGTAAAGTAGGTACCTATATGTTTAGGATGCCTATTCCTATTAGGTGCTGCTATTCTTTTTTAACTGCCTCGTTGGTCTAATGGTTAGCATGTTTAACTGCGGCCAACGAGGTCCCGGGTTCGAATCCCGGGTCGGCCCTTAGTTAAATATTGAGTTTTATTAGCTAGAAAATTCTCAGTACTAGCCCGGAGTTAGGAAGTTGGCGGTATTTCACCTCCATGCCTCGGAGAGCACGTTAAGCCGTCGGACCCGGTTATTATCATTAACCGGGTCCGAGTCGTTAAAACCGCCAACCCGCATTGGAGCACCGTGGTGGGTCTAAGCTCTAATTCCCTCTATCCTATGGGAGTGGAGGCATGTGCCTAGCATTGGGACGTTAATGGGCTGTAATGATGATGATAATGATGATGATTCTTTTTAGTACCTATATATAGATACTAAGTACTAGGTATTACTTTTTGGTAGTCAAAGTCACTAACTTGCTTCCCGCAGCTCAGGTTCAACTTTAATAAAATAATATTGTCTACTCTACCGACTCTCAACTCATGTATATTATACTAGCGAATGCCAGCGACTTCGTCCGCGTGGATGGAGGTTTTTCGGTTCCCGCAGGAACACTTTAATTTTCCGGAATAAAAAGTAGCATATGTATTATTCCAGACTATAAACTATCTCTGTGCCAAATTTCATCCAGATCCGTTCAGCCTTTGGGGCGTGATTGAGTAACAAACATCCATCCACACATCCATACAGCCATCCAAACTTTCGCATTTATAATATTAGTTTAGAAGTATAGATACGGTTGGTACTTGGCAGAGTACATTCGTAAGCTTATTAGACTACTTTAGAGCTTAGATAAAATCAGTTTTAGTCCAGCTAAAACTTATTTAATCTAAGTTGATAGATATGTAACCAAAACGGTGGAAATACTGGGAACCTAGTAGAGACTTCCGTAACGTTGTACCCTAAACTCACTAACTACCTAAGTAGGTATAATATATAGAAAAACATATTATAGTCCATAATATTTAATATTATTATTAATGCGAAAGTATGTCCGTCTATCTGCTACGCTTTTCGCTATCTATTCAACTGATTTGACGTAATCTAGTACTCCCGGAGAAGGGCACATAGGGTATCAAATCAAAGAGCTTTGCCACGGGAATTTTTCCAAACCTAAATCATCTTGTTTCATATTTTTGTTGTGAAACACCCTCCCAGCGCACGTGTTTCCTGCCACATACCTACAATTTACGTACCTATCCTTGAAGGTGCTTGAAGGCAAGGGTGACTAGGCATCATCTAGGCAAGCGAGTTCCAACCTTGACCTCATCATTGCTTTGCACTAAGCATGATTGTCGTCCACCGTAAGCCTCTTAAGCAATAAAAAAAATGTTTCTTCAAAATCTTTCACACGAAAACTTACCAATATAAAATATTATGTATTTTTTACAGCTCCAATACGCAGCCAACTACAAATTTGGCTACAGAGTGCGGGACCAAGACAGTGGCAACTACTTCGGCCATCGTGAGGCCAAGCAGGGGAAATCTACCAAAGGGACCTATCACGTCCTTCTACCAGATGGTAGGATGCAACTGGTCAAATACTCAGCGGGACCTTCTGGTTACCATGCCGATATCTCGTATGATCATTTACAATAGAAGTCATTTTTCTACCATAGTAACCTACCACATATTTCTGCTAGATGGTAGGATTTAGCGCCTTCTGCCCCCCGATTGTCTAAGGAAATTGTAATCGTTTATCAAAAGGATTATTCGACCTTTTTATGGAGTTCATAGATGCCGTCACGTCTAAAAGCATGTATGAACTCCTTAAACAGTTAAGGTAATACGTTTTAGGTTTTCAAATAATTATACGATTAGACAATTGGCCCCCGGTTTCCATGTTTCTTTCATATGATACATCGACATCGACATTGTATTGCTATAAATAAATAAATTCCTAAATAAATAAATAAATTGATCATTCAATTACAATACAAATCATTTACAATTTGGTAATCGTTGTCGTCTCAAGTCTCAACCTATAGACATCCACTGCTGAACGAAGGTTTCCTGCATGGATCTCCACAGTGCCTACATGGTCTTGCGCCGCTAATTTACAGCGGATCCCAGCTACATGCCAGAACGTCCACCGTCAGTCCAGTTCTGGCAGTAATGAGTAAAGCGAGTCTCCTAAAAATATTTTATTTTTAATTATTATTTAGTTGGTAGTATAAAATAAAACAAAAAAAAATTAAATTTATTGAAAAAAAAGTATTGAATATTGTGTATTTGTAATAACTAACTTATGTATACACATATTTTTAAATATTACCCATTGTAATAATTAAAATTATCTTAGATTCTAATATTTTGAAGACTCGTTGATGCGCTCGGCTTCGCACATGCTATATAATATGTATATTACATACAGTCCCACCAACTTATCATGATCACCTCTAGTGATGAGTTGTACCAACTTCCTTTGCGTTGATCACGTTGAAATCCAATTCCTACGAAGAAAGTAGAGAATAGGTACACAGGCAAAAATTGATTTAATTATGACTATTTACTAATGACCATGTCACACCACACGGCTTTAAATATAAAATGGCATTAAACCAAATGTAACCAAAATATATAGCACTGTTCCCGCCAAGTGCCAAAAGTGAAACCTGTAGAAAGCCGTGTAATTTACACATAACGTACTTATCTAATGTAACAATTTGACATGACATTACAAATTGTACTACTTGCATAATGTTACGTAAATTAGCCATGTTTAATGAGTTATATTGTTAGTTTTAAATGGTCTATGTACGTTTACGGTTTGGATTTCTTTTAACATTGGTCGAATCACCAACGCACATTTTTTAGTCGATAAGTTAGTCCTTGACTGCGATCACAACTGGTGGTAAGTGATGATGCAGTGTGGTAGCGGGCTAACCTGCTAGGTATAGCAGTTTTAAAAACCCATAACTACCCCTGCCATATTATAGAAATTAAAAACTAATAGTATCTTGTCATTGTACCAGCACGCTAAATTGCATAGAGGCAAGTCGGTAGGGTGGTAACTAATCACGACAGAAACCTCCCACAAGAGCAAACCAGAGAAAATACAGAAATTGTAAATTCCCAAAGTGACCCTGCCGGGGATCGAAGCAGTAACCACCCACTTATCAGACCACAGCGCTCACCCATGTGCAAAGAGGTCTACACTTGTGTTTGCGCCTGCGCATTCACTTGGGCACTTTAATATCGTGTAGGTATGTATGTGTGCTAGTTTACGTATAGCTATATAAGCCGAAATTCTGGAGATAAGTATTACGTATAATATCTACCTATTACCTACTTATATGGGCGTCGATAACTTTATACATATATATTCTATCTTTTTATTTATAAATATAAAAACACTTACTTATAATTAAGTATTAGATAATAATAGTAAAAATTAAAAATATATAAATAAGTTTTGGCGAGTTTTTAACTAGTCGAATAATTATAAAATTAATATTATTAATATTATAAATAATAAAATATAATTATAAATATTATTTTTGTTGATAACAAACTATGGATAAAAAAGAAAGAGCCTTTCGAACAAAATATGATTATTATCGACATTATTTATTCTTTGTTTCTTTAGGGCTGTGTGTGTGTGAGCTTGTCATGTAAATTTTGTTAGGTGTGCATATTTATTTTATGTAATTTTTATTTATGTATGTGTTTTATTAAATTAATATTATAATGATTTTGGGAATGTGCAATGTGTGTTTGGATCTTATTATGCCATAATATTGATAATCAAAAAGTGTAAATAAAATATTTAAGAAGCCTGATGGGCCATACATTTTTTTCTCGTCATAATTCATATTTTTTTATTTAAATACCTAAGTACATATTATTCTCATTATATATATGTCACCGTAAGATTGTAAAAACCGTTAGATTATAATCTAACTCGCGAAATTCTAAACTGTCGAAAGATTAGAATTTAACGCATTATTTTCCGGTAGATTGTAATCTGATAGGTATTTAAACCCGATAAAACCTAAGTGCCCGGCCTGCGGCCGGGCACTACTTGGTTATTTATGTCGAACCCTAACCTAACCTACAAGAAAGAGAAAAGTAAACGTAAATAAAATGAATATATCAAAAATTGACACTCAGAACATTGAACAGTTTACAATCTTTCGACAGTTTATAATTTCGCGAGTTAGATTATAATCTAACGGTTTTTACAATCTTACGGTGACATATACATAAAAATATAAATAATCTAGTTTGATGCCCGCGACTTCGTTCGCATGGATTGAGGTTTTTGGTTCCCGCGGGAACTCTTTAATTTTCCGGGATAAAAAGTAGCCTATGTGTTATTCCTGACTATAATCTATATCTGTGCCAAATTTCTTCTAGATCCGTTCCGCTGTTCCGGCGTGATTGATTAATCCATCCATCTATCCAAACATCCATGCATCCAAACTTTCGCATTTATAATATTATTAAGTTATTAAGTATTTTAAGTACAGATTGTATTAACTTATATGAATTATAGTATCTTTTAAGAAAGCTTTTAACTTTTGAATGCCATCCGTAAGTATCAATAATAATTTCCCAAATTGACGTGATTGGGATTCGAACCCTTATCTTATTTTGCCAAAGCGAAAGCGATAAATTTTACACTTTTTTAAGCTAAATAATAAACTCGCCGGCATATTTAGCGGAACATAAAAAAAAGGTTTGATATCAGTATCATATAAGGTTGCTGGCTGGTTTATACGTCATTTAATTTAAAAAGAAATATTTTCAAATTAAGAAAACAACTGAACATCACATTTTATGCAATAGTTTTAATTTTATTCAAATATCTGGATATCTGGAGCGAACTTCGAGTATTTCTTCCTTCTGAGTTTGATTTAAAATTTTATTGAAATATTGTTTTTTGTTAGTTTTTTTTAATCGCGTATCTTTCTGGAGTTGATGACTGAATTATGCCTGACTTAGCCCCAACGGAGATTGCCAGGGCATTCGAAATGCGAAGAAATGGTCAAACCTACAGATTGATATCCAGAGATCTTCGTCGACCAGTTTCAACGATCCATCGCAGTATCCAACGGTTCAGGGAGACCGGTATTATGTGAGAAGAGCAGGACAATGCAGAAAAAGACGCACTTCGAGTAGGGATGATCGTTTCATTCAGCTTCGTGTACGTAGGAACCCCCGTTTGACGGCCGTCTAAGCCCGTCATGAGTTAGAAGCAGTGCGGGGTGTAACCGTAAGTGAGCGTACGGTACGAAGAAGGCTCGAAGAAGCTGGTTTGGGTTCATTTGTGCCCGCCAAGGCTCCAAGGCTCGAGGTAAATCATCGTAGAAACAGGTTAACTTTTGCTCAGGAACATCGACTTTGGAACGCGGACCAATGGAGTAAGGTGTTGTTTAGTGATGAGTGCAGAATTCTCTTAAATCAAATTGACGGCAGGCAAAGAATATACAGACGCAAAGGAGAACGATACATTCAGACAAATTTTGAAACTACAGTTGCATACGGTGGTGGATCAATAATGGTTTGGGCGGGCATTTGTTTGGGAGTTCGCACAGACTTGGTAGTGATTGACAGAGGGAGTCTGACTGCAGACCGCTATATCAGAGAAGTTTTAGAAGAAAATGTCGTACCGTTTGCCCCATATATCGGTGAAGATTTTGTTTTTATGCAGGATAATGCTCGGCCGCATACCGCTCGGGTAACTCAAGCTTATCTTAGTGATATGAATATCACTGTTATGGAGTGGCCGGCGAGATCACCGGAAATGAACCCAATAGAGCAAGTTTGGGACATGCTGAAAAGAAAAGTTAAGTCCAGAATTCCAGCTCCTGCCAACGTGGGAGAACTGCGAATCGCCGTAGTTGAGGAATGGCGGAGACTATCCCAGGAGACCATCGATAACATCATTCTCAGTATGCCTAGACGGGTAGAAATTTTAATAAGAGCACGTGGAGGAAATACGCGTTATTAATCACCATTTTTCTAATTTAATTAATTGTTATTTTAATATTAAATTTCACTTTTCCCGGTTACATGAAAAGTTCAAAAATGTACCATTTTTCACAAAAAGCCTTTACTCGCAAAATCTGTTCTTAATGTGATCTCATTTTAAGTAAAACAAATGAATCTTTAAATAACAAAAGAAGTGTAGTAAGTAGATTTTAAGATAAAACCATATTTTTTAAATTATGGACCTTTTTTTTATGTTCCGCTAAATATGCCGGCGAGTTTAGATTCGAGACAAACTACCAACTAGTGTAAATAAAACAAAGATACAATTTTTATAATATTTTATTTCTACACGATCACAAGAGTATTCGTTTACTTAATACTTTTTACTTTTGATTCGGTTATAAATGTATAACAGAAAGATTTATTCGAATATCTATTTATAATCTATGTCTATTAACCTTTTGTTAATTAATATCTAAAAACCTTCAAGTATTTACCTACTATGAAAATGTGATTCAAAAAATCATTATATTTAAAATGTTCCAAATTTAAACTTTGCGCCCCATTCTATTTTATCCTGCATGAATGAAATTATAAAGTAGGTTAAAAAGAGTACGAGAAAATTTAAACCCTAATGAAACGTTTAAAGGTTCTGATTTTAAAAAGGGAAATGACTCGCCTATAGTCCCTAAAACTTAACTGACCCGGTGACAGAAAACTAAACAAGCATAAAAAATAGTTCCAATTTTGGCCACCGCGCCAGATAAGTTTGACGGACTGTAAATAGTTTCACCTTTATGTCACGTTTTGTCTATAGTACTCTATGATCTATTTCTGTAGTCTGTGATTTTAAAGTTATCTGACCTGGTGGCCATAATTTGAACTATTTTTTTGCCTGTTTTTATTTTATTTTTAATATATAATTGGCGACACTGTAACCGGGTCAGATAAGTTTGTGGGACCATACATAACAGGAATTATATAGATACCATATATATATGAATCGACTTTCGCTAACTTACACATAAAATACTAGTTGATGCACACAACTTTGTCCGTGTAACAGGTTTTTAATTCCCACAGGAACTCCTTAATTTTCCTGAATAAAAAAAAGCCAGGTCCTCAACTATACCCATGCCAAAAATCACGTCGATCCGTTGCTCCGTTGCGGCGTGATTGAAGGACAAACCAATAAACTAACAAACAAACACACTTTCGCATTTATAATATTAGTATGATAGCTAAAATTGTAAAAATATTACGTCTGAACAATTTTTTGAAAATAACTTAAAAAAAAACCACTCTTTAAAAATAATAAAACATGGCAAAATAAAAGATGAGTTTGGCATTGCTCCGAAAAAAATAGTTAAAATCACATTTCAAATACAATTTATTGATTTTCTTGAAGACAGTTAAAATATACTTAATAAACTAAAGTAAAATAAAGTAACACTATATTGGCATCCCCCCAAATATTGGCATCCTTACATTCAAAGGCAAATATTAAGATTCCAATGGTCTACAGAGTAAAAGTGAGTAAGTGAATAAACAAAATCAAAGAGCAATTTTTTTTTTTCGTTGGCAATACTCTATATTGACAGGTTAGGCAATAGCTCAGGTATCGTGTTGAAATACGTCGTGCAGAAATTTCTTTGGAACCGGCCATTTTGTTAAGTTTTTCACAAGGTAAGTCACAAATTCATCTCGTGATATTTTATGTATCATAAAGCATTTATTTGTTTCGCAATATTTATTGACTTGAACTTAGATTCGATTACTGATTTTTTTGATTATTTTTAACTGTATTTGTTTCGTTTTGTATAATTCATGGTGTGCCAATAAATGGATTGATTTTCGGGTATCGTCCTAATATTCTTACAAGTGCCAATAAATGGTTGTTTTGATTCGTAATGGATATGTCGCAGTCATCTGGTTTAATCTGCTATTTGATTGAATGACTAGCGCGTTCATTGAATGACAACATTCAATTGAATGACTAAAGGGCAACTCGTCAAGTTGTTTAATGTAACGTTCAACGTCTTGACAGAACGTCATCTAGCATAGTCGTTGAATGGGATATAGCCGACTTTGTAATGTTTGGTTGGGTGACCATAAGTTTGCAACTTAAAAGGTAACTTACTTTAGCTATAACAAAAATGAGGACATGACATGACACACCTTATTATGATTTTATATTGTATTTTAAGTCTTAAGATAGGCAATACTGACTATTTTTACCAACTAATTCAAGGAATTCAAAAAATCAAAGACTAGGACAGCCATTTAATATTTTATTTTTAAGGCTCTTAAATCTCCGAAAGTATACTGTTTTCGACAATTTATCATAGAATATTTTCGTCGATTGCCGTAAGTTTCATCATTGGCCGCGAAAATTTTAGGTCGTCCATAGTGGGGTACCATGTAGGGTGACCATAAAGATTAGGTATGCCTATCAGGTAGGATGCTCGTGAGAATTTTGGGAGAATTAAAAAATTGCTGATTTATAAACTGCTAAGTTTAAAATAATAAAAGATTGAAGCGTGATTTCCAAAGCTTTACTTGATCTCATATTTTGCTTAGTATAAAAAGTAAAAAACAGAAAAATTGATCATATTATTTCAAAAGTTATTTATTAAAATATGCGAGTCTCTGAGACTCTAAAAAGTTGTTAACTTAAAATTTCAATCACCTGACTGATTTTACGTCCGCTCTGTTCATAGGGCTATGTTACAATCCGCTAACTAGTTGGACGTTGAGTGACGCTTGTTCAATCAACGTTCGGCCTAGTCATTCAATTGAATGTTGTCATTCAATGAACGCGCTAGTCATTCAATCAAATGGCAGATTAAACCAGATGACAGCGACAGATATATTTGATTTTGATTCTTCTTTTGAAACCAGGCAGCAAAAAACTGGCGAAAATAAAAGAAATTAATCAAAGAAAAAATATGACCCAGATAAAATGCAGAAAGCCCTTATATGTATATTACTATACAGCAAGGTATGAGCAAAAAAATTAGAAGCGAAGACGTTCAAAATACCTCGATTGACATTGCAGTTCAAATGCAAATATCCAGAAAAAGTTGATCCACGACCAGATCCAGCCACAATACTGTCTGAAGAAGAAGAGACCGTAGTGAAATGGATAACCCTCAGCAGCAAGAAAGGTTTTCCAAAAAGGAAAGAGGATTTACAGTACAGTGTATGTAACTTTCTGCAAGACTCTGAAAGAAAAAACCCATTCAAAGACAATGTACCGGTTGAAAAGTGGATTAAGTTATTCCTGAAACGACATCCCGAAATCAGCATCAGAACTTCAGAACCAGTAACTGCTGCTAGTTCGGCTGTTGCTGAAAGAGAAATAAAAGTATGGTTTGGTAAAATAGCGGAATAATATTTTGAAACTCTCACTGACCCGACCAGAGTGTTGAATGGTAATGAGACCCATATTTTATTATGTCCCAAAACTGGTACAGTGTAAGCGAAAAGAGGGGAGAAAAACGTTTACGAAATCGACAGAGAACAAGCAAACAGTGCGATCACCATAATGTTTACATTTGCAGCTAATGGTGATTTGACTCCACCCATGGTCATTTTCCCCTATAAACGACTACCTAGTGACATTGCTGCAAGAGTTCCACCAAACTAGAGAATTGGTTTAAGTGACAATGGGTGGATGAAGGCAGATCTTTTTTATGATTACGTAAAAATATCCTTCATCCACATTTGTAGAAAGAAAACGTAACGTTCAGTGTGATTCTTTTTGTGGATGGTCACAAAACCCATTTGCAACTCTGCGCAAACTTTGGTTTGAGTTGCAAATAGTGCTAATAGCGTTATATCCAAATAGCACACGCTTTCTTCAACCTGCTGATGTGTCCGCCTTCTACCCCCTTAAATGTCGCTATAGGAAAAGTGTTCTCGAATAGAGGAGCATATATTGCAAAAAGCCATTGAATTAGCAATAAAACCTGACACCATTAAAAATGGTTTTAGGGCTTGCGGCCTATATCCTTGGGACCCTAACTCTGTTAACCACACGAAATGTTTAGGAACTACCAAAGGTAGCCCACCAAAGGACAAGGAAACAATTTCTGAAAAAAAAATACGAAAGAAATGTTCATAGACATTGTTGGTCTAGATATAATTAAGGAACTAGAGCAAAAATCACATCAATCAAGCTGCAAGAAAGAACTAAAGACTTTTTCCAAAATTCCACGGCAGCCCAAGAGCGAAAAATTTTGACAATCAGATTGTAAAAGAATCTATGTCTACACAATACCGCGAAATAGAAAACTTAGACCCTAATGTTCAGATAGAAGATTTAGAGGTGATTATTGTTAATGATGATTTAGTCTACAGTTTATATGCAAGATAATGACGAAGATTTTACTACAAACGAAACATTAGAAAACACTCCAAAAGCTCCATCTCATAAAATTGTGATACAGAAACTTTGAATCAAACTAATAAAGACCTCATAACGACACTGCAAAAAGAAACACCGACAAATGATGAGAAAGTTGCAAGACGGCAAAAGAAACTTAATCTGGTGCCAGTCAAGTTACAGGATTTACTCGTACTTCCTAAAACCCCAAAGCGAAAGGGGACAAGATTCAGTGAGAATTTCATTTGTGTTAACATCTGAAGAGTGGCAAAGTAAAGAGTATGAAAGAAAAGTAATAAAACAAGAAAAAGAAGATGGTATCAAGAAGCGAAAAGAAGAATGAGACTTGAAGAGGAATTTAGCAAAACACAAACAACCGAAGAAGAATGAAAAAAACGAAAAAAGTACTCTAGTAAAAAAACAACTCTTTTCTGAAGAGTTTTACAACATCGCCTCAACATCACATTAAAAAATAAATGAAGAAAATGCACCAAATAGTGCAGATATAGATTACAACGTTAATGTAGAAAAAAAGGACAGAAAACATATACTGATGCGGAGATAGAGAAAATGTTGACTGATTTGACTGACTTAAAAATTTATTACCTATTACTTTTACGTTTTATTGTTTTACTTCATACTTATACAAATATAAAGCATCTACCTAAATTGATGAAGGGTAAATCAGAGGTTAATTTTCAAGTGCCAATATATGACATAAACGATGCCAATACTTTGGACAGATTATGCCAATAACTGGGTTTCAGCATGTGGATACATAAAATAACTTTTTTATATTATCTTGGTATTAAGATTCAAAATAATATAGCAATAAAAGGTCCGATCTTCTTTTGCATTAAGTATTTACAATCAAAAATCACTTTCCTTAGAAGTTATGGTTGAAAACTGTAAATATGCTTATAGGCGCCTAGTTTATTTTAAAGGTTCCGTACCCTAAGGGTGCAAAAGGGACCTTATTACTAAGCCCCCGATGTCCGTCTGTCTGTCTGTCCGTCCGTCTGTCAGTGTCTCAAGAACCGTAATAGCAGATTCATTTGTATCTAAATCTAGTCCTCGTGAAACTCTGAAACACCATGTTTTAATGGAAGTCTGATAAACCATAGACATTTTATGTTTTCAGGAACGTGTCTACATAATTTCATTGAGTTTTAAAGCATACCTATGCAAAACGTATAGACCCAAAAACCGCCACTTTGCACTTTACGATGGTCATTAGGGCGGTTACAGACCAGCGTAATTTTTCGCGCGCATCGAACTCGTATCGATTTGAATAAAAAACATTTGAATATTGTTTTTTTTTTAATTCAAATTTTAAATAGCTAAAAGCCTAATTTACTATATTCGTAAAAACTTACGTTCAAGTTTTGAAGAGGTATGTATATGTCACCGTAAGATTGTAAAAACCGTTAGATTATAATCTAACTCGCGAAATTCTAAACTGTCGAAAGATTGTAAACTGTTCAATGTTCTGATTGTCAATTTTTGAAATATTCATTTTATTTACGTTTTCTTGTCTCTTTCTTGTAGGTTAGGTTAGGGTTCGACATAAATAACCAAGCAGTGTTAGGTTTTATCGGGTTTAAATACCTATCAGATTACAATCTACCGGAAAATAATGCGTTAAATTCTAATCTTTCTAAAATTTCGCGAGTTAGATTATAATCTAACGGTTTTTACAATCTTACGGTGACATATACACAAAATATAATAATATTTCTTTAAATTTACATTAAAGTATCGACTTAAAATACACACATACATTATTAAAATGAATATTGCTCAAAAAGTTGCAGAATAGGAATAAACCGACATTTTATGGTGAAAACAGACCTGTCAAAATCAATTGGCATTTTATCTAGTCACAAGGGTTTAGACCATAGTCCACCACGCTGGCCAAGTGCGGATTAATAGACATCACACACATGGCGAATTCTGGCATCCAGGATTTTTTCATTACCATTACAGCAAATGTTATTGGGTATTTGACAACTATTCAAATTAATAAATTTTTTGTATTTATTAAAATAGAGGATCTCCCTAAAGTCGTAATATCCACGTCCCGTTAGTTTAATGTTCGAAAACCATTTTAAACTATCGATTGAAGTGAAAATGAGCATCTAATTTTGATGAAGTCACTGTTCAATATTTCATACAATATCCCATACTAAGCGCGCGTTTTGAAGTTTTAAAAAAAGTTGCTGTTTTGACTTGTCAAATACCCAGTTGGTACCTGCCCGGGATTGGAATCCTGGACCCTACGAGCCGAAGTCTAATCGAAATGCTGACAGGTATGATTTCACCCTTAAACCTATTTCTATCTATACGTTTCAAGACTTTTTCGCTTTCTATCTTTTGGTAACGACTATTTTATTCATTTTGAATATAGACAAAATGCAAATTGATGCTAACAGATGTATTGTGTGATGTTCACCTTTATACTTATTTACATATACCTACATATCAAGAAAAGTGGATTAATTACGCTACGCAGTCGAAATCACAATCGCATAAATTTATTTTTTTAATATTTACAATTAACATAATACCAAAATCTTATCTTAATTAATATTATAAATGCGAAAGTTTGGATGGATGTATGGATGTTTGTTACTCAATCACGCCCCAACGGCTGAACGGATCTGGCTGAAATTTGGCACAGAGATAGATTATAGTCTGGAATAGCACATACGCTACTTTTTATCCCGGAAAATGAAGGTGTTCCCGCGGGAACAAAAAACCTCGATCCACGCAGACAAAGTCGCGGGCATTATAATTCGAGAGTTAATTTTAGATAAAGCTAGTAATTTATAATTCGAGAATATTTTCACCATATTAGAGATTATTTGGATTCAAATTATATTTATCTCGGTCCCTGGATTTATATGTTTTCAAAATACTTTTCTAAAATGAAATGTAAGTGGCCTATAATATCAAGCCTATATTGTCAAGTTACAGAATAACAACACGAAGTGAAAAACACAACAATATTTTTTGGTATTAACAGAACAAGACTAAATGTATAACAAATTCTGAACCCTCATATTGCTGTGTATATCATGTGTCATCAGCCAAATAGGGATAGCAATATACAGGCATATTTTTGTTAGCGCCTTGAATATAAGTTGCAAGCCTCGATCGCCGGCCTCTTAATAACTTCTAAAACAGCTTAAATCAACGCCAAGAGTTCAGAGGCCATACCCTCAAAGCCATATTGTTTCATTATTGTTGACTTTCGTGTTTTACAATTATAATCATTATTTTAGGAACGTCAAGATATGTGACATCAAACTGACATTTTGAATAATATTGCATAAGTCAATACCTATTATCTTAATATATTATATAAATCTCGTGTCACAATGTTTGTCCTCAATGAACTCCTAAACCACTTAACCGATTATAATAAAATTCGCACACCATGTGCAGTTCGATCCAACTTGAGAGATAGGATAGTTTAAATCTCAAATTATAGTCGCAATTTTAATTTATTGCTAATTATTTGTCTGTTATTATTTGACAGTCACAATTATCTGTTAACTCCAAATGATTCTAACAGATGTCGATACCTTATGACTGGGTTGAGTAAGTAATCAATAGATGGCGCTGCTATGGTAAATCTACGAACGTGTCATATAAGCTACATTTTAACAGCATAATTACCACGTGTTGTTGACGCTATAAAATTAATTAAATTTATTTTGTAGTGAACGAAATACCGTATAAATCAGCTAATTATTTGTCTGTTATTATTTGACAGTCACAATTGTTTACTATAATGTAATATAACAAAAACTTTAGCCACAGCAACGCGTGGCCGGGTCAGCTAGTTATATAATATATTGCAGTGGTGGCAGTATGGCCCCTGGCCTGGGTCACTAGGAAATGTTGATAAAATTACAACTTTTCACTATCAAAAGTATGACAACCCTATAAGGGACAATTTACGGTTTGCTTACAAATACTCAGTGGCGTGCAGTTAATAGAGGCATAAAAGCACTGCTTACCCAAATGGGCTCATTTTTCATCAAAACAGCTAGTAAATAGTTATTCTGGCTACTTAATGCCTACCCTAGCTTCAAAACTTGTGCACGCCACTGCAAATACTCCACATCGAATTTCGCTATAGTATTCGCCGGTGCGAGCCGCCGACAGCACTCGAATCAGTCGAGTGTCACGCACACTTTGAAACGCGTTTGGATTAACATACTGGTATGTTCCGACAAAATACATAGGACTGACGACCGTGTTATACGTACATGTATGTATACGTGTATGTATATATGTATGTCTATGTAGTCGGTCGGTAGACTTAGATTTCAATTTCAATTTGGCAAACATATTTCAGACACGATCAAATTTTAATCTTATAACGCGACTTTAGTCAAATGACTTAGTACGAATGGCTTAGCATTAAATACCTTTAAAATAATTTTAGTCTATTTTCATCTTCTTAGTTTCAACTTCCTCCTGTTCTGTATTCGACATACGCTTCAATTTCCCTTCGAAGTTTTTGGACAAATTCGATAGATGGCGTATCTCGTTGGTGATGCCGCGGATTTTGGCCATCGTGGACTGGTTTTTGGTTTTGGGGCTCTGATTTGAGGTGGAAGGTCCAGGGTTCTGGTCGGTTTTGGGGTCTAAATCTTCGGATAAGCTTGGCATTTTGATGAGCGGCTTTCGAGGTTTCATGTTTGGCAGTGCTGGAATATAATTATTACTTATTATAAAAAAATATCAATAGGGATAATGCCTATATCAAAAATAAATTATTTCTAATTGATTATTAAATAGAGGGTCGTGTCTTGTGTCTTGAGGGCCTAAAACTCAAATACTGGGTTAGTTTTAAGTTTGATAACCATTTTAAAATACAGATTAAAGAAAAAAAGTGCGTTGAAATTTGATGACGTCACAACTATGTATTTCATACAACTTCCATACTAGGAGTGCGTTTTTAAGTTTGATAAAGAGTTGCTGATTTGATTGAATTGTCATCATCCCTATTGAGCGGGAGTTCTTAGGAGCCCGCGCGGACGAAAGAGCTCAGCCGTTCTGCGTTCTGCTTTCCGCGTTCTATGTAACGTTTGTAAATTTATAGCGGTCTGACTGCCCGCAGTCTGCGCGGCGCTATGTATTTAGAAACGTTACAAAGAAGTGGAGCACAGAACGTTCTTAGGGTTTGTTTCTAAACTTAGAAACCCAACTGGGTTTGTTGTGTTGTACAGGTTGTGTTGATTTATTCATCGCTAGATGATGACCGCGACTTCGTCCGCGTACATATAGGTTCTATGATTCCGCAGGAACTCATTCATTTTCTGGCATTAAATTTAGCCTGTGTGTTAATTTAGGCTATAACTTATGAGCTATATTCATTCCAAATTTCAGCCAAATCGGATCAATCATTATGGCACGAAAAATTAATAAAGATACAAACATCCAAATTTTCACATTTATAATATTAGAAATAGAATGTTTTTCTTCACCATTTGAAGCAAGTGATATTTAATTTCTCAAAACGCACATAATTTCGTTGCGGGTATCATCAACTTTAAATGCAAAAAAAATGAAACAAACCTTTGGCTTGGTTCCTCTTCGATGTACCAATGGGTAACACGGAGAGATCCAATTTGATCTGACTCCCGAAATGTCTGAGCGGTTGAGCCCCTGACGCAGCGTCACCGGCTGCTGTCGCTGAAAATATAATGTTGGTTGTACTATCCCGCTTCATTATATATATAATAGCTTCTTTAATAGGCCTATTACACTACACTTTTCAAAGGGCCCTGTGGAATTTCAGAGGGCGCCATTATACTGCACTAACAATCGGGCCCTAACTCTCATACTAACTGTGGCACCACTTGTACAAGTAAACTAAATTAACATCAAAATGCTCGCGCGAGCCGGAGGAACACCGAACACTACTACTCTCTATGCTGGTCGTGCAACGACTGAGCTCCCTAACCACCTTAAATGTTATTAGATTGCCCGGTTCGCAGGGCACGGCAAACCGGGACGACCCGATGTCCCTAGACAGGAACCCTTTCTGCCTAAATTTTATTACACTATACTGGTTAAAGGTAAGGGTCTCTTGAAAAAGTGTAGTGTAATAGGCCTTTAATAAAGGTTTGTTTAGAGAAGATCACTTCTAGTGCTAAGACCATCTCTGCGCACTTTTTGTTTAGGGTTCCGTACTTCAAGAGGAAAAACGGAATCCATAAAGGGTCACTTCGTTGTCCATCTGTCTGTCTGTCTGTCAACCACCTTTTCTCGGGAACGCGTGGAGGTATCAAGTTGAAATTAATATCAAATACTTGGGTCTACGGTCCCTTGGAGCTGTAAAAAAATCAAGCTTCTGAGTCAACGCAATTATTTATTACCGTTATGATTTATTACCGTTTATGACGCATATTTTGAGACTCGCCAACAAATCAAAATCTATAATATTCCCGTTGACCTAGAATCATGAAATTTGGCAAGAAGCCAGGTTTCACAGCACAAGGATAGGAAAAAAATCCGAAATCGTTCCTTTTTTAGTTTTTGTATGACATATGACATAAGAATGAAAGCCTCACCTGCAATAGCTTTTCCTCCGGCCGCTTGATTCGTGTGCGTTAATTCCGTGTACTTTATATCGCACTCCTCTATACGCTTCTTGAGATCGGCTGAGGACAAGCAAAATATATTCTTGTTAAATATAAATTAATATTTAACAAGAAATAATAGTTAACAGGATGGTGATAATAAAAAAATAATCCCCAGATGAGTTTGCTGCGGGCTCTTCTCAGGGCGCGTTTGGAACCCTCGTAGCTTTAGTTTTAAGATACCGTAACTGATTATTACCATCATGGTTTATAAGTATCTGGACGTCAAATAGATGTACAGTGTACCTAAATTGAATAAATATTCTTTAACTTTGAAAAGTGCGTGGGAAAATTGTGCTTTATAATGTGGCGATAGTGGTTAATATGCTATGCAGAATTACATATTTATTTGTACCAACCTTATTAAAGAACATGTTGTACAAAAAAAACAAGGAAAGAGAAGCGACAAACGCGACAAAGCGACTCGATACGTACTACTTACGTAGATAAGTTTGTAATTTTTTATTGTCGTATCGCGTCGCGTCGCCTTCGTCGCTGAGGCCTTGTCCTACGTCATTCATGAACTGTTCATCTGTTGGAAGATGTACCCCTAACAGGTTAGTCCGCGACTATATACGACTACATCACCACGTAACACCAGATGAGATTGCAGTCAAGAAGAAAGAATTACCTATAGCGTTGTCTTGCTGCCTCTGACGTTTGGTCATTTCTCGGATGGCTTTATGTTGTTTCCACGCTATTTTCTTATAATCCATCATCTGCAAATAAAAATATTACTGAAAGTTTTAGGTAGGTATGTTTGTGTGGCGGTACACATCCGCACATATGCTAATAGATGGCGTTACTGGTAGCATACGAAGGAATCTGAACCCTGCATCGCGATTACGAAGTTTTCTGTTTAATCTATTTAGTCGTTTAACGTCTGTACGACTGCACCAAATTGGATAATTCGTTAAATTGGATAAAAACTAACAGATTTTTTTTAAACTCATATGAAAAGTGAGTGAGTGTATGTGACAAGAACATGACAGAGATCTTCAATATATTGACAAACGGGAACTCTGAAACGGGAAAATAATATCCATACTTCCACACTAATATTATAAATGCGGAAATGTGATTTGTTTGTTGATTTGTTGGTTTGTTCTGCAATCACGTCGCAACGAAGCATCTAATCGACGTGATTTTTGGAATGGGTATAGTTGAGGACAATTAAGAATCAAGGAACAAAAAGCTTAATTCTTTACAATCCCCTTGTAATATTGCCGTAATTGTCTTTACAATCGAGTCAACATCTCCTGAGGATGCTCCGGTGTCGGAGTGAAACGTATGTTGAGAATAATTTGGAAGTTTTGTGTTGTGTCGGTGCGAATTACTGGCTTATTACGCGGTGAATATCGCAAGCTACACGTTGTACCACATAGATATGTCTGCTTTGTCGGATTACAACCAACCTCAATTTACATAGACAGGCCCTATCAAAAAAAGAATGTGAACTTATTTTACTAACGCCATCTAGTCTGAAAATCGGGACAGCGCTATAGCGGGGACAAGGACAGGCTTATACAGGTGAGGGGCACGCCCTGCAAGTGGATGCCCAAGTTTTTACTATGAAAGGGCCCATCTATTAGCTACATATATGTATATCGATGAATAGTGAATGCCTGCGACTTCGTCTGCGTGGTTTGTTTTTTTGGTTCCCGCGGGAACACTTTAATTTTCCGGGATAAAAAGCCTATGTGCTATTCCAGACTATAATCTATCTCTGTGCCAAATTTCAGCCAGATGCATTCAGCCGTGTTGGGGTGTGATTGAGTAACAAACATCCATATATCCATCCAAACTTTCGCATTTCTAGTATTAGCATGATAAGATAATATAAGAAGTAAGATTACAACGAATCAAGCTTCTAGTTCCTTGATTAAATATACTTGTTGAATATTGTTATAGCCTTTATAGGCCTATTACACTACACTTTTGCAAGGGACCCTTTCACCTGAATCAGTGTATTGTATTAAGATTAAGAGAGTAAGGGTTTCTAATTTGGTCTCTATTGCTGTGTAAAAAGCGACACTCTAACTTGCGGCCACGCCCACCCTTACCTCAAGGCTCTTTAAAAAGTGCAGTGTAATAGGCCCATTACCCGTTTGTGGTACTTCTTGTACTGAGCGGCGAGGTACAGCGACAGCTTCGCGTTCAGGATGGACCGCCGCCGGAGATGCAGCATCTCTTGCCGGACCGCTATCGGCGCTAGCACCGCTGGAAATAACGGAATGTAACTTACATTCTTGATTCAATATCAGTTCAAATCTCTACTCTATACTAATATTATAAATGCGAATGTTTGGATGGATGGATGTATGGGTGGATGTTTGTTACTCGATCACGCCCCAACGGCTGAACAGATCTGGATGAAATTTGGCACAGAGATAGATTATAGTCTGGAATAGCACATAGGCTAGTTTTTATCACGGAAAAGTTTTCGCGGGAATCAAAAAAACTTCTATCCACGCGGGCGAAGTCGCGGGCATTAGCTAGTAGTTCCTACATCTACGGTCCCGGTCTGAAAATATTTTCCAGCCTTTAAATTAGATCCATACTAATATTATAAATGCGAAAGTGTGCGTCTGTCTGTCTGCTATGCTTTAACGGCCCATCTTTTCAACCGATTTTGATGAAGTTCTGTACAGTGTTACATCCCGGAAAAGGACTTAGGCTACTCTTTATCCCGAAAAATTACAGATTGCCCTCGTGAACCTAAAAAGTAGAAACCTTAATCCACGGCGACGAAGTTGCGGGCATCATCCAGTTCTATATAAATGGTAGATAACGTTGTGGCGATCAAATGTGTATAACTGTACAGTAACAATATTATTGTATGTCCACTCTCGATTACTGACACTATAGAAACTCTTTCTTGCCTTGCTAATTTATTATTAAATTTTTCTTACCAGTACATTTTCTGACCTGGAAAATCCTTAAATCCTCTTTCTTGTGTGTTCTTGCCTATTCTTTTCTGTTCTTGCCTATTCTTACCTTGCACGGGTCGAGGGCAGGGCTGCACGACGCCCTCCTGCAACTGTTTTCGGAAGGCGGGTGATATTTTATCGTCGAAATGCTCTATCGCCATACTGGATATGTCGCGTAATTCTTGTAACACTTCGTGCGCACGCGGCGGCGTTTTGGATGCCTCAACGATGCTTAGAACGCGTCTTATCTCGTCGATTACCTGAGCACGAAATATTTATTTAAGTTACAAGTGCGCTAAGTCGAAAATTAAGCGCAAGGCTCACTTTTTAATACCAGAACTGCTGCAAACTTTACAGTCGTCCGTCAATATTTATGACAGGACAAATAAGTTCCCGTGGGAACTGTCCTGACATTCTGTCCACGGGATACAAGGTATCCAAATATAGATGGACTGTGAAAATGTATTATAATTGTGTCCTCAAACTTCCAGAGATATTAGCGATCTGCGCGTGAGATATTATAGCGTGTGAACCAGTGTGTGCAAACACAGGTTCACTCTCTGTTCCTTAACTCTCATAGCCCGATGGGACGGAAAATCCGACAAAATCGGAGAGAAATCAGGCACAGGACCGACGCAAGGACGGATCCAGTCCTTTGAGTCAGTGGTAACGTAACCTAACCTAACCTAACCTAACCTAAGGAGTCACGGGTCATAATTTTATCATAAAACAAAAACAATGTTTCTCTTCTAGCAATCTTTTCAAAAACAGGTGAAGATTTTTGAAATGAAACCTTCTTTAGCCGCGTTGAGCACATTTTGGTAGGGGGTAAACTTGTGGATTCGCGTCACCGACACCTCGCTGCCCCATGCTCGCGTTGTTACGAAGACAAAAGGTCTTAAATACAAATATACTACACTAGCTGCTGCCCGCGACTACGTCCGCGTGGATTGAGGTTTTTTGGTTCCCGCGGGAACTCGAGTTTTCCGAGAAAAGTAGCCTATGTATTATTCCAAACTCTAATTAATCTATCTCTTTGCCAAATTTCATCTAGATTCGTTCAGCAGTTTGGGCGTGATTGAGTAACAAACATCCATCCATACATCCATCCAAACTTTCGCATTTACAATATTTATTATTATTATATTTGATTTGATTCGTAATTAAACTTTAATGCCTTAGTTTTAAGGTTTATATTTTAATCATTTTAAATATTTTTCAAATAATTAAAAAAAAAATTTAAATATTCGTTTTCACTTCTATCGGCAGTCCCCATGACTGCCAATTTTTTTTATATTAAACTTTTTGATAAAAGTTCAAAATCTCTCAGAATCAGTTGACAGATAGGCTATGAACTTGTGGAGACAGACTGTTATTTTGGCATTTATAATATCAGTTTGGGTTAGTTCATACAAATTTTATCCTAGAACAAAATAAAACATGTATACCCGTCCAGGTATAAAACAGCATAATCCATTGTCAATGAACTTAGTGTACGTCATATTGAGCATAGATATACGGGTCTCTATGGATGTCAGAATATCACAGTGCCGAGACAATGGGTGGTACCTATAACAAAATAATTTACAGTTAGTTGACAATAAAATTGAGTTTATATATACTAATATTATAAAGAGGTAGTTTGTGAGGTTGTAAGGGGTAATCTCTGGATCTACTGAACTGGTTACCAACAGAAAGCCAAATTATTTGTGAGTGTCATAGGCTATATAGAAATCCAAAATATTAGGAGTTCCAGTGGGAATTTAGTAAATTATAAAACACAAAATTTGTTTCTACATATGTTCGTTATAGACTTTGAAACCATCCAACCGATGTGCCCCACACTGGTTTCATTAGAAAGCCAATAATGCGAAGATGCTTTTAGACCACTAAAATAATTTTTAAATTTCTTTTTTTTAACGTAGTAACACACACCGGGTATCCGCTAGTATAAAATAATGGTGGATAAAAAGAAAACACCTGCGTTCCGACTCCCTCCGAGGAAGCTGGGCCTTAACACTTTTAAGCGCTAGCGCATGTCGCCTCTCAATCATCAGGAAACCCCTGTTCAATATCCTCATACATATGTCATTAAATTCTTTTGACACCTGAAATATAAACACAAGGTATTATGAGAACTAGCTATTGCTATTGACATTGTGTGCCTAGGAACCTAATTTTTTTTTATCCACTACTTGTTAGCCCTTGACTGCAATCTCACCTGATAGTATGTGGTGATGCAGTCTAAGATGGCAGCGGGCTAACTTGTTAGGGGTATGGCAATTTATTAAACCCATACAGTTACGGCACATATTTGCTGGTAGGGTGGTAACTAGCCATGGTCGAAGCTTCCCACCAGGCCAGACCAGGGAAAATTCAGAAATTATAAATTTCTAAATTTACCCTTTTGGAAAGACAACAGTGCTCATCATTGCACCACGGAGGTAGTAACAAAGCCACAAGGTTAAAGACCATGTTTGTTCTCTGTCATCATCAGTTCATCTGTTTGTTACTTAAGTGTTTGTTTTGTTTGTTCAATTTTTTTGACATTCGGGTGCAGGTTTCTGGCATAGTACTATAAGGTATGGCAACAAAAGACAAATATATATAGTACCTACATAACCAGTTTGCCAATTATACGCAAACATGCAAGTGTAATTTTACATAGATGTTACCAGAATGAACTAGTGAATCCAAAAAGATTGTATTATTGAAATTTTAAACCAAGCTAACAAAGTGCTTATTACCTAGTTAATATATTTAAAACTTCAGTTTTGTTGTTCTAAGTTGTATTTAAGATCTAGGGAGCCAAGTTGTATTAGGTATAGTTATTGAAGAGAACTGCTTATAACTCAAATAATGTGCTACAAAACTCTTTAGTTTTAAATATCATCTAAATTGATCCAGCATAGATGTAATTAACAAACAAATTATATTAAAAACAGGAAGAGCCAAGCACAAAAACTCCTTGCTGAATAAATTTTGACGCTTGTAAATTAGCATATTAATCATTTCCTAGGTTTATAAATTAAAGCTAACTTAAAGAGGTTTGCTATATGGTCTTATTTACTCTACAGCTTAACCACAAAGATTCTACGCTGTTTCTACAATTTTTAGGGGCTAGGCTGTAATATAGAATAGGCTCCTATGTTGTAGCAGTTGTAATATTTTTTAGTTTATTTAATTTTAAGGGCTGCATTAACGGGAGTTACGCTGCGGTTTATAAAATATTGTCACATCTTTGTAGCAGTTGTAATATTTTTTAGTTTATTTAATTTTAAGGGCTGCATTAACGGGAGTTACGCTGCGGTTTATAAAATATTGTCACATCTATAAATAAATTCGTACTTACCAGTCTGTTCTTAGCAATTTCATCGTAAGTTAAATACGAAAATATATTTTCTATGACGAGTACGGGAAGACCCAATAAAGTCATTTTTCTGACTGGGTTTAGTCTACAAAAGAATACCTTTTATCACATTTGTGAGATGAGAACTAATTGAATTAATTAATTGAATAGGCAGTGTTTATTGAAATCATGTAACAAGTTATGAAAACAAAGCGCTGAATTGAGAATTCTAAATTCGCGACGTTTCTTTTGGATGAGCAATCGACTTGACTGCCTGACATACGTTTCTTTTTTCTCTTTCGCACTTTTTGAAAATTCGTATTGATTGAGAGAGAAAAAGCTAACAGGAAGTGTTTGTTTGACAGGTATCTACAATGATACAATTATTACACGATTCTAGTGATTCTAGTACATAGTAGAACAAAATTATAATTTTACAAAAGTATATAATATATTACTGTTTTTTTTTTTCTTTTAGATTTTAATATTCTGATAATATGCATGTTTTAAGACAAAATCTTAAAAACTATTTGATAAAAGTAATACCCTAGGTATACAGCGACATCTGTTGGCATTTGCCCATCACTTGCCAAAGTTCAATTCTGTTTTTATTGTTCAGGATTTTTCGGGCAGTAACAGATTTAATATTAAGATTTTACAGAGATGCAGTCTGCATGATGCATGGTAGCGGGCTAACCTGTGGGTATGGCAGTTATACTGATCGAAGCCTCCGACCCGGCCAGATCAGGGAAAATTCAGGAATTATAAATTTCTAAATGGACCCTTTTGGAAAGACAACAGTGCTCATCACTGCACCACGGAGGTAGTCACAAAACCACAAGGTTAAAGACCATGTTTGTCTATCTGTTTGTTACTTACTAAGCGTTAATTTTTTGCATTGACGTTGGAGTCCCAAAGTGCCTGGAATGGCGACCTTACACTGGAAAGCGCAGCAGTGTGACCGTTTCAAAAATGGCGAATCTGCCCGACTCTGGCAAAAAATCTGCCAAAATCTGCCAACTCGATTCCTTAAAATTCCAAAAATATGCCATCATATTATTACTTCCTATGGGGACTAGAATGCATAAATAAAATAAGTATTAAAAAATTCTTAAACCAACATAAACTATATATATATATTTTACTTGTATTACTTCGCTTACTATTATATTATACGATTGCGTCAAAATTTGTTTCTAACTCTTCATTTTGTTCATTTTCATTATGCAATGTTTTTATTAACATATTTTTAATCATGTAGTATGGATTGTAAAGTACTTGCTGAGGATTGGCCGCTATACCCAATCATATGCTTGTGGCGGTCTTCGTAGTCCGCACATAATCCAATAGATGGCATTACTAGTACGATTCACGCGACCACGAAGAGCCCAACTCACGATTACGAAGCGTTCTCTGAATTACGCTATATATACGACCTCCAAACATGAACGGTCGGACCAGTGGTCCCCGAGCACAACACCCGCTCGGAGGATGATCATCCTTTGTTACGGTCGAGCCATATCACCTGCTCCCGGGCATTGGTGACGATCAAAAACAAGCCGACGTGATGTCACAGCCCCTGCCGACGCACATCAAGCCGACGTCACGCCCTCACTCGTCAGACTTGAGCAACATCGTACATCACAATATAAACCCTGCAGTCATCGCAGCGAGGACAGCAGCATCAGTACGCACAGCGGGACACAACAGCATCACAACGCAGCACAGCAGCACAGCAATCCAACGCAGCACGACAAAACTCAACGCAGCACAGCAACCAACGCAGCACAGCAACCAACGCAGCACAGCAACCAACGCAGCACAGCAACCAACGCAGCACAGCAACCAACGCAGCACAGCAACCAACGCAGCACAGCAACACAACGCAGCAACGCCGACCGATGTTCCGGCACAGCCGCTCACAGAGCCATACGCTCAGCGGCCAGCAATAGTCGATACGCAACAGCATATCAGTACACAGCCCGTCGACGCCAGTACCAGCCGCACAAGTGGGTCACACAGCCTCAGAGTAGTATGAGCCTACAACGCCACTACCCTGGTTGTTGCACGACGCCGCTTCACTGAGTACTTCCCGACGCAGCGCTTACCTGAATGTTCATCGACGCCACTTCTCCAGATGCTTGCAACGCCGCTCAACTGAATGCTGACGCCCTCCAGACTCGAAGGGGAGTGATGTGGCGGTCTTCGTAGTCCGCACATAATCCAATAGATGGCATTACTAGTACGATTCACGCGACCACGAAGAGCCCAACTCACGATTACGAAGCGTTCTCTGAATTACGCTATATATACGACCTCCAAACATGAACGGTCGGACCAGTGGTCCCCGAGCACAACACCCGCTCGGAGGATGATCATCCTTTGTTACGGTCGAGCCATATCACCTGCTCCCGTACATGCTTCTTATGTTTTTGGGATGATACATGATCTTTCAATGCAGACAATCTTGTTACTAATTTACAATTGCAAGCTTTGCAAAATGCTACATCAGGATCCTCCTTAGCTCTGGAAATCCAGGAAGAAAGCAAGGATCTTGCTCCCACTCAAGTCGGTATGAACGCTCGTATTTTCTCTTCATTTTCTATTCACTTGAGTTAATTATTAAACGCCAAAAATCAAAACCAAATGAGGCTATGACTGATTCATTTACTGACTACTGTTTATATGAGGTTCATAATCATATGATTAGGAACCTCATATGAACAGTAGTCAGTAAATGAATCAGTCCTAATCATATGATTATGAACCTCATATGAACCATATGATATGGAGTACAGTACGCGGCAGAAAATATTACATCGACCTTTAGAAAGAGGGAGCGTTTTATAGAGCGTTGTCTCGTTCACATAGGAATGAATGACAGAGACAATGCTCTACAAAGCCTAAATATCATTCTAAACGGTGATGTACATTATTTTCTGCCGCGTAGGTACTGTACTAACACAAAATTGAATAAACGGGAAGTCCCCATACCATCGACACGAGACAAAAGTTGCCAGCTTAGTAAATAAAATTCCCTACTAACTAAGTCATACACAAATTAGAAATAGACAAAAAATCATGATTTTTCTCTTTTTATTTCAAAAATAATAATTATGTCCTTGAAATCTGCCACTTTCTTAAATCGACAGCTTATTCTGCCAGAGTTAAAATTTAGGAGCCAGATCTGCCCAAATGGCAGAAATCTGCCACAAACGGTCACACTGAAGCGCAGCGATGTGAGCGATGTCAGACCGCACTATTCGGTCGACGGACGACATGAGACATCAGACGAGTCTGAGACGAGTCGCAGGGAGCCGGAAACGTAGTGATTATATAATACTCTTTAGGAGCCGGTGGATCTAGACGGTGCTCTTCCGCGGCATTTCGAGTTTCCTAATTTTAAGGTTCAAGCTGGTTCACTGTTCCAGTACATTGATAATATCTTATATAAATATAATCAAAGATGTACAGCCTGAATCTGAGTTTGACGAGGTCAAACTTATCCGACCCGGTGACCAAAATTTGAACAAATTTTTACGCCTAGGTTTTTTTTTAATTTTATTTCCCTTAGTAGCAATAAGTTTGTGGGACTATAGTGAACTGATATTACAAGACATTTATTTTAACAGTGAACTTTTTGCGAACGGGACGTTATGCGTCCCAAAAATAACCACGAAAACTACTCTTTCAAGTTTCAGATCCATTTAATTACGTCGATAAAGCGTTTTCTATAAGTACTGTAAATCTAATGTAAAAGCTCTGTAGTCTCTCAAAATTTTTTAGTTATTAAAATTATAGTCTGTCAAACTTATCTGACCCGATGATAGCGTCGCTAGTATATTTTGAAAATAAAATAAAAACTAAAACTTATCAGACATAACAATTGGTTCCAAAAACTTAACATACATAACAGTTGGTTCCCCCGGGTCAGATAAGTTTGACAGACTGTAGGTAACTCTATTGTTTATTAATTTCAATCAAAAAACTATCAAAATATTCCATTATTTTTAATAAATCAATTTTATAAAGACAACACCAAAAAACTTAAAAGTTAACAATAATAATAAAAATTATTTAGACATTAATTTGAATGTAGGGAGATCACAATGTTTTTTCTTAACATGAAAACGTAACGATGTGTTGTACTTGGTAGCAAACGGACAGACTTCGCATTTAAACCTCTTTTCGGTTGAATGTTTGTATTTATGTTGCACTAAATTGGCTGGTAGAATAGTGGCGTAGTCACATTGGTCACACATATATCTCTTTTTGCCAGTTACATGGGCTTCCTCGTGATATCTTAGAATATATTTATTCATACTCTGGAACGGGCATTGAGAGCACTGGAGTTTGACCCCTATATCCGCATGTTTTCTCTTATGCTTCTCCATGGCATGTTCATAATATGTTTTGTATTTACAACCGGCAAAGTCACAGTGTAAAGTCGTAGCATTTTTATGCCTAAGCATATGTTGAGTCATACTTGTGCGATTAGATGTTTCAAATTCACAAAATCTACACTTTACTGTTGTGTCTGTGTGGTTGAGTTTTATGTGTTTCTGGATTCCGATTTCGGGCACCATTTCCCCACAGACTTGACACTGTGTGTTAAGAATTTTTAAATGGTTCTGCTCGTAATGTTGTTTTAATTGATCCCAAGTATCATGGTTTTCAGGACATTTATTGCATTGGAATGTTGCTGGCATAATATCTGTTTCCTCTTTTTTGATTTCAATTAAAGCTGGATCACCAATCTCTTTAGGGGTGTTTTTAGGGGTGTTGTGAGCCAAATTGATATGTTTACACAATTCAAATTCATCCATGAACGTTTCGGTACATTGATCACATTTCTGTTGACTCTGACCTTCGTTGTAGTTCGGATGTTTTAATAAAATATGGCGTTTATAGCTCTCCTTTGCTCGAAAGATTTTCTTACAAAATCGACAGGTATACTTCACCTTTAAATGGACTTTCATGTAATGCGGTTTCAACTGTCGTTTATCATGAAAACTTTCAGGGCACAAATCACAAAACACAGTTTTCGGTGTAGTTGATTTGTGGCTAAACCGCAAATGTTTACTTATACCAGCTCGAGAAGCAAAAACCAAACCACAAAGATGGCATTCTTGAATCATTTTTTTATGTGTATGGGTGAGATACATTTCTTTACTTTCGAAATGCTTTTCGCAAGTGTCACAATATGTTTCCTTATCATGTTTTCTTCTAACATGTCGCTTCAAACTTTCAACTTTATCATATGAGAGATTACAGATCACACATTTCAATTTAAAATCATCTTTTAATGCATCATGTTTCCTTCTCATGTGTAGTTTTAAGAAGTTTAATGACGAAAAAACTAGAGTGCATTCCTTGCACTCAATTTCTCCAGTTTCCTCATTCTGACAATGCAATAAATCTTTTAATTCCTTTTTTTTACTATCTTCTTTATCGTTCTCTTCATCATTTAACCGATGCTTTCTTTGTACATGCCTCGCATATGTTTCCCTTTTAGTAAATACTTTTGGACAAAACGGACAATTATACCAAGTATTATCTAAAACTGGTTTGGGTACATTCGAATGTTTTCTTTGCATATGGACGATTAAACTTCTTTGTTTGTCGTACGTCAGTCCACATTCGTCGCAAACATGTTTAAAGGACTCCTCAAAACACCCGTGTTTCCTCCTCATGTGCATACGTAATCTTGCATGTCCTTTGAAAACTAGAGCACATATTTCACATGTTCTTTCTTCAGAGTCATCTGGCACTGAATCAGGTCCGTGTTTCCTTTTTATATGAGCAACCAAACTGTTTTTCTCTTCGTATGACATACCACAATAATCACAAATGTGTTTAAAAGACTTCCTGTATACTTGATGCTTTCTTTTTTGATGGATTCTTAAAGTTTTCGGCGATTGAAAGACTAGATGGCAGACATTGCACACGTAATTAGGTGCAGGTGCAGCATTTTGACTATACCCTAAGACATTTTCATCTGCATTGTAACCTAAAAAGTTTTTGTCTTTAAGTATACTTTCAAAAGTCAAAAGCACTGCTTCATGGTTCTGTTCTTCGATTTTCACAGCCGGTTCTTGACTCTCTTCACTTTGAGGACCTTCTAGCATTAAGCCACTACCATTTGCAAACTGTAACAAAAAATTATTACTTATCATTATAAATTACGAGATCATTTATTTCTCTAGCAAGGGACGTTAGTCATAACTACACGTTATGAAGTAAATCGACGAACACGACGAATTCAAAACCGGTTTCGAAAACTCATACTGCCCTAGTATCCTAAGTCAATGACCATATTAGTGTCGAAACACTTTGGAGTTAGAGTAAAATGAACCTTAGAGACCAGTCAGCACTCCAAGCGGATAGGTTAAGCTAAATTAAAATTTATTTTTCCAAATCGTTGGTCATAGCTGTTAGTCTTTTATATCTTAGATGTTCATCATCATTTCTACCTATCACTAACCAACTGCTAAGCACAGGTCCCTCAAAATAAAGGGTTAAAGCCATTATCCACCACCCTCGCCTAATGGGAATTGGCAGACTTCACACACTTTATTAATATTATGCAGAACTCTTAGGTTTCCTTACAATGTTTTCCTTCACCATTAAAGCAAGTGATATTAGTTGATTGCCTAAAATGCACACATCTCTGAAAAGTTAAAGATGGAATGGCATGCCTGTGAATCAAAACTTGGAACTCCCCAGTAGAAGTCCGAACCGTTGCTTATATTACTAATGAAAGAACTTGAACTTTAATTTGCTATAATCCTGCACAGTAAGTACATCTTATAAAAGTGTCACATTGAAATATACTTTGAGAATAATTTGGAAGATTTGTGTGGTGTGGTGAAAATCGCAAGCAAGTACCACATAGATTTACTTTGGCAGATTATAGCAAATTAAAGTTCTAGTTCTTTCATTATCATGGCCTTCTGGCAAAGTAATCTCTGCTTCTATCTAATGCTTATAGTCCTTCTCCTTGAGTCGTATTCCCCATTACTGAGGGTCGTGACCCCTTCCACTAATAATCCTTCTATGAACGATGTCACTCCATGTTGCTCGGTTTTTTGCGATATGCATGGCTTTGTGGACCAAGAGCGGAGCAGATTTGATCTGACCAACGCATTGGGCAACGTCCCTGAGGTCTCTTTCCGTCCACTTGCCAGTAATGACAATTTTTTCAAGATTGTGCCCCACTTATATTACTTACATCATTAAAATCCAATTCCACCTCAATATTCTCCACCTTGATATTAACTTCTGGATCAAGAACAGATGGTTCATCCGTTTCTGCAACTGGATCATACAATGTTTGAGTTTGTAAAGATACTTTTTCCTCAATATCTTTGAACGGATCTTCGATTAAGTTTTTCTTTTTCTTTTTTTTCTTCTTTTTAACTTTGATTTCATATGACATTGGTTCGTCTGGCAAGAAAGAGGTTGGGTCTTTTCTCTTGTCATCATCTAGTTTTTCATTTTTAATATCGGGTTTCTCTTCCTTGACCGACATGTTTGTTATTATATTTAATTCATTTTGTGCTTAAAATGTAATAACTGAAAAAAAATAATCGTTTAGTGTTTAGTTTAGTGCAATATTTTTTATTATTTGATGACATGCAATGAAATTGCAGTCATTTTTACTATAAATTTAAAAATATTAAGATAAATTAAAAAGACCAGAGCAGAGACAATGCATAGTTTTATTATAATTGCAAAAGTGTGTCTATCTGTCTGCTACACTTTCACAGCTTATATTTTCAACCTATTTTAACATAATTTTGTACAGACGTAGATTGCACACAGACCATATAGGTGTCATGATTTACTTGACCTACAGTAACCTAAGACTTGAGTTCACCACTAGGGTAATTATTTATTCATAAAACAATTTACAAGAGATTTTGAATGATGATAGAAAGTATATAGAATATTAAAATTTTACAAAAAATTTGCAAATGAACTGGTTACAAGAAAAAGTGTCCCAACTATAAAATAAAAATTAAATCTCAGAGACGGGATTAAATAGACTACATTTAATCCTAGAAAAGCAGTTCTAATAAAATTCAAGTCCACACAGTCATTAAAGTCATTTAGTGCAATAAATAAAACACTAACTAAAATACTTTGATCAATAGAATACATTCAAAATTATAGTCATTTATAGTAAGTATAGTAGTTGCATGTTAGCAAACATTAGTGTTCATATTATTCCATGTAGATCTAACGAGATATTATTACTCTTATTACAGTGAAAGATCAAAAGAAATAGATAACAGAGGTACAAGGCAACTCAGGCAATGCAAGACGATAAGATTAAAAGCATATTATTTTAGATACATATTATGCACATGGATTCACTATGGTTATAAAAATCTACTTCTTATTATTGTATTAAAAGCATAAATAAATAGCTAAAAAATGTTAAGAAACAGATTATGTTGAACGGAATCATATAAAAGATGGCTTATGATTCGAAGGTTCTTTAATTAATAAAACGGTATTGAAAATATACACGTCATTTGATCATAAAACTCACCTTAGTCTCATTCTATAATAACAATAAAAATTCTATCACCAAATTCACAACATAAGATACTATGGCCATTTATTAATAACAAGAAAACTTAAAATACTTTCATTATTATAATAATCTATTCGATCTCAACGCCTTTGTGACGAAAATCAATAATTTTATTTTCTAATCATGTTGAAATGAAAAATGAGCAAATGGATGTTGTTGACGTTATTCAAAGTGATTCAAAGAATACGAGATAGGGATGTGCCGAATAATTATAATAACTTTTCATAAAGTTTGATTCCAGTGTATTACGATCTAGCGATTTTTATATCGATTATTTTCAATGCAAGCGAATTATTTGAAACTTGAAAGTAACACGAATCAAGTAAAATTGTCCAAAAGACTTTCCGTCTTTCTGTGATCTGCCTATTAAAGTCCGTGTCATGAAAGAAGTCCCTTAGAGGCTGCGCTAGTAATCGCATGAAATATGCATGCAGTTAATACGTATGTAAAGTTAAACATTGCCGAGAGATTTACTTCTTGAAGCGGACCACACTAATTACTTCACAAATGGATAATCAAAGCCAAAATGTAAATGAAAGTACTAAAAAACTTTATTCTTAGCAAATATATATTTTATTTTGTAGATTGAAATGAAGCAATGAAATTTTTTGACTCGCATATTATGCTTATATAGTATACTAGCTGACGCCCGCGACTAAGACCGCGTTGATAGAGGTTTTTTGGTTCCCGCGGTTTTGGTTTTTGGTTGGCGTGGTTGTTTGATTTAGCATTTTTACCCCCTACCAAAAAGTACTAAACGCGCCTAAAGAAGTTTTCACTTCAATAATTAGCTATAAATATAGATATTCTACTGACAATCAAATGTGAAAGTTTGGATGTTTGAATTTTACTCCACAACGGCTGGACTGAAGGAAAAACAATAGCTTAGATTAGACCATGAATTCACACATACTTAAGCTACATTAACTCCTAGAAAATCAAAGAGTTTCCAAACACATTTAAGGGAACAACCCAATCAAAGCGATTCTGGTCAATCAATATTAAAAAGCTAATACATTTTTCCTTCCATCACCCTTATCGATTGAAGAGCATACTGATCTGAGAATCGATTCGAAGCAAAAACAGTACATCTCTAGTCTGAAGCACAAGTGACGTTTGTTGTAAGTGCTACTGTTTGTGGTTTACCTTCGAGGGAAACTTGGCTTACTCTTACTTTATTCATACTACAAATGATGCCCGCAACTTCGTGTCGTGGATTTAGGGTTTTGAAAAATGCCGTATTTTGATTTTCTTTATATGTCTTTCCTGTTATTGAACGCAACCTTCACTATGATTTTAAATGTCTGTCATAAATGTGTAGTAGTCTGTAGTCTATGGTAAGGTAGAAAAATGTCTGTCAGCGTAAAAGAAAAGAAGTAATTTTGTTGTATTATAGTATGTGTATTAAAGAAAAAGGAAGAATAAAACAAGTGTTTGGAATTTGCCTTTTATATTTTAAAAACTATCAACATTTCCCACGATGTAACTAATCTCTGTACAAAAATAAATTCCTAAGTTAACCCTGCTGGGAATCGAACTCGAAGCCTTCCACATAGAATAAGCATAAACTAACGATTGCCATTGCGTCAGAGTCGTAATTCTGTGAGCAAGTCAAGTTTAGTAATTTTAAACTTTCAAAAGTAATAAGAAACTACGATAAGCGACTCAATGCCGTTTAAATATACATTTTGTAAAAAAAAATAAGTTACTTAAGTTATGTAAGACTTACGCGAGAAAAACTTACAAGTGTAAACGTGGCATATGTCTCTACTCTCTGGTATGTTCTGTCGTACCACATGTCGTACTAATCGTGACTTTCTTCTTTTTCTGGTCGGTGGTGACTTTGTCAAAATCGCATGTCAAAACTCATGTCTTTTCTAAAAATTCATAGCCTAAAAATATTTATTTTATTTACCTTTTAAAATGCTATTGTGTTATGTTCAAAATGTTTAGAACTTTAAAGGTTCTCCTTGCGAGTCGTAAGTTAATACAAGGGCAGTTTCCCATTCAAAATAGACTACTTCGAGTAACTACAGGTTAGTTGATTATAGTATTTAAACTTTTAAGTTGGAGTAATCACTGTAAATACAACGCAACTTTACTTTCAGCCTTGAAACACGGTGAATACGAATGGCAGGACCCTAAATCGGAAGATGAAATGTAAGTAACTAGTATTTATAATTAAGTTACTAAAAGAAGTTGTGATGTATTCTAAAATAAAATGAAACATTATTTTTTCAGAGTAAACATAGTTTATATTGACAAAGACGGCAAAAAAACTAAAGTGAGAGGCAAAGTTGGTGATAATGTATTATATTTGGCACATAGATATGCAATTGAAATGGAGGGTCAGTAATTTATATTATTTTTATAAGAATAATCTGTGGAACCTTACCTTCCGCAAAAATTTCTAAGTTATCAGTGTTTTACGAAAGTAAAGATCACTTGCATTTACAGTGAAGGTATACATTGTGAGGAACCCTGCATGCCCAATGACCCAAGTTTTTCAAAATGTTCTCAAAGGTGTGTGAAGACTGCCAATCCGTACTTGGCCAGGGTGGTGGACTAAGGCCACCAAATCCTTCTCATTCTGAGAGGACACTAATAGTGCTCAATAGGGAGCCAGCAATGGGTCGAAGTGATGATGACGATGACTCTGCAGAAAGATTTGAGAATGTTACACAAGTAAAAAGGCCTGTGTTCTGGTTTCTTGGATTTTTATTAAAATTCTCAGCAGAGAGGATTTGATTCCAATATAAAAGAGAAAGTTTGGTTGTTTGTATGCTTGGATGTTTGCTACTCCTTCACACCCCAATGACTGAACCGATTTGGTTGAAATTAGGAATGGAAATAGCTTATAACCTGAAATAACACACAGACTACAATTTAAACAACAGAAAATTAAAAAAATACCAGATCTAAAAACTTTAATTAATGCAGTTGCGGGCATCATATAGTAGGGTTATGAAACTAGAGCCTTCAAATTTCCACAGGTGCCTGTGAAGCCTCCCTTGCCTGTACAACATGTCACGTGTATGTGCATGAGGCTTATGTGGACAAACTGGAGGACCCAGAGGAGAAAGAGGATGATCTGTTAGACATGGCACCATTTTTGAAAGAAAACTCTAGATTGGGTTGGTAATCTTACTTGCTATGAAAATTATAACTGACCCCGTCTTAAATGGATGAAATCTTCCCTACTACAGCAGACTTGTACTTGACTGCATTCTAGTTTGGTTTACTTTTCAATGATGTGGATATACCTATAGACTAAGTTAAATAATATGGTAGTAAGACAAATTCTATTGTTATATCATTCATTTTGAACCAGTTCATAGACCAAAAAGTTCACATTATGAGCAGAGCAAGCTCCTAACTTACGCATTTTAATTCAGCAATTACCATATAAGAGCTAGGAGAAAGGACTGTGTGATAAGAGTCAAACCCTTTGTTAGTGGAAGTGTAAACCTATTTTATGTACACAAAGTCCTTTCTGCATAACCATTCCTTGCTTGTTACATTTTGAAACCCTGCTTAAATTTTATTACAATATCTTCTTTTCAGGATGTCAAATAACTTTAACTAAGGACATGGAAGGAATGGAGCTGACATTACCAAAGGCAACAAGAAATTTCTATGTTGATGGGCACAAACCTGCGCCACATTGATTTTATACCATTGTTATATTTAGTTGCTTATCATGTTAATTACAAAATACAAGCTTTTGTAGCAAAACATATTACCATTTTCAAATGCTGTGGTTTTTGTGCCTCTTGACTTTGAGTAATGTTTGTGGGATGTATCTAGCAATACCTTACCAAGCATTTAAACATGGTTATATACGAATACTAGCTGATGCCCGCGACTCCGTCTGCGTGGGGGTATGAAAAATAGTTTACGTTCGATTCTCAGACCTACCAAATATATACAAAAAATTCATAAGAATTAGTCAAGCTGTTTCCGAGGAGTTTTGATACAAACACTGTGTCACAAGAATTTAATATATTCGATTTAAGCCTATTTTATAGTTTTTGCTCAATTTTTAGTCACTTTAAATAAATATAACACAGATTCAGTGAAATATTCTCATAAAATAAAAGTCCAGTTACCACAGAGGCTCCCTTTATGATGTAGACAAGAAATAAAGCCTCACTTTTAGGGATCCGCACCTCAAGACGAAAAAAGGAACCCTTATTCTTTATAGGATCAGTTCGTTGTCCATCTGTCAACCACCTTTTTCTCGGGAACGCGTGGGAGGTATCAAGTTGAAATTAAGATCAAATACTTAGGTCTACAGTAGGTACCTTGGAGCTTTAAAACAAAAATCAAGCTTCCAAGTCAATGCAATCATAAGATACGGCCGTTTATGCCGCATATTTTGACACTCGCCAATAAATCTAAACTTATATGGTACTTCCCTACCTAATCATGAAATTTGGCAAGAAGCAAGGTCTCATAGCACAAGTATAGGAAAATATCTGATGTTCGTTTATTAGGGTTCCGTACTCATAGGGTGTCAATTGTTTGTCAGGCGCTACCAGTAATGCCAAGTGTAAGCCAGTTATTTCTTAACTGATTACATGTATCAATTATTTTAGTAAATAACAAGACAGATGTCATAACAACATCTTTCTTGTTATTTACTAAAATAATTGATATTGTATGGTGGTATCAAACCCTCTGTGAGCGAGTCCGACTTGCACTAGAATGGGCTTTAGAAATTCCCACTAGAACGAAGCTGCGGGCGGCTGCTAGGTATTATAGCTAAATTCACTATTATGATAAGATGCCGCATCATAGCTTATTTTATTGGAATGTTTAACTTTTGGCGACTATCTCAAAATGATTGTATAATATTATAGTTGTAGCATAGTAATAATTATGATATTTAAATTGTATTAGTGTTAGCTTAAAAATATCTATTTAAGTGTAAATAAATAAAAATATAATAGTTTAAATAATCTTTTAATTTTTTTCCATTACTTAGTTGTTCTTATCAAATTCCTTTTATGACTATCTAAATGTTTCTTCAATGATTGCTTATATACAGTACTATAGCTACATTTATCACAAAACAGCATATTTTCTTTTGGATAATGTTTTAATTGATGACTTCTTAACGCTGACTTAGCAACACATTGATAACCACAATTCTTGAAATCACAAGTATACGGTTTGTCATTGGTGTGAATACGCTCATGTATTCTCAAATTAGCTAAATAGTTTGTTCTATAATCACAGTATTCACAAATTAAATCCTTATTTTCGTTGTGAGTGTTGCTATGTTGTTGATAATGTGATTTTTTCAACGTACGGTAACCACATATTTGGCACATGTATATTATTTTATTGCCTTGTTGATGTTTTGTATAAATATGTTCTGTTAAATCCTCCGAGCTATTAAACGTAGCATTGCAATGCATACAAGACATCTTTACTAATTCCATAGAATGTGCCATCATGTGAGATTTTAAATCGAACAAGTCTTTGAAGCGTTTCTTACAAATATGGCACCTATGTTTACAATTTCTCTTATTGTTTATTATTATTTTACACAATATTTTAGCTTCATCTGGGTGTTTATTCTTAACATGATGTCGTAAAGTCTGAACAGTTGAATATCTCAGTTCACAGAATTTACATAAAAGTTTACCATTACTGTCTTTTGATTGAAACCATGTTGTAGATTTTTCTTGGGTGTTCTGAAATTGGAAGGACATACAAATTACCTATGATATTTAAATCTGTTAGAAAGATTATTTAAATCCATATTAGAGCTCAAACATTTTGGGCACAGTTAAATACTACCAAAGCGTTGTGATGATGTGGAGAGTCATAATATCCATGTGGTTGTACGTTTTCCCTATTATCATCATTAGAGCCGGCCGACTCATTTGTATTCTCACATAAGTCTTCAGTCTGTAATCAAACTTTATATCAATCAATTAATATGCATGTATGATAGGATAGGTACAATTTTAAGGTGATGTTAAATAGTTGGCAGGTTTTTTTCATTCAATTGTATTCATTGCAATGGGTTACATTTTAGTACTTTAAAATTAAAGTTTATTTAATATTAAGCAAAAGTACCTGATCATTGCCTTTTCACAATCCCATAAATTTATTTAAAACGAAAGCTTGACAGCTAAGCAGATCCGAAGAAAGCGCACAGGGACAGCTGGCCTTTTATACATGGGATTGAAGCTCAAAATATATTTGGTATGTCTATACTAATATTCTAAATACGAAAGTTTGGATGGATGGATGGATGTTTGTTACTTAATCACGCCAGGACAGTTGAACGGATCTGGTTAAAAGGCACAGAGATAGATTATAGTCTGGAATAACACATAGGCTACTTTTTATCCCAGAAAATTAAAAAGTTCCCGCAGGAACCATACATAACATTTTTTTTAAATAAAAAAAATATATTTAAGGGAAAATTAGAAAACCTTTGAAAATGTTTAATGAATTGGATGATAATAAATTCCACTCCTAAGGGCCTGTGCACACGAAGTACAGACCTCGGCGTACTTTTGCTGTCCAAAAATAATGTTAACTTATAACTGGTGGTGAATCGCATCGGTGGACTAATAACTAGTACGGCAAAAACCGTAGACTGACTTAATTTATCATTTGCGAATAATAAGCCCTTAATCTGGAAGTTACAGGCAACAGTTAAGTTTTAAAAGGTTTTTATTAGGAATAACTAATAAAGTAGATAAAGAAAGATTTACCACAAGGTTATGTCTTCGACTATCTTGGCAAACGTTACTATCCGCGTCGCGTAAAGGATCACTTTCAAAACTTTCGTTGTATTCTATTTTAATTTCGTTTTCTTCAATATCCATTTTAGACTTTAGTATCATCGACCAATTTTTATTCTATTGATCAATAATTTAAAATATCGCACTTTGAAAAAAAAAAAACAAAAAACGTTTTAAATAATAGTGACAACCGATACCGAACCGATGTTGACAGTTGACAACTGTGGTTGTTTTAATGAACTTTTTAAATAGTCAGCGTTCTATTGGTTAATTGGGGATTTAGACCAATTTTATTTTCTTGTTCATATTTTTTAGTTTGCTATTTTGTACGAGAACCAAGAAATATATTGTCTTCTTATTTTTATTGGGTTTCGTGATAATCTGTCATAGGTACTGACATTAGTCTATGGAATCGTTCTCTTTGTTCGCCGTTCATTCGTCGCTTCAAGCGACTCGCTTGCTAAAATTCATTCGTTCTTTCAGTCTGCTTTCAACCTCGAACGGAGGTGGATTACTGGTGTTCGGCAATAGCTTATCGCGTTACGGTGTGATTTGTGTTTGAATTGTGGTGTACAATGGCTTACAACGGTGGTGGTGGCAAGAGACTGTGTAGCGCGACCGACTTGGACGTGGAAAGGGTAAATTTTTAAACTTTATCTTCCAACATACACAAACGAAAATGGCCGTGTTTTGTCTTGGATGTTCTGTCATGTTTTGCGATACATTTAACAATTACTTATCTCAGTCTATAATAAATTGTTATGAATTTACAACTGTTTCAAGATAATTTATAAGGTTTAAAATTTATCTTGAACACGTTACGTTGTTGATTTCACAAATTTTGAGGTTACAATATTGACAGGTGACAAGACAAACTTAGGTATTTTATTGTGACGCTTCGGCTTGTGTTTTAGTTGAGAAAAATAGCTTTTTTAAATGTCCGGATCGCTGGTTCGGCGTGTTGCGCTGAACGAAAATAGTCCGGTGCCAGGTTGTCAATTATTGTGATTGACATGTTTCGGTCGTTATAGTCACGGCGTGCCGGCGGGAAAATCTTTAATTTAATTTCGTGAACCTGGTAACAATGGCCCGATTAAGTCCTGGGTAATGATTATTGCTCCTCACCGTTATTATTCTTATCTCTATGTAGACTTTCGTTCCTATTTTCATTGTTCAAGCTTTAAATTAAAATAGAAAACAATCAGTACTTACTTCTGTAATTTTATAGTTTATTGCATTGTCCTCTGCAAAATGGAAATCACGCAACTTCTTTTTAAATATATTACTTAAATAATAGTAGCTGATGTCCACAACTTTGTCCTCATAATAGGTTTTAATTCCGACAGGGACTACTTAATTTTCCAGGATAAAAAGTAGCCTATGTCACTCTCCAAGTCCTCAACTAAACACATGCTAAAAATCACGTTGATCCATTGCTTTGATGTGGCGTGCTTGAAGGACAAACAAATAAACACACTTTCAGATTTATAATCATTGAAAATGAAATGAAATGAGAATATACTTTATTTCACTCTAAACAAAGAAAACGAAAATTAACATTAACAAATGAAGATGTAAAATAGGTGGTCTTATTACTGAGAAGCAATCTCACCCAGGCTCACTCTATAGATAAGCAAATAATCTATACTTAATACTAATGTTATAAATGTGAAAGTGTGTTTGTTTGTTGGTTTGTCTTTTAATCACTCTACAATGTAGCAACAGATCCACATGATTTTTGGCATCAGTATACTTGAGGACCTGGAGAGTGTTATAGGCTACTTTTTATCCTGGAAAATTAAGGAGTTCCTGCGGAAATCAAAAAATAAAACCACATGGACATAGTTGTGGGTATCAGCTAGTTCTTAATATAATAAATGTAAGTTTGGATGGATGGATGGATGTTTGTTACTCAATCATGCCAGAAAGACTGAACAGATCTGGATGCAATTTGGCACAGAGATAGATTATAGTCTGGAATAACACATAGGCTTTTTTTTATCCCGGAAAATTAAAGAGTTCAGTGCGAACTGTAAACCTCAATCCACACAGACAAAGTCGCGGGCATGAGCTAGTAATAATATTGTACTATTGTTGGTGGTAATAGCATACCATCAACAATAGTAAAACCTTGTTTGATTTTCATCAACTTGTGTGAAAGAAACTACTATGCAAGCAACTGTATTCATCTTCTATGCAAGCGTGTTCCACATTAGACAGCACTTTCTCGCAAGTTTGATTCTAGCCAAGCACTACTCTACAAATCTTTCTCAATGTGTCATCTGATATCTTTTTGTAATTTGAAAAGAATAAGTAAAAGTAAAGTATAAGTAACGAAGGCTGTCGAGTTTAGTTACAGATAAGAAAGTACCAGCACACATCCTCAGAATGAGAAGGGTTAGGCCATAGTCATAGTCACAGTCCTGGACAAGTGCAGATTGTCAGACTGAAGAATCTGTCATTTACTAATTATTAAAGAATTCTTGGGCATGTAGGTTTCTTCAATGTTTTCCTTCACTGTAAAAAGCAAGTGATAGTTATTCAATTTCCTAAAACACATACTTAACTTGAAACGTTGGAGATGTCCAAGAATCTAACACCCATCTACCTACCAGTACAGGAAGATATAAGTTATATCTTGATAATCAATGAGGAGTTGAGACTCTTAACTTCTAATTGTCATGTCATGAAATAGCAATATTGGAAACAATTACTTGCTTCTATCGAAGTATCTTATGTAAGTTAACGTTTTATTTGAAAATGGTCATTAATTTTTCTGAGAAAAATTTCTGTAGTTTTTAGAAAGCATCTGAATCACAATTTCCGAACACGTCACGCCTTGTGTAGATTACTAAGTACTTAACTTTTTTTCTTAAAATTCACATTTTCATCATTGCTTTATTACCATCCCCTTTACACACTAGTAAATAAATATTTCCTTGTCACATTTTTTGTTTCGTTATGGCCGCTTAATACAGGTGATCCCGTCCAACAATAGGGCTAACGATGCATTGCACGTAGGGCTAACGGGCAGCCTCGTAAAACATAATGGGAGCTATTAGGATGGCCGTATACGATGTTTGAACGATATACTCGAAACGCTTCTAATCTGAGTGACTTCAGGTCCTTTTCCTTCATAGTTTTAGTTCCTGCAATCAAAAAGGTAAGGAGTTTCTTTTTATAAAGCAGATGAGTAGATACAATTATTCCAAAAAGGACATGTTTTCTTTAAACACAAAGTTATTTGCTCCCGTTGCTGCCGGCAACGTCGCTTTATTGCCATCTCTTTCTCAAAAATATCCTTGTCACATTATTGTTTAGTTATGGCCGCTTAATACAGTTGATCCCGTCCAACAATAGGGCTAACGAGTTGCACCGTATAAAGTGATGGGAGCTATTAGGATTGCCGTATACAATGTTTGAACGATATACCTACTCGAAATGTCGTCTTTTTAATACCTTTCTTTCCTATAGTCAAAAAGGCACTGTTAAATAATAACGAAAGATCTTTTATCATGTTTTCGTCATAATAGCTTATTTGATAGATGATGCCCGCGACTTCGCCAACGTGGGTTTTTTAAATGCCCGCGGTAACCTATGTCCTTCCCCGGAATACGACCTATCTCTTTTATACCTAATTTCATCAAAATCGGTTGATAAGATGGGCCGTTAAGCAGACAGACAGACAAACACTTTCGCATTTTAATATCATGGATTCTATATGTATTTGTGACCTATGTACTGTACTTATAGAGGGGACGCCTGCCGTCGCCAGGCGGGTGATCGGTCCATTAATTGAACCATTCCACCCATTTCCCCGTGTTAGGACACAGGTTACTGGTGTCCCGGCAGCCTAGCTTTAGTGAATCTTACGATATCCCCTATGGAGAGATGTCTTAGATCTTCGTCACAGATCCTGTCCTTGCCTATTAATTCCCACCTTATCAATGAGTACATGGGGCACTCAGCTATAAAGTGAAGGCTGGTTTCTTCCTCGCCGCACTCTGGACATGATGGGTTTTTGTGACCTATAGTTATAGTATAAGTTACGTACCTACCTACTTTAGGTTGTATGTGCGATTGTATTTAATTATGATTTATTGATTAAGCATTCGTTTATGTTGTATTAATTAAATCGATGATTGATTGAAAAAACGTTTTTTACTTGGGACAACTTTATATATCAGTGTGGTGGTGACCGAATTTGGAGGTTCGAATTTGGCCTTTTCGTTTCTTCCGCGCCTCGGAGAGCATGCTAAGCCGTCGGTCCTTCCTTTTATCGCTAATAACAGCTGATAAAATAATCGTTAAGAATCTAAGAGTTTAAATGTTACTACTCTTTGTCGAGTCATATGCCGAACGCCCTTATCCCTAGAAGACTCCTACCATTATGTAATTAATGGAAAGGGGTCGCGACCCTCAGCAATGACAATTTATTAGAGAGTAATTTTTGTCGTGTCTGTTTCGGCATCACGCTGGATCTACTTACTTTTTATCCCGATGTAAATTGGGTTCCTTCAATACAGGAAATGAAAGTTTGGTAGATCCTCTTGGATGAAATAAACGCGGGATAAGAAACGTGAGAAAAATGTATGAAATCACGTTCGACTAACTTTTGGGGGGCGAGGGGAGAGTGCCTTGACATTTTTCTGTTCAATTATTGACACTAGTGTATGAAAAAGTCGATCACTAAGATAATACAATAATATAATCAAAATCAAGTTCTTAATTAATGGGTTGTCTGGAGGAGGTCACTTTTAGTGATAAGACCGCCCTTGCGCACTTTCTGTTTTGTTTCTTTTCTATGTATTTTTATGTCTTGTGTAGCAATAAAGAGTTTATCTATCTACCTATCTATCTATCTATAATCAATGGCGAAACTGCACAGTTGGTGGCTAGAGGTGTAAGGCGAATATGGACGATATCAGGCGTGCCGTGGTTAATTCGTCCAAGATTGTATACTCTATAATTCAGTCAAATCTGACTTATTTTGACTTTTGTGTTTTTTTAAAATAAAATTCCTAAAAAGTACTTACCACTTGCAAGATTGTATCCAAATCATCATAGCTAAGTCCTAGGCGTAGTATGTCATTCTATTGTACCGCACGTCCATTGTCGCTTGGTCCGCGACTCTGAGTCGACCAATCAGCTTGGAGTAGATTTGGCGCGCGTTTAGCCCCGCCCCCACAACGTGCGCGTGCGCATGAGTCATACATACCGGCATGCTTTATGTCACATTTCATGCGGAGCGGAAGATACCTGTCTGTGACATATTTATATTCTTCGTTCGAATCAAGTTCACACTTACACTCAAAATAAAATCGTGAAATATTTAAATCTATAGGTACTAATATTTTTTACTTATAATTGCGAAAGTTTGGATGAATGTATGTCAGAACGGCTGAACGGATCTGGATGACATTTGGCATAGAGATAGGTTATAGTCTGGAATAGGCTAGTTTTTATCCCAGGAGTTCCCACGGGAACCAAAATTCTTCAATCCACGCGGACGAAGTCGCGGGCATCAAGCGCTAGCATATAACCTAGCGCTTCGCTGCACCTGCTTGCTTGATGCAGCCTAAGGTGGAGCGCGCTTGCTTAGAAGATGCCATGCCATATTATTCAAATCATGAGAAATCATGACAGACCTCCAGTATACAGCTTACTCTGGTACGCCTCCATAATTTCTAGCCTAAACTTGGTCATACCTATTTAGGGTGTTTCCGCAGAGATATGCTACGGTTCTCTATTTCGTGTTTCTAAGGTACGGACGTGTATCAATCCCACTAGTAGGTTGCTTGATCTAACATCTAGCGATCTATGCTATGAAAATCAAGCGCTCCTATTGGTGGGTTATTAAATTAGCAACGTGGTATAATATCTCTGCCCCCGATTGTGTAAGAAAATCGTAATCGTAAATGTTTCTCAACCGTATAATTCGACTTGTTTAAGGAGTTTCATGCATGCATGTCAAAAGGCATGTACGAACACCTAAAGCAGTTCGAGTAATACGTTTTAAGCTGTCAAATGCCCAAGTGGGGCATCTGGTGGAAACGCAACTTTGTGAATGAGGCTGCTTGTTTTAGTTTACATTAAACATTCAAAATTAGGCAATTGTTTATTTACCGTAATATGTAATGTCAAAACAATTTATGCAAATGTCTAAATACCATAAATTTCTGATACAAATTGCCAGAAAATAGCTGAGTAAATATTAACTACTTATATGTAATAATAACATATAGGTATAAATATAGTATTGAAGGACGGAATTCCTCTTTATAGAATAAGGCATGTGGGTGGAAGATTCGTGCTAAATGAATGATGAAAGATTATTATTTTTAATGCTTACACCTACTTACCTACCTGTTTGCTTCTATTTCATTCCAAGATTTTCATTGATAAACACTTATAATGCGGAATGAAAAGTTGCCAATTTCTTTACACGGGTTGTAACTTGTACTTAACCGATTTCTGTATTGTGCACGTGACACGTCAAAATCGGTTGAACAGTTGGACAGTTAAAATGTAGACAGAAGGACAGACCGACAAAAACACTTTCTCATTTATAGTATTATAAGTAAGTAGTATGGATGGATGGTCCACAAATCTACAGGCAATGTTTGTCGTAGGGATAAAAAATCTGACTGTTAAATAATTTTAAAGAGCAAGCTCACTAGGTATGCCAGTTTTTGAAGTTTCATATAGATAGGGTAGAATGGCATTCCGAAACTGTGGTTGTTACAAATGATGAATACTTTTAATATTAAAATAGATTACAATTAAGGCAGACACAGGCTGAGGAGGTGGTCTATTGGCCACATGTAGTTTTAAATTAAATAGAGTTCATACCTAGGTAAGTTAATTTGTTAAATTGTATTTACATAATGTGTTGGGCAAAAAAGATTTATTTATTTATAGATTTTAATAGAAAGAAAGGAAATTAACATCTATTCATGGTCTCAGTTACTAATAAATTGTTAAATAAGTTCAATTCTTGATTTTATGGCTTGCGTTTGTACCAAATGGGTACAATATATACCTCGGCAATGAGGATTTTTTTATTACTTATTTTGATATAGTGGGGGTGGTAATTTATATCAAAATATATGTAAGTAATGCCTAGATGCCTAGATAAACTGCGAATGACAGCTTCCAATATCGATTACTCCTTATTGTATATGGATAAAACATAATATGTAGGTACATAATAGTTTAATTGACCTGAATAAAGTTCACTTTTTCCGCTGCGAGTCTTCTAGCAACCTAACGTGTTTTATTAAGCGACTTCCAAAAAAGGGGAACTTCTCAATTCGGCGCGTAATTAATGATAAAATTAGGTATTTATTTCTAACATACATACATACGGTGTAATAATAATGTCCTCCGGACCTAATTTTGGCCACGGCGGCCTATGTCCAGAGGGATTAGCCATCTGCGCGGGAGATATTATAATGCACAAGTGTGTGCGAGTACACTGGTGCACTCTCTGTTCCTTTACTCCTATAGATCGATGGGATGGAAATCCGACACGATCGGAGAGAGATCAGGCGCAGGATCGACGGCTTAACGTGCTCTCCGAGGCACGGGGGTGAAACACCTAAAAATATTTAACCGACTTCCAAAGAAGGAGGAGGTTCTCAATTCGGCGGGTATCACCGTTTTTAACACTACAGTTTCCGGCTCTCTACTGAGCAACACCTAAAATTGAGCCTTAACAAGGCAAAGGCTCAATGGGCAGACACCCTTACTAAACTAGCGGCACGCTATGATGGCCGGTTTGACGTTTGTCCGCTCATGAAGTTCCGTATTAATTGATAACGACTTTGAAGGAAATAATTGTATTACTTTATTGACGATAGTGATGTGCAGAGATTCATAAATTTTATCGAATGTAGTTTTAGGTTTAGGACTCAAAATTTATTTATTAAATTGATTTCTTAAATGTATACAAGTGTAGAAAAATCAGTTTGCACCATTTAAGGGGTGAATGTACTTGTGAATATGAACAATTTTCACTATGTGGACAAACCTCTAACTCGCGTCATGTGAAAATAGATAATATTATAGAAAACGAACATATAATTATTAATGTATGTGATGATAGCAGTGACGACAGTGAAAATAGTAGTATGGACGAATCTGATTAATTATGGCCTTTTGTGGCACCTTTTTTGGTATCTTTTGTATTCATATGTTTCTTGTGTGCATATAAAGTATGTATATTCATTTTCGTTCAAATATTCAGTTCGTTCAAATAAATTAAATAAACATATACATTTTTGTTTTATTAAACCTATTTAATCAGGTACAAAAACAAAACTTAATTGTTTTTTGTTCGAGAATAAATTGACATTCCACATCACTATTGTAATGTGTCAAACCGGCCATCATAGCGTGCCGCTAGAGTAGGCTAAAAAAAATACCATAACCGTACGAACCGGAAATCGTACCGATCCAATATCGCCAATAAATCGGTGAACTGTTGCGTGACATTCGAGTAGTGACCCATTTCTGATATTACAGGTAGCGGACAGATTGACAAATAACTATAAATCGTATAAACGCCATGTGTGACTCGAGCCCGTTTCCAATATATCGTTGCGATTGAATTTCGGAAATAATATTTGCATAGAAGAACGACGTAAGCGGCACGAGGCGATACGACGCCATAGAAAATGACAAACTTGTCTACGCGACAACGTTGGCCACGTGAAGTGTTTGTTTGATACTGTCGTGTCGCGTTGTATCGTATCGCGGTGTCGCGTTTGTCGCTCACGTCAAATGGTTATCAATTACAAAATTTTATTTACCTCATAATCACTAAAACAATCTTTTTTGTCTAGACAAGCGCGTTTCAACCTAGACCATGATTGTCGTCAAGCGCAAGCCTATCACACAATTAAAAAAAAAATTGGCAGTCATAGGGATTGCCTAGGGCCTAGGGTGAGCCGGCCATGGGTTGAAGTGAATGAGTGAATCCTTAAGTTTATAGTATAGATTTTTGACGACCTCCGTGGCGCAGTGTTGAGCGCTGTTGTCTTAACGTGCGGAGGTCCCGGGTTCGATTCCCGGCAGGGTCGATTTGGGAATTAATAATTTCTGAAATTTCCCTGGTCTGGCCTGGTGGGAGGCTTCGGCCGTGCCTAGTTACCACCCTACCGGCAAAGACGTGCCGCCAAGCGATTTAGCGTTCCGGTACGATGCTGTGTAGAAATCGAATAGGGGTATGCCCCTAACAGATTAGCCCTCTTAGACTGCAACATCACTTACCATCAGGTGAGATCGCAGTCAAGGGCTACCTTGTAGTGGCTAAAAAAAACCAGTTGCAAGACGATACGATATTCGTCCCGTCTAAACGTGTGTAATGGCAACTGAGTTGTGACGTCTTATTTTAGGATCACATTTGCGTCCATTTGTCTTATTAATGGCACACGCTTGATGGCTGTCAGTCTCGCGACGGGGTATACGCTTACACTGTATAGCTACCGCGTACATTAGCTTCGTCATAGACTGACGTGATTGTAACTACCGTAGATCGGAACGTCCTCACTATGAGAGCTGGGTTTGCTATAGTCCGTACAACTTATCTGACCCGGTGGCAAAAAGTTGGAACAGATTTTTATGCCTGTTAAGTTTTTTATACGACTGCCTGAAAAAAGGAGTATATCGTTTTCAGGGTTCGTGTATGTATGTACGTATGTATGTTTGTATGTATGTATGTACGTATGTATGTGAGTTTGTATATTCCACCATAACTCCTATACGCCTGAAACGATTTTGATAAATGAGGTATTGTTAAAAGCCCTAGCTAGTAAAATAAAAAAAAAAATTGATCGGGTGACCATGGACCCGCATTAAAGACTAAAGTTGAAAAAAAAATCGAAAAAAAGATTAACTATATATATTCATCATCTAGAAAATTATGAGTACCTAGATTCCAAAAATATATAATACAATAGTTTAATATCCAGTGATTCACAAAAAAAAAATATCATTTAATAAAAATGTGAATAAAGTTAATTTAGATTTTTAACTAGATTAATTTCGATTTTTATCTTTTTAGTTCGGGCAGTCGTGTTTTTAATTATGACTTGTTTAAATTTAATTTTTTCATATTTACTAGCGATGCTGTCACCGGATCAGATAAGTTTGTGAGACTATTCGCACATTGACCAAAGACCAAAGTTATCAATTCGCAATAATTGTGAAATATGCAATTTACTATTTAAACTTCGATATTTTTAATAATAGATATTATGTAAATATTGATTTAATTGTTTGCGTGAAACGCGTCGTTATGAATTTAGACACTAAAAAATGGTGCTTCCATGGCAATTTTAAAAAAATATCCCGCCTTATGCCTTTCTTACGTTATAAAAGGAAACTGCGCTAAATTTCAGATCTCTCAGTGAGTGAGAATTAGTTGGGACTTATTATAAATAAAGTTTTGCAGCCATTTGTCTTATTAATAATGGCATATGCTTGAAGTTGCCATTTATTTTGGTCACCATTAGTTTGGTCATAAGCTGACGTGATGGCACCGTAGAACGTCCTTACCGCAACACCAGACTGCCGGGCAACTTGATCAAGTAATCAATTCGAGTATGTATTTCGTCTCTAATAATACTAGATGGCGACCAGCAGGCTTAGCATGCGCACAACGAGATATATAACGAGATCGCGTCGAGAGAGAGAGAGAGAGAGATGTTATCGTCGTTGCCGGCTAATTTTTCCCTTTTTTTTACCCTACATGCACAAAGTATATAACAAGAAAACATTGTCGGCATGTAAGGGTTCGTAGCTTTAGTTTAAAGATATACCGTAATTGTTGAGTTATTATCACCATCACCACCTTATTAGTTACATGTTTAATGTACTTATTGATGTAAAATAATTGCAGGGTTTCAACTACATATATAGAAATTAGCGGTAATGAAATATTTGAGTATGCTACGTTTTGATCAACAAATTGGCTGTCAAAAGATGCAATTACTTACCGTCAATTCTAATTAACCTTAATTGATTCGTGTAACGGTCTACTTCCAATTCGTCATAATGCGGCTCCCTAGGGTCCATTAATTGTACTTCCGAAAGAGTATAGAGAGATATAAAATTCATGGTATGGTACTGCAGTAAAATGCTTAGACGTATCAGACGAGTAGTTGACGGTTGATTGACGTCCACTGGTAAAGGCTGAAGACCAGTCCCCCGGATTATGTAATATTCGTAAGACCGGATATACCACGATCTTCACCGATCTGTTTACCAGATGAAACCTACTTTTTATTTTATTTAATAATTTATTAATACGCCTAAAATAGGTTGCCTATCAAAATCCGGTCCAGGCTATTTTTAAATTAATTAATTTTAATTAAATTAATTAATTTTAATTTAAGTTTATTGTAGCCAATGCTAAACAATCGCGTTTGTTATAAAATTACCTATATTTTGATATTATATAACTCAAGCGGTTGCGAACCGTGAAGTTACCTATGTGCTATGGTAAGTTGATAAGTTTTTTTATAAGCTGTGAAAATAAAGCGTCCCTATTGGTGGGTGTCCGTAACTTAGCAACGCACCACATGTCTGGTGGAAAGGCACCCTTTAAAAAGAGCTAGTTATGTCAAGCTGTGCACGTCATCAGTTATTTTCAGCCATCATGTCTTATAGCTCAATCAGTCAGACAGCCTACACTTCTATATGGACGGATTGGCGGCGTGACCCAAATCCAATGCCGTATATCAAACGATTAGGCAAGTTAAACAAGATTGACCCAATTCGGGCGGGATTGCAGGCTATATGTCAGAGGCAAACGATACTTCAAGTATGGCTTTTTTATTTTACCGAAACAGAGAGTATGAATACCGAGACCGACGGCTTAATGTGCTCTCCGAGGCACGGGGGTGACACGCCGGCAACTTCTAACTCGGCATTGAGAATTTCTTAACTGAAAAATCCAATACCTAACAATTTTTATGCCCGACCGGGAACCCTGGTCCTCGTGATCCGCAGCCAACCATGCTAAACAACAACGAGGCGGTCAATTTAATGAATAATAATTTATTTATTTCAAGTAGGACAACTTGTGCCACTTATGATAAGTCAAGACTCCTGTTCGGAAAGCTGGTCTACTGAGAAGAGCCGTCAAGAAACACGACAGTTGCTCTTTTCATAACAGAAAAATGTTACACTTTTAAGATTTCACCTAAAAAGTCTCCTAGTGGCAAGATGGTAGCAGGGATATGACAGTTATATTAAATATTGAATAGAAGCAGGCGTTACTTTGCGGAAGTCCATGATAGTGAATGAACTAGAAGTTTCAGAAAGTAGAAGTTCATTCAGTTATATTAAACTCATACCCCTAATCGGTTTCTACACAGCATCGTATCCAAAAGCTAGACCGCTTGGCGGTACGATTTTTCCAGTAGGGGTCGTAACTAGCAGATTTGGGGTATGGATTAAACTAAACGTTTTTCTGAATAGAAATTCTCAGTACTAGCTCGGAGTTAAGAAATTGGCGGTGTTTCACCCCCGTGCCTCGGAGAGCACGCTAAGCCGTCAGTTATCACTTTCATGATAATAGTTGTTAAAGCCCACCAACCCGTATTGGAGCAGCGTGGTGGGTCTAAGCTCTTAATTCCCTCTCTCCTATGATACTGGAGGCCTGTGCCCAGCAGTGGGACGTGCGGTGGAAATTGCAGCCAAGGGCTAACCTGTAATGGTTTAAAAAAGCGAAATTCAATTACACCTACGTTAAATTACTCAGTTGTTCAACAAAAGGTATCCGTCACTTTTGACACCGGCCGCCCCCTCGTATCTCCGACACGGCTGTTTTGACCGGCCGTGATTAATTGACTAGTATTTGTTGTTTGAAGCAAATTAACCTGTAAAGCTCACCGGCGTAAAAGGGCGATTTAATTCGAAAGGACATCAGTTCATACCTTACACCTTACTTATGTCTATTTGTCTGCGACGCTTTCACGGCCCATCTACTACACCGATTTTGATGAAATTTGGTGTAAGGGTAGTTGGTATCCCGGGGAAGGTCAGGCTATTTTAAGATTGTATTTGTAACACAGATTAGAAATTAATATATATCCTTTTAATTAATTAATATAGCCTATGTCCTTCCCCGTGAAAAAATCTACCCCGGTACCAAATTTCATCAAAATCGGTTGAGCAGATGGGTCGTGAAAGCGTAGCAGACAGACAGACAGACACACTTGCATTTATATTATTTGTATGTATTTTAGGGACGTCAAGACACGTGACATAAAGCTGTCATTCGGAAATAATGCTGTTTTAAGCGATGGTAGTAATCCTCCTGTTATTTAGTTTAACTTAATCTGATTTGGAATCATCCCAGCGTAAATCATGGTAACAGCGCATAACTGTCACGCTGCGAGGCGTACAGCGGCCCTTGTGCGTAATTATTTACACTGGGAACAATAGGGATGATGACAACTCAATCAAATCAGCAACTCTTTATCAAACTTAAAAACGCTCTTCTGGTATGGAAGTTGTATGGCATTCACAGTTGTGATGTCATCAAATTTCAACGCACATTTTTTTAAAATCTGTATTTTAAAATGGTTATCAAACTTTAAATACTAACCGAGGATGTAAATTTTACGTCTTTTGAGACACCCTCTATTCATCATCATCATAACCCTCTATTCATAATGATCAGTTAGAAATAATATATTTTTGATATAGGCATCATAAAAGGAGAGGAAGGAGGACGACCGTGTTTGGTGGCGCGCTCTCGAAAAGGCCTATGTCCAGCAGTGGATGCATACAGGCTGATGGGTGGATGGATGGATGATAGGCATCATCCCTATTATTTGCATTGGGGACAATTCTCGCAACGGTTGTCATGAATGAAGTTACTAAGATGGGAAGCGTGTATTTATTATGTTTGTTACTCAATCACGCCTGAACGGCTCAACGGATCTGGATGAAATTTGGCACAGAGATAGATTATAGTCTGGGATAACACATAGGCTTCTTCTTCTTTGTATCCTGGGATTATTTTTCGCACTTGGATGCAGGCGTCCGTTGTGCGTGAAACCGCTGATGCTACTCCCCACTGGATCATTCCAGTCAGCCGAGCTCAGTCCAAAATACACTCAGGACACTCAGGTCGGCGAGGACTTCCGATAGTGTTGCTGGGGAGCCAACACATAGGCTATTTTTTTATTCGGGAAAATTAAAGAGTTTCCGCGGTTACCAAAAAACCTCAATCCTCGTGGAAGTCGCGGGCATCGGCTAGTAACTCATGAGTGACACAAGTGCTCCTACGTGAAATAAATGAAACATTTATCATTTATCTTTTTTTTCATTTCCTCATATACGTATTTTCATTCATGAAATCCGCGTTGCGAGTATTGCACAGTGTAAATAATAAAGCATAAGGGCCGCTGTACGTCTCGCTGTGCGGCAGTTATGCGCTGTTACCATGATTTATAATGTGCTCTTGATTCCAAATTAGATAGAAGAGGAGTTTGGTATGTAGTATTTGGGTTGGTATACAGTATTTATCTCCTCAGATGTTAGCCGTCCGCGCGGGAGATATAGTGCACAAATGTGTGCGCAAACACGTGCACTTTCTATCCACTTCCGCTTGAGATGCACGCGGCGGGGCACGTATCGGCAAATATTCTCTGTTTGAGTCCCGCGGGTAACTCCTTAAGTTTTCGGGATAAAAAGTAGCCTATGGGATGCAACCTATCTCTTTACCAAACATCAAAATCTGAGCCGTTATAGCGTAGCAGAAAGACAAATAGACACACTTCCGCATTTATCATATTATTATGGTGTGAATTAGTATGGATTGAACATGTAAACTCAGCCCATAATATCGACACGGTTTGAATGTAGTCCACGTACCGATCGCACCATCTTCGCCATTCGCTAATTGGGGAAGCAATTACCCTAATTGCGCGATCTGCCGGAAGATTTCGCAGTTTCCACCATTCGCTTACGTACATATATAACTATAAAATATTACTCTATTTGAAACTATTAAACCAATTGAATAACATCTGTGTACTTGTAATACGAAAGGCCCGATCAGACCAAATCGGTTTCGGTGAGTACGAGTTTCGTAAGTCGAGCCAAGCCATTCATATCAACTGATCAGTCATGTCAGATGGGTTTGGCCATCGGTCACAACGCTGCCCAAGCGCGTATTGCACACTTCACACACCTTCGGGAACATTATGAAGAACTTTCGGACATGCAGGTTTCCTAACGATGTTTTCCTTCACCGTTTGAAGCAAGTGATACTTAATTTCTTAAAACGCACTTAGAAAAGTTGGAGGTCAGTGCCCGGGGATCGAACCCGCGACCCCGTACAGAAGGTCGGATGTCTTAACCACTTATCAGCGCTTCGGACACGTACATAGTTATCCAGATATTACGAACAAGAACAAAAGAATGTAACAGTGTGAAACAAACTCGTCGAGAGGGGATTCCGCGCGTGATAAATCAAGTGATGACATTGTTCGCGTTGACAGCACGTGACTGATGCGTTGGGCACTCCACGCGGGAGGGTAGGGAGTTCTATTTTTTGTAATGCCAATTTATTTATTTTAAAATAGCTGAACCCCACGACTTTGTCCTCGTGAATTGAGTTTATTTTGTTCCCGCGGAAGCTCCTTAATTTTCCGGGATTAAAGTAACCTATGTGTAACCCAGGATGTGATCTACCGCTGTACCAAATTTCATAAAATTTGTTGAATAGATGGGCCGTGAGACCGTAGCAGACAGACAGACACACTTTTGCGTTTATAATATCAGTATGGAATTAATTATGCTTGCCTACCAGCGCGGCGGTTCGTCCTGGAACGTCTCATTACTAGGTCTCAGGCAGGTTTACACATAAAAGTTGAGCCTAAAGAAAATCTGTGGATGGATGTATGGATGGATGTTGGTTACTCAATCACGCCAGAAAGGCTGAACGGATCTGGATAAAATTTGTCACAGAGTCGTAGATTATAGTCTGGAATAACACAGGCTACATTTTACCCTGGAAAATTAAAAAGTTACCACGGGAACCAAAATACCTCAATTCAGTCGTGGACATCAGCTACTCTTTAATAAAAGAAGCTCGTAGTTTTTCTTTTTAAGTACCTACCTAAGTTTTTGAGAAACGATCAAAGAACACAAATGTGAAAGTGTGTTTTTTTTTCTTTGAAGGCGCAAAGGAGCGACGGATTTTTTATCTCGGAAAATCAAAGATTTCCCTACAGGATTTAAAAACCTAAATCCAAAGAAGCACGAAAATCGACGACCTCCGTGGCGCAGTGTTGAGCGCTGTTGTCTTAACGGCGGAGGTCCGGGGTTCGACCCCGGCAGGGGTCAATTTGGGAATTTATAATTTCTTCCCTGGTCTGGCCTGGTTGGAGCCTTCGGCCGTGGCTAGATACCACCCTATCGGCAAAGACGTACCGCCAAGCGATTTAACGTTCCGGTACGATGCCCTATAGAAACCGAATAGGGGTATGGGTTTCATATAACTGCCAGGTTAGCCCGCTACCATCTTAGACTGCACGAAACATCAGGTGAGATCAAGGGCTAGCTTGTAGTGGAGTAAAAAAAAGCATCATCAAATAAAGATTATAACTACCTAATAAGTTAGAGTAGGTATCCAATAGACAGAACTAATTTCCATCAAACCAATTTGGGTCAGTCGCCCCGAAAATCATATTTCACATTTTGATATCTTGATATTAGGTAGGTCAACTAAATTTTGTCTCTAGGGTTTGACCATAGTCCACCACGCTGGCTTATTATATAAATGTGAATGTTTGTCTGTCTATCTGTCTGTCTGCTGCTTTGCTACGGTTTACCGGCCCGTCTTTTGAACAGATTTTTAATATTTGGTGTAGGGGGTAGGTTATATCCCTATATCCCAAGCAAGACTACTTTTATTCCAGAAAATACAGGAGTTTCCCCGGAAATCGAAAAAACTTAATCCACGCGGACAAAGTCGCGGGCATCATCCAGTAATACATAAATCACCTTTTTCCACTACGTTGCGTTGGGTAAACAGTAAAAGTATATCCACTAATGTTCAATTTCCGGCCTCCGTCTACGAATACCTTTATATTGGAGGCTCGTAAAAAAATACCACCTTTCTGGCGCAGTGGTGTGTGCCGTGGTCTTATGCGGGAGGCCTTGGGTTCGATCCCCGGTAGGAGCAATTTGGAAGTTTATAATCTCTGAAATGTATTTTATTATATTATTATTATACTATTAACTACTAGCTGATTCCCGCGACTTCATCCGCGTGGATTGAGTTTTTTGGTTCCCGCGGTAACTTTTTAATTTGTCGGGATAAAAAGTGGCCTATGTGCTGTTCCAGACAGTAATCTATCTATGTGCCAAATTTCATCCAGATCCGTTTTTCCATCCATCCAAACGTTCGCATTTATAATATTATAGTAACAATTTATTTGATGAGTTTATTGATGCTTGCATGTCAAAAAACACTGTATGAACTCTTTGAGCAGTTCGAGTAATTGATTACGATTTTCCTAACAATTGGGCCTCTAAATAGCTTAATAAATAATTAAATTTCAAATTGAACCTCTTTTGACATTCTAGACTCTACCGCGTGCTTCTATCGGTTCGGAAAGCAGATTTTACCCAGAGAAGTTACCCACTCAATAATAATTCATTATTCATTTATCTCGGCAAATTAATATTTGAACTAACCACCCTGCAAAAGTTTAATTACAATTCTACAGGATGCAAGCCCGAAGGCTCTGTGAAATCCATTCCCCGACGAAGTTCAGAGTTAAGTAAAATAACATCGCGGTCTCGGTTTTACTTTACTGGTTTATTTTGAGTTAAAGCAGTTTGCTACTGGCAAAAAGTGGACTTCGCGGTGTAAACCAACTCCAACTCACTATCAACGGCTATCAAAAAAATAAAGCCATTTTTTTCCATTGAAGGTTTGCTGTGAAATGATAATAAACATTTTCATAGCAAGCCTTCATTGGATAACAAATATTATAGTTAGGTCAGTGGCTTTTATTTTTTTAACTGTCAATGAGTTAGAGAATAGGGTGGCTGGAGGGGGTCAAATCCTAGGCATGTAGGTATGGGTAACTTTTCGAAATTTTCGAAATAATGAGGCTTGAAACGCAACGAGGTTTTCAAACAGGCCCTGGTCTGAGAAGAAGCTTCATCTAAGCATCAAACCTGGCCACACTACCTGACCCATTATCGTTGTTGAGCGACGAAAGCGACGCGATGCAACGCTACGCAATATACTCCGTCGAAAATGGCCGACTTATCTACGTGACAACGCAGGCCACGTGAAGGGTCAGCTACTATTTGATAGACATTGTCGCGTCGCGTTACAGAAATATCAAAGAATAGCTGCACCTACACTTGCCTACGTTGTCACGTCTGTAGATGAGTTGATTATTTTCTATGGATCATAAGTATAACGTCGCGTTGCTTTCACCATTCACCTAGGACAATGCCTTAACCCAATGCGAATGAGAGGTCAATTAGCTGCAAATTAGTATTTTCCGCATACTACAACTATTTGCTACATCCAAAATGTCAACATTGTAAGCCGTCGTAACTCGCTCGCGATTCGTAAACGATGTGTACAGAACTTCTCGGTGTCACATACATTTACCAATTACACGCGTACATTAAGACGTTTTGAATCGCTTCCAGAATTAGCGCTATAAATGCAGTACAAGAGCGAGTGAGGAGAATGAACAAAGAGCTTACCATTTTAATCCGCCCCGCACCAACCTACTGACCCTACTGACGGTTTCAGCACGGGCATCTGCGTGCCTGTCCATCGAAGCGGAACAGAGCGGAGATGTGTCAAACAGACCAATCAATTGGTCTACAAATGACTGCTATAATGTAACGATCGCAATCACCTCAAATTGCTTAACATTCTTCCACTATTGACCACAATCGATTGACGTAGTAAATGTACTATAAATTCGGCAAATCAAAACAATTGAGACTGTAACAGTGATTGATGGCAGGAGTTACGCAATCGCAGCGCAGATTCCTGCCAGGTGACTTGAAAAATTTATTGCGTCATCGATCAACAATCTGATTTGACCGCCGAATAAATCTCTGCTCCGCTACGCTTCAATGGACAGTTTAGGCATTCGGCTATAAACTGGCCATATACATATTGGCAGACTGGACTGAATAGACATGGAGATTTCTCATGTATGAATTACAAAAACTAATGTACTTATCTGACTCTGTTCAAGCACTTTGAATTCTTCGTCCACGGGTTCTCGGAGTAACATTGAATGTTGTTTAGCAAATTATTTCATGATATAAACGATGCAACGACCTCTAAAGTGCAACGTTCATAGATTTTTATGATGACGCGTACTCAAATTTAGTTTAAGAGGGATTTTGACTCGATCCAAGCCAAGATCGGGGTGACTTGGCGCTATTTTTGTTTTCAGAATTTCGTGGTATTGATATAAGTATTTTTTCCACTTTCACTGCGTCATATATAAAAATGAATTTGCTTATTTGTTTATTCACACCAACAACTTCCATACACTATAATGGAGACCTTTCCATTTTTTTTAATTTTTTATGAAAATTAAGACAATAAAACAAAAATTTGAAAGAATCATTAAAATATCTCGTGACATCAGACGACCCTATCAACCGACTTTATAAAGCCGAATAAAAGAAAGAAATGGACTTAACGTGATTATTTAAAAGCACTTAATTTGTGTGTGAAGATAATTTTGAAGTATTAAATCTCGGCTAGGTTTATACCTAGACTTTTTTCTTTCTCACTCGAGTAAGATACAGCAATTGATGTACATTTAATAATTAAACTTATTAAATACTTAATCTCTCAGTCATTTATTGATGTATTTAAAAAAAAACACTGATTTATTAATTTTTTATCTATATTTTACTTCCGTTGCGTTAAATATTATATTCACAGCATCATGAAACTTCTCCATTAAGACAAAAAAACTCTAACTTTTAATTGCTGTTCGTTAGTCTCGCTGAAATTCAGAAACGGCTTGACCGATTTGGATGGATTATTTGTTCTGTAGGTAGTGAGTACCGGGATAGTTTATAACTTTATATTAAAAGACCATCTACAACATAGTACATTTATTAGAAAAACACATAGTAACACATAACATGTTCGTCCTACAGAGGTTATATTAACATGTGCTTTAGAACACGGAATAAGTAATTCAATCATTATTGTTATTTCATTATGAAACAGAACGGTACTATCATGACCGGGCAAAACACTGATACAAGAACCAAGCTGAACTAATTTTTAACAGACTTTTGAACACAACATAAATGGTTAAATAATTAAATAAACTAAATGAACTATAACTACAATACCAGAGTACACTTTATAATTTCAACACCACTGAAGTAACCGTTCGTAATGATTTCACTGGAAGCTACGTAACGACTGACTCCTATTTTCACAACACACACTTTTATAACCGCTTTGCGTGGGATGAAATGGCGAGAACGTGATGCCGCGTTGCCGCCGTTTTTCGCAGCAGTCGTACCACCCGCCGTTCCATGTGTAACAACTGCACGCCGAGCGCGCCACCATAGCGCCACCGGTCCAAAGCTGCCATCTGCGCGCCACAGATAACGCGCGGTATCCATAGACGACAACATCCGGCCCTCCTGTTGACGCATTCGTCCCGAATTGCGTGCTTGTCTGGTGTAATTGCTGAGAACAAAAGATAACATAAGCGAATTGTCACTTGAAAATTAGGTTTATTCTGAATGTGTACATTGAATTCAGAATAACCATAATACATTCACTTTATCAAACACAAGATGCTACAGTGTGAAAATAACAACTTTGACACATGAGCGTGTATAAACCCGTCATCCAGGGTCGTGTATAACTCATGGCCGGAAAATCAATAAAAAGCTTTGAGACATGAGTGTGTATAAACCCGCCATCTGGGGTCGTGTATAACTCATGAGTCGAATGAAATAAAAAGGTTGTTCAGCGTTCACTGCGGATACCTGATACAATGTTGCATCACACTGTAAATCTTATGTTCGAAGCAAATACATTAGACACATGAAACAGACACTAATCGTTAAAACTTTTAATAATAAAAATAATACCTCTGACAACATCCGACTTATAATTCATTGTTTTCCCAAACGTATCCAAGGTTTCATGTTTTCTACACAAGATATCCCATTATAAAGCCTGGAAGTTCTTTCTGACCCTCTCATATCTTCTACCCTGTATCTGTCATGACCCAATATTTCAGTGACTTGAAACGGTCCTTTGTACTGTGCCATGAGTTTAGTGCTTTGTCCGTTATTTGAACAGCTCGGAACTCTTATAACTACAAGATCACCAATTTGATAACTAGGCGCTTCTTTAAGTTTTGAATCAAAAGCAACTTTTTGTTTTTCCGCGCTTATCTTTATTTTTGAGTCCACCCGTTCTCTTAATGCAGTCACATCTAATAACTGTTCTTCGTTATTGCAATCAATGTCATTATTCATTCTTAATCGGTAACCAAAAAATACCTCGCTCGGTATTGCCGCCGTGGTTTTATTAATCGTACTATTAATACCTTGCTGAATTTTATCGATATGTCGATCCCATTTATCATTATCTGTATCTGCCCCTAAGCTACGAAGAGCCTCTAGGATTGTTCTATTATAACGCTCTACTTGACCATTAGAACGTGGTACCGCGGTTGCGATGACGTGGCGCCTAATCGCCTTATCATCGCAATATTTAGCAAACGATTTTGAAGTAAACGCACTTCCGGCGTCACATATTATCCTTTTTGGATTACCAAATATTTTAAATATTTTATCTAATTCATTAATAACCCTTTTGCTTTTTGTGTCATTTGTAGCAGCTATAAACACAAACTTTGTAAACGAATCTACTATCACTAGTAAATAACATTTGTTTTGTGTTGACTTTATAAATGGTCCTAAATGATCTAAATGTAAGGTATGAAAAGGACGTGCATATTTAGGTATTGGATATAACTGACCGGGTTTCTTGCCATGAACATTTTTATAATAAATGCAATTTAAACAGTTATTTATATATTTTTTAACAGTGGTTTTTAATCGCGGAAACCAGTACAATGACCGGATTCTTTCGACAGTTTTGTCAACGGCAAAATGTCCGACGTCATCGTGATTCAATCTAATGATCTGCCAAATACATTGTTTAGGTACTAGCCATCGTCGCCCATATTCCGTGCGTTTATAAACTTTGTTCCCTAAAAGTTCATAATTAGCGAATATTTGTTTATGCTGTTCGGCCTCTCCTGATTTTAGTATGTCACGAATACTACAAATACTCGGATCTTGAAGTTGTACTGATAGTAACCAGTCACCTTCAGTAATATTGTTTATATGAAATGAGTTAGCATTATTCCCTATCATAACAGGGTTCCTACTCAATGCCCTATGAACAACCTCAAATGAAAATTCTTGGGTACGCAAAACCCATCTACTTATACGAGGAATTATATCTTTCTTTGTCAAAGCATGTTTAACGGCATTACAATCCGTAATGATTTTGAAATTAGATCCCAGTAAATAATGTCTAAATTTTTCTAAACCCACCACAATAGCTAATAACTCTAATTCAAATGAATGGCAAGCTTTTTCTTCATGTGAAGTCTGACGACTATAAAAATGTACAGGACTTTCACCACTTTCGGTAACTTGCATCAAAATGCACCCTAATCCGTCTCGACTTGCGTCGGTATATAAATTTATGGGTAACTTGGGATCAAATATGTTAAGCACTGCATTATTAATTAAAGCATTTTTTTAAATTTAAAACTGCTTTATTTTGTTCAATGCCCCAGCACCAGGAAGCATCTTTTTTTAATAGATTTGTGAGAGGTCTACTCAGTAATGCACAATCCTTAATAAATTTTCTGAAGTAATTAATAAGACCTAAAAATTGTCTCAGCTCATGGATGTTAGTCGGTGTCGGATAGTTTTGGACTGCACTAAGTTTCTTTGAACTGGGACGAATTCCTTCTTTTGATATTTCATAACCCAAAAAACCTATGCTCTCTTGAAAAAATGAACACTTTTTTATATTCAACGTCAAACCATGCTCAGACAAAATTCTTAGAACCTCTTCTAGACAAGAAATATTTTCAGCTAAACTATCTGTAGCAATAAGTAAATCATCCATGTAACATATGATTTTACCAAAACGATGATTTCCCAAAACGGTATTCATAAGTCGTTGAAATATTGCTGGTCCATTAGAAAGGCCAAAAGGCATCCTTGTAAATTCATAGTGACCATCACTCGTAATGAATGCCGTTTTGTGGACATCTTGTTCTTTAATTGGAATGTGATAATAGCCACTTTTCAAATCAAGCGAAGTAAAATATGTACAACCACGTAATCTATCGATAAGGTCTTCTATCACCGGCATAGGATATTTTTCCTTTACCGTAATTTTATTTAACTGGCGATAATCTATACATAAACGTTTCTCCCCGGAAGATTTATCGACTAATAATGCCGGACTTGCATAGGATGAATTACTATGGCGAATAATACCGTTATGCAGCAAATCATCAACAATCTCGCGAGTAATAACTTTTTCTTGCTCAGACATACGATACGGTCGTTGATAAACCGGTTTAGATGTAGTAAGATTTATTTCTAACTCCACAGACGAAGTTTTCCCTAATGTCGACAAGTCATTCGAAATACATTTTGGATATTTGTTTAATAAATTTTTCAATACAGTTTCATGCTCGGAACAAGAAACGTTAAGATTAGAAACCTCAATCATTCATACTTGTAATGCGACATTATCAAAAAGAAGGGTATCACCAATACGACTGTACATTATATTTTTGTTTTCAGTGAAATTCCTACCAATTAATAACTCACAATCCGACAAGGAATCTATTACGTACATGGTCACCATCAGTTCAACTTTATCAATTTTAAGTACACTCTGAACAGCTTTATTTACCTCAATAGTTATAGAATTCGTAAACCCCGTCAAATTTACTGGTTTTTTGAGTTCTCGTGTTAGCAAGCCAAGCCTGTTTACTAAACTAGGTACAATTAGAGAACAATCGCTACCCATATCTATAAAAGCTGTACAAGGTTTTTCATTTAAAAGAACATTTTTTAAAAAATTTTTGTTTTTCAGAAGAGACTAACTTTACCTCAACATCCTTTTCAGTTTTAGTCTTTAATTTACCTCTACAGGCTAGTTCTAAATGCCCATTTTTCAAACAAAACGTACATTTCACATCATCTTTAACGGTACAAACATTTCGTTTATGCCCTATTTCCCCACACCTAAAACAGGTAGGTTGAACTCTATTATTACTCGTTGAAGGACTTTGAGTATGGCTTGTTTCAGACTTTATGTCAAATCTAGGTTTAGAAAAAGAAGCTTTTTTATTAATCACTTGTTGATTTGAACTGGTTTGATCTTGTTGAATTTTACTGTGCAAAAATGAAGCTAGGTCGTCACAATATTTGAAACTACCCGCCTCCGCCGCATTACATAACTGTGTGTCACCTATTGTACCCACAATTATCGAAATGATATCACTTTCCCTAAAACCCAAACGTAATTTATCGATTTTGCTTTTTTGTTGGAAATAAAACTCATATAATGATTGACCGTCGTTTGGTTTGGTATCTAGTAATTGTTTAAGCAATAGAAAGGTGTTCCGTTTTATTTGGAAAGTGTCGGATAATTTATTCCGCCAATCCTTCCATTTCCACGACGTCCATCTTGTTTCATTTTTTTGTAATGAGTCATACCAAGTTTTTGCCGTGTTTCTTAATTTTTGTAATGCCTGATATTTAACCATTTCATCTGACCAACCAAAACTAATCGCGTTAGCATCTACCACATTAAGCCACATATCAACATCATCCGACAAAGGATCAAACTCAGGTATAACAGACGATAATAAAATATTCTGACTCACTTTCGGAGAACGGCGGCGGCGTCGCTTACTTCTTTTCCGATGGTGATCTCCACTACTGTTGCTACTGGATGAGGAAGATGTTACCGTGTCTGATCTGGATGACCGTCTGCGCGTTCGCTTACGCCTTCCTTTTTCTCTTCGAGGCATTATCGAGCGTCGTGGTTTCTTGAGCACTTCTGATATTAAAAGACCATCTACAACATAGTACATTTATTAGAAAAACACATAGTAACACATAACATGTTCGTCCTACAGAGGTTATATTAACATGTGCTTTAGAACACGGAATAAGTAATTCAATCATTATTGTTATTTCATTATGAAACAGAACGGTACTATCATGACCGGGCAAAACACTGATACAAGAACCAAGCTGAACTAATTTTTAACAGACTTTTGAACACAACATAAATGGTTAAATAATTAAATAAACTAAATGAACTATAACTACAATACCAGAGTACACTTTATAATTTCAACACCACTGAAGTAACCGTTCGTAATGATTTCACTGGAAGCTACGTAACGACTGACTCCTATTTTCACAACACACACTTTTATAACCGCTTTGCGTGGGATGAAATGGCGAGAACGTGATGCCGCGTTGCCGCCGTTTTTCGCAGCAGTCGTACCACCCGCCGTTCCATGTGTAACAACTGCACGCCGAGCGCGCCACCATAGCGCCACCGGTCCAAAGCTGCCATCTGCGCGCCACAGATAACGCGCGGTATCCATAGACGACAACATTTATATTTACAATTGGACCCAGTAGTGGGCGCTGCAATTGGGTTCTAGGTTCAGGGCAGGACGACGTCTGCCGGACTCACTAGTAACTTATAACAAAGTTAGGTTAGGTGCGTGCCGGGTGCACAAATATAATAATACTGAACGTACCCGGAGTAGAACCCTTGATCACGTAAATAGAAAGCCGGACGACTAAAGTAATCGGGTGGTATACGCTGTTGCAATTAAGTCATAAGTCACGCATGACGTTCTTTGTTTGAACTACAATCTAAATTCCGTTACAAAAATTTGAACACGAGTAACTAATCGTTAACATGTTCCCAAAACTCATTCTGAGCGTCAAAAAGAAATATGACCGCTACAAAATGTCGCCAAGTCATTGCATAACCTCTAAACTTTACACCCCTTTTAGTATTTAAATTTTTCAGGGTACCGTATCACATAATGGGACGAACAAAACCCTTATTTTATATTGGACTGGTCTTTTTATTTTAATGCTAGTTGACGTCCGCGACTTCATCCGAGTGGATTTAAGTAGTAAGGGTTGATAGATTTTTGATATTTTTGAATTCTTTAATAATTTTTTGGCATTAAAAGTAGCCTTAGTGTTAATTCGGGGTAATATGCTATCTTCATTCCAAGTTTCGGCCAAATTGGTTCAGTCGTTGCGTCGTGAGGAGCAACAAACATCTAAATAAACAGACTTACAAACATCCAAACTTTCCCATTTATAATAATTGGAGGGTAGTAGGATTCTTAAGATGGGATATGTATAATGCCCGCGATTTCGTCTGCGTTGATTTAGGTTTTTGATTCCCGCGGGAAATCTTTAATTTTGCGGGATAAAATGTAACTTATGTATTAATTGAAATGAAAATAAAATTTTTTTCAGCTTAAAGTAATGAAATTAAATTCTGCTATCCCAATTCCAAACTTCAGCTAAATCGGTTCAGTCGTTGAAGAATGCGTGCCAAACGAGTTTCTTAGTAATTCTAGGTACGCATTCATTCACGGTAACTAGTAAGAGTCCTGAGTTCGGACATCATATCATTAAAGATATTATGTCAGATACAAGTTATACTACATAAAATAAATCTGTATAATGTATTATATAACAAATTACAAAATTGTCCGTTATAGCTTTTTTAGAGTAGTATGGCACACGCCGGGGTATCCGCTAGTCATTTTATACAATGCCACGGAACCCCATACCGCGAGACCTGCTCGCGCTTGACCGTCTTGTTTGATATTAAAGCCCGTACAGACGAACCCCGCACCGCATTCAAATGCGGTGAAAATGTACTGCTTTGCATAATCTAATAACGGGGACGGTCGGTTTACAACTTGCTCTGTTTATTTTGACTGGCTGCAGCAGACACGACCGCAAACAAGTTTAGAGGGCGACCTCGACAAATTGTGATTACTAACTTTTTGAAGTGAAACTTCTTTAGAATCGAAAATTTGATTTTCAAATCAGAATTCGATGAAACGAAAAACCGACAAACATATTCATAATGGGATTTGGCCTGCGAGAGAATGAGATAGAATACAAGTTATATTTATCTCATTCTCTTGTAGACTACTTTTCTGAAAAGTTCTGTGTGAAGTGTACACACGCACTTTTTTTAAAGTCCACATGTTAGCCCTAGACTGTGATCTCACCTGGCGGTAAATGATGATGCAGTCTTGGTGACGGACTAAATTCCGTTAGGGGTATGACAGTTATATTAAACCCGCACCCCTTATCGCATTCTACACTTTTATTCCATCATTCATTTTTACTTCACTTTACCGGACGGGTAGTAGCTAGCCACGGCAGAAACCTCCATCAGACCAGACCAGAAAAATGAGAGAAATTTTAGGTGTATTTGGGAAGTTATAATTTCTTTATACCAATTGATTACCAGGCCGGAGACCACTTGATTCGATGATTGATTATCAAATACCGGTCCATCCATCCATCCATCCAAACTTTCGCAGTTATAATATTAGTATAGATATAGATTCCAAACCAATTAATAATATTTTCCACAGTAGCTATAGATAATTAACTAGTGAAATACTTTTGACGTTGCGTGCGTAGGCGCTATAAACATCCGCGTTTATATAATTGTGAGGAAGTCTAAATTAACTGATCGTTGTAATGAATTGATGTTTCATTCAAGTCTTTAGTTTCATTAAAATTCTTGTTGGTCTAGTGGTTAGCATGTTCGGGTAGCATACGGGTGACGAGGGCCCGGGTTTGGTCTTGACTAACTTGTGGGTTCTTCTGACAAGAAGTTCTGATATAAAATTCAAATGTTTTTTATTCAAATAAACTTTGCTTTTAAATCGTCGAGTGAATCTACCACTGGTTCGGAATGCCATTCCTACCGAGAAGAACCAGCAAGAAACTAGCCCGGAGTTGGAAAGTTGGCGGTCTTTTCTGGCGGATTTTCCTCATCGTCGTTGTCTCAACCTATAGACGTCTCCTGCATGGATGTACACAGAACACGGTCTTTTGCCGCTTGCTTCCAGCGGGTCCCAGCTACAGGCTTGAGGGCGTCCGTCCACCTAGTGAGGGGTCGTCCAACGCTGACATGCCTCTGATGACACGTAAATCCGTCGGTCCTAATCTCTTGCCGGTATTGTCGGATTTTCCGTCCGATCGGGCTATGAGACTAGGGGAACAGGGAGGCCATACCCCTAATCGATTCCTGTAAGATTCCACTATTCGACTGTTAATCAGTTAAAACTAGATGATGCCGTCCGCGTAGATTAATTTTCTGGGATGAAAATTAGCCTATGACCTTCCCCAAGACCAAATTTCCCTGTATCATTCAATTTCATCAAAATCGGTTCAACAGATAAGCCGTGAAAGCGTAGCAGACAGCCAGACAGACCAACAGACTCGCATATATAATATTAGTATCGATAGTAACTAACTATAGCTAGATATAATTTTATGTTCTGCAACAAACAATATCTCAAAACCTCCCATAAATTAGCAAAATCAACAATATCCTATATTTGTACTAAGCTCCTATCAAAACACGGCGAATGCCAAGAAGCCAGCTAGTGAAGCCCATTTAACTAATAGAAATACGAATTTAGGTTACGATTGTATAGACTGTTACCGGCAAAACTCGATTTACGTACTAACTAGTTATGCCTAGTCCGAATTCTTGGCCGAAATAAATGATACAATCAGAGAACTGATTTATTTTCTTAAACCATTAATGAAGTAGGTCAACTTTAACCCAATTAAAAACGTAGTCGCTCTTGTCTTTGTAACGGTCTTGTTTTAAGTGTTTTTGTAAAGCCCGAAGCTAACATAAGCGTAGGAGTTATGAATGTAGCTAGCTGATTTACGAACCCGTAGGTGCAAGTAAACGGCGTGATGAAACACGTATTATGGTGTAGCACACTTAAAATTTTATGTTACGCTATATTAGTGTCAAAGAAATAGTTCGGCCTAGACAAAACAATTTTGTCCTTAAATCAGGTTTGGCCTGTAGCATATCGGTAAAGCTTTATGAGTGATCGATTTAAGTTTATGGATATTGAATTTGTACTGATTCTATTATTGTTATTTACATATATTGGTTATATACCAATTTATATGTATTATCCGTACGTAGGTAAGTATGTTACTTTGATGTTCGATATTTATGTGTATTGTACATTGTACGAATAAACGAAGTTCGGGCGTTTCAGGTTATTACTGTGGTAACTCGAATTTTCCGGGATAATATGTGTAGGTAGCCTCTTTGTGTTAATTTAAATAAAATAAAATTAAACAGGTTATAAGCTACCTCCATTCCAACAGTCAAATCGGTGCAATCCTTGTGATGCGAAGGAGGAACAAAAATTTAAACTTTCTAATTTATTAAAAAAAAGCTAAGTTTATCTAATTAAGTACTATGAAATAAACTTTACTGCAGTCACAGGAAAGAAAGTGCGTAGCAGAAACCAAACCAAAAGTTCAATTATATAAGCCAATCGTAATCATTTGACAGTTCATAACGTGTAACTCGAACTTTTTAAGGAGTTCACACATGCTTTTTGACGCGCTGGCGTCTATGAATTTCTTAAACAGGTCGAATTATACGTTCGACATATGATTACGATTACGATTTCCTTACATAATCGGGGGGCAGGTCACTTTGGGGCCAAACTGAAAGTTATCATTCCAAATAAAAATCGTTTTCCGAGTAGAATTTAAAATGTCTGAGGTAACAAATATTTTAAAAAAAACAACCGAATTGAGAACCTCCTCCTTTTCTGAAGTCGGTTAATAAAGTGTGTATATAAACGTCGACATGTTCCGCAGTCTTCACAATGCCAGGGGCCATACTGCCAACGCTTGAAGCCATATTTTTTCATTGCTGTTGACTTTCGTGTTTTAGAATTACCTATTATAATCCCTATTTTAGGAACGTCAAGGTACGTGACATTAAACTGTAATTTTGAGTCATATTGTTTAAGTATTGCTTTAAGCGTTTGCAGTACGGCCCCTGAAACTTTCAGTCATCAAACGTCCAAAGAACAAAGCTCCTTTATTCGGCGCCCCTGCAAAGCGGCTCGTCTTGATTTATTGGCGGCGCCCGTAAATTCATTAGTCCCGTTTGAGCTTTGGCCCGGCAGATTAAAGGTCTAGCCCCACTTGAGATTCGGCAGCGGTAGCGGCAAATATTATTTATATGAGTTTGTACGGGGTCGCGTCGCGCAGTGCTACGTGCTTCATCGTTTAAGTGGACCCAGCTCCATACAACCTCATACGGAGAATACGTGTCTCTCTTCTGTAGTGGGGCTAGACCTTTTCAGGCGTCAGGCACGAAACTAGCGACGGCGACAGCGGGGCGATGTGGTCCGAGAGCTGCTCCAGTCCTGCCAGTCTGGTAGAGCGTTTGCGGTTATTTCGCTACTGCGCAGCATATAACATTTGCAAAATAAATATCCAAAAAATACTTTTGTGGCAACTTGTTTTTTTATCTTTAAATTTAGTACTTATAGAATTCGATATTAAAATCCCAAACGTTTTTTTCGGTTATAAAGTATTACCAGACCTCTTCAAAAATATTTTATTAAAATTCCCAAAAAATATACTTTTGCCAATCTGAAATTTTTATACGTATTTATTGAGTCATTTCAATAATTCCTGCAAATCGCCGGACAAATTTTGAGATTTTAAAGAATTCTAAGACGTGAATAAAATTTTCAAAAGAGTACGACGAAATTCGTCGCCAGCTCTCTAACTAATCGCATCGCCCGTTTTCGCCGTCGCTCCCCCGTCGCTAATTTCGTGCCCGTACACATGCGGTAAGCTGGCGTGTGACGTCATACTCAGTTACCTACGTGATGCTATTAGGTATTGGCATTTGGTGGTTTCTTTGAAGTTATTTCCGTTTGTACCTTTCAATTTTCTATTTTCTATTTAAAAAAAAATGAACCTATGTATATGGCCCTGGGATGCATCCTCTCTCTGTACTGCTGGTGAAAATCAGTTGAACAGATGGGTTGTGCAAACGTGACAGACAGACACACTTTTGCATTTATATTATTATTCATATAGATGGAGATTACTTATCTGCTTCAGAGCCTAAGTAAATTTCTTTGATGATATCACCTTTAGAAAAGGAGTGGATCCCCTTGTAATGGAATGCCGAGCCGATACTTCAAATCATGTCTGAACTATTAATAATGAAATAATCGAAATGTTTTATTAATAACCGACTCACTCAGTGCACTAGTACGCCTCAGAACGGGGTCTTTGCCCCGGCGATTATTAATCACGTTTAATCGAGCACCACACTCGGAATACCTTGCAAAGGTCGGCTATTCTCGCACTATTCTGATGCCCCTTGATTTATCCGTATCAAATTCATTGGGTTTCATTCCATTGGTATGATGTATTCTTAGTCTGGCAACTCGCATGACAGTAGCGAGCAGAAAATTTAAAATAGAGGATGCAAGTGTAGGAATAAATGTCTAAATTTTTAAGGAAGTCGACAAAAGTATGTAATGGATGAGAAATTTCCTGACATGATAATTATGACAATGTAAGCGTTTCCTTGCAGAGTTCACTGTATGCTTACATAATATTATTAACTAGCTTTTGCCCGCTGATTCGCTTACGTTAAGGTCGGTTTTCACACAAATTTCAAACCCTTCTTTTACGTGCGCCTACCACGTCACACCTCCTAGGGGTTGAATTTTCGCAAATCCTTTCTTTCCGGATGCCTACTTAGGGGGTAAAATACGGCTTTGAAATTTGTATGAAACTCGAACCTAACGTGAACGAAGGCGCGGGCAAAATATAGTAATAAACAAAACCACATCAACGAGAATACAGCATCATATTCTTCCGTGCAAACATCCTAACTGCCAAAGTGAAATAGGCCGCGACCTAACTCAAATATTAAACCGTCTAGACTCCAGACATGTCTAACTTTGGTCCGCTCAGTTTGAACCTCCAAGTTTGACGCGACCCATATTTCTATTCTCGCACGGATCTCTCTATGAATATGTTGCAACCACTTTAGCTTTTAATAGGGATGGTGATAACTCAATCAAATCAGCAACTCTTTGTCAAACTTAAAAATTCGTTTTAGTGTAGAATTTTGTAGGTTCGATGAAGTACATAGATGTGATTTTCAACTCACTTTTTCTCTCTCTTTAATCTATAGTTAGTAATGGTTCACAAACTTAAAACTAACAGAGGATGTGAATTTTAGGTCTTTTGGAAGACCCTCTATTTACTTAATAATCAGTAAGAAATAATTTCTTTTTAACATAGGCATCATCTGTTTCTGTGCTAGTGGTTGTACTTAATACATTCAATTTCATAGATTTTTGATAGTAAAAAATATTTGTTCTATTGTTATCAATATCCAAGGAGAAAACAGAAGAATACATCAGGGGCCATACTGACAACACTTCAAGCCATATTTTTTCATTGCTGTTGACTTTCGTGTTTTAGAATTATAATCATTGTTTTAGGAACATCAAGTTACGTGACATCAAACTGTTATTTTGAGTAATATTGCTTAAGTATTGCTTTAAGCGTTGGCAGTATGGCCCCAGAACGTACTACAGCCGCTGGAATCGAATCAAATTGTATTTGAGCGAAATAAAATACTGTCCGACAATAATTTGTTTATAAACTACATCATGCCCAATTAAACGTTACAAAAGTCATGAACCGAATTTATTTGGCAAGCGTTCGAGCTGTGCTAGTGTAGTTTACTAATATTTTATGTCTGTTTGTTTGTTTTCAAACAGCGTCGATTTATGCGAGGAGTTATTTAAATTGGTAGAAATATTGCGGTAGTGAAATGCAGAAATGTCATTTTTGTCATGGATGTTTGTCATGGATTTGACACGCTACAGCAATGCTTAGGACTGCCGTTATTATTATTATTATTATTATTATTATTGTATTCTTTATTGCACACAAGAAATAAAAAGAAACATATAATTACAAAAAGAGAAGCTTACTTTGCGGTTACGTTTGTATCTATGTACACATTGATGTAATTCTAATTTTTTCATTTCAAAAGAGCAACCACCGAGTTTCTTGCTGGCTCTTCTCGTTATGTCATTCTGAATCAGTTGTAGATTCATTCGACGATTCAAAAGCACTTGTAATAGTTTTTTATTTGGTTGAATTTTAAAATACCCGTTCTTTGCGGATTCCTACGTTATAATAGCAATCTGTAATCTGTATACCAAACAGCCTAATCCGTCCGGTGTTTTGCGCTGTGCATTGACTTTCCTTACATAAAATCCGCGCAGAATTCTCTTGTAATTTATTGCAAGGCATTCTGCATTATGCTGAGAATGATGCCTTCTTTCAGATAGCCCCACACACGACAAGCGTTGTCATGGTCTAGGACTTGACCATGAGTTTAATGCTCAAGTACCTACTAGAGGCGCCATGGTAACATTTACCTTAAAGTGTTGTAATGTGTGGCAATGGTGAGAATAAATAGTTCTTTCTTACATAATATATTTGGACTAAAAGCAATAAAAATCTTTATCCCATATTATACACGCTAATATATCATTGCACCGCATAGAAACATACTTTGAATATCCCCCGCTAATCACTTTGTAAAACGCGGACACAGGAAATAGATTAGTCCCAATTTTTCAACGCAATCTAGAAAATGTTGTGACACTGTGCCCGGTAGACATTTCTCATGATAATTAATGCTGCTGAAAGAGAGGGAAATACTGAATACATTTTACCGTTGGGCCACGACTTTGCCATCTAAGCGTTTCTGCACAACGAATTTTGTTCGGTGATTTTTGTAGTAGAAACGATGCGACAGGTGAATTACTGAATTATCGATTAAATTAAAAAAAGTGCGTTGACTTTTGAATTCAGTTGTTCATACAAAATCTTATTCTGAACGCGCGTTTTGAAGTTTGAAAAAAAGTACCTGATTTGACTAGTTGTCAAATACCCAATTGCGACCTGGGCCTTCAGATCCGCAGCTGAATAAGCTACGAGTCAAGACTGGAACAACGAGGCAGTTAACCGCTTATTCGACAAGTTCGTGGCCTCGCGATTAGTGAGACAGGTCATCGAGGTGGGCATAATTTATTAGGTGAGCGCGTATTTCGGTGGCCGTGTCAATTGTCACCTGTGTTTCCCGCTTTATTCGTTAGGCTGCCCACAAACGGCGCGACCTCATATGCCGTGACATTCGTAATACACGCCAGGGGATTTTGTGTTTAATTTAATTCGATGACAACTTGGCTATTTGCAACTTATTGTAGAAACGGCTATGGGTTTAATATAGCTGCCATACTGTTTGGCCCGCTACCTTCTTTGACTGCACCATCGCTTGCCACCAGGTGAAGGCCGTATTCAAGGGCCAACTAGTTGTAGAATCAAATATTAATTTATATTGCCTACGATCATATAGAATATACTTGAAAGGGGTATGGCAGTTTTAATCAAACCAGTCCCATTTAGCTTGGTGTCCTTTACTATCAGACCATGATAGTGTGGTAACTTGTGCACTATAAAATCTCCCGCGCAGATGTTGAGTTTCCTGTGGAGGCATGCTACCGTGGCTGAAAATTATCGGTCGGGAGTAAAAAAAACAACTCTCACGCTTTTTGTATGACTCTAAGGCTCGGCCGAAAAGGGCCACCGACCAAAGCCACCTGTGGCTAGCGAAAAGCAGTTAACATTATCTATATTAATATTATAAATGCGAAAGTTTGGATGGATGTATCGATGGATGTTTGTTACTCAATCACGCCAAAACGGCTGAACGGATTTGGATGAAATGTAGCACAGGGATAGATTGTCTGGAATAACACATAGGCTACTTTTTATCCCGGAAAATTAAACGAGAAAAAGTCGCGGGCATCATCTAGTTTTTCATACTTTTTGAATAGACTCGCCGCATAAGTGTGGTCTGTGGCGGCCACGCGTTACAGTAGCGCAACAGACTACCGATGGCTGTGGTCGGTGGCCCGTTTGCGCCGAGCCTAACGCTCAAAACTATGAACAAGTCAATCGACCGTATGCGGCCGGCCTAAATAGTTTGGCGATTAGCCAGTCCACTACAGTGCAAGCTTACGTTGATTCACGCATAGCATATTATTATTCTGATATCCAAGCAGGGATGCCAAAAATTTGCAAAATTAAATATTCTTATGAAAGCCATATTAGTTAACATAGGGATGCCAAAAAATGGACAAAGTTAAAAATTAAATACTGTTATGAAAGGCATAGTAAGTAGTTAGTTAATATTTACAGTTAAATAAAGATTTTTTTTTCTTTTTATGAAAGCCGGTGAGATAGGTCAAGCTAAGCTTCGTTATTTAATTTTGGCTTTAGTGTTACAAAGTGCTCTTTTGTATTTTTTTTTTATAATATACTAGCCTCGTCCTCGTTCACGAATAAGTTTTTTAATTCATACGGGAAATCCTTAATTTTCCGGGATAAAAAGTAGCTTGTGTCACCCTCGAGGTTCTGAACTATCTCCATGCAAAAATCACGTCGATCCGTTGCTCCGTTGCGGTGCGATTGAAGGACAAACAAACGCACTTTCGCATTTATAATATTAAGTATGATAAGTATGATTATCTTGTAGGATTTAGCTGAAAGCGAGATACTTCAAATGAGGAATTTTTTACCATCTCTTGTACTATCATATACTTTATACGTAACGCCGTATATTATTTATGATTAAGATAATTTAAAAAAAATTGGGAAACGGGATTAAAAGTAGCTTATATTTGTCCAGAATGCAAGCTGTATGTATGTACATCCAATATAATCGTGAAAATATAGCTGACAGACAAATAGACTGGCAGAAATGTTGTTGCATATATAGTTTTAGTTTGGAAATATTTTTAGTCCTACGGCCGTATTTAGTACCTATATTTAATTGATCAGTAGGTAATGGTAAATTGGTAACCCTATTTCGGAGCTATGTCGAGTACCCACGTGAATATAATCATGTGCCTTTCGATTGGACGCATGTTAACCATCGGTGTACCAATATCAGAGTATAATTATATATATACTTAACTAGACTAGATGATGCCCGTAACTTCGTCCGCGTGGATTAAGATTTTTGATTCACGTGGGAACTCTAAAGTTTTTCGGAATAAAAAGTGGCCTATTTCCTACAATTCAAATTTCATCAAAATCGGTTGAAAAGATGGGCCGTGAAAGCGTAGCAGACAGGCAGACAGAAACACTTTCGCATTTATAATATTAGTATGGATAATAATATACTATTCACTGTGTGACGTCATTGGAAGATATTTGCATGCTATTGGAATGTACCCAGGCCGTGATCGATACCAGATATGATCACGAGGTACCTGAGTGGAATATATGGAACAAGGACTATTACGCTTTAAACGTCCAATAATTTGGTCCAGTCTGAAGATTAATAGGGATGCACTTAGAATTCATTCTAATATTATATTATTCATATTCATATTCATATTCATTTATTTGCATATTTATATATATTTGCCCTGCTAGGGCGAAGCAAGTACAGTACATGCATTAATAAAATTACAGGAATTAAAATATGTTACATTAGGTTACCTCATCTTAATTATTACATTTATATTGAAATAATAATGAAAACATCGAAATCAGATTTCATTAAAAAAAATATGTTAAGTACCTACAATAAAATATTATATTATGTCAAAATCAAAATTAATTATAAAATATTAAATAGATTAAATTATTAAATAAAATTATGTCAAATACAATAAATTATTACATTATGTCAAACCAGGTTTTCCGCGCAGATTGTTTAATTGGCTAAAAATTACTACTATTATTATGTAACTAGTTGATGCCCGCGACTTAATACGCGTGGTTTAAGTTTTTATATTCCCGCGGGAACTCCTCAATTTCCAGGATAAAAAGTAGCCTATGCCACTCTTCAGGTCCTCATCTATGACCATGCCAAAAATCACGTCGATCCGTTGCGGCGTGATTGAAGGACTAACAAACAAACACTTTCGCGTTTATAATATTAGTATGGTGGCCAAATTTTGGTCTGTCTGTCTGCTGTGTTTTCACGGCCCATCAGCCCCCCGATTGTGTAAGAATTGTCGATCAAATCGTCAAAGTTCGGCGTCAAAGTAAAATAAACCATAACATCATTGACTTACAGCTCCATTTCGTGTATCTGTCACCGTAAGATTGTAAAAATCTACCGGAAAATAATGCGTTAAATTGTAATCTTTCGACAGTTTAGAATTTCACGAGTTAGATAATAATCTAACGGTTTTTACAATCCAAGGTGACATATCCATTCTCTTACGTTTAGGTATGTATGATATCTACGTATGAGAATGGATACACGATATTGAGCTCTAATTCAATGCGATCATGGCTTATTTTATGGCATGGCTAAACATAGCATGTAAAGAGATCAACGCTACACTAGTTACTAAAAATACTGACTGGGATAGCTTTAAGATTGACCTGAATAATAGGATAAACTTACAAGTTCCTTTGAAAACACCTGAGCAACTTAACTTTGAACTAGAACAATTTATAATAGATATACAGCAATCGGCTTGGCAGAACACGCCAACTTCTAAGAAGTGGCGAAATGGGGCAACGTACCGCAGTAAAATCATCAAGCTCATTAAAGAAAAAAGAAAACAGAGGAAAAAATGGCATCATTCACGATCCCCACAAGATAAAAGACTTCTAAACAATTTAACCAAACAAATTAAGAGAGCAATACAAAAATTTAATGAAGCCACCTTAAAAAAACACCTCCAAAGCTTGACCGCTGATCGTGATTCTAACTATGCCCTCTGGAAAGTAACAAAAAACATGAAAAGACCTATAACACAAATTCCTCCAATCAGGGATGTTAATGGCAAATGGGCAATCAACAATACAGAAAAAGCTAAATTATTTGCAAATCATCTTCAAAGTATATTCCAACCAAACGATGGTCACACTCATCAAAATGACCTCCAGCAAACTCAACCAATAGAGGGAGACATCGATATAAAACTTGTCACACCAAAAGAAGTATTACGGGAAATAAAATATAGTCTCAGTCAAAAGAAATCACCGGGCTACGATCTTATCACCGGGGAAGTCTTAAATAATCTACCACGCAAAGCTCTAGTCAAGCTTACTAATTTAATCAATGCAGCATTTCGACTTAAGTATGTACCTGATTTATGGAAATTGCTGAAGTTATTATGATATCCAAGCCAGGGAAACCTCCCCAAGAAACAACGTCATACAGGCCAATCTCACTGCTACCCATAATGTCCAAACTATTTGAAAAACTATTGCTTAAGAGAATTAAACCCATAATAGATGACAAAAATCTCGTACCAAGTCACCAATTTGGATTCAGAGAAAAGCATTCTACAATTGATCAGGTTCATAGAATAGTTAACATAATTGAGCAAACATTAGAAGAAAAAAAGGTTTGCACTACTGTATTTTTAGATGTAGCGCAAGCCTTCGACAAAGTTTGGCATGAAGGACTTATATATAAGCTGAATATGATGTTGCCCAAAGCATTTGCAGAAATTTTGAAATCATATATTACTAACAGAATGTTCAGAATTCGTCAAGAAGATGCATATTCAGAACTGAAGGAAATAAAAGCTGGGGTTCCACAAGGAAGTGTACTTGGTCCGGTCCTGTACCTTTTGTATACCAGTGATATCCCGGTGTCAGAAAACAATGTGATTGCTACTTTCGCTGATGATACTGCCATAATAGGAATTGGAAAAAGTCACGATGAAGCAGTCACAAAAGTCCAAGCTTCCATTAATAAAGTCTACGACTGGACGAACAGGTGGCGAATTAAGTTGAACGAATCAAAATCGGTACATATAGATTTCACAAATAAAGCACCGAAATACAACCCGATTTATATCAATGGGCAACAGATAACGTATGTTAATACAGCTAAATACCTCGGTATGACACTGGATACTAAACTGAGGTGGAAAACGCATGTTAAAAAGAAACGAGAACAGTTAGAAATACGTTATAAAAATATGTATTGGTTGGCAGAAAATCTTGTTTGTCGATACACAATAAAATTCTATTATATAAACAAGTCCTAATGCCTATTTGGACTTATGGCATACAGCTGTGGGGCTGCACTAAAAAAACCAATATACAAATAATACAAAGGTTCCAAAACAAAGTACTTCGTAACATCGTGAATGCACCGTGGTACATTAGAAATGACGTAATTCATCGGGACCTGAAAATTGAATACGTCGACAAAGTCATCACCAAAGTCGCAGAAGTCCATGATCATCGGCTTCACCATCACGTTAACGTTGAGGCAATCCAGTTGCTCGACGTTACGCAATTAGTGAGAAGACTAAAAAGGACAAAACCCTTTGAGTTAGTGCATAGTGACTAGTGATAGTGTAGTGATAGTGCTGCATAAAAGAACACATGAACAAAGTGTCTATTAGCAACAATAAAGACTAAGATACGTCATTGGACAAGTTCTTAGCACATAAGATAATTATAAGCTTAGGTTAAAGAAAAATTACTCATTAGTCAAATAGTCTGGCTAGATTGTAATTATATTGAGCACCCCTGCTAATTGGTACTCAATAACGAAAAAAAAAAAAAAAAAAATGGCTTATTTTACTTTGACGCCGAACTTTGGCGATTGGATCGTCAATTCTTACATAATCGCATCTCTGTTCAATTGATTGATTTTGAAAAACATTTGGTACAGACACAGAGGTAGGTGATAAGTGACAACCCGGGGTAGGATAGACTACGACGCAAATGACAAAGTTATATATGTAGGGTATAAAGTTATATATAGTTATAGAGACAAGAAAACGTAAATAAAATGAATATTTCAAAAATTGACACTAAGAACATTGAACAGTTTACAATCTTTCGACAGTTTAGAATTTCGCGAGTTAGATTATAATCTAACGGATTTTACAATCTTACGGTGACATATCCACGACAGCGTAGTGTTAGCGCCGCTCGATGACTACAGATGGCGCTGTACACAGGTACAGCGTCACCTATGTACACAGGAGCCTCCCTGGTGGGAGGCTTCGGCCAGGCCAGACCAGGGAAAATTCAGAAATTATAAATTTCCAAACCCTGCCGGGGATCGAAGCCGGGACCACCGCACGTTAAGGCAACAGCGCTCAACACTGCGCCACGGAGGTCGTCAAAACATAGTTTGTTATAGTTTGTTAGTAGTGCACGGGTTTTGAAGCTAGGGTAGGCATTGGTTAGTTACACTACATATTTACTGACTGTCGTGATAAAAATGCGCTTTAACTTATTTCCTCTTGGGTTAAATGTTAATTTGCTGGCCTCTGTTATATTAGACATAACATCTTATGTATACACACATTATGCAAATAAAGATTATTCTATTCTATTCTAAGCACTAAGCAGTTCTTTTATGCCTCTATGAACTGCACGCCACTGATTATTCAAACAGGAGCTGACCCTTCACGTGGCCTACGTTGTCGCGTGGACAAGTTAGTCATTTTCTATGGCGTCGTGTTGCGTCGCGTCGCTTCTGTCTTTCACCGAGGACAGCGGGTAAGCTAGCATTGGCGCTACACTGCATAGTTTATTGACTGGCACATTACAGCATTTCTTCCAAAGGCAATTTCACTGTACATCGCATCCGCCGCGTCGATAAACAAGCCTACACAGCACACCAGAGGCCGCTAACTGTCTACTCTGGTTTACGCTTATTGAATTGTTCTTAATATTTACAGCATCATTGTATTGCCTGCAACAGAGTACAGACAATATTTTTTCATATTTGGTAAGCAACATACTAGAAAATGTCCGCGAATAGCTCGGAACCGCTGGGAGCAAGCGGCATTAGACCATGTCCTGTAGGGTTAGCATGCGCACAACGAGTAAAATTATGTCTACCCGTTATCTTTAGTTGTCTACCGAAGCACATAGTTACGTATATGACTTGTCTCGTTACGTCAAAAGTAGAGATAAAAGTAATTTTTCTGATCTGTGGTATTTTCACAAAATTCAGAAATTATAAATTCCCAAATTGACTCTGCCGGGGATCGAACCCGGATTACAGCAATTCTGCCCCAAGCAATTCCACCATACATCCCTGCGCTAATAAACAAGCCTACACAGCACACCAGAAGCCGCTAACTGTCTACCCTGATTTACGCTTATTGAATTGTTCGTAATATTTACAGCAACATTGTATTGCCTGCAACAGAGTACAGACAATATTTTTTTATATTTGGCTACATACTAGTAAATGTCCGCGAATAGCTCGGAACCGCTGGAAGCAAGCGGTTCCTAGAGATTCGTGTAGAACCTTCGTCCAGCAGTGGACGTCTATTAGTCAAATTAAAACTTAATTCACAATATTGCAATAGAGAATGCCAGATTCCGCCCCACCAATTTTCATAATTTACACAAAATGTAAACTTTTTAAAATTATCTTAGGAATTTCCACGTATGATTTAATAATTATTGATCAAAAAGTTGCGGAATTAAAAATGTAAAAAAAGTAATTCAACTCCCTTGTCCACTTCCTATTTCTCCTGCGGCAACTTACATTATATTCTACGCATACACAACTAAATAAAACTACAGTTATTAAGTTCTTAAAGTAGAACAAAATTCCTATTACATAAATCATAGTACAGATCTTTGTTTAAATTCGTTATTTTGTGTTGTTAATTATTGAAAATGACTCTTAATAATTATTTCAATGTTGAATGAATAAAATAGTTGTATTAAAACCTTACCTTCACATTCACGCATTTTGTGCAATGAAACGTCATTGACAAACGTGTTTGAAGACTTCAATGTCATTGTGACTTGTGATCATTGTTTATATCGTGGTTTCAGTGACTTCGACTGTTTACCGTGCTTGTTTTGAATGTTACACCAAAAACGTTTGCTAGACCTATAATATTGATTCTATCTCGCCGACTTTGCGCTATTTTTCATGGACGACCATTGCTTGCGATTAACGACGTTGAGGTGCATAAATTGTCACCCGAGTGTAAACAGGATCCTAAGACATGTTGTTGCCATGTTGGGCTTACCCTTACCATCAAAATGATATTGATGCACCGCAGCAGTATTTCTTGATAATGTAACGACTGATTACATATTTAATATAACGATTAATACATCAATGATTACCAACAGTTGTTTTATTTCCAAGTAGTCTACCATTTTATCGTTAGAGAAGATAGCACAAGCTTGTTATTAACTTATTACTTCAGGTAGACCTCAAGCTACGCAGGCATTTGAGTATCCTACTTTATTTATCATTTAAAACCATAATATCTCTTGGCAAGAGCATTGTAATGATACACAACATTTTTTTTCACTCATTTCACAATTTAAAATGCATATAACCTAAAATAATTTTGCAGCTTAAACTTAGTTTTAATAAAAAACTGCAAGTGTTAGAGGCTTAAAAATATATGTATGGTTATCAGTAATCAAAAATCTATTAAATTCTACATACGGTATGATTGTAAACGAAATTTAATAAGTGGAGCAAAGCTCTATACATAGACTGGCGTTTTCCTTTCTTAGGGATCTCAAATTTTTTCAAAATAAATAAAGTAAGCCTATGTTACTGGCTGATAAAGTAGCTTTCTATAGGTGAAAGAATATTTAAAATCGGTTGAGTAGTTTTTGAGTTTATCCACTACAAAACAATCAAACAAATTTTGTATCCTATCTAAACTAATATTATATTAGTTTAGATAGGCAATTGTGGTTAAATTCACTAGCTGTTGAATACTTCAAATATTTCGGTCAAATACTTCTTATTCTGCCTTTGCGACACAACGACAAACGTGTTCTCACATTGGTCAAATAAAGGTTTGTTGTTATGACTGGAAAAAGGAAAATACACATACATAAGCACCCATAATAAAAGCATGCAATATGTAAAAAAAAAACGATGCAGTAAAAGGATCTGATATATTTTTAAATCAATGTTTCCCTTGAGTGCCGACGGACATAAAACGGTCGCAAGTGTACGCTGCATGCTTATTTATTGTCACTGTTCGGTGGGAAATGTGGAATTGTGTGTGCTAGTACCATAAATATGTGACAGTGGTTCTCTACCACGGTTTAACTATTATACAGTGGCGTCAAAGAATGCGTAGCCGTCCATTCTGAACAAGTTTTAACGGCCCATGTCATTGAATTAGATGGTTGTCGAATTGACCTGACGAACTGTTTAAACTAGCATGTATCGAAATCTTTCAGTATATTTTGTCCAACCATTTATTTTACTTTTGGTAGCTCGATTCAATGATGAGAATGCGTCACTGATTCGGTTTTTGATTTTCATAATGAAGAAGTTTTAATCGATTTGACAGATTTATCTTTGCTCAACAGTTTTTTTTAATGAGTAAGTATTAATATATGTATTAATATTAATTATTTATATGCAACAGTACAGTTAATGTACATGAAGCCGGCAGGTCATAGAAACCATCCATTGCCAAAGATGTATGGTGCTTAAAGGACTATCAAGATAGCTAGTGTTGAAGCTCCGTGACTATTTTGAAAAGGAAAGTCGTACTTGTAATTACTAGGTGAGTATACGAGCTACAAAAAAGGGCACGTCGCTTCACAATTGTAAAAAAAACGATAAGCGTCTGTGGAGTATGAAATTTTTTTGTCGATGGGTTGCCTGTCAATAATTATGACACTTCATAGACGTGCTTATGTCAAAAGTAAAATAAATAGTTTGACAATATAGTGTCAAAACGTACATGGGTACACTTGAAGCGAAAGAAACGTTTACCAACTGTTTAATTGCTAAACTATGGCACTAGGAAAGGGCATATTCTCAATATGAAATTTTCTGCAAGGGTTGCGAATAAAAAAACAAAGCTTTCACTATAGAATGTTGCCTAACGTCCATGGGTACACTTGAAGCCAACGAAATGTTTACCAACTGTCTAATTGCTAAACTATGGCATTATGAAGGGGCATTTTCTCAATATGAAATTTTCTGCAAGGGTTGCGAATAAAAAACTAAAAGCTTTCCACTAGAGTACTGTAAACGTCCATCAGTACACTTGGGGCTAATGATTTAGCGTCCATTGAATATTGAATAATATTACGACGGTTATTATGCACTGCGGTGGACTTGGGTAGGAATTATTGGCCATATTCTGGAAAACGTCGAGGGACATCGGTGTTTATGTTTATTAAATATATCGTCGTTGTTTGTGTAGAGAACGTGCCTTGCTGTTGAATACGTGGGTCTTTTTATTTACTACTGGAGAAACACAGCAGACAGACATATCGCCAAGCGAATAAGAAGAAGCGAAAAGAACCAGAAATAGACTCGGTGGTTGATCTTTTTAAAAAAATCATTTACAGTTATTAAATTAATGTGTAGAACTACATAAGTAACCGCAGTTAGCATTGCTGGAGCGAATCAAATCCATGCTCTTTTGTCTTTTATTTGAGTAATATACCTAAACTATAATGAGTATTACTCAAGATAGTTTAAACGTTCAATTTTTAAAACCTCGTATGAAGCTTTCACAATCAAACGAACGGCAAGTAAAGTCTATTATTTTAACAAAACAGTAATAAATTTTCATTCTCCCGTAAAAGATGGAAAGAATATAAGAAAAGTGCTTGTGTAATCAGGGATACTGAGCTCTTTGACTAATGAAATTGCTAGAAAATCAAAAGTTTTATCTTGGGATTTCAATCCCTTATTCATTTAATAGGTAGGTACTAGCTTGTGTTCGCGGCTTCGCTCACGTAGTGTTCGATTTTCATACATTTTTCAAAGCACTATTGTGTACACCGTCAGGAGCTGAATTTTCAAACCCCTATTTTACCCTCCCAGGGGTTGAATTTTCGAAAATCCTTTCTTAGGGTATCCCTACGTCACAATAGCTATCTGACTTGACTTGAGTCTACAAGACTTCTAATTTTTTATTTAATTTTTTTGATCTTGTGTTTTCATATGTACATAAGTATATTTTCTTAGTGTGTAATAAAGAGGAATATATTATCATAAAAGATAAACTTCTATCGGGGACCCGAAAAAAGCTTGTTTCTCTGCTCAAAAAGTATCCGTCGTGAAATCGTAAAACAATGACAGACACACAGTTGATGTTATACTTAATATAATTATAACTACACTAGCGGCACGCTATGATGGCCGGTTTGACACATTACAATAGTGATGTGGAATGTCAATTTATTCTCGAACAAAAAACAATTAAGTTTTGTTTTTGTACCTGATTAAATAGGTTTAATAAAACAAAAATGTATATGTTTATTTAATTTATTTGAACGAACTGAATATTTGAACGAAAATGAATATACATACTTTATATGCACACAAGAAACATATGAATACAAAAGATACCAAAAAAGGTGCCACAAAAGGCCATAATTAATCAGATTCGTCCATACTACTATTTTCACTGTCGTCACTGCTATCATCACATACATTAATAATTATATGTTCGTTTTCTATAATATTATCTATTTTCACATCTCTTTCATAATCTTCCCTTATTAATTTAACAGTTCTATTCACAACCTTTTCCCAGTCTCCTTTAGTCACATGTTCACAAGCTTCTTCTAATAATTTTAGCATTTTTTTTGTGGTAAATGGGGGTTCTGTATTGTGTCTTGCAGCATATCCCTTAATTTGAGCCCACACCAACTCAATCGCATTATACTCACAATGGTAAGGCGGTAACCGTATAACTGTGCCCATGTTCTAATGCTATTTCGTCAATGACGTATCGGATCTTGGTTGGTTTGTTTTCTTTTAAAAGACGTACTAATTCCGCTTTTAACATATTCATGTTTGCATCTACGCCATTTTTACGAAGCCATGCGACGATATCAGCTTTCTTTTGGGATTGGGCAGGTGGCTTGTCAATTTGCATCGAGTGGTATGGGGCGTTGTCCATAATTATAATAGATGGTTCAGGGAGGCTACACAACATTGAGGTAAACCATTCAGTAAACTTTTCTCCATTCATGTCTTCATGATAGTCTCCAGTGGTTTTTGACGCAAAAGCCATGAGAGAACCTTCGACAAACCCGTTGATGGTTCCGGCGTGACAAATTATAAGTCGCGATCCTTTTCCTACAGGAACTTTGGAAGTAGATGCTGCTGTGTCATCGTTCCAAACGATCGAAATAGTTACGAAGGCGTATTACGAACTCACGTGTCTGACTATTTAGAACAGTTCTCTGCGTACGTTCGGTCATATCGACGAAATCCACAACAAAGGGCTTGAACAGAGTCCAAATTAACGAGCAAGGGTCAACAGTAATGCAGTATCAATATTTGAAATCCAAAGCCAGGTCAAAACTATATCACAATCGCATTGCACTGACAGCTTATACTTTTCGAAGCAACGTCAATTCGAAACTGCTTTGTTTTGCATTGAGCATTGACGCGAGTTTGCCGGAGGTAGTAGTTGTGCTAGCCAGCGATCCTATGTGACGATCGTATTAAATTCCATTTTTAAAAATTTATTGATATTTTTTTGCGATTTCAGAGGTTTGTCCACATAGTGAAAATTGTTCATATTCACAAGTACATTCACCCCTTAAATGGTGCAAACTGATTTTTCTACACTTGTATACATTTAAGAAATCAATTTAATAAATAAATTTTGAGTCCTAAACCTAAAACTACATTCGATAAAATTTATGAATCTCTGCACATCACTATCGTCAATAAAGTAATACAATTATTTCCTTCAAAGTCGTTATCAATTAATACGGAACTTCATGAGAAACTACATTCGATAAAATTTATGAATCTCTGCACATCACTATCGTCAATAAAGTAATACAATTATTTCCTTCAAAGTCGTTATCAATTAATACGGAACTTCATGAGCGGACAAACGTCAAACCGGCCATCATAGCGTGCCGCTAGTTTAACCACATTTTCCTGATCTTTTTATGGTTTTTCATTAGCCATTTTTGATAGCCAAGCTATGGAAATAATAAAACAATTATTGGCGTTCACCAAGAAATAAGCAACCGATCAATTATCCCATAAAAAAATCTATTTCAAAAACGCGTATTTCCAAACTACGCGAAAAATTTGTAAAAGCTCAAAAGCTCCTCATGAAAATGCACAGCTAATTGCAATCAATACACCCGGTATCGTGAGAATGGAAATCTTATTACTGCTTCGGGCGGAATTAATTAAGGCTAGCCTAGCTACAGGAATGAATTCCGCCATTTTTGTTTCGCGGAAAAGTTGTCCGGCGCAATTTCTTCATGGTATACGGTTTAAGGGAAATGAGGAAGCGTGTGTTAGCTATGTTTAAGTGTGGCGGTACCTTTTTATTTAAATGATGTATTTTTGTGATTAGTAAGTAAATAGTAATACGGCACGTCTAAGTGTCTAAAGTGTATCTGTATGTCTGCTACGCTTTCACGGCCCAACAGTTCAATCGATTTTGATGAAATTTGTGCACAGGCTGCGTGCCGCCGAATGAATTTTTATCCCGTGAAATCATACCCTTGGCAATTTTTTAAAACCTAATTCGTTGGTCTAGTCGTTTGGTCGAGGTCCCGGGTTCGAGTCACGGGTCGGGCCATTATTAACTGTTGGGTTTTTCTGACTAGAAATTCTCAGTACTAGCCCGGAGTTAGGAAGTGTCTCACCCCCGTGCCTCGTAGAGCACGTTAAGCTTTCGGTCCCGGTTATTATCCAATCCGCCAATCGGCATTAGAGATGTGTGGTGGGTCTAAGCTCTAATTCCCTCTCTCTTATGAGAGTGGAGGTCTGTGCCCAGCTGTGGGACGTTATTGGGTTGTATTGGTAGTGGTAATTACATTAACAATAAGAGATTCGATTACGGTAAAAACATTAAAGGGAATTTTACAATTTTTTCCAAAATTTTACATTTTGTTCCCGCTTGTAACCCGTAGGTTGGACGGCGTTACGAGCGTCTGAAAAGTTTCCACTCTCATTGTTTCTACGAGTTCCGTCGGCTTATTGATATTCCCGGCTGTACCGGATATGAATATACATTGAATATTCAATATTGCCGCTATGTTCTTTGTTCAGGCTATTTTCTTTTTCTCTTGGCAGTAGTTTAAATCCGTATGATTTATGTTTAAAGCTAACTGTAGTTTCTGATTGTTTCTTTCTTACTAGTTGATGACCGCGACTTCGTCCGCGTGGATTGAGGTTTTTTGGTTCCCACGTTATGCGTTAGCCTATGTGATATTCCATACTATTAAAATTAACGAAGGTTTCTTAAAACTTAAGCTACGAGGGTTCCAAACGCTTTCTGTTCAAACGGGTTCTGAGAAGAGCCCACAAGCAAATTTAGCCCTTTTTTTATTTATTGGCACCATCTCACAAAACATTTAAAATAATTAGGTATGTTTAGAATAATTATTAATTTTATTACATTAATTTGCCGCTGGAACTAATTAATTAATTAATGGAATTAATTTCCATGCTTTTTTTTAGGTAAGTTAGCCCTTGACTGCGATCTCACCTGATCGTAAGTGACGAGGCAGTCTAAGATGGTAGCGGGCTAACCGTTTAGGGGTATGGCAGTTATAGTTAGTTATGTAAGGTGGTAACTAGCTACGGCCGAAGCCTCTCACCAAGCCAGACCAGGGTAAATTCAGAAATTATAAATTCCCAAATTGACCCTGCCGGCCATCGTACCCGGGACCTGCGCGCGCTCAACACTAAGGGAGGTCATTATTTTTATTGGTACCAATAAAACGCCAATCAAACGAAGGCCAAGGGTTCAGTCCCGCTTTCCTATGAGACGAAGAAGCGTGTTCCCTCGTACTTTGAACAACAAATTCCTAGGATTCATACATTCCTAAATTTCCAAACGCTTTGAGCAACTTTAGGAACATTCCATTGACATGAAATACAATCGATTTGGAACTTCAAACGCTTTCAGACAATTATTTTCGTAAATCGAAGCAAGCAAATGTACATACAACGGGGGCGTCCATGAATGAAACACGCCGCTTGCGTAAACAAGTACAGATTTGATGCAGACCGTAACGGTCGGCACGCATTGAAGGAACGACGCGCGACGTAACGATTTATGAGAGACAGCAAACCCACGTGCAATATCTGGTGTGTGATTGTGTAAGGAAATCGTAACGTATTCGTTTGTCAAACGTTACAATAGGGATGATGTCTAATGCAAATATAAATTATTTCTAAACTGATTATTAAACAGAGGGTCTTCCAAAAGACCTTAAATTCACATCCTCGGCTTTAAGTTTAATAACCATTTTAAAATGTAGATTATAGAAAAAAGGTGCGTTGAAATTTGATAACGTCACAACTGTGAATTCCATACAAGTTCCATACTAGAAGTGCGTGTTTAAGTTCCATGTTGCTGATTTGATTGAGTTGTCATTATCCCTATTCGGCCTGTTTTAGTTCATAGCTGCCTGCACGTCAAAAAGCACGTGTCCTTAAACAGTTCGAAAAATACGTTTTATGCTGTCAAATGTTAACGATTTGCTTAGACAATTGGGCCTCTGAAGTTTATATACCTAGTGGTTCGAGCGTATATAAGTATTATATTTAGTTAGCTAATTAAATCCCCAAGAATGGTATAAAAGTACAGATTAATTTAAGTTAAATAGCTTAATAAGCACGCGGCTTGCGTAAACAACGTTTATTCTTCTAATTCTCCTAGCAAATTAATGTTTCTAATGCTTCGTCGCGTCGCATCGTCAATATGAGTGGACCTTAATGTCTACGTTTATACGACTTGTATCGCGCGAATAGACCGCAAACAGGCGTCTTTGTGACGTGTCTGTTTGTCTGTACGATAATAACTCTTCAACTCACTACATGAAAATGATTGATGTGGTGTTCTATGTTTTTTCACCCGTGATTTAAATAGATCGTCAGGTTTTTACAGTGTGCTGTAACTCCGGTAATATTATGTAACACCAGTGCTATGAAAACTTGAATAATATTGTGCAATATACACGTGATAGCAAGAGTATCATAAATTGAATTAATTAATTAGTATTATATTCAGTTTTTAAATGTAACGTCACAGTCTTTGCTCACACGCTTTCAAATCGGAGTTATTCTCTTAGCCTGGGGGCACATCATTTATCTTTTGGTCGGCCAACAAAGGACTTAAGTCTAGCTTAATCATTTACTTAGCTTAGTTACGTCCTTATTCCTATGTTCTTATTCTAATCTAGTCTAATCGAGCGCCGGAAGTACGCAGTGGCTATCACACGCTTTAGGTTGTCTTTTTTAATCTTCTACTAGTTAGCCAATAATTGGCATCTCACCTGGTCGTAACTGAAAATGCAGTCTTAGATGGTAGTGGGCTCGGCTGTTAGGGATATAGATATATGAAACCCATCCCCCTTATAGGTTTCTATACGGTGCTGTATCGGAATAATATGTCGCCTATTCAAGGTATAAGCTATCTCCATTCCAAGCAGCATAATCGGATAAGTCGTTGTGGCGTGACGAAGTAACATACATACAAAGTTACAAAGTTCCAAACTTTCATATAATGTATACTAATATTATAAATTGCGAAAGTGTATCTGTCTGTCTGTGTGTCTGTCTGCTACGCTTTAACCCACCTTTTCAACTGATTTTGATGAGATTTGGTATAGGCGTAGGCTACAATCTGGGGCGGGACAAAGGCTACTTTTTATGCTGGAAAATTAAGGAGTTCCCCGGGAATCGAATAAACTAAATCCACGCGGACGAAGTCGTGGGTATCTTCTAGTTAAGTATTATATTAGTAAGACTAGCTGGCCCGGCAGAAGTTGTCCTGCCCTGAACCTAGAACCCGATTGCAGCGCCGCCTACCGGGTCCAATTATGAATATAAACCAGCCCTGGATCCACTCAAACACACACAAAAAATTCCATCTAAAGCGGTCCAGCCGTTCTCGCGTTATAGCGGTACAAACGAACAGCGATTGATTTTTATGTATATATACTTAGAAGATTAATTAGGTCTCTTATAAAGAGTTCTTACAGACCTTCGTTTCATTTCTTTTTCTTTTCAAATCCTTGACAGAGCTTCTATGATTTCACTATTATTAAACATTTTCTTATTTCTTTCCCAGGTAAGTCAGCCGCAGACCTGGGCTATTTTCCTTTGCCTTAACTACGTTCGTGGCGTCACAGTAAGTCTTCATTGCAGAAAAAAATTACAATCTCAAGTTTGTTCTTTTGTTCTACAAAATATGATGTAGTTTAATTTTAATCTAACTGAGCTACAACGTGCCTTATGAATCATGGTGTGACTTAGGTGCAACGCACACCTGCAAAGTGAAACCGAGGCTAGCGTCCTTTTTCGCAGAGATGTATTTTTTGATAACAGCGAATAAAGCCTTTTTTCCTTGGGATATTGTTAATTCAGATTAACTGAACTATGAATTACGTCCAAATCGTTAATCACGTTTAGCACAACGTGTCCACGACATGAATTACAATTTCGCGAGTTAGATTATAATCTAACGGTTTTTACAATCTTACGGTGACCTACAACCTATACTCACTAAAATTACAATCTAGCCTAAAAATTAAACTAATGAGTAATTTAACTTTTATTAAACTTATAAATTTTATCTTATATACTAAGAAGTAGTCCACTGACGCATCTTAGTCTTTCTTTATTCTAATTGAAGACACTATGTTCTTGTGTTCTTGGAGGCAGCACTTACACTACACTTTCATTAATCACAATTGAGAACTAGCTCATAGGATTTTGTCTCTAGTATCAGATCAAAACTTCTTTTGAATGGCGTAAGCCTGATTTTAACTTCTCTTTCTTGTTGTCAAAATTAACGCTGCTCCTGGACTCCACTCCATTAGGTGCGCGTTGAACTTAATAGTAAAATGTTCTAGACATAAATCGACCACCCACCAACCAATCGTTAACCATCTTGCCGATCGTAAACGTACCGTTTTGAGCACTTAGTATTTAATAAACATGTTCAAACTGAACGATATCCTCTCAACGTTTCAAGATTTAAGAGTTATACCCCATTCGGGGCAGCGTTTTGATGAGCGGTTGTAAAATGAAATGGGATGATAAAGAGGGGTTAGGTTTAAACTAGGGTGATAAATGCAGGTTTAAAGTTTAAGATAACTCGTAGATTCTTTCTGTTTCGACCACATACTAATCATCATCATCTAAGCGGTGATGGCCTAGGCCCTAGTGGTTAAGACACCGGAGTTCCAATACGCGGTCACGGGTTCGATCGTCGCACTTCCAACTTTCAAAGTTTCAAGAAATTTAATATCACTTGCTTCAAAGGGCGAAGGAAAACAGTTGTGAGGAAACCTGCACGCCCGGGAGTTCTTCATAATGTTCGCGAAGGTGTGTGAAATCTGCTAGTCCGCACATGGCCAGCTTGGTGTATTATGGCCAAATCCTTCTCATTCCGAGAGGTGACTCGTGCTCAGTAATGAGCTGGCAATGGGTTGAAGAGAGAGAGAGACTAGTCATCACCATGCCGATGATGAAACCTTTGAGGAGGTTATCGATATTTGTTTAATGAGTTAATCCTGTATAACAACAGCTCCTTGCTACCCAGGGGGCATACGACACGAGCTTAAAGCCGTATTGTTTTAATGTTGTCCACGTTCATGTTTTTGAATTATAATCCTTATTTTAGCGACGTCAACGCACGTGACATGAAGCTGTCATTTTGAAATAATATTTTTATAAGCGATGGTAGTAGCCCCATCGCTATTAAAATGCCCATCAGGATTCAGGCGGAAAGTTCAACAAAGTTGCGGTGGCAATTTTAAAACGCTCAGCAATATGTGACAACGGAATTTAATATCGCCGTCATGCTTACGTGACATTATAGAATGCCTCGCTTAGGCACCAAACCTTTTTTGATCGTATCACTTGGCGGCATATATTACCACTAGAGTGGTAATTTGCCACGGCCGTAGCCTCCTACGAGACAAGGTTTAGGGTTCTCATTTTGACAATTTTATAAAAAAATTGTATGTAAGAAAATAGTAATATATTTTTCTCAAACATGCATGGAAATATTCTCATTATTTTCGAAAAAATAACACGCGAAGTATCGAATTTTAGGACAAAGAAAATCAAATGCATTGCAGGAGCGTTTGGAACATTACGACGCTCCTGCAATGTTGTATGAAACGGCGTTCTGGGGTTATTAAATACTCTTTGATCGGATCTATTTTGTCATTCTTGGCATACCATAGTCTCTTTGCTTAGTACAAATTGGTGGCTGTATAGCCATAAATGCGTTCGCCTGTCGGCACAGATGATAAAAAAAAAATTGGCGGCAAAGCTGAAAATTCGTCTTGATTTATTATTTACATACTACCACCACCACTACAGCCTATTAACGTCCCACTGCTGGGCACAGGCCTCCACTCTCATAGGAGAGAGGGAATTAGGAGCTTAGACCCACCACGCTGCTCCAATGCGGGTTGGCGGGCTTTAACGACTATTATCATGTTAGTGATAATAACCGGGACCGACGGCTTAACGTGCTCTCCGAGGCACGGGGGTGAAACACCGCCAACTTCCAACTCCGGGCTGGCACTGAGAATTTCATAATTGAAAAACCCAATACCTAACAATTTTTATGCCCGACCGGGAATCGAACCCAGGACCTCGTGATCCGCAGTCGACTACGCTAACCGCTAGACCAACGAGGCGGTTATTTACATACTAAATAAATATAAATTTAATAATAAGTAAAATGAGTTCAAACAGTTCAGAGAGTGAAATGGAGATTGATTGTACTCCACCAGATTTAAGATCAGAAGCCAAATTGACAATGGAAAACCTGCTTCCAGCGAAGTCCAAAGAAAAATACATGAAAGTATATGAAAATTTTATGAGTTGGAAAAACGAGAAAAAAGTGAACATTTTCTCCGAGATTGCTAAAACTAAAAAAGCCATCTACATTATGGGCAATTTATGTACAGTTCATGTTAAAAACGGCATTAACTTGAAAAATTATGGGAACTTAACTACTTTTCTTAAAGACAATCGATATGTTTTATTTCCCTGCATTCTTTTGAGAAAAGCACTATATATGCCTCGGCGGAAATGACAATTGCCGGTCTCGTATTAGTGAAGTCCTCGCCTACGGCTCGGCCTTCAAACTCATACTCGACCTGCAATTGCCTATTTCCCAGCCTTTGCAATAATGTACTATTATGTTTAATGCTGTAGGTATGACCTGCAATTTGGTACCTACTTTAAGTAAAATATTTGATTTAATTTTTACCCACTGCCGAGGGTCGCTGGTACGAATCTCTTATGGACATACTTGTGCTACCTTCTCCACTATGTTTCTGTTTTTGGACGTATTTTATAACTTCGTAGTACAAAATTCACAAAAATTAATAAAAGTGGAATGACGCGGGCGTTTCACGCGCTTTATCGGTCGGATGATATTGCCCTGAGTCACATCGGCCAGCAAACAAAATTGGTAATAATTGGATTCACGCCAAACGATGTCCTCTTGCAGGGAGCTAGTTAAACTAGACGTGACTTGCTGAATCTCACTAATTTTATAAATGCGAATGTGTGTTTGGTTTTGTTTAGTTGGTTTTCCTTCAATCACGGAGCAACGGATTGACGTTATTTTTTTCATGGGTATAGTTGAGGACCTGGAGAGTGACATAGGTTACTTTTTTTATCCCCGGAACGTAACGAGTTCCTGCGGGAAACAAATCTTTAACCACGAGGACGAAGTCGTGGGCATCAGCTAGTAGGAAATAATTTTGTTATACTCACCGCATCGAGTCTTTCGTTCAATCACGCTTGGTAACAAGGTCCATTTTTATATAATAGAGCTTTATCTTGTATAAAAATTATTTCCAAAAATCCGACTTCCAAAGCCACTGTAAAGTAAAAAATAATTTTGATTTCATGCGTGAAATTAAAAAATAATTTCGCACGCGTCAAAACACTCGTATGTTTACTAACTTATTAAATCGAATGACATGAAACGAGTCAAATTGACTAATATTATACTTCCTGTTTCATGAGATATAATGACAAACAGTAATAATGCTAACATAAGAATATTATAAAAGCTTTCTTCTTTGTGAGCAATCTGATAATTTTTACAACGGACGGCAAAGGCTTTGCTGTCCGGTTCCAAAAAATCGTACTACTTTTACGCATATGTGTTTTGGAACCATGTCAACTATTAAGTAAGCGGCTTGCTTTGTTTTATTGGCATAATGGTTTGGACAATGAACGCTTGGTAAAATAAAACACATGGCGGCGCCAGAAGGACCTTTTTGATTTTCCGAGATAAAAGACTAAACTAAATAAATAAGTAAAATCTTTATTTGGGACTAGCTAATGCCCACGACTTTGTCCACGTGGATTGACGTTTTTCGTGGTTCGTTGTATTATTAGACAAGGATAAAAAGTATCTCCTTCCCTGTAATGCTGCCTAAATATGTAGCAAACTTTGTCCGGCTAACAGACACACTTTCGTATTTATAATATTAAGTAGTACGGATCCGGAAGAACTGATAGAACTAACTTGTAAGCTGACTCGCATTATAAGATTTAAGTAAAGTAAATTTTCAATTTATACGGGAAAGCTTTGTATCTAGAGAATTTATCCAAGTTTTCCCTAAACACGTGTATGGAACGTGTTTCAATATAAGTAGCTTTAAATAACTCAAGGTCCCACGAGTGTGCATGAATGAATACCTGGTATGAATAAAAACTATCACTTACCGTATCATTGTTCTTCGTAGAGATTTAGGGAGTACTGACGGGGAATAATTCTGTAACATCTAAGGTATGGTATGACCTTCCAGCTTTTATTTTTATTATTAACTAGACTGTACCAAATTTCATAAAAATCGGTTGAACAGATTGGCCGTAAAAGCGTAGCAGACAGACATACAGACATTATTTCGCATTTATAATATTATAGTATGGCTTGGTATGGACTAGACGATGCCAGCGCCTCCATCCGCGTGGAATTAGGATATTAAAATCCCGGAGAACTAATCAATTTTCCGGGATATAGATTAGTCTATGTCACTCTCCAGGTCTTCTAAAAATGTATAGCCCGTGTCACTCGGGAGGCTGTAAAGGATTCTAACGATACCCCACAAATCCAGTTCAAGCATTTAGAAGTTATGGTGGAATAAAAAATCTCTCATACATACACACATAAACTTATTACATTACTAGCTGATGCCCACGACTTCGTCCGCGTGGTTTAAGCATTTTTATTCCCGCGGGAACTCCTTAATTTTCCGGGATAAAAAGTAGCCACTCTCCAGGTCCTCAACTATAGCCATGCCAAAAATCACGTCGATTCGTTGCTCCGTTGCCACGTGATTGTAGGACAAATAAACACACGCATTTATAATATTAGTATGAAGTATGATGAGCCCTGAAAACATTGCTCTCCTTGTTTTGTGTTGTGTAAAAAAGAGTTAAGAGCCTCAGCAATGAGCACTACAAGACAAAGGCGAACCTAGATATGCCCGTTCAAATAAAGGCTCAGCCGGAAAAGGGTATGAAAAGGGAAACTATCTTGAATATTTCATGCTACTCCAGTGAGTAGTATTTTTCGAAGTGTAGTGTGTGAAAAGAGAGCCGTGCGTGCGAGGGTTGATTCAATAATGCCCCGTTGTAAATAGGACCTGTCCCACGTGCTATACCGAATATACCCCTTTATGGGTGAGGAATACTACTGGTAAATAATGACGTAGAGACTAGTTATGTGTCGGATATCCGTATCCGTATCCACGGATGTCCGCGGGTGAAGAAAGATCCGTATCCGTTATTTTTTTAGACGGATCTTTTACCTTATTAATTTTCAATACAAAGATGAAATTCTATGTATAGGTGAAATAGGTAGTAATGGTAAACTATTAAATTCCATTCAATTATTTTTTATTTTCTTAAAATGAAATATTTGGCACCTTTAGTTTGCAAACATTTATCGTAGTGAGTTTCAAGGTCACGCGTACCGACACCGATTGAATAAAAAAATTGAAATTTGTATCCGTATCCGCGGATATTGACACGAAATATCCGGATCCGTATCCGCGGATATACATCTTTAACGATCCGGCACATCACTAGTAGAGACCCATGAGTGAATCTGTCTCGTTGGTCTAGTCATCTAGTGATTAGCACATTCGACTGCAGCCAACGAGGTCCCGGGTCGGGCCATAATTAAGTATTAGGTTTTTCTGACTTTTCTGACAAGAAATTTTTAGTACTGGGCCGAAGTTAAGAAGTTGGCGGTGTTTCGCCGGAGAGGACGTTGAGCCGTCGGTCCCTGTTATTATTACTAACATCCAACCCGCATTGGAGGAGCTTGGTGGGTCTAAGCTCTAATTCCCTCCACTAGGACAGTGGAGGCCTTTGCCAAGCTGTGGGACGTTAATGGCCTGTAGTGGTGGTGGAGGACAACTGATCTATTCTAGTGGACGGACTGGTGGTCTGGTCTGGTGACCAATAGATCAACCAACCAATAGACGTCCACTGCAAGACGATGGTTTCATGCACGGATTTCTACAGAACAAGATCTTGTGTCGCTTCGGGCTGGTCGTGAAAAGAGGGCATTCAATAATGTCCCTTGGTAAATAACACTTGTCCCACGTGCGTAAATAATAATGTAGAGATAATATGATCTGCCACGTTGGTCCAGTGGTTAGTATGCTCGACTGCGGCCAACGAGGTCCCGGGTTCGAGTCCCGGGTTGGGCCATAACAAGTATTGGGTTTTTCTGACTAGAAATTCTCAGTACTAGCCCGGAGTTGGGAAGTTGGCAGTGTTTCACCCCCGTGCCTGGGAGAGTACGTTAAGCGGTTGGTCCCGGTTATTATCACTGACATGATAATAGTCGTTAAAGCCCGCCAACCCGCATCGGAGCAGCGTGGTGGGTCTAAGCTCTAATTCTCTCTCTCCTGTGAGAGTGGAGGCCTGTGCCCAGCAGTGGGACGTTAATGGGCTGTAGTGGAATATGATCTGTCTTATAAAATGTTAAAGTGAGCCAGTGTAATGGAGCTGTCTTGATCGCGTACAGGGGAAAGAAAACTATTATGAGATCTACTGTCATACACCATTTATAACTGCCATGCTCCTAACAGGTTATTCCGCTACCACCTTAGACTGCATTGTCATTTACCATCAGGTGAGATCGCAGTCAAGGGTTAAAGAATAAAAAAAAGTTCTTTCATACCAGTCGTTTGACGCGTCTAGACAGAGCAACGCTGCTGGGTAAGGGTGGAGGTGACGCAAATATTATTTGTATGTACGAGGCCGCGTCGCTTAAGTGGCCTTCAGCTCTATACAACTTCATACAACTAATACCTGCCGCTACGTGCCGTGCCCTGCCGCACGTCTGTAATGGGGTTGTGATGGGGTAGACCTTTGCAGGGTTGTGATGGGGGAAACTGTCAAAACTTTAAATACAGAATTGTGACACTATAGTTAATGTCAAATTTATAAAGGTGAGAGTAATATACCTGTAGGTGCTACAACTGTCATGGTCATTTGTATTATAGGCCTCGGCATTCGTCCCACTGTATGAATATAATATACTTGTGCTGTGCTTTATGCTGCTGAGGACAACTGTTAAATAATCATGTAGAGATACGGGTAGATATATGAGAGAGCGCTTAGAAGAGCCTTCACTAGATAAACGGAAGATTTCAAGCGAGTATAGTCCGTCAAACTTATCTGACCCGGTGGCCAAAGTTAGAGCAAATTTTTATGCCTGTAAAGTTTTTTAAAAACTTTAAATTTTATATCTACTAGCGACACTGTCACCGGGTCAGATAAGTTTGTGGGACTATAGTTGGGATTGAAAGGAAAACAACGTTGTAGGAACGAGAAAACTAAACGTGTTTTTAAAAGGGAAACTATTTTGTATATTTCACGTGACTCGACTGATATCGAGTCTCTCGAGGTGTTGTATGAAAGGAGGGCGCACAAGGGTTGATTCAATAGTGCCCCGTTGTAAATAACACCTGTCCCACGTGCCAGCCCGTGAATAGCTATATCTATGTACCTAGTACCTACTCGTGTTGTAAGAGGTTGACAGTTGAAGTTTAAGGCTCTGTCACAGCGTAATATTTTTCTTCTGTAAAAGTTTTCTTAAGTAGTGTAATCTGTCACCGTAAGATTGTTTACAATCTTACGGTGACAGATTATAATCTAACGGTTTTTAAACTCGCGAAACTGCCGAAAGATTACAATTTAACGCATTATTTTTCGGTAGATTGTAATATGTTAGGTATATTAACCCGATAGAACCTAAGTGCCCCGGCCTGCGGTCGGGCACTACCTGATTATATATTTTCCGGTAGATTGTAATCTGATACTTATTTAAACCTGACAAAACCTAAGTGCCCGGCCGGGCACTACTTGATTATTTATGTCGAACCCTAACCTAACCTACAAGAAAGACACAAGAAAACGTAAATACAATTAATATTTCAAAAATTGACACTCCGAACATTGAACGGTTCACAATCTGTCGACAGTTTACAATTTCGTGAGTTTTATAATCTAACGGTTTTTACAATTTTACTGTGACATATTTATGAAACGGTGACATATTATTATGTTTTCCTGCTGAGAGGCTTCAGCTGTGGCTAGACAACCTTCCGGGAAAGACGTGAGGCCAAGCGATTTAGCGTTCCGGGACGATGCCGTGTAGAAACCGAATAGGAGTATGGTTTTTATAACTGAAATGCCCCTAACAGGTTAGCCTGCTACCATCCTAGACTGCATCATCACTTACCATCAGGTTGCAATCAAGGAAGTCTGCGAAGGTCGAAGTCTAACTTCTAGTGGATTAAAAAATAAATAAATGTATGCTTGAAAAAATTATAAATTATTTGTTTTGTTTTAAGACCTCTAAGCAGCCATTGAGATACGCATTTCAAAACACAATGTTCAGCAATATGTAGCAGCGGTTCTGACTTTATCTTGTCACGAATAGATTTTGCACATGTTTAGCACGGGTAAAAATCCTTTTGCTCGCCATTGGCGGAAAGTGGCGACATATTCTGAGAAGTCAACCACACTGGCCAAGTGCGGATTGGCAGACCTTTGAGAACGTTATGAAGAACTCTCGGGCAAGCAGGTTTCTTCGCGATCTTTTGCTTCACCATTTAAAGCAAGTTAATTTCTTTTTTTTTAATCGTATCCGGAAACGGAAAGTTCCAGGCGCGAGTCCGGGAATCGAACCTGCGAATCCGTGTAGGAAGTTGGCTGTCTAAACCACTAGGCTATCTTCGCTTCCAATGATACGATTACCAACTCAATACAAACATGGTACTAAAAGCTATTTTTACTATCAAGTTGACTTTTTAGATGCCGCCAAACCTCATAAGATTTCACGAGCCAACGTCTTGGGGTTTCAGCCCTTTATCGCTAACCCGGGCACGTCCGACCCCTAACCCAATATTGACTTGAGTCGGGCCACTGGCGCGTTTCGATCACGTGGACTTCCACTGTATTATTGGGGTTTTTTTGTCTAAGCCTACGTGGTATTCCAGACTAATCTATCCCTGTGCCAAATGTCGTCCAGATCCGTTCTGCCGTTCTTGCGTGATTGAGTAACAAACATCCATCCATACATCCATCCACATGGTTTTCGATATTCTTAGCATTTAAATTTCATTTATACGAATACTCTCGCAAAGTTTACATACATATCTCGAACGTAACAATAAACATAAAATCTTATCCTTAATTTGATGCACTATAAAATAGATCTTAAGTCTTAAGTTCTTGGGTCGTTTTCGCCTCGCAATAAACACACCGTCAGCTTGCAGAAACAGTGCCGGCGATTAGATTACGAGAAACTCTGTGAAATGCTTTTTGAGTCTTATCCGTTGGGAAATAAAGTTTATAATCGTTTAAAGCGATGTTAATTGCCGGTTTAAAGTTTGAGATGATTTAATTAATTGTTCCTCAGGATGGACTAATGTTTTAAGTGCTATTTTAAGAAAAGGATCGCAGTGTTATTGCAATCCTATGAAAATATCCTTTCAAATGTTCAGAATATTTGAGATGTGTTTGGGAGACTTGATGACTGCTAGACTGAGCATTCTGTCTATTCGGAAAATATAATATTACAGATTCACGGAATGTATGAGCTATTATGTAGATTGTAGACTGTGGACACATACTTTGTCATTTTTTTGGGCTGCAATCAGACCTGCTTGCAAATGGTGATGCAGCCCAAGGGGGAGCACGCTTGGCTAGAAGATGCCTATTCGCTCTTGATTTGTAGGTACCTATATTAAAAGAGGAGGGAAAAACGGAAGCCGGAAGGGCATTCCATATCCTAGCGGTTCGAATTAGGAACGAGGAAGCAAATCGCTTCGTATGAGTCTGTGGATTTTCGACTGCGTAAGGATACAGACCTTGTTGATGCCTTGCGATTCGATGATAAAAAAGTGACGGAGGGACCAGATCGAATAGTTCTTGAGCACACTCTCCGGCAAGTTAGAAGTGCGTGCCTGAGGCATAATTTGACTATGGCAGAACAGAAGGCCGACAACGTCCAAACCACTAAGCTATCACCGTTTCTGAAGTGTCATACTATTATATTTCGTATAAAATATAAGTGTATCCATATTCCCGAAGCGAATGAAAATTAGCATCGGAACGTCTTCCTTGGGCTTTAGTCGGCCAATCAAACATTGAGTAGAGTTTCATTAACGTCTTCTCATGCAAACTGTAACAAAGACGCCGAAATACAATCGCTGTCGAACCAAAATAGCCCCTAAAACATCTTAAGTTAAGGCGAGAATAGTGTGCCTAAATATTCATCGTTCATTACTCGACCGTGTGCGGATCGTCGATAAAATGTAGTTTTAGATCGCACTTGCGACTTTCTGTCGTATTGCTGTAGATTTTTCATACTGGGTAGTAGGATAGTCCCACTAACTTATCTGACCCGGTGACAGCGTCACTAGTATATATAAAAAATAAAATAAAAACAAAATCAGGCCTTAAAATTAGTTCCAGTTTTGGCCACCGGGCCATATAAGTTTGTAGGACTAAACTTACCTGAGGATAAATAATTGAGCGTTTTCCAAAAGAAGTCAAATCCGTGCCTCAGTTGTTAGTTTTATGATAATTTAAAATTATAGATTAAATTTAAAAAAAACAAGTATAAGCGCGCTAAGAAGCTCATATTTTGACGTTTGACAAATAGTTACTTTGCAACATCGTTATTCGGTATCGTGTACGTCTTTTTGTATAGAGACATGCCGCAACTGTGTTATGTCTCTTAATATCGCCCGTGTGCAAGGCGCCGTTAAATTTAACAGTCGATATCGAAGGCGTTCTCTAAATTGAAGTGACGTCACTGCATTGATCTCCACCGGAGTCTCTAGATAGGTATACCGAAGATGGATAAAGGTTTTGTGAGTGATAGATAGAACAAACTGGGTTTTATTAATTTTCTCATAAAGACTATTAGATCATGATGCCCGCGATTCCATCCAAATGGAATGAGGATTTTTAAATTTCTATAATAAAATACTCTTTAATTTTTACAAGACAGATGGGCTTTCAAAAGGTAAGTTCCTGACTTATAGAAATAAAGACAGACAGACTCGTACAGTCGCTTCCAATTGGCAGAGTAAATCATGTAAACAAAACATACCAGTCACGACATTTCAACTTTGCTAACAATATTTTCACTGTTGTGTATTGCAAATCACTCACAAATGTCTTATTTCCTGAAGTAAAACATTTATATTTCTTAGTATACTGAAAAGTAATTCAATTTATGCACTAAGAAGCTATTAATCTAACAAATAACTTGCAAGAATCCCAAAATAGAAACACAGACTAATGACTTAATGGGTGTTTGACATAAAGAAATTGAATGATTCCATAGAGATGTGACATGAAAAGTAAACCATAGACTGAATGATATGAGCGGGTTTAGTCGATTGTAAAAATGGAATATCGTTATATTAGGTTCGCAGATCTTTAATCTCTTTATTACGACAAGCAGTCAGCGGCCGCGCCGGCACAATAAAATCCGGTCTCGCTGCTTCTATTGATGTTGTACGTTTCGGGTGTTCTCTGGTGATTTTTAGTTTTTATTTTCAACGACTTGGCTTTATTAACGGATTTTTGTTTGCTCTACGATTGGACTGTGTTAAACTTTGGACTGACGACCATTTGCTATTCTTCAAGGACATCGTTTTTGCATAAGAATTGGATTATTCGGAATTTATTTTGTTTAGACAAGGTATGTAACTTATTTTATATTAAGTACCTATTAGTAATCAATGAAATTTTCAATATTTCATAATTTATTTAACTTTTAGATATTTCGGATACATTGTTTTTAACGTGTTTAGGTGCTGTTTCCGTGAAGTGAAATTTTCTATTTACAACCTAATACTAATCGTCGCTGCAAACAAATTATTTTATTTATTGTATTACCTTTTTATTACTAGGTTGGCTAGGTTATCTGCTTTACCAATTTGAACCAAAGGAATTTTTGGACAATCCCAGCAATTTCGACTGTCTAATAGTAGGTGGGTTGGCGGGCTTTGACGACTATTATCAAGTAAGTGATAAGATGTTAGTGAAAGGTTTAATTATAATATCTTCTTCAACATCACAAGGTTATTTCGTAATCATAGTGTGTGGTAATCGATTTCAGAATGTATTCATTCAATCGTTCATTCACAACTAGTCTGTCAATGTTCGCATCACTATATGTCCAATGACAATTTTAATCACATGACCTGAAGCCATATTTGATTACATTAATTCCTTCGCTTCGTGAAATCGACTATATTTATAATATTAATACGGAACATAGATTACAGATACCTTATTGACTGATGGGGCTGGTGTTTTCCAGCGATATGTCGCCTAATCTCATACAATAAAAATACTCATTCACTCATAAACGGCCCGACCCGGTCGAACTCCTGGACCTAAAAAAGCTGATTGTACAGTGGTTACTTTTATAAAGTAAACCAGGAATAAGGCTGGATTTTTCGAAATTCTAAATTGCTAGTCTATTAGTGTTCTCAATAAGAATAAAAAAATACAGGTTGAGGATGTTAGATTTTAGCCGAAAAGCCGCTCTGCATGTTTGTTGAATCTCAATGAGGTTTTCCCTAAATGGAAGTGCCTTCATCGCATCTCTAGTCGCTAGACAATTGGAACGTTTAGATAGGGGATACATATTATGTGCTTCCTAATTTGGTTACGGTGGGTACATGCAGTGTTATAACGAGAACTGGATAGATAAGTATGACTTGTGATCCCTCTATATCTAATATAATTGAAATTGCCAAAAATATAATGCGAATGTTTAATTTAAATAGCTAGTTATTTAATAGTTATACATAATTACTTTTAGAAACGATATAATTTGATATTCTCTCCCGTTGCGCCCTCTCTTTGTTTGTACACTAACTACTCAAACTGAAAAAAACTATCATCGCGTTCTTCTAGGAGACTAGACGTTGTCATTGTCAGGAGCCTTTACATCATAATATGATAGAGATGTTTACTATTCAATCCTGAAACGGCCGAGAAAGTCGGAATTTTAGCTTATCAACTTAATACTATATCTTACTGTAAATGTTTAATTGCCAGTCCACACTTGGCCAGTATTGTAGACTCTGGCCAAACACTTAGTCATTCTGCCGGGCCGGCCGCGATAGGATGAGAAGATTTATTTTTTCCAATTCCAATACGGATCTTTCCAAAACCTAAATCACGAAATAAGTTACCATAAGCCTTCAAGAGAGATCTCAAAATAACTTGCTTCTAATCCTTGTTTATACGCAAAGGACTCCATTCCAAAAATACAAAATTGCGGGTATTGCCAAAATTCCTCGATTCTGATTCCATCAGCCCACTTTGAGCCAGCCGTGTTTGTAAATTACCGAATACGAACTCGCTCACGCACATTTCATTGGAAATACGCTTATTTGCGTATTTTGTGATAAACATTTCAATATATTTAGGTAAATGTAATTTGAGTAAGTAGGTACTAAGGCTTACAATCGAATTGGAAATACAAAATAAACATAAAGTAATTATGGATATCTTTTAACGGAGATTTGTTTTCGATTTATCTCTTTTATGCGACTAATTAACAAAACTAACCTTTCAATTATTCTGTGTAGATCGGTTCTCCTGTTTCTATCCAATGGTTGATTAAATCTTATTTGACATATTTATCCTAGTCCGAGTTCGAAATTTAACTACAAAAAAAATTATGTAGTGTCATTTGAAGTCTGATTTTTTTTAAAGGAATGTACATAAATACAGTTTTTGAACCAACATTCGCAAATAGCTTAGCAGTTCTGTAAAACGCAGTCCAAAATGTAAAACGCAGCTACTTTGCACAGGTGTGTAAGCTAAGTGGTGGTCCTATACAGCTTTGTGGTGGGACCTTAAATGACAAAGCAAAGTGCAACTTGGTATTTCGAGCTACTACAAGGCTTTTCAAATAATCGTAGTCCGCACATGCATATTTATTTTGGTTATAATGAGGCTCATTTTGTGGATGCACCAACTCCATAGAATGCGTTTTCAACAACTCCATAGAATAAAGAGAACCATAGAAGAACTAGCGCGATGAAGGATAAAAAACAAGTACATTACAATACAAATACAATAAAAAAATATATTAAATTAAAGTTTATAAAATATATAGATTAGTAAATGAGAGTAAATGAACGCGTATTTATATTACTGAAAGCATGCTTCGTATGCTAACGTAGGCTACGTGACGGGTCAGCTACTGGTTACATCGTATCGAGTCGCGTTGTCGCGTTTGTCGCTGACTTAGGACACACTCGTTGCGCTGAATTCTGGGGTATAATTTTAAACATTCCAACAAACCTTTTAGAAAGCTGTCTTTTGTTATGTCCGATGTCAACGTCGAGGAATTTAATACTGCTGGAAAGACAGCACTAGCTTTTATTACATACGGGTTATTAAACCGTATGTACGTACAGTCTGCAAAGACGGGAGTGCAAAATTGAGGACGCCACAACGGAACGTACTAATTATTTGGAAGCTTTGGTAACGATCAGAATAATATTATTACTGAATCCGTGTGCTATTTTACCAATCCATACTCTTATATTATAAAAGCGAAAGTGTGTCTGTCCTTCTGTCTGTCTGTCTACTATGCTTTCACGATCCGAATTTTGTTAGGTTGGATCCCGGGAAAGGAAATAGGCTACTTCTTATTCCGGAAAATCGAACAGTTCCTACCTACGTTCATTATAATCCATTTATTTATTATTACTAAAGTTAAATCTATCCTTACGGGTAATCTAATGCGACAGATAACTAAAATTAAATATAAAACGACTACTTACTAAAACAAAAAAGATAAGCTTACTAAAAAATATGCCCTAATAAAAATATTTAGAAATATACCTAATTCACTACAATCATAATAAATAAGATTCTCAAAAGTGTGTGAAGCTACCAATCCGCATTTGGCCAGCTTGATGGACTGTGGCCAGACCCTTCTCAATCTGAGAGGAGACTCGTGTTCAGTAGTGACTACTGAACCGGCAATGAGTTTTAGCATAGAGTAATCTCTGTTAAGGGGCTCCAAGCGTATTTCCGTGTTATTGAACATCTGTCTACAATTAGGCCATTGCCACTAGATGGCGGAAAAAAATATTGGACATTAATTGAGTGGGGAAAAATCGAATGCTCAAGGTCGTTGGCAGCTTAGAGCCTCTTAAGACAGCATCATTCTATCTCAGAGACTCGTATTGCTCGTGATTTCTTGCAGACGACAAGTCAAAAGGAGCAATAAAAACAATATTCCCCTGGTGCCCGATCCGACTCGATCGTATTTTATTGAATTCCTTTACGTTCCCGCTTGTATATTTGGGTATTTGACAACTATTCAAACAAATTATTTTTTAGAGATTGAATAGAGGACCTGCCCAAAAGACGTTGAATCCTGTTAATTTTATGTTTGAAAAACATTTTAAGTTATCGATTAAAGTAAAAAAAAAAGTGCGTTGACTTTTGATGACGTCACAATTCAGTATTTCATACAAAATCCTTTACTACTCGTAAGCGCGCGTTTTGAAGTGTGAAAAAGTAAATCAAATGAAGCAAATGGGTTAAATACGCATTTTAACACTTGTATAACTAGTTAGAAGTAGCTTCAAACTGTGTAGGGAAACATCTTGAGGAAATATGCATGCTCGAGAGTTCTTCTCGAAGGTGTGTGAAGTCTGCCAATCTGCACTTGGCCAGCGTGGTGGACTATGGCCGAACCCTTCTCATTCCTAGAGGAGACTCGTGCTCAGTAGTGAGCCGGCAATGGGTTTGAAATAATAATGGTACCTAATGATAACAAGAGCCGTAGAAAATTCAGAAACTACAAATTTCCAAATGTACCTCGCCGGAGATAGAACCCGAGACCTCCTACTTGTAAGATAGCGCTCACTACTGCACCAGTGCAGTGAGGTCGTCAAACGCTACGATAGGTTTTAACCGACTTCCAAAAAAGGAGGAGTTTCTCAATTCGGCGCATATCTCCGTGGCTTTTAAACTGATTTGAAAAAAAAATTCAGTCCTTAGAGGAAGCTCTCTAGGTGGTCCCATTAAAAAATTCTGACTCCAAATCCTGACACTAAAAAGTTAATAATAAAACCGAAAATTTTGATTACTACACACTATGTTGAAGTCGGGTGGTTATAACAATGAGTAAAGTTGACGTATCAGGCTCGCCCGACTTCAACATAGTGTTTAGAAATCAAAATTTTTTTTTACTGTTACAGTTACAGTGGCTTTGGATGTCGGTTTTTTGGAAATAATTTTTGTTATAACATGAAATTATTATTTAGGTACGTAGGTATTGTGACCAATTCTCACAACAACAATCTCTCAACTAAACTACAGTAAAACCTCTAAACCTGATTATGTCTGTCCCTTTCTGCAGAGAGTATTATGAAAGGGTTAGCAATATTATTAACTGCCTCGTTGGTCTAGTGGTTAGCATGTTTGACTGCGGCCGATGAGGTCCCGGGTTCGAGTCCCGGGTCGGGCCATAATTAAGTATCGGGTTTTTCGGATTAGAAATTCCCAGTACTAGCCTGGAGTTAGGAATTTGGCGGTGTTTCACCCCCGTGCCTCGGAGAGCACGTTAACAAGCCATCGGTCCCGGTTATTATCACTGACATGATAATAATCGTTAAAGTCCGCCAACCCGCATTGGAGCAGCGTGGTGGATGTAAGCTCTAATTCCCTCTCTCTTATGAGAGTGGAGGCCTGTGCCCAGCAGTGGGACGTTAATGGGCTGTAGTGATAGCAATATTAGTAATTCTGTCATTTAAGTTTAGTTTTGAGATTGTGAACAACAGAATCAGCCCCATTATCGTGATTTCGTCTTAAAATAAACCACAGGCGTGCGATGTCAAAGGTCAGTCTGGTGGAAATAAACAGGTGGGATTAAATCCCTGATTAATTATTCAGGTGGGCGCTAAGTCTAGACTTAGGTACTCAGAGAGTAATTTCACTGTTTAGGTGAAACTGTTATCTGTTTATTGTTCCAGATAATACAGCTGTCTTAAAGTCAGTTTAATTTAGATTTGGTATTAAAGCGGCAAGGTAACCTTAGTTTCCTCTCTCTCTCGCACATACTAATACGAACAGTTCGCGACTTCGTCCGCGGGAATTTAGGTTATTTTTAAATCCCGTGGGAATGACTTGTAAAAAATAATATTTAGTTACTGTTCAGTAAAATATAATCCGACACTGTAATACTAATGTAATGCAATTTAATTTATAAATTTGAAATTTTATGTTATACTAGATGATTCCCGCGACTTCGTGCGCGTGGACTAAGTTTTTTCGATTCCCGCGGGATGTCCTTAATTTTCCGGGATAAAAAGTAGCCTCTGTCCTTCCCCGGGATATAAACTATCTCTGTACCAAATTTCATCAAAATCGGTTAAATAGGTGGGCCGTGAAAGCGTAGCAGATAGACAGACAGACAGAAAAACTTTTGCATTTATAATATTAGTATGGATATGGAAGTGTGGATAATATGTTACCGTTTGATAGATACACTGCCTCAAAATACTCCAATTTCACGCCATGACAGGGCCCTCAAATACGTTATACGGCTCCAGATTTTATAATGATGTGTATTTATTTCAATGTTCGTTAAATCATTACGCTAACGACTTAACAAGGAACTGATATATTAAACAAAATCTCCTGTTACCAATTAAGTATTATGTTATCAGAACAAACGACAACATGTCAACATGATGTTTTCTATGCCAAAAATAAATAATTACTGTTTGTAAAATACCAGTTGACTTTTGACTCTCGTGGGCGCAAATGATGACGACTTGACTCTCGTATTGATATGGCAGTTTTATTAAACCCATTCCTCTAATCCGTTTCTGCACGACACCGTACCAACACGATAAATGAGAATTTATTTCTTTTAATTTTATATTTACTACTAGATTATACCCGCGACTTCAGAGTTGATTAAGATGTTTATGAATCCCACGGGATCTCCTTATTTTTCGGGGATAAAAGTAGTCTATGCCCTTCCCCGGGATGCAACGCACTTCTATAGCAAATTTCACCAAAATCGGTTGAAACAATCGCCCAGGATAGCGCAGCTGACAAACAGAGATACTTTCGCATTTATAATATTTTTTTATTAAGATATTCAAAATACAAATAAGTAAAATATAAGAATAATTGTAAATACGTAAGGTTTGATTTTTGTTGTCACTCCAAAAAAATCTCCTTTTACCTTTACGTAATATAAATATCACCGTAAGATTGTAAAAACCGTTAGATTATAATCTAACTCTGCGAAATTATAAACTGTCGAAAGATTGTGAACCGTTCAATGTTATGAGTGTCAATTTTGGAAATATTCATTGTATTTACGTTTTCTTGTCTGTTTCATGTAGGTTAGGTTAGGGTTCGACATAAATAATCAAGTAGTGCCCGGCCGGGCACTTAGGTTTTGTCAGGTTTAAATAAGTATCAGATTACAATCTACCGGAAAATTCGACAGTTTGCAATTACGCGAGTTAGATTATTATCTAACGGTTTTTACAATCTTACGGTGACATAAATACAGCTTATGGGTAATAAATAAAAAAAAATAGTATGGATCAGTAATCAACAGCGTTATAAATAATTTGAACAATGGCAATTAGCGCATAACGCAAAGCCATGCGTAGGTCTACGGGTAGCTTAGACAGAAGTGCTACATAGTACCTACTTTTAAGTATACTGTGATACTAGTAGCACAGCTGAGGGACGAGTGGCCTAGCTGTGACAACGCATATTAGTCGATTGCGATTGTTAAGCAACGTTGACCCAAGTCGGTAACTGGATGGGTGACCGTATTTGGAGGTTCAAATGTGGCCTTTTCGATTCCGCCGTGCCTAGGAGAGCACATTAAGCCGTCGGTCCCAGTTATTACACTAACATCTGATAATATTCGATACAAAAACCACTCTTAGTCGAGTCGTATGCGGAAGGACGTGAGAACCCGGCGCATTATTATCCTAAGAAAACTCCTACCATCATTTGATTAATGGAATGGGGTCACGACCCTCAGTAATGAGGAATACGACGCTGAGAGAGAGAGAGTAACACAGCTACCTACCATTTAATCCTCAATCGTGTTTGATCAATGAATTACACTCTGTTTACAAGGACTTTATAATGCGTGAGATCTTTTATCGTTTTTCTTTTATCATTATTCCAAACCATTCAATACTATAAAACTTGTTAGCTTTTTTTCACAAAAGCAATCCAACAAGATCGATCAAAAACTTTTACTTACCAAGATTCTTCCACCGTCTCTCTCTTTCACGCGTTTTCCTTCGGTGGTCCTTTCCTTGTCACTGCAAGGGCCTCTCCAACTCCGAGGAGATCTTGAGGGTCCTTGAAGACGTCTCTGAAATGGTGAAATCGTTATTCCAATATTTCGCTCGAGGACTTAATTTGTTCTGGCAATAATGACGGACAATTGGATTGGGCTGGTAAATATCTCTGAATACAAACAATCACTAGATTGTTTGCAAAGAACCAAAGATGCTTTCTATTGTCTTAGAGTTGGCGATTTTGTGAATTTATTTTTACAAGCTGACTTCGTATTAGCACAAGAACTTATAAATTATTTTTTAATGATTATTAAATGAAGGAAGGGTCTTCCAAAAGAATAAAGGAAGGGTCTTCTAAAATCTGATCTGCCCCCGATTGTGTAAGGAAATCGTAATCGTTTGTCAAACTGATATTTCGACCTGTTTAAGGAGTTCAAAGATGCCTGCACCATAGAATAGGTAATCCTGCACGTCTAATAGCATGTATGAGCTCCTTAAACAGTTTGAGTATTACGTTTCAAGCTGTCAAATGATTACGATTTGCTTAGACAATTGGGCCTCTGATCGTGATTTCTATTTTAAACTTTAATCCACGCCAAAATACTTATTCAACGCCGAAGAAATAACGTGACATCGTCTAGATTTTAATATCAGCATGGATGAAGACGAAAAAATAACGATGCTCCATATTTTTAATCATCACATTCTTATCCTCGTAAAACCGACTTAAGACAGAATAATAAAAGGGTGCTGTCTTGCGCAGCGCTAAATCCCTCGACACAATACATGTGAGTGACGTGCGAGATGCTGTGCTCTCAGACAGCGAGTATTAACATTGCTATACGAAATGTGAATGTTTTTTACGAGTTGAACAATACATGTGTCTAGAAATAGGTATGCTGAAATGATGCACCTTTGTGTTAGTTAGTTGGGAATACGGGAGACTGATTTCAAATATAAATACATAACTATTTTTATTCAACTAGACAAGTGCTTTTGAACTAGTAAGTTTTTACGTCAGTAGCGTCCGTAAGTAACAAACATATCTAACATTTGCATACGATACGCGACTTACAAGATGAAGTTTACATATAATATAATCATAACTTATCGTTACTCATTTAAGCAAAACTTAAAAATGTAATCGTGGCTATAAGTAACCCACACTGTTCCAAAAGCCTCATTCAGATGTCTCCAGAACTCCCGCCCCTATTCATCACGCTACCAACGTCGCCTCGTCCTAAATCGCTGATGATCTTGGGGGACCAAAATCCCTAAGAAGATAGGAATAGTTACATTAAATCAGTGTTATCTGTCCAGATAAAGGTAGATAATAAGTATCCGTTCGAGATATTAAGCACCTTTAAATATATTTCCGACGATTAACCCCCGACTAGGGCATCAAGATTTATTTTTATCGCCCTGAAACCACCTTACGTGAGAATTTATACCTAGTTACATTTACCTCCTTGGATTTTCAGAATAATTTCTATTAACAATATTTTTGGCAACTGTGAAGTTTCGTGCTCAAATTTCTAGTCAGAAAGCCCCAATACTTAATTATGGCCCGACCCCGTGACTCGAATCCGGGACCTCATCGGCCTCAGTCGAACATGCTAACCACTAGACCAACAAAGCAAGGGCAGACAAGTGTCCTAGCGACTAGGATATCATAAAGTGGTCAAATTCAAATAAAAAAAAATGAAATGTGAATCCAGGTTACATCCATGATTCAAGCAACTTGACCCGCTCGCTCGGGAAAAACGGAATAATGCATCTGATAGTTGATACGACGAAATTAGGTCACGTGACGTTGCAGCCTACATAACTTTAATATAACTTTCACTTCACTAGAAGGCATTGAAAAAGTGGGTGGCACAAAATGCATTATATTCTATTGAGGAATATTTGCAATTAAAAAACAAAAAATAAGGGTGATTCTGATTAAATCGTGTAAGTAACTATAATTTTATTATTAACTAAGATGATGCCGCGAATTTGTTCGCGTGGACTAAATTTTTTCGATTCCCGCGGGAACTCCTCAATTTTCCGGGATAAAAAGTAGCCTATGTCCTTCCCTGGGATACAACCTATCTCAGTATCATGTAAATTTCATCGAAATCGACTCAACAGGTGGGCCGTGAAAGCGTAGCAGACAGACAGACGGACAGGCAGACAGATACACTTTCGCATTTATCGCAGTATGAAAGTATGGATTTAACCATTGACTTCATTAATCATAGAATTGGTAATTTAAACATTGATATTTTAATGTATTTTAAGTAAGTACTTACTTATTTATATCATGACATTATTAAGCCATCCATTGTATGAATAGACTTATTGTAAGAGTAGGTAATTTGACTGTTCCGTGGTCTACGAAGGCTGACGTTAATTTATTTAAGACATTATTATTTTATTTATTCAAGACTAGCTGATCCGCGGCTTCGTCCGCGTGGTTTAAATATTGATTGAGTGATCCGCAGCCCTGTTGAGGCGTGATTAAATGTCAAACCAATAATATTCAACAAACTTACACACTTTCGCATTTATGATATTAGTAAGTACGCCAAAATGTCTGCCTATCTGTCTGCTAGGCGTTCACGGCATATCTATTCAACCGATTTTGACAAAGTTTGTTACAGAGACATGTTCTCTCTACATCTTATTAGGGATCCTCAGCAAGCTGTGGTGTTCGCGTGGATAATCTTTTGAGTACCATGGGAACTCATTGAATTCCTGCTATCTAAAGGTTCATAATGGATAGAGTTCAGAGATCACTTTTACGGATAAGACCGCCCTTGCGCCTTTTTTTCTGTAATTGTTTAATTTATATATTTACTAGTTGATGCCCGCGACTTCCTCCGCGTGGTTTAAGTTTTTTTGATTCCCCCGGGAAATCTTTAATTTTCTGAGACAGAGAGTAGCCTATGTCACTCTCCAGGTCCTCAACCATACCCATGCCAAAAAAACACGTCGATCCGATGCTCCGTTGCGGCGTGATTCAAGGACAAACCAATTAACCAACAAGCCAACAAACAAACACACTTTTTTGTTTTTGTTTTAAATTCTTTATTGCACATAAGAAGATTACAATGCACAAAGGCGAATTTAATACCAAGAGGTATTCTATAGAGGTACTTTCGCATTTATAATATTACTATGATATGATGTTTGTGTGGCAATAAAGAATTTATCTATCTACCTCTGTCTGGACAGTTAACAGACGGACACACTTTCGCATATTATATTAGCATGGATTTGGATTGGAGAAGTAAAAGACTGAAAAATGCTACGGAAAAATGTCATGTAAGTTGAGCCTAATTAAATTGTCATGTTTGTATGGGTCGTAAATGTAGCAAAGATATTCCTCGAATCTTTAAAAGAGAATTCATAAATATTTAGAGTAATTTTCCAATCTTCATGACCAATTATCTTCATAACAAGACACTTGAGGTCATTATACTAAATGTATGAGATTTTCCGTTCGTTAAATTTTCTCAAAACAAATTGGTATGACAAATTTCTTTGTGCGACGCAATTTTGAAAAAAATAAATGTTACTTACTATAGATGATGATCGCGACTTCGTCCGTATGGATTTAGGTTTTTGTGGTCCAGCGAGAACTCTTTTATTTTCGAGGATACAAATTAGCCTGTGTCTTTCCCCAGGATGCAATATATCTCAGTACCAAATAGTGTCAGAATCGATTGGACACATGGGCCGTTTAAGGGTAGCGAACAGACAGGCACAATTTCGCTTCAAACAAATATTAAAAATGGGAAAGTGTGCTTGTTTGTTGGTTTATCCTTCAATTACGCCGCAACAGAGCAACAGATCGACGTGATCGACGGTATTAATGAAACTATTTTTAATATATTAGGAATAGAGGAATTAATTTAGTAAAACAGCGAGATCAGACAGAGGCATGAACAACGGCTAATTTATTCAGAGTAACAGAGTGAAGTGAGTTGACAAGTGACAGTACAATATAATTGGCACTTTTATCAAACATCAACGTCATAGATAATATCTATAGATTGCGTTCAGATTAACAGGTGTTCTTTGTGCGACCCGATTTTGAAAAGTTCCTAAACCTACCTACTTACTTGCCTGCGTGTATAAAATAAAATACCTACAGGTACATATCATTTGAAAACCCATCTTTTTAACCACTCCATCGAAGAAAGGGCTTTCGAGTGAATGGGATTGACAAACGAAAGTGAAGTTTGGTAAGGCGGTCACGTAGCGTAAAATGGTCGCTGATATAATTACAGAACCCTTTTCCAGTCGCGACTTAATTTACCCCGGATAAGTACTGGGGCCATTCTTCCCACGCTTAAAGCCATAATGTTGTTTCATTATTGTTGACTCTCGTGTTTTAGAATAATCCATACTAATATTATAAATGCGAAAGTGTGTCTGTATGTCTGCTACGCTTTCACGGTCCATCTGTTCAACTGATTTTGATGAAATTTGGTACAGGGATAGGTTGTATCCCGGGGAAGGACATAGTCTTAGACTTTTTATCCCGGAAGATTAAAAAGTTCCCTCGGAAATTAAAAAAATAAATCTACGCGGACGAATTCGCGGGCATCATCTAGTTTCTAATCTATTTTAGGAACATTGAGGTACGTGGTATCAAACTTTATTTTGGATAATATTGAAAGAAAGATAGAATAAAGAAAAAACATTTATTTCCAAATTGTGCCCATACATAGACCAGCATACCTATTTAATTTTTCGGAATAAAAGGCCTACCCTGTGTATTCCCGGGATGCAACCTGTATCAAATTTCATCAAAATCAGTTAAACCGATGGGCCGCGAAAGCGTAGCAGACAGACAGACACACTTTCGCATTCATAATAAAATAAGTATGGATGTATGTTTTGGGGAAAAACTCAAAAGCTATTCGACTCTGCTAGCGTGAAAAGCAAAAATTAATAAGCTTTCGATTGTGCACTAAAACTTTGTAGTTCTATCAGTTGTGATTAAAAAACTTTGTTATTGCTTTTTTTTTGTTTGAAAAAATAAATAAGCAGACTGATATTCGGATGGAAGCATTTTGGTTTGCGATGATTTATACGGTGATAAACATTGATACAGTGATGGTAGCTTAGTGGTTAAGACGTCCGGCTTCGAACTTGGGTGGTTGAGGGTTCGACCCCCGGGCACGCACAATTAATAAATAACGGTGAAGGAAAACATCTTGAGAAAACCTGCATGCTTGAGAGTTCTTCCTAATGCGATCCAAGGTGTTTGAAGTCTGCCAATCCACATTTGGCCAGCGTGGTGGAATATGACAAGTTTATATTCCATAGAGTCCTCATCAACATTGTTCATCTCAAAATTGCAGTATATAAGTTCTCTCCCAACTATTTCGACCCTCTCTTACCCAAATCGTAAACGTACTAGAATTTCCCAAACCACATATTGTTATGTTAATGCTGTATACACACCATTGGAGAAAAGTTGTATTACATTCAGGCAAGGACATGTACTATTTGTGAATTCTTTTTGTAATGATAATATTATCTTCTTTATATTGTTAAAGGAGGAACTGACTGATTGTCATATCCGACATTCAACTCAGACCAACTGTGATGGAAGTGTATCTTAGTTATCAAACATAATTTGACGACCTCCCTGTCGCAGTGTTGAGCGCTGTTGTCTTAACGTGAAAGATCCCGGGTTCGATTCCCGGCAGGGTCAATTCGGGAATAAATAATTTCTGAATTTCCTCTGGTCTCGTTCGGCTGTGGCCAGTTACCACCCTACCGGCAATGACGTATCGCCAAGCGACTTATCGTTCCGCTACATTGTCGTGCAGCAACCGACTAGGGGTATGGGTTTAATATAACTGCCATACCCGTAACTGGTTAGCCCGTTACCATTTTAGACTGAATCATCACTAACCATCAGTTGGGTGCCGTGGAGAAACCGGCTATAACGGTAACGTGTATATGTTTACTATAACTGACATGCCCCTTACAGGTTAGCCCGCTACCAGACTGCATCATCACTTACCATCAGGTGAGATCGCAGGCTAACTTGTAGTGGAATAAAAAAGACATATTCAGGTCATCTCATTATTTAAATAATTTTATTTATATTTCCGTATGTATAATGCAAAAGCACTTGAGCAGCTGCATAATGAGACGTCATCGTTGGTATGACACGGATATATAAATGTGTAAAGCTAGTGCGAATGAATTGCAATTCGCAACGTAGAAGCTTACTTTAGCGCCCGCCATGAGCATATTATGCTATTAAAATTTATTCAGTGCAATACACGAGCTTCAATAATTTATTTTTCTTGGCTCAAGTGTGTCAGACTCGAAACTCAAAGTATATTTATTCAAAACTAACTGATGCCCGCGACTTCGTCTATATTAGTACACTGTATTATTGTAGTTACACTGTATTATATTTTTTTTTTCATTCATTCACTACAGCCTATTAACGTCCCACTGCTGGGCACAGGCCTCCACTCTCATAGGAGAGAGGGAATTAGAGCTTAGATCCACCACGCTGCTCCAATGCGGGTTGGCGGGCTTTAACGACTATTATCATGTTAGTGATAATGACCGGGACCGACGGCTTAACGTGCTCTCCGAGGCACGGGGGTGAAACACCAACAACTTCCAACTCCGGGCTGGCACTGAGAATTTCTTAATTGAAAAACCCAATAACAATTTTTGTGCCCAACCGGGAATCCGGTCCTCGGAGGACCTCGTGATCCGCAGACGACTACGCTAACCGCTAGACCAACGAGGCAGTCAAGTATTATTTTGTCTATTACAAATTTTTCAATTAGTTTAAGTTTTACAAAATCTTTGAACTTGTTGAGAGAGATAATTAATGCTTCTGGGAGTTTATTCCAAAAACGTACCTATATTGTTACCGACAAATGAATTACTAATTTTACAAAGTCAAGAACCGGGCACTACAATTTTATTCTTACTTGAGTTTGGTGGCGCGCTCTCGAAAAAACCTATGTCCAGCAGTGGATGCATACGGGTTGATGGATGGATGGATTGAGTTTGAGTAATAGAGCCGACATTAACCGTTTCTATATTTCCGTCTAACAAACGGCACAGTTGCTTTTTAAATTCAATTTTTAAAAAAAATCCTCACTAATTCCGCCTAACATAGATGTGGTCTGAGCTTAACATTTTACCCCGTATTTGAATAAAAGTGCTGAGTCGTGCGGTCCAATCAGAAGACGCGAGCAATTAGAAACCCGTTTGAAAACGATTATCGGTTCGGCCTCGGATGTTAGCAGATCTGCATATTCCTCTATTCACATAGGAAAGAGGTTGATAATCTCAACTTGAGATATCAAAGAGTTTAGATTTCATATAAAATACCTGCATTTTATACAGAAAAATGTCGGAGGTAATATTTTGCGAGCACAGTTTAGAAATGCTCTTTGACTCGAAGCACATTTTTATATTTTGGTAGATATCCCACTAATTTACTCATATATAATAAATGCGAAAATGTGTCTGTTGGTTTGTATTTCAATCACTACTTAACTCTCAGACAAATCGCGAGCAAAGATCTGTTTGGATATATATTTTAATGAACTGGACAGTCACTTATGCCTACTACTACAGCCCATTAACGCCCCACTGCTGGGCACTGACCTCCCTCTCAGACCAGGGAATTAGGCTTTACACCCACCACGCTGCTCCAATGCGGGTTGCCTCCATTTACCTACGAGTAACCTTAAAATATCATGCATGAGGTCATAAGGAGGTAAATATTATTTGTCCCTTGTAGCTGTCATAAAGAAATTCACAAAGTAAAATAAAGTCCGTTCCCATAAACTGAATTGAATCTCGTACACGATGCAGCCATCAGGTAATGTCCCGGAATAGTGGTCATGTCAATAATGTCCGCTCACGATCCAACTAATTCCCCGGTCCGGACAATGTTCCCCGGACGGCGTATATGGCGTTCGCCGTTACCGCTACATTGCACGCTATGCAGATAATTGTGGCCCACGCTGAATGGATTTACATGGATATAAAGTTTCGCTGGATGATGCTGTTTGCACATAATCTTTAAAACCGAAAAATTAAAAATACGGGTACTTTTTAAAAGTATGTCTTGCGTGCGTAATTTTATTGCTAATATTTCGATTGGTCACATTGGTTCAAAATATACTGAAACTTAACAATCATTGAAAATTTTAGAATATACAAGAGAGAGGGAAACTTATCATACCATAATGACATTCAAAATATTTGAAGGAGGCGCCTTAAATTATTTTGAATGTCACTATGTCTGTGTGTCTGTGTGTTACCTTTTCACGACCAAACCACTAGATTGTGATATACAGTGCCAGTGGTAGCTTAGGTAGTTTTAAGTGGTAGAGATAGACATATTATTATACTTCTTATCACACATTTACAGATGGATGAAGTCGCGAGCGTAAGGTAGAATATTTGAGAATTTCCACACACATAATATATTAGAAGAAAATGCTCTATTCTAGTCGACTCTACGATACGATCTTATCGAATTACCGAAGCAAGACTAGTCTGACGAAAATATAAAGCTGAATTTCCACACTATCGATTCCATTGTCTGTATATCCGTGTATCTTTTAATTAAAGCTGACGACAAAGACGGGGATGTACACAGTTCAGCAACTTAGCCCGGGGCTTAAGACGCGCTAGATTTTATCTATCTAGACGCTTGGTCCTTGATGCGAAATTTACTTGATCAGAGCTTAGCGAGCTGAGATTGGTGTGTGGATTTGTTGTTAAGGGCAAAACACACTGGGAGCGGACGCGGTTCGGACGCGGGTCAGGTCGGATGCACGGCAGTGTAAGATTGCAAAAACCGTTAGATAGTAGTAATCTAACTAGCGAAATTGTAAACTGTCGACAGAGTACAATTTAACGCATTATTTTTCGGTAGATTGTAATGTTTTAGGTATATTAACCCGATAAAACTTAAGTGCCCGGCCTGGGGCACTACCTGATTATTTATGTTGAACCCTAACCTGAGCTACATGAAAGAGATAAGAAAACGTAAATACAATGAATATTTCAAAAATTGACACCCAGAACATTGAACGGTTCACAATCAATCTGTCGACAGTTTACAATTTCGCTAGTTAGATTACAATGTAATGGTTTTTGCAATCTTACGGTGACATTCATATGGACGACAGCACACAGCGTCACCTGCCACGCGCCCGACCCGCCCCCGCGTTCTATTTGATGTCGTCCATATATATAGGTCACCGTAAGATTGTAAAAACCGTTAGATTATAATCTAACTCGCGAAATTCTAAACTGTTGAAAGATTAGAATTTAACGTATTATTTTCCGTTAGATTGTAATCTGATAGGTATTTAAACCCGATAAAACCTAACAACAAGTAGTGCCCTATGTTTATTTATTTATGTCGAACCCTAACCTAACCTACAAGAAACGGACGAGAAAACGTAATAGTACATTACATCGCGAGACCGGGAAGTAGGCGTTTTCTGGTCGAGTGTTAGTTAGACGGCCGAGCTACGCGAGGCCGGCTATATACGAGACCAGAAATGCTCTCCCGGTCGAGGTGTGTATAGTGCTTTTCTAAAAAATGAAACAAGTGACTTTTAAATATATTATATTATGTAATTAAAAGAAAGCAAATAAAAAAACAACCTACTTATGAAATATTATACTTTAAATTTTTTTTTGCGCTGTGAGTGCTGAACGCGTAATACGGTAGAGTTCCAAATTTAAACTATTTAGGCCAAAGAACATTATAACAAGTTACAAGATATTCAGGAAGAAAGATCCAAATTCAAACTTATGATATGTAATGAAAATACATACATTCTTTACTGGCCTAGGCCGGGAAGTTTAACTTTCGAACTCATTTACAGGGTATGAAATGTGCACATTTCATATCATTTTTTTAGAAAATACAATGAATATTTCAAAAATTTACACTCAGAACATTGAACAGTTTACAATCTTTCGACAGTTTAGAATTTCGCGAGTTAGATTATAATCTAACGGTTTTTACAATCTTACGGTGATATACCTATACAAGGAATTCAACTCGTCGTGCATCCGACCCGGCCCGCGGCCGACCCGCGCCCTTTCCCTGTGTGTTTTGCGCCTTAGAGGGAATGAGTACAATGCATTTATATGTATTACTAAAAGAAAAGTCAGAGATCTTATTTGTTTAACAGTAAAAGGGACGTTTTGAGGGACGAGTGGCCTAGTTACGACAATGCATATCAGTCGATTGCAATTGTTAAGCAACGTTGACCCAACGTGTAACTGCGTGGGTGATTGAATTTGGTAGTCCGAATTTGGCTTTTTCGTTTCCTCCGTGCCTCGGAGAGCACGTTAAGCCGTCGGTCCCGGTTATTATCAATAACATATTATTACGGAAGACGGTCGTTTTTGGTTATTTTGGTTATTGGTTACTTTTGTTTGAAATAATACCCTTTTGTGATAAATGTGTTACTTTTTATTAAAAATAGTAAGAATCTGCTAACTACGTAAATGATAATAATAGTTAAAACTTACAAACCTAACAGTTTAAATAGTACCTACTCATAGTCGAGTCGCATGTGGAAGGACCTGGGAACCCGCCGCATTATTATCCCAAGAAAACCCCTACCATTGTGTGTAAATGAAAAGGGGTCACGACCCCAGCAATAAGGAATACGACGCAGAGAGAAATAGTAAAAGGATAAATGAAAAGAATTGATAATTCAATTTTGGTATCTTTATTTCTATTTACGAACAAGGATATTAAATCCACCAGTACCGCAGTATATGGCAGTATACTTACACGGTCTCCCCCTCTGATAAAGGCGGGTGGAATGCGTTGATATCACAAAACATTGCGTGACCCTCCGGCGAGGCAGTACTGACAAGAAAAGCCTTTTTTGCTGTACACACTTTTATGCCCCTATTACTACTATCTTAGAAGTAAAATATTATAGTCATGATATTTTCAACAGACTCCAAAAAAGGATGAGGTTCAACTCAACGCATTTTTGAAGTGAAGCTTCTTTAAAATTCGTTGTGATTTGAAAATTCAACGAAACCAAAAAATGAAACGAAATAGCGACACCAATAAGAGACAAACATATTCGAGATAGAAGAATACTAGTTATATTTATCTCATTCTCTCGTAGGCTACTTTTCTGAAGTTTCAGTTCTGCCGTGTGTTAATTGCACACACACACTTTTTTGTATGACGTACGTAATTATAATTTTGACGACCTACTTGGTGCAGTAATGTCAGCCGAGTTCAATCCCCGGCAGAGTCAATTTGGAATTTATGAATTTCTGAATACTCTCTTCTCTTGTCTTGTCACCAGACAAAATTATGTTGTAAAGACATTGCAGAAAATATAAAACATAATGTATAGTCCTAGAAACTTATGTGACCCGGTGACAGCGTCGCTAGTATCTATGAAAAATAAAATGAAAACAAAAACTAAACAGGCATAAAAATTATTTGACAACCGGGTCAGATAAGTGACCTTTAGTGAGGGACAGCGAGTACTGAAACCAAGCCTTAAATACCCCGATGCCCAATTCTTATCATTATTATTTAAGATGCCCTAAAAGCCCCCTTTTTGTTGTCAAAAGAAAAGCACTTGTCCAAATATTTTTGCAGTCCCTCCACAAATATTATGGTTGACCAATATATGAAATATATTTGAAGTTTAAAACTTACTGGCTATTGAATTTAGGTTGAAAATTGAATAATTATCTTTTTAAAGTATTTCATTCGTAGTCAGGGTTGCCAACTAATGTTTAAAGTAAAAATATTAGGTTTTCGCTGGTTTTTGCCCTCGTCTTTTACGCCGCCGCCATGAAACTTAGTCAACATGTAGGTATAATAAATAGTAGGAGTATTTAGATATTTGTTTTTGAATGCGGCTTTCGAAAGATTCCACGTGCCTATATTTACACGTGATACGAACTTTGTGTCATGCGTAAAATTGGGCGAAGGCGAGCCAGCTGGTTTGCGTAAAATATGCAACACTAGCAGATGCCCGCGACTTCGTCCGCGTGGTTGAAGTTCTTTTTGATTTCCGCGGGAACTACTTAATTTTCCGGGATAGAAAGCCTATGGCACTCTCCAGGTTCTCAGCTATACCCATGCCAAAAATCGCATTGATCCGTTGGTCCGTTTCGGCGTGATTGAAGGACAAACAAACACACTTTCGCATTTATAATATTAAGTATGATATGATAATAATAAATTATACATTTTTCACGACTATGAAAAATAGTTGCCAACCCTACTCCTTTTAGGTAAATACTAGCTGTTATGCTGTCATTTGGGACTCATTGCGTTTATTTAATTCATTTATTTTTTTGTTCACAGGTAAGGCGTGTTTATGTATTTGCTGAGGCCTGGACAAAAACAACGCGCAACGGTTACGTGCAACGCGGCTTACTAGAGTACTACAAGGAACTTTATGATAGCGTTCACACATAAATATAAGGCTTTATCATAGCACACGTTAGTTTTATGGGCAATAAATAAGATTACTTTCTTACTGGTATTTTTTTAGAACGTATTTTCTATATAGCAGGATAAAACACGGGGATCTGGACTGGAAAATTCGTACGTGTCGAAAATGTTATTCTCAGTTTTGTCCTTCTAGTATAGATGGAGAGACATACAGACACCAAGTTTAGATGGACAGAGTACCTGTGTGTGATTGGATATTTGACAACAAGTCAATTTTTTTTTGTGATTATTATATAGAAAACCTGCCAAAAGACGTTTTGTCCACGTCTCCTGTTAATTTTATGTTTGACAACCATTTTAAATTTCCTATTATTATGATATGATATTTGACTAGTTGTCAAATACCCCTAATTATTTTAGTTAGTGTTTAACATTTTGAAGACTTCCAAGTAGGTTCTAGTAACTCAGTTGGTCGGTAGAAGTCCGACCGGTTGGAGTAAGAATATCGTTAGCAAGAGGTCGCAAATTCGAATCCTCACGAAATTCGCGAATTCATATTTTTTCTTTATTTTTTTTTATCCACTACATGTTAGCACTTCGCTGCAATCTCACCTGATGGCAAGTGATGATGCAGTCTAAGATGGTAGCGGGCTGGTGTTAGGATATCAGTTATATTAACCTCGTACCTCTATTCGGTTTCTACACGGCAACGTACCGGAACGCTTGGCGGCACGTCTTCGCCGGTAGGGTGGTAACTAGCCACGGCCGAAGCCTCCCACCAGGCCAGACCAGGGAAAATTAAGAAATTATAAACTCCTAAATTGACCCTGCCGGGGATCGACCCCGGGAGCTCCGCACGTTAAGACAATAGCGCTCAACACTGCGCCACGGAGGTCGTTACAATTGATTTGTTCTTTACTAAAAATAATGAAACGAACTTATATTCATACGGGATGTTCAACCCACAGTTTGCTTACATTTTTATGAATAGAAGAACTTGAAATTTAATTCGCTATATTCCGCCACAGTAGGTAAATCTATGTGGTACAATTTGTACTGTGTATCTTGCAATATTCACCACACCAGGCCAGACCAGGGAAAATTCATAAATCTTCCAAATTATTCTCAACGTACGTTTCAATCCGACACCGGAGCATCTTCAGGAGATGTTGACTCAACAATGCACAATTGTAAATCGTGCATTGAATAATTTGGATGATCTTTGTAGTGTGTTGAATATTGCAAGATACACAGTACACACTGTACCACATAGATTTACCCACTGTGGCGGAATATAGCGAATTAAATTTCAAGTTCTTTCATTATCACGGACTTCCGCAAAGTAACGCCTGCTTCTATCCAATATTTTAAATTTTTATTCTCTTACAAGTTAGCCTTTGACTGCGATCTCACCTGGTGATTTAAGATGGTATAGTGGGATAACCTGGCAGGGTTATAGCAATTACATCAACAAATCGCTTGGCGGTGTGTCTTCACAAGTCACCAATCTATTTTGGTGTAGTAACACTAGACCGTGTCATAAAAATAACAACGAAGGCACTTAATTTCGTCGTTACAAAGATAACACGATCCTAATGCCCCCCCCACGCTCGAACAAACTTGGTCCGTCGAAACGGATCGTTTAAAAAACACATCTCGAGCCACGTCGGAACTTTCCGATGTTGATAATCTAGCAACACGTCTAGCGGAAGACGTAGCGCAAAGGGTCTACAGACGCACGGAGCAGCGTGGCACGTAACGGTAAATATTCTTTGTAAGAGTTTGTATGGAGCTAGGTCCACTTAAGCGACGTGGCAAGCAGATGCACTGCGCGAAGCGGCCCTATAAAAACTCCACTACAGCCTATTAACGTCCCACTGCTGGGCACAGGCCTCCACTCTCATAGAAGAGAGGGAATTAGAGCTTAGACCCACCACGCTGCTCCAATGCGGGTTGGCGGGCTTTAACGACTATTATCATGTTAGTGATAATAACCGGGACCGACGGCTTAACGTGCTCTCCGAGGCACGGGGTGAAACACCGCGAACTTCCAACTCCGGGCTGGCACTGAGAATTTCTTAATTGAAAAACCCAATACTTAACAATTTATAAAAACTCATATAAATATAATATTTGCCGCGGTCAAATGGGGAAACGTAGTGATTACTCACCTTTTAACGGTTACTCAGCCAAAGCTTTCCGGTCTCACCACAATAAAATTAAATAAGCGTGGAAAGTATTTTCATCCTTACAAAGTTCCTATGCAAAATATCTCTAAGCAGCCAATAAGTTTAATTTCTTAATTTTCTGTTAATGTTTAGCTTAAACAGAAAATTTTACAATCTTAGATTGTTTTATATTGATTGAATAATTTAAGATCTCTTTCTCAATTACTTAATCCTATATTACCATTTATTGTCGTCGCACTATACGCAGGAACAGCGCTGCACTTGTATTGCGCTGATTTGATACGATTGGAACCCCAAGAAGAAAGGGGCTAGAGAAACCTAAAACACCTTGATCTGTCTATTTTTTTTAGTAATTCACACCTTTTTCGATGCCAATTTCACGTCAAGATGCCAATAATTCTATGTTTATGATTCTGTGGTCCGGATCTTTGGCAACGACGTTCTCGTAGCACCTCCCCTCGTTGGGAGGGGTTGTTTTTCGTTGTAATAGGATCTTGGGAAGCGAAACGGCCGGTGTTTTCGGACAGGACGTAACTCTATCCGTTGTTAAAAGTTAGTAAGCTGATTGAGAGCTTGTCTTGTTAGTCACTTCCTTACAAGAGTTTTGGGATACCTTTGGTCCACCTGAAAAATCCTACTCATAACTTTTTTTAAGTTGTTGATGGACGTTGTAACCCCTTGACGTGACTGACATTGATGACATTAATACCTTTGATTGCTTTGTTAGTTTATTGGTTAGTATGTTCGACCAGCGGATTACGAGGTTCTGAATTCGATTCCTAGATAAGGTCTAAAGAAAATTTAGCAATTGGACTTTCCTGTCAATAAATACTCAGTTCTAGAACGGAGTAAGGAAGTTGGCGGTGTTCATTGTTCACCCTTGTCCCTCGGAGAGCACGTAAAGCAGTCGTCTGCGCTTGATCTCTCTCCGGTTGTGTCTGATTGCCGTTCAATCGGGGTTATGCGATTGGGAATGCATCTGCGGTTGTGCATACGCATTTGCTCTATAATCTCACGCTAATCTCACGCAGGCGAATTGGCAAATCTCACAACTCACTAGACCATGCTTATACGATATTTTAAAGCCAAACATTAAGAGTGGCTTATGGAGAAGTGTTTTATAACTTAAAAGAATACATGACATAATTTCAATTTATTGTAGTAATGCTATTTCAATAGTGATAAAATCTAATATTCTACTTAGTTAGTAGGTACTTACAATAGCTTACTAGGTGTAAATTTGACATATTAATTACTCAAATTGAATAACAATTTATACGCTCATATAATGTATTGTAATAATTTTCACACTAATTATTTAGTTGAATGCGTTATAGCAAAATAGTTTTAAGATCTAAGCAATATTTTTACCTATTCTCGCAAAATAAAAATTCTAATTCTAAATCTCTGTGGAAATTGGCCACTGTACAAATTCGGTCTGGAGGACATTATCTATTTAGTCTAACTTCTTTAGTCTTATGGCTGCTAGTCGAACGGTGGAACGAATAAAAACCTATCCCTTTACCGTCTATAAATAGTACGTCCCGATCTATATTCGAATTACCCGTAAGTGCGAATGGTTCAAATCAGGGCACACGATAAATCAAGTTATCCCATCCGTCAATGAAATCTCGGGCGGACCTTTTATTAGCCCGTACCGACTCCTCGTACGTAGTCCCTAACTCCGTAGTATGTACCGAACTTATTCGATAAACGCGGCACCTTTATAGTGTACGGTACGATTTAAATCATCATTATCAATCAACGTTTACTCGATTGCCGCTCCTATACTGATCACGAGTCTCTCTAAGAATGAGAAGGGTTACGATAAATCAATCTATCCCATCCGTCAATGAAATCTCGGGCGGACCTTTTATTAGCCCGTACCGACTCCTCGTACGTAGTCCCTACCTCCGTAGTATGTACCGAACTTATTCGATAAACGCGGCACCTTTATAGTGGACGGTACGATTTAAATCATCGTTATCAATCAACGTTTACTCGATTGCCGCTCCTATACTGATCACGAGTCTCTCTAAGAATGAGAAGGGTTACGATAAATCAATCTATCCCATCCGTCAATGAAATCTCGGGCGGACCTTTTATTAGCCTGTACCGACTCCTCGTACGTAGTCCCTAACTCCGTAGTCTGTACCGTACTTATTCAATAAACGCGGCACCTTTATAGTGTACGATACGATTTAAATCATCATTATCAATCAAAGTTTAATCGATTGCCGCTCCTATACTGATCACGAGTCTCTTCTAAGAATGGGAAGGGTTACGCTAAATCAAGCTATCCCATCCGTCAATGAAATCCCGGGCGGACATTTTATTAGCCCGTGCCGACTCCCCGTCCATAGTCCGTAGCTCCTTATCGAACTTATTCGATAAACCCGATACGTTTACAGTGTACGATACGATTTAAATCATCATTATAAATCAACGTTTAATCAATTGCCACCCCAATGCTGACTACGGGTCTCCTCTCAGAATGAGAAGGGTATACGATACGATTTAAATCATCATTTTGATGCATAATCATTTTATACCTAATTTTTTGGGTTCCGTATCCTAATGTTGCCAACGGGACCCTATTATTAAGCCTCCACTGTTCACCCGTCCGTCTGTCAGTGTACGGAGTGTATAATATTATTTCTATTGTCGCTATAACAACAAATTCCTATTAAAAATGAAATAGAAATTAACGCACAGAACGGACATTACTCCGAAAGGTTATAAGTTCGTGCAAGATCCCTTACCAGATCTTATTATTACGGGAGGCTTATATCTGTCACCGTAAGATTGTAAAACCCGTTAGATTATAATCTTACTCGCGAAATTGTAAACTGTCGAAAGATTACAATTTAACGCATTATTTTGCTGTTTTAGGAGTTACGAAAAAATTTAAAAGATGATAAACGATATCGTATATTAAAGAAATCGCTGGCTATGAAGAGCCTCACGGCTAAGCCATGTATTTAAGTGCGGTACACATAATACGAGATAGTAGATAAAAGGGCTTGCCTTATATCTCCACTTACGTATAACCACAGTCTAAAGAGATACGATCTTTCCTACCAGTCGTTCGACGGAGGCGTCTCTCTAGACAAAGCAACGCTGCGGGATGACAGAGACGTGACGGAGGACACTGGCAGAATTTTCATAACAAATATCTGTCAGTCTTATGTCACAGTGTGCGGTTTCCTACCTCTCTCAACCACAGGTGAGAGTGTACGTATACGTACCTCTAGGTGCTACAATTGATATGATAGCCGGGTCTGTCATCTGTATGGGCGTCGACCTACTGTATGATTATATATTCACGCTGTTATAACTCTGATATCAATATGCTAGTGTGTACCGGCAGTGGCGTGCACGACATAGAGGCATAAAGGTACTGCTTACCCTAGTTAAAAATCTCAATGCATAATTTTCATCATTCGCTGCCTGAAAGTAGGAGTCTATGTAACCAATGCCTACCCGGGCTCCGAAGACGCCACTGTGTGTACGGTCGTGGTCTGAAAATGTTTACCAGTTTTCAAATCAGAATATCGGATTCTTTAAAGCACTGCGTGCATTCGGTCGGAAAGGTATTTATTACATTTCAACGTTATGAAAAGTGTTTAAACATCGAATTCAACTAAAAAGAGTATTAATGACTTTTTATATAATAAAACTGGACGTAGTCCCGGGAATCAGCTGATTCCCGCGACTACGTCCGCGTGGATTGTGGTTTTTTGGTTCCCGCGGGAACTCCTTAGTCTTCCGGGATAAAAAGTAGCCCATGTGTTATTCCAGACTATAATCTTTCTCTGTGCCAAATTTCATCCAGATCCGTTCAGCCGTTCGGGCGTGATTGAATAACAAACATCCAAACATCCATCCATACATCCAAACTTTTGCATTTATAATATTGATATTTGACTAGACAATGCCCGCGACTTCGTCAGCGTGGATTGATGTATTTTAATTCCCGCGGGAATATTTAATTTCGCATGCTGCAGGTGAAAGACACGAACTGTACCACATAGATTTGTCTGCTGTGGCGGATTATAGCGAATCAAACTTCTAGTTCATTCATTAACAAATATATGTTCAATCAAACCACATAACGACCTTCCGACACAGATGGGTCCATGCAATTATAAACCTTAAGGTGGTAAACATTTTCTGAGCGCGACTGTACACAGCTTAGCTAAGGATGCGGGATCCTTCACTCTGGCTTTATTAAGTTTATTATACTTCCGAGTCTCGTGCAAACTTCTAGTCTAGAGTCCAGAGTCTAGAGTCGCGTTCTAGAGATCTATAGAGTGAGTAGATTTTATAATAATGCTTATTTCTTACTTTAGTGGTTGTTATAAATTTCTTTTGAACGTATTCTGTTATGCACAATCTCTAAACTAAACTAAAATGACGCGTCTGATTTTGTAGATGCCCCTTTCATAATGCTCCCTGCGGAAAGGGACAGCACTCGATTTAAGTATGTCATTTTAATTTAGTTTAAAGATTGTGTTTAACAGAATTGGCCACTAGTGGCTGTTTCTGTTGTACCAACATTTTATAATAATACTTATTCCTGACTTTAGTTCGGTTGTAGGGGTGCCTACCTATCTCTGAACTGAACATAAGTGATATCATTAATTTTATTGCTATCCATTTCATATTACTTGTGTGAAAATGGCAGTCATTTTATGCTGGATATAGTGTATTTAACAGAATTATCACAATTTGCTTGTTTGGTATAGTAGGTAAGCTTATAATTTTTTTATTACTCGCATGTAGTTGCCAGTGCTCGGCCGAAGTTTCAGTTTCGGCCACAATACTGTTTCGGCAATGGTTTCACGTTTCGTTAAAAAATTTACGAAACTTTCACTCGTGAGAAAACGTTACCAAAGAAAGTGCCGAGTTGATTTCCCTTGTTTACACATATTCTGTGTGGTGATTTATAGCCATTATTCGTTCTTTAACCGTCCAATCAAAAACGAATAATTTAATTTAAAACAGTCAGGTCATATTTTAACTGAGGTCACACACGATATTATTTTATATTCGATAGGAATTTCATATAAAATATGCCCGATTCAGTTTTGTTCCGTGAGGCGTGAAATTTCAATAACCAGAATGCAAGCAAGGGGATATATCTCTTTTAACTATTAAAGCTTACATAACCAAATCCACATGTATAATCCACAATAACATATCATAACACGGGTCAACACAAAATTTGACTTTGACTTTAAAGCATAAAATTTCGATATTTTAGGTCATAATTAGACGAAAAAAAATTACATTCAAAAGTTTGCTTCTGTATTTAGGAGATTTTGTATTTATCAGCATCATATTTACTCGTTCACGACGACATTTTAAGTTTTTCTAGACTTGTACAAAACACCTGATCGTTGTTTATCACTCGAGTGCCATCTAGCGGCACTATGTGAACGTAAAAACCTCTCTGATCGCGCGGCATTTTTAAATGTATTAAAATTAATTCAAAAATGAGTATGAGTGATTATGCACTGAATGGAAAAGTCATAAAATAAACCTTAGGACTACGAACGAAAATTTTGTGTTGAGTCGTGAAATAGGTGTAAGTAGGCGATGAACGATGATGCAAGTACATCATCATTCATCCGCGTAAAGTTGATAGCCTAGTGATTCGGTTAGTCGGGGTTACAATCCCCGGGTCTCTAATACGATGACGTGTAGATCCGGTACGGTGCCGTGTAGAAATCGACTAGGGGTATGGGTTTAATATAACTGACATATACCTAACAGGTTAGCCCGCTACCATCTTAGACTGCATTGCCACTCACCATCAGGTGAGATCGCAATCAAGGGCTGACTTGTAGTGGAATAAAAAAACAAATTTCCGCGTCAAAGAGGAATTAGATTTTATCCTATCAGCTATTGTGCGCGCTCCATATGAAAGATTTTGTCACGTTTTATGCCCGTAGCCAAATCACATTTGGCCCTTAGCTCAGGGCGAACCACTAGTTAAACCTAGATCACATACAACACGCGTAGAATACCTATCATATAAATTAACTGATTCCTGTTATATTCGATGGCGCGTGAAATTGGAATAACCTGTATGCACCCTTACTACGAGATTTTGAATCGAACTTACGTTGATCGTATTTGAGCATCGAAACACTTTGGTGTCAGAGCAAAATTGACAAAAGTCACAAATTCACTATCAAAGATTTCAATTTCGCTCACCGTGTTTTTTTAAATTATTCATTTTTACAGGGCTTTTGTACAATATGTATAATTATTATGACAGTCCTATTGTACACTATCCAATATTTTTAACTATTCTACTTAATTATTTTACTACTTAACTAAGTACTACATACAAATTATAACTCTTTATGTATCTATCCTATTTGTAATACTATTAATATAAAAGATAAATAGGATTTTAGCTATTTAACTTTTATATTGTATACGACGAACGACAAACTTGAGCTTTAGAACAATGATGTCAGTTCATTTTACTTTAACGCCGAGGTGATTCGACGCGGCTCGAACGCTCTTCATCGGTATGATTAAAAATTTTGTGGTAAGGAAACTAAATGCAGGCGATGTAGAGGGAAATGGGTGAAATTCATACATTTGGAATTTCCATTATAATTGGGCTGAAATTCCACGCTATTTATATAGCTCATTAGGTGCCTTGTTATTATATATTGCGTATTTCAGTAAATTTACCTACATAAAGTTTGCACCCATGTTCACATTTGACGACGGCCGTGGCGCAGTGGTGAGCGAAAAATTGGTTCGAACCCCGGTAGGATCAAATTGGAAGTTTATAATTTCTGTATTTTATTTGGTCCGGTTTAGAGAGTGGCTTCGGCCGTGGCTAGTTACCATCCTACCGGCAAAGACGTACCGCCAAGCAATTTAGCATTTAATAGTCATCAGAGGTAATTGCGATCGTTACAATATTTTTTACGTAATAAAGCCCCTGAATAAGAATTTAAGGAGACAATAAACATGAAAACTTAGGAACTTAGCAAAAAGTTGTTTCACTGACCCTTACAACACAATGGACTCTAGACAGGCGGAGTCATAAAGAGGACAAGTCATAAGAGCACTTTTCCGGTAGTTTAATCCCTTGAGAGGGCCCACCTTTGTAACCGTACCGTCTCATGGCAGTCGGGTCTGTCATATGGGCGTCGACTTACTGTATAAACAATAAATATATTGTACTTACGCTGTGACCGTGATATTTATTGTCTGAATAACAATAATAATTGGAGACAATAAACATGAAAGTAGGAACTTAGCGATGTCACACTGGTGACCCTTACAAACGGACTCTAGACACACAGGGTCATAAAGAGGACAAGTCACAAGAGTACTTTTCCGGTAGTTTAATCCCTTGAGAGTATCATTTGCGAGAAGAGGCCTGTTGCTTTGATACTTTAGCTTTTTAAGCTTCTTTGCATTAGTTTAGGACTTAACTTTATTTTTCCGGGATAAAAAGTAGCCTAAGTGTTATTCCAGACTATAATCTATCTTTGTGCCAAATTTCATCCAGATTGCAGGTTTGCAAATTATATGACCGTCGGTCCACTGAAAGAAAATGTAGACCAGGGGTCCATACTGCCAAAGCTAAAAGCAATACTTAAGCTATATTACTCAAAATGACAGTTTGATGACACGTACATTGACTTTCCTAAAAATAAGGATCATAATTCTCAAACACGAAGGTCAATAATAATGAAACAATATGGCTTTAAGCGTTGGCAGTATGGCCCCTGTGCTGCGATCGTGCTCTACCTCTACCACAGGCTGTGACTACACGATAGAGAAATCCGTATGCAAAATCTATACTTCATGTCGATATCGTGGCTAAGTTAGTGGAGCACATGCACAATCTCTGAACTAAACTAAAATGACGGCACCAATTTTATTTCTATTGCTTTCGTAACACTCCCTGAGGAGTCAGGGACAAGGGACATCCCTAGATTCAGTCCTGTCATTTTCGTCATACTTAATACATAACTAAAAGCTGTACCTACCTGGTACATTTGGTAAGCCCACCCGTGTGAAGCCGGGACGGGTGAGCTAGTTTAGCTAGTTATACCTATAGATTAACAGTGCAAAAAACAGCACATTAACGCTCGTTGCTAACGACGGTTCTTCTTTCTTTCTTTTTTAACCCGTCCGATGCAAGCGTGTGTCTAATGACCCCGCCGGAGCAATTTTGAAATGCGATCGTGGGGTAATAACGACCTCGCTACTTTGTATCGGAGCCAAATGTTTATTGGGCGTTGATAGATGTAATGCGCTGATTACGGGCTGATAGATGTTCTGTTTTTGTTTATTTTTCTAGTGTTAAAAAAGTTATACTTTATCGGTCGTTTGTATTACAGTGTGAATAAATTTAAATAGCTTAGATGATGTATGTATTGGTTATTTATATTTCTAGTACATTAGGTGTAATTAGTATACCTAATGCCCCGTGTATAGATTTTGATGAAATATTCAATACAGCTACAACAATTACAACAAAGCTACAATACTATTACAATCAATTACGTGTATACCGACTTAATTGACAAAATAATTTATGCAATATATATGTCACCGTAAGATTGTAAAAACCGTTAGATTGTAATCTAACTCGCGAAATCGCAAAGTGTCGAAAGATTACAATTTAACGCATTATTATCCGATAGATTGTAATCTGTTAGGTTAGGTAGGCAATACCTGATTGTTTATGTCGAACCCTAACCTAACCTACATGAAACAGACAAGAAAACGTAAATACAATGAATATTTCAAAAATTTACACTCAGCACATTGAACGGCTCATAATCTTTCGACAGTATACAATTTCGCGAGTTAGATTATAATCTAACGGTTTTTACAATCTTACGGTGACATATATAAAAGCGTTAGTTAATATTTCATACAATAATATGTGTAATAATGTGTGTATTTAGACAAAAATTTATAATAATGTTATGTTTACAGTTTATGATAAATAAGTGAATATTTCGGCTTTCGCCCATTGCTCCATCCGATTCATCGATTGAAAATACAATATATTTCCGCTCATTCCCGCTTATTTGGTCAAACATAATATTTTAATCTCTCTTAGTCACAATACTACAATATGGGAAGCACTTCTACAACAAGGTGTTAGCAATACCTATGTTCGACTAATCCACAACATCTACTCCAAAGGCACGGCCTAAGTTAAACTGGAAAGGGAAGGGGAAGAGTTTCCCGTCAAAAAAGGAGTAAGACAGGGAGACCTTTTATCACCCCAGATATTTGCCTCGGCGCTAGAAGCCGTATTCCGACAACTAGAGTGGTCCATGAAAGGGATCAGGGTTGATGGGAAATACCTAAGCCACTTGCGCTTTGCAGACGATATCTTAATTTTCTCAGTAAATGCGCAAGAGCTTGGAAATACGTTAAAGGAATTCGAGGCAGAAAGCAAACGCGTGGGGTTGACGCTAAATGACACAAAATCGAAGATTTAGTATCTTCGTTTTTGTGGCATGGCAAACGGGAAAGTACTAGATGTCGTCGTGGAAAGCGGCAAAATCGAATACGTCAAAGAGTACATATATCTCAGGCAACTAGTCTCCTTCGAAAACCAATCAGAAAATGAAATTCATAGAATTGCTGTAGCGTAGAACAAATATTGGAGTCTGAAAGAAATCATGAAGAGCGAGGTCAGCTTTAACATTAAGAAAAAAGTCTATGAAACAGTAATTATGCCATCGCTAACATACGGATGTCAGACATGGGCAATAAGAAAAGAAGATGAAGCGAAAATAGCAATATGCCAAAGGAAAATGGAAAGAAGTATATTAGGAATAAAAATAAAAAATAGAGTCAGAAATTGTGACATAGGGGAAAGGACAAAATTATATGACATAACAAAAAGAACAAGGCTGATAAAATGGAAATGGGCAGGATATTTGTGCAGGATGGACAGTGCAAGATGGGCTAAATGTCTCACAAAATGGATCCCAAGAAACAGAAAAAGAAAAAAAGGACGACAAAGGAAAAGATGTAGAGCTATTTTCAAGCAAAGAGTCGGTACAATCTGGATGACAATGGCAAGGGATAGGGACGCGTTGAGACAACTGGGAAAGGCCTACGCCGATGAGGCGACTTCTGCCACGCAATAACGCGCAAGTAATAATAATAATGTAATGTAATCTAAACTAATATTATAAATGCGAAAGTTTGGATGGCTGTATACGTCTGGTGGTTGTTTGTTACTCAATCACGCCCCAACAGTTGAACGGATCTGGCTGAAATTTGGCACAGAGATAGACTATAGTCTGGAATAGCACATAGGCTACTTTTATCCCGGAAAATTAAAGAGTTTCCGCGGGAACCACAAAACCTCGATCCACGCGTACAAAGTCGCGGGCATCAGCTAGTTTATATATAAGTGGTAGTAGAAATAAAAGGCCTTTTTATTTTTATTTTATTTAATAATATTTAAATCTGTCTGTCTGTCTGCTACACTTCACGGCTTATCTCTTCAACCGATTTTGATTACATTTGATATAAAACTTAGAAGTTTCCTTGCGAATAAAAAAAACCTTAACCTACGCAGACGACGTCGCGGGCATCTAGTTTGTAATTTTGAAAAAGTAAAAGAGACTCCATTTGGCCATTTTTACTTTGAAAATACAGGGAAATGGCAGATCCTTGGTAAAGGTGTTGAAATAAATCAGCATAAAACAATACGAGTTAATTATAAAGTTTCATATTAACATGTAACAGTAACGAATCACGTGCTAACGCGGCGACCGTCCGCACGCTAATAAAATTAATTTGTACAAGCGGAAACTTTGCGAAACAGTGTTATACATATACATATTACACAATTTGTTTAAACATGCCTCAGAATATATAACTTCAACTATTGAATATACAACGAACTATTAAAAATTTTATGCGAGTTTTTTTTCGACGAGATTCTAAATAAATATTTAGGCCCATAAACGTTCACTTGTAGCGCGACACAATGTGACAAGACCGTTATTACTTCGACCGCATTTGAATATTGCTCTAAAATGTCATGCGGTTTACGTTACTAGAGTATTAAAACTTCATTCCCTTTCCATTTATCTAAATTAAGCTTTACTAAATACAAATTTGACGACGACTACGAATATAAATCGTGTTACTTAATAGGCATTGGCAATGCAAGTATAGCTTCAGAGTCCTATGAATATTTATTCTAGAGGCAAAGCTATAATAACACGCTGCTTAGGTGTGAATGGGCTTTAACTGTATAATATAATTCTTCAGAGATTGGCTCCTTGCCAAAGATCTTTGATCAAGCAAGTCACAAAATTCGACAAAATAAAATAATGGAAATCTGAAAATATTATACATAGTATCTCAATCCATACTTCTTTTTCATTTCATTTTACATTTACTTACTAGTGATAATATAGTTGGCACATTTTCTTATAAGAAATGAAACAAATAAATGCTCGTTAAACGTCCTAATACGTAATGAACACATTCATTATGACACTTATTCAACGTATCACCAATTAAGACGTCGAAACAGTTAGGGGGTAATAACGGCCCGTGTTACAGTTTGTACACTTGCCAAATTACTTCAGCGGGAACGGGTTGACGACGTATGGATAGTTTGCTGGAAGTTCTCAGGTTGCTTGTAGTTTCCATTTTTGTTTTATTTTTCCACTAGTGGACGCCCGCGACTTCGTTCGCGTGGCATAAGTTTTTTAATTCCTACAGGCACTCGTTAATTTTTCGGGATAAATAAATATGTCACTCTTCAGGTCCTCATCTATACCCATGCAAAAAATCACGTCGAACTGTTGCTCTGTTGACAAACTCTATTTAACGTCCTTGGAGATAAAATTTTCAAAAACTGTGAAACACGTATTTCTTCATTTTTAACCCGCAGCTCATATACCAAGTTTCATGGCTATAACTTGAGAAATGAAGGACTTTCATACAAACTGTCAACCCCTATTTTACCTCTTTGCGGGTGGGATTTCGAAAAACCCATTCTTAGTGAGTATCTAGTCTTCACAAAGAACATACTCTCCAATTTCCATGTCTCTAAGACCAGCGGTTTGGGCTGTGCTTTGATATATAAGTCAGTCAGACAGTTAGTCAGGACTTTAAATTTTGTGTGTTTTTTTTCTTTGAAATCTATACAGATTAATGCCACGAAGTTATTGGAATCCAAAGATACAAAGTACTGTTATTTTAAACTATTACCTGTATGTTTATAAACATTACTAGATTTATTAATAGTATAGTGCTCAGAACGCAATGTACATCCTAAATTTTGTCAAAACGATCGGCGTCATTCTAATGACGTCATCCTCCACCCTTTATTGAAAATGAATGAAGTAAAATGGGCTTTCAAAATTTAAATAGCGTGCAAGTAAGTACACGTTTATTTTGTCACTTTTATTCAACATAATAATATTAAGACGTTGAAACAGTTACCTAGGGGGTAATAACGCCCCGTGTTAAAATTTGTCCCACTGCAAAATGACTTTAGCGATAACGTTGACGATGTATGGATAGTTTGCTAGAAATTCTCATTTTGCTTTTAGGTCTAATTGTAAGACAGGTACGTATAGCTACGTTACAGATAATTTGCAATGAACTCAAAAATTATGCTTTACTACTTTTTACGCAGCTAATACATCAGAAATATCAAGAACTAGATGATGCCTGTCCGTGTGGATTAAGTTTTATGTGTCGCGGGAACTTCTTAATTTTCCGGGATAAAAAGTAGCCTATGTCCTTCCCCGGGATGCAACCTATCCATGTACCAAATTTCATCGAAGTCGGTTAAACAGATGGGCCGTGAAAGCGTAGCAGACAGACACACTTTTGTATTTATAATATTAAGAAGAGTATGGATTGCATCTAGGAGATGCAAATCTTTCAGTAATTGTTGATATTTTCAATTCTTGAGAAAGTAGCGCAACTTTTTATCAAGGTAAATTGAAGAGTTCCAGCTGCAATCAATATAGCAGTTATTCATAAACCATCGACTCAGACTAATCGCATTAGTCACAAGTCAGTTTCCTGCATCAAATGTATCTTTTATCGACGTCTGCCCGTATGAAACTCGCGAAAGAAACTCATTTCGACGCCGGATTAAGAATTCGATCGCCATAAAACTTCCACAATGACGGCGTTTGGCGTCCACACAAAGAGATGGGAAGGCCATCAAATTGAGTTTTTAAATTCCGATGCAGAGATTGCTCTGTGACACATCGAATCCTATAAATATGCGAGTTGACACGTCATCATTTCAAGAAGTAAACAATAATTTATAGATAGGTAACTAGAATGATGCTTCGTCTGCGTTTTAGATAATTAATTTAATTTTCCGGTATAAAAAGCCTATGTCCTTCCCCGGAATGCCATCTATCTCACATCAAAATCGATTGAAAAGATGGGCCATGAAATCGTAGCATAATGACAAACAGACAGACATACACTATTTTATTTATTTTTGTATTATCATGGCAAAATAGTTCACGAAAAACTTTTTATACAACCTAGTTACTTTAAAAAATAAAGAGAAAAAATTAAGCCTCTGGAAAAACATGCTGAAAATTATTATGATAATGTTACACAAACGTCCGAAATTGCGACTTCGTTAGCTCCATATAAAAAGGCGGGAAAAATGAACACGAGAGCACCGGGAGCCAATTAGAAGGCTTACATAAACGGGAATTTAGATCCACTCGGAATATCCAGGTATGGTTTTTAAACGGTTAAATTGGAAGGTATTTTGATATTTTTGTTAAATTGGATATTTTTTGACAAGTCAAATCAGCAACTTTTTTCCAAACGTCAAAACGCTTAGTGTGGGATGTTGTATGAAATACAGAACTGTTACGTCATCAAAATTCGACGCACTTTTATACTTCAATCGATATTTTAAAATGGTTCCATCATAAAATTAACAGGCGACATAGATATTACGACTTTTAGCAGATTCTACCTCTATAGAGGTATGAGTAAAAAATAATATAAAATTTTCAATTATATCTGATTCCATTTAAAGTTACCCCGGTAATCGGGCATGGCCGAAGCCTCCTTCCGAAGGGAGGCTTCGGCCGTTTGACTAGACCTGAGTTTAAGAAATTATAAATTCCCAAATTGATCTTGCCGGGGATCGAACGCGGGGCATCCCGCTCAGAAGACCACTGCGTCAGGGAGGTCGGCAAAAATCATACAGTTAGTTTGTTAAGTGGTTAATCAGAATGATATTTCAGCCTGCAATCATTTGCATAAAAATCTCCCTTGTATAATAATGATTTCAGTTTACTGAACTTTAGTTATAAAAAGTTGCTATTATAAACTCAGCAGACAAACATACTTTTGCATTGATTATACTTATTAATATGGAGATGGATATTATGTTTATCATTAAATTATGAGGAATTTAAATGATAAAATAGGTCTTGCAAAGGTTAACGCAATGTCGTGAATAATACTTTCAGACTTTTGGGAGTCTTCTACAGTGTAGTATCAGAGTAATTTAATACGATTTAGCAACATTGAACCATGCAACTGAACAGTAAAGCACAAATCGGCTCGCAAGGAAAATGTAATAAAAATGCCATCGACTTGCCATACTAATAAACAATATAGTATCTTAAACCTTTAGTATTAAAGTGCAAATTTCAAAGTACGCCCAGGTGATTGCATGTGTAATTCTGGAATCCTTATGGAAATATGTGTTTAATACTTTATGTGATAGAGTTGAAATTGGATTGTGCTTGTAGGACACTGGTATAAGGTGCCGGCTGGCGAGATTCAAATAAGCTCTTAAAAATTGTTTAAAGAGAAGTCTTTGTGAAGTAGGTAATCTTTTTATTGATGATGGGATTTCGCTTCGATGTTATGGGGAATTGTCTATGCCATAATTTTCCTTTGCGGTGAATAAAAAAGATTCCATGCAACGACCTCAATTTACATAGACGGGCCCTGTCTAACAAAGATTGTGGACTTATTTTACTAACGCCATCTAGTCTGAAAAGCGGGAAAGCGCTATGGCGGGGACAAGGACAGGCTTATACAGGTGAGGGGCACGCCCAACTTTTTTCTATGACAGGGCCCATCTAGTATCTACATATACAGGGTGGCCCAAATGAGACGTCCAAAGAAAAAATGTAGTGTACCTAGACCTATCAGAAAATACCCCATGTATGTTCTGCGATTTTTGGTAGTTTTCGCGTTATAATTTTTTAAGTTTTTTCGTGAGATTTCTGAGGGAGTGAGTGTTAAATTTTTTTTCAAAAAGTATTTATTAAAAAAAAAAAAATTTTAATTTTAAAAAAGTAAATTTATTTCAAAAAGCGTTGATCAATGAAAAAAATATTTGTTAAAATGTTATGCAAAGCACGATAGCGGCATTTCGTGATAATTCATTAAAGTTATATTCAATAATATGCTAATTGTTATTGTAATTTAAATAATATTTTCATAATATTAATTAATTACCTAGTAATGCGTCTATACTTTTAATTTATGGTACAAGTACAGCATAGCATAAAAAGTACAGTCGTCGCCATTTCAACATGTTGGGACCCCAATGTCAATCGGTTCTTGGAATTACGCGCCCCACCCACTCTCACTGGAGTTTCGCAACCCCGCAAGCTTTATCGGTAATTTTCGTTCTTCTGTGGATCTCCAGTAGTGGCTTGCACAACATAGAGGCATAAAAGCATTACTTACCCTAGATAAAAAGCTCAATGATTATTTTCACCATGCCCCGCCTGAAAATAGTTCTTTAGCTAACTAATGCTTACCCTGGCTTCGAATATTGTGCACGCCACTTCATCTCCTCATGTCTGGTTTGATCACGTAAAGAAACCCCAAGCTTTATTACCAGGCTCATAGTTAGCAACCATGCATCCTGCATTTTGACTTCCTCCCTGGCGCAGTGGTGAGCGCTGTGGTCTCATAAGTGGGAGGTCCCGGGTACGATTGCCAGCAGGGTCAGTCGGGAATTTATATTTTCTGAATTTTCTCATTCTCATTTTCTCTGTTCTTGGTGGGAGACTTCGTGGCTAGTTGCTACCCTACTGGCAAAGACGTACCGCCAATTAGCGTTTACGCGCGAACGCGATTTAGTGTTCCGTTACGATGCCATATAGAAACCGATTAGGGGCATGGTTTTACTGCCATATGCCCAACAGGTTAGGCGACGGAGGAACCAGATCGACTAATTCTTGAGCACACTCTGATTTGTCTGTCGTCGCGGATTGTAGCGAATTAAGCTTCTCGTTCCTCGGTTAAAGTAGGTACAACACGAAACTTATAAGGACGATAATTCCCAGTTGTAAATTCCCCAAGTTGTAAAGTTAGTTATAAAACAAAGTAACACCGGCGGATAATTGCCCTAGTGGTAATTAACTATGGCAATAAAGGCCCAATAATGATGTATTAATATCATCCCTTAGGGCTTAAAGCAACATCTGGATAAGCCTCTCATCGTATCTTCGTTAAACCTATATTTTACTTCCCGCTAGGCAGGTAAGATCGCAGTTAAGGGCTGTAGTGGAAATTAAACAAAAGTAATTAATTATTTACTTCTAAAGCCTAATTACGCCCTATTTATTACGCATTATGATAAGGAACAATTATGATAAGAATGTCCAAAAATGTGTGGCTACAGCACTGGATACCACAAAACATAAAAAGACATCGAGGAAGGCCGAGGCGCCGTTGACGCGACGAACTCGATGCCTTTATACTGGCCTCGACTGGCCCCAAACATCTATGGACCGAGATAAATAGAAGGAGGACAGGGAGGCCTTTGCCCGTACTTTATTGATATTCAAAATCCGTCCACAGCTGAATATTAGGAATGTACCAAACTAGTTAAGTTAGATTCGGGATCTGAATAACATTTTGCATTGTCTTGGCTATCTTGTTTATGGGTCTAGTTAAGAGACTTACAGGGATTTACCAAAAAAAAAACGTTTTTAGAACCACGGATTTACGTGATTTTTGCACGGGCATACTAGAGAGTGACATAGGCGACTTTATCCTGGAAAATCAAAAAATTCCCCTTCGGATTTTTTAAATCCACAATCCACCCGCAAGAAATTGCAGGTGCTATCTTATCATATCCTAATTTTCACATTTTTCATGAGAACTATCCGCTTCAGCTTATAAATTGTTCTAAGTATTGTAAGTTGTGATGATGAATATTCATCAAACGTCTTATTGCGATTGTTTGCTGATGGTGGATTGTTTGGAGCGATTAAACGCCGCGCAGGCGGGGGACGCGACCGATTCCGATCAACCTGTTTGATCCTCGACTTGTATTTGTTGATTAACTACCCTACCCCGATAAGAGGAAGGGTTGGATTTCAAATTAAATGGAATACTATCTAATTTGCATAGCATGGCAGTATCACAGTCTAAAGGTCGTTTCAAACCGGTGCGGCGAGACGAGATTTAAAATTAGTACTTTTTTTACGCCACTACAAGTTACTCCTTGACTGCAATCTCACCTGGTGGTTAGTGATGATGCAGTCTAAGATGGTAGCGGGCTAACCCGTTTGGGGTAACCCGCTATGTATAATATGGCAGATAAATTAAACCCATAACCCGAATCGGGTTCTATACAGCATCGTAACGGAACGCTTCATCGCTTGGCGGTACGTCTTTGCCGGTAGGGTGATACTAACCACGGTCGACGCATCCCACCAGGCCAGACCAGAGAAAAATCAGAAATTATAAATTCCCTTGACTTCACTTGTAATTATAAATAACAAATTTATATCAAGTGATATTGTGATATTTAATTGCTTAAAAGAAAGATTTCCTTTCTTGCCAAAAACGCACATAAACCCGTTAAGTTATCATCTCTGATTTGCGAACTGCACTGCGAATAATGAAACAGCGGGTCGAAAATACTTCTAAATAAAATGCCCTATAAAAGGATGAAAATGGCGAGTAGTCCAGTCATTACGTCGGAAAAAACGGGTTAGAAATGCATGTAAACCGAGAATGCAAAATTTTGGATATGATGACTGGACTAGAGTAAATTACGTCCTACACGTGTCGCGAAAAAATTCCAACTCCTTTAAAGGAAACGTTGATGAGAGTTTTTTGTGACCTTTATTTTCGCTTGAAAAATATCTTAGACTGCGACATCTGCGGGAGACTTGGAAATGATAACAATATTCAACACTAACTAATGACATACAGGAACTCTGAATGAACTAGAAGTTTAATTCGCTATAATCCGCCACAGTAGACAAATCCGTGTGGTACAGTGCGTGTCTTTCACCTGCAACATGCGACACCCACCACCCAGCAATTCGCACAGGCACAACACCACACCACACAAATCCTCCAAAATCACTCTCAACGTACGTTTCACTCCGACACCGGAGCATCTTCAGGAGATGTTGACTCGACAATGCACGATTGTGAAGTGAATCACAATCGTGCATTGTCGAGTCAACATCTCAACAATGTCGGTGTCGGAGTGAAACGTACGTTGAGAGTGATTTGGAGGATTTGTGTGGTGTTGTGCCTGTGCGAATTGCTGGGTGGTGGGTGTCGCATGTTGCAGGTGAAAGACACGCACTGTACCACACGGATTTGTCTACTGTGGCGGATTATAGCGAATTAAACTTCTAGTTCATTCACTGTCATGGACTTCCGCAAAGTAACGCCTGCTTCTATTCAATACAGGAACTCTGTCTCTTTCCATATATGGTACTAGAGGGAGTGAAAGCTATCTTGTCACGTACCATGGATTATTCCAGGCTACCTAGCCTCGCGTCCTCGTCCCAAAATAAACTGTGTTCTAAAAACTGTTCGTTTACATTGCGTAATTCTGCATAATAACCTGCTCAAAATCAAACACACAAGAATTAACGCGGTCGCCGTAGCGTAGTGACAGTGGGCCAATCAGTAAGGTACACGATCCTTGATATAAGGGGATTTACGCGCCAATTTTCGAACAATATGTCTTCATGTAACAGGCCGAACCGAATATTCGGCTATTCGGCGACACTCCTAGTCGAATATTCAGTATTCGGCATGACGCTGAATATGCACTATTTGTTCCAACTATAAAAGTCAAAATTCAATATTGATGCGATATAGACTACTCACATGATTTCGTATGTCCAATTTCGGACGCACCCGTGTCCAATCTCGATGCGGCAGTCGGCATTCGATGCGACGCGCGTGTCACAGCGCGCTGCGACCATTTCACTTGTCAATTATTTAACTCTGCGCCTCGAGTGCTCTGCGTTGCATTCTGATTCAGCTTGTCTCCATGTTGTACCATGCGACACGACGAAAATATCGGAGCCTTATTATATAACGTTTTTTGCTTTGATTGCTTTCGTTACACTGTAGCCAATCATATTGATTGGCTACAGTGTAACGAAAGCAATCAACTCTTATTGGTTAGAAATCTCTTCAGCTATTGTTCAACATTCACTGTCGCAGTAAGGGAAATACGGTTTGTCCTAGCGCGTAGGGCCTTTTTTCCGCAATTTTTTAAATGTAGTATACTTTCACGCTAAGAAAGGATATTCTAAAATTCTTCCTGAATGAAGCCAGAGCAGGCGCGGCGGCCACAATACATACGTCTTAATCCGTCCATCTGATAGTCTGTTTTTCAGGGCCCACTCCTTTTTGATGTTGAGAAATCAAAAAGTTCTTGGAGATTTTTTTAAATACACACATGTACACAGTAGGTACACGTGACTAAATTCGGGGGCGACATCTAGTCTTTCGTCATTGCAACTGGCTCCTCTCAGAATGAGATGTGTTTAGCCATAGTCCGCCTTGCTGTCCAACTGTGGATTGGCAGGCTTCACACACCTTTGAGAACATTATAAAAACTCTCGGACGTGCAGGTTTCCTCACGGTAACTTTCTCAGAGTGCAGTGTGTTATTATTTATGACGTCACCGCAAATCGTGTCGTGCGTTGTTCCGTGGAAACACGCCTGTGCAAGCAAGTAACACACTGACGTTCGCTTGATAGATTGATAGTGTGCTATGACGTATTTAGAAGTATTTGTGACGTATTTATGTGCTTAGAAGTGGTGATTACTGATAACCTAGTGGTTTAGACACCCGGCCTCCTATTCGCGTGGTCAGGGCTTCGATTTCCGGGCACGCATCTCTGACTTATGTGTGTTTTAAGAATTTAAATATCACTGCTTTAATCGGTAAAGGAAAACATCGTGAGAAAACCTGCAGAGAGTTCTTTATTATGTTTCCGAAGATGTGTGAAGTCTGCCATTCCGCACTTGGCCAACGTGGTCTATGGCCAAACCCTTCTCATTTAGAGAGTTGTTAATGTCGTCTTAGCTTAGACTGTATATTTCATAAAATTAGTATAATAGCGCAGTATGAAAATTTGTTAATTTAAATCTAAGATTCGAGTGATCTATGCGACATTAATTATATTAATTTCCATTGAAGTACTAAGTACATTGTCATCGTCTCAAATGTGAATTAGCACTGCAATAAATGAGGTATTTTGTAAAAATTAGCGAAATACGAAGTCGTGAGGCATCGCATAAATACTTCACTCCGCACAGTGCAGGCGGGGTCGTGAATCAAAACGCGCCGGCACCGAACGCAATTAAACGTCGGTGTGTCACTCGCCTATAAATCAGAACACGGCGTACAGAGCACTTGAGTTGCAGAGCTAATTGACAAGTGAAATTATCGCTTCATTTTTTAAGTGAAACTTCTTTAGAATCGTTGTGATTTGAAAATTCAACGAAACGAAAAAGCGACACCAAGAAGTGACAAACATATGTAGGATTTAGCCTGCGTAAGAATGAGATAGAATACAAGTAATATTTATCTCATTCTCTCGAAGGCAACTTTTCTGAAGTTTCACTTCTGTCGTGTGTGAATTGCACATACACTTTTTTTACAAGCTTTTATTTAACTTGCAATGTTTGTGTGTCTGTTTCGGTCAATACTTGCAACTCAATTTAAAAATGGAGGCAAACACAACTGAAATTAGGCATGTTTAGTTTGGAATTTGATGACAATGCATGGTTAGCTAAGTGACGTCATTCTAAATCCAATATGGCGGACTCCCAAAGCACCCCGATGATATGGGTATATACTATACCTATCAATTAAAATGGTTTGATGAGAAGAATACGAAAAAAAAAAAATACATATACCACGCTAAATTCACAAAGGCGGGACGGTAAAAGTTTGTTTTTAAAATTGTTTTCTAATGATTATAATTATTTAAGACTTATTGTAGAATTATTTAGTTAGCTCCGTAGATGTAATCAGCAAAAATACCATAAATTCAGCCAATCACAATTGATATAATTAGTAACAATGATTGATGCAGGTTTTCATAATAGGGATACAGGATCGCGATGCGGCACTGATAGTGTAACACGGTAACACCCCCCGTGATATCATGTTATTAAAGAAACATAACTTGAAATGAAAACAAGATACCATGAAGGCAATAAACCCGGCGTGAAAAATATGACTGTCAAAATGTCCGCCGTGAAATAAATCATCATTAAACACGCACACACCTTGCACGCACTTTATGAGTTCTAAAATATTCATGGTTTTCGCGTCGCGTGTGTGCGCTCGGGTGCTACTTACAGCGCGTTTGCCGATCGCAGACCGAATGCGTCGGCCGCATTCGGTTTACACCGGATTGTTTAACTACATAAGCCCGTTTACATCTAGGTCGGAGGCAGAATTCTTCGGCCGCATTCGGTTTAAACCGGATTGGTTAACCGAGTAAGCCTGTTTACATCAAGATCGGTGACCGAATGCGTCGGCCGCATTCGACTTAAACTGGATTGGTTAACCGAATAAGCCTGTATACATTAGGTCGGTGACGGAATGCGTCAGTCGTATTTGCCTCCGTCCAGTAGTTTGAGATGTCCGTTGATAGATCAGTCAGTCAGTCAGCTTTTCCTTTTATATGTATACTAGAGGTCGCCCGCGACTTCGTACGCGTACAATTTCTGATTTCCTATGAGATTATGAAATTTCCCCGCTGCAAAAAGCCTAATTTTGCAGGTTTTTATTTTTAAAAACTTATAATCTAAATGCTGATTTTCATGTCTATACTTCAAAATCATAGAACTCTTAAGTAATCTTCCAACCCCCGTTGCACCCCTTTTTGAGTGGATTTTCGTAAAATTGCGTATACTTTTTTTATAAAGTAATAACCTAAACCCCGATTTTCAAGTCTCTAACTACAAAAACATAGGACTTTCACACAAATTTTCAACCCCCATTTCAACCCCTTAGAGGTGAATTTTTTCAAACCGTTTCTTAGCTGATGTCTAATCTTAGAAGTCTAATCTACCTTCCAAAGTTCAAGTCTGTATGCTTTATAGGTCCTGAGATATCGTGATTAGTCAGTGAGTGGTATTTCGCTTTTATATATGTCACCGTAAGATTGCAAAAACCGTTAGATCACAATCTAACTAGCGAAATGGTAAACTGTTGACAGATTGTGAACCATTCAATGTTTTGAGTGTAAATTTTTGAAATATTCATTGTATTTACCCTATAGCCCTAGACGATTTCTACACGGCATTATACCGGAACGCTTAATCGCTTGGCGGCTCGGTTGGGTGGTAACTAGCCACGGCCAAATCCCATCACCAAGCTAGACCAGGGAAAATGCAGAAATTATAAATTCCCAAATTGACCCTGCCGGACATCGAACCCGGTAACACCGTACGTTAAGACACAGCGCTCAACACTGGCCGTCGTCGTCGTAGGTCGTCGATCGAGCTACTGTCGAATACGGCCAAACCGACTTAATGTAAGCTCGCTATTAGATATGTTAGTCACCGTACAGGAGAGCGATGTGGACATGAATAGATGCCGTTTTATTTTCGAATGCATATGTTCTGTCTGATAATTTTGTATGGGTTTATTTGTGTGCTAGTCATTTATGTGCTATAAGCTAAAGGTGCACAGTTGTAGAGGAATGGGTATTAGATTGTTACACATATAAACGAAATGCAGCCAGCATTCTTACCACCATCCCTCGCAGGCATGATTAATTTTGTAATTAGGTTAGTCTAGCTAGCTTTAAGATTGTTTTCAATTTAAAAAAAAACTAAATAAATATACATAAAGTTTGACTTTTTGTGGTGCTGATTTTCTTACGTCGCGTCGCGTTTAGATTTTTATATAAAATATGTTAAATATGCCACAACACCAAAGTGACGACCACGACCGCTCTAACAAAGAGCTATACGACGAAGAAGATATTTTGCTGCAAGTTTAGAAGTGTAAGCACATAGATCTGTCTGTTTCAACGGATTATAGCGAATCAAACTTCTTGTTCCTTGTTTATCATTTCGCTAACGCCTGCATCTATCCAATCTATGCGTCATTTAACCGAAGTTCTCATTGTTACAGAGTAATGGAAACAATTACATGTCGGGCGAGCCGCGGCGCAAGCGCGAGCTACCGGCGCGCCCCAACCATATCCTGCTCTACACCATCATCAACCCGGCATATCCCATCACTGTGGTGAGTCGCTACATATTTGTTACTTGCTGTACAACCGAACATAGGCTCTCCACATGCGCTACCTGGTCGCCCTTCCAGCTAATTTACATCATTATTAATACGACATATCCCATCACTGTGGTGAGTCGCGACAAATTTGTTAGTTGCTCTACAACCGAACATAGGCTCTCCACATGGGCTATCTGGTCTCCTTTCAGCTAATTTACATCATTATTAATACGACATATCCCATCACTGTGGTGAGTCGCGACAAATTTGTTACGTGCTCGCTACTAAGAGCCTGCAGACCGCTACAACCGAACATAGAATCTCCACATGCGCTACCTGGTCGCCCTTTCAGCTAAATTACATCATTATTAATACGACATATCCCATCACTGTGGTGAGTCGCGACAAATTTGTTAGTTGCTCTACAACCGAACATAGGCTCTCCACATGGGCTACCTGGTCTCTTTTCAGCTAATTTACATCATTATTAATACGACATATCCCATCACTGTGGTGAGTCGCGACAAATTTGTTACTTGCTCGCTACTAAGAGCCTGCAGACCGCTACAACCGAACATAGGCTCTCCACATGCGTTACCTGGTCTCCCTTTCAGCTAATTTACATCATTATTAATACGACATATCCCATCACTGTGGTGAGTCGCGACAAATTTGTTACTTGCTCTAAAACCGAACATAGGCTCTCCACATGCGCTACCTGGTCTCCCTTTCAGCTAATTTACATCATTATTAATACGACATATCTCATCACTGTGGTGAGTCGCGACAAATTTGTTACTTGCTCTACAACCAAATATAGGCTCTCCACATGCGCTATTTGGTCTCCCTTTCAGTTAATTAACATCATTATTAATACGACATATCCCATCCCTGTGGTGAGTCGCGACAAATTTGTTACTTGCTCACTACTAAGAACCTGCAGACCGCTACAACCGAACATAGGCTCTCCACATGCGCTACCTGGTCTCCCTTTCAGCTAATTTACATCATTATTAATACGACATATCCCATCACTGTGGTGAATCGCGACAAATTTATTACTTGCTCGCTACTAAGAGCCTGCAGACCTCTACAACTGAACATAGGCTATAACTTGTTACTTCCACCACCACCACTACAGCCCATTAACGTCCCACTATTGGCCGCAGGCCTCCACTCTCATAGGAAAGCGGGAATTAGAGCTTAGAGCCACCATGCTGCTCCAATGCGGGTTGGCAGGCTTGACACTTTTATCACAACATGATAATAGTCGAATATTATCATGATAATAACCGGGACTGACGGCTTAACGTGCTCTCCGAGGCACGGGGGTGAAACACCGCCAAATTCCTAACTCCGGGCGAGTACTGAGAATTTCTAGTCAGTGAACCCAACGTTTAATTATGGACCGAACCGGGACTCGACCAACGAGGCAGTTACTTGCTTGCTACTAACAGCCTGCGGACCTCTACAGCTGAAAATAGGCCATCTTTATAGAACGCTACCTGGTCTTTCTTTCTAAGTCAAATAATGTTTATTCAATTTAGGTAGACACACTTCACTTATTGACGTCCAGTTATTTATAAAATATAATGGTGATAATCAGTAACGGTATCTTAAAACTAAAGCTACGAGGGTTCCAAACGCGCCCTGGTCTGAGAAGAGCCCACAACAAACTTAGCCGGAGATTTTTTTTCATTATCACCATTTCTCAAATTGTCTTAACTAAGGAACTATCAGAGCCATTAGAGAAAATTATTGCCAAGCTTCCTTGTCATTTAAGTAATCCTTTACATGGTAATAAGATTTTCAACTAACTACGACTAAGCCTAAAAAGCCTTTCAGCAAATCCCATCTATGTGGTGAACGGTGAGTCATCACAGTGGTGGGATACCATCCATCATTATCATCATTTTCCATACTACGTATACACAGCTTAACATAGGCAAAGGGGTTTCAGAAAGAACTTCACCGCATTTAGTCCTGATCTTTCCTAATGCAGCTACTAGATAACGCCCGCGACTTCGTTCGCATGGATTAAGGCTGCTTGATTCCCGCGGGAACTCTTAAATTTTCCGAGAGCCTATGTCCTTCCCCGGGATGTAAACTATCTCTGTACCAAATTTCATCCAAATCGGTTGAGTAGTTAGGCCGTGAAAGCGTAGCAGACAGACAGACACACTTTCGCATTAATAATAATAGGATGGATATGAATTTTAACCCGGCATATCCCATTACTGTAGACAAAATTAGCAATACGTTACAATTATTAGTTTAGCATTTGCAAAACTACTTAAATCCACGACGGAAGAATTGCTTGTAAGTCAAATAAGCACTTACTTGATCCTGTACTTTCGTCGTTCCCCGAGTCAAATGAGGCTCAGCGCGGTCGATTTATAAACGGAAAGCAAAAAAATAACAATCAAAGACCTGTTGCTTGAACGAATGCCAAGTTTCGGAGCCGATCCGCGTCATTACACACTCGGATCCCTTTTTACGTGTTTCTTTTACAAGCTCGGGATTCACCGAGTTCGGACTCAGCGTTTTACTGACGTTGGGAATGTTCGGGAATAAATCGCGACAGATTAGGGATACAGCCAATCAACTCAATTGGGATGTTGCCTACTGTCAAAACGAAATATTTTTTTATTAATTATTCATTAGAAGACCTGCCAAATGTCTCCTGTTAATTTTATGTTTGACTAGCTGATGCCCGCGACTTCGTCCGCGTGGAATAACTTTTTTAATTCCCACGGGAACTCCTTAATTTTCCGGGATAAAAAGTAGCCATTGTCACTCTCCAGGTATATAACTATACCAATGCAAACAATCACGTCGATCGTTTGCATTGTTGCGATGTGATTGAAGGACAAACCAACATACCTACAAAAACACTTCTTTATGTAGCTGTAAGTTTTCCTAACAAAATAAAATAAAATAAAATTTTAAGATAACTCCCAGTGGAATGTAGGCCACACGACAACACTCAAGTTTTCTCAAATCATTTCAACACTATCAAGAACTGCAGCGGCGACATCTGAAGTGCTATTATCAGATTAAATTTCTGCACTCTCCTCGTCACTTCGCAAACTTTGAGCAAACTATCGCAAGTGTTGTTTCGAATTTGATTCGACTTTGATAGTTTCTGTAGTATAAGTAACTGTAATGTGAAGTTCTCATTGGTTCAATTTTTGTTCTTTAATCGAAATTGTTTCAGTTTTTGTAGTATAGAATGACTAGCGGGAATCTGCTACTTTGGCCTGTTTTTGTAGGGTCTAAGTAAACGTTTGTCTTCCTAAAACGTTTTTCTTCTTTATTCAAGCCTTTGTTAACTTTAGATGTTACATATTTGCATGGGAAGTTCAAATCTTGCGAATAAATTTTAGAGCAATTGGGAACACAAATTTAACTTCGATTGCAATGCAAAAATATGGTACCATAGAGGTAATCTTATAATCCCCATATGAAGTCCTTAAATCTATACTAATATTATAAATGCGAAAATTTGTATGGATGGATGTTTGTTACTCAATCACGCCAGAACGACTGAATGGATCTGGATAAAATTTGGCATTATAGACTGGAATAACACATCACATGGCTATTTTTCATCCCGGAAAATTAAAGAGTTCCTGCGGGGACCAGAAAATCAGCTAGTTCTCAATATAACTCTATCGATCTACATCTAATAAGCCCAACCTACTTTAATGCATTGTAATGTCTGAAAAGAGCAAACAGAAATACAAAAAATAATATAGTTTCAGAGTGGCAATATAAAAAACTTTTTGAACAATCTAAGACACGAGAGGCGACTCAAAGTCAGATCGAAGTGTCCCTCCTTCGGATTATATATCGATAGTTTTAGAGTTTTAGCAATAACACGACCTCCCTGGCGCTGTGGTGAGCGCTGTTGTCTAATAAATGGGTGGTCCCTGTTACGATTTACGGCATGATCAATTTGGGAATGTATTTCTGAATTTCTCTGAACTGGCCTAGTGGGGAGCTTCGGCCGTGACTGGTTAAGTAGCTACCATTTACCACCCTACTAGCTAAGATGTGCTGGCAAGCCATTTATTGCCCAGCATTAAATTACGCTTATGCCAGAATAATACTGCATGGCGATACGCATATGTAATCAGCTTCCTCCTCACGTTAATACTATGTCACTAACCAACACTCAAATCATACTTAAACAAGTGGCTTTTAGAGAAGTGCTTCTACTCCATTAATATGTACTTAGATCCCTACAGATGAATTACTAATGTGACTTTTTATTACGTCTATGAATATTGCTTTTTTTTTTAAATAATTGTATGTTAAATTAATAGAATGATGATTGTAATTTATGTGATGCTTATCAATCAATATTCCTTACACTACTTGACATTATTTATATTAAAAAAATATTATTTAACTTTTAGCATAGCCAAATTTGCACGCCTTGCATGGCAATAACTGTGACGTAATTTTTTTGTAAAACCATCCTTTATTACGTGTATTATGCAAATAAATATTCTTATTCTTATTCTGTGTGGTAAGTAGTAACGGATTGGGGGTATTGGTTTAATATAACTGCCATACTCCTGTCAGGCTAGCCAGCTACCATTTTAGATTGCATCATCTTGAGTTAGGAGCACAATCAAATTTGTAGTGGAGTATAAAAAAAGTGTGTGTGCAATTCACTCGTGAGTGAAACTTCAGAACTGTTGCCTACGAGAGAATGAGATTAATATAACATGTATTATATCTCATACTTATAATGTCAGAAGTCAGAATTGCAACATAAAAACTTTGAACAATCCGAGCGATGAGAGGCGAATCAAAGTCAAATCGAAGTGTTCCGTCCGTCGGATTACACCGACGACAGTTTTAGAGTTTTAGCAGTAAGAGGCGGGCGGCAAGTTTGCGAGATCAAAGTTGGACACACTGGCTGTATGATTCAGTGATTCTGTCGTTGGATTTATTGATATTGTTTTTCGAGTGACTCTTGAAACTTACTTCTCACTATCTTACTAATATTATAAATGCGCCAGAAAAGCTGAACGGATCTGGCTGATATATTTGGCACAGAGATAGGTTATAGTCTTTAATAGCACATAGGCTACTTTATGTCCCAGAAAATTAAAGAGTTCCCGTGGGAACCAAAAAACCTCAAACCACGCAGACGAAGTCTCGGGCATTCGCGTGTTATAAGATCTTTATAATATAATAATATAATTTTTGGAAGTTTATTTAGTTTTCAGTTTAGTCGTGATTAAATCAAAATTCGCTAGACATGATTTTAAGAGATCGCCCTAGAATCTTTATTTTAAAGAGTTATGGTACCCGTTATTTTGACCGCGTAGATTAAGTTTTCTTTATTCCCGCAGAAACTACATAATTTTCCGAGATAAAAAGAGCAGACGAACAGGCAGACAGACAGACACTTTCACTGGCATTGGCTAGCAACTTATATGAATATCGCACGAAATGTTTGCGCGTAACTCGCACTAATGTCCCACTTGTTGCACGAGTGTGGGTCGCTCGAAATGTAACTTTTATTCGAGTTGGGACTAGGGTGGACCCATGTATTTTATCATTTGATAAAAGATCATGGATTTGACTCGCTCCAGCAATGCTCAAGACTACGGGTACCTATGTATCCACACAATGGCATTCCGAACCAGTGGTAGATGCACTCGATGATTTCTGAATATTCTCTGGTCTGTTCTGGTAGTTACCACCCTACCGGCAAAGACGTACCGCCAAGTAATTTAGCGTTACGGTAGGATGCCGTGTAGAAACCGACTAGAGTTATGGGTTTAATATAACTGCCATACCCCTAACATGTTAGCCCGCTATCATCTTAGACTGCATCATCGCTTATCATTAGGTGAGATCGCAGTCAAGGGCTAACTTGTAGTAAATTTATTTACATAATTGACGGAACACTCAAATCTGGAAGCTGTGCCGCTCACACGGAAAAAAAAAACAATTTCACGACCAGCGCGAGAAACGCGCTGAAAAACGCACCATGAGTTGGCACGTTTTTCAGAGCAAAACTCGCAATAAAAAGGTATCTGACACAATATCGTCGACGATAATATGGTGCGAAACAAAAAAAAACTTGTAGAATGTAAAAAAAAATTGTGGACACCAGGATATTACAGTGACACACCTGGTAACCCTAGTCGGGACTCGATATGTTTTGCGTGAGCCGCGTTCTCAATCACAAATATACTCGCATTGTGATTTGTATTACGCCTACTTGTGAACAACTAACTTCTTTTTTGTTCTTTTATGAGGCTCTTAGAATTGTGACAGATTTTTTCGTAATGTTCATGTTAAGTAATAATATGTTCCTTACTTTCTAACCGACTTCCAAAAAAGGAGGAGGCTCTTAATTCGGCGCGTATTTTTATGAATGTTGAGTGTTGACAATATTGTGTTTTTGCTTCACCTAACTACATTATTTACGTAACTAACTGATGCCCGCGACTTCGTCCGCGTGGTTTAAGGTTTTTAAGATTCCCGCGGAAACTCCTTTATTTTCTGGGATAAAAAGTAGCATATGTCACTCTCCAGGTCCTGTACCCCTGTCAAAAATCACGTCGATCTGTTGCTCCGTTGCAGCGTGATTGAAGGACGAACCAACAAACAAACACTTTCGCATTTACAATATTACTTAGTCTTCTTCTTCTTCCTGCCCTTGTCCCACGCTACGTGGGGTCGGCAGTACTATTTTCTTCTTATTAATATTACTTAGTATGATACATTTTATTACCTGTTGACACCATTTTCTTGGTTCACATAGCTAATTTTAGTTTTGACGATCTGCTGGCGCAGTGGTGAGCTTTGTGACTGTCTTATAATTGGGAGAGTCCCTGGTTCGATCCCCGGCGAGTTTTTTTTGACTTTTTTAGTTTTACTACCCCGGCCAGTTCAATATCGGGATTTATAATTGCTAAATTGTCTCTGGTGGGTCGCCAACCCGCATTGGAGCAGCATGGTGGGTCTAAGCTCTAATTCCCTCTCTCCTATGAGGGTGGAGGCCTGTGGGACGTTAATGGGCTGTAGTGCTGGTGGTGGTGGGGTCTGGTGGGCTTCGGCAGTGGCTAGGTACCACCGGGCCAAGCGATTGAGCGGTACTATGAAGTGTAGAAACCGATTAGGGATATGATATGGGTTTAATATAACACTTACACCAGGTTAGCCCGGTAACATTTTAGACTGCATCATTGCTTACCAACCTGATGAAATCACACAAGGGCTATCCTGTAGATTGGAATAGAATAGAATACCGAATCTCTTTGCTTGGTTCTTCTCGATAGGAATGTCATTCCGAACCCGTGGTAGATGCACTCGACGACTCAAAAGAGCTTTTTAAATAATAAGTTTATTTGAATTTAAAAAAGAAATTGAGTTTGAAATAATTTATTTGCAAATGTAGTAAAACAAAGTTGTCAGATTGTTGAAACTTCGTTGTTGAATGATACTTTGATATGATTCGAGAATCAATACATTTTGCGCGAGCCTCTGTATAATATTTTATTGTATCTTGTTTTACGTATGTTAAGTATTATGAGTAAGTATACTTGTTAACAAGTTTGTTGTTTTTGTTCACACAACTTGGGTACATTATTAGGGCTTGGCGCTTTGTTTTATTTATTTCTTTTGTGTGAAAGTCTCGGCATATTGTTATTGGTGTTACGTGTTGTTTAGTTATTTTGTGTTCTTTCACCACTTCGTATAAATTTGTAAAGCTCTACAACTTTTATACGTACATACTGCCAACGCTTAAAGCCATATTGCTTCACTAGCTTATGCCCGCGACTTCGTCCGCGTGGTTTAAGTTTTTTTCCGCATAGGCACTCCTTCCAAGTATCGTTCATCTAACTTGAAAAATATCGTGAGAAATGCATCACTTTCATATAAACTTTCTTCTTAAAACTTAATTCACCCGTTTGGGGGTCGAATTTCTAAAAATTGTGAATTACGTACTTCTTCATGGAAGCCCAAGTGCTAAGTTTCATGGCTATAACTTGAAAAATGAAGAACTTTCATAAAAACTTTCAACCCTCGGGGGGTAGAATTTTGAAAAACTGCGACACACAATCTTCTTTATTTTTTACCGAAAGCCAAAATACCAAGTTTCGTTGATATAATTTGAAAAACGCTTATACAAACCTTCACCCCCTATTTCACCCCTTCGGGGGTAGAATTTTCAAGAACTGTGAAACGTGTTTCTTCATTTTCGACTGGTAACTCATATATTAAGTTTTGAATTAACTTGAGAAATTACGGACTTTCATACAAAGTCTCAACCCTTATTTCATTCACCCTATTAGGTTTAGAATTTTGAAAAATTCTTCCTCAGTGATCTCCTACGTCACAAAAGGAACCTACTATCAAAATTTCAAGTTTCTAACCCCAGTGGTTTAGGCTGTGCCTTGATATATAAGAGTCAGTCAGTCAGTCAGTCAGGGCTTTGAATTTTATATATGTCATCGTAAGATTGTAAAAACCGTTAGATTATAATCTAACTCGCGAAATTGGACTGCATGCATGTATTGCAATTGCATAGATTATTGTTGACTTTCGTGTTTGAGAATTATCATCCTTATTTTAGGAACGTCAATGTACTTGTCATCAGTGAATGAACTAGAAGTTTAATTCGCTATAATCTGCTACAGTAGACAAATCTGTGTGGTACAGTGCGTGTCTTTCACCTGCAACATGCGACACCCACCACCCAGCAATTCGCACAGGCACAACACCACACAAATCCTCCAAATCACTCTCAACGTACGTTTCACTCCGACACCGGAGCATCTTCAGGAGATGTTGACTCGACAATGCACGATTGTGAAGTGACTATCGTATCGCAAGTTCCAGCTTATATACCTTTTTGGCATGGCTCATACTGAAGCCCCGCCCCCTCCCCTATTACTGTATAAATTGAGTAAAGGTGAATTTGATACGTTTATTTGTTCATTTAGCAACTCAAATCCTTTATTATTGTGTTTAATTATTTCTAATTGCTCCCAAACGCACATTCGTAACCCTTTATTACATTTATGCAGGATTTTATATGAATGGTTATTGCCCACCTCATGTCCACTGTCCAAAAGATGTTTAGCGAAGTGGGACCTTTGTGGTTGATCGTTCCTAAAAGCAGACATATGTTCCTTATAGCGCGTCTCAAAATTGCGTCCAGTTTGACCAACATATGTGGCACCACATTCAGGACACTCAAGCTTATAAACACCCGATTTTTGATGATTCTTTAATTTATCTTTTCCATTGCAAATCCTCCGAAGTGTATTATTTGTCCGGAACGCGACATGCACATCATGTGATCTGAGCGTCTTTGCAATGCGCTCAGATATAGGTCCAAAATACGTCAAACTGGCTTTATATTTACTAATTTTATCCGATGTAGCCATGTAAAGATCTTTTCTAATTTGTGCTGACTGCTGTTTTTTAATTATATTATTAACAATATTCTGATTGTATCCATTTGAATGCGCAATTTGGTATATAACCTCTAATTCTTTCCTATAGTCCTCTTTTGACAGTGGAATGGACAATAACCTGTGTACATAGCTATGGAATGCTGCGAGTTTATGTTGCCAAGGATGACAAGACGATGCGGGTATAGTTGTGTCAGTAAATGTACCTAGGCTTGCGATAAGTTTTGAACTCATGTTTATTATTAACCCGGGATATAGTCAAGTCAAGGAAATTCAAAGATTTGCTCTGTTCTAATTCTGACTTAAACTTAATTTTTGGGTGCAATCTATTAAGTTTTTTAACGAATACATCCAGTTGTCTCACTGTCCGCTGGATGTATTCGTTAAAAAACTTTCAACTCCAGTAGTTTCTGTTAAAAAGCTTAATACATTAAGAAGGTTTCAATACACGCTCACGCTTGACTGGTTCGACAATTTGTCAATTGGGTACTTAACGTCGTCGTCGGTGGATGGGGTAGGTAGGGGCGGCTCGAGAAATGAAAATAATTTCATGCTGCTGCCATTTACTTTGGTGTAGGCACATAAAGCTTTGTTATCTATACTTTAATACTAATATTATAAATGAGAAAGTCTGCCTGTCTATCTGTTACGCGTTCACGGACCATCTGCTCACCAGATTTTGAAATTTAGTACAGATATACGTTACATCCCGGGGAAGGTCAAAGTGCTCCAGGATTTTCACACGTCTACTCAGACGAAGTAGAGTGCATAACTAGTAATTTATATATTGTCCTGACTATTTTGTAACATTGCTAAGAAATCTGAATTCCCAAGAGTTCTTCATAATGTTGTCAAAGGTGTGTGAAAATCTGCCAATCCGCACTTGGCCAGCGTGGTGGATTATGCCAAACCCTTCTCACTCTGGGAGGAGACGTGTGCCCTGGACCGTTGTTGAAATTATGGTGATAAGACGGTATAGAACTTAGAAGTATGGATGACTAGATGATGCCCGCGACTATGTCCGCGTGGATAAGATTTTATGATTCCCGCGGGAACTCTTAAATTTACCAATAAAAAGTAGCCTATGACCTTCCCCGGGATACAAACTATTCCCATACTGAATTTCATCAAATGAGCTGTGAAAGCGTAGCTGACACTTTCGCATTTTTAATATTAGTGTGGATATGGATATGGATGGAGATGGATTTCGAAGGAAGAAAAGTCGCGTGAAATATACAACCTAACTTGGGGATTGATACACAATAGAGAGAGAAATTGTTTATTTCCATTGTGTCCATCTTGTGAGTTATAGCGTCGTCAATTGAAAGCTATACAGAGCTTTCAATTTGGACACAATTGTGCTATTAAGATTGTGACACACCAAGCGTAAAAGTTCATACAAATAATAACGGGTTTAGATCCAGGAAATTCATCGTGCTTTATGATTAGTTTTTAAATCCGTAGGAACGGTTTCCTTTCTCGCTATAAAGCTTTTCTAATTTCTAGTTATGTTTTCCGGAACATTGGTTCTCTTGGTGGATTTTATCAGAAAGATGCTTGGGATTATTGAAAGATCATAAGTTTAAACCTAATTAATACGTCACGAGAAATCTATCACAAAACAAGACATATGAATTATCTTATTATAGTTGGGAAGGTAGCTTAAAATCTGAGATATACAGTTCGGCTGGAATGTAACATATTGAATCACTAGATAATGCCCGCGACTTCGTCCGTGTGGATATTTTTTATTCCCGTGGTAACTAATGATTTTCTGTCATAAAAAGCCTATGTCCTTCCCCGGGATGCAATCTATCTTTGTAACTTTCATCAAAATCGGTTGAAAAGATGTACCGTGAAAGCTTAGCAGGTAAGTAGACGTATCGGCAAGCGATTTAGCGTTTCGGTACGATGTCGTGTAGAAACCGACTAGGGTTATCGGTTTAATATAACTGCCATACCCCTAACAGGTTAGCCCGCTACCATCTTAGACTGCATCGTCACTTACCATCGGGGCTCGATGCGATGTCGCAGTCAAGGACTAACTGGTAGTTGGTAGTGGAATAAAAAAATAAAAAAGACAGACAGGCGAACGGACAGACAGACTGACAGACCACTTTCACATTTATAATATTAGTATGGATTTTTTCTCGGTGTGTTTATAGCGTTAGCTTTCTGTCTACTTTATTGTTCGAAACATATCGTGTACGATAGTTTCAGCTCTTAGATTTTGTTGGCCTGAGCTGTTAGATTTCTTTTGTTTATTGTGTACTCGGTCGCTTACTTTTATTTGTTTAGTTTGTATTTTACTCTAAGAAGCTTATTCCTTTATTTACCGTTTATTAGCTAAACTAGTATTGACCTTATAAATATCTAGTTGTTAAATAAATACCGCGTTTCATTATTTCTGTTAGACTTCTTTGGTTATTGTGAAAAAAGTACTACTAAGGTTTACATTTTAAATTATTTAATTACTAGCTGATGCCCGCGACTCCGTCCGCGTGGATTGAGGTGCTTATAGGTATAAAAAATAGATAGTAGCCGATTCTCAGACCTACTGAATATGCATATAACATTTCATAAAAATCGGTCAAGCAGTTTCGGAGGAGTATGGTAACTAACATTGTGACACGAGAATTTTATATATAAGAATAATTTAAGACTCGTTTCCCAAACTAACTTTCCCACTTATAATAATTAAGAAAAATAAGATATAGCTACTTAATTAATGGTCTATGTGCTTTCATTATAATTAATATAAGTATTTGTGCAACCAAATACCATATTAGTTTAAATATTTACTGAAAGAAAGAAAAATAGTTTATTCAACAGTGGTGTCACAGACAAAACTTGATACAAATGTAACACTTTCGTTTGTGACACCACCCAAAAAGGGTGTACAGCTCAGTGTTTACCCTGCGTTATAAGCCCATAAATGCATACAAAGCAAGGCGCTGATTTTCAGCTGTGACCCCGGGTGACGTCACATTTACAACAAAAAAATTAAAACCAACCAAAAGTTTAATATTTTAAATTACTGACCCGTTGTTCTAGGTTAGCGACAAACGAGGCACCGCGACTCGATACGACGCGACGCGACAGTATCCGCGACGCGACAGTATCAAACAGTAGCTGACCCTTCACGTGGCCTATGTTGTCGCGTACGCGAACAATACGTCTGTAATTTTTTTTCTTTGGCGTCCCTTTTGTCGTCCACATAACAGCGAGTCAAAGATAACAGGAAAAAACATTTATACTAAAATTGCCTGAAATATTTAAGATGATACCATTCATATTATTTTCTACCTTAGACATACTGCAGCGGACGGTAAGAGTAACTCGAAATAGATCCGCCGCTGAATCCCACCCCATTTACGTGATACAATAAAATATCTTCGAGCGACAGTGGGTATTTCCATATCCGTATATCCAGTTTCCGCTACATACCTTAACACTCAGGGGCAATCCGTCATGACACGACTCCGCGACACGATATACCTAACGATATATTTTTTTGACGACTTCCATGACGCAGTGGTGAGCGCTTTGGTCTCATGGTTTGATCCCCGGCAGGGTCAATTTGGGAATCCATACTAATATAATAAATGCTAAAATGTGTCTGTTCGTCTGTCTGTCGATCTGTCTGCTATGCGTGTGCGTGAAAAGGTGGCCTAACTGGCCACCTTTTCAACCCATTTTGATGAAATTTGGTATAAAGATTGTGTCCTTGGGAAGGGTACAGGCTACTTTATCCCGGAAAATTGAGGAATTCCTGCGGGAATAAGAAATTAATAATAAGAGAATAAATAACGCGAATGAAGTCGCGGGCATCACTTAGATTAAAATAATTTCTAAACTTTCTCTGATCTGGAAATATGGGAGGCTTCGGCAGTGGCTAATTAACTCCATAAAGACAATGACGTGCCGTCATGCGATTTAACTAGAGTTCTGGTACGATGCCGTATATTTTTTTTTATAAAAATCGATTAGGGCTATGGGTTTATAATAGCTGCCATTACTCCTATACAGGATAAGTAACTATCTTAGGTTGCATCATCACTTAAGGCAGTATTAATCTTTGTGAAATAAATAGTGCGGGTGTAAAGTGATTAGTCATCACATTTTATGGTATTAAGTGTTAAGTGTAAAGTAAACGTTCACACAGTGATAAAAAATAGATCGGTGATCTAATCACTTTACTCGCACCCTCACCTCACACTTAACAGTGTTTACAACTTGATTTTACTAATCACTTAACACCTGCACTTTTCACTCGCACTGTTAACTTAACAAAGCATAATCCTGCCTTAACCACAGTCAAGGGCTAACTTTTAGGGGATAAAAAAAGGTTCCGCTACATAAACAATCATTTTCAATCCGTCATGACACGACCCCGTGTCACGCTATAAAATGGCTGCGAAAAGACCCCGCAATATAACGACAACATTAGCATCGCGTCTCACTATCTGAATAAACAAAAGAATTGAAAGGAATTTTTTTCAGAGTACCCTACCATTTATTCAGTGCCTTATGGAAATTTATTTTGCCACACTTTTGGGGTGTTACTTGAATATATTATGGATATAAAACTTATTTTATGGTTATTGCTAAAAGAAGAAGCAAATTCACTTTTATATAGCGCTCAGCCGCTCACACTAGGCGAGCGAACAAAACGCATGTTTGTTCGACCGATGCGCATGTTTCGCGCGGACATTTGTCTTGCTCGGTACATAGTTTTTTTCGCCCTTAGGTTTTTTGTGAATACCTAATTCAACAATATTGTACTTTATAGGTTTATTGACCTTCAAATTTGGTCCCATTCCGATTTATCCAGGGATCAAAGACAAAAGGAGGATTAAAATCCCCGACCTTGCCGAGCCTCATTTTATTGGTTTATTTTTTATAGGAACGATAATTGGATATGCTTATTACTTAGTAAGAATAATATTATTTTTTATTGATTATTTTGATACATTGTATATGACTTTTGTTGGTCCCCACGTGTTCGAATTCGAATCTCAAAGTTTATTTAATAAAAAAAGAGCAATTAAACTTTGAGATTTATAAATCTACTAGCTGATGATACTACGCCCGCGTGGATTGAGGTTTTTGTTTCCCGCAGGAATTCATTAGTTTTCCGGGATACAAAGTAGTCTATGTGTTATTCTAGACTATAATCTATCTCAGTGGTACGATGCCGTGTAGAAACCGACTAGGGGTATGGGTTGTAATGTAACTGCCACACCCCTAACAAGATAGCCCGTTACCATCTTAGACTGGATCATCAACTATCATCAGGTGAGATTGCAGTCAAGGGTTAACTTGTAGTGGATATATTTTTATTATTATTATTCTTGACTTTTTATATCTTGATAAATGTAATTATTTTAAATTTTGACAAAATGTATTTAGACCTTTTTAGACGTTTTAAAATTGCACTCTAATTTTTTAATTGTGATTTTAATAATATAATATATTGTACTTTCTAAATAATGTTGTGTACATACATAGGGTTGCTGTCTGGATCCTGTTTTTAATTTCTTGTATTTTTACAATGTTTCGGTGGCAACCTGTTTTGTGTACCTTTGCAATAAAATAAAATAAAAAAGTAAGAATACACAAACATCAAAAGCTTACACAAGTACTTAACCGAACCAGAAAATACTATATCTTATCGAAGTATCTTTTAAACGTAGGCACTCGTATATAAAGGTAAAACTAACCATGTGAATCCAAGCGTGTACCAAAGACTAGATGGGATATAAATCCGGAAGTTACTAATCTAGTTAATGTAGCTAGAATTTTAACTTAAAAAATGTTACATATCCCCGAGCTTTTGAAGTGGAAATTCACTTTGAAAAGTTTCCAATTTTCCTTTGCGAACTCTACCAGCGATGGCTTCAATCGATTTCGACTATCTCTCGATACATTTCGATGAGCAATTTTACGTTTTCGTTTAATTTTAAGTACTTCCTTGCTAAGACTTTGTTCTGTAGATTTTCTCGATTGATATTGTTCGCGCTAAAGTTCTTTTTAAAGTTTCGAATAATACGTCCTTATTCCAATTTCCTTGTATCATACTTATATTATTAATGCGAATTGTGTTTGTTTGGTGGTTTGTCCTTCAATCACATCGCATCAAAGCAATAGATCGACGTGATTTTAGTTTGCGTTGGTATAGTTGAGGTCCTGGAAAGTGAGTCGCGACTTCGTCCGCGTTTCAGTAATATGTGTCTATGTATGTAATATGTGTCATAAAAAGTAGCCTATGTGTCATTCCAGACTATAATCTATCACTGTGCCTAATTTTATCCAGATCTGTTCAGCCTTTCTAGCGTGATTGAGTAACAAACATCAATTTATCCAAACTTTTGAATATGAAACAAGAGTGTTAGTATCACAAAAACCTTTCAGTGTGCACGTATGAGGCAGATAAGCAGCGATCTCTCGCGTGTTTGCCGAGTGAGCCGTCGATGTTCGGTACTAGAGCGCGCGCTCTTATCCGCGTCGGATGTCCGTTTATCCCGGAGCGAAATGGCGCCCAAGATGGGGCGAATACTCCGCTGCTTATATTATGTACTCTATGAAATAGTTACTCTATTTGCGACAACATAGCAAACTGGAATGCATCATAGTTCTCTATTATGGTATTTAGGCGCTATCATTTAACGAGATCAAAACACAGACGCGCGGGGATGAAATCCAGCAAGCGCATGTCGCAATGAATGGTATAAATAATTTGTAAAAAAATAAATATTTACTTACTGTTTCCCTAAAAATTAATCCGGCAATGCATTTGATTGAGAAATTGAAATTTTACCTAATATTTACAAAGCAAATTATTAGTTTCATTAACGAGAAAAATTCCTAAGCTACGAGGGTCCCAAACGCGCCCTGGTCTGTGAAGTCATTAATTTCGTTCGTCCAGTAAAAGTGTCTGGTTAGTCTCGCATATCTCGAAGTGGCCAGACGCCACAAATTACCGGCTATAGGTGGCCATTAATCTCGCGAGAGCTGCTTACAGCTCCGACCGCTCATAAATATAAAGGTGCTTTTCTTTTATGAATCTCTGCCGTGAAAAGATACCATAGATGTTGTATAAAAGGATGCTGCTAGGAGTATTCTTTTATACGTGATCGCCTCTATCGAGAACTAGGTGATGCCCGTGACTTCGTCCGCGTGGATTAAGGTTTTGACTCCCACGGGAACTGTTTAATTTTCAGGTACAAAAAGTAGCTTAAGTCTTTCCCCGGGATTAAACCTATCCCTGTACCAAATTTCATCGAAATCAGTTGAACAGGTGACCGTGAAAGCGTAGCAGACAGGCAGTCACACTTTCGCATTTATGTTTAGTATGGATAGAGATCGTTGTTTCGTAAATGTAATGTATCACCGTAGTCTAAGGAAAACGTTAAAGTAGTCTAAGGAGATACGTTATTTCCCACCAGTCGTTCGACCGGGGCGTCTAGACAGTACAACGCTGTGGGGTGACAGGGACGTGACGGAGGAAACTGGCAGAATTTTTAATACAAATTTCTGTCACTCGGATGTCAAATTTTTTTACAGTCCCTTACCTCTCTCATCATCTCATCTCAATGTCGTGTCTAATGTGATTCCAGCTGAAAAAAAAAGAAATCCTAGTTACCGCTATTATTCGAATCAAGCTATATTTCAAGGACCTATAAGAAAAGTATATTTTATTATTATTGTTTTTTTTTGCGCAAAGGATCAGCCTGGCTGTCCAGCGCGGAAATGCAGCTAGTATTTTTGCTACAATTCCACGCGCGCATGATTTATATTGTAATTAGGTTAGGCTAGCTAGTTTTAAGTTCTATTGTATTACTTTCAATAAATGCTGTTATAAAGAAAAGTAAAGTATTCAGAGTACTGAAACGCAGTTAAGAGAAAGTTGTTGTAGCGTCACGAATATATAAAGCAAGATTTGGTTTGTAACTAACTATCCCACTATGGGAAGGTAAAAGGCTAACTCGTAGAACAATAATTGCCAGTAACCCTCTTTTATTAAACCGTTTATTTTATGCGTTTCCTTGTAGGTACAATTTTCCAAGTAATATACCTAGCTAGGTATACATGTCGTAAAATTTTATGGAGAGCTTAAGCTTAGCGAGGTTGATCCCTAATACTTACTTAAGTGAGACTTGTAAAATCTGCACTCCTTAAATTTGTAGAGCTTGGTGAAATAAAACGCGTTTTCTAAATGTTATAAACATTTAGGATATAAATGCGTTCCATCTAAGGAGCACGCGAGAAACAACGCTGCTGCATTTAATAAGGTAATAACTACATATAGACTGTAGACTTATCACGACAGCGCACGATAGCAGCAGCACAGCAGTACTTTACACAGCGATTACCGCGCCCTTATGATTTTTTTCTAAATGTAATTACTTAATAACTTTGATATTTCAATATTATGCGCATTTTGGGTTTTGAGTACGTAACAGAAACACGATTAGTTACAATATTCTCGATCCCAAATTTTTTTTTTCTTTACTTTTATTCGGAAACGCTAAAGAGTTTCTCAGTTTTAATTAAATGAGAAATTGGCACAAATATTAATACTCGACGTCTCTTATGCGGCTCGAATAGCGTGAAAGCCTTAACAGTTAAACATTTAAGAGTCATTTACCTACTGTCGCTCGTCGCTATCCGCCCGCGTTATGTATGCCCAAGCCTTTACCAACAAATACCCCCTTGTAAGCAGATAAGCTTTGATCTCTCGCATTATGTCTGGGAGTTACTCGTACCGTCTATGCCGAGGCGCCTCTTATACGACGACTTCCGTCGAAGGATAAGAACGTCCGGTGGGTTATCGGTTGCAAAATGGCGCCCGATTTGGGACTTGATGTTTCGGGTAACATGCGATAATGCATGGTGTTTAGACTTTTATTTTGCTAGTTTATGCCCGCGACTTCGTCCGCGTTGATTTAAGTTAAGATCATTCTTAGTCTAGATGGCAAACCCCCCCACCCACTAGGACCGATAACATCAAGCGAGTTGCAAGAAAAGGAGGGAATCTAATGAATTTCAAGCGGCGCAAGATGGTGACGTTTTTAACTGGATTCAAAAAAGGAGGAGGTTCTCAATTCGGCGCGTTTTTTTTAATGTATGCCGGTGCATATCTCCGTGGTTTCTCAACCGATTTGAAAAAAATTCTTTGGTAAGAGGAAGCTCTCGAGGTGGTCCCATAAGAAATTCTGACTACAAATCCTCGACGTGTATACGATTCAACTCTAAGCCTCAACTCCTCAACCCTGATGCTGTAAGCTACAGAACTCCTTTAAAATAGCGATTTAGGTTTTTTTTTATGGTGAATTCATATTGTAGGACTCAAGCGACGACTTCATACTTAAACCCAAGTCCCAACTCCTCAACTCTGATGCTGCAGAGTACTGCACTCCTGGGGATTTAGAGTAGGTACACTAAAAAGTTAAAAATAATAATTCTTACCAAAAAACCGACTTCCAAAGCCACTGTAAAGTAAAAAATAATTTTGATACGCACTATGTCGAAGTCGGGCGAGTATAAGGCGAATTTGACGCGTCAGGATGAAAACTTAATTAGTGATTGCTCTTACAATACTACTCAAGTAGTCGCAACTAGTGACATGAGTAACAAGCTAATTACTCAACGTTAAGTACCCCTAGGCCGCAAACATTTCAGCCGCTCCCCGTAGTGTGTAGAAATCAAAATTATTTTTTACTTTGCAGTGGCTTTGGAAGTCGGTTTTTTGTAAATAATTCTTATACGACTGCCTGAAAAAAGGAGTATATTGTTTTCAGGGTTCATGTATGTATGTATGCATGTATGCATGTAAATTGATGGGGTGACCATGGTCCCGCATTAAAGACCAAAATTGAAAAAAAAAAATCGAAAATGAGATTAACTATATAATCATCATCTAGAAAATGATGAGTAGATTCCAAAAATATATAACACTATAGTTCAATATTTAGTGATTCACAAAAAAATATCATTTAATAAAAAATGTGAATAAGATTCCAAAGGCTATATATGCAATTCGCTTCTTATGGAGGTAAACTCCAAAAATAATATGGCAGGGCAGTCGTATTTTTTAATTCGTTAATTATGTTTTTTACAGCTCTTTATAATTAATTAATTTGGCTTATGAAAGTATTACTCGGTCACGCGGTCGGCGCGCGATGAACCCCCTTAATAAAAACAAGGAGTTGAAGAGCGTCTAGAGTGAAATATTTTTTAAATAATAGTGTCTTCTTAATTTGATCAATATTCAAACAGCGTTGTACTTCGTTACAATCAGATGAAGTGCTGAGGAGAAGGGGGAGGGGGGGGGGGATTTTAAAAGTCTTTTGTTCGTACCCTTTGTCCCGTGGCGGGGCAATCTATTGCGCTTTATTGGATTTACATTATATAGTACCGCGGAGAGTATAACGCGTAACGCACACCAGCAGTGGCCAAGCCACAGCAGTTCAAAATAAAATAAAAAATTGGCAGTCTTAGGGACTGTCGATAAGAAGCGAAAACGAATATTTATAATAACAATGCGAGGCGTGGGTCAGGTTACACAGCACTTTGAAATATAAACCTTAAAACGTAAAAAGGCATTAAAGTTTAATTATTACGAATGTACTATATTTATATTTAAGACCTACTGTCTTAAGAATAACACGCGTCACCGACACCGTTTCACATTTTTACCCCCTACCATCAGGTGAGATCAATCAAGGACTAACTTGTAGTGGATAAAAAAGTTTTTACACCTGAGTTTTAAGATATCAAAAAGGCTATTCGGCTCTGTCTGTATGCGTCGGCCCTAAAGTAAATAAGGGAATAAGGGGGGAATAGAGTTATTTATCTTTGTTTCTTGGAATTGACTACTCGTGTACACGGTTTATAAAGGGGTGTGAAACAATACGTTATCTAGTTTAAGTTGTTTGAAACTGGGGAACTCTTATTTATTTAAATTTATGGCTAACTTAAAGTAAGACAAAGACCAATTATGGAAGGGAATTATACTTCCATAGTAATCCAAAGTGTGCAGTGCCGAGTGCATTCGCCGAGTGAACACCTCGATCCCGTATTAAATTGTGTATAAAATATTTATAACTTACTTTTTACCGTTCCTAGTTGTGAATTAAGTGCCTAATAGTCCAATAGTTAAGTAAGAGTGTTTGTCAAGTGATCTATGCGATAATTAACCCAAAAATCGTGATATTATCAAATTTCAATCGAACAATATAATCTTCTATAAACACATTATAACGATCATAAAACTATATAAACAATACAAATTTAGTGATTATGCAATAAAAATATAAGCGATACAATAAAACAATTCGAAAATTTGCTGATATTAAACATTATAAACTTTCGTTTTAACAAAAATCGTTGTGTTATTCAAAAGTGCAGTGAACAGCTGAGTGACGGTACCAACACACCAATGACATTGACCGGTTCTCAGGGGCAACGTCCGCAAAAGTTAATCTTAGAATAAGTGTATGATTACTAAATTCACACATTATCTCGAAGAAGCAGTTGGCCTAGTCGCTAGAAAAACCAAAAAAAATAAAAAAAAAATAAAAAAGGACTTAATTTTTCACGACATTAAAGATGTATACTGCTTAAAAACTTAACACTACTATATCAATCGCTTGTTTTGGACGCTTGCAAAACCAAAGATTTTAAACTCGGTGGTACCACTACTCAATGGACTTGAACTATTTATTTCGTTTGTGATTTGAACCTGTGAACCTTATAATTCTAACTGAGTATTAACCGCAATATGAACATGGAAATGGACAATCTACAAGCTTTTATCAAGCAAATGAAAATAGAAATGGCCAATCAGACGAAAGACATTATTTCGCAAATTGATGATAAATTAGCACCTTTTACACAGGAAATAGAGAAATTGAAACTTGAGAACCAAAATTTAAAGGAAAAGGTAGCCAACCTAGAAAGATGCAAAAGAGCAAACAATATTATTATATATGGGCTCGAAGAAAATGAACAGTCGGTGATTGAGCTATTGGAAACTGCAAAGGAAAAGATAAAAACAGATTTAAATATTTCCCTCGACAGTAGGGATATAAATACAATCCGCAGAATTGGCAAGCCAGACAATATGAATGGAAAAGTTAGACCAGTAATGATGTCATTAGTTAATGGTTGGAAGAAAAACGAAATATTGAGAAATAAAAAGAAGTTAAAAGAAATTCACGCTACGGAAGACTTTCCTAAAGAGGTGCTAGATAAGAGGAAGGAACTCCAAGTAAAACTGATAGAAGAGAGAAAAAAGGGAAATTATGCAGTCATTAAGTATGATAAATTAGTCGTTAGAGAAGGAGGCCCTAGTAAAGATAAGCGCAAAAGATCCTCAACAATATCACCGGAACCCACAGCCCAACCTCGTAAACATCATGTTATATCGAAGACGAACAGAACCAATGCATTTGACTTAATGAGAGGAAGAAGCAACTCTTTTTCGACAGCTGCCCCTCCATCGCAACAGAAATTATAGGATGCAGCCATCAGCCACCGAATTCAGAAAACCAAAAAACTACATATTAGTCAAAACCAAACATTCCCCAAGCCGACTGGTCCTCGTGGGGAATTAGACCAAAACCCTCCACCTAGAAAAAAATTAAAGACAGAAGAAAACAACAAAAAAACTCTTAAAATCTGTACATTTAATGTGAGATCTCTATCGTCCATAGAAAGATATCTTCAATTATCTTACGCCCTTGAAAACATCAGTTTTGATATTATAGGACTCTCGGAAGTAAAGAGAATGGGATGTAATATCGAAGAATATAAGGATAACATCTTATGTTACATCGGCCAAACCAAAGGATTACACGGGGTGGGATTCTTAGTCAATAAAAAATATAAACGCAACATATATAACTTTGTAGGAATTTCAGAAAGGGTTGCCCTACTCCAGCTTAAATTTGATGAATTTAGTATTACACTGATTCAAGTATATGCACCGATAGAACGATCCAGCGAAAGTGATATTCAAAACTTCTACAATGATCTTATAAAAGCACACTCATTAGCCGACAACAAAATGATAGTAATGGGTGACTTCAATGCAAGAATAGGACACCCTAAAAATGGTGAAAGTCTAGTAATGGGTGATTACGGATTTGGAGAGCGAAATGAAAGGGGAACACGACTCATAGACTATGCTTTGGAACACAAACTATCAATTATGAACACATTTTTTAAGAAAAAAGAAAGTAGGAGATGGACCTGGATATCGCCCGATCAAAAAAGCAAGAATGAAATCGATTTCATAATGACAAATAGCCCAAACATAGTAACTAATATTGAAGTTCTAAACAAAATCAGCTTTCCATCCGACCATAGATTACTCAGAGCAACTGTAAAAATAAATCAGGCAAAAAAGAGCAGGAAATCCTTCAGAGCACAACCTAAAATCCCAAAGACGGACGAAGAAATTGAAAATTACATTCAACAACTAAAATCAAATATTGAGGAAAAAACATTGCCAACAAATATTCAAACATACTACAACTTACTGGAAAAAAGCATAAAAGAAAGTTTAATAATAAAGAAGCAGACCCAAATTAGAGGGCATAAGATACTTAGCATAAACACAAAACAACTTATTAAAAAGCGTACAGAACTAATTTTAGAGAGAAACAAAGATAAAGATAAGAAAAAAGAACTAAGTAACTTATTTAAACAAACTAATAGATCAATTCGGAAAGACTATAGTAAACACAGACAACAAATAATAACAACAAATATAAAGAAATTTAGAAGCACTAAGAGAGCCTTTAAACAATTAAACTTCCATAAAACGTGGATCCAAAAACTCAAAAGACATGCAGAAGAAACAAAAACAAGGACAGATGTTATAGACCACGCAACAAAATTTTATAAGGAACTCTACAAAAAGAGAGAAAGCCATACAGATATTGAAAAACCATCAAAAAAAGCTTTTGATCCAACTATGATTAAAAAAATAGACGAACTAGAAATTTATGAACACTTAAAACAGCTCAAAAGCGAAAAATCACCCGGTCCAGACGGTATAACTAATGAAGCTCTAAAACTAGGCGCCCCTGTACTACTCACTCACTTAACAAAACTGTTTAATATGGTATTAGACACAGAAAATGTACCAAAACAATGGTGCATATCAGACATAATTCTGCTCTATAAAAAAGGAAACCCACAAGAAATAGGAAACTACAGACCGATCAGTTTGCTGCCAAGCATATATAAACTCTTTGCATCAATATTATTAAAAAGAATATCTCCAAAAATTGATGACTTCCAACCAATTGAGCAGGCAGGCTTCCGCACAGGCTTTAGTACAACTGATCACATACACACATTAGAACAAGTGATAGAGAAGTACAAAGAGTTTAATAAACCTCTTTACTTGGCCTTCATTGACTATAGCAAAGCTTTCGACAGCATTAGTCATTTATCTATCTGGGAAGCACTCAAATTGTGTAAAGTAGAGCAAAAATATATAAATATAATGAGAAACATATACGGAAATAGCATGAGCTCGGTCAAACTAGAGACAAGAGGAGAACCATTTAGAATAGAAAGGGGAGTTAGGCAAGGCGACCCACTATCACCAAAACTATTTATTGCAGTATTAGAAAACATATTTAGTAAGCTAAATTGGTCACTAAACGGCATTAGAATATGTGGTCGCTATCTGAGTCATCTCAAATTCGCAGATGATATTGTCTTGCTAGCTGAAACACCTAAAGAACTAGAAGATCAGATACAGTCTCTTATCCAAGAAAGTTCCAAAGTAGGCCTAGAAATGAACGCAACAAAAACTAAGGTAATGACAAATAGCAACCAAATACCTATTACTATAAATGGAAATACAATTGAATATGTTGACAATTACGTATATTTAGGTAAACAAGTATCTTTCACTAAGTCTAGCAACGATGAAGAAATAGAAAGAAGAATAATTATTACTTGGAAAAAATTCTGGGCGCTCAAAGAAATTCTAAAAGGAAATTACAGTTCAAACCTTAAGAAAATAGTAATAGATACCTGTCTCCTTCCTTGTCTACTCTATGGATGTCAAACCTGGGTACTCACAAATAAAGCAAAACACAGGATAAGATCAACCCAAAGAGCAATGGAAAGGAGTATGCTGAAAATAAGGAAAATACAAAAAATTTCAAGCGCCAGTATTAGGAAAAAAACAAACGTGACTGACGCACTTGATCAAGCTCTTATACTGAAATGGCAATGGGCTGGACACATTTCACGCTACTCCGATCATAGATGGACCATACAGACCACGCAGTGGAGAGGACCATCGGGAAAAAGGGGGGTTGGAAGGCCAAACAAACGGTGGACTGATGACATAATCCAAACTGCAGGAAAAGACTGGATGGATCTGGGCAAAGACAGAGAAAAGTGGAAGAGGTTGGGGGAGGCCTATACCCGTAAAGGGGCTCATATCTAATAACACACCAAGCAACACTAACCATACTAACCCTAGGTAATAAGGTAAATGTACCACTAACACATCTAACAACATTCATGCTTTTATGTACTTACTTACCAGATATGAGAATAAATGGCTTTTATTTATTTATTTAGTAATCCAAAGACACTTTCGCATTTTTAATATTATACTAAGTAATATTAATGCGAAAGTGTGTCTGTCTGTCAAAGCTTTCACGGCCCATCTAATCAACCGATTTGATGTTTGATGCAGGGATAAGTTTAATCCGGGGGATGGATTAAAGCTATACTTTTTACCTCAGAAAGTTGAAGCGCTTTTTTATATATTTTGGTCACTAAACTGGTTACAGTCATATTAACATAAACTTAATATTAAATGAGGCTTAGGCGAAATGCACGAGATTGATACCTACTTGAAATGAACGCAACAGGCGTAAAAAAGGGAACTTAAGCTATACTACTGAACATTTTTTTTAAATTAAAATTTATATCAAAATAAACAAAACATTTAAAAAAATACCCATTCCCGGCGGAATCAGAAACCTTAATTCACGCGGACAAAGTCGCGGGCTTTATCTATGTATGCAATATTTTCTGGTTCGGACTCCGGTCTGGAAAATTAACCGGTTTCCGAGTCTTGATTTACATAGTTAGGGAGTCAAGTGTACTTGAGAACTCAAACTTAACTAATATCAAACATTTCTATAGGTAGTTCAAGTTTGCGAGATTATCTTGAGACCGTTTGCGGGTGAACTCCGCTCTATATTATTTAATCAGAACTTTTAAAGTGAATAACACACTACCGACAAAACTATTTCGTCTGGAGGACCTTTGTACTGAGCACGCACACTAGGCGACAGTACAAAACGTTTTTCCCCTCCCACGCGAACTTCGCGTGATTTTTTGTCCTGTCCAGTTCCTAGTTTGCTTTCACTCTTATCTTGCCATGTATGATGTCTTACTAATATTAGAAATGTGAATGTTTAGATGTTTGTTACTCTTTCACGTATCCAATGAGTGTAATTTGGAATGAAGATATCTTATAGTTACCCTGAATTAACACATAGCCTGTTTTGTCCCTAGAATTTAAAAGAGTTACCGCATGAATTCAATTCAATATTTATTTATTCAATTAGGTACTCTTATATACACGTCCAATAACTAAGAAAACTTGATAGTGATAATCAATTCGGTATCTTAAAACTAAAGCTACGAGGGTTCCAAACGCGCCCTGGTCTGAGAAGAGAAGATCTCACAAACAATTTAATAAAACTATAATTATCAATTAGATTAATTAGCCGCTGGAACAAATGTCCTTTATATTGTAATAAGATTTTTCAATTAGTTTGGAATCAAAAATATAAATCCACGCGGACGAAGTAGCGGGCATCATCTAGTAAATATTACCATGGAAATTTGGCATATACCTAGCAGCCCTTAACTCAGGCGAAGTTAGGTTAGAGCACCCATTCTAGAGCATCTGGAACTTGTTCTTAGAACAAATAAAGAACAACAATCTAAACTTTTTTACAATCAATCAAATAGCCAACAAACGACCAACCCACATTCGTGTGAATGGAGACTTCGGCGTCGAATCGAAACGAATTGAAACATCTTCAAAACGAGTTCAGCTATTATGGACTCTATTATTAAAGCAATTTGTTTGAGAATACGATGCGGTTATGGTGGAAATCGTAATTTCGACGAGCGTACTACATTTTATGGGCCGTAAAATGGTTCTATTCTTAAAAACGGGGTGAGCTACTGGAATAACGTTGGCCGCCAATGTTTGGACCAAGCTCCCAATATTGGGAAAGCTTATGGATTTTTTGTGATCCCACCCTCGTCACAGGGAATTCACTGTTATCTCTAATCAAGATAGAACTTCTTTTTATTCCACCCTAGTAAGCCCTTGACTGCGATCTCACCCGATCACTGTTGATGCAGTCTAAGATGGTAGCAGACTAACCTGTACGGTACAGCATTTATATTAAATCCATACCCCTAATCGGTTTCTACACGGCTTCGTACTGGAACGCTAAACCGCTGGGCGGTCCGTCTTTGCCGGTAGGCTGGTAATTAACCACGGCCGAAGCCTCCCACCAGGGAAAATGCAGAAATTATAAATTCCCAAAATGACCCTGCCGGGAATCGAGCCTGAGAATTCCCACTATAAGACCACAGCGCTCACCACTGCGCCAGGGAGGACGTCGAAACTATGTAAATGATAACGCTTTAACGACTGTCTGTAGGTTCACTTCATACGCTCGTTAACCGGTTCCGATACGTGAACCGCCGCGCCGATAACACCGTCTTAACGCGTGCGCTCCGGATGATAACGACGGGTATGGGGTACGTTGTATCGCAAATGATATTGCTATTTCTACAATAAGGCTATGCACTAGCGCAGCATTTAGCTAAGCTAAGTTGAGGGCCCAAAAAGCAAAGTGCATGAGAAGGACAGATTTATGCATTGCAGTGTACCGGGGAAGAGATGGTAGTAAAGCAATATTGGCCCTTGCATGAAATAAACACGGGATAGGAAACGTAAGAAATATGCATGGTTTTTCTGTCCAATTATTGACACTAATAATTGCATGAAAAAATCGATCACTATGACAACACAATATCATAATTAATGGCGAACTGCCCAATTCGCGACTAGAATGGTAAGGCGATGGCCGATATCACGCGTCCCGTTACTAATTCGTCCAAGTATTGGCCGCTACGGGAGAAAACAAAAGTAAAGCGTTTGTAGATTGTAGCTATCTTGTTCTAGCTACCTTGGGCTTGTTCATCACTTGCCACCAGGTGTTATTGCCGCCAAGCATTAGTTTATATATAAAGAAACAAATAGGTATGGTCAATGCAACGTTTTCGTCGTTATCTTACACATCCAACGCGTTGGGAGTTGAGACGGTGTTATCAACACGGCAGTTTCCGTATCGGAAACTGTTATAGTTAACGACCGCACATGTAGTAGTCGTTAGAGAGTATAGTATATCATACTTATATGTTTAGTTTGATAGTTCTATCTTGTGCAGAGATTATTGCGGTTGATGTGATCACAGTTGGTGGTATTGTGGCTTGAGGATGTATTGGCAAGCTCATACGTTCGTATTTGAAATGTAATGATTTATTTATTTCACGCAAGACAACTTGTGCCACTTATGAAATGTCAAGTCTCTATCACCGACTCGGAAACAAGATTCTACTGATAAGAACAGGCAAGAAAGTTGATCTTTTCCGAAAAAAATGTTACAATAAGTAGCCAATACACGATAAACTACATACCTACGTACAGTGGCGTTTTTATAGTACAAGCCAAAAAGCCGGGCTTGCGTTGCGAAATTCTAAGATATACTGTCAATTACTGTCAATTATTATAAAATTATTATAAAATATTTCACTAATTTACGCAAACAAAGTTTAAAATTCGCGCGCAGTGATCTGTCAAAACTAAATAAAGGTCAGTGCTCCGCTAGCGTGAAGCCGCGCGCCGATCGTGTCCGTAGATACGCGAAGTCCTCCGATAGACTACGGTTCCGATGTAATGTCCCATCCCGCTCGCTCACATTGGCTTGTAATGGAGCTTTCAATCAAGACACGCGGAAGCGTGTCCAGCCAAAGTTCAAAAAAACTGGCGAGCAGCACCGTGTGTAATATTACACGAACCATTTGGAGCCACTTTTGACCCCCTCATAACTCAAAAACTATTTCACATAAACATGTCAAATTTGGCGCATATATTGAGACCCGTGAGATACATATGTGCTCCAAATTTCATAAGCACACCTCAAATGGTTATTTAGATATAAACGTACAAAAATCGTCATTTTTATGATCAAAGGATAGATCAAAACTCTGACACGAGGCATGCTACCATTGCTTAAAGCCGTATTATTTTAATATTGTTGACGTTTATGTTGTAGTGTTATAATCATTATTTTAAGGACGTCAAAGTACGTGACATTCAACCGTTAGTTTGAAACAATACTGCTTTAAGCGGTGGTAGTAACTCCTTAACTATTGAAAATGACACATAATTATTATTTTAATGTAAATAATAATGAATAATAATATAGTTGCATTAAAACCTTACCTTCGTATTCATACATTTTGTGCAACGAAACGTCATTGACAGAAAAGAAGAAGAAACGTATTTGAAGTCGTCAGTTCAAGCTGTCAGTCATTGTGATTTGTATTCATTGTTTATAGTGGTTTTAGTGATATCGACTGTTGACCGTGCTTGTTTTCAATGTTTCACAAAAAACTTTTGATTTTGAAATTTTGCAATCAAAATTGATGAGATGTAGAAATGTGCTGTAGAGGTAGTCTGACCATAGATGTAATCTGTCAATGTCAGTGTAACTCCAGGTACACTATATATTTTTCTTGAGAATTCTCGTCTTTAATTATCTTGTACAATGAGTCGTACAATAGAATTACTGGTGGGTGACACACTGACCTTACACCAAATAATAAGTACCTACTAATGTAAAACGTAAACTAAATTAATAGAAAAGTCCTATTACAGTGTAAAGGATTATTTGAATGATAGCAAGGCATGGGTATGAATTGTTACAACGGCTGATTATGTAATGTTATATTATAAGTACATATATATAATTTCAAATATTTGTGAGATGGTGATAATAAAAAAAAAGCGGAGTTTATTGCGGGCTCTTCTCAGACCAGGGCACGTTTGGAACCCTCGTAGCTTTAGTTTTAAGATATCGTAGTTAATTATCACCATCACCTCTTATGCTCTGTAAGCATGACGTTCAGAAGGTGTACTTTGTAGGTACATATTTTGAATAAATATGTTTTGAGTTTGAGATTGAGTTCAATAATTTCTGTACAAAAAGTAATGATATCCCATCAAAAACATAAATGTAAAATGAGAGCCAAGTTCAAAATTGTGATATGTATGCCTTGGTTGTTGACTTCAGCGACAAAAGAAGTGAGATCTAAATGGGTGCCAAGTTCAATAGTCAGTCCTGCAATTTATATATCCCATCAAAAACATAAATGTGAAATGAGAGCCAAGTGCAAAATTGTGATATATATGCCTTGGTTGTTGACTTCAGCGACAAAAGAAGTGAGATCTAAATGGGTGCCAAGTTCAATGGTCAGTCCTGAAATTTATTTATAACAACATATAATATTTTATAACAACTTAAAATATCATTTCTTCTTATAACTTAGTATAAAATGTTGAAGACTAAGGCTTTGGCTTGGCTAGTTTCCATATACGAATTATTATTAAGTAGGTACCTAAAAGTACAGTTTCTACCAGCAAGCCAAATTTTCGGAAGAATAAAATAAGAACTTACAGCTTTACAACTTGTGAACGCTATAATTCGTATATGAAAACTAGCCAAGCCAAAGCCTTAGTCTTCAACATTTTATACTACGTTATAAGAAGAAATGATATTTTAAGTTGTTATAAAATATTATATGTTGTTATAAATAAATTTCAGGACTGACCATTGAACTTGGCACCCATTTAGATCTCACTTCTTTTGTCGCTGAAGTCAACAACCAAGGCATATATATCACAATTTTGCACTTGGCTCTCATTTCACATTTATGTTTTTGATGGGATATATAAATTGCAGGACTGACTATTGAACTTGGCACCCATTTAGATCTCACTTCTTTTGTCGCTGAAGTCAACAACCAAGGCATACATATCACAATTTTGAACTTGGCTCTCATTTTACATTTATGTTTTTGATGGGATTATTTCTTCATTCTTGCTGAGAAATGATTAAATCGACTATAAATATTCTACGTAATTATAGTAACTTTGTATGCAGCAATAAGCCTGGCTTCGCGGCAAGCTAGTGAACTTCGTGAGTATTGTGGCGCCAATTAGTGTGAAGTACGTATAAGTGACGCCTTGCGATTTGCGAAACAGTGACTTTTGTTTTTGGGAAAAATGTAAACAAACAAAAAATGGTGAATAGCTCAATAGGTTTAGAAGCATTGAAGTTTAACATTCGCGTTAAAGTTTTTGTGATACCTATTCATGTTTCGTTAAAAAATGAGTTCAGATTAAATAAAAGTTCTCGTATCGTATCTCATAGTCAACTCATGAACTATAAAGTTATCGAAAATGTGTGCAAAATTGAAGAATGGTGAACGGATTTTTCTTTTGAGGAGAATACCACGCAACGAAAAGCAGTTTAAAGCCTGAAGGTAGGCTAGGTACCATAGTATTTCTAAAGTAAATTTGCAAGTAAAATGCATAAAATGCAATTGAATAAGATCAGCGTACGAAACAAATTACATAACTTGCTTTGATTGGTGATTGCATAGATTACTAGATGATGCCCGCGACTTCTTCCGCTGTGTATTATTAAGATTTTTTGATTCCCGCAGGAACTTTTTAATTTTCCGAGATAAAAATTTGCCTATGTCCTTCCCCGGGATACAACCTAAACCTGTACCAAATTTCATTAAATCGGTTGAACGGATGAGCCGTGGAAGCGTAACAGACAGACAAACAAATAGACGGACAGACCGATAGACAATTTTTCGCATTTAAAATATTAGTATGGATTCTGTGATTATAGGTAGGTATCTCATATTATGAATTCAGCTGGCTGTTGTTTCGGTTTTCGTAATATAAAGCGCTTCATTTCACAAATTTACAATTAATAATAGATAGGTACCTACCTAGGTAAGTTGTGAATTAGATTTTAATATCCTAGAAAATATATAGCAGGCTTGCCCTGGTTTTGGACCCTAGGCACGCCACTGCCTACGTAAATATGTAATGCAACAAGAATTACTCTGACTTGTGGGAAGCCGAATGCGAAGCCAATATTATAAAATTGTAGCTTTTATCCTGTCCTATTCCTTGACTATTTTGCCCTTATATAGGAACTGCTTTACTGAAATAAAAGAACTAGACATTCAATTCGCTATTATCCGCCACAGTAGGTAATCTCTGTGGTACATTGTGTGTCTTTCTTGCAGCTTACGATATTCACCTACACCACACAAATCTTCCAAATTATTCTCAACGTACGTTTCAATCCGACACCGGAGCATCTTCAGGTACTGAAAAATGTTCCGCTGTACTTTAGTGATGGTAACTAATTATTAAATATTAATATTTTATATTACAGGTAAGTTTCCATGTGCACTTTGCATACAAAACATTAAAGAAGCCTGCAGAACAATGGTTTGTACCTATAGTTGTAAGTCCTTTTCGCTCGAATCGTTACAAAAATTATGAATTTTGTCTATAATACTAAATATAATATATTGTTTTATTTATATGTTGACTAGGCAGCGCTCCACCTTAGGCTGCATCACTACTTCCAGCAAGTCTGATTGCAGGCAAGCGCTAGTCTATAAATTAAAAAAAAATTGACGAATAGAGAACCTCCGCTTCGCATTTTTTAAAGTCTGTTAATCCCAATATGCTAGCATTTTGGCTTTGGACTATAACATTGTAGAAACTAGCTGATGCCCACAACTTGGTTTGCTTTTATGCCGGGACGAAAAGCCTATGTGTTATTCCATACTATAATCTATCTCTGTGCCATATTAGACCTAGATCTGTTCAGCCGTCAGATGATTTAGTAAAAACATATCTCAGCCTATAGCCTAGATATCTCAGCCTAAGTAGGTAGGTGCCAGTTTTGGAGTTTACGTCCTTTAGAATCGATTTTCATATATTATATATAAGCCCGGGGTATGAAAATTTATGGGGAGAAAAATCTACTTTCTCCGTTACGCTATTGACTTTATGTTTCCAAGGTAACACGTGTTTATATTTCCATGACTATGTAATGTATTTTGATGAATATAAATTGTATAATTAATATAAATAAATGTATCAAGCATGGTGTCAGTAATATAAAAAATGCGTTCATTTACCCTCATTTACTATTAATCTATATATTTTATAATCGTTCGCAAAGACTCCAGTCGTGCGTCGAAGCTGACACACACAATTTTTTTTTCTAAATTGCTGGCGCCCGTTGAAAACATATTTACGACTGTCATAAAAAATGATACTAAATATAAATAGTAGCACAAACAAAACAGTATAGGAATCATAACCGCCTACCGCTCATTTGAAATGTAAACAAACGTTACAACATGTTAACAAATGTCTCAATGTAAAAGGAATTCTTGGCAATCATATTTCTGTATCAACTGATATGATTAAATATTAAAAATTGCGCCAATGTTTGTACCAAGTACTTACCAATGTTGGTGCACATAATTATTGAGTTTTTCGACCTTCGTCATTAGTCTGACTGATAGACAGATTCACCTTCGCATCTATATAAATAAAAATCAATTGCCGAAATGTATTGTCACTTCAGAACGGCTGGACCGATTTTGATGGAATTTTTTGTGTGGGTCCCGGGATGATTATATAATTGGACCCGGTAGGGGGCGCTGCAGTCAGATTCTAGAATATTAATATGCATTAAAAAAAATTGATCTACTAGCTGATAGCTGATGCCCGCGTATTCGTCCGTGTGGATTGAGGTTTTCTCTCTCTCTTTAATTTTACGGGATAAAAAGTAGCCTATGTGCTATTTCAGACTATAATCTATCTCTGTGCCAAATTCCATTAAGATCCGTTAAGCCGTTCTAGCGTGATTGAGTAATCCATCCATCCAAACTTTCGCATTTATAATATTAGTATAGATATACTCGTATGTATCATACCTTCTGAATGACTATTATATAACTTTAGGAATAAAATCTTGTTAAAAGAACTAGTCAGTTTTTTGGAGTGTGTTAAATATAAATAGGCTAGGTTAGCCGGACGGTTGGGTTTTCACGTCAGTGTTTTGCTTAGCCCGTTTATATCCGCTTATAGCTCGCTCTTTAATAAATGTAAACTGCATAATGTTTCGCTGAAAAACAGGTGGTTACTTGTGGTAAGATTAAAACGGTTTAACTGCTTTAGTAAAGCTCTGTTTAGTAATATACTCTGTTATTTATGTGGTAACTAGGTAAAAAAACTAACTAACTAGGTAGTTAACTACTAGGTAGGTATGTATGTATGTATATACTTTATTGTACGCCACAAATTTACAAAAGAAACATGCCACAAACAAGAAAACTTATTACAACGTATACGTACAATAATATTATAGGTCTTTAAAATACAACTTTAAAAAAACTTAAATGTTAGTACCGATACTTAAAAGTTAGTAGTAGTAGTTAGTATTTAAGTTTTTTTTTTTTTTCACAACCTCCAACTGTCCTCTTCTATATTTTCTCTGTATCGGTAATTCAGAGTAAGGAAGTATGACGTCACAAGCGCTCAGAGATCTCGATTATTATTTCCCTACGCTAACAGGTACTTCCGGAAAATAGTCATTAGGGCAAGCTGAGTCGGTGCGGTTCTGTGAATTATATTTTCACTCTTACCATAACTCCTATAGAAATTCTAGATAATGCCTGCGGCTTCGCCCGTTTTCATAAATTCATGGTAACTTTTATTTAATTTTCCGAGTTAAAAAATATCCTATGACCCACCCCAGGATGCGACCTATCTCTGTCCTACCAAATTTCATCCAAAGCGGTTACACAGGTGGGCCATGGAAGCGTAACAGACAGACACCCTTTCGCATTTACCATAATAATATGGAAATTTTGATGAAGAGTCATGAATAGGCATCTCCTAGGCAAGCGCGCTCAACCTTGGTTGCATCCCAACTTACAAACAGGTCTGAAAGCAGTAAACCGCAAGCTTATAAATTAAAAAATATAATATATACCCTAAAAGAACCTGGATATTGGGGCTGATTCTTTAGTGCTCAATCTCTAAACTAAACTAAAATGACAGCATTAATAATATTGCTAACCCTTTCGTATTACTCCCTGCGGCAAAGGACAGAACTAGATTTAAAGCTGTCATTGTTTATTTTGAGATTGTGTTATACAGAATTGATCACATTATTTTAAAAGTAATTAACAGTTTCTAACGGGAAATATTGAAAAAAAAAAGATGTACGCTAATTAAAGCCGCCGATTGACACGCACTAAACTGACTGGCCACATTTTGGCACCGACCTTCGGTTCCATCAGACGAATGACCTGGGCTCGTCTGGATTCTGGGTCAACGAACTGCATGACTAAAGCTTATTACTTTATATATAAATTTTAGGTATAATTTAGAATTTTTCACATAGGAACTACTTCTAACGAGGGACGAGTGGTGACAATGCGTATCAGTCACGTTAAGCAACGTTGACTCAAGTCGGTAACTGGATGGCTGACCGGAGGGTCAACGAACTGCGTGACTAAAGCTATGACTTTAAATATAAGTTTTTGTATAATTTTGAATTTTTCACATCGTAACTACTTACGAGGGACAGGTGACTTCGACCCTAGTCAGTTAAGAGAATCATACTTAATATTATAAATGCGAAAGTGTGTTTGTTTGTTGGTTTGCCATTCAATCACGCCGCAACGGAGCAACGGATTGACGTGATTTTTGACATGAGTTACCTATAGTTGAGGACCAGGAGAGTGATATAGACTACTTTTTATCCCAGAAAATTAAGGAGTTCCCGAGGGAATCAAAAAATCTTAAACCACGCGGATGAATCGCGGGCATCAGCTAGTTTAAAAAAATACACAGTTGTAAGTGACAATCCAGAAGTAGGTATTATTGAGACACTTTTAATATATTTGTACTCTGATTTGGAACTAGCACGAACGAATGGTCACAACGTGTAGCGGTTTACGAGAGATTTAATGCAATAAGATAAAAGCTAAACTTAAAGACAATATTCATTTAATCCAGCCACGATTGCTGTCGTTAGGCTCTAAATCAAATTGCGATCTAAACACAAAAATATTCAATAATCGCTGAGTCTGCCTGCAGGAGACTGAATTACCATCGTCAAAACACTCGTATTTATACTAACTATTTTCAATATGGCGTCGGTATCCGCAGATTAAATCGAATGATATGAAACGAGTCAAATTGACTGATATTATACTTCCTGTTTCATGAAATATAATGAGAAAGAGTATTAATGCTAACACAGTAGATTATGCTTCAGGTTATTTCAATTACTGCGATCTTGTATTGGTTTCTAGCACAGCCAATCACAAAGCCAATGTTAATGGAGTCATCCAGAACATTCGATAACTGTGTCGAACTTTGATTAACACATTTTTAATTGATTACTCTGCCACCGAGCGGATCGAAAGGAGCCGGCGACCGCGAAATAACTGCTTTATATGGAAGAGATAAACTGTAGGTATAGATTCCACTGACAGAGTTATAAAGTTCTGCGATTCGCCTTCACTAAGCTATTGATAGCACCAATGGCTTAAACACCCGACCTCTATACGGGGTCGCGGGTTCGATCCAAGGGCACTCCACGCACGCCTCTTACTTTTCAGTTATTTAATATAATTAATGATTTGTTTTAATTAATTAGAACTTAGAATAACTGATTTATCTAATTATTGATATTGATTGATCTAAAAATCTATGCTAATTATATAAGTTGGAATACCCCTCAATATATAACTAGCAAACCAATTCTTAAGATCCGAATATGGCTAGAAAGCTGATGGCAGATAGATTAAAATAAAAAAATAATAATATACCTATTATGCGAAAGTGTGTCAGTCTGCTGAGTTTTAATGGCTCATCTATTCAACCGATATTCATGAAATTTGGTACAGAGATAGGTTTTATCCCAGTGGATACAGAAGAGAACAGAAGATCAATCTTAGGCATTTTTCAAATTAAAGCACGCGGTAGTCAAAAACATTCGATTCACGCGGAAGAAGTCGCGGGCATCATTTAGTAAGTCATAAAACAAAAACATTTAAATACATTGAAGATATTTTGACAAAAATCCGTATAATTTACGACATCCTGCTCTGTCTTAACCAAATGTCTATTAACGCGGCTGTTTACAACCGATCCCTATCGTAAAGTTGATTGCGACAATTATCATTAATGTTCGTATTGTGATGTGTGGTTGCGGGGTATATTTGATTTATAATATTGTCTATTGCTCACTGTCTTGTCGACTGTGACTTGTTACGAGTGACTTGTTACTTGTACTTGTTTGAAAAGAGTGATTTTAAATATTAAAATGATAAGGAAGCTTAGCAATAATTTGCTCTAATGGCTCTGATAGTACCTCAGTTAAGATGATGATAATGAAAATAAAAACCCCGACTGTGTTGGTTGAGGGTCTTTTCTGACCAGGGCGCGTTTGGAACCCTCGTATCTTTAGTTTTAAGATACCGTAACTATTTATCACTTTCGCATTTATAACGATGACTGAGGTCAGTTATAATAATAAACCGACATCAAGATAAGAACACGTAATTGAGTATCGGTCAATCCATGCATAAGACCGATAGTGAATGAACTAGAATTTTAATTCGCTATAATCCGCCACAGTAGACAAATCTGTGTGGTACAGTGCCTGTCTTTCACCTGCAGCATGCGACACCCACCACCCAGCAATTCGCACAGGCACAACACCACACCACACAAATCCTCCAAATCACTCTCAACGTACGTTTCACTCCGACACCGGAGCATCTTCAGGAGATGTTGACTCGACAATGCACGATTGTGAAGTCACTTCACAATGTGCCTGTGCGAATTGCTGGGTGGTGGGTGTCGCATGCTGCAGGTGAAAGACAGGCACTGTACCACACAGATTTGTCTACTGTGGCGGATTATAGCGAATTAAAATTCTAGTTCATTCACTGTCATGGACTTCCGCAAAGTAACGCCTGCTTCTATTCAATATAAGACCGATACTTGAGAACCTGTTTTTAGCTTAATGTCATCTTATTAAAACAGGCCTTAATTCTCGCAACCTACTTTGTGCTGATACTTGGGGACTGTAAACAAAATCTTCAACTGTTTACATTTGAATAAATACGACAAATAAATTTTATTAATTTTAAAATATAATTTAATTACGCTTTCTTGGAGGTAAATAAATTTGATAAGAAGAAAAATCGTAGTTTGGCGACAAAGGAATGGGTTTAATTAAAAGCAGGGCGTAGAACAGCGTAGCGACAAGAAAACCGCCATGAACTCTGTAAATAATGACCTCTCCAAGGCACAGGCGGATGCGGGTGTTAAAGGTAAATTAATTTGTACTTCTTAGAGATGATAACTCCAACTTTTAGACTCTAGATTTACGTTTAACCAAGGAATAAATTTTATGTTTTGACAGATGTTGTATGCGACTACTGTCAAAATTTCAAATTGATTTCTAAGTTAAACGTTATTCGGAGTTGGTACAATCGAACAAGGGAGGCGCAGAGCAAATAGCCATGTACTCAGTAAATAATGTCCATGGCACACAGGCGGAAACGGGAATTGAAATGAAATCCAAACTTCATATGATAAATGCGAACGTGAGTTTGTCACGCTTTCACGTGTATACCATAAGTAAAGTTGGCGGGTGTGTATTGTAGGAAGGCGTAAAACAGCCTACAATAAAACTGTTAAAAATATAAAATAACTAGCTGAAGTCGACTTCGTCCGAGTGGTTTAAATTTTTTTAATTCCCTCGAGATCCTTAATTTTCCGGGATAAAAAGTAAGTGTAGTAAGTATAACTCGCCACTCGCTTGTGTCCCGCCCCGCACTTACCCCATTATCATGGAATTGGAAGAAAGCAATTAGCGCGTGGCTGAGTAACAAATAAACGCTCCACCTTGGATGAAATTCTTTGAAAATATCTATTCAGGTGCCTCGCCGAAGCGGTTAATGCCTGTTATTATTATCATTTATTAATGCGGTCACAACTTTATTTTATCAACATTTAGTGTTATCTTCTGTTGAAGATAGACCTTTATAGGCTCTCTCTCTCTCTCTCTCTGCGAGGTATTTAAACTCTTTAAGTTTTTTTAACGATTATTATCAGATGTTAGTGATATTAACCGGGTCCGACGCGGATGACTTAACGTGCTCTCCGAGGCACGAAAGTACTAAGCAACGTCAAAGTTACATATCTGTGGGTTCTTGCATTAATTTGTTTAAAAAAAAAATAACAATAAAGACGCAATACTGTTGTACAGAACTAAATCTCGCCAAACTGGTCCACCAGTTTGTTGACTAGTTAAGTAAATGTGTCTTATACTAATTTGTACTAGTACATGTATTATCACTAGACGTTAGCTACCTTATACTCCGAGACATGGTCGCTGACTATGGGCCAGAGGTGCGATTATTTAAGAATTGCCGATCCAATCGTCAAAGTTCGGCGTCAAAGTAAAATAAACCATAACAGCATTGAATTAGAGCTCAATTTCGTGTATCAATTCTCATACATTTGTACGATGTATATACGATGCCATAAACGGATGAGAATGGATATGTCACCGTAAGATTGTAAAAACCGTTAGATTATAATCTAACTCGCGAAATTCTAAACTGTCGAAAGATTGTAAACTGTTCAATGTTCTGAGTGTCAATTTTTGAAATATTCATTTTATTTACGTTTTCTTGTCTCTTTCTTGTAGGTTAGGTTAGGGTTCGACATAAATAACCAAGCAGTGTTAGGTTTTATCGGGGTTAAATACCTATCAGATTACAATCTACCGGAAAATAATGCGTTAAATTCTAATCTTTCGACAGTTTAGAATTTCGCGAGTTAGATTATAATCTAACGGTTTTTACAATCTTACGGTGACAGATACACGAATTTGAGCTCTAATTCAACGCTGTCATGGTTTATTTTACTTTGACGCTTTGATCGGCAACTTTTAAACAATCGGGGGGCTGATAAAGGAGGCTCTGGGCCACTCCGCGGGCGATGGAGCGGGCTATGCTGGGAGTTTCCCTACGTGATCAAATCAGGAATGAACTATTACTATTTAAAAAAAAAATATAACAAGATATAAAAATACAATGAAAGCTTTTACTCTCTGGATATCATCGCTTCAACTAGCCGAGAGGCGCCCTACATACTATACTCTACTCTACTAGTGTGCTAGCGATTTTGTCCGCGTGGTAAGATTTTTGATTACGGCGGCAAACTCTTTTATTTTCCAGGATAAAATGTAGCATAATATGTGATAGCTGGGGGCGGGATATAAGCTATTTCCCTTTCAAATTACAGCCAAATCGGTTCAGTCATTTTAGCAAGAAGTAGTAACAAACATGACGTATCTGCTAGGGTATTCGTTAGAATATCGACAGAAATGTTTAATTTAATATGATGAATTTTTGTAAATTCATATTCAAAGATTAATGTCGCATTTAAGATAAGCGGTACATCACTTTAATGTACCTCTATGTGCCACTATGCGACGGCGTACATCTCACTTTATAAGGGCCCTTATTGCCATCGTGTGTAGATGATAACTACGAAGCGGGGGGCCTTATTGCCTTCAAGCATTTGATAATCAAGATGCTGCGCATACTTTATAAATGGATAAGTTTTGGGGCCAGAAAATAAGTGTTATGTCATAAACTGTTGAGTTTTTGACAAACATAAGATGGACAACACTTTTTGAGTTATTATGAAGTGAAGAAATTGACGCTTAATTTGTTATAATATATCATAAGTAAAAGTAATTATCGTAAAAGTTTATTTGAATAAAAATATTTGAGTTGAGTTTGAATGAAATACGTGGCAAATAAGTTTATTGATCCTTGTTTTTCAATGTACCCACTGCTCTTTATTGAGCGTACCGCGTGCGTAATGTTGAGTTGACAGTTGAGACGATGCTTTACCTATACTTCTATACTAATAATATAAATGCGAAAGTTTGGATGGATGGATGGAGGGATGTTTGTTACTCAATCACGCCAGAACGGCTTAACGGATCTGGATAGAGATAGTTTCTGAAATAACACAGGCTACTTTTTATCCCGGAAAATTTCAGAGTTCCCGCGAGAACCAAAACCGTCAATCCACGCGGTCGAAGTCGCGGTCATCAGGTAGTGTTCCATATAACGAGATTGCTGAGCACTCGTTTATATTTATAATGAGAATAGTCAATGAACTAGAAGTTTAATTCGCTATAATCCTGCTCCTGTCATCCTGCATCCTGTAACGCCTGCTTCTATTCAATATATGAGAATAGTCTGCGTTTTAGCTTCATATGAATGTAAGGAAAGTCATCCAAAATTTACTGCTATTCGAAAGTAAAAACTCGTTTGACAAATAGAAGGCAAATTAGCTCACTGTTCTTTGTGTAGGCGATACAAAACGCTTGTTTAGTACACTCACAGCTCTTCTTTGGGCGTACATGTGTTGGAGAACAATCCAGGAGTAGGTATTAATAAAACACTTTTAATATATTTGCACTCTAACCACGAGAGATTTAATGTAATTAGTTAATTTATAAAACTCAGTTAAGCAATACTACAGTATCAAATCATTTGACCATGCTGCAGTTGCTACCGCAGGCTCGTAAACAAGGTAACGATCTAAACACCGAAGGTATTCAATAATCGTTGGAGTCTCGGTGGAGACTGCTTTACCGATGGTAAAACATTCGTATTTATACAAGTTATTCCAATATGGCGTTGGGAACGAACTGACTGAGTGAAATACAACGAATGAGTCAAATATCAGTACAATCGAACCTTCATCAATAAATAAATTAACAATCTTTTAACTTTTGTAACAATTCATTTCAACTTTAAACGCAAAGCTGACACATGATGCGTAACGTAGTCTTAAGTTGAGACGATGCTTTATGTTCCATATAACGAGATTGCAAAGTGCTCGTTAACGGTTTAATGAGAATAGTCGGCGTTATATCGTGATAGTGATATGTTTAAAAAAATTTAATAAAAATTCATTATTCGTTTTGAATGTGACAATCCAGAAGCAGGTTTTAATGAAACACTTTTAATAAATTTGTCCTCTCATTTGAAACTTGCACGAGTAAATGGTTAAACGTTTAGAGGTTCCACGAGAGTTAATGTAATTAGATAAAAGTTGGCTATACTTAAAAACAATATTAAGTTAGGCTCTAAACCAAATTGCGATCGAAACACAAAGTATTCAATAATCGCTGAGTCTGCCGGCAGGAGACTGAATTTTATTATTATATGAGTATTTATACTAACTAATATCAATATGGCGACGGTATCCGCAGAGTAAATCGAATGACATGAAACGAGTCAAATTGACAGATATTATACTTCCTGTTTCATGAGATATAATGACAAACAGTAATAATGCTAACACTTTACAAGATTATGCCTGCGACTTCGTCCGCGTGGATTAAATATTCTTCTCTTTAATTTTCCGGAATATAATAAAGCCCGGGATGTAAAAATTGTTCGTCAAAATTGAAAAGGTTGAAAATCATCAAGGTTGAAAAGATGGGTTTAACCACCCATCTTTAACAGACATACGGACAATTTCGCATTTATAATATTAGTATGGATTAAGTCGGGTAGAGCATTTAAGGTATATTTTAAATATGTGTTTGACTTAAATTTATCGGTCCAGTGCATACGACCCTGGAATTAGCTTGTCAAAAAGTTACTGTACCACATAACTAACTAACTAAATCAGTTTAAACAGTTTGGTGCAGGAATGGCTAAGATCACTAGTGTGAGTTTTGCGAATAATAATATAAAGTACCTAATTGAAATTAAACTTTACTCGCTCTAACGGTAAATAGAAACATAGCGAGAAGCTGCAATGTTTGTGAAGTCTGACAATCCGCATTTGGCCAGCGTAGCGAACTATGGCTGAACCCTTCTCATGTTTATTAAACAACATTAAACAACAATTGAACAAGATGGCTGACACTAATTTCCGCATATACTTACCAATCACCGCAATCAAAATCATTATCATGGATTAGGTATTATTAATTTTAACCGCTACTAACCACTAATGAATCGTTATAATCAACGCGCTCCATAAATCACCTATATCGAGCAGTGCACGGTCGACTTTACGGTTCGCACTTGACTGATAATTCCGAAACTTCCAATTAATTAATAATTAGCAATTTGCTAATTAATTATGTCACACGAATATCACGGTTTTTGACCGCTGACCTGGGGTTATACTGCCAACGCTTAAAGCCGTATTGTTGACTTTCGTGTTTTGGAGTTATAAGCCTTATTTTAGGAACGCCAGGGTACGTGACATCAAACTGTAATTTTTAGTAATATTGCTTAAGTATTGCTTTAAGCGTTGGCAGTATGGCCCCTAATCAAAGATATATTGGATAGACCGAGTGTGCAACATAAATTGTTTTTATTATTTATTAAATAGAAGGTCATCCAAGAGACGTACAAGTATACGTATAATCCACGACTTGTGTGAGTTGTAAGTTAGATCCTTTTTTTCTTTTCCGAAAATACTTACTTAACTGAAAAATCTTCTAAATTTGGAGAAATTTTTGGAAAAAACTTGTGTCGAGAAAATTGTACAATACCTGTTATAAAACACATATTGAAATATTGGATAGAAGCAGGCGTTATTGAAATATAGTTATATCATAATATAGAAAAAAACCTCTAAAATCGTTGTTTGTTTTGCTTTCCGTACGCGGGGACGAAAACATTCAAACCTTTCCTAAATCTTCATATCTTTTCCCTTTTTATTTTGAGATTTTAGTCCTTTTAAACTTCCGCATTTCGAAATTTATGTTCATCATTACACAACTAAAGATTTTCTCTTGAGACGCAAGACCTCATTAAATTGCAATGCTAGAAACAATATTTTAAAAGAAGCCGACGAACTTAAGGTGTGTGTCTACTTTCCAATTGTAAACGAACCTGTTCTAAAATAACAGCATAAATTGTAGAATAGCTGACTTGCTCGGCTTTTTTCTGGTTAGGAAGATTCTTAATACAATATATGCCAAAGAGATGAGAGAAAAACTTACACACAAAATCTCAAATTTATAGACCCAGTAGTTCAAGCTTTACCTGCGTATATATGTCAGTCTGTAAGATTCTCCTTCTATAAATAGATAGGCTCATTTCAGTTTGTTCGCGCGAATTCTCTGGGAATAATAAAACAACTAAACTTGGAAAGTTTACACATAGGTCATTAAATAGTTCAATTTTTTTTTAAAGTGTTCCAAGTCAGTAGGATGCTGAATTCAGGTACTTATAACCAGAGCTTAATTTACAAAGTAAATAAAATTTGTATTTTGTTTAGTTTGTTGTTGACTTCGGATAGTCAATTTAAAATATTTTTATAATTTAAATGTGCATTTAATCGATTGTTCGTGCGTTTCGTACCAGTGAGCGACCACCACTACTTGGGCTGCGACATTCCGACACATTCAGCTAATTTTTAACCTCGACGCCATTACTCTAGGGATATTTCACGTCTTGTTGGGGAAGTGAAATATATTGTTTGCTTATTTAGCACACTTTAGTTTACCCACCTACTTACTGCAGGAAATGGGAGACATTTTTTTTTGACTCTATTGCCTTTAAGGCAAGACTGAAGAATAGGCATCTTCTAGGCAAGCGCGTTCCAACATAGACCTCATTGCTTTGCAACTAAGTATGAGTGTCGTCAAGCGCAAGTCTATCCATACTATTATTATAAATGCGAAAGTGTGTCGGTCTGTCTGTCTGTTACGCGTCACAGCTCATCTGTTCAAAAGATTTTGATGAAATTTGGTACAATTCTAGGTTGTATCCCGGGGAAGGACATATGCTACTTTTTATCCCGGAAAATTCAAGAGTTCCCGCGGGAATCAAATGTCTTTATCCACGCGGCCGAAGTCTTGGGCATCATCTAGTTTTACAATAAAAATAGCCCGGGCAAAGCCAGACCGGAGGCCCAATTGTCTGAGCAAATCGCAATCATTTGACGCTCTAAACGTATTACTCGAACTGTTTAAGGAGTTCATACATGCTTTTTGACGTGCAGGCATGTTAAGCAGTCCATAGACTGCTTAAACAGGTCGGATTATCCGTTTGACAAGCGATTACGATTATATCCTTACACAATCGAGGGGCAGGTCTGCTTTTACTTAAATAATCTCTTGAAACATGGGTACGAGAACCTCATCATACTTCATACTATCATACTTAATTTTATAAATGCGAAAGTGTTTGTTTTTTGGATGGTTGGTTTGTCCTTCAATCACGCCGCAACAGAACAACGGATCGACGTGATACTTTTTAGCTCGGAAAATTAAGGACTTTTCGTGGGAATTTTTAACTTATTCCACGCGGATGAATTCACGGGCATCAGCTAGTAAAATATAATTAAAATAGATCAAAGCTGTAAGACAATTACCGTGACGAAGTAATCGAAAATAGCCGCCCATTGTTCCGCGCGTCACATGCCCGGCCGTGTCAAATTTGACAGCTGTCAAAACGTTTGACGCGCCGCGTCCGCCGCGACCACGCACAATTAGATCACCCGTGACAGCGCCGACCCGGAGTCGGGAGTACGGTGTTGGGTTACGTTTCATCTGGCGCACTAGAAAAAATTTAGGTCTTAGGAATTTTGTTACTTTGTGCCTATTTTTATAACGTGCGCACACTATTGAATGAATTTATTTCATGTACGACAACTTGCGTCACTTATACCAAAGTGTAAGTATATATATTCATGCAATGCAATGGGTAGACGCCCATGACAGTCGAAGTAACCGGCAGCTAACGTTTGCATAATATTTGCTTCAGTATGCCACACTCTTGTCCTTCACTATTGCTATACACCTCTCATCTGTCAAAATTGTCATCCTAAAGACAAACCGTACTAAGTGATATCAATCTCTAGTTGAATTGCTAGGCGTCCACTAGGCTATAACCACTTCTTCAATTTTAATTCAGAAAACAGTAAATTCAATAGCATGAATTTTTCAAAACTATTGGATAGAAGCAGGAGTTACCTACTTTGCGGAAGTCCATGATAAATGAAAGAACTAGAAGCTTAATTTGCAATAATCCGCTACAGTAGGTAAATGTATGTGGTACAGTGTGTATCTTGCACTCTTCAACATCAACATCTCCCGAAGATGCTCCTTTGTCGGAGTGAAACGTACTTTGAGAATAATTTGGAAGATTTGTGTGGTAGCAAGCTATAAGTGCAAGATACTCACTGTACCACATAGATTTACCTACTGTGGTGGATTATAGCGAATTAAACTTCTAGTTCTTTCATATTCCAAAACAGTTTTACCATTGAAAATGGTTATCAGATGCAAAGCGCCTGTGATGTATTTTTGGCTATAGCTCCGAGGATTTTAGGAGGATCGAGATAGAGGATCGAATAGTACCTACCATGAGTTGAAAAAATTATCGAGACACGTGTGAGCGTCTGAGTTTTGAAAATCGGCTGGTAACTTTTTTGGAATTTTGAAAAATATAAAAAAGTCGGGTTTTTTGGGGGTCTTTGTTTACCTAATTGTAAATATTTCGAAAAAAAATCTGACTTAAGAAAAATTTAAAAAATAGTCCTAGGGTATTTGGATAGCTATAAAATGGCGAAAAAATTTTGAAAATCGGTTAATAATTGTTACCTTTAGGTTGATCTCTTTAGATTTGGAATTGTAGAAAACCGGGTACTTACGTATATAATAAGTGATGTAGCTACTATGATTATTGACCGATCGTCATGGTAATGGTGTTAAAAGATGCGTATACAGGCGAGAAGTGCATTCGAGTTGGAATTTTGAAAATTGGTAAATACATTTTTGAAAAATTTTGAGGAAGAGATATTTATTTCAGTATTTTTTTTTCGTAAATTTTTTCAATGCTCCGATTCTTGCGACGACTGCGAAATCAGTGTTTTTTTAATTCCCCTCACAAATCCACATCAAATGGCCAATGTTGACTAGTCTCAATCTACCCGCGTTAATAAGCTCTCGGATCCGGGGCCGGGCAAATATTTGCCATCTCATTCGCAACCCTACTTATACGTGACCGTGAGAGCGGGACGGAGATTTTCCGGGGGTGAATTAATTTTCTTGACTCAGGGTCAGATTTGATGAATGCACTCTTTAAATGCAATTCAAAACAAATAATCTATACTTCCATACTAATATTATAAATGCGAAAGTCAGTGTTGTTTGTTGGTTTGTTGTTTTTTCACGCTTCAACGGCGCAACGGATCGACGTGATTTTTTGTATAGGTATAGTTATTTGAGGATCTGGAGAGTGACATAAGCCCCTTTTTATACCGTAAAAACTAACAGTTCCTGTGGGATATCATGCTGATATTTACATATTTGTCCTTCAATCATACGGCAATGAAATAACAATTCGACTTGATTTTTTTTTAGGACCAGGAAATTAACATGTGCTACCTTTATCCTACCACCTACCATACTAATATTATAAATGCGAAAGTTTGGATGGATGGATGTCTGGTACTCAATCACGCCCGAACGGCTGAACGGATCTGGATGAAATTAATACAGATACGCATAGGTTACTTTTTTCCCGGAAAAGACACAGACAGATTTACAGAGTTCCCGCGGGAAAAACCTCAACACGCGGATGAAGTCGCGGGCATCAGCTAGTAACTAAAACGAATATACTTACGGTCGATCGTAATTACTTCTGATTGAATGTGATTTATCACTTGGCTTAAATCAAAATGTGCAGTTGCAGGAAGAATATTACTGTACGCTTAGTTTAAGTTTTACATTGCAAATTTGATTGATCGTCTTGAGGGTTCGATTACATGTAGCGTTAGTGTCAAAGTAAAATGGACCTTATTAGTGTTGATTTAGTCGTTAGAGCTCAATTTCATGTATGCATTCACAGACAGCGATACGATACGTTTAGAAATAAAAATCGGTTGTATTTCTGACTTTAATTCAAGAGTTTTAGGGTCTTTTCTACTTTAAAGCTAATGTTATGTAACGCTTTATACGATCAGTGGAATTTGCAATATGATTTTTTTTAGAGTAATTGAAAATTTTTTATGAGAAATTTCGGATGTTTGTACGTTTTTATGTTTTTTTAACTACTCCTTCACCTTACAATGACAACTCCGTGCTTGGTTTGGTTTGGTTTTATTGTTTATACTTAATGTTTTTGTTTAACAATAATTATATTTCATTCATTCATTCATTCATTCATAATCGTTCTCCTTTGGATCTCTTAATTTCGATTCTTATCTCTCATCAGCAAATCGAATACTTGACTTGACGATTACATAATATTTATACGTACGTTCAACTTCGCATAAAAAAGTGTTACGTTACACTTTCGCTACACTTGCTCAAGCGTAGTAACACACTATTTCCTATTTTATTTACATATTAACGTATTCCCCAGACTTCGGCCGCGTGTATTTAATAAATGACATTGGAATTTTGTAGCATATTTAATATTAGTCCTGATCCTTTGACAAAAATTCATAGATTTCGTGGTCCCCGCAAGAGTCGGAGCATTGAAAATGAATACAAAAATTTACGAAAAAGCACCTCTCGCTTGCATCCGCATCTTTTAACATCATAACTATGACGATCGGTCAATATCATAGAAGCTACATCACTTTTTATATACGGAAATACCCGTTTTTCTACAATTCCAAATCTAAAGGGACATCATATTATAAAGTAAATAGGTCACAATTATTAACCGATTTTCAATTATTTCTTTTGCCATTTTGTAGCTAAACTATTACCCTAGGACCCTTTTTCCATTTGTTTTTAATTCGGTTTTTTTCCGATATATTTACAATTTGGCAAACAAACACCCCCCAATAAACCCGACGTTTTTACATTTTTCAATATTCCAAAAAAGTTACCAGCCCATTTTCAAAATGCAAAACGCTCACAAGTGTCTCGATAAATCCCTCAATTCTTCGCACTATTCTCATCTCGATCCTCCCAAAATTCTCGGAGCTATGGCCAAAATACGTCTCAGGCGATTTGCATCTGATAACCATTTTCAATGGTAAAAAACTAAATTTATGTTCGATAGACAGATAAGTGTATTGGCATTCTTCACCTTTGAAAAGATTATGGCTTTGTCGTAAAAGCCCATAACTCCCATAAGTTAAGCTTTCGTGCCGGTTAGTAAGAAGACCGCAGTTTTACCTACCAGGCAATCACTGCTTCCGAGTTCTGCATAGATATTATCATAGACAACAAAAAAATATCTAAAAGGAAGTCATATTAAGTGATAAATCATAATTTCAAAGTTACAACTTATCGTTACAAAACTTAACTAAAGTAACTTAACAAAGTTGCGTCATTTGATAAAGCAACTTATAGACTCTCGTGAAGTCCAATTATAAAATGAAAATTGGACCATTATTCGAGTCAGTTAGAGTACAAATTAGGTTGGCATTTAAAGGTTAATAACTATATCATAAGGAGTGAAGTGCTCTTGGTTGAGTCGTCTCAAGAATTTCCTTTGGAGATGCGCCGGTTCTGGTTTTGAGTGGCAGATTATGATACTTGGCTAAGTACCACCGACTCGTTGTTTGTAAGGACTGATTTTCATTTTAATAAAGTTATTTTTTTTAATGTCATTAAATTAATTTATTATTAAACAAAATTCTACATAATATATTTGACATTTTATTTTAATCTTAATATATAATATAAAGAAAAAAGTCTTCACTAACTATAACTAACTTACATCAACGCCTATAGCCCAAAACATTTTTTTTTTATCCACTACAAGTTAGCCTTTGACTGCGATCTCACCTGATGGTAAGTGATGATGCAGTCTAAGATGGCAGCGGACCTAGAAATCTGAAATTCTGCACAGAGGAATTTAAAAATTATTTTGTATATTATATGGAGATTATTATATTGTAGACAAGAATTTTTGAAATCCCCACGGGAGTGATGTCGCGGGCGGTTGCTAGTGTTATAATAAAAATTCATACTTCACAATTTTGAAGTCATTTTAATTTTTTTTTACAATGTTTCTTGCAAATAAACGATTGATTGATTGATTAATTGGCCGAATGTGTTCGGCGAGTTCCGGCTAAAACGTGTAAACGTAAAAACTGTTTGAGTATATTTTTTTTTAGCAGGCTAAGGGACGTCTCTTTTAAACTTTCCAACTTCATTCTATAACATTTTTGACACTATAATAATAACACAATCATATAATAACTTCATTATGCAAACCTTATTAATACGGTACGCACTTTTAAAGAATTTTACATTAAAAATTAAAATATTAACTCTAAAGTTCCTAATAAATTTTGTAAATGAGCTTATTTCAACTTAACCAATGTTTAAAATAAGCTATTTTTAAATAAGTTTAATACCTAGTTTAATGTGTGTATGAAAATACTCCCAACTTAGAATGAGACGGGTTGAGCCTTGGTCCACCACGTGCGAATGGCCAGATTGGCGGAGGCCACCATACGCCAAGACGTGAGATCTTCACACGCCTTAAGGGAACATTATCAAGAACCCTTAAGCATGCGAGTTCCTTCACCATTTTAAAGCAAGTTATAGTAATCTAGAAATACATGGGAATCCACCGCATTATTATCCCAAGAAAACTCCTACCATTATGTGACTAATGGAAAGGGGTCACGACCCTCAGTAATGAAGGATACGACGCAAAGAGAGAGAGAGAGATACTAATTTCTCAAAACACCCATGAATTTCGAAAAGGTATAATCGTGTGTCCAGGCATCGTAACCCCGAAAGGAAGCCGGTTGTCTAAACCACCAACCAGCTATCACCTCTTCAACACTACAGCAATTTACAATTTCTATCGGCCTCTGTCAGAAATTTAACAACTCGAGTCGAGAATTCAATTATTAATTGTGCTTGTACCCCTGTCCCTTGCAAACTTTATAAGGAACCCTTCAATAAAAGTTTACTTTGTACCTAGTGGGAAAATAGGGTTACCTCTCGTTGGTTTTGTATGTTTATTTTATTGCAACGTACAACTTTAAATACGAGGAATGACGTGAAATAGACATTCAGGAATGCAGCAGTTGGCTTAAATTTTTTTAACACTGGCCAATTCTGTTCAACACAATCTCTGAACTTAACTAAAATGACAGTTATAAATGTAGTGCTGCCCTTTCCGCAGGTAGTATTACGAAAGGGATAACAATGAGATGGTGTACACCAGGATTGAATTCAATGGCAGTGAATTTGCTTAATATTTTTACCTTTCTCTAAATTTTTATTTTTGTTTTTTTTTTCATACCGAATATCTTTTAATCAATCATAATCGTACTACGTGGTTTTACGTGCGTACGTAATCCAAGCCGGATCTAAAAACTTGAGATTAAAAACTACACATTACGTAACTAGATGAGGCCCGCGACTTCGTCCGCGTGAATTAAGGTTCTTTAATTCCCGCAAGAACTCTAATTGTCTCTAAACTCTAATATCTATGTGTTAATTCAGGTTATATTATATAGCTATCTGTATGATAAATTACAGCCAAATAGGTTCAGTAATTGTGGCGCCAAGGTGTAACAATCATGCAAACTTACAAATTTATAATATTAGTAGAGAAAAAGGAGTTTCGTAAGTTCCACTAGAGCGACAACAGGGCTCACAGCCCGGGGCAGGATCATATAAAAAGTCAATTAAGTATAAAAAGTTAAATAGTTAAGCGATTGACAACCCTATTCGATATGAATTCACCATCAAATACCCCAGAGGGAATCTTTGTCGTACAAGTCTATTTAATTTAATACCAGTGGGTACCGCATCCCTTGGATGAAGTCAAAACCCCAATGGATCAAGGGTTTAGAAGAAGGGTTTTTGTGTACTGAAAACGATCGTAGGTTATTTAATCTGTTTTGTAGTATTGATTATAGCGACAGCGAAAAGATGTTGTTGGTTAAGATTTCGGGCGCCTATTGGTAGGTCCAGGGTTCGAATCCTGGGGACGCATCTCCAATTTTAAGCAATGAAATATCGCTTGATTTAACGGTGAAGGGAAACATAGTGAACTTGCATGTTTGAGAGTTCTTCATAATGTTGCCAATTTTTAAAAGACTTTGAAATTTGGTTCAATTCTTCGATGGGGAAATGAGCTAAAATCTATTTGGAGGTGCCGCATTTTTCTATTCTATCTTACGCTAAGTATAGTCCCACAAACTTATCTGACCCGGTGCTCCCTCGCCGTCGCTAGTAAATATTAAAAATAAAAACAAAAACTAAACATAAGAATTAACCTGGCCGGATAAGGCGGCGGGACCTTTTTCACCGCAACATGGCGAGATTTTATTAGAACATAATTCTTTTTGAGATGATACAATTCAAGGATATGGGCCTGGAAAACTCGGGAAATTCGCATATATTTGTTTAATTTTTTCTATAGATTAACAAAAGTGACTTTTTATTTCGTATTTTGGCTAGGTGATTAACGACACTACAAGGCTTTTTATTTTTCTAGTCAGGGTATAAAACCAACTCAACTATGCTGAATAGTAGGTAAATACCTATCATAAAGTAGTGCTGTAGAGCACTGAATCCTCCTTGAGCCCGTTTTATAGTTGATTTTATAGTCAGTTTTATCTGAACTGAAGGTGCCCCAAAAAGGGCCTATTTTACAACAATCTGAGCCTCTATTATGTTAGTTTTATGTCCACATCCCTTCATAAAACCTTGTGACATACGATGTACGCGGCAAAAAGCGGTGATGGACTAGTGGTAAAGACTGGTTGGACGTATACGTACTTTCTACACGGCTTCGTACTTACCGGAACGCTAAATCGCTTGTTGCTTAAAAATCCTTGAAAAAAGTATGCCATTTTTTTAAAGATTTTATTGCCAAAATTTCTGGTTTTGCCAATGCTGTGCTTCCCAGTGCGTGTCCCGTCGTTGTATGGGACACGCTTTAAATCCTTCACAATTAATATAAACAAGCGATAGAGGCGCGGATGGTGATTAACCGTGAAATTAATTAGTTTTAAATCGCCGGACGGCATTCCAGTCACGCGCCACCTCTGGATGTGTTTACACTGTATTTAACACTTGGTTGTTTGCCGTGAGAACATGAAAACTCTCTTAATTAGCTTATTAAAACAGGAAACTAATTTAGCTGTTAATCTTAGGACAAAGCGTACTGTTCAATTCCAATAAGAAATTTCTGTGTTGTTGTGGTTCAAGTTGTTTGTATTGAAAATAGATAGCGTTGTCCGTTAATGGCTCGCGGTATTACTTGCCATCTTGTAATATATGTCCGAATAATGGTCTGAATAAAGTAATGCTCATACGCTCGGGGTTTAATTCTTTTCATTTCTCTCACGGCTATCAGTGTGAGATCTAATGAGCGAGCTTTGAATTTGCTTCTACTAGGTATCTAACAAAGGGTTTTTCGAAATATCACCCCCAAAGGAGTTATAATAGGGGTAGAAAGTTTGTATGAAAGGCCGACATTTTCAAGTTATATCCATGGAACTTGGAGTTTTGGATTTCCGTTTGAAATGTAAATTGTAATGATTGAAATGTAATTGAAAATTGTATCCCCGAGGACGTTAAACAGGACAAACTCTGTCCTTTATACATGCCACAATAGAGCAACGGATCGACGTGATTTTTTTCAAGGGTATAGTTATGGGTGGGCCTAGAGTGTGACATAGGCGAGTGTCGCAGGCATCCGCTAGTTTAGGTATAAAATACATTTTAAAATTACACTATACTTACACTGATATAGTGTAACAACCACACCTTATATTGAAAATAAAATAAAATCCAAAACTTAAGGGTCCTTATACAATCAGGCCGCAGCCAACTTTAGGTATATAACTCGCCACACTACAGCATATATCTGTACGCATGTATAGCACTACGCTCTACGCTCGATTTTATAGCCAACTAATCAATTTTGTAACTTGAAATATTTGATTATTTATTTACTACATATTATTATCTATGCCTCCGCGCCACATTATTATAGTAAATTACTAGCAGACGCACCCCTGCTTCGCTCGGGTGAAATTTTTAAAAATTCCTTGGTGGTCGAATTTCCAAAAATCCTGAAACACGTGTTTATCCCTATAGTAAAAATCTGTAGGTATTTAACTCGCCACAATACAAAATATTTCTGCAAGCACGTATACTCTACGCTAGACCACAGTAAACGGATGAAACTACCTAGAAACGTTCGAAACAGCTCACTCACACAAACATGCGCATCGACATTGCCGTCAGTAGTGATTGCCGCGTCATGACGAGTGGTCACGTATAAATCTATTTCAGCGATCTTTTTATAAATGCAAGGAGTGTATTGCGTAGTATACGGCTGTTTGAACTCTGCTTCAACAAAACCGGAACTATCGTGTTTTAAATTCATTCTAAATCGATATTTCGGGCTCCCTGGGAACAAAAAACAGGAAACTGGTAACAAATTTAAAAAAAATCTCTGTTATTGTACCGATTTCGTTCAAAATCGATATCTGACGATCCCTGGGATCACAAAACAGGAAACTGGTACCAAAATTTAAAAAAAGTCAGCGCCATTTTGAAATTCTTTATTATCGTACTGATTTCGTTCAAAATCGATATCTGACGATCCCTGGGATCACAAAACAGGAAACTGGTACCAAAATTTAAAAAAAGTCAGCGCCATTTTGAAATTCTTTATTATCGTACCGATTTCGTTCAAAATCGATATCTGGGGTTCTCTGGGATCACAAAACCGGAAACTGGTACCAAACTTTTAAAAAGTCAGCGCCATTTTGAAATTCTTTGTTATCGTACCGATTTCGTTCAAAATCGATATCTGGGGTTCCCTGGGATCACAAAATAGGAAACTTTTACCAGAATTTTAAAAAAGTCAGCGCCATTTTGAAATTCTCTGTTACTGTACCGATTTCGTTCAAAATCGATATCTGGGGTTCCCTAGGACCGTCAGATATCGCTTTTGAACGAAATCGGTACAATAACAAAGAATTTTAAAATGGCGCTGAGTTTTTAAAATTTTGGTAACAGTTTCCTGTTTTGTGGTCTAAGCGATCCTCAGATATCGATTTTGAACGAAATCGGTACAATAACAGAGAATTTCAAAATGGCGCTGACTTTTTTATAATTCTGGTAAAAGTTTCATAATTCGTGATCCTAGGGAACCCCAGATATCGATTTTGAACGAAATCGGTACAATAACAGAGAATTTAAAAATGGCGCTCACTTTTTTAAAATTCTGGTAAAAGTTTCCTGTTTTGTGATCCCAGAGAACCCCAGATATCGATTTTGAACGAAATCGGTACGATAACAAAGAATTTCAAAATGGCGCTGACTTTTTTTAAATTTTGGTACCAGTTTCCTGCTTTGTGATCCCAGGGATCGTCAGATATCGCTTTTGAACGAAATCGGTACAATAACAAAGAATTTCAAAATGGCGCTGATTTTTTAAAATTTTGGTAACAGTTTTCTGTTTTGTGGTCTTAGGGATCCTCAGATATCGATTTTGAACGAAATCGGTACGATAACAAAGAATTTCAAAATGGCGCTGACTTTTTTTAAATTTTGGTACCAGTTTCCAGCTTTGTGATCCCAGGGACCGTCAGATATCGCTTTTGAACGAAATCGGTACAATAACAAAGAATTTCAAAATGGCGCTGAGTTTTTTTAAATTTTGGTACCAGTTTCCTGCTTTGTGATCCCAGGGACCGTCAGATATCGCTTTTGAACGAAATCGGTACAATAACAAAGAATTTCAAAATGGCGCTGAGTTTTTAAAATTTTGGTAGCAGTTTCCTGCTTTGTGATCCCAGGGATCGTCAGATATCGCTTTTGAACGAAATCGGTACAATAACAAAGAATTTCAAAATGGCGCTGATTTTTTAAAATTTTGGTAACAGTTTTCTGTTTTGTGGTCTTAGGGATCCTCAGATATCGATTTTGAACGAAATCGGTACGATAACAAAGAATTTCAAAATGGCGCTGACTTTTTTTAAATTTTGGTACCAGTTTCCAGCTTTGTGATCCCAGGGACCGTCAGATATCGCTTTTGAACGAAATCGGTACAATAACAGAGAATTTAAAAATGGCGCTCACTTTTTTAAAATTCTGGTAAAAGTTTCCTGTTTTGTGATCCCAGAGAACCCCAGATATCGATTTTGAACGAAATCGGTACGATAACAAAGAATTTCAAAATGGCGCTGACTTTTTTTAAATTTTGGTACCAGTTTCCTGCTTTGTGATCCCAGGGATCGTCAGATATCGCTTTTGAACGAAATCGGTACAATAACAAAGAATTTCAAAATGGCGCTGATTTTTTAAAATTTTGGTAACAGTTTTCTGTTTTGTGGTCTTAGGGATCCTCAGATATCGATTTTGAACGAAATCGGTACGATAACAAAGAATTTCAAAATGGCGCTGACTTTTTTTAAATTTTGGTACCAGTTTCCAGCTTTGTGATCCCAGGGACCGTCAGATATCGCTTTTGAACGAAATCGGTACAATAACAAAGAATTTCAAAATGGCGCTGAGTTTTTAAAATTTTGGTAACAGTTTCCTGTTTTGTGGTCTAAGGGATCCTCAGATATCGATTTTGAACGAAATCGGTACGATAACAAAGAATTTCAAAATGGCGCTGACTTTTTTTAAATTTTGGTACCAGTTTCCAGCTTTGTGATCCCAGGGACCGTCAGATATCGCTTTTGAACGAAATCGGTACAATAACAAAGAATTTCAAAATGGCGCTGAGTTTTTAAAATTTTGGTAACAGTTTCCTGTTTTGTGGTCTAAGCGATCCTCAGATATCGATTTTGAACGAAATCGGTACAATAACAGAGAATTTCAAAATGGCGCTGACTTTTTTATAATTCTGGTAAAAGTTTCATAATTCGTGATCCTAGGGAACCCCAGATATCGATTTTGAACGAAATCGGTACAATAACAGAGAATTTAAAAATGGCGCTCACTTTTTTAAAATTCTGGTAAAAGTTTCCTGTTTTGTGATCCCAGAGAACCCCAGATATCGATTTTGAACGAAATCGGTACGATAACAAAGAATTTCAAAATGGCGCTGACTTTTTTTAAATTTTGGTACCAGTTTCCTGCTTTGTGATCCCAGGGATCGTCAGATATCGCTTTTGAACGAAATCGGTACAATAACAAAGAATTTCAAAATGGCGCTGATTTTTTAAAATTTTGGTAACAGTTTCTGTTTTGTGGTCTTAGGGATCCTCAGATATCGATTTTGAACGAAATCGGTACGATAACAAAGATTTTCAAAATGGCGCTGACTTTTTTTAAATTTTGGTACCAGTTTCCTGCTTTGTGATCCCAGGGACCGTCAGATATCGCTTTTGAACGAAATCGGTACAATAATAAAGAATTTCAAAATGGCGCTGAGTTTTTAAAATTTTGGTAACAGTTTCCTGTTTTGTGGTCTAAGGGATCCTCAGATATCGATTTTGAACGAAATCGGTACAATAACAGAGAATTTCAAAATGGCGCTGACTTTTTTTAAATTTTGGTACCAGTTTCCTGCTTTGTGATCCCAGGGACCGTCAGATATCGCTTTTGAACGAAATCGGTCCAATAACAAAGAATTTCAAAATGGCGCTGAGTTTTTAAAATTTTGGTAGCAGTTTCCTGTTTTGTGGTCTAAGCGATCCTCAGATATCGATTTTGAACGAAATCGGTACAATAACAGAGAATTTAAAAATGGCGCTCACTTTTTTAAAATTCTGGTAAAAGTTTCCTGTTTTGTGATCCCAGAGAACCCCAGATATCGATTTTGAACGAAATCGGTACGATAACAAAGAATTTCAAAATGGCGCTGACTTTTTTTAAATTTTGGTACCAGTTTCCTGCTTTGTGATCCCAGGGATCGTCAGATATCGCTTTTGAACGAAATCGGTACAATAACAAAGAATTTCAAAATGGCGCTGAGTTTTTAAAATTTTGGTAACAGTTTCCTGCTTTGTGGTCTAAGGGATCCTCAGATATCGATTTTGAACAAAATCGGTACAATAACAGAGAATTTCAAAATGGCGCTGACTTTTTTTTAATTCTGGTAAAAGTTTCATAATTTGTGATCCTAGGGAACCCCAGATATAGATTTTGAACGAAATCGGTACAATAACAGAGAATTTCAAAATGGCGCTCACTTTTTTAAAATTCTGGTAAAAGTTTCCTGTTTTGTGATCCCAGAGAACCCCAGATATCGATTTTGAACGAAATCGGTACGATAACAAAGAATTTCAAAATGGCGCTGACTTTTTTTTAATTCTGGTAAAATTTTCATATTTTGTAATCCTAGGGGACCCCAGATATCGATTTTGAACGAAATCGGTACAGTAACAGAGAATTTCAAAATGGCGCTGACTTTTTTAAAATTCTGGTAAAAGTTTCCTATTTTGTGATCCCAGGGAACCCCAGATATCGATTTTGAACGAAATCGGTACGATAACAAAGAATTTCAAAATGGCGCTGACTTTTTTATAATTCTGGTAAAAGTTTCATAATTCGTGATCCTAGGGAACCCCAGATATCGATTTTGAACGAAATCGGTACAATAACAGAGAATTTAAAAATGGCGCTCACTTTTTTAAAATTCTGGTAAAAGTTTCCTGTTTTGTGATCCCAGAGAACCCCAGATATCGATTTTGAACGAAATCGGTACGATAACAAAGAATTTCAAAATGGCGCTGACTTTTTTTAAATTTTGGTACCAGTTTCCTGCTTTGTGATCCCAGGGAACCCCAGATATCGATTTTGAACGAAATCGGTACGATAACAAAGAATTTCAAAATGGCGCTGACTTTTTTTTAATTTTGGGTAAAGTTTTCTGTTCAGTGATCCCAGGGAACACCAGATATCGATTTTGAACGAAATCAGGACGATAAAAAAGAATTTCAAAATGGCGCTTACCGTACTAAAATTATTGGGAAAAAGTTTGTTAGTAGGATTGTTCTTCAATCACGCCGTAACAGACTAACGTATTGACCTAATTTTTTGCATAGGTATAGTTGGCTATAATAATAATTGAGTGTAGTTAAGGGCTCTGGAGTGTCATAGACTTCAATTAATACATTCATACATACATCCAACATACATACACACTCACACACACACGCATAGGCATACATAGACTCCTAATCTCGTACCCTTTCCTTTTGGCTTTGCTGTAATCGGGTAAAAAAAAGGGTAATTGAGAACTTTCTTCTTTGTGTCGTAAACAATATCAAGTTTTATCGAGCGCAGTATACAACACGGTGTTAATTTTGTCGTCATAAATTTCATGCAAAAAAGCGATACACCCACCCGTTCACGAGCGCATCTCAGCGCGTACTGAGCGCCAAACGCCAAGCGGCCGGCTTCTTTCCATAGAAAATGTATGAAGAATTTTTTGTGTTGACACATAAATGACAAAGTATTTATTTGTATGCATAATGTTCCAGCATTTGGGTAGAGGACTATATAAGCCCCACTCTTTTGTTATTTTCAAGTTAAAATATGTAGCTGATCTAGCTTTATGGGTTCCTATCCAGACCCCATTTTTCGTCATTTTCAGCAGTTCTTGCGTTCGTAGAAACGTATTTATTCCGAAAATTTGTATGGGAGTGTGCATTTTTTATGGGGTCTAACTAGAGATGAATACATTACCTTTAATTTAATACCATAATATCCCAACAGCTGTTATTCCATTTATCTATAAATGGTACTTGAAAAAGTATGATATCTGTATAAGGGGCCTTAACATGCATAAAAATTAGTCCAATTTTGGCCGCCGGGTCAGATAAGTTTGACGGACTGTAATAATGCTTTGAGCGATGGCAGTAATCTGCCAGTACTAACTGTTACATAATATGCCCCGAATGACATTATATGATGATACTAGCGAAAGCCCGCAACTTCGTCTTCGTGTTTTGAAGGTTTTTGGTTTCCGCGAGAACTCTTTAATTTTATAGGATCAAAAGTAGCTTATGTGCTATTCCAGACTATAATCTATATCTGTGCCAAATTTCAGCCAGATCCGTTCCGCCGTTGGGGCGTGATTGAGTAACAAACATCCAAAACAAAACCAACAAACCTCCTTGTTCCCGCGGGAACTCTTTGTTCCCGCGAAAAAACCTCGATCCAGGCAGACGAAGTCGCGGGCATTAGCTTACTAGCTACATCCATACATCCATCCAAACTTTCGCATTTATAATACATATTAGTAAGATGATAGCAACAACGTAGCATTTCAATCTGCGCGCTAAACTCTCGAACGTGACCTAAATAGCGAATGTGTGTCGTCACAGCGGGTGGCCCCTTTGATATTGAGGGTTGAGACGAAGACTGTCGCGCCTACACGGATGGGATTTGAGAGGGCATGATTGAAAACGACGCAATAGACTGTAAAAGTCCCAGGTCGTTTTTGCTCCACTATAAATTAGCCCTACTGACTATTGTAACCCGCTGTTTTTATCACTGCCCAAAAAATGAGAGTATTGTTTTCAGGGTTCATATATGTATGTGAGTTTATATATAGTCCACCAAAACTTTGAATGCCTTAACAGATTTTCATGTATGGGGTTTCGTTAGAATCCTTGCATACTCCCAACTGGTTATAAATAAAAAAAAAAACAATGTGGCATGGCAGTCGTGTTTTTTTTAAATTTTTAATTATGTTCACATAAAAACCCAATACTTGCTACGGTCCAGCATACACCCACTGTTGGACATTTATAGCCTCTTTGAGTAGCGCCAACGTGCTCTTTCGTCGGCTTTTCAAATCCAATCGATGCCAGCCACCCGCTCTCATCGTCACGTAACTTTAACTGAAGGTCATGAAACCGGGTATATACTGTGTAGGGGTCTAGCAGTTTTATTTTAATATTTCAGTTTTATATGGCCTACCTAACATAAGGATTATAATTATTATTCTGAAACAAGAGCGTCAACAATATTAAATAATACTGCTTCAAGCCCTCAAGTCTCTAGTCACCCGACCGAGTCTACCGTTGTAAAACGTCAATTTTACGATTGTTTGATCTTCCTTGCACGCTTGTCGGTTGCGGTGCAGGGTAGCAATATGCAGTTACCGATATTTGTCCGTCATACACAGATTTCAATCTCGGCACGCTCGCTCCACGTACAGCTTCTTCCAATTTTGCTTCTTACACTAGATACAGCAAACTGTGCATATTGTTTGGATAGCTTATATTTACAATCGTGCATTGTTGAGTCAACATCTCCATAATATACTCCGGTATCGGAGTGAAACGTATGTTGAGAGTAGTTTGGAAGATGTCTGTAGTGTGGTGAATATCGCGGGCTTTAGGTGCGGGATACACACTGTACCGCATAGATTTACCTATTCTCGGGGATTATAGTGAATTAAACTTCTTGTTCCTTCATTACGAATAGCTTATATTTTTATAGGACTGCCTGAAAAAAGGAGTATATTGTTCAATAATAAACAACGAATAACTGGTTACATGTTTTAGATATTCATTATAAGAATAACCTCTGGGACGCTTAAAGCAATACAGCAATATTACTCAAAATAAAACGTTCCTAAAATAAGGATTATAATTCTAAAACGCGAAAGTAAACAAAAATGAAACAATACGGCTGATGTCTAACATCTAAGGGCTAGAATCTAAATTAAAATCCAATAAAAATTAGGAAGGCAGGCTTTTAAGAGTAACTTAAATTTGAAAAAACAAAAACCTTTTCTAAAATAAACAACTCAACCTCATAAACAACACCAACATAAAGGGCCACAGATTCAAAAATAATAGTTGGTAGGACATACAATTGTCTCTTATGACATTACAGTCTTGCTTTGACTTTAACCAACGGTTCCGAAAGTAGGTTCGACTGAGAAGAGAGTAGGCAAGAAACTCAGCAGGAATTCATTAAAAATTTATGTTCATACTAGCTAATGCCCGCGACTTTGCGTAGATTGAGGTTTTTCCTTAATTTTCCGGAATAAATAAATAATATGTACTATTCCAGATTATAATCTATCTCTGTGCCAAATTTTATGCAGATCCGTTCAGCCGTTCTGGAGTGATTGAGTAACAAACATCCATCCATCCAAACTTTCACATTTATAATATTAGTATAGATTTCTTTTAAATATCATAAAGTACCAACAACAGTTAGTACCCTACTACAGTTACGATCTAGGCTATGAGTAAGTAAAGCTAATGAGTAACATTATTTTAACCTTAACTTATACTATAAAAATTATATCTAAGAATTGATCCATTGACTTATCTTTGCATAAGCTAGATTTTATTATGAGACACACACATTGAGAGTTCTTTGTATTGCTCAACACTTTCACTTCACTAAAAATATGTAAATTGAGGTCGTTGGTAATTCTGCCTAAAAATAAAACCGAAATTCGTGCATTCATCTAGTGCTAGAGATAATTGCCGAATACCAGCTCCGTAAAAGCGAGAATGCATTTCTCATTTTGACTTCGAAAATAGAAATGAAAATCGCCGTTATTTCGTATACAGTTTGTGTTACAGCTTTTTATTTTGTTGGGAGAATAAAATATATATTGGTAGTTCTTTTTTCAACCTAAAAGTGTTACAAAATCTGGTGTGATGCTTTCAAAATAAATTTTAGACTATTTTTCAAACAGCTTGAAATTGAAGCTGTTTCTATCGAGAGAAACAATGCAGCTTCAATGAACTATTTATTCTTTTACATTCACATCTATACTAATATTATAAATGTGAAAGTTTGGATGGACGGATGTGTATGTTACTCAATCACGCCAGAACGGATCTGGACGAAATTTGGCACAGAGATAAATTATAGCTTGGAATAACACAGGCGTCTCTGATCCTGTAAAATTATGAACTTCCGCGGGAACCAAAGACCTCAATGAACGCGGACGAAGTCGCGGGCATCAGCTAGTACAACATACTTTTGTATACCTACGTTTGAAGTGTCGTGTGTGGCGCGGATTGATGTTTTTTAATTCCCGCGGGAACTCTTCAATTTTCAGAGAAAAAAGTAGCCTATGTCCTTCCCCGGTATGTAAACTATCTCTGTACCAAATTTCATCAAAATCGGTTGAGTAGTTGGGCCTCGAAAGTGTAGCACACAAACAGACAGACATCCTTTCGCAATTATATTATTAGTATGGATTGGTATGGATACACTTAATATTACCTAATAAGATTAAGTTATATACAGAAGAGAGACGATAAAGCTGATTTTCAGTATGTGAAACGGAACGAGACGAGAATGTTTGTTTACGCGAGTCTTCGTTAATTATTTACTTGTTTGAACGCTTTCTAAGTAAAATTAATTCGGTTTACAGTTACATTGCCGTACGGGTGCGTTTACATTGTACAGAGTGGAGCGTTTACTATTCTCTGGCCTGGCCTGGCGGGAGGCTTCGGCCGTGGCTAGTTACCACCCTACCGGCAAAGACGTGCCCCGCCAAACGATTCAGCGTTCCGGTACGGTTCCGTGTAGAAACCGATTAGAGGTATAGATTTATATATATGTCACCGTAAGATTGTAAAAACCGTTAGATTGTAATCTAACTCGCGAAATTCTAAACTGTCGAAAGATTAGAATTTAACGGTAGTACATTATTTTCCGGTAGATTGTAATCTGATAGGTATTTAAACCCGATAAAACCTAAGTACTAACTAATCTAACCTAACCTAACCTAAGGGCACTACTTGATTATTTATGTCGAACCCTAACCTAACCTACAAGAAACAGACAAGAAAACGTAAATAAAATGAATATTTCAAAAATTGACACTCAGAACATTGAACAGTTTACAATCTTTCGTCAGTTTATTATTTCGCGAGATAGATTATAATCTAACGGTTTTTACAATCTTACGGTGACATATATACCCCTAACAAGTAAGCCAGCTACCATCTTAGACTGCATTATCACTTACCATCAGGCGGCATCGCAGACAAGGGCTAACTTGTAGTGGATTAAAAAAATATGGTTGAGTCGTCCTTTTCTATATGGAATGTTTATTAGGCCGTAGGCAAAACTAATGTTTGGAGCCTTGATTTTAACTTCTCAACTTGACTTTAATTGTGCTAAAATGTGTCAAATATGTAAAATATCTACTAATAATATTATAAAAATATCCACGGTGTCCCTTCCACTCCTAATGACATTTGTACATCATTTACTTAATTAACGTTAACCGGAAAATCTTACGTTATAACCTCAAGCCATCCCATCAAAACCTACACATCCTGGAAATAGAATTCTGTCAAATAAAGTCGGTTAAACCTTACCCGGAGATGGTAAAATCGGGCCTAAGTAAGTAATCGGGTAAGTAAGAATGTCTATATATATATCTGTATGTATTTTTATTACCTTGCAATCATCAATTTAAAAATAAAATTAATAAATGGAAATGACAAAATACAAAACCATTCAACCGCTTCCGTACCATGAACGTAACCACACCCTTAACACCACGTACCCAGGTGTTTCTGAGTGAATGTTTGTATATACATCGCGAATACTCCCTATACCCGCGTCGGCTGCTCTGAGCGGATTTGTTTTGTATTTCTGTGCCAAAATTAAAATACTGCTCGAGTATTACAAGTGCACTGATTTCGTTCAACGTGAGCTTTTTATTATTTTATTCCTTCTAAATCTATTTTTACTACTGCTAAGATATTTGTCAAGGAAAAAGGAATACCTGAAATTTTATTGTTGTTGGTAGGTGTTGGATGGAGGGACGAGATAGAAGCATTTGAGGGAAAACTCTGGCTCCACACAGCCCAAAATATGAAAGAGTGGAAAGGGAAGTTGGAGGCCTTTGCCTAGCTGTGGGATGATATTATAACATATTATTAATTAAAAGTCATACTTAATTAAATAAAACTAAGTATAGGCTTATATAAATAAGTAAAGTTTATTTTTAAAGTTTAGTTTTATGTCTAGTCTCGCTAGTATAGATGGAGAGAGACAGAGCATATATTTGTAATTATTTTAGTTAGTATTGAACATTTAAGGCCTGAATGGCTCAGTGGTAAGAGAGCTGCGTCGTAAGCAAGGTGTTGCAGGCTCGAACTTCGAGTACCACTCGTGAAATTGGCAAATTATTATTATTTTTATTTTATTTTTCAAAATAGAATTCAAGGAAAAGAACTTACGGTCTTACGAGGAGTCCAAGGACACCATATTACTTACTCGTTTTTTTTTAAAATTATTAATACACTTTATTTTATATACTCCGTAGATATGCGCCAACTAACTGGACTTATCAGAAGGGTATTGACATGTCTGATTTAGGCAAGCATTCCTTGGTCATTGTACTGCGATGAGTGACATATTATAAGAATTCCTTATAAGGTGACGGGGCCCATAGCTGCCCAAATAAACCCTTTCCTTAATAGAATTTCCCTTGATCCAATAATATATTATAATATGACGTCAATACAGCTACTTCATAAGGTGGGTGTCACAGCACGTCCGAGTCGGTTTGGACCCTCGTCACGATGTATTTTATGGATATAGCCTATAAAAGATGTTTCATTACACCAACGTTGATAGAATTCGACCGTTTAATTTTAATCCACCACAAGTTAGCCCTTGACTGCGATTTTACATAATTTGCGACTGATTTTACCTGGCAGTAGGTAAAATCTTTTTCGAACCAGTGGCAGATTCATTCGACTATTCAAAAGCACTTGTAAAAAGTCTACTTGAATTTTTAAAAAATGGTTTGATTTGATTTAGAGTAAAATTTTAGACTTTAGCCAATGGCATTACAGGTAATAGGCACGTCTCCATGACAGCTTGATTAACGTGAAAAATTAAAACGATTAACGTGTCGAAAGAATGTCTACTAGCCTTTCAAGTTGGACTTAATCATATTCTAATGGTTATTTCTGATAACTGACAATCTGATTCTGATATACCTGACTCCAACTGTACCAAAATTGCACATTCCGATAATAAGACAGTAATTCCCAATTCGCACTTGGCAATTAATTCATTAATTAATGAGTTTAATCGCATTGACTCGAATAATTACCCCGCAAATTAACAAAAGCTCATTTAATTGCTAGTGTGTTTTAAATGAAGGGTTGGTGCGCAATAGCGTTGTTTGACTGCTTTTTTGTTCAGTGAATAGCTGTTGTGTGATTAAAAACGAACGTGTCAACCCTACTGATACATTCTTTTTTTTCAATAATATTTTGAAAAACATGTAATTGTTGTCTTATTATTTTGTTCTATATTATTTTATAAATAAAACCATAATTACTTTTCTGAATTTACTTAATTGAGTCGTAAAATAAATGAATAAATTATTATCTAATGTAGTCGAGCGAAGCAAGTGCATTTTATTTCTAACTAGCTGATGCCCGCGACTTCATTCGCGTGGATTGAGGCTTTTCGGTTCCCGCGGTAAGACTTTACTTTTCCGGGATGAAAAGTAGCATATGTCACTCTCCAGGTCCTCAATTATACCCATGCCAAAAATCACGTCGAACCATTGCTTAGTTGCAGCGTGATTGAAGGACAAACCAACAAACAAACACACTTTCGCATTTATAATATTAAAGTATGATTCTATAGAACAGGTGAATGCAAGAAATCATTAAAAAAGTATATTTAGACATGAAGCCATTATAGCCCATCGGTCAAGAACAGGACTGAAATCAGAAAGGTCCAAAGGTCGTCGTATACATCTTCACAAAAATGAAAGGAAAAAGAAACTTTTATTATTGATATTGAAATCGCATAGAAACAATTTCAAAACTCAGAAGAGATGAAAACTTCGTAAACGTTTGTATTAAAATGTCGTAAAAATTTACGTACCCCATTTAATTTGTTCTGCAGCACATTTATAAAATTGGTATTCAAATTAAATATCCCGTAACCGTATGGCTACGTACGTACTACGTACTTGGGACGTGCATGCTCGCGTCGAATGGAATATTTATTTATATTTTACATTTTCCGCTTGGCTGGTATCGGCTGCGTACGATCGAAACATCGTAGGTGCATTTTGTTCTACATTGAATTTTTGGTCGTCTAAGCTCATTTGCAATTTCAACGTACGAACACCTAGTTTTAAAGGTTGATATATAATAAGTATAAAGTTTCTCTTATTTTCAAATATGAAGGTGAATATTTTGATTGTGTTTTGATTTGACTCTTTCTGGTTGATAGATTGATTACTTCGCAAATTAAGCCTTTTATACGGATCACAATTTAGACAATACAACTACAGGATGGTGGGTTTTAATATAGTCTCTACTATCAAATTTTTTAAAGAGTTTTCCAATTTATTCAAAGTTTTTCAAGAGCTTTTTAAAAGTACTTAAGTAATTGCGATAATAACAGATCCCTTTCTTAGATTTTTTGTCAGCCTGTCTAGGTTTTATAGGAAAAGGAGGAATAGAAGGTAGAAATGTCAGGAATTGCAAAAAAATGCTTATTTTGATACTTGACTGTCTCTGTGTTAATGACTGCCTGGAGTATTTGAAAGACCAAATGTCTTGTCAGTCGATTAAGTGCCTATCTTTTTATTGAGAACTAGATGATGCCCGCAAATTCGTCCGCGTGGACTAAGGTTTTTTGATTCTTCATGTTTCCGGGATAATAAGAGGACTTTCCCGGGATACAAACTATCACTGTACAAAATTTCATGAAAATCGGTTGAACAGATGGGCTGTGAAAGCGTAGCAGACACATATACACATTTTCGCATTTATAATATTAGTATGGATATGGATAACTTTAGAGAAGTCGAGTTAGAAATCGCGCATAAAATCTCGTACATTTCATACATTGTCACGTATTGTGTTTTGATCTGACTCAGCGCGCTGTAGGCCATTTTAAATATTTATAAACGCGGCGTTTTAATGCGATTCCGTTCGGACGTAATTGAGTAACAAACCGATGTGCGCTCCATTCGTTTCAATTGATATCGATTCTTTTGTTCGATTACTAATTCGATTGCTCGATTCGATAGCTTAATGTTATTCGTTTTAACTTTTAGGTCAATTGGTGCTTAAAATTTAAAAGTATGTAAGGAGTGCTAACCTAATTTATCTTCGCTTCTGTTGTGCATTGCATTTACAATGCATTTGCTACCAATGTAAATTATTGTTTTATTCCATTAAGTACAGGGTCGTAAGTCTATAGTCCGACAAACTTATCTGACCCGATGACAGCGTCGCTATTAGAATAATAAAATAAAAACAAAAACAAAACAGGCATAAAAATTAGTTCCAATTTTGGCCACCGGGTCAGATAAGTTTGACAGACTATACGATGTTTTAAATTGTAGGTCAATCGGCTAATACAATAAATTTAAAATCATGCCTTTGAGACCGAGCTAGGCTCTTAAAAGCAGGCTTATAATCTGTTTTTTTATTTTATTTTCTAAGTTAAGTAATATTATTATTATTCTAATTAAAGTTCTTTATTTGTTCCAGGTATGTACCAGGCTTTACATTCACTTGAATTCACACGCACTCCTACGCAGAGAAGTTTTAACCGAGACTATTCATCAGTAATCTGAATTTATTGCCGGTACTTCTCAGTAGAACTGATTTCCGCACCGGTGGTGGTAGAGTCCAAGAAAAGACGTATCCTAAGAAACCTGTAGGCCTATTACGTTTAATAAACCTGTATCAATCGTGGTCTTAGTTGTTGTGATTGGTTGAATTTATGGTATTTTTGATCATACAACTTGTGCCTCTTATAAAATGTCGTGACTCCACCGGTTCGGAAAGAAAGTAAGAAGTTGGAAGGGTTGAGTTTGAAAGCGTCAGACGAGATTCATTTTACGTTTAAAGGCGTATGTCCTTTAAGGAATTATACTGAGAGTTTGAGTTTGTAACACCGTAAGTTATATTTATTTTACAACAATTAAACTTGCAAAATTGGCGTGCAAAATTCAGAACTACCCTCATAATTAAAGATGCTTAATTTACTATGCAGGAAGTTATCACGGCAACTAGATTGTCATCTGTGGTACACCGCGCTCGTGAAAGTTTTAACCGGACTAGGGTGTGTATAATTGCGGCTAGCTGTTTTGGGACAAGTCTTGTTACTTATTCTATATGAATAAGAATCATTTTGTAGGTGATTGAGTCTAAACAAGACGCAGGTAATACAAGAGACACCCTGTATGTCTTATCTTTACTTTACTAATATTATAAATTTGGGTGGATGGATGTATGTATGGACGGATAGATGTTTGTTACCCAATCACGCCAAAACGGCTGAACGGATCTGGATGATTTTTGGCACAGAGACAAATGATAGTCTGGAATAATACATAGGCTCCTTTTTATCCCGGAAAGAATTCCCGTCGGAACTAAAACACTTCAATCAACGCGAACGAATTCGCGGATATCAGCTAGTTTTTAATATATCATCCATCAAAATAAACCCTATTGGGATAAAAATCCCAATCGGAATTTAGATAAAGTTTCAAGTAAATTTTTTATCACAATCGCCGAAGTAAAACCTCAGGTCGATCTTTAAGAACTTATCCGAAGATATCCTTAACTGATGGCACCCCTACCCCGTGAGTGATATATGCCCGGGATAGGGTTTTAAATCTTTAAACTTGGACAAGTTGGAGCGCAGTTGTAACTACTCGACGCTTGCTCGCGGGCATAGCGTAATGTTCATACAGTGGGTCGACGTCCTTAAAAATGACAGGGGCTATTCTGCTAACGCTTAAATCAATACTTAAGCAATATTACTCAACTCGTGATATTTTGATGTTACGTACCTTGACGTACCTAAAATAAGGATTATAATTCTAAAATACGAAAGTCAAGTGTGTGACTTGACTTATATGTAAATAATGAAACGCTAATAATGAAAAGCGTTGGCAGTATGGCCCCTTACCCGGCAACCATGACAGTTACGGTACGGTAGTTAGCACTTTACTGTAGTCTCCCGTATGGCAGGCAAAAAAAAAATGGCTGAGAGATGTAGGAAAACGCATACGAATATGACATTTATTTTATTTCATTTTTAATAGGTTTATTAAAAATCACTTACACAATACTAAAAATAAAAATAATCATATAAATACAAGCTGAGTGTAGGGATTAAGAAGTAAACACAGCATGGACAGCAAGAGTAACAACTGTATAAGCTAAAAGATATAGATTAAAAAATAAATTACCACGTCATAAATAATTTTGAGAAATTTGTAGGCATGTATGTATTGAAATGCTGTCAGTATCTTCCGCCACGTCCCTGTCACCCTGCAGCGTTGATCTGTCTAGGTAGGAAAAGTCGTATCTATTTATATCATGATATTAGTATGGATTTTGTCCTATGTTTTTTTACGATGTGTTGGTATACTAAGGTGTTAGCCTAAGGTACTTGCTAAAGGTAGCCTAGTAAGGTAGGTTTGCTGGATTTTGTCGTATGTTTTTTTACGATGTGTTGGTATACTAAGGTGTTAGCCTAAGGTACTAGCTAAAGGTAGCCTGGTAAGGTAGGTTTGCAGCCTGGTCTGCAATTAGTATGGGTGTCGACCCACTGTAATCTGTACCTACGGTGTGATATTAGTATGGATTTTGTCCTAGGTTTTTTATATTATGCATGGCGTCGAATGACTGCTAGTAGACGTTTTCTTAGACTGGTCGCGGGAAGATCATAATATGCGCGCGCCCGGTTTCCGGTTTTGAATAATTTCCACATACTTCCTTTCGGGATATGTTTACTTTGGCACTTTGTTACTTGGGCAACTAGTTGGAAGTTAGCCGGTGCGTGGTGGCTTTAATGCTGAGTCGCGTGCTTGATTTATGGAGTCAAACAATATCAATATAACAATTTTAAGTAATAGTGGCTCCCTCTTTCCTGTGAGAGTGGAGACCTGTGTCCAGCAGTGGGACGTTAATGGGCTGCAGTGGAAGTAATATGTGTGTTTATTTTTTGACTTCGTCCGCTTGGATTAAGTTTTTTTATTCCCGGGAAACTCCTTAGTAAGCCTGTGCCCTTCCCCGGGATGTTATCTATTTCTATTCCAAATTTCATCACATCGGTTGAAAAGATGGGCCGTGAAAGTGTAGCAAACTATTAATAAGTTATTATTTAGAATCGGCGAGAAGTCATAACGTTAACGAAGCGATAAGGAAAGCATTCGAGCAGGATATCCGGCGGACACTGCCGGTCCATTACACGGTGAGCCCTCGATGCTTCAACGCGATACGATCTCAACGCCCCCAGTCCCTCGCCTTCGGTGTTGACGTTTACTAATGTTTGATTCGAATCAATGAGCTCGTACATATAAATCTTCTCGACCCGTTGTCTAAGGTGACCCGTTGTGATAGGTGAGCGATAGAAAATGACAGACGTAGATCTACGCGACAACGTAGGTCACGTGAAGGGTCAGCTACTGTTTCATACCGTCTACAAAAAATACTTATATAATAGTGTCTGTTATTAAGCTCCGAGAATATAGGTGTATGTAAACTGTATATTTTGTATGCGCAATAATTATAAATAAATAAAATCATAATATATAAAACAAGGTCGGGTTTGTTCGAAAACTTATAAGTCTAGAACGGCTGGACCAATTTTCATGGTTTTTGATTTGTTGTATTTGTCTCCGTACGATTAGAAGTATAACTATTTAAAAAAATGGAAAATTTACGAAAAAATAAAAGAAAAACATTTTCCCTTGAATATCCTATACAAAAAACCACGCGGACGAAGTCGCGGGCATCAGCTAGCAATAAATAAATAAGTAGAGCACTAAAATGCTAATTATTAATTAAACATGCCATGAAGTTTGATTGCTCCATCGAAGTATTTATAGAATTTTACTACCCTGTTAAATTGCTATGTTTTATCAACAAATTTTTCATAGCACCAAGCTATTAAAGCTATTACAAAATTAGTTTACACTGCATATTTAAACAATAGCCCACCCCGCTCTCGCGTAAGAGGATAAGAGGTGCTAATTCGTCGAAAGCTCAATTCGAATTGACTCAAAATGAGAATGGACCGCTTTACAAATTTGAATTTGGAACAAGCGCTGGCCGCGGTTATGAATGCGTTCAGAAATTAGGCTTTTGAATTGTGAGCTTTTATAATCTGTACCAATTTGCATGCATGAATTTTAGATTCGTTAAATTTTTGTGGTTACTCTGGAATGTTGCAATATTGTTGTACTCTGTTTAAAATGTTGCATGATATTGATATCCCACAAGTTAGGTAAAGCTAAAAAAATACTTCCCATTCGCTTGCATGATCGCCCCGCCCCCTAAATACATATCAAATTGCGGAAATAAATGCGCAAGTCGAAAGTCAGTCTGTCTAGCTACTACCTTTTCTTTGCACCTCTAATCCATTGTATTGCTCCGGATTGAACTTTTACATCATCGAAGTTTGGCGGTCATCATACATCTTCTCTATTTTATATCGTCCAACCACTAGCGCCTTTGGCGACCTGGACCTCTCTTGCCTGCAATCCTTCCTTCCAAAAATAGTCTTGGAAGTGAGAATTGGGCTCCTCTATGCAGAAGTCCGAAGAAAGGTAGTTTTCTCCGCATGATGGTGGTTTTCTAACGTAGTAATCTACGTTTTACTAATGTAAAAGTGTCAATCATCATGACATTTTTACTAATCTTCGTTAAAAAGTACGTAAAAGTCATATTAGGCTCCTTAAAAAGTCAACGGAACGTGGAGTACCTAGTCGTATGAGGAGAGGAACTGACATCATACCACTTGAGGGCCGCTTTTGCCGCGCTATAATCAAGAATTCCCTTATTACCGTTTCCAAGGACGCTTGAAGACTGTAAACCCTTTTAATAGTGAGGATGCGTCTAAGCCTTTATGGTATAAGCGATTTTTTAAATTAAGAACATTGACGTTCTTCCTAATGTGAAGAAGCTGTATGCAGTGGCGTGCTGTTCATAGAGGCATAAAAGCACGGCTTACCCGAGTCACATCGCTGATAGCCCATACAGACGAGCTGATTTAATTACCTTCTTATGTTATTATTTTAGGGCTGAACTTAACTAAAAGAGCAGATAACGGCAATTCTGTACGTAAGCAAATCATTGAAATATGTAAATTCACATATTCTATCATAAATCAGCAAATATTTGATCATAAATCAAGTAAACTGTACCTACCACTGCTCCATGGAGTTCGTCAAACTTTGTATTTTAATTATTTATTTTATTTTTATTATTATTTTATACACACAACATTGTCAAAAAAAAAAGTGGACAGTGGTAAAGATTATCTTTAAAATATAAATCTCTTCCAGCCTTCATTGAATGTGAGTAAGGTGAAATTGTTACTTGTGGTATAGGTCTAGGTACAAAAATAATTATTTTATTGAAATTATAAAATTCTTTCTACAGCTTGTAACAGATAAATCCGCTGTAATGTGCCCATACCATTACATCAACTATTAACCCCTCCACTTTACAGTGTAGGGGTGGTGTAGGGATAACGCCAAGAGGCAGAGTAGTCTGTGAGACTCTTCACTAAAGGGTTTGGCGTTGGCTTGGCAACTTGTGTCGCTTTTACAGCCAACTAGCTTAATGGTGGACTTTTTAGTTTAAAATTTTATCTTCAACATCAATTTATTAGCCAGAGGGTGTGATCGTCAGTAATGACGAAACATGTTTGGTCAAATCAACTTAATTGTACAAAGTTCATATAATAATTGTACAAATAAACCCCTTTAAATCAAATTGCTATCTAAACACAAAAGTATTCAATAATCGCTGAGTCTGCCTGCAGGAGACTCTGAATTACTATCGTCAATACACTCGTTTCTTTATTGACTAATTTCAATATGGCGTCCGTACCGGCCGATTAATCGAATGACATGGAACGAGTCAAATTGACAGATATATTATACTTCCTGTTTCATGAGATATAATGTCAAACAGTAACAATGCTTACAATATAATCTGGCTACCATCTATCTATCTAACAAATAACAAACTTATCTGGCCCGGTGGCCAAAATTGGAACAATTTTTTATGCCTGTTGAGTTTTTGTTTTCATTCTATTTTTCATGTAGGTATACAAGGGATGCAGTGCCTCACTGCCGTTGCATTCATTTGAAGTCAAATGGTATTGCATTGAAACATCAGTGAAGAATCAACCTTATCGCCCCCAATTTCACCAACAATTGACTCCACCCCGGGTTTCAAATTATTATTGTAACGATAATCAACCCACACTTCCGCAAAAAGATGGCCGCCGTTATTTTTAGAGTTCCCTAGTAGAATAAGGTACCCTTATATTATATAACGTACTATAGCTGAACTTGAATTTTCCGGGATTAAAAGTAGCGTATGTCCTTCCCTGGGATGTAATCTACCTCAATACCCCCAGTCCACTACAGACCATTAAAGTCCAACTGCTGGGCACAGGCCTCCACTCTTATAGAAGAGAGGGAATTCGAGCTTAGACCCATAACGCTGCTTCAATGCTGGTTGACAGGCTACCAAAATACCAAGTTACCTCAATGCCAAATTTCATCAAAATCGATTGAAAAGATGAGCCGTGAAAGTTTAGCAAACAGACAGATAGACAGACACACTTTCGCATTTATAAAATTAGTACGGACTTCATTAGACTGTGCTTATCCATTGGTAGAGTCCGCTTGTCCATACGTCTATGCGTAACAATATTTTAGAAACAAACTATAAGAGCTTGTTTACCATCGTTACAGAAATTGGTTCCGCTACACTGACTCAAGTTTGGATTACCTAGAAAAAAGTCTAAACATGATAAGCGATAGCTGTAAACAAAATCGGTTTAACCTCTTGTGATATCTCGTTGAGTTTTTTTTTTTCAGTTTATTAGCTTTTTAGTATCAGACTTGTCCTATGTTAGTATTTTACCTAATTACTTACTCTAGCGGCACGCTATGATGGCCGGTTTGACACATTACAATAGTGATGTGGAATGTCAATTTATTCTCGAACAAAAAACAATTAAGTTTTGTTTTTGTACCTGATTAAATAGGTTTAATAAAACAAAAATGTATATGTTTATTTAATTTATTTGAACGAACTGAATATTTGAACGAAAATGAATATACATACTTTATATGCACACAAGAAACATATGAATACAAAAGATACCAAAAAAGGTGCCACAAAAGGCCATAATTAATCAGATTCGTCCATACTACTATTTTCACTGTCGTCACTGCTATCATCACATACATTAATAATTATATGTTCGTTTTCTATAATATTATCTATTTTCACATCTCTTTCATAATCTTCCCTTATTAATTTAACAGTTCTATTCACAACCTTTTCCCAGTCTCCTTTAGTCACATGTTCACAAGCTTCTTCTAATAATTTTAGCATTTTTTTTGTGGTAAATGGGGGTTCTGTATTGTGTCTTGCAGCATATCCCTTAATTTGAGCCCACACCAACTCAATCGCATTATACTCACAATGGTAAGGCGGTAACCGTATAACTCTGTGCCCATGTTCTAATGCTATTTCGTCAATGACGTATCGGATCTTGGTTGGTTTGTTTTCTTTTAAAAGACGTACTAATTCCGCTTTTAACATATTCATGTTTGCATCTACGCCATTTTTACGAAGCCATGCGACGATATCAGCTTTCTTTTGGGATTGGGCAGGTGGCTTGTCAATTTGCATCGAGTGGTATGGGGCGTTGTCCATAATTATAATAGATGGTTCAGGGAGGCTACACAACATTGAGGTAAACCATTCAGTAAACTTTTCTCCATTCATGTCTTCATGATAGTCTCCAGTGGTTTTTGACGCAAAAGCCATGAGAGAACCTTCGACAAACCCGTTGATGGTTCCGGCGTGACAAATTATAAGTCGCGATCCTTTTCCTACAGGAACTTTGGAAGTAGATGCTGCTGTGTCATCGTTCCAAGAACGGCCTACAGTATGGTTAGCATTAAGCCATGTTTCATCCAAGAACACAACATTTTGCCAATTTTTGATTTCTTTCACTTGCCGTAAAAAAGTATACCTTGCCATCGCTATATCAAATCTTTCCATCAATATTTTGCGTTTGTTACATTTTTTGTATCGAAATCCAATGGTCTTCAAAATCTTCGTTAAAGAACTTTCCCCACCGAAGAATAATCCAGCTTCCTTCAGTGAATGCACCAACTTTTTTCTTGTTGGATACTCCTTCTGTAAATAGTAGCCGTAAACATGTCTTCGGATAGCATCGGCATCAAAGCTATCGATGCCTACGACTGGTTTTGCTCGTTTTCTCTTTTTTGGTGTGTGAAGTTTATTTTCTTCTGTGCCAGTCTCGCCATATTTTTTTTTAGTTATCCGTCTAACAGTTCGTTGTCCAATATTAAGCGCATCAGCTACGCGTTCAACCACTGACGTTATAGGTAAAATTGGCCCTCCATTTTGAGCTTCACGATCGAAATAGTTACGAAGGCGTATTACGAACTCACGTGTCTGACTATTTAGAACAGTTCTCTGCGTACGTTCGGTCATATCGACGAAATCCACAACAAAGGGCTTGAACAGAGTCCAAATTAACGAGCAAGGGTCAACAGTAATGCAGTATCAATATTTGAAATCCAAAGCCAGGTCAAAACTATACCACAATCGCATTGCACTGACAGTTTATACTTTTCGAAGCAACGTCAATTCGAAACTGCTTTGTTTTGCATTGAGCATTGACGCGAGTTTGCCGGAGGTAGTAGTTGTGCTAGCCAGCGATCCTATGTGACGATCGTATTAGATTCCATTTTTAAAAATTTATTGATATTTTTTTGCGATTTCAGAGGTTTGTCCACATAGTGAAAATTGTTCATATTCACAAGTACATTCACCCCTTAAATGGTGCAAACTGATTTTTCTACACTTGTATACATTTAAGAAATCAATTTAATAAATAAATTTTGAGTCCTAAACCTAAAACTACATTCGATAAAATTTATGAATCTCTGCACATCACTATCGTCAATAAAGTAATACAATTATTTCCTTCAAAGTCGTTATCAATTAATACGGAACTTCATGAGCGGACAAACGTCAAACCGGCCATCATAGCGTGCCGCTAGTTTACATAATAAACATATGTGTTAGTAAGGCTTATTCTATGTTAGTTAACTCCACTATACCTACCGTAATAAACTACCATTTAAAAATACCATTACCGTAACATTTTCTCAGTTTTTCGCAAATAAAATTGCGAACCCTACCTACGAGTATAATGGGCGCTGTGACTTGGCAAGTTTGTATTTTCTGTTAATGTTCCTTATTTCTCCATTGACGGGCGTTACGTTTGTCCCAAATTGCTTTGTATTGTAAGAAAATATCGTCCTGATACTAAGTAGGACGATTATTTTTTTTTCCTTTGATGTTGAATAAATTAAAGTCAGATGGATGGTTTTTTCAGCCCCCACGCAAACATGGTGTTAATAAGTTTCACGTGTGCGTCTGTTTGTTTGTCCGTGACATCGTAGCACCCAAACTTCCTCGTTGGTGTAGTGGTGATTAGCATGTTCGACTGCGGCCGACGAGGTCCCCCGGGTTCGAGACCTGGATTGGGCCATAATTAAGTATTGCGTTTTTCTGAATACAAATTCTCAGTACTAGCCCTGAGTTAGGAAATTGGCGGTTTTCACCCCCGTACCTCAGAGAACAGATAAAGCCGGTCCGTTCCATCGGGCTATGAGAGTAAAGAAATAGAGAGTCCACTTGTGTTTGCGCACACACTTGTGCACTCTAACATCTCCCGCGCTAATCTCTCTGAAGATTGGCCGCCGTGGCCGAAATTCGTTCGGGAGGTCATTAAAACTAGCTTACGGATGAACCGATTTTGATCTAGTTTGTTTTTGTTTCAAAGGTGACTTTATCGAAGTTGTTACTTAGCAATTTCAGTTCTTATCGATTCAGGAAAACTTGTTCAGCCGTTTGAAGATAATCAGCTGTTTCCTAGTATGTTCGTTTGTTGGTTTGTCCTTCAATCACGCTGCAACGAAGTATCGGATCGATCTGATTTTTGGAATGCGTATAGTTAAAGACCTGTAAAGTGACATAGGCTACTTTTTATACCGGAAACTTAAGAGTTCCCGCAGGAACCAAGAAACCTTAATCCACGCAGTCGCGGGCATCAGCTAGTTTAAGTTTATTAATGCTACATTCAGTTTAAAGCTTTAGTCAGTTTCTAGTGCACTAAGTTTTAACTCACGTGACACCTCTATTATAAATTATACTTTTAGATGCCTGTTACGGGGTGACCTACGGGGTAAAATTAAATCAAATCATTCAATCAAATATTCATCTTTATCAACAACAACTTTAACAACTGGTTCGACAAATGACTTTTTGACATATTTTTTGAAGACATATTTTAATTTCACAAAACAATATTTGTCAAACAAATCATTGATTACTAACATTAATAATTAAAAAAACGCATATTATAAAAACGTTTGATTCAACGTATTTTTTGGTCAGTTTACTTTACACTCACTGACCAAAAAATCTGCCTCGTTGCCTCGTTGGTCTAGTGGTTATCATGTTCGACTGCGGCTGACGAGGTCCTGGGTTCGAATCCCAGGTCGAGCCATTATAAAGTGTTGGGTTTTCTGATTAGAAATTCTCCGTACTAGCCCGGAGTTAGGAAGTTGGCGGTGTTTCACCCCCGTGCCTCGGAGAGCACGTTAAGCCGTCGGTCCCGGTTATTATCACTAACATGATAATTAATAGTCGTTAAAGCCCGCCAACCCGCATTGGAGCAGCGTGGTGGGTCTAAGCTCTAATTCCCTCTCTCCTATGAGAGTGGAGGCCTGTGCCCAGCAGTGGGACGTTAATAGGCTGTAGTGGTGGTGGTGGTGGAGTACTTAACAAAACCGGCCAAGTGCGAGTCGGACTCACGCACCGAGGGTTCCGTACAAACCTGTAGAAAACTTAAAATTATTAAAAATATTTTTATTGAAGTTTGATTTTTTCACAGCTCCAAGGGATAGAGTATTAAATATGAATTTCAGCTTGATACCACCATACGTTCCTGAGAAGAAGGGTCTTGACAGACAGACAGACGGACAACAAAGTGATCCTATAAGGGTTCGGTTTTTTCCTTTTGAGGTACGGAACCCGAAAAACTGTTACCTCTGAGATAGATCTGTCACCAAAACCGAATCGACACACCCCGACTCCGCGTAGTCTTGTCTGCCCTACCCTTATAGTGTTTTTGTAAGGCGCGAAGCAAGGAGCTCGCGAAGGAGGTACTGAATGAATCGAACCTCAATGCCGATTTGTTTGTCTTACTGATTTAATACATCGCCATCAAATTAACTAACTCAGCCATGGATTTTAAATCTATCTCGCAACAGAATTTATGTAGTTTTATCTTGTTTGATAAGTACTATATTTGTCAAAATGTTAGGTCAGGTTAGGGTTAGGCATAAATATTCAGGCAGTAGGCACCCGGCCGCACGTTAATACCTAAGTTAAGTTAAAAAACAGCTAGTGGTTTCGTGGGACACCAGATAGGAACGAAGTTTTTAATAAAAAAAATAAAGCATTAAAGTTTAATTTCGAATGCAGTATATTTATATTTAAGACCTTTTGTTTTCGTAAATAAAATCTTACTCATTTTCGTTACGGACGTTTTTTGCCGGCTAAGGTACCCCTCCGCATCGTCCCATACAGAAATTCGTTCCAAAAAATGAATTTTCAGAAGCACTAAAGTTTGTAAAATGTACCGACATTTTATAAAAATAAATTATTTGGTGAAATAATAAATTTGTAAATGATACTTTAAGATTCAGCAATTTTGCAAAGGAAAACATTTGCGAATTGAATATTTGTCAAATGATCTTTTAGATCATTTGACATTCAAATATTCAATTCGTTATATTATATTATAATTATTATAAAATTATATTTTTGCAGAATACGTTGATTGTCACCTGAACAGTTTTTGAAGCGTTTTTTGTGAAATGATCATTTGTTAAACGTTTTTTGTGAAACATTAGTGATGTCACAGACAAAAAGGCAGACTGGACGAAATTTTAAAGGAAACCTTAATAGGGAGCGCTAAAAACAACAATATTCTCTCCTTTAATGTAGCGTCTCATTACCTGCTAATTCTCCGCATAATAACAAAGCAATTCAGCATAATGACGACACTGGTTTATGAAAAATGACTGAATATTAACTTATAAGCGGGAGTCGTTTATTAGGACTATAATTTTCTAGAATTTGAACACAGGAAAATAACCTTTGTTGCCGTCGTATTACGTAATCTTAAGTCTCTATGGAGCGATGAAAGCGACGCGACGCAATTGAACTCTATGGAAAATGCAAACTTATCTACGCGATAACGTAGGCAACGTGCAGGGTCAGGTCACGCTTGGCGCCGAAAATACTCGCGTTGTCGCGTTTGTCGCTCATACCTTCCCATCATTTATATTCTGATAGGACTAGTTGTCATTGGGTATCAGCAGGCTTCCCACATTTTTGACAGCTTAAAAGAAAACTGCATGTTTTAACAAAATGTTTTCCTTTGAGCCGTAAAGGTTTGGAACGCCCCTCCGGCGTCAGTCTTTTCTGACACGTGTAACTGAAGTGTCTTCAAGGCAAGAGTGTATAGGCATCTACTAGGCAATCGCACTCCAACCATTGCCATTCTATAGTTATTATTATAGTCAAGCACAAACTTATCCAGTTTTTTTTAGCGCTTGGCTGCAATCAGCTTTGCTGACAGGTGGTGATGCAGCCTAACGTGGAGCGCGCTTGCCTAGATTCCTATTCATTCTTTGAAGACACCAATATTGAGTAAAAAAACAACTGCTTGTAAAAACGCAAATTACTCAGGAAAGTTAGAGGTTTCAAACCCGGGATTCAATCCCTGAACCACCCGGAGGAGTGGTTGAATTATCAAGTCTTTCAACCATTAGGTTATCACTTCGCTTGCGATTCGTAGATTAAACCTATAAACTAATAGATAATAACAGTTTGTCTATTAGCAGCAGTTGCGAAGTTCAGGCATAAGTTTCTGGCAGTAATTTCAAACTACCCGCAAGCAGCCGTCGGCGACTGTTCAGTTAACAATTTCGCCATTTGCAGCGCAAATGTCATCATAAGTTTGGACATCTCGGGGCTTGCAGAAAATATTGTTAAGAATTTTTTCAAAATGTATACTTTTTAATTATCTTATTGATTTGCATACAATTATTCATTATATATTGGATCGACGTAATTTTTGGCATTGGTATAGTTGAGGACTTGGAGAGTGAAATAGGCTACTTTTTATCTCGGAAAATTGTAAGGAGTTTCCGCGGGAATAAAAAAACTTAAACCAAGCGGACGAAGTCGCTGGTAATAATGTCACATTATGTGTGTGACAACACTGATCATATTGTCACATTTTGTGTTAGCAGTTAGCACAACGACACTGATCAAAGTTTCATCTTGAAAGAGTACCAGTTGCATTGCTGGAGCACGTACTCAACTCGAGTCGCAACTCTCTTGTTTGCGCCATAGTATAATTGTCGTGGCCTTGCGCGCTCCGGTCCGCCGATTTCTTGACAACTTTAGTACGGTTATTTCAAGTTGTGAGCGTCTTGCGAATTGCAACAAGTTTCGTAATTAATTTTGCACTGGTTCGCTTATTAATGGTCTAACTGTAAAGGCTATCCCCACTTGAGAGATGCACGGAGCGGCGCGACACGTAGCGGCAAATATAATAGGGATGATGACAACTCAATCAAATCAGCAACTCTTTAACAAAATTAAAAACGCACTTCTAGTATGGAAGTTGTATGAAATTGTATGTTGTATGTTTCTTTATTCTATATTTTAAAATGGTTAGCAAACTCAAAACTAACCGAGGATGTGAATTTTAGGTCTTTTGGAAGATCCTCTATTTAATAATCAGTTCGAAATAATTTATTTTTGATATAGTTATCATCCCCATTGTAGTTTACTCCTTAAAAATCGATTTTCATATATAAGCCTGGGGTATGGAAATATATGGGGAGTAAAATCAAACTTTCTCCGTTACGTTACGTTAAGGTTTCCATGGTAAAACATTTCGTTCGTAAGGAGTAAACTCCAGTTCAGAGTCGGAACTGACACATAATTTTTTATTTATATGAGTTTGTACGTAGCCGTACAAGCTCATACAAGCATGTAGTGGGGCTAGACCTTTAGCAATGTAGCTAGTAATAAGATAAAACTTGGCGGAAAGTGTATGCCGCAAAGTGATTTAGCGTTCTGGTACGATGCCGTGTAAAAAACGATCAGAGGTATGGATTTAATATAACTGCCATACCTCTAACATATTGTTTTGCCACTACCATCTTACCGTCTGCATCATCGCTTACCACCTGGTAAGATTGCAGTCAAGGGATAACTTGGCACAGTAAATGTAATTTCATTGTTGAAGGTCTACTGTTTCAGTCGAATTTATTGGAAATAATCAATTTATTTTATTTATATATAGGTTTCAGATCCCAAAGCAATATTTTATTGGAATTTTGTCTGGTGCTGCCATGCCGGGTTTACATATTTGTGTGTAAACAATTCTAAAAATGCCTGTCCGGGTCTCAAACCTGCCAACCTTTCGCTATTATCTAACCACTAGGCATAACCGTTCTCTACATAGACAAAGGTTTAATCAAAAGTGACTGTTATTGTACTTGTTTTTTATCTCCGTCAATCCTCGAGGGAAATAAGGCCGCGCATGCATTATGTATTTCACTGGGCCGTGTTTGATGAATTAGCTGATCTGTGCGCACCGCCTCATTCATCTCTTTTTGTTTTGGGTTGCTTACATTTTTTAGTAGACTTCACACGGATTTAGGTTTTGGAATCCGTGGGGACTCTGATTTTCGTTACAACGGTAGGTCTACTATTTCGGGATGCATAAAAATCTCTGAATAAAAGAGAATGCCAGATTCTGCCCCACCAATTTTCATAATTTACACAAAAGGTAAACTTTTTAAAATTATTATCTTAGGAATTTATGTCTACGTATGATTTAATAATTATTGATCAAAAAGTTGCGGAATTAAAAATGTAAAAAAAAGTAATTCAACTCCCTCGTCCACTTCCTATTTCTCCTGCGGCAACTTGCATTACATTCTACGCATACACGACTAAATAAAACTATAGTTATTAAGTTTTTAAAGTAGAACCAAATTCCTATTACATAAATCTTAGTACAGATTTTGTTTAAATTCGTTATTTTGTGTTGTTAATTATTGAAAATGACTCTTAATAATTATTTCAATGTTGAATGAATAAAATAGTTGTATTAAAACCTTACCTTCACATTCACGCATTTTGCGCAATGAAACGTCATTGACAAACGTATTTGAAGACTTCAATGTCATTGTGACTTGTGATCATTGTTTATATCGTGGTTTCAGTGACTTCGACTGTTTACCGTGCTTGTTTTGAATGTTACACCAAAAACGTTTGCTAGACCTATAATATTGATTCTATCTCGCCGACTTTGCGCTATTTTTCATGGACGACCATTGCTTGCGATTTGGGTAACGACGTTGAGGTGCATAGATTGTCAGCCGAGTGTAAACAGGATCCTAAGACATGTTGTTGCGATGTTGGGCTTACCATCAAAATGATATTGATGCACCGCAGCAGTATTTCTTGATAATGTAACGACTGATTACATATTTAATATGACGATTAAGACATCAATGATTACCAACAGTTGTTTTATTTCCAATTAGTCTACCATTTTATCGTTAGAGAAGATAGCACAAGCTTATTAACTAGGTTATTAACTTATTACTTTAGGTAGACCTCAAGCTACGCAGGCATTTGAGTATCCTACTTCATTTTAAAGCCATAATATCTCTTGGCAAGAGCATTGTAACGATACACAACATTTTTTTTCACATAATTCACAATTTAAAATGCATATAACCTAAAATAATTTTGCAACTTAAACTTAGTTTTAATAAAAAACCGCAAGTGTTAGAGGCTTAAAAATATATGTATGGTCATCAGTAATAAAAAATCTATTAAATTCTACATACGGTATGCTTGTAAACGAAATTTAATAAGTGGGGCAAAGCTCTATACATACTCTGGCGTTTTCCTTTCATCACGATTGGTTAATTAAACAGATGAGCTTTGAAAAAGTATTAGAGAGAGAGACAGACGGACAGACCGACGCACTTTCACATATGTATAGAAGTATTTATTTTAATAAATTTTTTGTTTAAACTATCGTGAGTGATATTCATTATATCCCGGTTATAACTCATGTGTTTTGTCGGAAAGTGCCCGACTAGCTAGGAACCTTTCCCGGTGACCTTATTAATGAGCCTGTCGAAACTATTCGGGAAATAAAATTGTTTTTCTGCTTTCTTTTCTGTAAGCAACTTTTTAATTATTGGTTTAAGAAAACAGCTACTATCGAGTTTCTTGCTGTCTCTTCTTATAGTGAAATTTTCTTTCTTAGAACTCTACCAACTAAACCTACGGCAAAAGTGGTCTTAAATAGCTGAGTTTTCTTTATTACTTAGTTATTTCCTTTTTACAAAATTTTCTATAGGTCTTTCTAGAATTATTTTTGAAGTAGAATTTTAGTATACGTTCATGTGCCGGAGAGACACGGTGGTTTGTTTGGCTGCTACGGCGTAGTGCGTATCATATCACTAAGCTTCGCGTAGCTTACTCTACGACGGGTGCTACGATATAAATAGTCTTTAATTTTTACACGACTGCCCAAAAAAAGGGGTGTGTATGGACTATGGAGTGAGCGTGGTATTATTATTCATAAAAATTTTGAGAACGTGAATTTAAATTTTTTATAAAATCCCGTGGGAATACTTTGATTTTCTGGGATAAAAAGTATCTTATGTCCGTCCCCGGGATGCAACATATAATAGTACGCTACTAAAGTGCAAATAATCATACCAATATTATAAATGCAAAAGTGTGTTTGTTTGTTGGTTTATTGGTTTGTCCTTCAATCACGCCGCAACAGGGCAACGGGCCGACGTGATTTTTTGCATGGGTATAGTTGGGGTCCTGTAGAGTGACATAGGCTACTTTTTATCTCGGAAAATTAAGGAGTTCCCGTGGTATTTCAAAAACTTATTCCACGCGGACGAAGTATCACATAAATAGATAGATAGCAATAGCAAAAAAGATAGATAACATCATATACAGAGAGTCCGAATGGAACAAAATGATTGCATGATTGATACGATATCCTGTTTCGCGTTGGTGTTATTTATGACATACATAAAAACATGAGAACCGAACTTCTATATACATAATGTATTGACTGGAATAACTTCGGATTTATGTGTTTTATTTTTAGCGAGGTGTATCGAATACGTGATAGTTTTAGTAGTATTTCGCGGTTATTAATTAACTAGATATTTAGTTGGTATGTCATTTTGTTATTTATCCCAAAAGCTATCAAACTCAAACTCAATTTTTTTTACTCAAGTAGACTTTGACAGATGTTTTTGAATCGTCGACCACTGGTTCGGCATGCCGTTCCTACGGATAAGAACCAGTAAGTAACACGGTGGTTGTTCTTTTTTTTTTAAAAAAAGATACGCGCCGATTTGAGAATCTCCTCCTTGGAATTCGGTTAAAAAATAACTTACAATTAGGTACATCAATGTGCCTCGTTGGTCTAGTGGTTAGCATGTTTGACTGCGGCCAACGAGGTCCCGGGTTCGAATCCCGGGTCGGGCCATAACTAAGTAGTAGCCCGGAGTTAGGAAGTTGGCGGTGTTTCACCCCCGTGCCTCGGAGAGCACGTTAAGCCGTCGGTCCCGGTTATTATCATTAACATGATAATAGTCGTTAAAGCACGCCAACCCGCATTGGAGCAGCATGGTGGGTGTAAGCTCTAATTCCCTCTCTCCTATAAGAGTGGAGGCCTGTGCCCAGCAGTGGGACGTTAATGGGCTGTAGTGATGATGATGATGATGACATCAATGTGTAGGATACATAAATAACCAAAGTCCTAAGCATTACTGGTGCGAGTCAAATCCATGCATGCAATGCTCTTTTATTATCCATTTAGTACTAAACAATGTGTTCTTAACGACCGCGTTAAATAACCGTGTTAAAAACGCACGCAAAAGGACATTGTCCAAATTCGCCTAAGAATCAACAAGGAATTGAAACATACAATAAATCTTAATTTATTTTGTACCTTCAATTTTAATAACTAGAATTTAACGGACACTTCTAAATAATAATAATGAAAAAAATGGGAATTTAATCGATTTTCCATCTTTTCCATCTGGAAACGTCAAGTAAGAGTAAGAACTAAAACAGTTTAAAGCGTTTAGATTACACGAGAAGGAAGAATAATATTGAAAATGGCTCTCTTAACGATACGAGCAGGAAACAAATATATTTTGTCTTAGTGTGCGCATGAGATAAAATGCCATCTTTTCCATTTTGTTAGTGTTGAGATTGACAAAGACATTATTTTATAGGGATGGCAAAGGTAAAAACGATAAAAAATCGATATTTTAAGCAGTACCGATCTTTATTTATCGACTTTATAGTATGGCTGTACCTGGTTTACTTTTCGTGACAATTGTGTGGTTACTATTCTTGAAAATAAAAAGTGTAGTTCGAGAAAGCTGAGTTTCGTATAAAAAACGGCCATTCAGGTGGTATATATTCCCATATAATTATAAACCACCTGGGAGCTAATAAAATAACCTAAATCTTGTGTCAACTCTAAATTAACTAAATTCAAAATCTAACCTCAAAATTGAAAATATTATCGGTAATAAATAAATTCTCTGAAGTGTCCGTTGTTTAAATTTACTTTGAATGATATTTATGTGTTATTTTGAATCGGATAATGTATGTTTCATGACTGTTGGTTCTTAGGCGAACTTTGTATGGGCGATGGTCAATGTCCTTTAAATGGCTGTCCCTGATTTTGGGGGGTATGCCCTATTACTTAGAGGGTAGTGAGCCAGAGATAGTGGTAATTACCAATTAATTATTCAATTCAAATGTTCTCTTATACAATTCATATTTTTATTCAAATGAACTTTTCCAACGTCTTTGCCGTCGTCGGCTGGGTGGTATCTAGCCACGGCGGAGGCTTCCATAGGACCAGTCACCAGACCAGAGAAAATTCAGATTTTAAATCGCATCGTCGAGTCAACATCTCCTGAGGATGCTTCGGTGTCGGAGTGATACGTACCTTGAGAATAATTTCGAAGATTTGTGTGATGTGGTGTTGCGACGGTGCTTTGCTGGCTTACAGGGCGGTGAGTATCACAAGATACACACTGTACCACATAAATTTGAAATTGAATTAACTTCTAGTTCCTTCATTATCATGGACTTTCGCAAAGTAACGCCTGCTTTTATCCAAATTCAGAAATCAGAAATTCCCAAATTGACCCTGGCCGGGGATCGAACCCGTGACCTCCGCTCGTAAGGCAAACAGGTCAATTAAGGTAGGATAGGAATTGTTAGTAGAAGACGCCCATAAAATATAGCTAGTTCGATCTCGGACAAATTGTAGAATAGGGTACCTATGTATCAACGTTTCCGTGAGAGCGGTCCATATAAATAATTTAACGGGGGACCATTTGCACGCCATGTCGGTGCCTGGCTGCGATTTGTACCTGGGGGCATACTACCATCGCTTAAAGCAGTAATATTTTAATATTGTTGACGTTCGTGTTTTAAAATTATAATCCTTATAGATTAGGGACGGATGGTACGTGACATAAAACTGTCATTTGGTATAATACTGCTTTAAGCGATGGTAGTAGCCCCCTGTATCTAATCGTAGGCGAGGTAGGTACATCGATTGACGGGTGACAATCAATAGGGGGTGAGTGGATAAGGGCTACTGCTTAGTATACCTATATCGATTAGGAGCTTATGGACGGTGTCTAATTGGGCTTTAATGGTATTATGTGATCATCGTTTCTTTTATAAATTTACTGTGATGTGAATTTATAAAAGAAACCTGGGCGGAGACCCAGTCAGTACAACCCTTTCATATAAGATACCTGTAAGAGATAACTCGTGGTGATAAGGCCGCCTTTACACCGTAACAAGTTTTAACAAGCGTTACGTCTGTTTTCAGTTCTGTTTGTGTGTAATTTTACTTACTAACAAACAAATTCAATGGATGTCGTGGACACGTTATGTATATTTGGACGTAAATCATAGCTCAACTTATCTGATTTAACCATATTCCAAGGAAATAAATCTTTTAGTACCATCGCTTAAAGCAGTATTATTTCCAAATAAGAGTTTTATGTCACGTACCTTGACGTTCCTAAAATAAGGATTATAATTCTAAAACACTAATGTCAACAATATTAAAACAATACGGCTTTATGTGATGGTAGTATGCCCCTAGAATCCAGTGGCTCGCGGCAGTGGATTCAGGCAAAGTCGTAGCATCGTCTAGTAAATCATTAATCACATATCAATTTATTCATGTCACATAACTAACCCGTAATTGTGACAGGTCGTTATTGCGGTAGGCAAATAGTAAATTGCGGCGAAACACAAACTGTACAAGTTAACCGCGTGTACCGAACACAATGTCAGTTAATTATAATCAAAACACGCCATTTGTCCTTGCGACATCGCATAACAACCGTTTTCACTAAGTGACTTATTCAGTTCAAACAATAGGTATGATGCCCTCAAAAATAAATTATTTCTAAGTGTAGAGGGTTTTCCAAAAGACCTAAAATTCTCATCGTCGGTTAGTTTTAGGTATGATAAACATTTTAAAATATTAAATTGGTATTTTAAAGATGATTAAAGAAAAAAAGTGCGTTGAAATTTTATGACGTCACAATGGTGAATTTCATACAACTTCCATACTAGAAGTGTGTTTTTAAATTTGATAAAAAGTTGCTGATTTGATTGAGTTGTCATCATCCCTAATGCAAGTTGACCAGTGGCGTGCAGATCATAGAGGCATAAAAGCACCGCTCACCCTAGTTGTACAAAGTGTTGCATCTCGAGGAATACTAATGTCGCTACATGTAAGCATATGTTAGCTGCGGTGTCGGGAGGAAACCCTCGTATTCACTAGGGGACAAATTTCCCACGACACGTGTCTCTAGAGATGTCGGGCGACGTTGGCGACAGACGGTAGACATCTTGTCTTGTCGCGCCTGTCGTAGCCTTAACCCCGGTTTCAACTACGAGCGGAGCGGGCTCCGTTCGGACTTCTTTTAACTCACAGTCGCCGAAAGGACTGAGCGAGCAAATAGAGTTCAAAAAGAGTCAAAATTATGCAACTTTTGCAAAACTCTTTGTTAGTTTAAGTGTAAACCTATTTTGTCTGCACAGAGTCCGTTCCGCTTAGCCATTTTCCGATTACCCTTTTGCAGTGGGATCCCCCGCTTTAGTAATAGAGAAAATAAATAATCTAAATTCTGAAGTTTACATACAACAGTTATACTTACTTATTGACGTAAAGTTATTTGTAAAATATAATGGTGGTAATCAGTAACGGTATCTTAAAACTAAAGCTACGAGGGGCCTATTTTTTCACCTTGCCCGCCGCGCCGTGCAAAGGTTTCCTGCCGGTGGGTTTTGTCAATCGTAACAATAAAGACCCTTGTCGCGACCCCGTTACGACCTTCGCTGTCGGGCGGCGTTATTACAGAAATATACCGACGATTATCATATTTTATTGCCTCTAAATAGGCACCGAAGAGACTAATGAAATTAACAGTTACTGTTAAGTATTTCTTGGTGTATAGACATTTTATTTGGTACAGTAGGTATGTAAATTTGGGTTCACACTGGATAGTTTAAAAAAAAAACTTCTGACTACGAAATTAGTTAGGTCCGCAAGAATTTTTAGCGAGTAGGATAGCTACAGAGATTTTCTTCCCATTCGATCCGAACTACGATTTGTATGGAATTATCAAGCGCTTGACAGTTGGTGGCAGACACTTGATCAATTCCATATTAAACATGTGGCGGTCTTCGCAGTCCGCACATAATCCAATAGATGGCATTACTAGTACGATTCACGCGACCACGAAGAGCCCAACTTCGAATTCTCTGAATTACGCTATATATACGACCTCCAACGATGAACGGTCGGACCAGTGGTCCCCGAGCACATCACCCGCTCGGAGGATGATCATCCTTTGTTACGGTCGAGCCATATCACCTGCTCCCGTACATTGGTGACCCCGACGTGATCCCCATGCCGCCGCCAACGTGATCTTCAAGCCGCCGCCGACGATCACAACAAGCCGACGTGATCTCCAAGCCGCCGCCGACGATCAAAAACAAGCCGACGTGACGTCACAGCCCCTGCCGACGCACATCAAGCCGACGTCACGCCCTCACTCGTCAGACTTGAGCAGCATCGTACATCACAATATAAACCCTGCAGTCATCGCAGCGAGGACAGCATCATCAGTACGCACAGCGGGACACAACAGCATCACAACGCAGCACAGCAGCACAGCAATCCAACGCAGCACGACAAAACTCAACGCAGCACAGCAACCAACGCAGCACATCAACCAACGCAGCACAGCAACCAACGCAGCACAGCAACCAACGCAACACAGCAACACAACGCAACAACGCCGACCGATGTTCCGGCACAGCCGCTCACAGAGCCACACGCTCAGCGGCCAGCAATAGTCGATACGCAACAGCATATCAGTACACAGCCCGTCGACGCCAGTACCAGCCGCACAAGTGGGTCACACAGCCTCAGAGTAGTATGAGCCTACAACGCCACTACCCTGGTTGTTGCACGACGCCGCTTCACTGAGTACTTCCCGACGCAGCGCTTACTTGAATGTTCATCGACGCCACTTCTCCAGATGCTTGCAACGTCGCTCAACTGAATGTTGACGCCATCCAGACTCGAAGGGGAGTGATGTGGCGGTCTTCGCAGTCCGCACATAATCCAATAGATGGCATTACTAGTACGATTCACGCGACCACGAAGAGCCCAACTCACGATTACGAAGCGTTCTCTGAATTACGCTATATATACGACCTCCAACGATGAACGGTCGGATCAGTGGTCCCCGAGCACATCACCCGCTCGGAGGAAGATCATCCTTTGTTACGGTCGAGCCATATCACCTGCTCCCGTACAAACAGTAGTTAACTTCGCGTTCGAATACTTAAAAAAAACTCCCACTCGGCCTGCAGAACTCAACTTATGCGTATTCTCACACTCACTTGATCAGTAATTTCTAAATTAATTTTTGATATCTCTTTTTTATTAAAACAAAACAGAGATCAAATACTAAATTGATTTAGTTGAACGAATAGAAATAACAATAAAATAATAAAACAATATGTTACTCAAGTTACAGCGAGTTAACTCCGCAAACGGCCCGCGGCGAGACGTGGCCCGGGCAGTACGATAACGGAAATAGACGTTAAATAAAGTGTCCGATATTGATTTATTGACCGCAACGCGCCTGGTGCTCGCTTTCATGCAATACTTAAAGTATTACCTTTACATTTGTTGCTCCTTAACCTAAAGTTACCGAAAAAGGTTAGCTCAAGTTAGTTAAGAGTACGTTCTGCGATTTTTGAAATCATTTTATTTAAAGTGTATAAGTGAATACAATAACTTTGATATTTAAATATGTGCGTTTATCCCGTGGCAGTCAACATTTCTTTATTTCCAGCTCTTTCTCGGTACACTACAGTGTATATATCTGCCCTTCTCATACTCTTATCATCGTTTTGTGCCCTTCAAGCGAAATGGCCGCTCTTTGTATTCTAATAATTCATATCCTTTTCTTGATGTGTTGATGATAACTGTAGTAGACTCCATCTGTTAAACTTTAACTTTATTAAAAAACTAGCAAAAGATTTAAAAAATATATACTTTCCAAGTCGAAGTGAGGCGAAACGGCCCGCGGCGGAACGGAGCAGTATGATAACGGATATAGACGTTAAATAAAGTGTCCGATATTGATATATTGACCGCAACGCGACTGGTGTTCACTCTGATACAATATTTAAAGTTTTGCTGCTACATGCGGCTTATTGCCGGCGGCCTTCCAGCTTTGTGATATTTTTATTAGAGCTTACTTTGATTTAAGCGGTGGTTACACTGGCGATGTAACCATTTTATAGTAAACCATTTTAAAATCAAACCAGTATTAATCAAATAAGTTTTGCAAGAATTTTTTTAATTTATTTATTGTAAACTAGCTGATGCCCGCGACTACGTCCGCGCGGATTGAGGTTTTTTGGTTCCCGCGGGAACTCCTTAATTTTCCGGGATAAAAAATAGCCTGTGTTATTCCAGACTATAATTTATCTCTGTACCCAAATTTCATCCAAATCCTTTCAGCTGTTCGGGCGTGATTGAGTAACAAACATCCATCCATACATCCATCCATCTAAACTTTCGCATTTATAATATTAGTATAGAAGAGTAACTTAAATAAACGACGCAAATATACGATACGCTTGCGAGATGACGATAATAAAAAACCCAGCTGAGTTTGTTGTGAGTTCTTCTCAGACCAGGACCCTTACAGAGTTAGATACCGTAATTGATTATCGCCATCATGTTTTATAAGTATCTTACTTCAATAAGTGTACAGTGTACCTGAAAATTTGTATTTTTTCAGACGGACAGACAAATAAATATATGTGTGTGAAATATAAGTATAGCTTATGAATACAATTTCAGGGTAACTTTGATATATAAAAGACAATCTTTCGATAATTTAAATCACAAAGTTGTATTATCTGCGAACCGTACCTACTTCACAAGACTTTAAATTTCATACCAAGGATGAGTACGTCTTACTTCCGGAAAGTTCACAAGTTTTATATCTCGTCTGCTAGAGTTTTAGTCGAGACTTGGTGGGCCGATACGAGAAACTTTTCAAATTTTGACCCCCCAAAGCAACCCTTCTACTTTAGTTTCGAAAATCGCTTTTTGTTGACTTTCATTAGAGCGTTTTAATTTTTTATCAGCGGTAGAATTGGGTATGAATTTGGCAGCTAGTCAAATCGGTAACGCGTTCTTAGTATGGGATTTTGTATGGAATACTGAATTGTGACGTCACCAAAGTTCGACGCACTTTTTTGCTTAATTCGGTAGTTTAAAATGGTTATTCATCACAAAACTAACAGGGGACGTAGTTATTACGTCTTCTTGGAAGGTTCCCTATTTAATAATTAATAAAAAATAATTCATTTGACTAGTCGTCTTTTCCATTTTGAGATTTTTTAGTGAACTTGTCAATAACTACAAAAGGCTGTCCTGAGTGACTGTCAGACAACCTACAGCCCAAACGGCTGAACGTAAAAAGAAATATTGATATCGTTGAGCACCCTAGAGGTGTACTATTTGTAATTTTCGAAATTCCATCCTCAAGGAGGTCAAATAGGCGGTTCCGGTTCATCCGAAACTTACACATACACGGTTTGAAGGTCTAATATACAAAATATAAGACTGGTGATATTTAACTGCGGTATTTTAAAACTAAAGCTACGAGCTCTTAAAATAAAACCGATATATTATCTGCTTATGCTAATGATATATCTCGTAACATATCATATCCAGAATTCCATACAGGTGTAGGAGGTCGAGGGTTTAATTTCACTAGTGGGTGCTTGCGGAGTGCAACTCTGCAATTGGGTCGAGTGCAGGTTTGAACTTTTTAATGTTTTCTCTATCAGCGTTCGTTTTTATTTCAATACTTTTTTTTTCCATCCAGATACAAATTAGCTCTTAAACTGATGGCAACTGGTGATGCTAGCCTAATAAGTATACGGTTTATAGTATAAACACATACTCCTTAGCGGATTCTATAACTTAGATAGCGGAATCGCTTAGCGGTACATAAAGTTTATCCATAGGGTAACCCGAGGTCTCTCACGCGACCAGAACAAAGATAATATTTTAAAAATTGTAATCAAACAATACTACAACAAATCCGCTTTTGGCCGACGTGGTGGACTATAAAAAAAAGTCTTTCTGAGAAGAGTCTCGTGCACATTATTGAGCCGGCGGCGATCAGTTTAAATGGAAAAAAAGATCACTGCTTAATAAACTGCAATACCTACACCTATACCTTTGCTTACAGTCGATAGTCAACACTCACGTATGTTATTGATGTATGTAGGACATACAGGTGTCTCTTAGGTTACGTCGTGTTTTGACTCCGGCTCGGAAAGAATATTCTACTGAGACGATCCGGCAAAAACTCAGCAATTGCTCTTTTTAAAAAGCGTACGTACATTACGTATTGTACGCACGCGAGTTGAATGCAGTCGGGGCCTGAGGTGACGGGCGGAAGCATCTCTCTCCCCTGTCCCCATCACCCCCGCTGACAGTGTTCTCAAGTGCTGTCTTTGACATCTATCGTACTAAATACATACGTAAATTGAGTGATTTATATGTTAAAGTTGTTAAAACCGTTAATGTTCACATTAACGCTGTGATGTCAATATTAACGTATCAAATCCGTTAGAGTTGCAATAATTCTTTTCTTGCTCATACTGCTTTGTTTATGTAAGTTGACATTTCCTAGATAATACAGAGTAAACGTAAGTAAATTTTGAAACGCAATAATAAAGTTCAAAGTAAATTTTGGACTTTATTATATTATTAAAATAATACAACCACCGCTTGTTTTTGTAATTTGTCGATATGACTGTCAGTAATAAGGTCACAGCACTAGCATAATCCTAGGCTCTGCATTCAACTCAGGTGCGAATAATATATATATGTCACCGTAAGATTGTATAAAAACCGTTACATTATAATCTAACTCGCGAAATTCTAAACTGTCGAAAGATTATAATTTAACGCATTATTTTCCGGTAGATTGTAATCTGATAGGTATTTAACCCGATAAAAGGCCGGGCACTACTTGATTATTTATGTCGAACCCTAACCTAACCTACAAGAAAGAGACAAGAAAACGTAAATAAAATGAATATATCAAAAATTAACACTCAGAAACATTGAACAGTTTACAATCTTTCGTCAGTTTAGAATTTCGCGAGTTAGATTATAATCTAACTCGCGAAATTGCAAATTATATTAACCCGATAGAACCTAAGTGCTCCACTACCTCATTATTAATGTTGAACCCCTAACCTAACCTACAAGAAACAGACAAGAAAACGTAAATACAATGAATATTTCAAAAATTGACACTCAGAACATTGAACGGTTCACAATCTTCCGACAGTTTACAATTTCGCGAGTTAGATTATAATCTAACGGTTTTAACAATCTTACGGTGACATATATATTCTTAACTAGCTGATGCCCGCGACTTCGTCCGCGTGGTTTAAGTGCTTTGATTCCCGCGGGTATTTTTGATAAAAAGTAGCCTATGTTGCTCCGTTGCGGCGTGACAAACCAACAAACAAACACACTTTCGCATTTATAATATTAGTATGGCAGTAATGTAAGTTACTGTATTATTCTATGGGGCGCTGGACCCAAAGTCGATTGCTTCCATACAACTCTGTCACTAAGAAATTCGTCAATCCACGTCTCAATACATCACACAATCCACGCACAAATATTTATTTGTATTACAAGATCGAAATTACCTCATTGGTTTTTCTCTGTTACGTTCAATACTCGTAATGAACGGCAAAAAAATTTCACATATACGAACGATACGTACAGATACAGACAGCAGACAGGGTGAACGGAGCGTATTAGTCAGCGGGGAAATTGTGTGTTATTAGCGGGAGCGGATTTCTATTTTTAACCGACTTCCAAAATGGAGGAAATTCTCAATACTTTTCTCTAATTTGCGGCGAAACAATAAGCAAATTAATTCAAGAAACAATGGTTTCTGTCCAGGAATTTTTGTTTTTTAACCGCCGTTAAATGTTTTAAATTCAAACAAAACGGGTTATAAGTGACGTATGTAGGTATTTGTCAATTTAAATTATATAATCCTGTTATTTAAATACGTTTAAAATTGAAATTTAAACTTTGTTACAGTCTTTCGAACCACTTGTCCAACTCCAAACCAAATTAGGTCCTAGAAGTTGCAATATACGGATTTGTATGGAGACGTTGACATTGGTAAACCTTTAATGAAAGTGTAAACTAAAGGGGTCAAAAACATTAGGTAAGGACTTCTCTTATGCACTGTGCCATACAACAGATTGTGGTTTTTGCTATTTGGAGTGCAAACTTTCACTAGTGCGTTCTTCTTCCCACATGGTCTATTACAATTCTACAGCTCGCCCATCAGTCTATTTCAACCTCTATGGAACAAGCAATAAGTGTCACACTAACTGCAAATAAATTTTGTCTTTTTACAAAGTAGTGTTTGATATGCTGCGCGAATATAGTTCTTATGTTCTTTGATTTAGCATAGAGTATTATGTTTGATACTAATACGGAAGGCTCTCTTGTTGTTTACGTAAATGACAGATGGGTATTGTTTAATTAAACTAGCGGCACGCTATGATGGCCGGTTTGACGTTTGTCCGCTCATGAAGTTCCGTATTAATTGATAACGACTTTGAAGGAAATAATTGTATTACTTTATTGACGATAGTGATGTGCAGAGATTCATAAATTTTATCGAATGTAGTTTTAGGTTTAGGACTCAAAATTTATTTATTAAATTGATTTCTTAAATGTATACAAGTGTAGAAAAATCAGTTTGCACCATTTAAGGGGTGAATGTACTTGTGAATATGAACAATTTTCACTATGTGGACAAACCTCTGAAATCGCAAAAAAATATCAATAAATTTTTAAAAATGGAATCTAATACGATCGTCACATGGGATCGCTGGCTAGCACAACTACTACCTCCGGCAAACTCGCGTCAATGCTCAATGCAAAACAAAGCAGTTTCGAATTGACGTTGCTTCGAAAAGTATAAACTGTCAGTGCAATGCGATTGTGATATAGTTTTGACCTGGCTTTGGATTTCAAATATTGATACTGCATTACTGTTGACCCTTGCTCGTTAATTTGGACTCTGTTCAAGCCCTTTGTTGTGGATTTCGTCGATATGACCGAACGTACGCAGAGAACTGTTCTAAATAGTCAGACACGTGAGTTCGTAATACGCCTTCGTAACTATTTCGATCGTGAAGCTCAAAATGGAGGGCCAATTTTACCTATAACGTCAGTGGTTGAACGCGTAGCTGATGCGCTTAATATTGGACAACGAACTGTTAGACGGATAACTAAAAAAAAATATGGCGAGACTGGCACAGAAGAAAATAAACTTCACACACCAAAAAAGAGAAAACGAGCAAAACCAGTCGTAGGCATCGATAGCTTTGATGCCGATGCTATCCGAAGACATGTTTACGGCTACTATTTACAGAAGGAGTATCCAACAAGAAAAAAGTTGGTGCATTCACTGAAGGAAGCTGGATTATTCTTCGGTGGGGAAAGTTCTTTAACGAAGATTTTGAAGACCATTGGATTTCGATACAAAAAATGTAACAAACGCAAAATATTGATGGAAAGATTTGATATAGCGATGGCAAGGTATACTTTTTTACGGCAAGTGAAAGAAATCAAAAATTGGCAAAATGTTGTGTTCTTGGATGAAACATGGCTTAATGCTAACCATACTGTAGGCCGTTCTTGGAACGATGACACAGCAGCATCTACTTCCAAAGTTCCTGTAGGAAAAGTATCGCGACTTATAATTTGTCACGCCGGAACCATCAACGGGTTTGTCGAAGGTTCTCTCATGGCTTTTGCGTCAAAAACCACTGGAGACTATCATGAAGACATGAATGGAGAAAAGTTTACTGAATGGTTTACCTCAATGTTGTGTAGCCTCCCTGAACCATCTATTATAATTATGGACAACGCCCCATACCACTCGATGCAAATTGACAAGCCACCTGCCCAATCCCAAAAGAAAGCTGATATCGTCGCATGGCTTCGTAAAAATGGCGTAGATGCAAACATGAATATGTTAAAAGCGGAATTAGTACGTCTTTTAAAAGAAAACAAACCAACCAAGATCCGATACGTCATTGACGAAATAGCATTAGAACATGGGCACAGAGTTATACGGTTACCGCCTTACCATTGTGAGTATAATGCGATTGAGTTGGTGTGGGCTCAAATTAAGGGATATGCTGCAAGACACAATACAGAACCCCCATTTACCACAAAAAAAATGCTAAAATTATTAGAAGAAGCTTGTGAACATGTGACTAAAGGAGACTGGGAAAAGGTTGTGAATAGAACTGTTAAATTAATAAGGGAAGATTATGAAAGAGATGTGAAAATAGATAATATTATAGAAAACGAACATATAATTATTAATGTATGTGATGATAGCAGTGACGACAGTGAAAATAGTAGTATGGACGAATCTGATTAATTATGGCCTTTTGTGGCACCTTTTTTGGTATCTTTTGTATTCATATGTTTCTTGTGTGCATATAAAGTATGTATATTCATTTTCGTTCAAATATTCAGTTCGTTCAAATAAATTAAATAAACATATACATTTTTGTTTTATTAAACCTATTTAATCAGGTACAAAAACAAAACTTAATTGTTTTTTGTTCGAGAATAAATTGACATTCCACATCACTATTGTAATGTGTCAAACCGGCCATCATAGCGTGCCGCTAGTGTAGTTTGAGTAGTTGCGGTTTTAAAATTTCTGATTATTTAATATAGTAAGTAGTTAGGTAGGTAGTTGTTTATTAGTAGGAGTTTGACATAAATGACTTTTAAAATGTATTAATTACTCATAATTAAAATGAACTCATTATTAGTGTACTTTTATTTAGTATCTAAAGGTTGAGATCAGCAGAGGTCGTCAGCTAGCTTTATAATGATGCACCTCCTATGTGTTTACGCTAACATATTATGTATACTTGGAGTATAGCACCCAAATTGGACGTCGTCATTGGTCGTGCAGTCATTGGCTACATCATGCTAATATTATAATTGCGAAAGTGTGTTTTTTTTTGTTAGTTATTTGTCCTTCAATCACGCCGCAACAGAACAACGGATCGACGTAATTTTTTGCATGGGTATATTTGAGGACCGGGAGAGTGACTTAGGCATACTTTTTATCCCAGAAAATTAAGGAGTTCCCGTGGAAAAAGAAAAATATTCCATGCGGTTGAAGTCGCGGGCATCGGCTAGTTTATTTATACATAAACTAGCGAATGCCCGCGACTTCGTCGGCGTTGTTTGAGGTTCCTGCGGGAACTCTTTAATTTTCCGGGATAAAAAGTAGCCTATGTGCTATTCCAGACTATATTCTATCTCTGTGTCAAATTTCAGTTCAACCGTTGGGGCGTGATTGAGTAACAAACATTCATACATCCATCCAAACTTTCGCATTTATAATAATAAGTAAAATTCCAATTTTTAGGGCGGATTTGTTGGGCAACTATTTACATATATTTTTTAAGGTACAAATAGAATAAAAAAATAATAATCAATTTTTTATCTTTTCAGGTAAGTTGCAGACACAGCCTCTATTGTTAAAATGTTCATCACAAGGTAAACGACTTTCGCAATGAAAATAAGTGTTACTAAAAGGCGCATCACAAGGTATTCTTCTAGGACCTCTGTTATTTCGGCTGCATATCATTTAAAATATAACTTATCGTTTCCAGTTTTGTTAGCAAATTGAAACTTTTTTTAAATAATTTATTATGATTGTGCCATTTTTCGTAGTGTGTAAAAATAAACGCTCGAAAGACATGAAATACGTGTTAAAATAAAGACATAGACAGTGTACGTTTAAATAACACTGACAAGTACAAGTACAGGATCATGTACGTTTTAGTCGAATAATGATCCTAAAGAAGACTAATCTGCTAGTAATCTAATTAAAACCTTAGCCAATAGTCACGAGTAGGTTACACGGCAGAGTTCATGATCACTTCAATTAGGTACGAGCACGTTAAAAACCGGGCAAGAGCCTAATCAGTCTAATTCCGTGAGCAATCTAATTATCGGTAATGGCAGACCAGTATTTACTGCTTAGTGCGGCACTTACGAGTCGCTTAAGCATTACTTAAGTAACTCCTTAGTATAGATTTCGTTACAAAATCGAACCTATATATATATATATCTATAAATTTATCTTGGCCGTATAGAAATAAATTATATTAAAAAGTTTGATCAAATCAAATCTTACTCTTACTAATATTATAAATGCGAAAGTTTGGATGGATGCATGGATCTTTTTTACTTATTCACGCCGCAACGGCTGAGCGGATCTGGCTAAAATTTGGCACAAATAACTGAAATAGCACATAGGCTACTTTTATCCCGGTAAATTAAAGAGTTCCCGCAGGAACCAAAAAACCTCAGTCCACGCGGACGAAGCGGGCCACGCGGGCATTAGTTTGATGCAAGATGAAGCATTAGATAAAATTACCACTAATAACTATATAAAAACCACCAATCCGCACTTGGACAACGTGGTAGACTATGTTTCTCCTAAACGCTAGATCGATAACTCCGGATTAGTTCGGTAAATACGCCTGGATGAAACGGTAGATAGAATGTTTAGACCTTAGTAATTTCTTGTCAATTTGCGCCTTGACCTATCACCAACATAAGTCTATTAACGGACCCCCCACTGAGCCCGAGATTGACTCTCTGAACTTGACAATCTGAATGAAACAACTCCATGTTAGGGAAATCGTTTCACATTTAAACCAAGTAGGTACTCTAGAAAGGGCAGTAGTAAACAAACGTTACAATCACAGAGCTTAACGCTCGATTGGACGCCCCCGGCCATGGTTTTATCCAGACGAAGGCCAGGGACCAATTAATTTACTGCAATTTGCAAAGGCTTAAACCCTCAATTTACTTTTAAATGTTGGAATGAAGCGATCTCAGTTTTAAAAATCTTTACATTAGGGTTGATGACAAACAACTCAATCAAATCAGCAATTCTTTATCAAACTTAAAAACACGCTTCTAGTATGGAAGTTTGTATGAAATACATAATTGTGACGTCATCATATTACAACTTTTTCTCACTTTTTTTCTTTAATCTATAGTTTAAAATGTGAGTGACTTTCGCACATAATTAATATTATAAATTTATAATATTATGTACGCTGTTGGGTAAAAAAAATGTTCGTAACTCTGATACGCCGAAAAAAAAAATATTTTTATCTTCAATTTAAATGAAGGCATTTAAAACTGGACGTATGTCGTAACTAACTAGTCTGGCCATAAATATTGTTACAAATTAAGAACATCGGAATTGAATTTTTATATTGAATTCAATGTTTATCATTTTTGAATCTTCGATTGATTCCCCGTTATTTGGCATTTTTTTTGAGTTTAATATTAAATTACAATATGGGATGGGATATTAGAGAAAAAAAAATTGCAGTGATTTTCTTGCACAAAGTGGGTATGGAGCCGTCGGTCATTTTACAGACGCTTCAAGTGCTTAATACTAGCTTTACGTTCGTTTATCGTACCTACTATGAACAGATATACCAACACTTCATCTGTCGAAGATCATTAAAGATCGGGGCGTCCATTTACTTTTAGAACTACAAAGGCTGATAATGCTGTTAAAGACAGAATTCAAAGAAACCCCATGACGAAACAAAAAAAATATCGGGAGAAATGATGACTCCCACTAGAACTCTGTCACGTATTATCAAACAAGACCTGAGGGTCGGTGCTTATCGTCGATATACAGGAAAAGCCCTAAATCAATCCCTACAGGTAAAGAGAATGGATCGATCAAAAAGCTTACTGTCCCGATACCCGGGTGCAAAGACACAGAAACATTCTCTTTACTGATAAAACAATTTTCACGATTGATGAGCATTACAATAACCAAAATGTCAAAATGTACGCTGAAAGCTCTAAAAAAGCTTCCCAAGTGGTCGGAAAAGTGCAACATGGTCATCATCCTGCGTCAGTCGTGGTTTGCTGTGCTGGGAGGTGTCCTATCAAAGATTCAAAAAGCTTAATTTTTGTAAAAAAGGAGTAAAATCTTCAGCCAGAAAGCATCAAGAGATCGTGACACGATCGTGATCGAGACCGTCTTAGATCGTGTTGTGAACCTCTCAGCAATAATTTTTTTTAGAAATGTACCTACCGTAGACTTTCTAATAAGGCTCTGGTCACAAACCACGAATTACGCAAGCCTGGCTTGAAGTCAACGTTCTGGACGGTTTAAGAGCTGCAGACTGGCCCTCGTCTAACCCAGATCTGAACCGCTTGGACCACAAATTATTGTCAGTTATAGAGGACATGGCCTGCTCTAAACGGCACGCCAGCATTGAGTCTCTTAAGAAATCTTTAGAGCAAGAGCAGTAGCTAAATTTCCGATTGAAACAGTACGTAATTCCATAGATTCGTGGCCAGCCAGGTTAAAGGTCTCTATTAAAGCTAAAGGTGCCCATTTCGAATAAAAATATTTTCTGATTTTTAGGATGTACATATAGTTTTATTAAGATTACATTACTCCATAAAAAAATAAATGCATTTTCATTTGTAACAGAACTTATGGCCAGACTTATATGAATTGAATAAAGTTAGCCCTTCCGTTGCCCGCGACTTAGTCCGTGTGGAATAAGTCTTTTTATTCCGACGGGAACTCCTTAATTTTCCGAGATAAGGAGTAGCCAATGTCACTCTCCGAGTCCTCAACTACACCCTTGCAAAAAATCATTTCGATCCGTTGCTCCGTTACGGCGTGCTTGAAGGACAAACCAACACACTTTTACGTTTATTATATTAGTATGATTGTATGCTCAGACTATGCAACCTTTGAAGCGAGGATTAACTTGATGTTTATGTATGTAGGCATAACTACATTTTCAACCTATCTTGTTTATTACATAAAAAGTTCCACTGTGCCGATTCAGCTAAGCGTTGTTATTGTATTCTCTATTTCTGAATTGACAAAGGTTTTGTATTTTTTTTCATTTGCAGCTTTATTCTGATTGCTCTGTAAGAGAATTGGTTTTTGCAAAATAAAGTCTTAACTCGGCGAAGCTGACAAGTATTGCCTTTACCGAGATTTTCGATTGGTTTTTTCCAATGTTTAGACTCGTTCAATACAGAGCGATTATACCCCGAGCGTTTGACAACCTCCGGCCTCGGCCAAAGCCTCCCACCAGACCAGACCAGGGAAAATTCAGAAATTATAAGTTCCAAAATTGACCCTGCCGGGGATCGGACCCGGAGCCTCCCACGTTAAGACGACAGATCTCAACACTGCGCCAGGGAGTTCGTAACAAACTAAGGAAGGCTTTTGATCAATAATAGAATAATAGAAGTCTACAAAATATTTTAGAAATTATCAGAAGTGAACGTAAGTTCAAAAGCTTATCGGACTTTACCTTCTTTTCACAGAAGCTTTATTAATAAAAAGATGATAAATTGTTCCGCAGTAAAGTATCAAAATTCCACTACACACAATATACAAACTCAACGGGGCGTTGATTAATAACAAGTATCAAGAATGTTGTCGTCAACAAACTCTTAAAATAGCCCCCATTCCTTATCTCCCCGGTACAGTGTGTCTCGTGAAAAATTATCCGGCGCCGTCGTCGGAGGGTCGAGTTACTTGTAGCATGTAGATGTTTTGACGGTACTTTACTACTTGCAGATTATGTAAAGTCACGACTAATGAAGGAACTAGAAGTTTAATTCGCTATAATCCGCCACAGTAGACAAATCTATGTGGTACAGTGTGTATCTTGCACTTGCAGCTTGCGATATTCACCAAGCAATTCACACCGGTACCACACCACACAGATCTTCCAAATTTTTCTCAACGTACGTTTCACTCCTCACGAGCATCTTCAGGAGATGTTGACTCGATGTGAACTCAAAAAGCGTGTATGAACTCCTTTAACAGTTCGAGTAGTACATTATAAGATGTCAAATGATTACGATTTGCTTAGACTATTTGGTCTCTGGTTGGGATATTCAGTAGACTGAGATTTCGTCAAGAATACTTTGCTGTATATAATATTTAGGCAAGAGGTTTATAAAGGTAATAGATGAGGCCCGCGACTTCGTCCGCGTGGAATAAGCTTTTTTAATTCCCACGGGAACTCCTTAACTTTCCAGGATAAAAAGTTCCCTGCGTGACTCTCCAGATCTGCAACTATACACATGCAAAATCACGTCGATCTGTTACTCAGTTCCGGCGTGATTGAAGGACAAATAATTAAACCAACAAACAAACACACTTTCGCATTTACAATATTAGTATTAAATACTAGCCGATTAGTACTTTTGTGGTCGAGATTTGGTCAACCAGTTGTCCAATTATAGTTAGTTTGGTAAGTTTGAACGTGCTTGGAATTTGCCTCGATTGAGGACGAAGTTTCATAAAACTTAAAGTTTTCCTTGAATAAAATAGAGCAGTGATAGTTTAAGAAACTTTTCAAATTAGGTTTACACGGGTTCGAAATATTCAAGACGCGTAGACTAAATAGACGTAGACGTAGACTTGTATGATATTCACTAACCTTATTTTAAATTCACTAGCTGATGCCCGCGACTTTGTCCGCTTGGATCAAAAGGTTGTTTGGTTCCTGCGGGAATAAAAAGTAGCCTATGTGTTGTTCCAGGCTATAATTTATCTCAGTTGCAAATTTCATCTAGATCCGTTCAGCCGTTCTGGCGTGATTGAGTAACAAACTTCCAGCAATACATCCATCCATCCAAACTTTCGTATTTATAATATTAGTATAGATTATAAGCTAACCTGGATTATAAAGCTTGACCACCGTTACACTTGATGGGAAGTGATAATATTTGTGGTCTAAGATAGGACGTGCTTGCCTAGAATACGAGTCTTGTTACGGCGCAATAAGCAACCCAACCCAATTAATATAACTGCCATGCCCCTAACAGATAACCCGCTACCATCTTAGACTGCACCATCACTTACCGTCAGGTGAGATCGCAGTCAAGGGCTAACTTGTAGTAGATAAAAAAAAACTCATACCCCTAACCGGTTTCTACACGGCGTCGTACCGGAACGCTTAATCGCTTGGCGGCACGTCTTTGCCGATAGGGTGGCAAGCTTCTTGCCACGGACGAAGTCTCCTACCTGACCTACTGGCAAAATCAGAAATTTTAAATTCCCAAATTAACGCTGCCGGAGATCGAACCTGAGACCTCCCACGTGAAGACAGCACTCAACACTGCGCCAGTGAGATTATCAAAAAGCTAACTATAATAATAATAATTATTATTAATAATGATTTATATTAATAACTTTTTGCTTACTGTAAAATGTAATTCCCGGGTAGCTTAAAATATGTAATGAAAGTAATTAATCTAAAAGTTTCACTACTATTCCGTTCGTTTATATGTGAATTTTGCAACGACTGTGCTTTAATTAAAGGCCCGGTCAAGTGAGACGCGTGAAGTCTTGACGTCGCAAGTCCGCTCGTGGATTCAACTCCGATCACTGCATGTCAAGTCTGAGTGGGGATCAAACACAGGATCCCTCTCTCTCATAGTCCGATTGGACAGCAATCCGACTACACTTTAGACTCAACAGTCACCTTTCAACCAGGCTGTCAAATTTACAATTTCGGGCTGCTTGTTTCTTCTGAAATTTTTTATAACTCAATATAAATTTTCTACAAGTTACTATAACTACTAAGCATAGGTAGTATATACAGTATTTATAAAAATAAGAGAAAACAGGCGATGGGACGACTTGCTTCGAATCCGTTTCGCTAAGTGTTTAAAAAAAAATCTGCAATCTGTTTAGGTAAGTGCCCTGTGGTAAGTGTGGGCGTGGCCGCTAGATAGAGCGTCGCTTATTACACAGCAATAAGGACCAAGTTAGGGACCCTTTATCCCTAAATGTTATTAAACTACACTGATTCATGTGTAAGGGTCGCTGTGAAAAGTGCAGTGTATTAGGCCTACAAGTACCCTATATTCTAAGGAAAACCAGACTTAAAATAGATTAATAGAGAACTAAAGTCATCTCCTAGATAGATAAACGAGATATTCGCGCGTTGTTTGACCAAAGCTCAAGTCTAAATGTGAAAATTTTCACTGCAAAATCCGTTGCAATGTTCCGCCGACAGTTTCACCAGATGTTATTATGGGATGATTCCGCCGGTCCACAGCCGAGACTAATTGCTCGACTGGTTGGTTGCCTAACATTGTTTGACTTTGTTACCGAGAATGTCCGCGCGATTCCATGTAAGTTGCTCAGTTTGCTTTAGTGTTGCATAAGTGCAATGGATACGTGATATAATGGTTTCAAAAATTTATTCAAAACTAGCTGATGCCCGTGACATCGTTCGTGTGGATTGAGGAATTTTGGTTTCCCGCGGGAAATCCTTTAATTTTCCGGGATAAAATTGTGTTATGTGTTATTCCAGACTATAATCTATCTCTGTGCCAAATTTCAACCAGATCTGTTCAGCTGTTCTGGCGTTACAAACATCCATCCATCCAAACTCGCATTTATAATATTAGTATAGTATAAGACTATAGATTAGTACCTACACAGTAGGTACACGCGCCCTGGTCTTTGAAGAGCCCACAACAAACTCAGCCGGTTTTTTTTAAATATCACCATCTCACTAATCGTTTTGTTAAAAGATGAGAGATAAAGTTCGATTCATATTGTATTCAATTTAAGTTTTTCAAATTTTAAGCATTGAAGCTACATGCAGACTCTTGCAAAGTAACTTTGTCCGCGAGGATTAAGGTTTCTGATTCCCGCAGGAAGTCTCCGATTTTCAAAATGTAGTCAATGTTTAATTGATTCAGGGTATAAGCTTTATCCGTCCCAAATTTCAGTAAAGAAGGTGTAACAAACACGCAGACATACAGACATACAAACGTCAAAACTTTCATATTACATACCTAATCAGATTGTTACTGGATGGTCTTTAACATTTTTATCGCAAAACTAGCTCCATAATAACTATATATGTTTAAAAAAAGGAATCCACCAAACGTATTCTAGTAGCGTTACATAGATTTATAAACTGCTAACTTACATTTGAATAATAGAATATAAACCAGAACTTTTCGTTGGAAATAGCGAATGTTTCTACTTTTTATCATTCAGCCCGAAATGGCCCTTAGTTTTGACTTTTGCCCGCTAGATAGAAACAAAAGTCGTTTTCGCATACCTCGCGAGAATATTTCACTAAACTTGAACTGTTAAAAGGATAAAAGTTAAAATTGCCGTACTATCAACCCGCGGCAGGCTTTGGTGTTGCCTTTTATACGTTTAGTTACTTGAGCAAGTTGACTGGTAGTTGTCTCAACCGATAGACGCTCACTGCTGTACGAACAGTCTCAAATATCCATAGATTTAAGATTATATTAAATAAATACAATCTTATGCAAATATCATGATACTTGCGTCTTGCGACTCCGTATAACTTTAGAGCGTTTGTCCATTTTTTGGTGTTAAGTTAATAACGAAATATAAGGATTTAGCGTAAACTAAAATTGTCACAAGTATTCACGTCTCACAGCTGACTTTAATTATTAAAACTAAATTAATATATTTCATTAAAAAAAGTTACTGTAACTGTAAACTTACCTACTGTTAATGGATACAGCAAAAATGTAAATGGCTGTTTCACCTATGGCAGGATTTAGTTTATAGGTGTGGATTATAGGTAGTAGGCTGCAGTAGGAATGGCATTCCGAGCCAGTGGTAGATTCACTCGACGATTCAAAAGCAGCTGTCAAAGTTTTATTCAAGTAATAAAAAAGTTTTTTTAATTTACGTTTTAGTCACTTGAGGTGGTTGACTCGCAGTAAGAAGATAGTAAATACTGACAATCTGGCGTTTAAAGCAGGACCGCTGACATAGCAATTGCCATAGAGTATAATATCTACTCTATGGCAATTGCCTATCGACTTGCCCGTTCAAACACGACGCCGTACGACATTTACCGCTCGCTCTAGTTTAACTCACGACACAAATTGTTACGCTGCTTGGGTAATGGCTAATTTTATTGTCTCCGCTTTGTATCAGCTGCCTATCTCCTCTTTAGTCTGTTTATGGCATTATTCAATCCTATTTTGTTAACTTCAGAGAAAATAGGGTGAAACGAACGAAGTTTAAATTCATAATCAAAATTTTCATACTAACCCGTTGTCGTATATTAGCGACGCAACGCGACAGTATCAAACAGTTGCTGACACGTGGCCTACGTTGTCGCGTATACAAGTTTGTCATTTTCTATGGCTTCGTATCGTGTCGCGTTGTTTCTGTCGCTCACCTAGGACAACGGGTAGTAATGCATGTTAACTATTATTGAGAATTTGCCAATATACCGCACGTTGTACAACCTATACTAGGTAGAAAGACGACCTCAAGCCAGTAGCTGGGAGCAGCTGAAAGCTAGAGACACAAAACCTGTGGAGATCCATGCATCAGGAGGCCTTCGCTGAGCTGTGGACGTCTTTCGGTTGAGACGACGACGAGATAAAGCAAAGTATTCCATGATCTACTAACTTTATTTCAGAATTTTCTCTGGTCTGGCCTGGTGGGAGGCTTCGGCCGTGGCTAGTTACCACCCTACCAGCAAAGACCTGCCGACAAGTGATTTAGCGTTCCGATAGGATGCCGTTTAGAAACCGATTAGAGGTATGGATTTAATATAATTGCCATGCTTCTAACAGGCTAGCCCGCTACCATCTTTGACTGCATCATCACTTACTATCAGGTGAGATCGCAGTCAAGGGCTAACTTGTAGTGAATTTAAACAAAAAAGGGTAATTGTGTACTTGTGTACGCACTTAAGAAGTTATACTTTTTGATAGCAAATAAGAAATATCTTTAATATAGTTATCAGTTCTCACCCAACATACAGTATATATGTATTTATTTTTATGTTGTAGGTAGGTAGGCTGCAAGACTTAAGTTGACCAACTAACTTCAGGGTGTCGAATTTGGGTGTCGGTGTGTGCGCACATCGTAAAAATTCACTCCGATAATTACTCTAACGCGTCAAAAGATGTATAACTTCAAAAACTTCTCGTTCCATAGTAATCGTTTAATATATGGATTGTAGTAAAGCTGCACAATCCATACATTTGCTGTTCCATTTTTAATGCTGTAAAGCTATAAATCGCCGTCTCAAAACCGCTTGCGGGTCTGTTCACAGTAAACAAACAAAACGCAAATAAGCGTATCACATTGTGCCCTCCGTGTATTCTTTGTGTTATCCACATGACACGGTACAATTCATGAGCGAATCCATACTTCCATACTAATATTATAAATGCTAAAGTATGTTTGTCTGCTACGCTTTCACGGTCCATCCCTTTAACCGATTTTGATGAAATTTGGTACAGCGATAGGTTGTATCTCAGGAAAGGACATCATCCTGTAGTGAATATTCGCACATATCAACTAAATATTAAACTGCAATAAAAATCTATATGGAAGTTCAAAATGATGTGCGTAAAACTCACTAGAAAAATAAACTCATAGGGCCGTAAGATCAAAAGAAGTTTAAACTAAGGATTTCGTAATCTATAGTAAAAAATAATCGATGGATTAATCTACTGTCCTAAGATCTAACCGAAAATGTAGATCGATTAGCTAAACTTCGATTAGTCTTTTTGACATGGCAACATTTTACAGTTTATTCCGTACATTACCAAAGATCGTTCACTATTTCATGCAAAAATGGCAAACGGAGTGATAATTTATAGTCTTTGGATGAATTTGACATTGACACACTGACATATTTTGGGAACTTCAGCACAAGATCGAAGCATTCAATTTATGTGGTATTTGTTTGTTGTGTGTTCTTTCATCTTTGATTAAAATTACATTCATTTGTGTATTTCGCCCGCTTCCTAAAATAAAGTATAGAAATGAGTGAAATTGGTGCTAAAAGGGTGCCGAACTTTGCAGCTTCTGAGACAGAATTATTGACCACATTAGTTAAAAAATATGCCAATGTGTTAGAAAATAAAAAAACCGACGTGGTTAATAACCAATTAAAGGACGTAACTTGGTCGAAACTAGCCGAAGATTTTAATAGTGCTTCCGGTATATACCCAAGGAATGTTAAAACATTGCGGGCGAAATATGAAAATATAAAGAAAGGTTTGAAACGAAAGTACGGTGAACATCGCAGGAGCTTGTACCGCACAGGTGGAGGACCACCTCAAGATCTACATTTAACTCAGGAAGAGGAAGTCATTTTGGAGCTTGCGGGACCTAGTGTTGAGGGGTTACCTGCACGCTATGACTCTGATACGGTAATTATCAAATATATAACACACCCTCCAAATTTCACGTTTCTAGGACCAGCGGTTTAGGCTGTTCCTTGATATATCAGTCAGTCAGTCAGGACTTATAGATAACTAGATGATTCCAGCGACTTTGTCCGCGTGGATTAAGATTTTTGACAAGTAATATAAAATATAAATATATTATAATAATATATAGAAATATTCTGTTCTAGAATCGATTTTCATTCAGTTTTAAATCTTTTTTGTATTATTTATTGTAGATACCTGACCAAAAATGTGAAAATAATATGACATCACAAGACATAATTATTGCTGAAGTAACAGTATCTCCCATCAAAAAAACGGATGACTGCAGTAATGAGGTATAATCTCATAATATGTATATTTTAAGTATAAAACTTTCATGGTACATTATGTTGTTCTTAATAATAAGTATGTTTGTTTGTTTCTTTATTAAAACGGTCTCCCAGTATTGGGCATATACTCAAGAGTGTGACAATAACTCTCACCACGATCCTGTGAAACTTTTGTACTGTTGTTAAAGTTTATTTAAAATCAGTTTTAATGCATGAATTTTTATATTTTCAGATGGAGTTGAGATTAGAGGGGCCTGTGAAAGTTATTAGTGCTACACCAGAGAGGTTTACAGATAGTACTCAGAATCGCTTCATGTTAAAAAGAAAACGATCTGCACCGCTCATACAACGCAATCCGGAGGCTTTTGTTAACACAATGGGATCTTATGGTGATTTGTCCAAAAAGAAACAAGATTTGGTAGATGCACAGATAAAAAGTGTGGAACAAAAATCTAGACATGACCAAATTGAGCATGAACTAAAATGTGCTCAGTTACAAAATAAACTTAAACAAGACACAAGAGAACATGATCTAAGATGCGAGTTACTGTCACTAGACATAATGATAAAAAATAGAGCACTAAATCTTTAATGGTTATTTTTTAACAAATATATTTTTTTATTACTTTTAATAATATGTTTTATTTATAAAAATGTTGCCTATTGCGCTATACTGATAATAGGCTATAGGACTGGGTAATTTTGTATGGGACCATACCTATTTTATTATGAACTATGATAGCTTTTGTTGCCCTGATGGAGTAGTTTAATTAATCCTATTACAGCATGTTCCAAATTCACTTTGAGAAAAAGATATGTTTGTTTAGAACTGATTTTTCCTCACAGTTAATTAGTTAATTAGTGTAAACTAATAATCTAAGCCTAATAACCCTTCTCTGAGAGGAGACCTCGCTCAGTAGAGAGCAGATGATGGGTTGATAATGATGATGATGATGACAAATGAATTCAGACATGCTGTCTTAAGATTAGGCCAGACTACCCACCCTCATTTAAATAAGATCTTCCCAATGAACAATGGGAATGCATGACTTGTGCCTGTAATGGGTTCATGTCAGGCATGTTTTCGGTAGAATATTAATTGCCAATACTATGAATGTACATGAGCAAAAGTAGATCCCACAATATTATGATGATGAGATAAAAATAAGAGATATAAGATGATTATACTTTTATTAATATTGAAAGAATACAATACAGTAGGAATTCTTTAATTTAATGTATTAAAATAACTGTTTATTAGTATTTGCCTTCTAAAATGGTTATTATTTGTATTCCTAACATTTTCATTATTATTAGTAAAACTTGACACATCTATCAAATCCTCAATATGTGCTTCTAAACTTGGAATTATATCATCATTGTTTATGCACATATTATGTAATATTGCACAGGCTACAATTATGTCTTGGACCAACTCTATATTTACTCTCATACCTACAGATAGCACAGGAAAGCGTCTTTTCCATATGCCAAAGCACCTTTCTATACAGTTTCTTGTGCGAATATGAGATTCGTTGTACAGTTTTTCTGCTGACGTTACAGGGTTCTGCAGAGGTGTTAACAAATAGTTATTAAGGGGATACCCTGCATCACCAAGAATGATATTTTGACCCATTTGTCCTGATTCAAAAAGGGCACACAAACTACTGTTACGGAATATTGTGCTGTCATGACTGGCGCCAGGCCATCTAGCTACAACATCCAAAAACATTAAGTTATACCTGCACATTGCTTGGACATTCAATGAAAAATAGCCCTTTCTATTTCTAAAATGTTCAGAATTATGCCCTCCTGGAGACTGTATACGAACATGCGTACAGTCAAGTGCACCATATACAAGAGGGAATCTTGCAATGGAATAAAAGCCGCTGTGGTTCGATTGCTGTTCTGTAGGTGAAAGACAAGGTTTGATGTAGTCGTTTCTTTTTGCTGCAATTGCTTGAGTGACTCGTTTGATTATTTTGCCAGCTGTAGTTTGATGGACTCCACTGAAGTCTCCAACGGTTATTTGCATGCATCCAGTAGCATAGAATCGCAGAGTGAGAAGGAGTTGGTCAATTGCAGACAGCGCTTTGTTCCTGAAATTATAAAAAAACATTGAATGTGCATAATACAAACTTGTTTTTAACAATTTATTTCATTTAGGCCAACTTATGACAAGTCAGGAACAAAGCTTTTACTACTATGACTATAGGTAGGTACATCATTTTTTCCTCGACTTACCTTGCCGTAGAATGATTAATTTCCCCTTCGATTTTACTTAAAATTGATCTTGCTGTAGCTTTGGAGACACGAAAACGGCGTATGAATTCTATCTCATCCCATTGATCCCAATGATTGTCTCGGGTTCGAACAACATATGGTCTACTATAGTATCTATTAATATCATTTAACTCATGTAAAACTTCTATATCTGAATCAGAATCACTGTAATTTTCCATTTTTAACAGAACAGCAGGTACTCAGTCAACGCAAAGCCGCAGTCTCTGACAACTGACAAGCTTGGTCACGTGCGCGCGTCAAAACCAAAACAGTTTAACCCATAGAGAAGAGTTTAAACGCCCCTTTGGGTTGGTTTAATCTAATCGACAGTTTAAACGGCCCTTACTCGATCAACTGCAATTGATCTTACGAAATAATCGATGAAAGTAGATTAAACTGTTTCGCGTGGTTTAAACTACAAATGAACTTACGGCCCATAGATTAGGTACCCCCACATCCCTGATACGTTTTATGTAGATCAATCAAAATAATAAACTTTGGGTTTATTTAACACTTGGATGCTTGTGTATATTAAACTGAAAGTTAGAATAATAGGTCAGATTGAGGTAGCGACCGAAACAAAAGAAGCCCTAAAAAGAAGAAGAAAAGAAGTCTTAAAGGTCTAGCCCCACTTAAGATGCACGGAGCGGCGCGGCATGTAGCGGCAAATATTATTTGTATGAGTTTGAGGTCGTAAGAGGCCGCGTCGCTTAAGTGGGCCCAGTTCCATTCAATCTCATACAGAGAATATTTGCCGCTGCGTGCATCTGTAGTGGGGCTAGATCTTTAAAAAGCTCCGCTCGAGCTTTTAACTCGAACCACCATCTAAAACACAACACAATAGTGTTCAGGCTTCCCTCGCGCGGCGCTCCACACAAAAGTGTCTTGTTCAATCGACTAATGGAGGGAAGAGATAAGCTCGTATGCCGGAAGCGGTGTAGGTACGATGCCTAGTAAACGGCTACATTTGGAAAATATGAAGTGTTTTTTTTTTATTGCTAGGATAGGACATACCCGATAAAACTTAACATTTTCCCAATACGTTTTATCAGGCTACAAAATCATAATTACTTACTAATATTATAAATGCGAAAGTGTGTTTGTTTGTTGGTTTATTGGTTTGTTGGTTTGTCCTCCAATCACGCCGCAGCGGAGCAACGGATCGACGTAATTTTTGCCATGGGTATAGTTGAAGACCTGGAGAGTGACATAGAGTGACGATAGATTATTCAGTCAGTCACCTTTTCTTTTTCATGGACTTACTTAGATGTGCAGAAGCGACCAGTTTAGTTTTTTATATTAGTAATGATCGAAGTATATCAGAGGTATCAGATGATAACGTCGTTACTGTTAGTGAGTCCGGAAATAGCTTAGAAATGTACACGAATCGATACAATTCATGCTGCAGTCGGACTCCTTATGTTGTCTGCACAAACAATACCTAATAGAAAGCTATGGTTTGCAGTTATTATTGTACATACTCGTACACTACGCTATATTCTACAGTCTACACGTTGTTTCTATTTTGCAGCGATTGGATTTTGCAGATACACTGAAATGTTTTTCTATAAAATCCAATATCTGTTATCTTTACTATCTGTTCTCTGAACAAGCCAAAGGCGTAAGTAGTTCGTGTTTTGGCTTATAACTTCTTGTCTTCTAAAGTTTTATGTGTCAATGGCATCATCTCGATGGTTATGGTTACCTACAAGTTACACCTACACTACAAGTTAGCCCTTGACTGCGTTCTCACCTGATGGTAAAAGATGATACAGTCTAAGATGAAAGCCACGACCGAAGCCTCCAATCAGGCCTAACCAGAGAAAATTCAGATTTTTTTTCATTTTTTTTTTAATTTTAATTTTTTATTATTTTGGTAATTCTAAATAATAAAAAAATTAAATTATAAATTCCTAAATTGAAGCTGCCGGGATCGAACCCAGGACCTCAGGACCAGGACCCTAAAAATTCAACATTCACATTTCATGCAAAAATAGCAAAATACGAGTAAGAAACGGCTGCTAGCTGGGTATATTTAAAAAAATTAAATTAATCTATACTAATACTAATGTTGTAAATGCGAAAGTTTGGATGGATGTATGGATGGATGGATGGATGTTTGTTAATCAATCACGCCAGAACGGCTGAATGGATCTGGATGAAATTTGGCACAGAGATAGATTAGTATAGTCTGGAATAACACATGGACTACTTTTATCTTCTTATCCTGGAAAATTAAAGAGTTCCCGCGGGAACCAAAAAAACCTTAATCCACGCGGACGAAGTTGCGGGCATCAGCTAGCAAACATATAAATGTTTCTCAGTCCGTTTGTTTATTGTTACGAGTGTGAGTGTTATTACTCCTCCATGTTGTTCCTATCTGCTATTCTATTAAAGTTTGTAGCGATTGGATTCCACCGAGTAACATTTTTATTGCAAACATTTATAGCACTTCCGTGGAAGCATATGAAGAAGCCGATTTCTTAAAATGAGGATAGTGACGTTGAAAGCTATACACCTGCGATTTGTAGAAAATAGAGAAAGTTTTATGTTTATTGGTTCTTATCGTATAGATGTTTGTGTACCAACAGGCAAAATACGATTATTTGATTACCTATAATACAAGGAAGTCCCATTGTGTAAAGTAAATCCATACTCATATTATAAATGCAAAAGTGTGTTTGTCTGTCTATATTATGGACACACTAAGTTTGCAGAAGCAAGAAAATGGTACAACTTGAAAATCTTGATGGAGACACAGTTTGGGGACGTACCAATGCTTAAAGCCATATTGTTTCATTAATGTTGAATTTCATGTTATAGAACTTTAATCCTTATTTAAGGAACGTCAAGGTACGCAACATGAAACTGTCATTGATAAATGATAAATGGTTTATTTATTTCACGTAGGACAACTTGTGTCACTTATGATACGTCACGACTCTACCACCGGTTCGGAAAGCTGATTTTACTGAGAATAGCCGGCAAGAAACTAGCAGTTGCTCTTTTCTTTAAAAAAAACCGGCCTTATGCGAGTCGGTCTCACGCACGGTGGGTGCCGTAAGTTTAAAATAATTAAAAATATTTTATAATATGATGTAACTAAAAGTGTATGCTTTTCGCAATTTTTTCTTTTTATCGTTGCTATAAGACGTTGCTTCGTACCAAATTTCAAGATTCTGAGTTCACAGGAAGTATCCTGCAGGTTTTGATTCCCTTGCGAATGTCAAAAATTTGCAGCATAAACGGCTGTATCTTTTGATTGCGTTGGCTTAGAAGTTTGATTTTTTCACAGCTCCAAGGAACAGTAGACCTGAGTATTTGATATGAATTTCAGCTTGATACCTCCATGCGTTCCTGAGAAAAAGGGTCTTGACACGCAGACGGACGGACAACAAAGTGATCCTATAAGGGTTCCGTTGTTTCCTGTTGAGGTACGGAACCCTAAAAAGAGATTACAATAATAAAGCAATACCTTACAAGTATTACACTGACTTGTGGGTCCTTGGATGCGAGGCCCGTTGCTTTTGAGCAACTAAGTCGTGTAATATTTTGAGTAATATTATTTAAGTATTGCGTTGTCTGTAAAATGGCCCCTGTATTCTGTACTGCGAAAAAATAGATGAGCCACATAGCAGACAGACAGACAGATGGACGGAAAGACAGGCAGACAGACACACTTTCGCATTTATAAAAATAGTATAGTTGAGGTGATTCCCTACAGTACATAAGTAATTAGGTACCTGATATAATTTTCATGCAAGCTCAGCCAAACTAATGTAATGCGGCAGCTAAGCGGTTAGTAAACAAGACCTATCAAAATCTCATAACATTAATCTCTCGACAACGTATTCGCAACTCTCTGAGTCTATATTTATGGTTCAATTTAGTATAACCGCATCTAGTGCCTATAGTATTGGTATATTGCCAAGCGCGATCTAATGAAAATAGGTGTACATTAAAGTGATTCAGGTGATAAGATATGCTCTATTAAAGTGCGTTTTTGATTTGTTATTCGTTTCGAGTAATGAAATGCTATTTTATGAATACGCATATTTTATCACACAAATCGTTACGTTGAATATGATATGAGCATTTCACATAATTAACTATAACTGGGTGATGCCCGCGATTTCTTTCCCCTGGATTCATTTTAATAATAACATAGGAATTTTGATTATTCGGAATAAAAAATTGCAGAACTGGCCATAAGGTTAATTGTTCGTTACTCTTTTGCGGCACGATTGAAGGACAAATCAATCAACAAATGTGTGGACAAGGGAATATGTAAAGCCAAAGCTTGGAGTTCATAGTTTCAATTAGTTGATAATATTACTAAGCGCAAGTCTATCATTAGTTAATTTAGTTGTGAGTTAATTTCACCTAAGCTTCCGCGTTATAATTTCCACCGTGATTATATTGATCTACATATTGAATAGAAGCAGGCGTTACTTTGCGGAAGTCCATGATAGTGAATGAACTAGAAGTTTAATTCGCTATAATCCGCTACAGTAGACAGATCTGTGTGGTACAGTGCGTATGTTGACTCGACAATGCACGATTGACTTCACAATCGTGCATTGTCGAGTCAACATCTCCTGAAGGTGCTCCGGTGTCGGAGTGAAACGTACGTTGAGAGTGATTTGGAGGATTTGTGTGGTGTGGTGTTGTGCCTGTGCGAATTGCTGGGTGGTGGGTGTCGCATGCTGCAGGTGAAAGACACGCACTGTACCACACAGATTTGTCTACTGTAGCGGATTATAGCGAATTAAACTTCTAGTTCATTCACTATATGATCTACATTATCTATCAGAATAATATAAAATTGAAACTGAAAGCTCCGTGAATAAACTACATACTATTTTATCGGAACATTTTTCCAATATCGCCATCGTTCATATCACGCGATCTGCCAGCGAGTAGCGAGTAGTGTGAATCGAATTCATTTCCTGTCCGCCCGCACGTCCGTCCTCCTCGCGTATCGTTGATCGACTGACTGGTTTCAGCGGATATTTGAAGTTTTCACGTTATTACTGTTTCGATCTACCGTCCCAAACACATAAAAAAATAAAAGAAATAAACCAGCACTTTTTTTAAATGTTTTACATAAGTAATAAGTGTAAATATAGTGTAATAATTTCACTTCTTCATATAAGTTGAACAATGGGGCTTATTTATATTTATTTGTTTAACCATTTTAGTTAAAATATACTTACTCATTACTCAGTTTGTTTTTATCTAGGACGTACAGGTGTCTCTTATGATAGTGTTTTGACTCTACCACCGGTTTGGAAAACAGATTCTACTTAGAAGAATCGTCAAGAAACTCAGTAGTTGTTCTTTTCAAAAAGCAAAATGTTAAATTAAGTAGGTAGATCTTGCCGAGGATCGAACTCTGGACTATTACCTATTCTGTGTTAATACTTAATCCTGCGCCAGGGACTTCATCAAAACCAATTTTGACGGATGGAATATTTAGCTTATGTAAGGAACGGCACGTATTACATAGCTGTACGTATCCGGATTACCTCAGATCATTATCTTAAGGGATTTTGGTGTTATTCCCGAAGGATAGTAATAATTACATGCTCACGTTTAGTCGTAATCCCTCGAAGGCGAAGCTATACCTACATCCTACTTGCCTACGTAATCGAAACCTATTAGCAGTAGGTACTATCACAGTCTTAGTATATTGGCTCTTTCTTACCAGTCGTTTGAAGGAAGCGTCTAGACTCAAGACAGCAACACAGTGGAATGACAGGGACGTGACGGAGGAAACTGGCTGCATTGTCAATACAAAATTCTGTCTCTCTAATATCTTATACAGTTTCCTACTTCTCTCTACTATAGCTAAAAGTACCGTACATCTAGGTGCTACAACTGTTATGGTAGCCGGGTCTGTCATTTGTATGGGCGTCGACCCACTGTATGAATATTTACTTGCTGCGGTACTATTACATTCTATGCTATTAGTGACATGTTACGGATGTTATGAGTATACAGTCTGTGGCAACTCTTATGTAAAAAGTCAGTGTCTATAAATGTCACTGTCATCTTGTCCTTGTCCGGTCGCGCACTGTCGAGTCTCTAATAAATTAAACTTCTTCATAATTAAAATCTTAGTTTCACTACCATTGGTAAATATATTAAATCAGTCATATTATGAACAATACATGGTGTCAGAAGTTGAAGTCAAAAAAATAAAATGTCGGAGTCGAAAAAGATACCGCGTGGCGAAGAGGTTATGTCATCGTCATCATCAAAAAGGCTTAATATTGTCGGCAACATAAAACCGTTGAGTCTGGAGGGGAATCTTTCCACGAATTGGAAAAAATGGTACCAGCAATTTCTTATATTTCTTAAGGCAAGTGCCATCTCAGAGGAGTCCGACGAAAGGAAAGTGGCAGTCCTCCTACATTTCATTGGAAGTGAGTGCTTAGAAATATTTAACACATTTAACGTTGACATAGAAAAAATCACGTATAGTCAGCTTATACAAAAATTTGAAGAGCATTTTGTACCGAGGTGCAACATAACATATGAATGTTATAAATTTTTTACAACGAAACAAAAAGTAGATGAAAGTTTAGAAGATTTTTTAACTAAATTAATCAATAAAAGTAAGTCTTGTGAATTTGGAAATTTAGAGGACAGAATGATAAAAGATATCTATATAACAAACATGCATGAAAACTATCAACATGTCAGAGAGAAACTTTTGCTTGAGGAGGATCTGACTCTAGAAAAAGCGAGAAATATGTCCAAGAGCATTGTGTCTGCAAAGTCTCATGCAGCGGAGTTCAAAGAGTCTACTAGTGTCTTTTATCAACGTCAGTCAACGTCCCAGTCAAGGTCAAGATCTCAGTCAAGGGCAAGCACACAGTCTCAAAATAGGAACAACTGTACTCGGTGTGGTCAAATCCATCGATTTAAATGTCCAGCTTGGAAAGCGAGGTGCAGAAAATGTAAAATTATAGGCCATTATGAAGCTTTTTGTAAGTCTAAAAAAGTGAAATTTGTACAAGTAGAGGATAACTACACAGATGAAGGTAATGATTCAAACTATTTGTTTGTCGGACATTTAAATTCAGCATTATCTACAAATTCTGATTGGAGTGTTAATTTTACAATTAATAACATTAATGTGCAGTGTATTTTAGATACAGGAAGTGATGCTAATGTCATGTCTTATAATTCATTTCAGTCCTTAAATGTCATTGAAAATTTTTCACCTTGTCATGCTAAAGTCACTTCTTACTGTGGAAATAGTATACCAGTATTGGGTCAGCAAAAGCTTCATTGTACTTATTATATAAATAATCTACCTCAGTCAAAAACTATTAATTTTATTATAGCAAATGTGTCTTCTCCGACTGTCATAGGAAAAAATACATGTTCAGAGTTAGGTCTGATTAAAAGAGTCTATAATATAGAAAGTTCAAATGATAGTCAGATTAATGTGTCAAATTTAGTCACTAGTCAAAGTCAGAGTCAAAGCTCAGAGTTTAATAATTGTCTTGTCAATAATAATAATTGCAATAATTGTCAGTCACAGTCTTATGAAAATAAATATTGTCAGTCAGAGTCAAATGAAAATAATTGTCATGTTCAGTCACATACACAGTCTTATTATATTAATAAAAATAATACTTTACAGAGTCTTTTGTCTATATATAAGTCTGTATTCGATGGATTGGGCTGTCTACCTGGTGAGTGTCACATTACTATCAATACTGATGTCCGTCCAAAAATTGATCCACCTCGGAAAATTCCATTCTCATTACACGATAGACTGAAGAAGGAATTGGACCTAATGGAAAGTCTGGATGTCATCACCAAGGTTACTGAGCCAACGTCATGGGTGAGTTCACTTTTATTAGTAGAGAAGAAAAATGGTCAACTTAGAGTCTGTCTTGACCCAAGAAACTTGAATGAAGCTATATGCAGATCTCATTATCCAATACCTACCATAGATATTGTGCGATCTAAGCTCCATGGTGCCTCATATTTTTCTACTCTGGATGCCAGCAGTGGATTCTGGGTTATCCGTCTTGACCTCGAAAGCTCAATGTTGTGTACATTCAACACCCCATTTGGCCGATATCGATTTAAAAGATTACCCTTTGGTATTAATTGTGCCCCCGAAATATTCCATAGAATCATGACAGAAACATTTTGTGTACTACCTGGAGTCATGGTGTATGCTGATGATATACTAGTTTATGGCAAGGACCGTCAAGAACATGATCAAAACTTACAAAGAGTGTTCAAGAAAGCTCAAGAAGTCAACCTGAAATTTAATAAAAGTAAGTGTAAATTTGGTCACACACAAGTCAAATATTTAGGACATATATTTTCACAAAATGGAGTGTCACCTGATCCAGATAAAGTCCGGGCTATCAAAGATATGCCGTCTCCTGTCTGTCTCAAGGATCTACAAAGATTTCTGGGAATTTTAAATTATCTGGGAGGATTTATAAAGAATTTGGCTGAGGAAACTGAACCTCTACGTCTGTTATTAAAAAAGTCAAGCGAATGGTCGTGGAATGAGAGTCATGAAGCTACATTTATACGTCTAAAAAATATTATTTGTCAAGCACCAGTCTTGTCACACTACAATGTCAAAAAGTCTGTAGTTTTGTCAGTTGATTCCAGTCAGTCAGCAGTCGGTGCAGTCTTGCTTCAAGATAAACATCCAATTTGTTATGCATCTAAAACATTAACGTCAAGTCAGAAACGGATGGCACAGATTGAAAAAGAACTGTATGCCATTGTCTTTGGATGTATTCGATTTCATCAATATATTTATGGAAAAATAGTCACAGTCGAAACAGATCATCGTCCATTAATTACTTTATTTAAAAAACCTTTAGCTGAAGTCCCAACACGTCTGCAGAGATTAATGTTGAGAATACAGTCCTATGACTTATGTCTGCAGCTACTTAAGAAATATTATCAAATTGGTTGGCCGGATAGAAAATCAGAAGTCAATAAATTAGTCTTACCTTATTGGAACTGTCGTCATGAAATTCATTCTGTCGGAAATTTATTATTGAAAGGTAACAGTCTTATTATACCTACAAAATTAAGGTCAGAAATTTTGAAAATTATACACAGTGGCCATCAAGGCATTGAAAAATCCAAGAATTTTGCAAGAGTTGTTTATTGGCCATTGATGTCTCATGATATACACGAGTCTGTGGAAAATTGTGAAACATGTTTGTCACACAGGAGTGCTAATCCACCAGAACCATTAATGTCCCATAAAATAAGTTCTTTTCCTTGGGAAAAAGTTGGAATAGATTATTTACAATTCAAAAATCAAACCATACTTGTGGTTGAAGATTACTATTCAAATTACATAGAAATTGCTAATGTCAGTTCAACAGGAGCTAAAGCACTAATAAATGCCCTGAAACCTATATTCAGTCGTCATGGAATTCCTGTGGAATTGAATTCCGATAACGGGCCTCCGTATAACTCCCAAGAAGTGAAGCAGTTCTTAGATTCCTGGAGTATATCACATACAACATCGAGTCCATACCTTTCTCGTTCTAATGGATTAGTCGAGTCTGGAGTGAAAATAGTAAAACGTATACTTACAAAATGTGCAGAGTCAGGTGATGATCCATATCTTGCTTTACTGCAGTACAGGACTACACCTAGAAAGAACTTACCATCTCCTGCTGAGTTACTGATGTCCCGTCGTCTCAGAACACTTATACCTACAGTTGTAAAACATCTTCAACCTAAATTAATGAGTCATAAAATCTATAGGAAAATAAAACAACTAAATAATAGTAAACAAAAGTTTTATTATGATAAAAAAGCTAAAATGTTGCCTAATGTAAAGAAAGGAGATAAAATTATGTTTAAAAAATCCCCAGAGTCTAAATGGCAATCTGGAAAGATTGTAAAGGAATGTGAACAACCAAGATCATTTATTGTAGAAGCTCCAGATGGGTCAACATACCGAAGAAATCGACAGCATATACTATCTTCACATGGTTCAACTCCAACTAAGAAAGAAATTCTAGAAAAACAAGAAAGTCCAGCATGTAATAAGAATGTTAGTCCAAAGAAGGAGGTGAGAATGGAAGAAAGTAAAAATGAGGGAATAAAAAGAACACTGAGTGGTAGACAGGTCAAAGCCCCAGTTAGATTTCAATAGATTTGTCATTATATGTATTTTCAAAATTGTATTAAGTAAATTATAAAATTAGTGTCATATTCTTATGTAAAATAATAAATGTCTCGGTCTGTTGCTTTTAATATCTTCAAAACTAAACAATAATAGTCTTTACATAAATATATATTAATAATATCTTTAAAAAATAAAAAAATAAAAAATTAATAAGGGAGATGTTATGAGTATACAGTCTGTGGCAACTCTTATGTAAAAAGTCAGTGTCTATAAATGTCACTGTCATCTTGTCCTTGTCCGGTCGCGCACTGTCGAGTCTCTAATAAATTAAACTTCTTCATAATTAAAATCTTAGTTTCACTACCATTGGTAAATATATTAAATCAGTCATATTATGAACAATACAACGGATAAGTAGGGTGATCATTTATTGAGCTACTTGTGGCTTGGTTACAACGGCATATATTTATTGCTGTAGAAGCTGAAACTACGGTGTCATTATCATTTTGACCCATTGCCGGCCCATTACGAGTCTCCTCGGAATGAGAACGGTTTGGCCATAGTCCACCAACTAGAGGTGTTAGCGCATATCCCTAAACGGTTAAACGGTTAACGTTTAACGGCCGTAAACGGTAGTAAATAAAAAAATGTTGTTTTTTTTCACAGGAGTAAAGATCGTTTACTACCGATAACCGCTAACCGTTTAAGAAACAATAGATTTAAAAACTGTTTATTTCACTAGCTAGTGCACTCTTTTAAAGATTAACTAATATTTTCAACGATTAGCCGTTAACCGTTTAACCGTTTAACGATATGCTAACACCTCTACAACTAACCCGTCCAAGTGTTACTAACCCGACATAACTCCAAACTCTAAGTTGGAGGTTCGTGTCCGAGGATATGCCTCACGACTACTTGAATAGAAGACCAACGGTAGTTAAAAACGAGACGCGTTTGCTATGGGTTTTGTATCTAGCCACGGTCGAAGCCTCCCATTAGTCCAACAGCCCTAATCTCTAATTCAGTGGCTATCAAATAAATGAAAACCACTGACATATATATTTTTAATCCATTGAAGTTTGTTATGCCATGAAAATAACAATATTTCATAGCAAACCTACAATTTCATTTATCGATAACCACTGAATTTGCTGGTTGATTGGGCTGACCAAAGAAAACTCAGCTATTATAAAGTCCCAAAATGATCCTGCCGGGAAACAAACGCGGGGCCTCCCGCTCAGAAGACCACTGCGCTAAGGAGGTTGTCACAAATTCGAATACCAACTTCAGTGTTAATCTTCATAATAGGATATGGCCGTCGCTGTGTCAATTTTGAAAAGCAATCAACTAGTGAAATCAATTAACCGTGAGATTTCACAGTTAATTAAATCTAGACGCACTACCGCTAGCCGCATAGCTTGGCAATCGCATACGTCCTAAAATACACGCAACATATTAAACAATAGCCTGCTAGGTGCTTCCTGAAACTCTTCATTTCTTTTTCTTCTTGAACCATTAATAAGGGTGCGTTTACAACAGAGATGTAACAATCGACTGTGATGTAAGTTGACCCAAAATGGCGGTCGTCTGCGCAGGTACATTATAGTACAGAGCTGACTACAGGGAGCGGGGGGTATGGGCTCGCGGCGCCCCTCATACCGCACTTCGTTTGACACCCGAAATGTGTTTTTGCGCAGAGTTCAAGTTACGCCGCGGCTACTATACGTTACTTACTTATTACCTATGTTATCTTTTTACCCACGACGCAACGGAGACGGTATATAGTGTGTTTGGCCGAAGAGGTCGTACGTTTCTTTGTTTGTGCACTTTTTTGTTAACATTTTCCTGGAATTCATAACTTCTAAGAAGATTCTTAGGTATGTTTTAGGGCCATAGTCCACCAAGCTGAGCTGCAATCGCGATTTTTTTATAAATTTACAAGTGCGCACCACCCTTTCATAATCTCTATCATATAGATTGCCTGATAGAGGTCACTCGTAGTGATAAGGTCGCCTTTACACCGTAACAAGTTGTAAATTTTGTCACGATTCGTGTTACTTCTGTTCTATTATTTATTTGTGTGTAATTAATTATTTCGCGCAGGCTGACCTTAATTTTTGTTTTGTGAATCTTGTTGCAATTTCTATAGCCCGTGTGCTAACCATTTGAAATATGCCCGAGAGATTAAACAATAGTTGTGGTAGAGCGTTTTATGTGAAGCTCCTCTATAAATACAAGGGCATGTGACACTTGGCAATAAAACTAAACGGACGTGACGAATGCGCCTGACGCATCGGTTTTGCATCAAAAGCATCTATAAAGTTGGCTTCCTACAGTCGTTGCGATGCTATTAGATTGCTATCTTTTATATAGTTTGAAATATTGCATGCCATTAGGTGAAATTTGGCCGCACAAACTGTTTATGTTTTAGATCATTATTTTATTTTATTTATTGAGGCCCAAATAGTTTACAAAATAATTAAAATTAAAATAGCCTACAAAATACATACAACAGCGAAGAAGCCACAGGAAAAAATTTTACAGATAGCAAAAACAAACGTCACTAACAACAAATAAATGCTAGGTACCATGTATGTAGTATATAGATTGTAGGTCTTAGGTAATCCTTTGCAATACAAAGATCGATTGTTTCATTAAGATAGTATCTTGCTTGTTTAATATTTTAAATGCAACGTGCAAGCGAGACAGACAAACAGACAGACTGTTTGTCTGTCTCGCTTGTTGCTACGCTTTCAAGGCCCTGGATAAGTTAAACTTATCCAAGGCTACTCCTTAAGTCTTACTCTTTCTTTTTCCATCTTATCAACATTTGAGATCGCAGGCAAGGGCTAAATTGTGGCCGGATTAAAAAAAAAATATTGTGTGTGTCAGCTCCGACGCACGACTGGAGTTTACTCCTTACGAACGAAAAGTTACCGTGGAAACATACACAAATATTACCATGGAGATATAAACAAGTATTACCATGGAAACATAAAATAAATAACGTAACGGAGAAAGTTTGATTTTACTCCCCATACATTTTCATACCCCGGGTTTATACTTAAATTAAATTCGATTCTTAAGGAGGTGAACTCCAAAAGGTATCATAGCAAAGTGACATCACATCTAAGCAGTTAATATCGTGTAACATCGCTTTAAAACTAGCACTGCAACCATCTTTACACAAATATCACGCCAACTTGTCACACGCAGTAATAATATAATTCCTGGGGAATTAAATCACTTTTCTCGAGGATTAAACGCGACTTGACACGATGAAAGGGCTAAAAATAAACCTTGACTAATGGTTGACAGTTGTGATGATGCAGAGGGTTTGTGATTAGACTAGATAACCCGGTTGTCCTACGTGTTTTTGACGACCTCCGTGGCGCAGTGTGTAGCGCTGTTGTCTTAACGTGCGGAGGTCCCGGGTTCGATCCCCGGCAGGGTCAATTTGGGAATTTATAATTTCTGAATTTTCCCTGGTCTGGCTTCGGCCGGGGCTAGTTACCACCCTATCGGCAAAGACGTGCCGCCAAGCGATTACGCGGTACGATGCCGTGTAGAAACCAAATAGGGGTATGGGTTTAATATAACTGCCATGCCCCTAACAGGTCAGCCCGCTACTATCTTAGACTGCATCATCTTTCAAAATTAATCATTAATCCACGCGGACGAAGTCGCGGGGATTTTATCTAGTTTTCAATAGACATGGTACGAGTCGATGCTGTTATAAGAATGATAACTAGGTGCATTAATAATTGAAGAAATCATCAAAACCGCTAACGTATATGCCTAACAACGTACATAGGTACGTCATAACTCATAATTATCACACTTCATACTGATATTATAAATGCGATAATATGTTTGTTAATTGTTTTGTCCTTCAATCACGCCAAAACGGAGCTACGCGACGTATCGCCGTGATTTTTTGCATCGGTATAGTCTAGGACCTGGAGAGTGACTAAGGCTACTTTTAATCCCGCAAAATTAAGAAGTTCCCGTGGGAATTGAAAAATCTTATGCCACGTGGACGAAGTCGCGGGCATCAGCTTGTAATATTATATACGTATAAGGGTTGAATACAGAATCCACTTTTTGAAGTCGCTTACAAATGTGATTGCGCCCTTACCTACAGTGCAGAAAAGAGACCAGACGGCGGCGTCTTTAATAACGACTTAAAGCCAGCTTTATTCTTATTGACATAAGGTTGAAATTGTTAACCGTACCGTATTGTATTTTCTTTGCAACAAAACGAGTAATGAATTACTGCAAATGACATTTAACCAGAATTTACGGTGAAGGAAATGTAAAGAGAGTTAAATCAGTTTTCTCGACGACTTAAGGTCTGGCCCCAATACAGAGGCGCGGCGCCTATAGAGGCAAGTATTCTTTCTACTATTACTAGCTGATGCCTGCGGGGAGTCTTTAATTTTCCGGGATAAAAAGTAACCTATGTGTTATTCCAGACTATAATCTATCTATGGGCCGAATTTCACACAGATCCGTCCAGCCGTTCTGGCGTGATTGAGTAACAAACATCCATCCAAATTTATTATTTATATTAGTATAGAAGTATAGATGTCGCAGTGCATCTCCGTGCCGCGTCGCATAAATGGGCTCCTACAAACTCATACAAAGAACATCGCGTGCAGTTCATAGAGGCACAAAAGCACGCTTACCCAAATGGAAACACATCAATGCTCGTTTTTCATCATTACAGTCAGTAAATTGGTATTGACTAACTAATATGACTAACTAATGCCTACCCTAGCTTCAAATCCTGTGCATGCTACTGAAGAACATTTGCCGCTACGTGCTGCACCGCGCATCTGTAGTGGGGCTATAACTTTAGAGCGGCTGGAAGCGGTGATAGCTCTATAAATAAACTCAGTACAAATGGCTGACAGTTACGCGTGACAAGTCCAAAGGGTTTATGAGAAGACAAGACAAGTGACGGAATAAGTTTACGCAGCTTTTGGTAATAATAATCGGGGAATCTAGTGAAATCTTGAGGCTGACGTCTACTATAGGCTCGCCGAGTCGAGTCGAATTGAATAATCCATCCTAATATTATAAACTAGATGATGACCGCGATTTCGACCGCTTAGATTGTTTATTTTTTTATTTCCGGGGCCACTCCTTAATTTTACGGGATAAAAAGTACGCTTATGTCACTTTCCAGATCCTCAACTATGCCTATGCGAAAAATCCGTCAATCCGTTGCTTTGTTATGGCGTGATTGAAGGAGAAACAAAGAGACACCTTTCGCATTTATAATAATTTATAGTATGAAGACAGAGCCAAGACTCGATACGATTCGTCTCTACATTTAACATTAGTACCCGGAATCGGAAAAAATGGCGATAACAACTAGTATTTTTCAAATATATTACAATAGCTGAAATGTGTGTAATTTTTTGTCAATGGCGAGCATTGGCTACATTCACAAGACGTGTTAGAATGTGCGAAAGAGAGAAAAAGTCTGGTCACCCGCAACCTTTCCTTGCAAGATAATTATATTATGTCGAGCATTGGATGTCTATCGGTCTTGCTATCGGTTCAAACGACCACTTCCTAGTACTTCACGTAATAAAAGTAATAAACACAGTAAACATTGCTAAGCCGTGACGCTTGGCACGTCTCACACGGGGCGACTTGGTAGTTGATGAGTGATGAAATAGTGGTCCATAAGCATGAGCAGTGGCGATTTAGGGATGATTGGTAAGCTTTGACGCGTGGCACATCTCAGACAAGGCGATTTGGTGAGTGATCGATCCCCGGGGTCAATTTGGGAGTTTGTTATAATAAGATTTTCTCTAGTCTTATCTGGGGGGAGACTTCGGCCGTGTTAGTTACCACCCTACCAGCAAAGCCGATGTATTTAAAGGAACAAGAAGCTTAACTCGCTAAATAAAACAGACAGATCTATGTGAAAAAACGTGCAGCATGTTATTTGCTGATTTGATTGAGTTATCATCATCCCTATAAGGTATAACTAAAAGATGTCCCACTGGATTTTTCAGCGTTGTCTAGTTCCTCAAAACGCTCATATCGACATACGCGTCGTATGACATATTATGTCGCGACAATGAGTCATACGCGACCGACATAAGGTCTCATTCTCGATCTCTTATAACATGCGCCGGCCGTCCTCTTTTTCAATCAGCCATCTTGGCACCTGAGCCGCTGACCGCGCGTTGCTTCATGCGGCAATCAACACATTGCCCGGCACTGTTGATCTATATAGTTTCCGGCACGGAAAATCGGCGAAGCTGTGTCTGTCTTTACCAGCCAATCTGCTGAATTGAAGACGATGGTACAGATAGCCTTGCATCCATTTGACAAAGGCTCCTTATTATCCTGGAAATTATAACAGATCCTACTAGAGTTTTCACGAGCGTCATCTAATTCCTCAAAATGACATGACAATGACAATGTTGCAACAATGAGTCATACGCGGCCGAGATAAGGTCTTATTCTCTATCTCTTATAACTTGCGCCGCCGCCATATTTTTCAGTCAGCCATCTTGGCACCTGAGCCGCCGACCGCGCGTTGAATCATGCGACAATCAACACATTGCTCCGTGCGACCGGCGTTTGACATTTGTTTAATGCCGCTCTAAATATACATAATCGTTTGTTATATTATTCTTTTTACAAGCTTTTATAGTCCCACTAACTTATCTGACCCGGTGACAGCGTCGCTAGTATATATTGAAAATAAAACTTAAGACAGATAAGTTTGTTGGCCTCTATATTATGACTTTACATATAGGTATTTTGACTGAGGACTGAAAGAGTAACCGAAATAAGGGGTTTAAACACTTTTCTGAAACTGTTATAAAACAGAAACACTTATAACGGAAACAGAAACGATACTATAACCCAATCAATCTGTAACCGTTTATTTGTGTTAATAAGTGTTTTTATCTGTAACCCTTTAGGTACATGCCCTAACAAACTGAACGGTGTAACAACGCGTTCTTCCTACTTCATTGGACTTTACACACAACATGGCCATGTTGGTCATGGCCAATTGCAACCATCGGTACTTTCACTTAAGGGGTTAAGAAGGCCGAATGACCTTGACGAAACGCAGACCAGCGGGACTTTTGCCGACGGTAATGCCGTATAGCGGCCACGCCCGGAACTACGCAAACTAGGCCAAAGACTATAGACTGCAGAGGGAACAAGTGCTATTTTATGGGATAATGCCTATATTTATGTTTGCGCATAAATATCATAGGTCACAAATACGTAAACTTTCTTTAATACCTACCTTTAGCTTTACCTTGAGACCTTGCCAGGAAATGTTCGATATCGTATCCGATACTAAATATTGTTTGCGCTTGTAGTAGGCACAGATTTAGGTATAGGTACAAGTAATATTTCGTATTGGATCAATGCTAAAATGTAGGTAGTTCAAGTTAGTGTTGCAGAACTATCGATAGTTGACATCAACCTAAAAGTTTTGAAACGTGCTACCTCCACCGAGGGATGAGTGGGATACAGGGAGAGGAGATAGAGAATCAGGTACTAACTGCTTACAATAAACCCCACTTGCCGGAGCTGCGTAGTTTTTTTGTGAGTTTACTCCTTTAGAATCAATTTTCATATGTATGAGCCTGTGGTATGAAAATTTATGTGCAGTACTACGTCATGCGCAGCTCTGAGCACAGAGTCACTTAAAAAAAAGTCAGCGCCATTTTGAAATTCTTTGTTAAATAACCGATTTCGTTCAAAATTGATATTTACGGCTTTCTGGGATCACAAAACAGGAAACTGTTACCAAAATTTAAAAAAGTCGGTGCCATTTTGAAATTCTTTGTTAATTGACCGATTTCGTTCAAAATAGCATACGCACTACGAGTAAAATTATGTCTACCCGTTATCTCTCTCTGTCTACCGAAGCTAACATGGTTACTTGTCTTTTTGAGCCTTTACATGTCGACTACTTTTTTCTTGTAATATACTGCATTTTGTGCATGTTAGGGTAAATGAAAAATTTGCCGGCAACGACAATATCTCTCTCTCTCGTCGCGAGATAATCTCGTTGTGCACATCCTAGACCTACTGGGATCACAAAACAGGAAACTGTTACCAAAATTTAACAAAGTTAGCGCCATTTTGAAATTCATGTTGTTATTATGTTTCCATGACTATGTAATGTATTTTGATGAATATAAAATGAATATAAAATATATGGTAATTAATATATGATGATAGCCACGGAGTTAGAGAATAGGAGTGCAGGTGTTCCCAGCTTGTCATCACGAATTTCGATTCCATATTATGATATTATCGATAAGGTTGTCTGGAAGAGATCGCTGGTTAGCGATAAGACCGCCTTATTGTACCTACATTTTAAGTTTTCATGTTTGTTCTTTTTCATACATACATACATACATACATACATACATACATACATACATACATACATACATACATTCATACATACATACATACATACATACATACATACATACATACATACATGCTTGCTTTTCCGCAGTCTCTCAGTCGCAGACAAAATGATTTTGTCTCGGTAGCATAATCGATTTACTAAAACAAAAGTTGTTAGAATTCAAAAATGGCACATTTACATCTGAGAAAGACAGACAGAAAGACACACTTACGCATACATTATAATTATTATTAGTATGTATTTTAGTTATTAGTAGCATTAATATTATTAGTAAGTAATTTTGCATTAAAGATATTATAATCTATTCCGTCGGGTCGGAGGAAAAAAAATCAAATTAAAGCTTATAAGCTTTAAAAACAATCAAAATATGTAGCGAGTGCAGGTAGGTTATTCCTCATCAAAATCATCTTGATTTGAATTTTTACAATCACTTGTCACTACAGAACCTTATTTAGTCTTTGCACCTACTTTGCACACTTAAAAAGTTAAATTCTTAAAAAAAATATATTTACACCTACTAATTTACAGATAAATACTGAACTAAGTATTTCTAAAATTTTAAATATGTACAAATGAGTATAAACCCTTCAAAATCGAAAATTAACTTTAAAAAATTCGTTCCGACACCGACGTGCGGTCCACCTTCGACAATGTCCCGAAACGGACTGCCGAAGGGCTCGCGGGTGTTTACAGGGCGACGGAGCAGCCACGTTCTCACTAATATACTTAAATTTCGGGGGAAAATTACTTTACACGAATGTTATAGGGAGTAAAAATAAAACTCTCCGTTAAAAATATTGTAATTTTTAAGACCTATTTTTGTGTGCAAGAACTAATTAAAAAGCTTGTGCCGTTTTGCAGAACATTTTCAAAGTATGACAAAAGTAGATACTCTTTGGGGATTTTTTTCTGAAAGAGGGTTTGAAAAAAGTAATTTTTTTTTACAGTAGAAATGTTTATTAAGCCTATATCTTCCGTTACATATTTTTTCTTTACGGATTCAACTATCAGTTATTAAGACAATTTGACTTAAACATCCTAATACTGAGGCAGTTTGTCATCTCTTAAAGCCTTAAGGTTCAAATTTGAATACGCGTCAACAGTTAATTTGGCAACGTCGCTGTTTCGGTTACACTTTAAAACACTTTCATTTCTGGTACAGATTCGTTTCTGTTACAGAAATATAAGTGTTTCGGGTTAACAGAATTAAAAACACATTCAGGAGCTTCGACTCGGTTACACTTTTATTCTGTAACACTTATAATTCTGTAACCTTTGTGAATCTGTTTTTCAGTCCCTGATTTTGACGACCTATATGTGGTGCAATGTATCCCGGGTTCAATCCCCGGCAGGATCGATTTGGGCAAATAAAAATTAGAGACTAGGCTATGCTATAATTTAGAAATTAGAAGCCCACGTTGTAAATTGACTGATATTAAAATAAATTGTTTTTTAGTGATTATTAAATAGAGGATCTTCCAAAAGTCGTAATGTCCACGTTCCCTGGTAGTTTTATGTTGAAAAGTTTAAAAAAGTGCGTCGAACTTTAATGACGTCACATTTCAGTATTTCATATAAATACAATACATAAGACGCGTTTTGACGTTTGAAAAAAGTTGTTGATTTGACTATTTGTCAAATACCCAATTAGGCATCGATTTGAAACTTCACTGTGAAATTTTACTTATCTTTTTCTCTTTTTGTTTCAGGTAAGTTTGGAATCCATTTGACAGGCAAAAGAAGCAAATTGTTCTGAACAGTCTGTACAACAAATCAAAAACCATGAAAATCGGTCCAGCCGTTCTAGAGTTATAAGTGTTCGAAAAAACCCGACTTTGTTTTATATATTAAGATGCGAAAGTGTGTTTGTTTGTCCTTAAATCACGCTACAACGAAGCAACGTATCGACGTGATTTTTGTAATGGGTATAGCTGAGGATCTGGAGAGTAACATCGGCTACTTGTTATCCCGGAAAATTGTGGCGTTCACGTGTAAATCAAAAAAACTTATTACACGCGTATGAAGTCGACCCTCAGCTAGTATTACATAATAATATCTGAAGTCTGAACGAAGCTTTCAGACACGACGCGTAGGTAGTAGGTATCTATTTACGCAGCTAAATGTTTTTGTTTTAAGTAAGTAAATTATGAAAAGGTCAAATTTTATTATACCTAAAAGGAATAAGTTTCCATCGCAAATATTTTATAAAAGGGTTTCAATATAAATAGAATTCCAAAAATAGGATACCCAAAAATGCCGTATATCTTCCTCGTGGAAAGTTTCCAATAAATCAACTCGTCTCGTTTGTGCGTTGAGAGAAATAGGGGGTGTTGATTGGTTTTGTTAGCTTGAAACTTAGCGTTGGACCACCTTGCAGCTTGAAACGAAAACACATTTGTTTTTGTTCAATATTTAATAAATAATTGATAAATAACATTTTATTGTGTTACATTGTTTGTTGCACTCTAACATTTAAATTACACTTAAGAAGAACATAAAACAACAAAAAAATTCGCAAACTCAGCCTTGTTCTGGGCTTTAGGTATAATACCCTGATTTTCTTATACTAACCGCTGGGGTACCTATGGAAAACCACCTCTCGGCAACCGTGTTGACTGCTACGTATGATTTCAGTACCTTCAAGACAAGAGTGAATAGGCATTTTCTAGGCAATGCGCCCTTCGACCTAGACTTCATCGTTGCCTTTTATAGGCATGTCGTCAAGCGCAAGCCTGTCTTGTGATTAAAAAATAGTCTAGTTTTTAGAGTTTTTTTTAATGTTCTTCAACAGGATGATTTCCACGACTTTGTCCGCGTAGATTAAGGTTTCAAAAAAATATCAAGACGAGACCTCTAGTCCTGTGCTAATCTCCGAGTTACAAGGTATATTTGTGCCAAGTTTCGTCAAAATCAGTCAAGGTCGTCTAAACTATCATCATCGTCATTTCAATCCAGTGTCGACTCACTACTGGGCTCGAGGCTCCTCTCGGAATTAGAAGGGTTGGGCCATAGTCTAACACGCTGGCCAAGTGACTGGCAGACTTCACACACTTGAGAACGGGTGCTTGCCCGAGCCCCGCGATCTCTTAAACTCCTGTAAGGGGTCAGGTGTCTAAACAACTAGCCTATCATCGGCTCAACTATATTCCCAAATATTTTATTTCCGAAATAAATAGGTAAATAAATGAAATAAAACAGACAGGCCATGAAAATATAGCAGACCGACACACTTTCGCTTTTATAATATTAACTAGCTGATGGATTAAGGTTTTTAATCCGCGGGAATCTTCAATTTTCCGGGATAAAAAGTAGCCTATTTGTTACTAGGCTACTTTTTGCCAGACTAATCTATCTCTGTGCCAATTTTTATCCAGATCCGTTCAGCCGTTCTGGCGTGATTGAGTAACAAACATCGATCCATCCAAACTTTCGCATTTATAATATTAGTATAGAAGTGTAGATATATGGCAATTCAAAACAACGTCTAAATAAATTCAATTTCATATCGTAAAAGTTCAAGACGTTCGCAAAACCTATAAATCAACAAAACTCATCAAACGTCACTTAGCAATGCGAGGAGATGCTGGGGGACGCAAATCAAACAGAATTAATAAGAGTCGCTCTTATATAATCCGCACTCAATCTTACAATCAACTTGGACTTTAATCCACTTTTTACGACGTGTACTCTGGCGCTGTGGTGGGCGCTGTTGTCTTGTAAACGGTGGGTCCGGGGTTCGATCTCCAGCAGGGTCAATTTGGGAATAGGCATGATGATAACTCAATCTAATCAGCATCTCTTTTTAAAATCGAAAACGCGCTTCTAGAATGGCAGTTTGAATGAAATACATAGTTGTGACATCATCAACTTTCAACGCACTTCTTTACTCTATCGTTTAAAAATGGTCATCAAACTTTAAACTAACCGAGGATGTGAAATTAAGGTCTTTTGGAAGAACCTCTTTTTATTAATCGGTAAGAAATAATTTATTTTTGACACTAGCATATTATAGTAGTAAGTTCTGAATTTTCTCTGTTACAAACCGGCACAGACGTGCCACCAAGAGATTTAGCGTTTCGTACCAGTAGATATAGCGTTCCGGTACGATGTCAAGTAATAGTAAAAAGTGCCGATAATACGTCCTTCGCCGGGATACAACCTATCTCTGTACCATAAAAGTTGCTTGAATTGCCGTGATACGTAGCATACTGCCGGACAAACACACTTTCGCATTCATAGTTGTTGTATGCATTCCGTGGCAAAACTCACGGTAGCAATACACGCGCGAGTTGGCTTATAATATACAAAGAAAATGGTAACAAAAAGGGCACAAACAAACAAGCGCACAACCTGTAAAACACACATATACCGTCTCCGTTCCTTTGTGGGTAATAAATCATATGAAAGAACATTTCCCGTGTCTTGTTCAAGTTAAACACGTGCAGTTTACGTGTCGAATCGCTGTGTACCGCGCATCGCCGCGTGAAATATCACGACGGTACGACTCGACTCACGCCACACACAACACACAACACACAACACACAACACACAACACACAACTCACAACACACAACACACAACACAATGTGTGGTCCAAACATAGACCGAGCGCGAGGCTGTTACAGCCACAGGTCTTTGTGTGTGTATATGACACAATTCTGCCGCGTCCTAGTGAGGACTTGAGGGCTATGCCCACTAATTTTTCCCTACTCGAACACATCTCCCGTACATCATTGTACTGTTTTCTGTCTCTTTCTAGGAGAACAATTATGTCAATGAGTGAGTGAGTGAGTGAGTGAGTGGTAATCGAGCTATAAGTAGTATATAGGTAACTTTATAACAAACGTGATGGTATAGCTTTGACTACAATAAAACTCTCAAAAAAAAATGTTTAAAAATTGCCTCGTCAGGATTTTGATAGGCAAGCTATTTTAGGAGTATTATCTATTGTTAAATAAAAATAAAAAGTATGTTTCATCTGGTTAACAAATAGGTCGTGGTATATCCTGCTCTCATACTATCATTGCTGAGAGTTGTGACCCCCATTATTGTAATCACAGGGGGTTTCTTGGGATAATAATGCGGTGCCTTACGCATACGACTCAACTAAGAGCAATATTTCAACTCTTAAGTAACTAACGATTATTTTCAGATAACGATTATTACCACCAGGCGAGATCACAGTTAAGGGCTAAATTGTTATGGAATTTAAGAAACTTATTGTACAGTTTAATCGTTTTGTTTATGACACTACAGTTGATCAAACATATTTTCTTTCAAAACTTTTTACCGTTTAGCTAACACAGCTATGATATTTAACTGAATCTCCCGTCTATTCTCAGCGAGCGATAAAAAAAAGAGTCCCATGCATTTGACGCCTGTTCTGAAATCCATTTTTCATTGCGCAAAATGAAGGTCGGAACCGGTGTATGGAAATGAGTGATCCATCTGTTCATTTCAATGATCAACACATCTAAGAGCAGATATTACCCTCTCGTTTGACAAGGTTGTGTATGTATCCTCCGCATGAACGAATTTTGTATATATTGTGATTGTATTTGAGAACATCATTAAGCACTTTCGGGCATGCAGGTTTCCTCAAGAGTTTTTCTTTCCGTTTGTTTGTGCGGGAATTCGTTCTTAATTTTCGTTTAATTAAATTAGTTACATAGTTAGTTTTTCACTTTCTCTGCCAATCGATATATTTTATGCGAATGCCACCATGTAAAGTTACCTACACCAAGACTCACCTTATCTGGCTATACTTCACCGTTTAGTCTACGCCACATTTTAGATGTAGTTTAACTTTTTAATTCCTGTTCTGACCAATTGGTCCGGTATATTAGCAAAAGACAAATTTAGATCTTGTTTCTCGTTGAGTGCCCTCTCTTGAGGGAGGTGCCACGTTTTTTTGATCCATTCATTCATTCATTCATTCATCGATCATTCGCTCGTCGGGATTTTACTCAGGCGATTGCTTTCCATTATACAGCCTGTATGGAATCGTATCCGTAACGATCAGTCTATTGTACTCGCTACGTTGACTAGAGAGAGTAAAGACAAAGAATTTTTTTAATAAAAAGTAGTTATATTGGACGTTACTAGCTGAGGTCCATGACTTGGAACTCTTTGAAAACATTACGTCCATTTTGAAAATTGTTTGATGTTCTGGGATACTATGTCCAGGATGCAATCCCCGCATTCAATATCGCAACACTGATTGACAACAAATATTATAGAAAAGAATAATCTATACTTTTAATATTGTAAATCCGAAAGTATGGCTGGATGGATGTTAGTTACTCAATCACGCCAGCAGGGCTGAACGAATCTGGATGAATAACACATAGGCTACTTTTTATCCCGGAAAATTGAAGAGTTCCCGCGGGAACCGAAAAACCTCATTCCACGCGTACAATGTCGCGGGCATCAGCTAGTAATGAGATAAAACATTGTGATCGAGTTGGGCATTAAATGAAATTTTTCATGTTCATAATGTGCATTTTAAAAAATTACCTTAGTTTGTGGGTACATAAAAAGTTGGCTTGGATTACAAATAAATCGTAAAGCTGTAAAGGTGACCTTAAAAAGTACCGCATTTAACTCCTGCAGAGTTCAAAATAAATGGTAAATTTAAATCGTACAATTGCAAAGCCTCCCGATCGAAAACCAAGATTAAAATATATTATATCTGTACCAATTCGAAGAAAGTTTCTCTTTCGATCCATTACACGACTGAGTTTAATATCTTATCACCAAAGTTGTATTAGGGATCTGCCTATATATATTTAGAATATCGATATTATTTGGATTGCCTAAAAGTACTACCTACTATTAGTGCTACCTGCTAGTAGTGTACCTTCTTAGTGCTGATTTCTTGTTCTTGGAATTATTGTTTTAACCGATATTAGAAGAGAAATTCCGTCAAAACATCAATATTATTCCTAAGTTAAATACGTCAAATCGGCACTTAATTCATACAAATATAATAAATGCGAAAGTGTGTCTGTCTGCTTAGCTTTCACGGCCCATCTGTTCAACCGATATTGATGAAATTTAGTACAGGGTTAGGTTAGGTAGTCGCGGGGAAGGACATAGGAAACTCCCTGAAAGGTAAAGAGTTCCCACGGGAATCAAAAACCTTAATCCACGCGGATGTAGTCGCGGCATCTAGTCATATATATATATATATATATATATATGTCACCTTAAGATTGTAAAAATCGTTAGATTATAATCTAACTCGCGAAATTGCAAACTGTCGAAAGATTACAATTTATACAACGCATTATTTTTCGGTAGATTGTAATCTGTTAGGTATATTAACCTGATATAACGTAAGTGCTCGGCCGCATTTATGTCGAACCCTAACTTAACCTAGAAGAAACAGACAAGAAAACGTAAGTACAATGAATATTTCAAAAATTGATACTCAGAACATTGAACGGTTCACAATCTTTCGACAGTTTACAATTTCGCGAGTTAGATTATAATCTAACGGTTTTTACAATCTTACGGTGACATATATATATATATATATATCTATCGCGTAGAAGATCTATCGCAGTGCTCCACGATATATATATATATATATATATATCGTGGAGCACTGCGATAGATCTTCTACTACTACTACTACTTTGGACTCTTTGGACTATAGAATCTTCATTAGACATCTTGTTTGATATCATTTGTTCTAATTTAATCACCGTTATACTATGTACAGTAATTTTCGTTTCGACAATACGATGGATAAAAGGGTGAAAATAAACCTTGAAATCCTTTTTTCCATTATGTACACTCGTGTAATAAATCAACGCAGCTAATTGTTTTTTGAAACAGTTATATTCGGTAATGGGACACGAGGGAACAGATTTATCACCTTTTTATGTTTTCATAAAATGCTGTCTCCACAATAGGTAGTCATGAGTGCATGCAAATGTGGTGGATTTATTGTTTTGTGAATCTCATTTGCATGTGCTATTTATCATTCCCCCTATTTCCCATAATTTGTAATCATTTATACTCATACTGCGAGAATAAAATATAAATAGTTATTTGATGAACAAGATAGCAAAGTTAATTTTTTTGAGAGGGAAAAACAAGTTTTGTTTTACTCAAATTGTTTTCTGCTTAAAAACAGTGAGCAAAAACGAGTTATGCTCACTTGTATAAATTTTAAGCAGAAAAGACGCGTTTTAAGACCAAGAGAGGTGCAAAATATTATGCAAATAATATCTCTAAGAGAGAATACTAACTGATTATTATCACAGCCAAGTGTAGTCATTACATAACGATATAATAATGCGGTGTGCCTAATTATGTTGTACACAATATCCAAACTAAACTAAACTTAACTAATAGTACATTGCTACACCTCTGAACTGTCATAACACTCCCTAACAAGACTTAAAACTGTCAATTTAATATTTCGCGCAGAGATTGTGTACATAACACTTAAGTCACAATGTACGGCAATTTCTACACTGTATCTTTGCGATGTAGTAAAGGTTTCAATGTAGAGGTTGTAGAGCGCCTACGGCGTAGCGGGTAGTGCTACGCCGTATAAGCACACAGACACTGGCTACCCGTCAAATTGCAAAGCGCAAGCGACCGTAAGCGGCAAACAATGTCGCCTGAACCCAACTAAGGATATTAACTCGAATCCGGACATCTTTTTTTCGTTTTTTTTAAAGTTAAATATTCAAGACCGCTTTAATCATTCGGGCTTTGGAGATTGAATTTAAAATGTTCGACCTAGGGTAGATGTTGCTTGTATCTTTTCTTTTATTACAATCAATATTTAAAATCTTAAGTGTCCACATAGATGATATCTCGGAAGTTCACGCGTAATTATATTGTTCGTTCTAAAACCACCGCGCCAGGGAGGTCTTGCGTCCTGCTTGTCTTGACGACCTCCCTGGCGCAGTGTTCAGCGCTGTTGTATTAACGTGGGAGGTCCCGGGTTCGATTCCCGGCAGGGTCAATTTGGGAATTCTGAATTTTAGTCTGTTCTGGTGGGAGGCTTCGGCCGTGGCTAGTTACCACCCTACCGGCAAAGACGTGCCGCCAAGCGCTTTAGCGTTCCGGTACGATGCCGTATCGATACCGACCAGGGTTATTTGTTTAATATGACTGCCGTACCCCTAACAAGTTAGCCCACTACCATCTTATATTGCATCGTTACTTACCATCAGGTGCGTAGTCAAAGGCTAACTTGTAGTGGAATAAAAAAAATGCTTTTATAAAGTACGTTATGGCTACACTATATACCTATGATGGATAGGTTTTGTGTACCAATTTATCAATACTTCGAGAACGAAAGGTCAGAGGTGCATATAATATTCAAGGACGCCGGCTGAATCCATCGTATTGTGCGTGCGTATCAATATTATACGTATTCCTATTAATTACTATACGAGACGAGGTTTGGTATATTACTGACGATTAATTGTTAATGAATAGGCTTTTATGGTATGCTAGATAGATTAGATTAGTACAAAGAACAAGCATATACCTAGTTACTTAAATAAATAATTGGGTATTTGACTACTAGTCAAATAAATTATTATTTAGTGATTAATAAAAAGAGGATCTCCCAGAAGTTTTAATATCCACGTACCCTGTTAGTTTTATGTTGAATAAAAATTTTATACGAAGTGTGTTGAACTTTGATGACGTCACATATCACAAATTCAAATGTTTTTTATTCAAATAAACATATACAAGTAATTTTGAACCGTCAAGTGAATCTACCATAATTCGGTATTTCATGCTAAGCACACGTTTTGACATGTATAATATAGGGTGGCTGATTTGACTAGTTGCCAAATATACTTTATGTACACCTTAGGTAATTACTCGTATGTAGGCAAAGAGAACAGTCGTGACTAGATACTTACCGCTTTGCATGTAGGTGCCTCTCCAACATAGACCTCCTGCAAAACAGGATTTTCTAGTAAACAGAGATTCTTCATAAATCTTATCAAACTAATATTATAGAATGACAAAGTTTGGATGTTCGTTTCTCCTTCACGCCGCAATGATGGAACCGATTTGGCTGTAATTTGGAAAGGAGGTAACTTAAATACCCCTTAAATTATTATATAGGCCACATTTTATCCCGAAAAATTCCCGAGTTCCCGCGGGAAATCAAACAACTTAATCAACGCGGATGAAGGCGCGGGTATCATCCACTAAATAAAATAGTAAGTAATAAGCACTAATTAGTATAGATTTAACAAATGTCAAAAAACAAAAAAAGCTGGTGTAGTTTATAAACACTAATTATATTTAAAAATAAGCTGTGTAAGGAAAAATAAAAAGCTATTTTATTTTATTTTAGTATGGATTAACAGCAACGTTGTAATTCATACCACATTCCAGAAAAAAAACCGTCGCGAAAGTTACAATAGAAATGCAGATGACAATTTTGTAAAAGGCTTTTTATTCTAGGACAATGTACCGCCACATTAATGGACTCTCCCCGTTACAGCGCTTCCAGCGCTGGGTGATTATAGTTGTTTGAAATTCATCGCTGTAACCGCTTTAAGTTCTTTACTAAAGAATCCTTTTTAAGGAATGGATATTAGCATGGTAACTACTATATATTATACGGTTAATGTACGGAATTGTTCTTGTTACGGCGATTCACAGAGAATTTAGTGGTTTACTGAAAAATAAATTTTGGAGAATGTACTCCTCTTATCCTCACATGATAATAACAAAGTGATAATTTGTTACCTTAGTTGTAATTAAATTGGTACTGTTTTTCTATAAACTTTGTTGAAAACGGTACAATAAAACTTTTAGTACTAGTAGTACAAGTCTTTATTGCATAAATGCGAAAGTTTGGATGGATGTATGGATGTATGGATTTTTGTTACTCAATCACGCCCCAACGGCTGAACGGATGTGGCTGAAATTTGGCACAGAGATAGATTATAGTCTGGAATAGCACATAGGCTGCCCCCGAAAAAAGAGTTCCCGCGGGAACCAAAAAACCTCAAACCGTCGCGGGCATTTGCTAGTATAAAATAGAAGACAGGAACCTATGGTAATGCGCAAAGGCGGCCTTATCAAAGCTGATGACACTAGGTCTAGGTCTAGCTGGCTAACCTAAATGAATAATGTCTGCGAGTGGCAGGAATGCTGGCTGTATAGTCTGGAATAGCACATAGGCTGCCCCCGAAAAAAGAGTTCCCGCGGGAACCAAAAAACCTCAAACCGTCGCGGGCATTTGCTAGTATAAAATAGAAGACAGGAAGCTATGGTAATGCGCAAAGGCGGCCTTATCAAAGCTGATGACACTAGGTCTAGGTCTAGCTGGCTAACCTAAATGAATAATGTCTGCGAGTGGCAGGAATGCTGGCTGCGTTTCTTCGCTAGACGGCCAGGCTTAACCTTTGCGCAGTAAATGATCCAGCTCTTATGTTAAGTACCAGATGCGGTAATTAACCGCGATGAAATGTCTCAAAACATTTTTGGCCCTAAGACTCCTTGGTCCCAGGGTCTCCAGGGCAAACTAAACAAATACCTGCTTAGGGAGCTCGATGAGATAGGCCGCCGTGTGTACTACTCTAATAAATACTATATTTTATTTTCGAATCTAAGACGTTTTGTGATATAGCTCGAAGAGTCGCTAAGCTGGGGCCATACCAACGCTTAAAACAATACATTAAAACAATACATATGCGATATTACTCAAAATGACAGCTTTATGTCACGTAGCTTGACGTTCCTAAAATACATTATTAAATAATACTTATTGTAAAGTCTCTGGCCCAGGCCTTCAGATCTCTAAGCTCGTCGTGTGTAGGTACCCGCCGTCGGTACAGCCTTTCATTACGGCAAGCAAATTCTTAGGCTTCAGTGGGATTTGCCTCGTAATCTACTTTATGCGCATTTCCTTGGTCGTAATTTAATCAGATTTATGTTTTAACACAAAAGATTTGTAATTAGTTGAATTTAATCTATTTCAGATTACACTGACAAGCGTTATTAGAAGGATGAGGATAGGGGCTGGTGGCCTTCACAAAGGCATATGTCCAACAGTGGACGTCCACAAACTGATATAAGTAGAATGACGATTCGATTTAAAAAACTGAAAAACATAAAAACGGCCAAGGGCGTGTCGCACAGTGTAGGTTTTTATACGTTTTTATTCTATTTTAAGTTCAGAAATTATAAATTCCCAAATTATATTTAATTTATAATTTATAAAGTTTCAAGAAGTCTCAAAATTGACCCACCTAGGCAAAAGTTTTTCCAATTCGACATGGAAGCGGTGAGCTTTAAGGTAGTAGCTACCACGAGAGGGCGGAAACGGCAGCCTCGATTTATGTGTCCGACACACGACGTCCGCGCTTCCTCTGCGGCCGTAACGTACGTGTATGTGCGTCATTATGTCGCCATTACTCCTGATCACATACCTCCATGATATCTACCATGCTATGTTGTAATGAAGTTCTATAGCTATGCTTTACTATGCTGTAATAAAGTCTTATGTGGTGCTATTGGTTGTCGTTGAGTTGATGTCATTACATCATCATCATCATTTCAACCCATTGCCGGCTCACTACTGAGCACGAGTCTTCTGTCAGAACGTGAAGGGTTTGGCCATAGTCTACCACGCTGGACAAGTACGGATTGGTAGATTTCACGCACCTTCGAGAACATTTTGAAGTAGGCAAATTTTTCTCACGATGTGTTCGTCTCGGTCGGTTTGTGTCTCGGATTTTGAAAATATTGAAATTCAAGTAACTATCAACGTTGAGTTTCGTGATCATTATGATAAAACTTGAAATCATACATGAATCATGCAATAGTGATGCATGTACCATATTCTGGCAAGAAATAAATGAATATGATTATGATTAAGTTTTTCGATACCGAGACATGTATCGAAATCATGTAATACTAGCTCACGTTCGCGACTTCGTCCGCATTCCCGCGGGAAATCTTTCATTTTCCGGTATAAAAATTAGCAAAATATGTGTTATATCAGACTATAATCTATCTCTGTGCCAAACTTTATCCAGATCCGTTCAGCCGTTCTGGCATGATTTAGTAACAAACATTCATCCATCCCATCCATCCTAACGTTCGCATTTATAATATTAGTCTAAACAATTCAAATACTTTTTATTCAAGTAAACTTATAACAAGTGTTTTGAATAATCGAGTGAATCTACCACTGGCTCAGAATGCCGTTCCTACCTAGAAGAACCAACAAGAAACTCGACGGTTGCTCTTTTGAGAAAAAATAAAAAAACAGTTAAGTATTACATTAATGTATAGATTAGTATATACTTAATTGCTTAAATCGCATTTATAACTCTGAAAACTTGGAGGTGTGTGCCCGAGATTAGAATCCCGGACCCTCGGAATAGGAGCCGGAACTCTTAACCACTATCGTTTCCTCACATTACTGCAATTTTGCAAAATATCGTATAATACAACTAATGCAAGCCAAGTTCGGCGATGCAGTTTCCCTTAGCAGGAAACTTGCGAGTATCTTTGAACGTTTGGACGTGTGACGCCGGAATTGGACAAGTTTGTACGACTCGACTCGCTTGCACTCTGGACTTTGTTAACGTTAACTATTGAACTACATATAACACTGTGTAGGTACGGAGGCTGTGGTGAGATGAAGTAGGGAAATCTTAAACTGATTAAAGCTCTAGACCCAACACAAACACGCGGCAGCATTAATGTTCTTTTTTTAATCCACTACAAGTTAGCCCTTGACTGCGATCTCATCTGATGGTTAGTGATGATGCAGTCTAAGATGGTAGCGGGCTAACCAGTTAGAGGCATGTCAGTTATATTAAACCCATACCCTATTCGGTTTCTACACGGCATCGTACCGGAACGCTAAATCGCTTGGCGGCACGTCTTTGCCGGTAGGGTGGTAACTAGCCACGGCCGAAGCCTCCCACCAGGCCAGACCAGGGAAAATTCAAAAATTATAAATTCCCAAATTGACCCTGCCGGGGATCGAAACCGGGTCCTCCGCACGTTACGACAAGAGCGCTACACACTGCGCCACGGAGGTCGCCGACGTAAGTATTCTTTGTACTATTATGTCGCAGTGCATCTCTGTGCCGTGTCGTAAAGTAAGCCCAGCTTCATACGAACTCTTACAATAGTACATTACATCGCGAGACCGGGAAGTACGCGTTTTCTGGTCGAGTGTTAGTTAGGCTATATACGAGACCAGAAATGCTCTCCCGGTCGAGGTGTGTATAGTGCTTTTCAAAAAAATTAAACAAGTGACTTTTTTTTAAATATATTTTTAATTTTTTTTGCGCTGTGAGTGCTGAACGCATAATACGGTAGAGTTCCAAATTTAAACTATTTAGGCCAAAGAACATTATAACAAGTTACAAGATATTCGGGAAGAAAGATTCCAAATTCAAACTTATGATATGTAATTAAAATACATACATTCTTTACTGGCCTAGGCCGGGAAGTTTAACTTTCGAACTCATTTACAGGGTATGTAATGTGCACATTTCATATCATTTTTTAGAAAAGAATATTTGCCTCTACGCGTCGCGCAATTCATCTGTAATGGGGCTAGACCTTAAATCTGAGGCCCAATTTTCTAAGCCAATCGTACCTATTTGACAGCTCATAACGTATAACCCGAACTTTTTAAGGAGAACATACATGCGTGTAGACGTGCAAGCATCTCTGACCTCCTTAAACAGGTCAAACTCAAATTCAAATGTTTTTTACTCAAATAAACTTTTACAAGTACTTTTGAATCGTCAAGTTTATCTACCACTGGTTCGGAATGCCATTCCTACCGAGAAGAACCAGCAAGAAACTCGGTGTTTGCTCTTTTTAAATAAATATTTCATTTACAATTATTCTATCAAGGTCGAGTTATACGTTTGACAGACGATTAGGATTACGATTTCCTTACACAATCGGGGGGCAGATCCTCAGGATTCCTCAGGCTCTGTACTAATTCAGCGGCAAACGCGACGACGCGACGCAATAGGACGCGACAGTATTAAACAGTAGCTGAACCTTCATAGTGCCTTCGTTGTAGCTCAGATACGTTTGTCATTTTCTATCCAGTTGCATCGCATCGCGCTGCGTTGCGTCGCATTCGTGTCTGGTATATTATATTCACACATTTTGTTAGTACCAATGTGATTTAATTCAGCAGTATGAAGCCAGAATTGGACAAGTTTGAACGACTCGACTCAATAGGACGCTACAGTATTAAACAGTAGCCGACCCTTCACGTGGCCTACGTTGTCGCTCGGATACGTTTGTCATTTTCTTTCCAGTCGCATCGCATCGTTGCGTCGCTTTCGTTTCTGGTATATTATATTCACGCATTTTGTTAGTACCGATATGATTTAATTCAACCGCATGAAGCCGGAATTGGACAAGTTTGAACGACTCGACTTTCTTGCACTCTGAACTTTGTTAACGTTATTACGTAACTTAACGTACCTACGGACTGTGGTGGGATTGACTAATGAAATCTTAATAAGGGTTCCGCATATAATGCATCTCGAAATGGTGATGGTGTTTTTAATATTAACAAGATGGAAAAGTTCGTTAGATTAGTTTACTAAAGTAGGTTTTGTTTCTTTGGCTTCTTTCTTTTTCTTACTTAGAACTTTCAGGATATTTAAAAATATATAAATCCACGCGGACAAAGTTGTGGACATCGTCTAATAAGTCTTACACCAGTGAGTAAATTAGCACTTTTAGTAAATCTCACTTCACTTCACTTCTTTTATATGAATGACTTTACTCGTGCACAGGGCACAAATATTTCCCAAAGTCGCGTTGAAGGAGAGCACACTGCTAGAGAAATACGAACTTGTCTCGCATTTGCCAGCGGTCAGCCTGAGTTACTGGTAACCTCTACAACAAAACATATAAAAAGATTAAATAAACTAATCATAATTGAATTATTTTTATACTGAACTAGCAGACTTGCGCGCGACTTCGTCCGCGTGAAATAAGTGTTTTTAAATAAAATTTCCCACGCCAACTCCCTAATTTTTCAGGATAATATATAGCCTATGACACTGTCAAATAATGTGGCTTTCTATCGGTACCAGAATTTTCAAAATCGGTTTAGTAGATCCAGAGATTACCCTCCACAACGTCACAAACTCACAAACTTTACCTCTTTATAATATTAGTATAGATATTGTTGCCAGTAATAATTAATTAATACTGTAATTATTTTATTAAAAATATGTTTCTAGTACACTATTTATTATATATAAGGTGATCTAGTTTAAACTCTTTGCGAGAGACACTTAAACTTTTATTTTATTATGCCTAAAAATTTAGCGAAAGGGCTGAAAACACGGGAAGGGGACACAGAGATAGATTATAGTCTGGAATAGCACATAGGTTATATAGGCTTTTTATCCCGGAAAATTAAAGAGTTCCCGCGGGAACCAAAAAACCTCAAACCACGCAGACGAAGTCGCGGGCATTCGCTAGTGTTTAATAATAATAATACACCATTACAGTTGATTCACTTTACTTTCTTTTTAACTAAAAACACAAAATATTTCACTGTAAACCTAGATCCGCCATTACCACAAGAAGAAGAGACAAAACAAAACTATAGAGTAACTAGCTAATGTCTGCGACTTCGTATTATTATTATTATTATATAGATATAGATATAGATAGATGGATAGATACAGATTATAGAGTAATATCATAGACTAAGTAGAAAAGAGCTGAGTGTACATATTCTAACAGAGACAATCGTGCATACATATGTGGAGTTTTAGCAAATCTCAAAGGTTAACGCTACGGATCGCAGTTATTACGTGAAGATAGCCGTTATTATGTGTAGGTAGATAGCAGTTATTATATTGTGTATAGGGAGCAATTCATCACGGGGCGTATTGTCGATTCCTGGGTTCCGGCGCGGGCCGAGACGGTAATTTCCTCCCGCCTACCGCTGTGGTCTCCTTTCAATGCATATGCAATGCATCTAGTTAGAGTATGACTTATGATACATAGTTAGATAGATAGATAATTGATTTATTTGCCCACGAAACAACAATTTACAATATTTGCTTACAGAAGTAAATCTATTGACTATTACGTTATAATTCGTGAACAAATAAGGCTCCTCGCTTAGCACAAAGCCGCAGCAAGCAAGGTTTCCAGGAGGAGCCTTAAAGTGTCCATAGACGTGACATACTCCTTATAACTAAAACATATAAATTACTAAATAAATTAGTAGAACTATAATGTAAGTAAGTAAATAAGTAAAGTGACCTATAAACATCAACTCATTACCTACTAATTGCAATTGACCCGATATCGTATTATTATCGTCTACAATGCTTAATAACTCAAATTTCAGTTTAACGGTTGGGGCGTGATTGAGTACCTAACAAAAATCCATACATCCATCCAAACTTTCGCATTTATAATATTAGTAAGTTTCTGTACTATAACTAAAAGCTGTCCAAGATTTTCACGAAATTTGGTACAAAGATTAGATTAGTACAAAGACTTGGTAGAAAGATGTTACCTACTTGCAGGATTTTCAAAAATACCTAAATCGACGCGGATGAAGTCGCGGCCATCGTCTCGTCTAGTAAATTAAATATTGGACAAACCTTACCCCGTACAAAAAGTTAATTTTTCTTTACCGAATGACTAAGGTATTTTTTATGAAAACGATTTTCCGCTAGGCATCGTCAGGGTCTGTATTCGTAACTTTACATAGTTGCCTGGCAGAAATCGCTTAAAAGCGATAAGGCCGCCAATTGTACAGACTTGTATTTTTTTTATTGTTACTGATTATTTATGCCGTGTACAATAAAGAGTATTTCATTCATTCATTCATTCATAGTTAAAATCCCACGGACGCGTACGAAGCGATTTGCTTCCTCGTTTATAATTCGAACAGCTAGGATTTGGAACGCCCTTCCGACTTCCGTTTTTCCATCCGCTTATAATATTGGTATCTTCAAATCAAGAGTGAATAGGCATCTTCTAAGCAAGCACACTCCACCTTAGCCTGAATCACTACTTCCAGCAAGTCTGATTGCAGCCAAGCGCTAGTCCATAAGTTAAAAAAAAACAACTTGTATCTAAGTCAATAGATCTCAAACTCCAAAGCATTCACGCCGAGAGTTGAGAGACTGCTCTAACACTGTTTAACATTAAACATCTCCTTTTTAAGCGTCGTTTCTTTCGAAAGGCTCTCTTTAATCCAAATGCTACTTAAACGGAGTCTCGGTGTTTATTACTCAGTTTCTTTCGTTTCTGTCGATTTCTGATCGCTTACTTTTGAACTTTTCTTTTTTATTCTTTTAATTGCTTCGCTTTAACGCCTTTTATTGCTTCAAGTTTTTTTATATCTCTCTTTAGAGCTTTTTTTATTCTTTTCTTTTAATTGATCAGTTTGGTTTGAGGTACATTTTGATTAACGCAGTTGTCGAGTAAAGTATTAACTTCCACGCGGATTCTTCACGTTGATTGAGGTTTTTTGGTTCCCGTGCGAACTCTTAAAATTTCCAAAAAAGTAGCTTTTGTGTTATTCAATACTATAATCTATTTGTGTGCCAAATTTGATCCAGATCAGTTCAGCCGTTCGGGTGTGATTGAGTAACAAACATCCATCCATCGAAACGTTCGCATTTATAATATTAGTTAATTAAAGTCCATGAAATTATGATGTGATTTCATGGACTTTAATTAGGTGAAAGTTGTTCTATAATTTGAAACGATATAATATGTATATTATAACGATAATATAATTTGAAATGAATGATTTAAATTAGTTTTAACTTTAAACCCTCTTCTAAAATTTTAAAGTCACATTAGCAACCCTGCGACTTCAATCCCCAAGAGCCCCAAATAAGTGAAACTTTGATTGTTTAGAATGGGCAATGGGACGATTAGGGACAAATTGGACCCAAAACTAATAATAATCTAAACTAACGACTCGGGACGCTATGGTATCGGGCGTATTCATATTGGGAGTATACTGGTGTTTCACACGGATATAAAACTCAAGTTTTCAAGTAGTCAATCTATGCTTAAGACCCATACTTGAGAACCTGTTCTTAGCTGATGTTGGTTTATTAACTACGACGTGCCTATGATCCGTTGTCCTAGTTGAGCGACGAAAGCGACGCGACGGTACTCCATAGTAAATGAAAAAGTTATCTAAACGACAACATAGACCATGTGAAGGGTTGTTAAACTACTAGTAGTAGATAAACTACTGTTTGATATTGTCCCGACTTTCGTCGCGTTGTCGCGTCGCATTGTCGCGTTTGTTGCTCGTGGGACACCAGATTTCCTCGCAGCGCGACATAACTTTTGGCCAATTCGTAATTCGGAGAAACAACCCATCGAGTCCATACTTAATATTATAAATGCGAAAGTGTGTCTGTCTGTTTGCTAAGCTTTCACGGCTCATCTGTTCAACTGATTTGAATGACATTTCGCACAGGGATAGATTGTATCCCGGGGAAGGACATGGGCTACTTTTTATCCTGGAAAATTAAAGAGCTCCCGCGGGAATCAAAAAAACTGAATCCACGCGGACTAAGTCGCGGGCATCGTCTTGTTACTTATATATCAACATTTATTTATCGAATTATATTATGGGCCTAGTTATTAATTAGACCCATCCACACTCAATGGATGAACATAATATACTATGCAACAACGAGTTATACGCATCGGAAATAAAATCTAACATGAAAACGCCTTTAAGACCCTTTAATATGAAAAGGGAATAATTGATTCATACTTTGTTACCAATTTGTAAAACGGAAGGGACCGCGTTGTAAGCTGCCGGGTATATCTAACTTTCCTAGCAGCAAGTTTATTACCTTGGTTTAAAATTACTTATTTGGTTCGTAATTAGTATAATAAACGCAAAGGCGTGTTTGTTTGCTGGTTCTTTGGTTTGTCATTCAATCACGCCGCAACAGAACTAGGATTGACGTGATTCTTTGCATATTATGCATATTTGAGGCCCTGGAGAGTGACATTTGTGTACGTTTTTCACTTACCGATCGTCATTTCCGAACCAGTGGTAGATTCACTCGACTATTCAAAAGCACTTGTTAAAAGTCTACCTACTTGAATAAAAAATATATATATGACTAGCTAATGCCCGCGACTTCGTCTGCGTGGATCGAGGTTTTTGGTTCCCGCGAGAACTCCTTAATTTTCCGGGATAAAAAGTAGCCTATGTGCTATTCCAGACTATAATCTATCTCTGTGCCAAATTTCAATCAAATCAGCCAGATCCGTTCAGCCGTTGGGGCTTAACTGAGTAACAAACATCCATCCAAACTTTCGCATTTATAATATTAGTAAGATTTTCAGCAAATACATTTTAACATTGTCAGCACGAAAATATCAAGTAGCTTTGTCTAAGAAAGAAAAATGTTTATGCTGTATATAATAGCAGCGCAAATGTTTCGGAACAGTTTTAAGAACTCTAAAGCGTTATAATAATATCTATAAACAACTTCAACACTAGTTACTTTAAAACACTGTACAAGCAAATCTCATTACCATAGAAGTGAAATGAGGATGAAAAAGCTTCCGTAACGCTAAAACCTTTATTTTAACTTTTTACTTCGTTCCCCACTAACAGCGAACACCTAAATATCGTCAGAGAGTTGAATACCTTTGTTTTTCTCATCTACCTAAGTGCACCTTCTCATTTGACATACATATAGTACCTACCCCATATCCGTGATGCTTTCGCTTTGTGTGTGTGTTAGTTTGTGTAAAACTATTTCAATTTCATTTATTTATCTCATACAACATTTGCGGTCTACTTTAATGTTAGTAACAATATAATCTTAACAACTATGTTAGTATTTACAATCAAAGGTGTTAGTGACAATTTTAACTTAATCTATTTTAGTACCTTAAAAGTAATAGGAATTTTGGAAGGGATAACTGTGATAAAAGTGGATTATAATAGTTTACTAGCTGATGCCAGCGAATTCCTGCGGGAAAACCTTAATTTACCAGGATAAAAAGCCTCCGTCACTCTCCATGTGTTCAACTATATTACTGCTTAAATCACGTAGATTCATTGCTCTGTTGCAATGTGATTGAAGGATAAACCGACCAACACAGACACTTTCGCATTTATAATATTAGTATTGTGGGACGAGTTAGTGATGTGTACTCGTACGCACCCATAGGTAGATCTTCCTCCGGACTGGTGTTATGGCCGGGGACCTTTCTGGTCTGACTGTTGTAAGTTTGAACCGTCTTGTATAGGTATAGCGCTACTCTCAGAAAACTTCTATATCGCGATTCAGGCTTGTATATACATACTAATATTATAAATGCGAAAGTGTGCCTGTCTGTCTGTCTGCTACGTTTTCGCGGCTTATCTGTTCTTGATGAAATTTGGTACAGGGGTAGGTTGTATCCCGGGGTTTTTATTAACGTGGGAGTTCCCACGGGAATCAAAAACTCTTAATCCACGCGGACGCATCATCTAGTAACTTATTTAAGTTTTCAGGGTTTTTCAGTGCTTTCACTTTTCAGTGATGTAGATACTATTAGCGCCATCTAGTTTACATTGTGGTAATCGGTACAGTATGATAAAATCCGCCTTTTAAAACAAATCAGCAGATTAAAGTCGTAGTTATAAACTATCGCGCGAATTGCCGCTAAGCCGCGGTGAAGTTGGTGAACACACAAGTTCCGCCATTTGATAGTTAATACCCACTCGTAACCGTATTCATCGGATTATGGGGAACTTTGGTTTTAAGCTTTATCTAGTTACAGAGCACAGCATAAAGTCCACTTTTTAAACCAGATCAATGATATGGATAAAAAATTTGTGTGTGGGTTTAATTTACTTTTTTTAATTCTTATATTTTTTTTATTCATTCATCTTCTTACATCATCTTTACAGGTATTTCTGATACGACAATGCAATAACTTAGCTTATAGAAATGTGTAAAACCTACTATCCTATTAAAAAAATTAAAAAACAAAAATATCACCTAGTTAGTTATAATACTGATAGTCCACATAGCTATCTTTGTGAGTTCATTCAGAGAGCAAGAAAAGATATCAATCTATTCGGCTATAAGACTGAATTAACTATTTTAATCAACTTCAAGTTAGCCCTTGACTGTGATCTCACTTGATAGTAAGTGATGTTGCGGTCGAAGATGGTAGCGGGCTAACCTGTTAGGGGCATGGCAGTTGTATTAAACCAATACTCCTAATCGGTTTCTACACGGCATCGTACCGGACTACGACTTACTAGATGATGCTGGTTTGATCCGCGTCCGGTTTTTATGATTCTCCCAGGAACTATTTTATTTTTAACCGACTTCAAAAAAGGAGGTGGTTCTCAATTTGATGACTGTATGTTTTGTTTTGTATGTATGTATGTTACGCAATCATTCCGCCAATTAGGAATCAATTTTGATGATTCTTTTTTTGTTTGGTAGATCATACTTCAAAGGTGGTCCCATACAATTTTTATCGAAATTGATTTAGCGCTTTTTGAAAAAATCAACAAAAAAAATAAAATATATACCCAGATTTTTTTTTATACTTTTTAGTTTAAGTTGGTACAAGGTATAGTTTTGAAGTCGGTTTATGTTTTAGATGAAAGCGAATATTTATCTTGGATAAAATGCTGCCTAAATAACAAATATTACCACACCATTTATTGGTAAAATTGTAACTGTGTCAATTTTATATCACCTACATTCTCATGAATGAATTATTATTTACTTATGTATTCATTCAGGCAATAAGCCATCTAACCGAATAGCACAGAGCTGCCATCCAGTTGCCACAGTGTCGCCATCTGTTTAATTTGCGGTGGGCTTGTTTATCGGCCGCTGGGGCATTCCACAACTTAGCTTCTAATACTTAATTACGTAGAGCCTGCGACAGGTTGCCGATATTGGCTCCTTGAAAGAGATACGAGACCAAAATAAGTTTTAATTATCATCGTTACTGCAACCCAAAAATACTTTTTCCATTAAAATTTTGTATTTCCACACGTTCACGTTCCACTTTTTTGTAGGGGGTAAACTTGTGGACTCGCGAACACCGACATGCTCGCGAACATCGACATGCTTACGAACAGCGACATGCTTGTAACAAAGACAAAAGGTCTTAAATATAAATAAACTAGTGACCCGCCCCGGCTTCGCACGGGTAGCACTAATAATCATAATTATTAATCCATACCCAATATAAGCAGTGGGCACTGGGCAGAAAATCAGGTTTTACATTAAGCACTGCGATATTATTAATCTTTATAACTTATTATTATACATATTCATTTAAACGTTACACACCTGACGTTGTCGCCTTGTCTTTTCAAAACCAACAGAAATCAATATGGCGACCCTCAGTGACCATTGACTCGCAAACATTTGTAGGTAATAATATTGCGGCTATAAATTAAGATGTAAGCTATCCTATCTTTCAGGTTGGATCAAACTGCACACGGTGTGCAAATTTAATTTAAAATCGGTTAAGTAGTTTAGGAGTCCATCGCGGACAAACAACGTGACACGTGATTTATCTTATATATTAAGACTACATTCGTAATTAAACTTTGTGCAATAAAAATTCGTTTTCACTCTATCGGCAGTCCCTATGACTGCCAATTTATTTTATCTTACAAAACGTTTCTATCCAACCCATCGATATATATGTAAGTACTAGATGGCCCTTTCATAGAAAAAATTGGGCGTCTAACCTGTAGAGCGCGCTCCACACCTGTATAAGCCTGCCCTTGTTCCCGCAATAGCGCTGTCCCGCTTTTCAGGCTAGATGGCGTTAGTAAATAAGTCCACATTCTTTGTTTGACAGGGACCGTCTATGTGAATTGAGGACGTTGGTTCAACCCAGTAGCACCATCCAGTTGCTACAGTGTCGCCATCTGTTTAATTTGCGGCGAGCTTGTTTATCGGCCGCTGGGGCGTTACACAGCTTAGCGTGTAATACTTCTAATACTTAATTATGTTGTGTTGTCTTGTTATTTGATATTTAAATAATTTAGGGATATTGAGAAATGAAACAGCGTGTGTCTATCTTGAAGCCACCGACAAGAAGGGCTTACATTTGTTATAGACTATAGATGTCACAGTGTGTACCATAGATATTTAATATTAAAGGTTCTTACAAAATACCTAACAAATTATGTAATTGCGACAGCCGATATTGGATCCTGAATACGAGACCAAAATAAGTTTCAATCTTCATCGTTACTGCAAATAATTTGACTGGTTTTTTATGCAATTTGGTACAAAGATAGGTTGCATCTCGGTGATGTACATATAAGTATTACTTATATATAGCGCAAAATAAGAGTTTAAAAAAAATGCTATAATAAAAATCTGCATCCTCGCGGACGAAGTCACAGGCATCATCTAGTAATTTATAATCATACATAGAAGTATTATAAATGCGTAGGTGTTTTTGGTTTTTCTTCAATCACGCCGACACAGAGCTACGTGATCATTTGCATGGGTATAGTTGAGGACCTGTAAAGTGACTACTTTTATCCCGGAAGACCGAAGAGTTCCCTACTGCATTTTGCAATAACAGATTTTAAAGAATTTCCGCGGGAACCAAAAAACCTCAATCCACGCGGACGAAGCTGATGCCCGTAACTTCGTCCGCATGCATTGAGGTTTTTTGGTTCCCGCGGAAATTCTTTAAATTTCCTATGTGTCATTCTAGACTATAATCTATCTCCGTGCCGAATTTCATCCAGATCCATTTTGCCGTTTTGGCTGGCGTGACTGAGTAGCAAACATCCATCAATTCATTCAAACTTTAGTTATTATAATATCAGTAAAGATTTTAAACATTTCAATATCCCTTTCATTTCACAGCTAATTAATAAGTTTAAACCAAAGCAAGAAAGTTGTAGCGAAACATACTAATTATTCAAAGCAAGCCAATCGACGCGGTAGAGGTTCATATTAAAATTTAAACCAAACTGGACTTTGTGGTGAATAGACAAATAATCTGTTTAAAATTTAAACCAATCGTGAAATAACTTCTGAGTGCTTTTGGATTTAATCTTAATAGTATTAGTAAAGTGTATCCAACTTACTTTACTGATACTATTTATCATAGGGATGGTAAAAGGTGTAAAGGTTTGGCGACCTCCGTGGGGCAGTGTTGAGCGTTGTTGTCTTAACGTGCAGAGGCCTGGGGTTCGATCCCCGGTGGGGTCATTTTGGGAATTTATAATTTCTGGTCTGGCCTGGTAGGAGGCTTCGGCTGTGGCTAGTTACCGATGACGTGCCACCAAGCGATTTAGCGTTCCGGTACGATGCCGTGTAGAAACCGAATAGGGTGATGTAATAAGTTTAATATAACTGCCACACCCCTAACAGGTCAGCCCGCTACCAACTTGACTGCATCATCACTATCATCAGGTGAGATCGCAGTCAAGGGCTAACTTGTAGTGGACAAAAAAAAGTAAGGCAAAGGATGGGAGGATTACTTAAGAGTGGAGGCTGGTGCTACATCTCGCCGAACAACACAAGAGAGGAAAATCTGGAAGTCTCTGGAGGGAGACCTATGTCGCAGGACATGTTCAATTAAATATTTTGTAAGAAAAAAAAACAACATTTCATAATTTCAGTAATAATCTTGTACATATAAAAATCAATTGCTGTTCGTTTGTCTCGCTAAAACTCGAGAAGGCTGGGCCGATTTAGCTGATTTTGGGTTTGAAATGTTTGTCGTAGTCCAGGGAAGGTTTAAACGTTAAACTGTGAGAAATATGGAAAAATTGCGAGGAACATAGGGCCGGACAACGTCTGCTGGGTCCACAAGTAATAATATATAATCATAATTTAAAGCTTTACATAATTTCTTGTATTTGTTTAAATGTGTTTTATGTATGGTGCACAATAAAGTATATTTTAATTTCATATCATTTTTGTAAAAATATTATTATTAAGTATATATTTATTCAGCAATAAAGGTTTCATTGATTGATTTATCCCGGAAAATAAGGAGTTCCAGCGGGAATCAAAAACCTATCCACGCGGACGGAAGTTGCGGGCATCAGCTAGTTTTTTTGTGAATAAAAAACTTTTGAGACTTGCCACCCCCAATCTAACAACAACGCTGGCTTAATTAACAAGTTGGCTTACTTACTTGTAACGCAAAAAAACGAGCTTAGTTAAAGTTCGCAAGATGCAAATTTTTAAATGAAACACGACCACTGGATTTTCTCGAAAAAACTTCCCTTTAGCGATCGACTGACTCGCTTTAGAGAAGATCTGCCCCCCGATTGTGTAAGTAAAATCGCAAGCGTAATTGTTTGTCAAATGGATAATTCGACTAATTTGAGGTGTTCATAGACGCTTTGTTACGTGCAGGCAGCACGTAACAAAGCGTGTATGAGCTCCTAAAACGGTTCGACTAATACGTTTTAAGCTGTCAAATGATTACGATTTGCTTAGACAATTGGGCCTCGGTTTCGTTTCATTTCAATCCTTTGACTGTTACATAATTAAAGATCTTAAATAAGATTATGTAGCGCTCTTACATTCAAATTGTCTTAGCATTTTATTCGGAGAAAATTGCAATAAATAAACATTTTTTTAATGTGCCACACTATTGTTATGCAGAAGAATCTTAAATTAGATTAATAAAACTATAAGACCTAACAATAATAATTTGGTCGCAAGAAAATATTAATATAGAAGGTACATAAATGGCTTGTACTGGCTTAAGCACCGGGACAGCGGGAGTTTTAGTTTTCGAGTCGCTAAAAATAATAATTCTAGCATTCGAATCAACGAAATTACTATGATTTTATATAAAAACAAAGTAAATACGTATGTTTTTACGACAACTCACCACACTGTTTTTGTCTCAGTTCCATTTTCGAAAGTACCGGGTTACCTATAGGAAGATATTTTTTAACCCTATGGTCTTGGACTTGGGCAGAGGGAATGGACGTAATAGTAGATATTGCAAAGTTGACTCTTCTTTCGAAAACAGGGGTTTACTTTTTGTGTGTAACAGTCTCAAGGCGATTTAATATCAACTTCTCGCCACGCCTTCGTCACTTAATCTTTTTGCCGCGAAATCTTTCCCGACCGCAAAAATTTGGCGGGTCCCATGCAATTGTGATTAATTTACTTATCTTTTTTTGATAGGGGCCTTGTTTTTGTTTGTTTTCAAAATTACATTGTTCCGTCCCCATACAAAGTTTGCCTAAGAACCAACCGTCATAACACATTGATTACTGGTTCAAATTAATACCATTTTATACTTGAGAGCAGATTAAAACTACGGACACTTGCAAAAAAATTACTTATTACCAAAAATATTTTCAATTTTGAGTTTATTTCAGCTTTCATGATCAATCTACTTGAACAAATAAATATCATCTCTATCCGTTTGTAATAGAGCTGTAAACAGTATGTAGATAAAACAAGATTCGCCGTAGTTTATCAAAAACATTACAGATGGCGTTATTAATAATGCATGTATCGCCATAGTTCATCGAGAACTTCACAGATGGCGTTAAAAATATTAAATTATTGTACTTTCAATAGATGGCGTTGCGAGATTCAGAATACTAGCGCACTTAGCACTTTAAGCAGCTTTTATCTTGTTTTTTACGATACAGATCTAGCGCTCAAGCGGTGGTATTGTATATTATATAAAACTGTAAGTTATTGATCAGTGGTTAATAATCCAGAGACGGAAACGTATAGTAATCAATTTAATACCCATTTACTTATTTTTTAATAAAAGAAGTTTTGTATTTCAAAGGAATATTTACATTTTACACAAAAATTAAAACTAAAAACTAAAAACCTAATCTAAAAGACCGCTACCAGTGGGCAGCGTGCCCAGAATGCTGGCAGCATTGCCGCGTTGGATAGCTATACTCACTCGCTGAGCGAAATATATACCAGCACTCTGGTCACGTGTTGCCTCGACCAAGCGCGCAGAAAGTTCCTTATAGATTCCGCGTGCCCCAACCCCCCAAGGCCCTAGCGTCTCGACCCCAAAAGGCGTAAACATATAACCATTATCCAGTTTGCTATATTTACGCACCTTGAGGCCCTCCGCTGATTCCGCCGCCGCACCAGCCCTAACGGCAGTGCCTGGAAGGTGGGACGGTGCCAAGGTGTCTGCACATGTGGCATCCCACACCAAGCGCCGCCCCAAACTCCAAGGAACCAGGGTCATACCATCGGGCCTCTTGCCATCGTCTCGCATGAGCCCAACTGGCTCCAGAATAGCCGCATATCCGGCAGTGGCAAAGGCCCGACGGAATTAATTTTTTAATTAATTTTTTAATTAATTTGAAGTGTCCGTTAAATTTTGATATTTGGAATAAAGACTATAAATTAAGCTTAGAATTACTGTATATTTCAAACGTGTGTTGATTCTTAGGCGAATTTGGTCAATATCCTTTGTTTGAAGCCAATACATGATGGTTTAACTACCTATACGAATTTTAAGTTATGATACTTGATTACTTAAATGCTGATATTTCGAGATAGTTAAATATAAATTATTAAATTTTCAATCAAAGAGAGAGAGAGATAATAGAGATTTGAAATTTTACCAAATACGGATCTCATCTCATCAATTTATATCTCAAAGGGGAAATAGCTAATTTCCGTTGAATTTATTAGGCTTCCGGGGCAAAATTCGGTACGTCATTATAAAATTCGTAGCATTGCGAAGATGGGATATTTTACTACGGAGGAGAAGGCAAATACATAATTGTGAGCTATTGTGACGTCATAAAATTTCAACACACTTTTTTTTAAATCGATAATATAAATGATTATCAAACTTAAAACTAACCGCGGGTGTGAATTTGAAGACCCTCTGTTTAATTATAAGTAAGAATTAATTTAATATTGTCATCCCTGTTAAAAACACTGTCTACACTATTTAAGGAATATATCTTCCAAATTTCAAGTTTGTATGCTTTATAGTTTCTGAGATATCGTGTTTAGTCAGTGACTGAGTGGTATTTCGCTTTTATAAATATGTCACCGTAAGATTGTGAAAACCGTTAGATCGTAATCTATCTAGCGAGATTTTAAACTATCGAAATATTACAATTTAACGCATTATATTTCGGTAGATTGTAATCTGTTAGGTATAGTAACCCGATAGAACCTAAGTGCCCACTACCTAGTTATTTATGTCGAACCCTAACCTAACTTACAAGAAAGAGACAAGAAAACGTAAAAACAATGAATATTTCAAAAATTTACACTCAGAACATTGAACGGTTCATAATCTGTCGACAGTTTACAATTTATCGAGATAAAAAGCGTTAGATTGCAATCTGACGGTTTTTGCTATTTTACGGTGATACGGTGATTATATACATAAAACATTTTTATAAAAATATAATAATTTTTTTGAATATAATGTTTATGTAGTCTATTATATGATCATAAGTTTTTGCACTATCCCGCTCCTTTTAAAGATTCATAATGAATAGCTTGTCTGGAGGACATCACTTATTGTGATATGACCTCCCTTGCGCCCCTCCGACCTCCCCTCCGACCTCCCTTATTTTGTTCTATAAAGTATTCTCTAAGTGTTTATTCTATATGTTTGTGTGGCAATAAAGTATTTATCTATCTATACTTATAGATGCGAAAGTGAGTTTGTTGGTTTGCCCATCTCAATTTTGGCATATAAGCTACTCAAGGCAGTGGTATGAGGCTATTGAGCTGTACTTTCTTCGTTCATCTCATTAATTATACAGAAAAGGTTGCGCGGCCCCTTTCCGGAAAGTAAATTTTACCTACCAGTACACACCTAATTCTGACGCTCAAAACCTGTTATAATAAAAATATATTGCGATCTTAGAATTCAAAAGGCCTCACTTCAGTATGTTCTGTAGTTACCCAATTTAAAATTACCTCAAAGCTCGCTTGCGGTGTTAGCACATTCGTAGTTTAAAGGCTTGGGGAGATAGCGCGCGGTGCGATGGTTGTCACGGCTACTAGAAGTTTAAGCGGGCGTATAAATTGTCTTCACGTTATCGATATTTCTGGTGGCGATTTGAATAGTATGACTCTTCATACTCATATTTATTTATTTTAAGATTTTTTTACTAAGCAGATTTATAGTAATATTAGATTCCCGTTAGGGTACAGCAATTTAAATGTTTGGATGTTGGAGATTGGCCTTTTTCAAAAATACTTTTTTTTAATGATTATTTAATAGAGGATCCTCAAAAGGACGTTATATCCACGTCCCCTGTTAGTTTTATATTCGATGTCAATTTTAAATTAAAAAGTGCATCCAATTTTCATGACGTCAGTAGTGTTTCTAACAACATCCTTGCTTGAAAAAATCCCTGATTTGACTAGTTCTCAAAACCCAAATATTCACCTCGCAGCCGCCGCATGTTTTGTCCGCCCAAGGCTTTACAATCATGAATAGCAAACTTAAAGGCATAGGTACGGAATGTAAAGCGAGCGGGGTGAAAGTTTTGCGCCCGCATGCAACTCAAAGGGAGCCACAAATAAACCCGGGAGGCTTTCAAAATATTGAAGTAATCATATTTTGCCTTGCAGTCATAATATACTAACTGATGCCCGCGACTTCGCGTGGATTAAGCTTTTTCGAATCCTGCCGGAACTTTTTTTTTGGAGTTTACCTCCTTTAAAATCGATTTGCATATATATAAAAAATATATATAATATGAAAATTTATGGGGAGTAAAATCAAACTTTCTCCGCTACGTTATTGACTTTATGTTTCTTTTCTATGGTAACACTTGTTTTTTTCTATGACTATGTAATATATTTTGATGAATATAAATTATATAATTAATTTAAATAAATGTACTCAAGCATGCTTTCAGTAATATAAAAAATGCGTTCATTTACCCTCATTTACTAATCTATATATTTTATAATCTTTCGTAAAGAGTAAACTCCAGTCGTGCGTCGTAACTATCACATACTATTTATTTTAATTGTTATTGCGAGATGGGCTTGCGCTTGACGACAATCATGCAGCAGTTTCGTGTAAAGCAATGATGACAGCGGTTGGAGCGCGCTTGCATAGAAGATGCCTATTCACTCTTGCCTTGAAGGTACTTGAGTTGTACGTGTCAGGGAATACATGTGCTGAAAGGGCATTCGACATCCTGGCGGCTCGATCCAAACTTTTAGGGATAAAAGTAGACTTTATCCTTCTCTTCATGATACAGTCTATCTCCGTACCCATCAGAATAGGTTCTAACCTATTGTCTTACCTGCTACGCTTACAATACACTTACTCTAGTAAGCGCAGTGTAAGCGTAGCAGGTAAGACAGACAGACACTTTTGTATTTATAATATTAGTTTGACTTTAAAAACCGATTTCCGAAAAGCTAATTCGACAACCCTTATCAAACTATCGATACCGCTTCTTGGAATAAATCACGAATTCGGTCCAATTATATAATTTCTGGGTATTTGCCATCCATCCATCAAGCAGATAAAGGTTTTTATTTGTGTTGAGTTAGAGTTATTGGATTATTAGTTTTGTTGGAAAAATTATTTTTGGGATGTGTGCTTCTCTAGTAGGTATGACGTCGGTGTTAAATCGACAATCCTGAGACGAAAATTTACATTTTCATTTTCAAGTCGTTTTGGATAATCGAGTTTTAAGAAATTAAATACCACTAGCACTAACGGTGAAGGAAATCATCGTGAAGAAACTTGCACGCCTGAGAGTTCTTCATAATGTTCTCAAAGGTGTGTTAAGTCTGCTAATTCGCACTTGGCCTTCGTGGTGGACTATGGCCAAACCCTCCTCATTCTGAGAAGAGACTCGTACTCAATTGTAAAACGGCAAATGGCTTAAAGTGATGACGATGATGATGATGATGATGTCGAGTTGTAGGCAGAACGAAAGCCCATCGCATTACTATACCGAGTATCCCGCGCCATTATTTGATTAATGGAATGGGGTCACGACGAGCGACACGTATTTATCTATTATTTATTTAGATATGTTTATTGCACACACAAAATATACAGTACGCAGTCAAAAAGAAGTAGTAAGTCTACATATAAACGCACAAAGGCTCTTACAGACAACCTTTGGTGAAAGGATTATAAGACTTTAAGGTACTTTTTCGTGAGAAAACATTGGCCATAATTCCGCATATAAGGCTCAACTTAGCCCAAAGATTTTGTTCAAAGTAGATTCTGCCCGGGCATTGTTTACTTTGCACATTCTGCAAACTTTGCGCATAACAGATTTTTATTAAAGCTGTTGTTAGTCAAATTCTTTATTATAACGACGTAGCATGAGAAATAAATCTTACATTACATAGATTACGTAGAAAATCTTATAATTTAGCATCATCGGGACAAATGTAATCGGATTTGCCCGTGCTTATACAGTTTCATTCTATTTACAACTCTGTGCCTCAGCGTTATGGTTGAAATTGGCTTACCATTTTTAAATTATGGATCTATTTGCAATTCTGTACATTTAAAAGTACGATTGTAATTCATACAGCGTTTTGATTAAAGTACACCTTAGTTTCTAAATTTTACAAAATATTTTACCTACTTTACTTTGTTAAGACCTAATAAATTAATATTCTAATTTTGTACTGTTTCCTTTTCAGGTAAGTAGACGTCTGAATTTATAAGAAACACTTCAAATTCAGTTCAGACTTTAGTCAAGGCTGACTCGTGACTCGTGACCACCTAAAAATAAGGTAAACTAAGATTTAGACTATAGATTTACCTATTTCGAAGCAAAGCTCTGTGTAAAACTTTAGAGACGCCTTATTTATTATAAGTACCTAATAACAATAAGATGAAGCGTTAGAACAGTAATAAAATTCTATTGCAAAACACTAATGATAAAATTCTATCGCAGATGGCTTGATAAACTTGCAGTCTACTTACGCTTTTATACATGGATTAGAAAAAAACAGAGTTGCTGTATAAAAGGTACTAATTAGCCTATGCTATGGCACAGAGTGAGGAAGTGGCCCATTGGTCACACCTAATTTTAAATTAAGTAGAGGACATAGGTACTATAAGTTAATTTGTTAAATTTTACTTAGATAATGTGTGGGTCAATAAAGAATTATACATTTATTTTATTTTATTCTACTACAAGTTAGGCTTTGCCTGCGACCTCACCTGGTGGTAAGTGATGATGCAGTCTAAGATGGTAGCGGGCTTACCTATTAGGGCAGTTATTTAAAAGCGAAATCCCATAACCGGGTTTTTCACGGAATCATACCAAACCGCTAAACGTTTGGCGGTTCGTCTTTACCAGTACGGTAACACGGCCGAATCCTCCCACCAGACCAACTTCACCGTGACGGGGGATTATCAAATCCGGGACCTCATACTTGTAAGACAACAGCGCTCGCCACTGCGCCAGTGAGGTCTTCAAAAACGATATATGCAAAAACCGTCTCTTGTAAAAGTTTCAATCAGCACTTGGGAGTTAGTCGATTCCCTTCCGAAGTATTCATTACTGAAATAAATTCTGTTTAAATAGCGTTACAATTGACTTATTGATTAAAACGCGAAATTAATACGTATAGTTAAGCATCATCGAGGTAAACTTTATAATTAGATTATCCACTTATGTGTTAACACAAAAACCGTCTTTAACGTCTAAGAATTTAAATCGCTTTTCCAGCAACTTTTGATACCATTTATTTCGCAAAGTTCACGCGAACTTAAAATACACTCTAAGAGTTATGAAGACAAGGTTGAAGTTAAGAGTTAGACTACAGTTAGTTTTAATAAGACTTAAGATATTAGTGTGTTCGTGTTATCAGATGAGTTTGTAGTCTTAACGGAGTTTGAAGTTCGAACATACGTTTTGTTTTGAAGTTTATTAATGGAAAATAATGTAGTTTGAACACGCCTCCGAATGCAAGTTTGTGATATCGAGCATATAGTGAACGTTGAAGTTAGTTATAAGTTAAATAAAGTGCACAAATGCTTTACGGTTTTCTTTGGAATTTATTTTTTACTCATATACCTACCTACTGTTTACGTTGCGGGCGTCCCCCCTATGAGTACATACATACTGTTTACGTTTCACTTTCATCATTTTGTTTTCAACCCTCCACCGACTTCACACACCTTAAGAATATTGAAGTAGGTACTTTCAGGCGTGCGGGTTTTTTCACAATATTTTCCTTCATCGTTAAATCAACAAAATTTAAAGTTGTCCTTTCAAAGGGCATACTACCATTGCTTATATAGCCGTATTGATTTAATATTGTTGACGTTCGTGTTTTAGAATTACAATCCTTATTCTAGAGACATCTACATACAAGATAGCGGACAGGTTTTGAAATAATACTGCTTTATGCGGAGGTAGTAACCCCCCAGAGCTATATCGCAAAAATTATCACGTCAACCCATCGCTGGATCACTATTGAGCACGACTACCTACGGGCTAGACCTTAAATCATCGTACATCGTATTTCAAGAAACTTTTCATCAATAAATACCTAAATCTTGAAAGGCACCGCGTCCCAGATGCAAAACTTGCCGACCGTCCGTTCCGCTTCGCCTCTCTGTTGTGCCGTTTGTTACTTTTAAGTTTGCAATTGTAACGAATGTTCGCGCGGAGGGAGCTTGACATTTGTGAGAACCCCTTTTTATTTTTCTGTAGTGGGGCTAAACCGTATCATCGTACATTGTATGTCAAAAAACTTTACATACAAAGAAGACTTAAATCTTAAAGGCACCGCGTCTCAGATGCAATACTCGCCAACAGTAAACTTGTACACTTCACCGTCAGTTCCGCTTCGCCTCTCTGTTGTGCCGTTTGTTACGTTTAAGTTTGCAATTGTTACGAATGTTCGCGCGGAGGTTGCTTGACATTTGTGAGATCCCCTTTTTATTTTCCGTCAAGCTATGTCGGTGTCGGTGACAGCGTCGCTATTTTCTATGAAAAAAAAATGTGTGTGTGTAATTCACACACGAAAGAAGAAGAAAAGTAGCCTACGAGATAATGAGATAAATATAACTTTTATTCTCATTCTCTCGCAGGCTTAATTATGAATATGTTTGTCACTTTTTCTGTCTTCTATTTCGTTTCATCGAATTTTCGAATCACAACGATTCTAAAGAAGTTTCACTTCAAAACATAAAATCTAAACAGGCATAAAAAAGTTCCAATTTTGGCCACCGGGCCAGATAAGTTTGACGGACTGTACATTAAACTGTTACAGTTTTGCATTTGACGGCGCGTCGATATTTAAGGAATGGCAAGGAACGTAACTGACGTTTGCCTTTTTTTAAATTCACTACAAGTTGGGTCTTGACTGCGATCCCCGTAAACACTGACGTCATCAAAATCCGACGCCTTTTTTTACTTTAATCGATATTTTAAAATGGTTTTTGAACATAAGACTACTTAATAGGGAATTCCTCAGGACCCTCTATTTAATAATCACAAAAAAATAATAATTATGAATAGTTGTCAAATAAACATACCTAAATAATAATATAAGAGAATCATTTTATTTTTATTTTAAATAACTTGTCAGCAGGTATCATATACGATCAAGTTAAATTGAAGGACTTAAGTGTCGTTGGTAAAAACTCTACAAAATAAACACTTTAATTAATAAAATGGGTAAAGATCAAAAGATTTTCTTATTTAAATATTGGAAGAACGATTAGTACTTCGGAGGATTTAATTGGAAAACGTCGATCAAAACGGACGGGCGATATTTAGCATGATAGCGATCAAAAAAGATAGATTACGTCGTGTTTTTTCGTAGAACTCACCCGGTTCCCGATGATTTTGCAAATATAAAGCTGTATGTATTTTCCACTGAAATGCCGGATTTACTAATGTCCATAAAACTAGTATTTACCCAGTATATATTTTTTTATCTACTTAAAGTTATCCCTTTACGGCGATCTCACCTGATCGTAAGAGATGATGCAGTCTAAGATGGTAGCGGGCTAAATCGTTAGTTAGGGGTACGGGAGTTATGTAAGACCCACCCCTAATCAGTTTCTACACGACATGTTATCGGAACGCTAAATCGCTTGGTCTTGGTCTTGGTCAGCAGGTCTTTGTCGGTCACGGTAACTAGCCTCGGCCGAAGCCTGCCACAGGGCCAGACCAGACAAGGTTCAGAAATTATAAATTCCCAAATTGTCTCGGCCGGTGATTGAACCCGGGACCTCCCACGTTACGACAACAGGGCTCAACACTACGCCAGAGTTCCTAATGTAAGGATTATAATTCTAAAACACGAAAGTCTATGGCAAAGAAACACTATGGCTTTGAGCGTTGGTAGTATGGCGCTTGAACCGCTGAGGTGAAGCAATAAAGATAAAAAAAAACTCAATAAACGAAAAGCGTAAAATTCCGACAACTACGACAATATTCTCGATAGTTATACGTACAGCGATATTTTCGTGGTCGCAAAAAAATATGATTTCGTGACACCATAAAAGATTACGGCCGGTTTTTATTGTAACTACCTAATAACTATACAAGGAAACGTGTACAATTGCCGCTGTTTGTTTTTAATGGGCTATTTCGCCGGAGCTCATAAACCTTTTTTTTTAATCCGATGTCATGTTAGCTCTTCGTTATCTCACCTGTCGGTACAGTAAGGCGTAAGCTGCGCTTTGCATTTGTGTGAGTGACATAATATGGATGATCAATAAAATCAGCAACTCTTAAGAAACTTAATAACGCATTTCTATTAAGAAGTATGAAATTCACAATTGTTACGTCATCAAATTTTAACGCACTTTTTTCATTAATCTATATTTTAAAATGGTTATCAAACTTAAAACTAACCGAGGATGTGAATTTTACGTCTTTTGGAAGACCCTCTATTTAATAATCAGTTTGAAATAATTTATTTTTGATATAGGCATCATCCCTGGTATATACGTATACCTGGCTATAACGAAAGAAGATGTAAGCATACACAGCACTAGCTTGATGCCCACGACTTCGTCCGCGTGGATTGAGGTTTTTCGATTCTCGCGGGATCTCTTTAATTTTCCGGGATAAAGAGTATCTATGCTATCTATCTTTGTGCCAAATTTCATCCAGATCCGTTTCGTCGTTCTGGCTTGATTGTGAAACATCATCCATCCATCCATCCAAACTTTCGCATTTATAAGTGCCCGCGACTTCGTCCGCGTTGCTTAAGTTTTTTGATTCCCGCGGGAACTCCTCAATATTCGGGTATAAATGTAGGATGCTACCTGTTTACCAAATTTCATCCAAATCAGATGAAAAGATGAACCTTTATAGCGTAGCAGACAGAAACACTTTTACCTTTGTATAATTATTATGGATATTATATTATAAGCAACCAGAAGTGGACAAAATTAAAAAATAAAAGCAGTTAAGTCAAACCAGAGTTTTTAATTATATAATTCAACGGATCACACAAAGTTCAACCAAAAAGGAATCACACAACAAACATTACTTTAATCTTTACACAAATTAAGCTTTCAGATCAACACAAACAAAATAGTTAACACTTAAGAAATTTACAAAAGAATGGCTAACAACTAGACATTAATAATGTTAACACTTCAAGAATTTGAGATAGGTAGAATGACACGTGTGCCCATAAATCGCGCGCTTTTATACGTCAAGCGACAGTTGGACAATCCGTTTTTATTTAACAGCTAGTGGGTACTTCAAAAATATATTGAATTATTTATTGCACATAAGAAATATTAGTATCAATAGCAATAAGATCCTGAAATTTGGTATACAAATAGGTATTAGTTCCCAAAGTGGTACCCAGGAGGAGTAGACGCCATATTGAAACCGCACCGGTTATTGCCAGTTTCGGCGGCGCGGCGGTCGAACGATCCCGGTTGTAATTATTAGAGACCCCGAATAAACGATAGCGAAATGTGCACTTACGCGTATTGCCTTTTTACTCTCGGTTTCCTTGCTAAATAGATAATTGCGTACTTACTGCTTGGCCTTTTGGGTGGATAACTTGTTGTTAATTCAGGTAAAAAAGTACTAGGCAGCATCAATGAATCAGCGTACAAAGATCATCAGCGAAAAAATGTTATGATTCTCGTATTAGGTATTTGACAACTATTTAAAAAAATATTTTTTTGTCAGGATCTCCCAAAAGACCTAATATTGACGTCCCCTGTTAGTTTTATGTTGAATAACTATTTTGAACTATCGAATTAATTAAAAAAGTGCGTCGAACTTTGATGACGTCACTATTCATTATTTCATACGATATCCCATTCTAAGCACGCGTTTTGACGTTTGAAAAAAAGTTGCTGATTTGACTACTTGTCAAATACCCAATTTTTGCGTTAGCCGTTAATCAGTGAGTCATCGAGTTAAGTGAGGCAGCACTTTTATATGTGAGAGACAACTTTGAGAACATTATTAAGCACACTCGGGTATGCAGGTTTCCTCACGATGTTTTTCTTCACCGTTACAACAAGTGATATTTAATTGCTTCTCCCTCTGCGTTGAGTTCCTCGTTGCTGAGGGTCGTGACTCTTGACCTTAATCTCCATTAATCGCGTAATGACAGGGGTTTATATGGGATAATTATGCGGTGGGTTCCCATGTCCTTCCGCATGCGAATCGAGTACTTACTATTTCGACTCTTTAAAGTTTCTGAATTATTAGATGTTAGTGATAATACCGGGACCGACCGGTTTATAGTGCCCTCCGAGGCACGGAGGGCACGGAAAGCTTAAAAAGTTTGAAGTGCGTGCCCGAGGATCGAACCCCCGACCACCCGAACAGGAACTGAACATCTGAACCACTAGGATATCTCCGCAATGGAATGTGTAATAAAAGTAAATATGTGTAACATTCGGTATGTGATAGAATAAGAAGTGTCGATAAAATCATACCATTCGGCTCCAGCGGTTACCCGTTATAGTCCAATATCGTTGCGAAGCCGTGTTAAGTATAAATAGCTGAGAATAGTAGAGAATAGTAGAGAGATGATGCCCGCGACTTCGTCCGCGTGGATTAAGCCTAAACCCCCTCGGTAGGAACGGCATTCCGAACCAATTGTAGAATCACTCGACGATTCAAAAGCACTTGTCAAAGTCTACATTAATAAAAAAGGTTTGATTTTGAACTCTTTAATGTTCTGAGATAAAGTTTAGCCTAAATATGTTAGGTATAATCTATATCCATACCAAATTTCAGCCAAATCGGTTCAGTCGTTGTGGCGTGATGGAGTAACAAAAATTCAAACTTTCATATTTATAATATTGTAGGATACTTATAGGATAGGATATATTATGCGGCACAGCGTAACCATATCCTTACAGTTGGATCGACACAGGAAGTAGGACTGAGTAGCGAATTAAAGATATATCGATAATTTTTATTTGTTGCTGGGTACTACTTACCCGACTACAGCAAAGATAAAAGGAAGGGTAATGATTTAAGCAGTCTTTGTAAGTATGTTTGTATTTATGCACCGTAGCGCCTAAACTACTGAACAATTTTGATAAATGTGATGTCAATCGATTCGTTTTTGTGTTCCGGGTGACGACTGATGCTGCATTTTACACGAACAAAATCGATGTGACTGATGATACATTCCAGAAAGTGGGGGCGGGAAATTCATTTGTCGGAAATTCTCAGAAAAATCTTCATTTGTCGGGTAACAGTTTTTTTATTAAGTTATATTTAGTTACTGCGTGTTCTTACAAAATCAACACATCTAAAATCCGGAAAGTATCTCAACGGGTACTTTTTAACAAATGGTCGACAGGGTAAAGTTCACCCGAAGGGTTTGCCACGGGCGGGGACTCAACTCGACTCAACATATTCCCCTTGAGGACTGTTAACACGACGATGACTTTCGGAGTAAATATTATACCGTTATATGATGTGACTTTTATTTCATTCCTAAATACGGTTGTTTTAGTAAAAAAAGTTTTTTAGGGTCCCGTACCTCAAAAGGAAAAAACTGAACCCCTTATAGGATCACTTTGGTGTTCGTCTGTCTGTCTGTCAAGACCACTCTTCTCACATACGCATGGAGGTATCAAGCTGAAATTCATATCAAATACTTAGGTCTACTGTCCCTTGGGGCTGTGAAAGAATCCCCGTTAAAAAGCAGTTTATGCTGCAAATTTTTGACACTCGCAAGGGAATCAAAACCTACAGGGTAGGTACTTTCTGTGTACTCAGCACTCCCGTAACTCCCGTCTTATAGCACATATAAAGAAAAAATTGCAAAAGCATAAATTTTTAGTTACATCATATAATAAAAATATTTTTAATAATTTTAAACTTACTACAGGTTTACACAGAACCCTCGGTGCGCAAGTCCGAGTCGCATTTGGCCGTTTTTTTTTTATATTGGCGTTATGTTGCTATAAAGCTGCTTGCAAGTGGTGATGCAGCCTAAGGTGCTTGCCTAGATAATGTCTATTCAATCTTGATTTGAAGTATTCAACATTATTAAGATTTAACTATTGTATTTACACCGATGGTATTTAAAAACTTTAGCGCTTTAATTGTTAATTTTAAAATAATATTTATGTTAACTTTACTATGACTTGAATTTATATTGAATTTTAAATAAATAAATAAATTAAGAATCACCTATTCTCACAGCTGCCGTACCCCTAATAAGTTAGACTGCTGCCATCTTAGACTGTATTACTGATTTACCACCAGTTTAGACCGCAGTCAAGAGCTAACTTGTAGTGCAATAAAAATAAACGCAGTATTCTCCATGTTTCACTATTCTCATAATTTAGGGCATCTGGAAGAAATATCTTTCAATGTTTGTGTTTTAGTTTGTAAGTTTGGTACAGAAGATAAATCCATACCAATATTATAAATGCGAATGTGTTTCTGTCTGTCTGTTTGCTACGCTTTAACGGGCCATCTTTTCAACCGAACTTTTCAACCTTTTACTTTTTGCCCGGAAAATTAACGAGTTCCCCCGGGAATTAAAAAACGTAATCTTCGCGAACGAACTCGCGGGCATCATCTAGCAAATATTAAAAATAAACATTAGTACTTGTAACACTCTTTTCCAATAAAACCCCATCTCGCCAGGAAACGCTTCGTCATAGCGACGTTCCCGACGAAGAGGGTTAGGATCACGTACATGCACCTTATTAACTACGATCTACGTGATACTCTAACCCCAACCAATCCCTGATGGATGTAGACTTACATAACGGATCACCCACCAGAAAGACATACCGGGGAAGTGGGCTAGTTAGTACCTGCGCATGGAAGTAGGCTTGGTCGCTTATGCAACCCGCTCTGCGGTCATACTGCCAACTATCCAAGCAATATTTAAGCAATATTACTCAAAATGACGGTTTGATGTCACGTACCTTGACGTTCCTAAAATAAGGATGACAATTCTAAAACACGAAGATAGCAATAATAAGCGTTGGCAGCATGGCTCCTGTTAAGGCTACATGACATTACTGCCTCGTTGTTCTAGTGGTTAGCATGTTCGACTGCGGCTGACGAGGTCCTGGGTTTCCTGGAGAATAGCCTTAACGTGGTCGAAGAGGACATTGTTATGATTATCACTTATCCTAATATAAATTAGAGAAAAAAAAACTTACTGTCTTAAACTTACTTATCTTCTCCTGCATTAGATAATACTTACTTGGGTGTGATAGATAATAAATCTTCATCGGATCGCCGCGTGATTTACCGACTTGGCGGATATTAACGGATTACGGCGCATTCGGTGCATCCACGTGATTAGCCTTGTAATGGATGGATTTATTCTTTGCTCAACTTAAAGTGGTATTTTAAAGTAACTAAAAATACGGCAATAGCCTAGTGCTTGAGACTAGTTTTTATCATTTGTTTTAACGGTGAAGTTAAATGTAAAGAAACCTGGGGCCATACTGCCATTGCTTAAAGCAATATTACTTAAAATGACAGTTTGATGTCAGGTACCATGACGTCCCTAAATTAGGGATTACAATTCTAAAACACTAAAGTCAAAAATAATGAAACAATAGGGCTTTAAGTGTTAGCAGCATACTACCATTGCTTAAAGCCGTATTGCTTTAATATTGATAACGTTCGTGTTTTACAATTATTGTAATCTAATTATTTTAGGAACGTCAAGGTAGGCACGTGACATGAAATTGACATTTTTAAATAATACCGTTTTAAGCGATGGCCGTAACCCCGCTGGACGACTGAAAAAGAAGTGGTTCGACGATATAAGTGATTGGACTCGGCCTAAGTGCCTGGAAATAAAGAAAATAGTATATTAACTTGTTATAAAAAAGTTGTGGCAAAGTACTTACTTGTACTTACTTGTACTTTACAGTAATAATGGTACAATGTGAAGATTGTAGAAGTACCGCAAGGGGGCGCCACACGCTCGCCGAGACAAAGACGAGTGTCCGGGGCGAATGTAACGCGAGCGGCGGCATTCATTGCGCAACAAAACGCCACGCAACTTTGCGGTGTCTACTGGGCGTTGCATTCTCCACGACTTGACTACAGGAATAAGTCATAAGCAGAGGAGATTTTTGATTTCTTTTCTTTTGATTTTCTCCAAATAATGTGATCCATAAAGTGTTAGTGTACTTTATATCTGTGACATTTGGTTTGAAACGTTTTAGTTCTGAGGAACGGTCGCAAGATATTATGATAACACGTTCAATCGACGTTGTTTTTCGCATAGGCATACTGGAGCGCCTGGAGACTGACATAGGCTACTTTTAGCCCGGCTAATTAAGGAGTTCCCGTGGGAAACAAAACTTATTCCACGCAGACGATGTCAGGAGCATCAGTTACTGATTTGATAAATTCGCGTCTACAGGAATAAGTCGTAAGCAGAGGAAATTTTTTGATTTCTTTTCCTTTTGATTTTCTCCAAATAATGTGATCAATAAAGTGTTAGTGTACTTTACATCTGTGACATTTCGTTTGAAAAGTTTTGGTTCTGAGGAACGGTCGCAAGATAATATGATAACACGTTGCAACAGACCAACATATCGACGTTGTTTTTCGCATAGGCATAGTGTAAGACCTTGGGACTGACATAGGCTTCTTTTTATCCCGGAAAATTGAGGAGGTCCCGTGGGAATCAAAACTTATTCCATGCGGATGATGTCGCGAACATCAGCTAGTGATATTATAAATTAATTCGCTTGCCATTTGTACCACACGTCTTGTCTAGGTCTGTAATGCTGAGCGTGGAATTCGCTCGGGGGACGTCTGACGGCTGTCCAAACATCGCTACGTAGACCGAATTGCGCTGTGATGGAAATTAATGCAGAGTTAACTGCCCCGTTGTTTAAGTGGTTGACTTGAACGACTGCAGCTGGCGAGCTCCAGGGTTCAATCATACTTTAATATCAACACATATGCGAAAGTGTGTTTGTTAGTTGGTTGTTGGTTTGCCTTCAATCACGCGGCAACAGAGCAACGACCTGATTTTTTGCATGGATATAGTTGAGGCCCGGAGAGTGCCATAGGCTACTTTTGGTTCCGGAAAAATAAGGAGTACCCGTGGCAATTTAATAAACGAAAACCTCGGGTGATACCGCTGGTATCAGCTAGCAATAAATTCAAACATTTATTAATATCTCTGTCATAGATTGAGTACTTGTTATTATTGGATCTTGAAATCATAGATTTGATCTATGATTTCATTACTAATAAGAGTAGAGTATTTGATAACTATTCAAATCAGCAACCATCTTCTCAAATATATAAAATTATTGTGTTGTTCTAGGGTAGAAACTAACCATAAAACATTGAAAAAAGAAACCTGCCATTAATATATAATCCAAATTAGAGGCTGGACCTTAGAACCCTCCTAGCTATCACATATAAAGCGCGTCTCCTCCATTCCACGCGTCATTGGTATTTGTACGCAAGCCAGAAAACCAAGAATTGAATTGAACCTTTTTCAAACGTCAAAATGCGCGCTCAGTAGGTATGATGTTGTATTAAATAGTTGTCGGTGACGTTATCAAATCGACGAACTTTTTACTACACGTTTCGTCGTGTAACGCAGGTATGTGCAGCTCCATATAAAAGTGCAGACGAAGTCGCTGCAACGCAAGCGGAGCATCCATCAAAATCACGGTTCAAGACAGCTCCTACGACTCGCGAGCGCAAAAAGGAGACTCGTGACTCAATCGGAACGAGATCGATGAACGATTGATCGATGACTGCATGTGGGGATATCATTCATTTGATCTTTTTTATTTTATTTTGCGTGGTTTTTCGTCTTATTTTTGCCTTATGATGGCTAAGCAAAGGTAATTTTTTTTTATGTGATGTCTGTCTGTGATCTTTTAAAGTTTTTAATAAATCAAAACTTTATTGCTTACATTATTGTTACGTGACTATTATCCTTATCCTTATATTAATATCTTACTATCATATTACTATATATACTATACTATTATAAATGCGAAAGTTTGGATGGATGTATGGATGTTTGTCACTCTTTCACGCCACAATGGCTTAACGGATCTGGATGAAAATTGGCACAGAGACAGATTATAGTCTGGATTAACGCTTAGGCTCCTTTTTATCCCGGGAAATTAAAGAGTTCCCTCGAGAATCAAAAAACCTCAATCCACGCAGACGAAGTCGCGGGCATCAGCTAGTAAATTATTAAATACATGGGTATAGTTTTCATCCCAGAAAATTTAGGAGTTCCCGAGGGAATCAAAAAACTTAAAACACGCGGACGAAGTCGCGGGCATCAGCTACTTTATTCATAAATCTATCGTGCTATTGAGGTCTATGTAGTTAGAAATTCTTGAATATTATTTAAAAAAAAATCTATTAACCACTGTCTCAATTTTCTTTTAAGTAACCTTTAGTAGCCCTACTTTGTACTGTTTTAATAATACAAAGGCCGAAATACAATCTAGACACCCGGAAGCGTCCGCGCCATTTGATCGATCCTTGGCATCAGTACAGACGGTATCTTTTTTTTGTTTCTTCACTACATGCAACGTTTGACTACTATTGTGTTTTTTATTGGTGCAAGTAACGAGATGTAGCGATTTTTTACAAACTCGAGTTTGTTAAAAAAAAATTGTAATCATTGCTCTGTAACCTTATTTTGTGTGGATACTTTTGGAGTTTACCTCCCTTAGAATCGATTTGCATATATGAGCCCATGGTATGAAAATTTATGAGGACTAAAATCATTTCTTTTTCGTTACTTTATTGACTTTATGTTTCCATGGTAACTCTTGTTTATGTTTCCATGACTATGTAATGTATTTTGATGAATATAAATTACTTAATTAATATAAATAAATGTATCAAGCATACTTTCAGTAATATAAAAAATGCGTTCATTTACTAATTTGTATGTGTATTTTATAATTGTTCGTAATGAGTAAACTCCAGTCGTGCGTTGGAGCTGACACACATAATTTTTGTATTTCATTCCACTACTAGTAAACCCTTGACCGCGATCTCACCTACACTTTTGTCTTGGCTATAAGACAATTCTTCAATTCTTGGACTCTTTGGAGCCATTGGTGGCAGACACAATTTAGCATTTGTAATATTAGTATGGATATCTTACCTATTTTTTGCTTTAATTTCCCTACATTTTTCACTCTGCATAATTATATATACATAAATACTATAATTAACTATTACATGATATACGAGTATAATATGATACTGCATAGATAGTAGTTTCAAACTTATTCCGTGTGTACATTGCACCAAACGTGGGTAGTTGCAAAAATAGCGCCGCCATTTTAATTGTTGTTCGTTAGCGGATCGATGCAGCGCTAAGCCCCATATAAATTAGCCGCTTATCCTGAGATCATTCGCATGCAGCTCGAGTTGCTTTTGCACACTTTTGTCTCTGCTTTTCTTGGACTCTTTTCAACCATTGGTGACACAGTTCGCATTTATAATATACGTGTGGATGTTACATATTATTTGTTTTTAATTTCTCGCCATTGCTCTTTCTCAGTATCACTTTCCGAACCGGTGATTGATTCTTGCGACTTATCATAAGTGGCACAAGTTTAACTACCACGTGAAATAAATAATTTCATTATATCATTCTTTATATTATCCTGAATTAGACGTTACTTTCAAACACATTCCGTCTATACATTGCACCAAACGTGGGTAGTTGCAAAAATAGCACCTCCATTTTAATTGTTGTTCGTTTGCGGATCGATGCAGCGCTAAGCCCCATATAAATTAGCCGCTTATCCTGAGGGCATGCGCATGCAGCCCGAGTGGCTTGCACTTTTGTCTCGGCTATTCTTAGACTCTTCGCAGCTATTGTTATTTGTTTTGGCTGATTATTTATTTGTTATTCATTTTGTTATTGCACTGGAATGGACTGGGCTATTAGGAGTTAATCTTTATACCAAGTAAACATTTCATGTGAAAATTTACGACACTATCCTAACAAAAACCTTATGATATAAGAACTGAGGATAAAAGTTATAGCCAAGTTCTGTGGTAGGCCTAATAAATAGAATCATGCAGATTCAGAAAGTATATCTGCTGCTACCACCATTATTATTATTATTATTAATCATCACCATCATCATAAAGCTTCCATCTCATTCAATTAAGGATCCTGTAATACAAGTAGGTAAGTTAACATGATTTATGTGTTATTATTTAGGCCTTGGCCTACTTTTAGGCTTGAAATGAGTGATTAGATACCTTTACTTGTAAGTTAAGTTCCATCATGATTATATGAGAGTCGCTTTATTATTTATACGACTGCCTGAAAAAAGGAGTATATTGTTTTCAGGGTTCATGTATGTTTGTATGTATATAGGTATGTATGTATGTATGTGAGTTTGTATATTCCACCATAAATTCTATACGCCTAAACCGATTTTGATAAATGAGGTATCGTTAGAATCCCTAGCTTATTCCGGGTGATATTGGCTAGTAAAATAAAAAATAAAAATTGATGGGGTGACCATGGTTCCGCATTAAAGACTAAAGTTGAAAAAAAAAAATTCGATAATAAGATTAACTATATAAACCTCCGCTAAGAAACGGTTTTGAGAAAATTCACCCCTAAGGGATTGAAATGGGGGTTGGAAATTTATATGAAAGTCCTTTGTTTTTGAATGTAGATACATGAAAATTGGCAATTAAGTTATTAGTTATAGATAATAAAAACCTGTATAAGTAATTTTACGAAAATCTATCCCAATAGGGGTGAAATGAGAGTTGGAAGCTTACATAAGGGCTCCCAAGTTTTTGAAGTTAGAGACTAGAAAATCAGGATTTAGGTTATTAGTTTTAAGTAATAATAAACTGCATAAGCAATTTTATGATTACCCACCCAAAAGGGCGTGAAATAGGGGTTGAAAGCTTGCATGAAGGTTATATGTTTTTGAAGTCAGCATTAAGGACTTATTAGTCTTAAATAATAAAAACCAGCCAATGCTATATAGCTGCTATAAGAAGGCCTTTTGCAGCAGGAAAATCTCATAGGAAATCAGAAATTGTACGCGGGGACGAAGTTGCGGGCGACCGCTAGTATTATATTATAAATGCGAAAGTTTGGATGGATATCCATCCTAACTTTTCTGGATGGATTTTTGTTACTCAATCACGCCAGAAAAGCCGTACGGATCTGGATGAAATTTGGAACAGAATAGATAGTCTGGAATAACACATGGGCTACTTTTCATCCTGGAAAATTAAAGAGTTACCGCGGGAACAAAAAAACCTCAATTCACCCGGGCGAAGTCGCGGGCATCATCTAGATTTTTAAAAATAAACAACAAGTAGACCTACCTAATTAATAAAGGTCCACATGACTTTTCATGGGAATAATATAGTGAATTATAATAGCCACTCTATCACGATGCACCTGCTAACAAAGCACCGTTGATATTTTATTCTCGGGTACCGTATTACCCACTACGTGATTACACGTGAATAGTTAATGGCTTCACGCTCGTTCCGATTAGGGGTTGCCGGTTCTATGCCCTGGTAGGGCATAATAAATAGATTGTGTGAGGGTGAGGTGAAGGTTTTGTTGATATTGATGTATTTGATTAGCCCCGTAAGACTATGAGTTTTTTTTAAGTCTCAACGCAAACAAAGGGGTGTTATAAGTTTAACGTGCTTATCGGTCTATGACGTCGTAGCTACCAAACGGATGAACCGATTTTGATTTTATTTTTGTTTTCAGTTGACTTGATAGAATAGAATTTATTTTACTAGCTGACACATAGTAAACATATATCATACACTTAAAGTATTTAAAATCTAAAATAAAAAAAATGTGTCGTGACAACGAAAGGACCCGAACTCAGCTGAATGTTGTAGGTACAAAATATGACCACAACCCTGTTATTCTGTTAAGGCCAAAACGAGGGAAGTTCAATTGTTAGTGACATTATTATTAGTGTTAATTATTTCGCTTTTATATTTTCATAAAAGCTCGATCGATGTTCGAGAGTGCTCATAGCTATAATTTAAGAACATCTATTCAGTCGTTTGAATATTACAGCTCTTTTCTAGTTGTAAGCAACTCCTACAGGTCTGAGGCCCAATTGTCTAAGCAAATCGTAATCATTTGTCAGTTTAAAAGCTATTACTCGAACTGTTTAAGGAGTTCATACATGTTTTTTGACGTTAGACATCTATGAACTCCTTAAACAGTTCAAAATATTCGTTTGCCAACCAATTACGATTAAGATTTCCCTACACAATCGGGGGGTGGATCGCATCGATATTTGGTTTGTTGTTGTAATAAATCCCTCTGAGTGCGTTGGGGGTTAAAAACTGACGAATCAAAAAAAAGGGTTCCTATTTGTCCCTATGAGGTATGGAACCCTAAAAACTACTTAAAGTTGTATCATAACTTTTAAGAAAAGCCAGTTTCTTTATACAAAGAGGGATAAATAGCTGGCATAATAACTAGGTCGGCTCTGAATACAAAGTCTCTCTAAGATCCCTAAGACGGCTGGAATCCGGCAATTTGAAAGAAACTGGAGGGAATATTTAACGAGACCGACAGGAAATCTAGTCTTTCTTAACAGCCACTTGACGACTTTTTGAATCATTTTTTCTCTTAGATAACTGTGATTTTACATATTCAACTGCTGAGATAGAGTCGGGTATTATTCCTTTAGAAAATGTCATAATAAGGTTCATCGTCATTGTCATCATTTCAATTTCAATTCATTTATTTGCAGAAACATGTTTAATACACAAGATGCTAAACAGAATGACGGAGACAATGGAGCTGATTCTGTAGTGCACAATCTATAAACTAAACTAAAATGACAGCATTAAAAATGTTGTTTACCCTTTCATAATTCTCCCTGCGGAAAGAGACAGAACTAGTTTTAAAGCTGTCCTTTTAGTTTAAAGATTGTTTTATACTGAATTGGCCATAATGTTTCGCCTTAATAGGCATGCAAAAATAATAATCCATACTACTCAATATTATAAATGCGAAAGTGTGTCTGCCTGTCCTTCTGTCTGCCTGTCTGCTACACTTTCACTGCCCATCTATTCAACCGATATTGATGAAATTTGGTACAGCGGTAGTCTTACATCCCGGGAAAGGGAAAGTCACGGGCATCATCTAGTTATTCACAATATTACCATCACTTAATCGTAGACATAGGTAGTGTAGGTACATATTACATTACTAGCGAATGCCCGCGACTTCGTCTGCGCGTCTTGAGGGTTTTTGGTTTCCGCGGGAACTCTTTAATTTTCCGGGATAAAAAGTAGCCTATGTGCTATTCCAGACTATAATCTATCTCTGTGCCAAATTTCATCCAAACTTTCGCATTTACAATATTAGTAAGATAATGAAAATAGGCAATTATTCTCATAACAATATCATAGAATCAATGTCAGAAGAAACCATAATTAATCAATAAACTAAATAAAACACTAGTGCCAATCTTTTTAACTATTCAACTCATTGCGGACCATTAGTGTCCTCTCAAAATGTGAAATGTGTGACCTTAGTCCACCACGCTGGTCATGTGCGGATTGGTAGACTTCATACATATTTTGAGAACATTGTGAAGAACTATCGGGGGTGCAGGTTTTCTCATGTTTTCCTTCACCATTAGCCATATTTAGTTATAAAATACCTGTCCACAATTGCTAGATCAAGTTCATAGTGATTAATTAATGAAACAAACTCCATTAATTAATTATTTAAGAGGGCACTTCATAATCTAAATGGAGAGATAAAAGCTATCTATCTAATAAGTGGGTAAATACAATAGACATCAACGATCAAACGGCCTTCATTACCATTCAAAAGAGGCTCTTCAAAGTCCAATAATAGGGATGATTACTATATCAAAAATAAATTATTTCTAACTGATTATTAAATACAGCGTCTTCCAAAAGAACTAAAATTCACGTCATCGGTTAATTATAAAGTTTGATAACCATTTCAAAATATAGATTAAAGAAAAAAAAAGTGCGTTGCAATCTTATGACGTCACAACTGTGAATTCCATAGAACTTCCCGGCAGGGTCAACTTGGGAATTAATAATTTCTGAATTTTCCCTGATCTGGCCTGGTGGGAGGCTTCGGCCGTGGCTAGGTACCACCCTACCGGCAAACCGATTAGGGGCATAAGATTAATTATAACTGCCTTCCCCTAACTGGTTTTCCCGCTACCATCTTAGACTGCATCATCACTTACCATCAGATCGCAGTCAAGGGCTAAATTGTAGTGCATTAAAAAAAACTAGTCCAGTATAGTACAAATTTGTCAGATTTTCCTTCGTCACGTCCCTGTCACCCCGCTGTCTAGACGCCTCCGAGGAATGACTGGTAAGAAATAAAGTATCTCCTTATACCAGTTTATTTTTACACCGGATCCGTGCTCGTATACGGTGTATTTATTATTTATAATAATAAATCCACCCTTGAACTTCGCGTGTACAAAGCCGCGGGCACTAACTAGTCATTGGATGGTAGGATATGTAAGGGAAATATTATTTTTAAGGCCTATATCTGTAGTTACCCATATTGCGGCAAATAAAATATTTATTTATTTATTTTATTTAAAGGTCTAGCCTCACTTGAGATGTACGGAGCGGCGCGGCATGTAGCGGCAAATATTATTTTTATGAGATTGTATGAATTTGTGTAAGGGGTCGCATCGCGTAGTTTATCTCCATGCCGCGTCGTTTGGACCAGCCCCACACAACTTCATACAAAGTATATGCAGAGGCGTGCACAGGGTTTGAAGCTAGGGTAGGGCATTAGTTAGTCAGAAAGCCTATTTACAGACTGTTATAATGAAATGAGCAGTGATGTATTTCCATTTGGGTAAGCAGTGCTTTTATGCTTCTATGAACTGCACGCCACTGAGTATATGCCACCGTAAGATTGTAAAAACCGTTAGATTATAACTATAACTCGCGAAATTGTAAACTGTCGACAGATTGTGAACCGTTCAATGTTCTAAGTGTTAATTTTTGAAATATTCAATATATTTAGGTTTTCTTGTCTGTTTCTTGTAGGTTAGGTTAGGGTTCGACGTAAATAAACATAGGTTCTATCGGGTCAATATACCTAACAGATTACAATCTAACGAAAAATAATGCGTTAAATTGTAATCTTTCGAATGTTAGATTATAATCTAACGGTTTTTACAATCTTACGGTGACATATACTTGTCGAGACTTGCCGCGCCTCGACTGAATGTGGTAAAAACTGCGACTTATGGTTTTTTTTCTTAGCAGGGCAGTGTAGTGGGGCTAGACCTTCAAACTGTAAACGGTCGCGCCTCGCGGCTTATGAATTTCAAACGAGCCCCTTTTGTTACTGAAAGCTATTTCAGACCAGATGGAAAAACACTCGACGCTCTTACTGCGACGCGGTTAAGTCGTATGCATAGTAATTTTTAGGGGTTCCTTCGCCAAGGGGGGTTAAGTTAAGTTTTAGTTTATTTATTAGGTTCATTTACGGTCACTTACACTTAACACATTTTAAAGTAATATTATGCCATAAAAATACTTTTTAAATGACCATCTACTTAACGTAAACACAACATTTCCCAGTTTTTTCCACAAGTTGACCCTTGACTGATCTGAACTGGTGGACGGTGGTTAGTTAAATGATGTAGTCAGTTCTTTCTATCTCTATCTTTCACGAAATCCTTTTTTAATGATATTTCCAAAATTAAGTAGCTCGTTTAGTCGTTTAGTAAAAATTAAGCGCTAAAAAGCATAGCAGCACGCATTTTTAAATTGAAAAGGTTTAACTTGTTAAAAATTTCCCTCCTTTGATATTTAAATTTTAAGCACCTTACAAATGGGCATTAATTTTAAAAGCTCCGTTCGCGATGTTTTATTTATAAACCTCCCCTACCCCTACCTACCTACACTCCTGCATAAGGGTTATGACCATAAAACTCTAAATAATCTAATAGAAATGGTACAGTCTAAGGAGATACGTTTATCATATCAGTGGTTTGACGGAGTCATCTGGACAGAGCAACGCTGCGGGGTGACAGGGACGTGACGGAAGAAACTGGCAGAATTTTCCATACAAAATTCCGACACTCTAATGTCAAATTGGTATGCAGTTTCCTACCTCTACAGTCTACAGCAATCAATCTAAAGCTGTGACAGATTATGTCTTCTTTTTCTGTTTTAATCGTTCTGTACCTTTAATTTGTATTTGAAATCCAATTTCGTGTAATCTAAAACAATAATAGGTATTTAATAATAATAAATCCAAAACACAAATTAAAATTGTTATTTATTCTTAAAACACTTAATTTGAATTCAAAATCCAATTTCGTATAATCCAAACCACAAATAAATCGTTTTGTTACAACACAATAGTTTGAATGCCGTCGTTATTTTAAATACACGTTTATTCAAAACTAAAATCGTTCCCGTGTAATCGGCCTTAATCTCCCCGGCCAGGTTGCACCGCGTTCAAAGTATAAATTATGTAATGGCCCGCTTTGCGCCCGATGAGAGCATTACCTGCTGGTAAACGGAATTCACATATCATGGGCGGTAAACAGTGGTTTACATTAGCATGAAATGAACAATAAAGTAAGTGAAAATAGCAAACACAATATATAGGCCATAGTCCACCGCCCTGTCTAAGCGCCGATTGGCAAAATTCACACTTTTAGTTATGAGAAGATATTTAAAACGGATTCACAGAAAAGTCGTATTCATTTATGAATACTAAAAACAATTTTATACAATACATAAAAAATTTATACAGTATTTTGATTTCATAATTTTTCGCTGTAAGTACAGCAATTTATTCTCCTACGGTATGCGTATTTATCAATATCACATTTTTATATTATTTTTTTATCAAAAGTTTTAATATAAACTATTAAAATATTTGAGTTGCATTGAACGAATATTAAAATAAAATATGTTACTCATGTATTTATTTGAATAAAATAGGCATTAAAATAACTCTAATTTAAATTGTGAGGTTTAAACTATTAAAATATTTGAGTTGCATTGAACGAATATTAAAATAAAATATGTTACTCATGTATTTATTTGAATAAAATAGGCATTAAAATAACTCTAATTTAAATTGTGAGTTTTGTATATTTGATATAAAAAAAGCTGATGACACGTAAAAGAATTACCATATTAATCTGCAGGCTGAATAAATTGTCATGAAAAAATATTCAATAAGATTGAAATAAATTGAAATATTCGTTACGACTTATGAATTTTCAATTGTGAATAAATATTTTAGAAATATCTGAATATGTGGTGGTACTCAGTTTTGCTGCATGTGTACTTTAGCTATTTTACTTTGATATTTCAGGGGCAAATTTTCGAAAATCATTTGTCTGTACTCACTGTCGTTGATTAGAATTTTGTTAAATAGAGATTGCTGCATAATAAAAGCAATCAAGAGCAAGGCAAGAGTTTCCTCTCATTATTCTTGCCTTGAGGGCTCTCTTGCTTGAGATTATCAAGTTAACCAGAGGACTGGTTACCTAAGTAGGTATTCAATATGATTGTTACAATGTAACGATCTCAATGGAGAACACTTTTTCACTATTGGCCAAAATCCATTATCGCAGCAATCCATACTTCCATAATAATATTCTAAATGCGAAAGTGTGTCTGTCTGTCTGCTACGCTTTTAGGGCCCATCTGTTCAACTTTTCCGGGAAGGACATAGGTTACTTTTTATCCTGGAAAATTCAAGAGTTCCCGCTGGAAACAAAAATTTTATTAGTTCAACCAATTTTGATGAAATTTGGTACAAGGATCGATTATATCCCGGGAAAGGGTATAGGCTACTTTTTATCTCGGTAAATTAAAGAGTTCTCGCGGGAATCAAAAACCTAAATCCACGCGGATGAAGTCGCGGACATTATCTAGTAATTCCATAAATTTATCCAATCACAACAATTGAAGCAATGATTGATGCAGCTTTTACTGAATAGGGCTACAGACGTAATAGTTACATTGTAGCTGTCAAACTATCACCGTAGTTTTGACGACGAGATTAAAAATAGCTACAATTTGGTCACAAGCACAACCCTAACTAATAAGTGACTCAAATATTCACAGGGGTTGTTAATGTATCAAACTGTTTGGGTACTGTTTCCCAACCCTGTCCATAATTAAGGGTGCGACGGTATTTTATGCGTACCACTTGCGGTTAGCGGATAACCCTTAAATACGGATTAAATTGCCTTAAAACTGATAGTTTATTTACAGTATTAGTTAGTAAACCCGGTTACGCTTGGGTGGAATTTTCGAAAATCCTTTCCAAGGGCCAGTTGCAGATCAAGGGGTTAAAGTTACGTTACGGTTACCGTTAAAATTTGCCTGGTGGGAGACTGCGGCCGTGGCTAGTTACCACTCTACCGGCAAAAACGTGCCGCTAAGCGATTTAGCGTTCCGGTTAAAGTACTATTAACTATTCTGTGGTTCCGGTAAGATGTCGTGTATGCCATGCCCTTAACAGGTTAGCCCGCTACCATCTTAAACTACTCATCACTTACCATCAGGCGAGGTCGCAGTCAAGGGCTAACTCGTAGTGGATAAAAAAAACGCCACTCAAGGCAACTTCTCTCAGATTGAGAAGAGTTTAGCCATAGTCCACAACGCTGGCCAAGTTCGGATTGGTAGAATTCACACATCTATAAGAACATTATGAAGAACTCTCGGGCACGCAGGTTTCCTCACGATCTCTTCCTTCACCGTTAATCGTAAATGAATATTTTAATTATCACTTACCATCAGGTGAGACACCGCAGTCAAGGGCTCACTTGTAGTGGATAACAAAAAATTGCTTCAATACAATTTTCAATTAGTTTAAAGCTATATTTTTTGCATAAACTTTTCTTTCTTCCCTTTAAATATTAGTACGCATGATTTGTGGTCATTAAAAAAGTTTCATAATTGGTTTTTGAGGGTAACTTTTTCTATCAGACAAGAAGTTGGAGTGGCTCTAAATGAAAAACAGGAGGGTGCTAAACGACTCTCGGTGTCGCGGGCTTTCATTCGGATTATGGATTAAGGCTGGCCATTCACGTCGCGTTTGTTTGTTATCAGTTTTGATTTTCAACCTAATTTTCTCTCAATTCGATCGGTATAAGTATGACTTTTCTAATTTGTGATCAGAGTGGTTCAAATCTATACTTTTAATAAAAATGTAACTTGACGATTGGTATACATTTTTTTGTAGGAAGCTATATTATCAATGCATAGCCCAAAACATCAAAACATTTTTTTTTATATTTTCGTCTGTCTGTTACGGCATCACTTTGCCGCTTGTCGATATAAATGCAATATGGCATAGAATATTTTTTGTCACAAAAAAAAGGATTTTTTCGGGATAGGAGATGACAGTATTAGTCTATTTTTCTTCATAACCCGGAATTTAAGGTTTTAAAAAATCACAGCGCAGTACTGAATGATGGCACCAATATGAAAATTTTGTTTTAAAAACAAAAGCCTTGTAGAAACGTTTTTCTGTACTAGCACAAATCTGTTGGAATATAGCAAAAATACTAGTCATATGATATAAAAGTCTGTAATGACACAATATAATAGTTGTCTATGGACGTAGTTCATACTTCATTCCTTCAGTCACTCTCATACATTCTTTTCACTCACTTAAACAATCATTCACCATTCATTTGCTCTTTGCTGTAGCCTGAACAATATTTCATTATTATTAAACAGACAGTCGTACAGTGCAGACGTCTTTTCTTTTCCCTGCGAGCTCATATACCAACAAAATCCACGCGGCTGAATATTTTATATATTTGTGCTTTTTAAAAAACCCTTGGGAACTCGTTGATTTTATGAAATTAAAAGTAGCCATGTAAACTGCCTTTGTACCTTTCGCCAAATCGGATGGACCGGGAATATCGAACAGATGGACATTTTATAAACAGTCAACTGAAGTTTTTTTTTCTTTTATAATTACGGGTATCGGTAAGACAAACAGCGACGAATCGCGACGTTTCTCTCTTCGAGATCGCGGCCGGTCGTGTACTGAATAGCCATCCTTATTTACTTCACAGAGTGATCCTCTTGGAGGACAGATTTCTTTAATCTGTCTCTGGATAGAATTCCGTGTCATCTTTTGATGTTTTAATACATTCTTTATTCTAACAATTTTATGCGCAGATTATTCAGTTTCATACTTTTTTTTTATTTACGAAATATATATTTATGAAATTTATTACAGAATGCTTTAACGAGTTACTGAATTGAAATACCGAGGCACTGTGTTGCCGGTTTTTAACTTTACTCACTCATCCATACTAATATTAAAAATTGGCAGTCATAGGCACTGGCGATAGAAGTGCAAACGAACATTAAATTTTCTTTTTTTTTTTAATAAAAAAATTACCTTAACACTGAGGCATTAAAGTTGAATTACGAATGTAGTATATTTATATTTAAGACCTTTTGTTCTCGTAACAAGTATATCGGTTCGTGAGCATGTAGCTGTTCGCGAGCATGTCGGTGTTCGCGAGCACGTCGGTGTTCGCGAGCATGTAGGTCACGTGAGCATGTCGATCACGCGAACCCACAAGTTTACCCCCTACCAAAAAGTGCTCAACGCGGCTAAAGAAGTTTTCACTTCAATAAATTCCGAAGTTTGTATGTCTGCTATTCTGCCTGTGGGCTGCGTTTCCACGGCCCGTCACTTCGGCCCATGTCAAAATATGGTACAGAGATAGGTTGCATCTCGGGGAAGGACACCTAAATATTAATCCCGGAAAGTAAAGGAGTTCCCACGGGGTTAAGAAAACGAATTCACGCAGATGAAGTTGCGAACATTATCGAGCATGACAATAATATTATGTCGTCTCAGGCTTCCTTAAGTGAAGCCCTATAAATACTCTTTCCTACCTCTTTACTTAAGGAATGTCGTCGATTAGTGCTAACCTTATTACATTAACAAGATAAAACTTTAAGTGCTTTATTGTGTAAGAATGATTGCTACAGTGTGACGATCGCAATCATAGGTTGATCTCTGATGGGTTAAAACTCTTCAGCTATTGGCCAAAATCCTGTGTCGCAGCAAGATAACCAGATATTCAGCCAATCATAGCAATCGAGATTTTAATAGTAGTTTATACAGGTTTTTCAAAACGTAACTACTTAACGTACTCTCCGAGGCACGGGGGTAAAACACCGCCAGCTTCCTACCTCCGGGCTAGTACTGAAAACGCAACCTTAATTATGGCCCGACTAGAGACTCGTCATTGATTCATCATTGCTTTGCGCTCGCCACTTATTACGATTGTCTTCAAACTCAAGCCTATTTTGAGCCAATGAAAAATAGGGGTTAAAACTGGACAGGGCTTAGTTATCCAAAGTTGTAGTTGATAAAAAAAGAATGTTAAAAGATGCAGTTGAGAATACAACACCTGAGGGAGTAAATAGGGATTTCAAATAAAAATAAGGGTTTCATTTGAAAATCTAACTTAGGAGCCGCGAACCAAAGCTAGTTATTTTGAACCGGCAAGCGAAAGCGGGCTAGGTGTAACTTTACTGTAAGTTACTTGTTTGCGGTCAAGTTCACAATGGCGCCGGTTTCGTCCGCTTCGAATTTTCCGCGCGGTGCGGAAACGCGCGACAGCTCCGCTTTTTCGCACCCGCGGCGACGAGACTAGGACAAAGGAGGGTGCGGAAAAGAGAAAAGTTTTGTCAAAGTTTGTCAAGCTTATTTTACTGAGTTTAACTTTTGTGTTGTTATTTTTTATATCATTTCATAAACAAGCAATCAATATTGTTTAAATATAGAAAGAAGTCCTACAAATACAATTTATATTTAAATTACGAGCACAGAATATGTAATAGCGTACTACTAGATGATGCCCGCGACTTCGTCCGCGTGGATTAAGTTGTTTTAACTTCTTAATTTTCCGGGATAAAAAGTAGATGACGTCCTTCATGATGTTCTTCCCTGGGACACAACCTATTCCTATACCAAATTTCATCAAAATCGGTTGAACGGATGGGCCGTGAAAGCGTTAGCAGACAGACAGATGGACACACTTTCGCATTTATAATATTAGTATGGACGGATTAAAATGTAAAATAACTAAAATTTGTTACCTTTTTAGAAATCACAGCACATTTTGAAATATTTATTTTTAATAAATGTTGGGAAGGAACTGGCCCCTAAGATACGGGTCCTCCTAGTTTAGGTGCCAGGAATGAAGTTAATTTCTTTAATAAAGATTTCTATTTCTATTACCTATTCTGTGGTAATAGTCAAGTTACTATAAGCTCCACTCGCCTCTGTAGATATCTATGCGTTGCGCCTTAAGATCTACCGTAAACAGAGAAGGATTCCATTGGTTTTTCATAATTAAAACGATGATTAGATATTCTCTGAGAATAATGTTTGTCGGGGATAATGAAATTTTTAATTGCTCAAATTACTCAGATTGCTCTGTCGAGTGGAGGAGTGTAGGTGGAGGAGGGAAAAGTTTGCTCCAAATGAATTGCCGTAATGTGACAGCCCTGGAAATTAAATGTCGGAGGTTTGTTTGTAAAAATTAATTATGCCATCGGGTAGGTATTTAATTAGCAATTGAAAATTAAATTTTCTTAGAGGCATATTGTAAATTAATTAATTTATTGTGAATACTTAAGAATATTAAAATTGATTTATAGATGACTAGCGAGTGCCCGCGACTTCGTCTGCGTGGTTTGAGGGTTTTGGTTCCCGCGGGAACTCTTTATTTTTCCGGGATAAAAAGAAACACACAAACTCAACCCTCTTTCTGCGTCGTATTCCTCATTACTGAGGGTCGAGACCTTTTTCCATTAATCAAATAAAGGTAGGAGTTTTCTTGGGATAATAATGCGGTGGGTTCCCAGTTCCCACGTCCTTCAGCATACGACTCAACTAAGAGTATCTATTAAAACTATTAGGTTTTTGTTACGATTATTTTCAGATGTTAGTAAAAAATAACCGGGATCGACGGCTTAATGTGCTCTCCGAGGCGCGGAGGAAACGAAAAGGCCAAATTTGAACCTCCAAAATCCTCGAAAAATCCTCCAAACACAAACGTTGCTTAACAATCGCAATCGACTGATATGCGTTGTCACAATTGGGCCACTCGTCCCTCAAACTCAACCCATTAACCCAGTTAATATGAGTGAATGGCACTCAAATTGCCTTGAAATCGGAATTAATCCAATTTGCTATAATTGCGACTACCGCCAATTGGACAATTCATAAGTGACGAGTTGGTGACTATGTAGCATGCGTCTCGTTGTCTTGTGGTTAGCACGTTCAACTGCGGATATACCTAAGTTGCCCGCGACTTCATCCGCATGGATTGAGGTTTTTCGGTTCCCGCTTTTTAACTTTTTTCTATTTAGGAATTATAATCTATATCTGTACCAAATTTTATCCAGATCCGTTCAGCCGTTCTGGCGTGATTGAGTAACAAACAGTATAGATATGCATACAATGGGTCGACGCCCATACAAAAATAATTTATGAATTTTCTCGGGTCGGGCCTGGTGGGTGGCTTCGGCCGTGGCTAGCCACTCACCGGCAAAGAGCTTATTCGTTTAAACGAAAAGAAAAACAAGAAAGGTAGGTCAGGTATCTTGAGAACTTACTAACTCAATAAGTAAATACTGCAGTTACTCGTTGAGTGTTCTCTAGAAAACTTATTCTCTCAGAGAAGCGTCTAAGTCCAGTATTCTTACTACCCATCTCAAATTGAGTCTTATACCTCCTACTGTATGTTTGTAGTAAGTCCACTTTTCTCGGGCGCTGCAATATAAAGTTGACTAGGGAAACCACATGCGTTTGTTGTTATTGGGACAAATCTCATTCTCTGACTATGCAAATAAAAGAGCATCATTAGATAGATAGATAAATTCTTTATTGCACACAAGACGTGTATTTAACTTAAATCCCCTTCGTAGTATTTTCACCCAAAAAATCAAGAAATAGTTCAAGGTCAAGCTGAGCTAATAAATTGCGATAATAGAACCCCAGTTAGAATTGTTTCATTTGTTGAAATGCAAGAAATTTAGTGTCTGTTATCTCGTACCTGTATCTACTTTTTAATAGAGTCAAAATCCATTATATTTGGAGATAGAAATACTACTACAAAGAACTACAAATAATTCTACAAAGACGTTAGAAGTTACTAGGTTAGGTACTAGGTTTTCCGTACACAAAAAGTATTTATCAGAATTCAGACGTCAACCATGGTCACCCTAGTTACGGGTAATCCCCGGCTACGGAGAAAACAACGGTCTTAGGTACGGAAAGAGGCTGCGCTGTAAAATGTAACACGAGGCGGGTGCATGTGGACTTACCTAGATCGGAAGTCTGTTCTAGATTTGCTTAATCTACGAGTCACAGTGTTCTGTGATAATATTTTTAAAGTAAGTACTTATTTTGTCTACTTTTACATTTGTTTTTTTAGACTTATCCCAGTTTTTGACAACTTGCCTGGCGCAGTTTTGAGCACTTTTGTCTTAACGTGGGAGGTCCCGGGTTGGATTCCCAGCGGGGTTAATTTAGGAATTTATAATTTCCGTATTTTCTCTGGTTTGGTCTGGTGGGAGGCTTGTTATCACCCTACCGACAAACACGTACCGCCAAGCGATTAAGGGTAGATTGATTGGGTAGGGTGATTAGAAACCGACTAAGGGTATGGGTTTAATGTAACTGCCATGAACAGGTTAACCCACTACCGTCTAAGATTGCATCCTCACTTACCATCAGGTGAAATCACAATCAAGGGCTAACTTGTAGTGGATAAAAAAAACACCACCGACATCTTCATCGGTATGCACCTCCAAGCAGCATAATATTAATTTTAGGCTTTAACCATTAAGGTATAATGTACAAATACTTTAGTACCTACTTACATATTACTTCAATGGCTTTAATGACTGACTGATCAATTCCCCAGCTGAAGATTCGCACCCTGGCACCAGACGCCTCCTTCGAACGACTGGTAGGAAAGACTTTATCTTCATAGAATTTAGACTGTGATATTATGCCTGGTTTCTATATCCCAGAAACGAAGCGTTTTGCTTACGGATAGTCCTATTTGCTACGAGGCGAAAGTCAAAACCGTTCCAATAAAACACGCTTCGTAAGCTAAGCTACCGATAACTTGCTACGTACGGAGGGGAGGGTCACGACTTACGAATAACGAACTTTAGCAGAACTTTAGAATGTATGAAGATGACGGCTTTGAGTGTTTCTATGACACAGGGAATCGAATGGATCTTAGAATTACGCCATGGTAAAATGATATCATAATATTCTGTGATATTATAATTAAATGCTCCAATAAAAAAATATGTTCCGCATCACTCCTATATCAAAGAAATTCCTACGTTACTAACGTTTTTTTTTAGTTTCAAATATTATCTGATGACTAAGTATTCGAGCTGGCGAGAATATTTTCCGCGAATGTGAAAACAACTTTAGCAAACACTTCATTAAAAATAGCATGGACTGTATTGAAATTCATTTAAAGTTCGTTTTCGTGTAGTTTTTCAGTTGAGCGAGTGTAAATTGAATCTCGTGATACATAACATCTGTTCTTCTAGCAAATGATTTAGTGCAGAGTGCATGTTTGTGACATATTGTGACACAGCTGTGGCTAGGGTTGTCTCGTATGCGATATTCTAATGGTGCCATTTTGTATTTCGAATTTCACTGCATAAAAATGCTGTCGTAGTTTAGTGTTCTGCTTTATTTCGGTAAATTATTAATTCACACGGTCCTTTTTCGTAGATAGAACAATTTCACTTAATACCTACTAAAGACTAAAGACACACGGATAGATCTAAACAATTAATTACAATCGTGTAACTTGCGATTAGGTTTATTTTTGTATTGGGTGCCAACCCTATTGAAAACACGTGTTTTATTGTGTAGGAACTTGTCGCGATAACTTTTAGTGTCCACTTTGAAAAAAAAATGCTTTTTAGATTGATTACTACGGCTCAGAAGTCATTACATTTTTAATGGCGTAGCAATTAATACAGTTTTGTGTGTAGCTAGGATCACATTAGGCGTTAGTCGATTCTTCAGTAAAGTTACTGAATGTTAGCATTTTCGATTGCGACTGACGAGGTCCCGGGTTCGAATCCCGGATCGAGCCATCATTAGTAAGTTTTGGGTATTTCTGACAATAAAGTCTCAGTACTAGCCCGGAGTTTGCGTTGTTTCACCCCCGTGCCTCGGAGAGCACGTTAAGCCGTCGGTCATGCGCCTGATCTTTCTCCAGTCGTGTCTGATTTTCCGTCCCATCGGGCTATGAGAGTAAAGGAACAGAATGCACCGTCACTTTTGCACTATAATATCTCCCGCGCAGACATCTTATCTCTCTGGAGATAGGCCGCCGTGGCCGAAATTCAGCCGGTAAGACGGGGTTGAGTACGAGTATGTCGTGAAATTAGTGAGAAAAGAGATTTTAATATTTTATCGTACGAACTACCTAAACCTTGATAAAAATGGCGGCATAGAAACAGCTGTTGTTTTGTATGGTGACCATTACATTACCGCACTCTTTTGGTATGTTAATAATTGTGCGGTAACATTTTTATTATCAAGAGTGGTAAAAGTCCACTCTATAAAATTTTACAGTGGTGAAATAAGAGCAACATTAAGTGGGAGGATCCGGGTTCATTTCCCGGCAGGGTCACTTTAGGAATTTATAATTTCTAAATTTTCTCTGATCTGGTCTGGAGGCTTCGGTCGTGGCTAGTTACCACCCTACCGGCAAAGAAGTACCGCCGAGCGATTTAGCGTTCCGGTACGATGCCGTGTAGAAACCGACTAGGGTTTAATATAACTGCCATACTCCCTAATAGGTTAGCCCGCTAACATCTTTGACTGCATCGTCACTTACCATCAGGTGAGATCGCAGTCAAGGGCTAACGTGTAAGATTCAAGATTCAAAATTTCCACATTTTTAAATTAATAAGCATTTTATTAAATCAGTTATAAAAATATCTACGTACTTTTGTTTTTAATTTAGTAGTTTTTTTTCCCGCCCTGTGCAACAGGTGCCTAACATTGCTAATAGTTTATTGCCATACATATATCACTCTCTTAATAAACACTGCGTCATTTTTGTTTGTTTTATGGGTATTTTTTTTGTCGGATTATTTCAAATTAGATACGCTAATTCTATCACTATCAATCTTTTAGCAACACTGAAGCTAAGTTGTAAGTTCCATTGTCGACTTACCGTGATAAGTAAATATATTTAGACTGTTTGAGCTTCTGAAGCTTGAAATTGTATTTTGTTTGTTTCAAAGATCTAATTTTTTTCAAAGGGACATATTAAGTTATCGATAATTAAGAACTACTTAATGAATTTGGAATTCAAGTATTGCCTTTTTTGTCGATGGTTGTCTGTCAATAATTAAGGAATGTCATAGGCGTGCATAAGGCAATAGTATTAGAAATGGTTGGGCAGAAGGTTGCGGGAAGCGGTTGGATGAGGAAGGCGGAGGACCGTGTTTGGTGGCGCGCTCTCGAAAAGGTCTATGTCCAGCAGTGGATGCATACGGGCTGATGGATGGATGGATGGATGGACAGAATATAATTTTATGTTATTTGGACATTGAGAAACTTACTTAGCTGGATAATTTAATTAACAAATTTATGTTATTTCGCCTGGGGGGGTTATTAATTACTACCATTATGATTCTAAAACACGAACGTCATTAATCCATACTGTCCATACTTTAATATTCTTAATGCGAAAGGGTGTCTGTCTGCTACGCTTTCACGGCCTATCTGTTCAATCTATTTTGATTAAATTTGGTAGTAGTTTATATCCCGGGTAAAGACATTAATAATGTCTACTGAACATAAAGTCAACTTTTCATCCCGAAAAATAAAAGAGTTCCCGCGGGAATTAAAAACCTTAATCCACGGACATTATCTAGTAATATTATAAATGCGATAGTTTGGATGTATGGATGGATGGATGGATGGATGTTTGTTACTCAATCACGCCAGAACGGCTGAACGGATCTGGATGAAATTTGGCAGATAGATTATAGTCTAGAATAACACATATCATGGAAAATTCAAGATTTGGCGCAGGAACTAAGAAACCTCAATCCACGCGGACGAAGTCGGGAGCATCATATGGTAATAATATAGTAATAATATAGTAATAATATAGTAATATCTATTTGTTTTTATTCCCGGTGTACGTGACAGACAGGTGCCTATATCAACAGAGTTTTTACGCCCGCCCATATATCACTCCCGAGTAAACACGGCGACGGCTCAGTTCAATGAATATTTCGCGAAAGCCAATTGATTTATGATTTGATTGGTATGTGTTATTATTTGATTTTTTTTTCTGTGATAAGAGCCGTTATTTTCCAGGCTCTATATTTGAAACTAGCTTTTACCCACACACAGCTTCGCTCACGTTAAGTGCGATTTTCGGTGTCCTATCAGATATTATATTTCATAATAAAAACAAATGACAAATTTTCATTTCACAGCCAACGTTTGGCAAAATTATGAATCAAAAATTCATTTTTATACAAACAACTGATTCTATAAATGACTGCGAAATCTGTGATTTTTTGTGAAACGTTAGTGAACCGCGATCTTCATATTAATTCCAAGCCCCCTTTTTACCCCTTTAGAGGTGGAATTTTCAAAAATCCTTACTTCACTGATGCCTACGTTATATAAAATCTATTTGAGAGTAGATTCGTGATCCGAGAATCAAGGAATTCCCGAGAGATTTTTGATAAACCTGATAAGATGTCCCCGCTGACAATCATACTAATATTATAAAAACGAAAGCTTGTTGGTTTGTCCATCAGTCACATCACAATAGAACAACGGGTTGACGTAATTTTTTGCATGAGGTATAGTTGAGGATTTGGAGAGTGTCATGGATCGTGGCTACTTTTCATCCCGGAAAATTAAGGAAATTGTATAGCAAAAACTACCCCTAAAAAATTCAACCCCAAAAGGGGTATACAGGAGTTTAAAATTTGTTGGGTAGTCCACGCGGCCGAAGTCACGGGCAAAAGTTGTAGTTCAATAAATATATGTCTAAAGAGTTACCGACTGTTCATTTTTTTTTTTAACCACTACAAGTTAGCCCTTGACTGCGATCTCACCTGATGGTAAGTGATGATGCAGTCTAAGGTGGTAGCGGGCTAACCTATTAGAGGCATGGCAGTTACATTAAACGCATATGCCTATTCGGTTTCTACACGGCATCGTACCGGAACGCTAAATCGCTTTGCGGCACGTCTTTGCCGTGGGGTGGTAATAAGCCACGACCGAAGCCTCCCACCAGGCCAGACAGGGAAAATTCAGAACCTATTACCTATTCCGTGCTACCGATTGATTCAATTTCGTGTAGAACCGTCGTCGAGTACAGTACCAAACGTCCCCACGGTAATGTACGAACGATTTCATTTTATAAGTTTCGAAACGAATTTCCCAATGGGAGATAGGAGCGCGAGTTATTGCTAAGGTATATTCCTGCAACTTCCTTCGCGTGGATATAGGTTTTAAAAGTACTCCGCTTATCCCTTTTCTATCCTTTCCTTACTTCTCCTCATTGAAACTAATATAATTTGCTCTAAAATATTACAATAAATTTCAATTTCTATATGAAATACAATGGCTGATTCTGTTGTACACAATCTCTAAACTAAACTAAAATGACAGCATTAAAAATATTGCTAATACTCTCTGCAGCAAGGGACAGAACTAAGTTTAGAGATGTCATATAGTTTAGAGATTCGGAATTGGCCATGTTGTCGGATTAATTAATTGTTATTGAACAGTAAATATTAAAATAATTTATTTATTCCGTTTCTTGCGATAAGCGCTTGCCAGATTTCACCCCCAGAGCGCCTGTGTTTTGATCTTGTCAGCTGAGGCCTGAGAGCGCCTTAAATTAAACTTTTTTTTTTATCCACTACAAGTTAGCCCTTGACTACGATCCCACCTGATGGTAAGTGATGATGCCGTCTAAGATGGTAGCGGGCTAACCTGTTAGGGGCATAAGAGTTATATTAAACCCATACCCCTATTCGGTTTCTTGGCGCTACCCCTATTCGCTTGGCGGATTGGCTGGCTTAGCCAGACCAGAGAAAATTCAAAAATTATAAATTCCCATATTAACCCTGCCGGTAATCGAACCCGGGACCTCCCACGTTAAGACAACAACGCTCAACAATGGGCCACGGAGGCCATCCACTACAGCCTATTAACGTCCCACTGCGGGGCACAGGCCTCACAGGAGAGAGGGAATTAGGGGTTAGACCCACCACGCTGCTCCAATGCGGGTTGACAGGCTTTAACGACTATTAGTGATAATAACCGGGACCGATGGCTTAACGTGCTTTCCGAGGCACGGGGGTGAAACACCGCCAACTTCCAACTCCGGGCTGGCACGGAGGCCATCAATTAAACGAAAATTGTGAGATTCGCATTCACCCTGCGTCGTGAATTAATTAAACAACTGTATAACCCCCAAGCCTCCCTGCAGCGACATCTGCGCTCGCGTCTGAGCATCGCATCGTTGAGCATGAATTTCCTTGAAATAACTCGACTTGCTTTGCTCGTGTAGCATTGCTTGCTTACGTATCGTCTTAATTAAAGTCCTCGAGCAACTATGACATTGTTACTTTCCAGAGAAAGGATTATATTAGACTGGATTCTAACTGACTCACTAGAATTCGTCCGTGTGGTTTCAGTTTTTTTTAATTCCCACAGGAACTCCTTAATTCTCCGGAATAAAAAGTATGTCCTTATAATTCCTTTGTACTTACCGGGATGTAAGCTATAGCTGTACCAAATTTAATCAAAATCGGTTGAAAAGATGGGCCGTTAAAGCGTAGCACGTTAAGCCGTCGGTCCCGGTTATTATCATTAACATTTTTATTAAATTTTATTGCGTGATAGGCTTGCGCTTGACGACAATCATGCTTGGTGCAAAGCAATGATGAGGTCTAGGTTGGACCGCGCTTGTCTAGCAGATGCCTATTCACTCTTGCCTTGAAGGTAATTAATTTAAATGTGGCAGGAAACACGTGAGCTAGGAAGATGTTTCACACCCTAGCGGTTCGTATCAGAAACGTCTAGCAAAAACGCTTCGTGAGAGCAAATTGGACGTCAGCTACATGATAATAGTCGTTAAAGCCCGCCAACTCGCATTGGAGCATTGTGGTGGGTATAAGCTCTAATTCCCTCTCCTATTAGAGTGGAGGTCTGTGCCCAGTAGTGGGACGTGAATGGGCTGTAGTGGTGGCAGATTCACTCGACGATTAAAATGCACTTGTAAAAGTGTTTTTGCATACTAAACATTTGAATTTTGAGCTACAGGAACATACATAAATTCAGACATACATAGACTGCTAAAATCATAACCCTTAAAATAGGCTTTGCTTAAGTCTATTCCCCTTGCATACAATATTCATTTGTACCTAACTCCGAGCATTTAGGTACTACCTTCTTTTTTGCAATCGCGGCCTCCCTTTAATAATTCAAAGTAATTTACCTTACTTGGGAACCGTAAAGGCCGTGGATTCAATTTGCATGTAATATTGAAATACTGAACGTAACAGAACAGAATTGCTCGTGGATAACTAAATGGTTATCGTTTTATTACCTTCAGGCCGTAGATGAGAAGGTATTTAAGTTAGTTAATATATATTTTTTTAATTTTCTTAAGGTTAGTTGATTGAGACAATGGAATAGATTAGAATACAGTATAATTAATTTATTTGTCTGAATATGTGTTACAATGATGGTTACAGTATGAAAAGCAATATATGCTACTTATGTATCTACACATTGATGTAATTGTACATTATTATTTTTCAAAAGAGCAACCACCGACTTTCTTGCTAGTTCTTCACGGTAGGAATGTTATTCCGAGCCAGTGGTAGATTCACTCGTCAATTCAAAAGCAATTGTCAAAGTCTATTGAATAATAGGCCTATTACACTGCACTTTTTACTGGGCCCTGTAGAAAGGGTGGGCGTGGCCGCTATTTAGAGCGTCGCTTATTACACAGGAATAAGGACCAGTATAGGAACCCTTCTTACACTACACTGATTCAAGGGTCCCTGTGAAAAGTGCAGTGTAATAAGGCTATAAAAAATATTTGAGTTTGAAAGATCTCTAGAGAGTTTCGAATCATATCTTTAACCGTGTGATAGAAGTCCACAGACTGACCCAGATATGATAATGATGACATTTAGGATTGGTGCGCGTGCCTTATTTCAATTTAAAAGATCTCCACCTTCCTACGTTATTGCAGGCCTCAATAATTCAACGTGATTTCGCCTAACGTAGAGTCGTAGAACGTAGGTTAGGTGCCGTAGTAACAATTTGCGAGCAAAATTTATCACGGGATGAAATTAAATGATAAGAGATATTACATATCCTAGGCTTTCCGGGGATATTAGAATGATGATTTGACGGGGATTTTCGGGATAGAATTTTCATTGTTTTAATATCCTATCTCTAGTAAGTTTTTTTTATTATTTTTTAGCTGATGCCCGCGACTTCGTCCGCGTGGTTTCAGTTTTTTTTAATTCCCACGGGAACTCCTTAATTTTCATTAAATAAAGATATGACACTTTCCAGGTCCTCAACTATACCTATACACAAAATCTTGTTCCGTTGCATTATTGCAGCGTGATTAGAAGGACAAAGCAACAAACGAACACACTTTCGCATTCATAAAATTAGTATGATTTTTATATTCTACCAAATGATTCATATAGTTAGGTCGTCATTGATCTTTAAGTCCTATTAATGCTCACCTTATTGTTTAAATAGTTAAACATTAAAGATAGATCTATTTTTTTAAAAATTCCGTGTGAACGTTGATTTTTAACCGAATTCCAAAAAAAGGAGGAGGTTCTCAACTCGAAGCGTATTGTTTCTTAATGTATGTCGCTGCATATCTCCGTGGCTTCTAAGCCGATTTGAATATTTTTTTTGGGATTAAAACAGCCTGCGTTTGTCTGCTGCTCTTTCTCGATCCAACTGTTTAACCGATTTTAAGGAAATTTGATCCCAGGGAAGAACGGGTCGAAAGATCAAAGACTTCCCATGGAATATTTCAAAGACCTAAAACCGCGAAGGACAAAGTTGCGGGCATTATCAAGTTTATTAAATATTAGTATGGATGTCATTAGTTGTTTCAATTTAATGGCGAGCTTTTAATTCTGATTTTACGTATTAGTAATCTTTATTAATGAAGCTTATTTTCTGACTGATATTTACCTTGAATACGGGATTCGTCGTAAATCATAATGTCATAATTTTAGTGATGAATAAAATTTGGGGAAACGTATATAAAGGTCTAGCCCCACTTAAGATGCAGGGAGAGGCGCGTTGTAGTTGTATTTGTATGAGTTTGTATGGGACCGTGTCGCTTAAGTGGGCCCAGCTCCATACAACCTCATGCAAAGAATACTTGCCAAGCCGCACAGCGTCTTAAAGCACAGTCGAACATCCTAACCACTAGACCAACGAGGCAGTCACTGGCAAAAATAAATTAATATCAGCTCTACAGTGTTGAGACTGTTTTGCTAACGCCACTAGTTAGTAGCTTTCCGTCACGCACTTGCTTTGATCTGCCTCAGTCACTCTGAAGGAATGTTTCTTTATATATTTTTTGGACTTTTTTGCGGTCGGTGTTATGTTGGTAGTGTTTTTGATTTGTTTGTCTTGTTATTTTCGATGTTTCATGGAATTTTCTTGCAAAATAACATACGGGCTACCTGATATTTATGTTTTGTTTGATTAATTATGAAAATTGCGCCATTTATAGTATCAACACAATTTATTTCAAGAAAAAAGTAATTTTAATATTTGTTTGACTTTGAGCCACTCAATTTACTTATTATTTAGTAGACTTTGTCCGCGTGGATTAATTTTTTTTGATTCTCACAGGACTTAAATTTTCCGGGATAAAATTTTCCTATGTCCTACCCCGGGACACAACCTATCCCTATACCAAATTTCATCAAAAGTAGATAGACCGTGAAAGCGAAGCAGATAGACACACTTTCGCATTTATAATAGTATAATTAGAATGGAAGTGTGGATGAATTGGATGTAACTATAATGTGCGGTAATTAAGATGTATAGGTTTCCGACAGGCAGTCAGATGCAAAGTAACTGTGTCAACAGAATGGTCAAACTTTGTGGAAAACAGCAAACGTCCAAACTATACCGATGCTCGGTGCATGCTGAACCGCAAAGTTCGTGGCATGGCGACGCCATCTTGTTTAACACGGTAATACAATAACAGTATAACTCGATAACTTCACGTTAGATTTGAATCCACACGATGATTTACTTGGCAAATATTGGAGAGAAGCAGGCGTTCCGCGTTACTTTGCGGAAGTCCATGATAATGAAAGGAGTAGAACTGTAATTGAAATTGAATTGAAAAAACTTTAACAAAATTTGATTTTATATCTAAGAACGATGACAGCTAAAAAAGTTAAAACTGCGATTCAGTCGTCAACGCCCACCTCCGAAACAGCTATACAGATATCCATGGCTATTACCTATAATTAATAGTTTATCTTTACAAGAAAAATTTACTTAAATTTAAAATAATTTACTTGAACTCGCTATAATCCGCCACAGTAAGTAAATCAATTTGGTTACAGCCTGCGATATTCACCACACCACACAAATCTTCAACGTACGTTTCCGGAGCATCTTCAGTATATGTTGACTCCACAATGCACGATTGTAATACAATCAATAAATTGTACCTTTAGTTTAGATACCTTTTTTTAATTCACTACAAGTTAGCCCTTGACTGCGATCTCATTTGATTGTAAGTGATGATGCAGTCTAAGATGGTAGAGGGCTAACCTGTTAGGGGCATGGCAGTCACATTAAACCCCTATTCGGTTTCTGCACGGCATCGTACCGGAACACTAAATCGCTGGGTGGTACCACTTTGCCGGTAACTAGCCACGGACGAAGCCTCCCACCAGACAAGACTAGGGAAAATTCACAAATTATAAATTCCCTAATTGACCCTGCCGGGGATCGAACCCGGCTCAACACTGCGCCACGGAGGCCGTCACGGATCTAATCTGTCTGTAGCATCATATCTGTACATCATATATAATCATATGATTTTTTATGATTGATAAACCCATCCATAAAAGCTGTTTTGCTTTCTGTGTTCAGCTAAAAAAAACGTAATCTGAACGCGTTATAATACCAAATATTGAGGTAATGGATAGAGGTAATGGATTTTCTCTTACATGGGAAATGTGTTTGCACATCGGTTTTAATATAATATCCAATACTAGCCGATGCCCGCGAATTTGTCCGCGTGGATTGAGGTATTTCGGTTCCCGCGGAAACTCTTTCACTTTCCGGGAAAAAAATTGCGTATCTGTTATTACAGGCTATAATCTATCTCTGTGCCAAATTTCATCCAGACTCGTTCAGCCGTTCTGGAGTGATTGAGCAACAAACATCCATCCATTCATCCATATGTCCATACATCCATCCATCCAAACTTTCGCATTTATAATATAAGTATATATATGCCGCTCCATTAGCAATTCGCGATTATTTTAAGACTGAAACCACAGATTAAATTATAGCCATACTTCCTAGACTAAGAGATTTCGCATCTATTTGCAAGCTAGTCATTTATCCGTCCGTCCTCGTCCAACTTTTTCTTGCCAAGTGTAAATTAAAAATCATCAAGGCAAAAATGAATAGGCACCTTCGAGTCAAGTCTAGAACTCATTGATTATTGTTTCTTATTGTGCAAAGATTCAAATATAAATAATAATATGACCTGCACTGGAATAAGGATGAATTCGTGTATTTGGATACTCGAAAAACATTTAATGTATTATTTTATTTTATTCTATTACTGGTACAAGACAAGGGACCATACTGCCAACATTTAAAGCCATAATGTTTCATTATTGATTTCATTATGACTTAGTGATATTAAACTGTAATTTGGGCCATACTGCCATTTTTAAAGCCGTATTGTTTTAATATTGTTGAAGTTTGTGTGTGTTACAATTATTGTAATCCTTATTTTAGAGACCGCAGGGTGCGTGATATATAAAGCTGTTATTTTGAAATAATACTGTTTTGAGCGATTGTAGTAACTAGTAACCCTCCTGTCCTCCTCCCCATACAAATCTAGACCGTCTCCTTTCTAAATGATCGGGGTTTACCTACAGTTTGGTACCAATTGACAGACAGACATTACATGTTTATTTATACGTTCGGAGTGCGCACCATTCGCTCGGAGATGGATTCCGAAATTCAAATCATATCTAACCATTCACTATCTGTTACTCGAGGCGAGTCGGCGTCAGCCGAACAAATTGCAGACGTTTTATCACGGGCATGAATGTACTACGTAATGCTTTGAAGTGGAGTCCTAGTAGAGAGAGTATTTCGTCTATACTAATAGGCATTCATTATATATTTTGGTCTGGCCTGGTGGGTGGCTTCGGCCTGCATCATCACCTATCATCAGGTGAGATCGCAGTCAAGTGATAACTTGTAGTGGATAAAAAAAAACGAAAGTTTGGATTTATTGGTGGATGTTACTCTGCGATAACGCTAAAACGGCTGAATAGATCTGGATGAAATTTTGTCCTATTGGTGGATGTTACTCTGCGATCACGCTAAAACGGCTGAATGGATCTGTATGAAATTCTGTCCAGTGATAGATAAATATTATAGTCTGGAATAACACATAACCTCTTCTTCTTTTAACCTTTTTGTTTATTGTCTTTGTTTAAAGTGTGTGCAATAAAGACTTTAATCTACCTATCTGTCTCCCAGAAAATTAAAGAGTTCCTGCGAGAACCAAAAAGCCTGTACTCTATCCACGCGGAGTCGCGGGCATCAGCTAATATATTACGTTTCTATTTATTTGGGGTTCCGTACCCAAATTATGCCATCGGGTATCTATTTTTAATGCTTTGCTCCTTTGTAGTCCGACGTCTGTCTGTCTGTCAGCGGGCCGTATCTCATGAACCGTTATAGGTAGACAGTTCAGTTAGTGTGTTTTTCTATTACCGCTGTAACAAAAAATAAAATTAAAACTTAACTTTGGCTCATCTTTTCAACAGATTTTGATGAAATTTGCTATAAGGTTAGGTTACATCCCGGGAACATAGACCCGGAAAATCTAAGTATTTCCCCTGGGATCATAAAACTTAATCCACGCCGACGAAGTCGCGGGCTTCATTTAGCTTATAATATTACTCGATGATGCCCGCGACTTCGTTCCCGTGGATAAAGTTTTCAATTCCCGCGGGAACTTCTTAGTTTTCCAGAACAAAAAGTACCCTATGTCCTACCCCGGGAAACAAACTATCCCTGTACCAAAGGACATTGACCAAATTCGCCTAAGAATCAACATGTGTTTGAAATATACAGTAATTCGTAGCTTATTTTATAACCTTTATTTTAACTATTAGAATTCAACGGACACTTCAGATTAATCACAAAATAAATAAATGGGTATTAAATTGATTACTATATGTTTCCGTCTATCGATTATTAACCACAAATCAACAACTTACAGGTTAAAATAATATGCAATACCATCGCTAGATCCGTATCGTAAGAAACAAGATAAAATCAGCTTAAAGTGCTAAATGCGCTAGTATTCTGAATTTCGCAACGCCATCTATTGAAAGTACAATAATTTAATTTTTCTAACGCCATCTGTAATATTTTTGATGAACTACGGCGAATCTTTTCTTATCTACATACTGTTTACAGCTCTATTACAATTGGATAAAGATGGTATTTTTTTGTTCAAGCAGATTGATTGTGAAAGTCGAAATAACCTCAAAATTGAAAATATTTTTGGTAATAAGTCATTTCTTAGCAAGTGTCCGTTATTTTAATCTGCTCTCAAGTATAAAAAGGTATTTATTTGAACCCAGTAATCAATGTTTTATGACTGTTGGTTCTTAGGCGAACTTTGTATGGGGACGGAACAATGTCCTTTCATTAAAATCGGTGGGCCGTGAAAGCTTATCAGACAGACAGACAGACACACTTTCGCATTTATAATATTAAGTATGGATAGTGTGGATTCAACATTGTCAACATTCTTCACGAGGAGTTCAATTTCATTGCACTGCAGTGTAACTAGACCATAATATATACGCGGGCAATATTGCGACCACTTGTAGGAATCGAGCCAAATAACATTTGCGTCTGGCGAGCGACGTTTACTCGAGGTTTTTATTGAAATTCCCCGTTCCGGAGTCTCCGGCTCGGACACGTGTCGAAGACAATTGCTTTTCGTTTTGTATTGCTGTAAAATTAATCATGCTATCATCATACAATTATTTTTTTACCACTACAAATTAGCCCTTAACTGCGATCTCACCTGATGGTAAGTGATGATGCGGTCTAAGATGGTAGCGGGCTAACCTGTTAGGAGCATGGAAGTTATATTAAACCCATACCCCTATTCGGTTTCTACACGGCATCGTACCGGAATTCTAAATCGCTTGGCGGCACGTCTTTGCCGGCAGGGTGGAAACTAGCCACGGCCGAAGCCTCCCACCAGGCCAGACCAGGGAAAATTCAGAAATTATAAATTTCCAAACCCTGCCGGGGATCGATCCCGGGACCTCCGCACGTTGAGGCAACAGCGCTCAACACTGCGCTACGGAGGTCGTCAAATGCAAAAGTGTATTTGTTTGTTGGTTTATTGGTTTGTCCCACAATCACGCCACAACAGAGATGGATGGATCAACGTGATTTTTGGCACAAGTATAGTTCGCACGGACTCGCACTTGCCCGTTTTAACGGTGCTGCTCTGAATAATCAAATAAGGCTACTTTTGACCTGCACACACTAGCAGGACAGGACAAAGCGTGATACTTTCACTACAAGTTTTGTCCGGTAAAGTCCGTAGTGTGCTTTCGCCCTTATAAACTGGATAACTTCAGCAATGAAAAATCCGAGACAAAATATGTGAAACAGCTTTAAAACTAGCTATTCAAAGGACAGCAGTTTAAAATTAATTCTCTGTTTATGACCGGCGGCGTTCGAAATCATAAAGGAAATATGAGAGAAATTACTTTTCTATTTTCTCTCTACGTTTCTTTTCTCTCCGTTAAATTGCCTGTAGCGGAGTACTGAGGCTTGTTAGAGTCCGCGCGATGCAGTTCATAATTGAGGACTCTTTGGTCTTTATTGTGGTTTAAATTAGATTTTTATTTCTATGAGAATGTGTGTTTTTCTGTATTTATGATCTTAAATTTTCGAAAGGAATCTCTTTTTTTATATATATATTCATATAGCGAGCAAACGAGCAGGCGGATCACCTTATGGTAAGTGATTACCGCCGCCCATGAACATTTGCAGCACCGCCAATGCGTTGCTGGCTTTTGAGATGTCCACCCTTTGAAGAGTTAAGTTTCTCTTTTCTTCTTTCTCTATTGTCTCCTTTCAAAGTTTTTATTATCTTCATGACAAACTCCAATAGAATATTATTTGAAATTTTTTATGAAGAATCTTTGCTATCGATGCAGAGCCCAAAACACATTACACATCACGCCGCATCTACTGGACGGATTTGAATGCAACTTGGAACAGTTATAGCAAATATTCTGGGTTTATCGGCTATGTTTTATTCTGAAAACCAAAATATTATCCCGATTTTACTCCAAAAATCAATAAAATCGGTAACGATTTTAACCATAGTTTTTTTCTTTATGTAATATCCTACATCCTGCACTGAAACTAAAACTTAATTAAAAAATGGTGGAAATTGATAATAATATAGTGGTTAGTATGGTGTGGAGTGTTTGAATTCGAATCACCCAATATCTACAGTGGACCCGTAAACCGTAAACCTCACACCCCAAAAAAAAATACTTTACAAAGTTTATACCACACAACACACAAGTCACTTCTAAATTCATACACGTCAGTGGCAAACTATCCATGTATGCATTGGTATATTTTTATTCAGATCTTATGACTATAAATTAATTAAAGAATGAAATTAATATTTTGCATGGAAGTCCGTCTTATATTTTTTGTATTAATTATGTACGCTCAAAATGCTAAATTTAGTTTACTTTAAGTATTTTATAGTCTGTAAGTTTATTATAAGTGAATTATGAAATTCTTATTGATACAATAAATACTTTAAACCAGAGACACACTGTCCGGTTGGTCTTATGTAAATTTCAAGATCTGATAGTTCGGAGATGGCGGGTGGAACTCCTCAACGAGTAACAGCAAATCAGTTGCGATCAGTGTAATAGCTTAATAAAAGGTAGATTTTTAAAGAAGAAGAAGAAGAAAGAAGAAGAAAAAACATTTATTTCCAAAATTATGCCACATAGCTAGAGGTAGATCACCCCTGCACCTCAACGATGTAGAAAAGATATAGAATCTAAACTACAGCAGAAATCTGCACTAAAAGGCGCAGGAATGAACTACATTTTTCTATCAATTAATTAATTTATTTGTGAATAGAGTACATTTGAGGTGGAATAAGTATAAAAGCGCTCCTATTCCAGCACAGTGTGGTGTACAAATATTATGTTAATTTTATACAATTTTAATTATTAACATTTTGTCCTAGTTAGTCCATAAATACTTTACAGTCTGAGGGGAGTTACTATAGGCTTAGATTAATTTATACTTCTTGATACAGATAAAAAGAACCATGATGAGGTCTTTACGTCAAAAAATAGGCTTTGATTAATAATTATACGTCTTGATTATCATATCATACTCATATTATAAATGTGAAAGTGTGTTTGTTTGTTGGTTTATTGGTTTGTTCTTATATGACAACAGTGGTGTTCTCCGTTGTTGCAGGACGTGATACACACAATCAGCACACCACACGGCCAGGTGCAGAGGATCGTGGTGTTCAAGAAGAACGGCGTCCAGGCGATGGTTGAATATCCTTTACAATAGTACATAAGATACCAGACAACCTACCGGCAAAGTCGTGCCAACAATAAGTAGTTATTTGTTCTACATGATAACAAAGTTCGTTTTAAAATATTGAATACAAGCAGGCGTTACTTTGCAGATGTCCGTGATAATGAAGGAACTAGAAGTTTAATTCGCTATAATCCGTCACAGTAGACAAATCTATTTGGTACAGTGCGTATCTTGCACTTGTAGCTTGCGATATACACTACACCAAATAAATCTTCCAAATTATTCTCAACGTCCGTTTCACGAATATATATATTTTCTCAATAGCGAGAAAATACGCTCTGTTTCTGAACGTTTCGTGGACTATGTAAACTGTAAAGAAATGCCCAATCTAAAGCATTTTTAAATCAAAATAAGTACTTTTTATTTTTGCTCACTGCTTAATTAAGCAGTAAAGTCGCGTTTTTCGAGTTTAAGATATTTGATTATTATGATATCAATACCCACGTTTCAGTACTTTAATAAACAAACTGGGCGCTATTTGTGGAAATATATTAATATTCAATATTCTATTATTATTACATAAGGCATACAATATTTTAGTTCGTTCCTTCCGCAATAATTCACATTGAAACGAATCACATTCGTGCCGACAAATTACGACGAGCCATAACGGAACGCTTCTCTCATACTGGTAGCGCGGATAACAAATAACATAAAATAACGAATAACATTACAAATAACATAAAAGTACCTAAACCTCTTAGGCGAATGGCGCGAATCATAAAACTAGGAGCTATATTTTTCATCGCCTTGGGCTACGGGTGGTGCAAGCAGTAGCGAATAATGAACGTCCATAAGCGAAGCGATTGGATTATCTTCCTCTTATAGCGGTATTTATTTATTTGACCATTAATTTATTTATTTAACAGAACAGCAAAAGCCAATTACACTTATTATTTAGGTATTATAAGAATTACAATTACAATATACAATATTAGATTAAATACAATAATTATTGAATACATAGAACAGCTAATATATAGAAAGGAAGTACTCAAGTAATAAGTTAAAAACTAAAAAATGAGCTGCATTAACGCTGACTTCTCACAAAAGACAGACATGCTCGCATAATCACATCCATTCAACCGTAAACACATAAGATCAGAGGCCCAATTGTCTAAGCCAATCGTATTAATTTAACAGTTCATAACGTATAACTCGAACTTTTTAAGGAGTACGTACATGCGTTTTGACGTGCAAGTGTCTATGACCTCCTTAAACAGGTCGAATTATACGTTTGACGGACTATTACGATTACGATTTCCTTACGTAATCGGGGGGCAGGTTTGGCTCACAGGACAGCATTGATGCCAGACAGCGCGCGAGGGTATAAGTAACTATTGGTGGCTTTTACCTACAGCTTAACTTATATCTTGACGACATTTATTTTCTTTTTTATGATTACCGCTGTCCGCTGCCCATAAATATTTGCAGTAAGTAGCAGGGAAACGGCCAATATTCAATTACACGCAAATGATCTGGTTAGATTTGTATAACATACCTGTATAAAATTCTGCCCGCTTGAAGATACCATCCACTGTCACTCCGCAGCGTTTCCCTATCAAGACATAGACGTAAGTATCTTTTTAGACTGCGGTAAAACGCTGTCATTGCAACCGCACCTCAAGCCACCGCAATGGCCTATATCGTTAACAGTAAAAAGCGTATAATAAATAAACACGCCTTAGTGTTTGATAGTGGGTAGTTTTCTTTTTATAGAAAAATATACAAAGCCAAATTTATATCTGTTCCATTTGGACAGTCAAAATTGAGTCCTAAATAATTTTAATAAGATTGGAATAACACTGTTGAGTAAAATTTGGTTTGAATTATTTAATCGAAAAGTGAGTCGTAAGTTAATAGGAATATGATTCAAATTAGCTTGTTGAATAAACGAATAGTGTTTTGTATCGGAATAGAGGACAACAGGTGGGTAATATAATGAGAAAATAGGTCACGAGGTTTTCTTTGACTGTACGATTCGGATAGGAATGCGATACGATACTTTTTTTCTAAACTCATTGGTAGGTATAGATAATTTTGAAATGGAATTCATACATTTCTTTTATTTTGTTTGATGCGTGGAGTTAATTGTCAAAGAGTTAGGATTTAGGAACATTTTATCTTTTATTGTTTGGATAAGACTTATGCCCGTCTATAAAAGCTATCTCTGTACCAAATTTAGTTTAAATCACTCTAATTGTTCATCGGTTAAGCTGTGAAAAGGTAACAGATAAACGGATACACTTTCTCTCTCTATTATCAACCCATTGCCAGCTTACTGAGAGCCTCCACTCGGAATGAGAAGGGCTTGGCGTGGTACACCACGCTGGCCAAGTGCCGATCTCTCGGGCGTGCAGGTTTCCTCACGATGTTTTCCTTCACCGTTTGAAGCAAATTTAATTTCTTAAAAAGCTCATAAATTCAAAAATGTGGAGGTGCGTGCGTGCTCGTCGATCGGCATATTGTATAACAAAACGAGAATCATAAAATATGTTCAAAATAATTGATGGATCAGACCTAAGATTATTTTTAAACGTTTCCATTTTCCGTGAATAGACACGAAAATAAAGCTTTATTCACAAACTTATTCACGAGAACCTCTGCCAAGTTTTTTTAACAATATTTAAAAAGTGAACGTAGGACAGATTAATTTTCTCTCAACCATCAACAATTTAGTAAATAGCAATAAATTTCAATAACATAATATCGTTGGTTCCTCTTTTCAAGAATTTAAAAGAATACTAGCTGATGACCGCGATTTCGTCCGCGTCTATTGAGGGTTTTTTGGTTCCCGCGAGAACTCTTTAATTTCTGGGACAAAAAGTAGCCTTGTGTTATTTCAGACTATAATCTATCTCTGTGCCAAATTCATCCAGACCCGTTCAGCCATTCTGGCGTGATTGAGTAACAAACATGCATCCATTCATCCATTTACCATACATGAATCGATACAACTTTCGCATTTATAATATAGATAGTATCAAGCAAACCGTTTTAATTTAAATAAAATGAAGACAGCTTTTAATTGAATCACACGCAATCTCTAAAGCTGTAAGATCTATTGCCTCGCGATTAACCTCAAACAAATTGCTGTTTAATATATTACGCAAATCTAGAGAGAATAATGAAAAACATATGCGACTTCGCGGGCTTAAATCAAACAAATAAAACGGTTTCAGGCTAGATTTACGTTTGAAGCATTTGAAAAAACGTATAGCGATGAAATATTGTGAGCACGTGGTTTATTGATAACAATCCGGCGCTCACGCCGTAGCGTAACGTGTTAGAGCCCCGCAACTCACTCTTAAATGGAGCACATACTAGCGCGTCAGGATATTCCCCACCGACAGACGTTTCGTGCAAACGATCACGGTGACGCTCCTATCCGGTCTTTCCCTAGTGTGTTTTCGCTCTTATTCACATGTGTATTGGTTCATATTTTTCATGATAAGTAGACCGAGTTTCGAAAAGTCAAGAGTTTCTGAGAAACTAGACCGATAAAGCTGGCAAAAAATTCAATATTGTAAGATTTTATTACGCATGTAGTTTTAATTGAAGCCCGAGTTATAAGCGGATTAACAATAAAAAAGGAAGAAGGTAATTGACTTGTTGAACCCAAGAGCCCAAGACAAAATCTTGGCGCAAAAGGCCTAGTAGATCCGGCCCCAAATGAAGGGGAAATCACTAGGGAAAGAGATAGTTATGTATGTTATGCTTTTAGACTCCAACGTTTGCTAAAATAGGTAGAACATTTTACACTTTTTGAACTCTGACTGTTGAATCTAGAGCCCGTGTCACAATAGAAGTCCCCTAAAGATAGCGCTGTAGTCGCATGCTTATGCAATGTTTGTATGTAAAATTTATAAGTTCCACTAATTTAGTTGCCGTGAGACTTCTTTCGTGCTCGTGACTTAGCAAGTAGCAACTAGCAACTAAATAGTTCGCATCACGCTACGGTGTAACAGGCGGCCCGTCTCAATGATTTCTACCAAGGCCAGTCGTTCACTGACCTTTGCGCGAGGCAGATGTGAAAAAGGTTTATACCTATTATCTAGTTCAAATTATTCCAATATTTATTATCTAAAACGAGATCTTTCATACGTTTCGCTATTTGTTCAAGTTTTCAATGAATCTAATTTAAGCGGGTATTTTTCGTGTATTGGAAAACATTTCGGTTTCACTGGCTGCGACGCGCAGACTTACTCATTCTCATAATATTTTTGAAAATTTCTATGTGCACGCTACAAATAAAAAAAATAGAGAAAGACTCTATACTGTTTCTGTACAAAACTGAAAAAATCCAAATATTGGAGCAATCATTGCATCCCAGTTGTGTTTCTGTCTCATCATATATTTAGATTTAAGAATCGAAACGCAGCCTATTGAAATATCAAAGATGTTTAGTTGCTTTTCACATAAAAGCTTTTAAAATCGCTTAAGTAATATTGCCCGTTAAAATTTACAAACCTTATAAACATCAAAATTTAAATAATAAAGTTGCCCAACTAAATTTTATATTATGCATTCATAACCAACAACTGTTTGCTCAGGAACTTGCGGGCAACTTTTCGTGTAACTTTTTACGTTGTAATTATTTTTTCCCTTTTCGGCGTCGGACGGCTGTTTTATTCAAATTTGGCCGAAGTTCCAACCGAAATTAAACTCGCTGTGACTAGATCCTCTGTCTTTGACGTTAGGGTTGCGTTTGTGTGACGGGAGGAGCGGAAGAAAAATACAACATGCGGAGGTGTGGTTTTTGGTTTGTCCATTTTCACACACGGACGCGGACGGAGCAAATAAGTCTTCGTTGTATTTTTGCATGGATACATTATGTAGTGTACATAGTTAAAAAGTTGAAACTAACAAGGCTAGTAAAAAATAAATGTCCTAAACCTAATGTTGTATAACCTAGAGTTCTAAACTAATGTGAACTAATTTGTGGGAAAAAATTGGTAGGTACAAATAAAATCGCATACAAATATGGTCGAGGATATTAGGATTTACTATAACTTAAAATCTGTGATAAAATAATAATAAATTTAATAGGATAAAATGTCTTTGTAAAAAAAGTAAATTAGACCATAGGAGAAAACTTGTTCCCCTTCGATGCGGACCATCCCCATGTGGTCCGCATCGGATTATGTCCTGTACTATCCACAGTGGTAACTTGTCGCTTTCAAATAATTTTTTAGTCCAACGATTTATTTTACTTTTGACATAATCACACCTCTGAAGTGTCATCATTACGCATATCGTTTTTTTACACTATTGCAGCGACGTGTCCTTTTATCCGATTTTTTGTAACTCGTATACTCAACTAGTAATTACAAGTACGACTTTCCTTTTCAAAATAGTCCGTCAGTTAAGTTAGTGGGACTTTAACATGTAGTATGTCATGCAGAGTAAAAAGAGTTTTTACACTTATTTTATCGTACTACCGTATATCGTAATACCTACTCACTACCTGATACCATAAAATACCTCGACAAAGACGGACGTATATTGTTTTAATTGTTTTTACGTAAATAATATACCTACTATTATAAATGTATTTTTTATTCTTACATTTATTCAAGCAACTGTAAGGTGTTTTTACAGTTGCCTCGCAATATATTTATAGTAATTAAATTTTCGTAAAACAGCACATTCACAATTACATAAAAATATGCGATCTGCATGATAGGCAAACTAGAGGCCGCCATAAGCTCGCGACTCCATCACTCCTCCTCAAGAAGGTCCGAAGGTCGTTCGTGGGAATGAGCATTTTATTTTATAACAAAATTCCACAACCTATCTTAAACTTGCCTTTACACAAGTTTAAGAAGTCCATTAAAAGTATGCTCCAAAAAGCTTATTATGCTGTTGAAGATTACGTAAATGACAATGGAGAATGGATTTGACTCTCTCCAGCAATGCTAGGATAGCTGTTACTTATGTATTCGAACCGCCGAGTTTCTTGCTGGTTCTTCTTGGTAGGAATGGCATTCCGAACCAGTGGTAGATTCACTCGACGATTCAAAAGTACTTGTAAAAGTTTATTTAAAAAATAGGACTGCCCTGCCATATTATTTTTGGAGTTTACCTCCATAAGAAGCGATTTGCATATATAGCCTTTGGAATCTTATTCACATTTTTTATTAAATATTTTTTTGTGAATCACTAAATATTGAACTATAGTGTCATATATTTTTGGTATGTACTCATCATTTTCTAGATGATGATTAAATAGTTAATCTTATTTTCGATTTTTTTTTTCAATTTTGGTCTTTAATGCGGGACCATGGCCAACCCATCAATTTTTAAAAAAAAATTACTAGCCTATGTCACCCGGAATAAGCTAGGGATTCTAACGATACCTCATTTATCAAAATCGGTTCAGGCGTATAGAAGTTATGGTGGAATATACAAACTCACATACATACATACATCCTACTCCTTTTTTCAGGCAGTCGTATAAAAAAAGCATTTTAATTTTGAATTTTGAATTTTTATTCTTATGTGTACCAAAACTTGCCAAAGCAATATGCACCTTAACCCATTGCTACAAGTTCGAGAGCGTCGAGTCGGCGACGCGCGCGAAAGAGGCGCTACACGGCTGCGACATTTACTCTGGATGCTGCACACTCAAGATTGAATTCGCTAAGGTGTGTACTAGATGCTACTTATTTTTTATCCACTACAAGTTAGCCCTTGACTTTGATCTCACCTGGTTGTAAGTGATGATGCAGTCTAAGATGGCAAGGGGCTAATCTGTTAGGGGCATGGCAGTTTAAATTAAGCCATACCCCTAATCAGTTTCTGCACGACATCGTACCGCTAAATCGCGTGGCGGCACGTCTTTGCCGGTAGGGTGGTAACTAGCCACGGCCGCAGCCTCTCACCAGGCCAGACCAGGGAAAATTCAGAAATTATTGACCCTAACTGGGCTCGAACCCGGGACCACCGCACGTTAAGACAACAGCGCTCAATACAGCGCCAGGGAGGTTGTCAAAAACTAACTGCCTCGTTTATCTAAAGTTTAGCATTTTATTTTTATTATTATATACTCTTTATTTGTACCACCATAAAGATAAAAAAAAACAAAAAGAATATAAAAAAAAAACAAAGACATAATACAAAAGGCGGCCTTATCTCTTACTAGCCATCTCTACCAGGCAACCTTAGGAATAGGAAAAAATAAGGAAAAAAGCATTGCAGGTGGTGACATCCTATAACATACATACATTCGAATAGCTACATACTAATACATAAACCAATATTAAATATTAATAAAACAATATTGTATAACATATTATATACTATAATTCAGTTTGAAAGACAATAGTTTTTTACAGCATTTTTGAAAATGTCTAGTGACTTTGACTGGCGTATGGTCAGTGGAAGTGCATTCCAAAGCTCAGTAGCGTGCACAGCGAATGAGTTTGTATAAAACTTCGTTTTATGAGGAGGGATTTTCAGTGTTAAAGTACGGCACGGTCTTGTTCGACTTTGGAAGTCGAGGTCCCAGATTCGTTTCTCTTGTCGGGACATGAAAAAGTATTGAGTTTTGAAGCAAGATATTTCTCATTAGGACGGAGTTAGGAAGTAGGCTGTGTTTCCCCCGTGAGAGCACGTAAAACCGTAGTTTCTAACGCCTGACCTCTTTTCGGTCGTGTCGGATTTTCCGTTCCATAGGACTCTGAGATTAAGGCAATTGAGACACTCTCAATTTGTCTGTGTTTGTGCAATGCGCATTTACTTGTGCACTAATACTATATCACACGCAGGTAGCTGATCTCAGTGGAGATTGGCCGCCGCGCCTTGGCCGAAATTCAGTCTGGAGCACAAACCTACCCGTATTATGTTTTCAGCCTATCAATTCCATAACACGAAACATTTCCCTATTGGATAACTTATAATAAGTTAAAACTTATCAATCACTTAACGGGAGCCAGCGAAGTGTTAACTAACACGTACTGCACCAGTTTACAGTTAGCGCCGCTAACTTAACGTTAACATCGATTATTAACTTTGAAAGTTACCCGCCCGGCTTTAATTAAGGTGGTGGCGTTTTGAAGTTTGACAACTTCAGCGAATACAATTCCTAAGCAATGTGGATAAACTGCCTCGTTGGCTAATGGTTAGCATGTTCGAATGCGGCCGATGAGGTCCCGGGTTCGAATCCCGGGTCGGGCCATAATTAAGTATTGGGTTTTTCTAACTAGAAATTCTCAGTACTAGCCCGGAGTTAGGAAGTTGGCGGTGTTTTACCCCCGTGCCTCGGAGAGCACGTTAAGCTCTCAGTCCCGGCTATTATCACTAACATGGTAATAGTCGTTAAAGCCCGCCAACCCACATTGGACCAGCGTGGTAGGTCTAAGCTCTAACTTACTCTATCCTATGAGAGTGGAGCCTTGTGCCCAGCAATGGGACGTTAATGGGCTGTAGAGGTGGATTATTATGTTGACAGTACATAATATCTTAACTAAATTTAGGACATACTATGGAAAATCTTATTGTAATATCATACCAATTTAAACCTATCGCTGGCTGACTATACTGTGCACGAATTTTCTCTCAGGCTGAGAAAGGTTTGTCCATAGTCCACCACGCTGGCCAAGTGCGGATTAGCAAACCTCACACCTTTAACGTTGTATGTGAGTGAGTGTGTGTATACTTGGGCCATACTGCTAACGCTTCAAGCCATATTGTTACTTTATTGTTGACTTTCGTGTTTTAGAATTATAATCCTTATTTTGAGAATATATTATATACGTGACACCAAATTGTTATTTTGAGTAATATTGCTTAAGTATTGCTTTAAGCGTTGGCAGTATGGCCCCTTATCAGATATCACCGCCACCTAATTATCCGGTATTTACATTTAGGTACAGGATAGTTAGGTACAGGTTAAATTAAATGTTAGATTCGCAGGCTTATAGGCCCATTACACTGCACTTTTCAAAGCACCCTGTGGAAAGGGTGGGCGTGGCTGCTAGTTTTGGCGTCGCTTCCTAAATTTTATTACACTACAATGATTCAGGTGTAGGCGTCAAACACGAAACTAGCGACGGCTGAGCGACGGCGACAGCGGGGCGATGTGGTACGAGAGCTGGCGACGAATTTCGGGAAAGCCCTTTAGGCAAACTGAAACTGTGAAAAAGTACAATTTCGTCAACTGGCGAATCCAGTCCTGCCAGTCTGGTAGAGCGTTTGCGGTTATTTCTCGTCAAAAATATTTTATTAAATTTCCAAATAATATACCTTTGGCAATCTGAAATTTTAATCACATATTTATTGAGTAATTTCAATAATACCTGCAAATCGCCAGACAAATTTTGCGGTTTTAAACAAACGTGAATAAAGTTTTCAAATGAGTACGACAAAATTGCGGCGAAATTCGTCGCCAGCTTTCCGACTAATCGCATCGCCCCGCCGTCGCTCATTTCGTGCCCGTACACTAAGGGATCCTTGAAAAAGTGTAGTGTAATACACATTACCTAACAGGAATAAATGTGCAACCTCAATAGCTTTAATACGTTTGGTACTATAAACCATTTCCAACATAGAGAAGTGAATATTTACAATTTACACAATTTATTTAATGTTGAATCAGAAACCATGAAGTTATCTCGATATAATTTATGTTCTAGCATTGCAAAAAATGACGTTAAACACCGCGCCCCGCCTGCGCCCGCCTCCGATTAGCGGGAAATAAAATATACGGCGGAAGGGACCTCCCGGAAACGTACCTAGCCCCCGGGGAAGTGGAACATACCTAATAGAATATTTGAATTTTGTTCAAGCGCCCGAAACGATACGAAGAGTGTAATAAGGAAAGATTTATTTACTGCGGTGTACCGGGAAAGAGAGGACAATAAAGTAATGTCAGCCGCAACCGGAAATAAAGCATATTATAGGGGTTTTCAAATGAACTATAGTCATTAGTCATATATTTCAATTATCTAAGTAATTAAAAGAACCATGCAGGAAAACTTATTTATGTACAGTCGCGGTCAGAAAATGTTTACTACCTTATGGTTCATAATTGCATGCATGTGTGGCAGAAGGTTGATAAATTTTATCGGTCGCTCCAGTAGGTTACAACTAGATAGAATTGATGTTGAATATTAATATTTTCAATAAATGCCACTTTATCTAAATGAGTTGATGCTAATGTGTCAAACTTGAAATAAGGAAATTATAAGTTTCATTATAAAAAAAAGTCATTGATACTCTTTTTGTTGAATTCTTGTTATAAAGAGTCTAATTTTAAAACTGGTGAACATTGTAAGACCGCAGCCGTACCTAAAACTAAAGAAATCAAGATTTTAGACTAGGTATTCTTTTGAAAATATTTGAATCGAGCAAATTGTAGCCAATCGTGTTGCTGTCATATTTTGTTAATTTTAGATTAAATACCCGAATTGTAGTTATTGAACTATAAAAGTTAGACTATTATTTATATTAATATATTTCAAATCAAAATCTTTCAAGTCGCAAAAATACCATAAAAATTAACTCAAGTTAAGTTGATAATCTTATTTTTTCCCATTTTGGCATGGAATCCTAAAAACTTGATTATAAGTTACAAACATTCGCCGTTCATGAAAGCAAAGTAAGTGCTTTTTTCGGCAGAGCTAATAAATATTCATTTATAATGTTGTGCCCCAAACGTCCCCTACAAATCGCGACAGGGTCCGGAACGACCCCTTTTGACACCGTTTAATATACAAAAGGCGCCGTTACGTCACTTCCGGCAGAGGAGAAACACGCGCCAGAATCCTGAATGCGCTCTACCATGGCCATTTTGTGAAAACGCGACAAGAAAATTTAATGTTATTTTGAAATATTTAAAAAATTTGCCTTTTGTAAGGCTATTTTACAATGATAAAAATAAGAACACTTTGTAATCTAATACCTTCAAACGAGCAATTCAGATTATTCTCTTCGAATTCTTCCGAATCTCGATTTTCCGATTTTCATGAAATTTAGTATACAGAGGGTTTCGGGGCGATAAATCGATATAGCTAGGGTTCATTTTTAGAAAATGTCGTATTATCCGTATTTTCAGTGAAAACTACTACAATATCATTAAAATACGAAGGTAAATGTCGCCGTCATCTACAAGGTTATAATAGCTCAGACGGGAAATTGGGCGGTCCAAAAACCATAAGGCCCGGTTCGAGTCCAGATGTCACCAGTCCGGTTATTTGTTTTCCTTTTTTTTTTTCAAGTTCCTTATGTGAGAAAAACTATTATTGGGAGCCCTATTACACTCGTGATTTTATTATTTAAATAACCAGTTCATATTTTTTTTTTTACTATGTCATAAAATATTATTCATATTTCTTCAGTTGCTTAGGTATAATGTACGTTATAATTTCCAAAAAGATACGATTTACCATAAAAAATACCGAGCACAGCTCGATCACTCAGGTACTTTTATACTAGACGATGGCCGTGACTTCGTCCGCGTGGATTAAGGTTTTTTGATTCCCTGGGAACTTTTTAAATTTCTGGGATAAAAAGTAGCCTAAGTAGTTATGTATCGCGGGATACATCATAAATGTCATCAAAATCGGTTGAACAGACGGGCCGTGAAAGCGTAGCAGACAGAACGACAGACATACTTTCGCTTTAATAATATAAGCAAGGGTTATCTCATTAAATTCGCTTATACGGAGCGGCTGAGTTTGTTTTTGAAGAATTTTCATGTTTTTAACGAACTTTAAAAAAAATCACAGATTTCACAGTCCCCGCAGGAATCGGAGCATTGAAAATGAATATAAAAATTACCGAAAAAAAAACTGAAAGAAAAATCTCTCCTTCAAAAATTTTCAAAATTTTATTGACCTATTTTCAAAATTCCAACTCGAATGCACTTCTCGCCCAAAGTTACCAGCCGATTTTCAGAATTCAAACGCTCACACGTGTCTCGAAAAATTCCTCAACTCTTGGTACTATTCCCATCTCGATCCCCCAAAATCCTCGGAGCTATGGCCATTTTCAATGGTAAAAATATCCAACTGAAATATTATTAATTTTGCATACTTTACCTGCATAATTATTGTTTCACATGGTGACATAGTGAGCAGGCAGTGGGTTGAAACTTGAAATGATGAGTATAAAATAATACCACGATTGCAAAGCGTGCGCGGTGGATTACATAGTATTATGTAGAACGTAAAGCAATTTCCCTAGTTCCTAGCAGTTTGCATAATCGTCTCGGAAGCTCACTACATATTGAGGGAGGGAATCTTAAAAGCATAGTAAGTAGGTAGATACGACGTAATTTGAAATTTAAATATTTAATACTGGAAAGTAGCGAGCTAAGACGGGTTGAGACGCTTGGAGGTAAGCCCTTTGTCTTGAGCGTTCGGGCTTTGATCCTTTGATGTTACCAACTTTTTTTATCCACTACAAGTTAGCCCTTGACTGCGATCTCACCTGATGGTTAGTGATGATGCAGTCTAAGATGGTAGCGGGCTAACCTGCTTGGGGCATGGCAGTAATAATTAACCCATACCCCTTATCGGTTTCTACACGGCATCGTGCCGGAACGCTAAATCGGTTGGTAATTAACCACGGCCGAAGCCGGCGCAATGTTGAGCGCTGTTGTTTTAACGTGGGAGGCCCAGGGTTCGATTCCCGGTAGTAGGGTCAATTTAGGAATTTATAATTTCTGAATTTTCTCTGGTCTGGTCTGGTGGAAGGCTTCGTCACTTACCATCAGGTGAGACCGCAGTCTAGAGCTAACTTGTAGTGGAATAAAATATATAAAAATAAAATAGGTCCCGGGTTCGATCACCGGGAGAGTAAATTTTGGGATTTTGTTGTTTCGGTGGGAGGCATCGACCGTGGCTAGTGTTAGACTGAAATTGACGGATCTATCTATGGTCTGATTTCCTCTACAGCACCTTCGACCGTGACGGGCGATTGGAGGCGGTTAGAGGGAGATCGAGATGTAAGGGTGGTACATATTAATCTATGATGGAATGTAAAAGATGGCTGTACAGTGTTTGTGTGTAAATTGCTAATAAAGTATGATTAAAATAGTTATCGAGTGTTACATATACTTACCTAATACTAGTTACCACCCTACCGGCAAAGATGTACCGCCAAGTTATTTAGATGCCGAGTAGAAACCAATTATTGGGGTATTTACTTAACTGCCGTATCCCAACTTATAGTGAAATAAAAATTCAAAAAAAAAAAACATTAACTGCTACTTCACCGCAAACAGCAATGCATATTTATCTGCATCCATCCATAAAGCGGTTAACTCAGTCTCGAGTATTCTTGAGTCTTATCTGTGCATTTTGGCTGCACACGCGATGTTTGGATGGTTTCGGGGATTCGGCCAATGTTGCCAATGGATAGACGCGGCGCCTTGATGTTATTTATTGTTAGCAATTTGTCTGTACGTCTTATTTGAGGTAGCTAGAGCAAAAGTGGCCTAAGCGAAAATTTTATAAAATCAAGGGACCGGAAAAGTTACTTAGTACACACTTTAATACTCTTTCAAGCCATTAGTATGGATGAAAGTAACCTAACTCACCTTTTTATAAATTTGAATAATAAAACGGATAATTTTCACGTCATTTTCTTAATTTCAGAATTAAAAATGTTTGCTAACGAAACTATCGTGTACCAATTCTAAAATTTGAATTTTTGAGCTAAAAGTGGTGTAAAAAACCATTTATTTACATTATATTGTCTATGTGAGTCTTTATATACCTAGACCTAAATAATATTATTATTAAAATGTAAGTAAGTAGTATTAATTTTTTTTGTTTGTTTCAGCCCGAAAGACTGAATGTATTCAAAAATGACCAGGACAGTTGGGACTACACATGTAAGTATTTTTGATAAAAACTTGGTACTTTTATATAAAAAATAATCGCTAAATACTTATAATAATGTTTGAAATATTGCATATTACGCCATAACGAAGCTGTTCAACACGTTCATACTTCTGTATTGTCACTCACCATCAGGTGATCACCAGATATACCTAATAGGTATAAACGAAATATTTTTTTTTTATCTTGGCGTAGTATGTCAATATAATTGGATTAGTCCTTACAAGAACGAGTAAAATTGGGTATTTGACTAGTCAAGTCAGCCACTTTTTTCAAACGCCAAAACGCGTGCTTAGTATGGGATTTGTATGAAAATTAAATGACGTCATCAAAGTTCGACGCACCTTTTTACTTAAATCGATAGTTTAAAATAGTTATAAAACTAACAGGGGACTTTTGGGAGATCCTCTATTTAAAAATCATAAATAATAATTTATTAAGAACAGCTGTTATCAAATACCCAATTGATATAAGAAGATAAAGCAATTTTTTATTATTAAAATTTCATGTAAGGATTGATTAAAATTATCTAAAACTATATTTTAAAAAGTTTTATAATAATATGAAGATCTTCTATTTGAAAAGATTTCTGGATAAAAATCCGAAATGATACGATATACTTATAGTTCGCGCGCGAGTTGAATGCAGAGTAAATGTATGGTGACACATACATTTACTCTGTATTCAATTCGCGCGCTATACTTGTGCGAGCTGGAGTTCTACTCAATGTCTGCGTATTTTACCTAAATAGTGCAACTGAAATAGATAAATTCGAATTAAAGGGGTGAGTAAATTAACTTCAATATTGTTTTCATATTTCTCCTTTAATATATAAACTAGTTGATGTCTGCGACATTTTCCTCCCTAATCCTCCAAAATAAAACCTATGTCCGGTCCCTGGGATTAAACCTATCTCCATACCAAACATCAAAATCGGTTGAAAATTTTTTCTTTAAAGTGTAAAAGACGACAGACAGACACACTTTCGCATTTATATTAGTATGAATTATTATTAACAAAGCTACGTAAGTACCCTGTTGTGCTTGTTTTTTAAATAGAAGATCTTCAATGTATTGTTTTAATTATGTGTTTTATATATTATGCGCATGTCAACAGTAATACATAATATGCATGCTGTATTTTATACGATAATGTAATCTCATTAAATTACTCAATCTACGATGATTACTCAACTCATTTATATTACTATTGATCCGTTACTCAACTCGATTACTTTCGATCCGAACATAAAAACTACAAATTAATTACTCTCCTTTTACGTCTAGTCGCCGTATTTACTAAGAAGCTACTTAAACTTAAAGGAACCTTATATAGGAACCTCATTGGGTTTTTCTGACTAGAAATTCTCAGTACTAGGCCGGAGTTTAGGATTTTGGAGTTAAGCCGTCAGTCCCGGTTATTATCACTAACGTGATAATAACCCGTATTGGAGCAGCATGGTGAGTCTAGGCTCAAATTCCCTCCTTCTGTGAGAGCGGAGACCTGTGCCCAGCTGTGCTGTGGAGACGTTAATGTACTGGAATATTTTATAAAGTCCTAATTTCATCCGGTAACTATTATAAAATTATCCCAATACGAGCAAAAAGTTAACTGACGCTTAACTTAACGAGGGAGACGCCAAGAAATCGTAACTTTTAAAAGTGTTCCGTCCACTTTTTGAATTGAAACCTCTTTTAAAAGAAAAGCCGTCGCTCGCGGCTTGCGTTTATTTAACAGAGCAAGACCTCGACGTGTTCTTTTGTAAGGAGTTTTTAGATTATGCAAACTTTCTTTTTAGGTATTTTATATTTAATATTAATTACATTTTTATACGACAAAGTTTGTCAAGCTTCGGCGCGAGGGAAGTCCCTCGCAGCAGCAGAAATTTTAAACTTAAACTCTTTATTTATTTATTTATTTATATATTTAGTACCAAACTTAAAAACTAAACATACAAATTTAAAGGACATGTACAAGGACAACTTATCTCTTGAAGAGATTTCTTCCAGCAGCCCTAGAATGTGAGAATGGTGAAAAATAGATAAAGCTGAGTAGGTACTTATAAACTAGAGAATAGATTTTTTAATTTTGACTTATGATAAATATCATAAAAATATACTTACATATAATATATACAGGAAACACATAATTTAATAACATACATACAAAAAAAAAAAAATAGTACTAATATACATACATAATATACAATAATAAATACAAAATAATATAAAAGCTAATCATAAAGAAGAAAGATAGTGCTGCTTCAGTCTCGATTTAAATGCACCCACGGATGGACTCTCACGGATATTCCATGGTAGGGAATTCCAAAGACGTGCTGCTACCACCGCAAACGACTTAGCGTAAAATATAGTGTTCCATGTGGGTACTTCAAGTGACTTTTTCATTACACAGGTGCGCAAAGGTCTTGTTCTGGGACGAGCATCCTGAAAAAGCTCGTGCAAATAAGGTGGGGAAGAGAACTTTAATATTTTAAAAAGTAATGTTAGAATATGAACATTCCGGCGAAGGCGAATAGGGAGCCACTTCAGTTGTCGACGGAATTCAGAAACATGGTCGAATTTGCGCAGTCCATAAAAAAAGCATTACTGAAATCAAGCAGTACGAGAACAGTAAGCTCTTTGTTATCCATAGCAAACCGAATATCATCAGTTACTTTGAGCAATGCGGTTGTAGTACTATGAGAAGGACGGAAGCCAGACTGAAAAGGACTAAGGAGATTATTGCGTGAGAGATAAAAAGAGATTTGCTTGCAGACAGAGTTTTCTAATAATTTGGAGAGAATGGGTAGAATAGAAATAGGACGGAATTGTGAGAATGAAGTCGGGTTTGTTGTTTTGGGTAATGGAATGACATTAGCCATTTTCCATGACGTTGGAAATGTGCTGGTTATTAAGGAAAAATTGAGTATATGAGCAATGATAGGTGTTAAGTAATCTATGATTAGTAAGAGCATATCATCTCTTTGTTTATTTCAAAACTAACTGATGCCGCGACTGCACCCGCGTGGATTGCAGGTTTTTTGGTTCCCGCGGGAACACTTTAATTTTCCGGGATATGAAATAAACGCCTATGCGTTATTCCAGAGTCCAGACTATAATCTATCTCTGTGCCAAATTTCATCCAGATCCGTTCCGCCGCTCTAACGTGATTGAATAACAAATATCCATTCGTCCAAACTTTTGCATTTATAATATTAGTATAGATATAGGACATACGGCGCCCTTAGTCTAAGTTTTTAGATTGCAAATTCGACTGATCATAATGGAGCGTTCCGTCACATAAGATTCAAAGTAATTGGATTGGCGAACTTCACACACCTTTGAGAACTTTATGGGCGTGCAGGTTTACTCACGATTGTTTTGTGCTTCGCCGTTTAAAAACATTTCGTATTAATCAAATGATAAATAAATGAAAAATGATTTATTTATTTAATGTGGGACAACTTGTGTCACTTATAAAACGTTAAGACTCTACCACCGGTTCGGACAGCTGATTCTACTGAGAAGAGCCAGCAAGAAACTCAGCAGTTTCTTAAAACGCACATAAATCCGAAAAAAATAAGAGGCGCATGCACCAACCACCAAAATAGAGAGGACCTTTAAACCTATTTTTATACCGACTTCCAAAATAGGAGGAGGTTCTCAATTCGGCGCGTTTTTATTTTTTGTATGTTTTGCTAGCAATCTCCGACATGGTTATCGGAGACTTTATATGGCTTAACACGGCCTTTTATTAAGTTATTCTCATTTATTTGTCATGAAATAGGTTATTTTTTTACTATGATTACTGTTTAAGACTGTATTAGTTATTATCACTGTTAGCACTATTTTAGTTAGTACTTGGTTTTTATTTAATCCATGTATTTTCTCAGACCTTTAATCTAATCCATCAAGCAGGCAATTCGACAGATTTCCTATAGATGATTAGCATTGCGAGGGGCGCCCCAACCGCCGGATATTGCGGATGTCTAGTCGAATGCTATTACCTACCCTCCTTTTAGACCTTCACTGTTATTGCTATAAAACTCGTTATAGCCTCGTGGTTAGGACTTTAACCTACTTTTTGGGTATTCTAAATTTGAATTCCGGAAACGCTTTCGGAGTTTGAGAGTTAAGGAAGTAAATCACTTGATTTAATCATGAGGAAACCCGCATGCCTGAGAGGTCTTCATAATGTTGTCTGGGGTGTGTGAAAACTGCCAATCCGCACTTATTTTTTTTTCCATTTATTTTATTTTTGACATAAGTACGTCTATGAAGTGTCATAATTAACCCTGCCGGGGCTCGAACCCACTTTTAAAACCACAGCTCTCACCATTGAGCCAGGGAGGCCGTTGAACAAAATCGCTTAAAAATCTGTTTTAATTTAATAAAGTCATACAATTTCACGCACCCAGCGTGTTTAGAAGAGTATGCAAATATCCCCTCTCGATATTTGCAGTGTACCTACGCAGCAGAAGCGCGTGGTCGGGCGATATATTTGATTTGCGCTCCAATGTTGCCACTTTATGAGCTATTTTTCCCATTTCCCATTACCACTCGATAGGATTTTACCGTTACGTAGTGAGTTTTTGACATTTACATATACTAGCTGATAAACGCGACTTCGTCGGCGTGGAATTAGTTTTTTTAAATTCCAACAATTTCAAATCTTCAATTTTCTGGGATAAAACGTAGCCTATGTCACTCTCCAGGTCCTCAACTATACCCATGCCAAAAAGCACGTCGATCCGTTGCTCCTTTGCAGCGTGATTGTCAAACCAATAAATCAACAAACCAACAAAGAAACACACTATCGTGTTTACAATATTGGTAGGTAAGTATAGTAGGATATTAACTTCGAAGAACAATGGGAGTTCTTTAATTCGATTGTAGTAGATACTATCGCGTCGCGTCGACATATACTACTTTTAATCCCGAAAATTTTAACATCGATTCACGCGGACGCAGACATCATCCAATAATTTTATGAAGCGAATAATCGTATCTCTGCGTCAGTAGAGGCGTTACGTTCATTACAACTTTGTGAATTCGCATACCCAACACAAAGAGAAAAAGGTCAATAGCAAAAAAAAAAGCAAAACAAAGAAAGGTCATTAAAAGTTCCGAAAACCGGTCCGAGGTGCCACGTTGGGCGCCAAAATGGTGGGTAATAAAAATAAACAGAGCGGAAACGGAAAGGAGCTTGCTTTGCTTCATAAAAATATTTCATAGTAATGTGCTTTATAATGTTTTTAAAAGATACCCCGGCTGCGCTAAGTTGTATTGCAGGCTTTTTTATTTGTAAATGGGCAGACAGGTAAGTCACGATATGCGCTAGACTGGATGGCGACTTGAGACTTCAAGGTTTTTTTTATTCTACTACAAGGGGAACCTTGACTGCGACCTAACCTGCTTGTAAGTGATGCAGTCTAAGATGGTAGCCGGCTAATCTGTTACGAGGTTTAGAAGTTATAATAAACCCACCGGTTTCTACAAGGAACCGTAACGCTACTCTACCGATTCACTGAATCGCATGGTGGCACGTCTTTGCCGATAGGGTGGTAACTAGTCACGGCCGAAGCCTTCCACTAGACCTAAAGTCTTTATTCTCTAACTCAGTGGCTATCAAAAAATTAAAGCCACTGAGCTTGTTGACATGCATTTTTACAGCCAGCGTTACAAACGGAAACGTTTAGAAATTGAAATCGTTTGAACTGATTTTGTGACTTTAAATCAAGAGCTTTTGGGTCCAGTATACTTTGACGCCAATTTGATCGAACGCTCGATTACGATCAATCGAATTTGCAATGTTAATACCGAGGCTAAGCGTACAGCGCTCATCACTACGCCATACTGCCAACGCTTAAAGTAATACTTAAGCAATATTGCTCTAAATGACAGTTTGATGTCACGTACCTTGACTTTCCTAAAATAAGGATTATAATTTTATAGCACGAAAGTGAACAATATGGCTTTAAGCGTTGGCAGTATAGCCCCAGGGCTGTCATGGAGGCGGCGTTGTCATCAACTGATAGACATCTTCTGCCTATATTTATGTGCGTAACAACGATTCCTTTTACGAAAAGGTTAAAAACAAGAACGAAAACCGCACCTTTAATTGCTATTCTGTCACCGGTGCGCGTGAAAGCGTTATTTCCATACAATGAGGAGGTCAGGCGTCGGGAAACGTGCGAAGTGCAATTTCCTCCCCCTCCCTCCATGCCTCTTCCATCCTTTCACAGCTCGCGGCGTCCCCCCTCCGCTTCCGTCCATTAGATCTGGGGGTAGTGCCATGGTAATGGTGGATTGCAAAAATGACCCACGCAATTTTTACTTGGACTTACTTTACTTAATAAAAAATGGCATGTACAAAAAAATAGACTATGGCAGTGGGCTGGCACCTCCTTGCCAGAACTTCGATTAAAGATGGCGGCCTCAAACAGCTGTTCTGTTTGGCTGCCATTTTCTACTGAAGTAACGTTTGAAAGTTACGTCCGTTTCGCGCGTTCCTATAACAGATCTATAGTTCTAGTTACTATGTAAAAGCTCATCAATCATCAATCATTCATCATCAATCATTGTTACAAACTCAATTGTTCTGTCTGAAATTATCGTTTCTACTGCTATTAATGGTATTCTTTCTGCGACAATGGATTTTGGCCAATGGCGGAAGAGTCTTAACCAATTACAATTGATTGCAATCATTTACACGTTATAAGACCTCTGGTTTGGTCACTAGTCGCGCTCTAAGTTAAACTGCAAAAGTTGGCTGCATTTATAGGTCTTTTACTTTTTTCATCGCTTGACATTCATACAAAATTTTTGACACGCAAGATTTCCATGTTTTATCAACAAAACGAAAAGTACTGAACTAAATTCGACCTCAAAGCTCAAACTCCGAACGTTCTGATCCATAGATTTTCCTTTAGCATGCACATGACAGATTCTAAACGTATTCAAAATAAACTTTTCGATATATTTACTTCCACCTATACCGCGTGTTTCATTGAATTTTTCTATATAATATTATGCAGTTCATATAATACTAGATGATGCCCGCGACTTTGTCCGCGTGGATTTACGTTATTTTTCATTCCCACGGGAACTCCTTAACTTTAAATAAAAAGTGATGACCAAAAAAAGTGAAAAGTGAGAGTTGACGTGCCACCAAGCGATTACGCGTTTCGGTACGATGCCGTGTAGAAACCAAATAGTGGTATGGGTTTAATATAACTGCCATTCCCATAAAGGTTAGTCCGCTACCATCTTAGACTGTATCATAACTTACCATCAGGTGAGATCGCAGTCAAGGGCTAACTTGTAGTGGATAAAAAAAAAGTTATGCTAAATAAAAAGTAGCCTATGTCGTTCCCCGGGATACAACCTATCGCTGTACCAAATTTCATTACTATCAGTTGAAAAGATAGGCCGAAAAACGTAGCAGATAGACAGATAGACACACTTTCGCTTTTATAATATGGAATAATATTAGTATGGATTTTGAACTTTGAACTTGGTTTTGAAGATCCAAGAGAAACTCTTGAATTTTCCGTGATAAATTACCCTATGTATCAATATAGTCCATTATAGCCTTTCCTTAAAATGTTATTAACACTTTAACACTGAAACTCAATTTATTTTTAAATAACCACTAAATCAATGCAGACGAAATTATGGAAATTTCAAGAATTCCCCTTACTGTACAGTACGCAATACTAATTCCAGGCAAACGAAACACCATGTATTTACCTTTGAGGACATTCCTTCAACCTTGTTAACTTCCGTGACCGTACGAATGTCGAATACTGTACCACCACGCGATTTGACATAAAATATTCAACTACCCTACACAATCCTATCAACCGAATTCCGAATTTGCGTCCCAAAAGATAGAGTCGAAAAGTCTTTGAAAATGCGGGTGGAAATAGAAAACTGATTGCGCTATAGGGATTTGAATCCTAAATTGTATTTATTAAGGTCGATTGACGATTGTGGTTGGTTTGGCAATAGGGTCGTGCATACCACAGAGGGGCACAAATTGGAATGAATTGTAACGAAGTACGGTATGTACGCAACCGTCTCTTCGGTTTGTAACAGTAAATTTTGTTTGGATTTGTCTTTTTTTTACTTTCTTTATTTTACCTTTTTTTTACAATACGACCTTAAAAGTGCACAGTGGCCCTATTATGTAAAATCTGCCTCAATCATTGTTACAGTCTCAATTGTTGTGATTGGCTAAATATCTATGTTTGCTGCGTTGGTGGATTTTGACTATTGACAAAGAGTGAAATTACTGTTAACCAATCAGAGGTGATTGCGATCGTTACACTGTAGCAATAATTTTTACGTAATGGTGCATCTGGTGTCTTCATCATGTAAACCCATTGCCGGCTCACTACTAAGCCCGAATCTCCTCTCGGAATGAGAAGGGTTTGGCCATAGCTCACCACTCTGACCAAGTACTGATCGGTAGACATCACACACATTATTAAAATTATTATTCGGACGATAACGAGCTGCAGTGGTGGATATCGACCTCCGACCATCCGAATAGTAAGCCGGGTGTCTAACCTCTAGGCTATAAAGGTTACAGTAGGCAATCTAAGTGAGTCTATATTTATAACGTTTCTAGTTTCTAGCGGCGCCGTACATGGGTACGACGATTCAGTGCATTATTTATGCTGAAACCACCTTCAATACTGTCTATAAACGGAGTTATTTTGTGTTGGCACTAACTAGCTCGGTTTGCGTCTTCTAGAATAGGCATTTTACGGTAGTTTTAGTATACAGCGCTGCGCAAACGTTGAACACTCAAGCTTAAACTTTTTTTTAATTCAAATAAACTTATTACTAGTGATTTTGATTCGTCGAGTGAATCTACCACTGGTTCGGAATAGCATCCTACCGAGAAGAACCTGCAAATAACTCGGTGGTTGCTCTTTTTAAATAATTCATTTATATCAAAGTGTACATATGTAACCGCTGTCCTTAGCATTGCTGGAGCGAGTGAAATCCACTTGTGTTTTGTGTCGGATAGTAACCACCACTGAAAATTTTATTTTCATATTCAACCCAATCAATACACGGAGGGACGAGTGGCCTAGGTGCGACGGTCTATTGCGATTGTTAAGCAACGTTAATTCGAGTCGGTAACTGGATGGGTGACCGAATTTGATAGTCCGAATTTGACCTTTTCGTTTCCTTCGTGCCTCGAAGATTACATTAAGCCTTTGGTACTGGTTATTATCACTTACATCCATTCATAATTATTATAAGTGCGAAAGTCTGTCTGTCTGCTAAGCTTTCACGGCCCATCCGTTCAACCGATTTTGATGAAATTTGGTAAAGGGATAGTTTATATCCTGGAAAATTAAGGAGTTCCCGCGGGAATTGAAAAAACCTAATCCACGCTGACGAAGTCGCGGGCATCAATCGTTAAACGTGATTATTATGAATAGATTTTTTCAGAGTGTGAATTTACGAAGAACCTAACTATTTATAAGAAGTGCTTTAAATGTTAAAAAAGACATCGTGAGGAAACCTGCAAGCTTGAGAGTTCTCCATAACCTGTGTGCAAACAACAAAAACTTTAGTGTGAATAAAGCTACAAGTCACAAACACAAACCTTTCCATTCTGAAAGGTTTCAGAATTCCAATTGTCTAAACTATCGCCATCATTTGACAGCTTAACACGTATCACTCGAACTGTTTAAGGAGTTCGGACATGCTTATTGACGGGCTTCTATGAACGTCTTAAACAGGTCGTATTAGCCGTTTGACAAACGATTACGATTTCCTTACACAATTGGGGGGCAGATAGAGACTTTCGTGGCATCATACCGAAACGCTAAATCGCTTGGTAACTAGCCTTGGCCGAAGCGTCCCACCATACACTGTTTTGATAATGTGTTTGGACAAAAACACAAAACTTTTGAAAAAAAAATATATACTTAAGCCAATTTCTAACAATTTGTTGTAGCATTCAAAGAAAGTTTACTTATTTTCAAATTACAATAGCTATCGATTTGTTCTTATGAAATAAATTGGGACTACACACGGCTACAGAGATGCACATAACTAGGATGGATAACATAGTATGCAATATAACTAGGATCCATATTATTACGTCACAGTTTATTATTAGTTTTATTATTTGGCTAACGGGCTGTATTGCTTGAAATGGCTATAACGTTATAGTTTCTTGCGATTCTCCTCGGTAGTATTTGCTTTTCGAACCGGTGCATAAAGATGGTATCACAAGTAGCACGAGTTATCCTGCATGCAATTTAAATCTTTTTGAGTCACTTCTGGTTCAGAGCCATTTAGGTTAATTCTTTTAGCCCGTTTATCCTCTGTAGAATCTGCTTATTCATACTTCCGTACTAAAATTATGGTAAATACCTGTCTGTCTGTTGACGCTTCTTCGCTCAATCGTTGATTCGTGGCGAAATTGCTATAAATAAATAAATAAATTGTTATACATTCTAAGTTACACATCACTTCTGCATTTTACAAGGAAAAACTTTTCTAACAAAAAGAAGACATACAGACGATTTAGGCGACAGCGCTCTCCTTTAATAAATGGTTCATTTATATACTACATAAAATAATAAAGCCAGCCACTCAGGCGATGCTTTTGTAGATTGTTCTTCGTTGTTAACGTCCGTGTGACCCATGATTAGTATTCACAGCAACAGCCGCCCCCGCAGATATTGACTCCGCCTCGATATTTTATTCAATTATATGTAAAAACCTCTTTTTCCTTTATTGTGTAGCCTTTACATACACCCCCATGTACGCTGAGTTCTTATTGATATTGCGTAAAATAAAATAAAAGACAGCCACCAATACAAATTCTTGTTTCTGAAGCTTCAAAGAACCTTCAAAAATAAGTTGTTGTTGCCGACTTTAAACTCAAATTCAAACTCAAACTCTATTTACTGAAAATTGGTTATTTTGAATAAATATACTTTGACTAACTAGAAACTAGAGATTGTGCTGCGAAGCTGAAGTGGCAATGGGCGATGTACAATGTTTGAAGAACCGTAGACGTTGGGATGCTAAGATGCTGGGATGACCACCGAGCCCAGGATCCCATCTTGTATCGATTCTCAGAGCTGTGAGCCGCTGCAGCTTCGTTAAGCTAAGGGTTATAAGGAATGTCCTTCCGGCTTTCGTTTTCCCTTTGACTTTGAATATAGGTTCCTTCAAATAAGGAGTGAATTAGCATAATATCTTCTAGACACGCGCGCTCCAAATCACCATAGGCTGCATCATCATTTGCAAGCAGGTCGGATTGCAGCCTGGAAAGTGCTGAGTTGGCTGTCCTACTTGACATTAGTGAAGTTCCGCATTAAGGTCTAGCTGGCCCCACTATCAAACTACTACTACACAAACTCATACAAATAATATTTGCCGCTACGTGCTGCGCTGGTCTGTGCATCTCAAGTGGGTCTAGCACCTTTATAGTGAAAAATTACTTACAAGTCAACCTTAAAGCGAAAAACACGCAGAGAGCGGGCGCGGGTCGGGTCGGGTGCACGGCTGGTTGAATTCCTTGTATGGCCGATCCGCGGCCGCGTTCTTTTTTTTTTCGGATTGAGTATACTAGGCCCTACTGGCCGCTACAGCGTCACCGGGGGGATGGGCGAGCGCTAGGCGTCGCCGAGTGCTAGGCGAGCCGATGACATCGGGGGGGGCAACGTCTCCCTAAGAGCGCCTCCTATGAGGCTCGGACCACGGCTTAGGATGACGTTGGGATGAAAGGGAGGTCGCTTGGACTAGATTAGTCCACACGCCCCCGAGGCCGTGGGTTAAGACCACGTCCGGGTGACGTAAGATATCGGGGTCTTCGTCTTCGCCGGCGAAAGACGCTGTGTTTGATAGGCGTGGCCGCGTTGTGTATGATGTCGTTCATATAAATACAAGGAATTCAACCCGCCGCGCATCCGACCCGGCCCGCGCCCGCTCCTATGTGTTTTGCCCTTTAACCTTTTAGCTTTCTCTACAACATTTATTAACTTCTATGATAAAAAAAATACAAATGCGTTATTTTCCATAATGTTTACAAAAGGATTTTATAAGAAGATTTTAAAAATCTTTACAGTAAAAGCCACAGAAAAACAATGCTTCTCTACGTTATTAAGGTCACTTAGCTGAGGCGTATCATTAAAACTTTTAATGAAATAAGGATGCTGCTTTCGCGTAGGAAGGCGAAATGTAGGCAAGAAACAGAGGTCGTGGAGAACTATAGTTAGGAGTTAGGGCTGATTCAGACGGGATAATAAATCGCCCCATTAAAAAAATATTTAGGTAGGTACACAAGCAATGTCGAACATGTTTTTTTTAATCCACTACAAGTTAGCCCTTGACTGCGATCATACCTGATGGTAAGTGACGATGCAGTCTAAGATGGTAGGTAGAAGTCTGTTAGGGGCATGGGAGTTACATTAAACCCATACCCCTTTTCGGTTTCTACACGGCATCGTACCGGAACGCCAAATCGCTTGGCGGCACGTCTTTAACTAACTAGCCTAGGCTGAAGCCTCCCACCAGTCCAGACCAAGGAAAATTCAGAAATTATAAATTCCCAAATTTACCCTGCCGGGGATCGAACCCGGGACCTCCGCACGTTAAGACAACACTCCACTCTACGCCACGAAGGTCGTCGTATAATGTAAAATAATAAACGAAAAGTCGAAATAAAAACATAAACAAGAATTAAACCAGTTAAATACACATATTCCTTGATGTCATAATAACATTTTCCCTACATCCATTTATTCATATTTCTCTTAAACAATTTGGAGTGAGCTATGGAGTCGTATCGCGTCGCGTTGCGTCGGTTTCGTCGCTCACCTAGGACACCGGGTGACGCGTGTATTAGAAGCTTGTCTGAACCACCCTTAATGTAAAAGAAGCTCATATGTCAACGTTAGGCTTTATTTGCAGAGACAAATCCATCGGACGACATCCGACGGTAAGTGGGTGTCAGATAACCTTTGATGTTCCCATCTATATACCGCAGGGTATCGTGTGGGGAAGCCTAATATTAGAAATGCGATGCCGATATTGACGGGAAACATATTTATCTGAAATTCTAATATATGAAGGAATTAACTGTATTTTTGGGTAATGATCACAATAATGGTTAGCTTTTATATACGAATAGTTCAAGATTAATTAGCGTGTAAACGTATTTCTCTCTTCGTCGTACTCCCTATTGCTGAGGGTCGTGACCGTATTCTAATAATCACATAATGGCAGGGGTTTTCTTGGGATAATTATGCGGTGGGTTCCCAGGTCCTTGCGCATACAACTCGACTAAGAGTACTATTTCAAATCTTAGGTTACTAACGATTATTATCAAATGTTAAATGTTAGTGATAATAACCGGGACCAGCGGCTTAAAGTGCTCTCCGAGGCACGTAGGAAACGAAAAGGCCAAATTTGGTCATCCATCGAGTTACCGACTTGGGTCAACGTTGCTTAACAAACGCAATCGGCTGACCCGAATTATTGAAAAATGAATAATATTGTGGCGTTAATTTTATCACTAACTCTATTTTTGCCAGGCAACCCTTTCTACATGATTGATATTCACAATGTCTCAAGATCGCTTCTTATTCATTCGAGTTTTTAAAAAAAATTGCATCAAAATAGCATGTTTGGAAATGTATATTACCATAAGCAATAACTGCCTATATAAGCCTATAAAGCTCATACATACTCCTCGTCTTGGAAATTAGTGTACCACAGTGTACCGAATGTATTTCAAAAGCTCGGCAAAGGATCCACTAGCTGTGCTTCGGGCTTTGAGCAAAAGAGAATGCATGATTAAACCCTTTGCATCGATGCGCTGGTTATAACTGGGAATAGATGGAGATGGTTAACTTGCTCCTTGTAAGTAGGTACTATAGCCTATCGGTAGGATAACCAAGTTCGTCCCATCCTACATTCTATTTTAAATTGACAGACCTTCAAATCAGTAAAGACTAAACATCGATGTAATCATAATAATATTATAATGACATAATCATATCATAATAATATTATATTATGTTTGTTTCTTGGTTTGTCCTTTAATCACGCCGCTACGGAGCAACGGAACGTCGTGATTTTTGGCATAGTTGAGGACCTGGAGAGTGACATAGGCTATTTTATCCCGAAAAATTTAGGAGTTTCCGCGGGAATTAAAATCTTATTCCACGCGGAAATTAAAATACGCGGACAACGTTACGGGTATCAGCTAATGAGATATAAAGATTAGATTTTTATAGGAACGTCGGAGAAGTGCAACGTCTAAATTTGCCTGATACTTTTTGCACTGTTATTTTCAAGCTAGCTGTTAGTTTTTTGGTATAACAAGGCGTAATATAACAAGGTTGTTCATAATTTGTCTTTTCGATTTATGTTCGCTGGTGTACTCACGGGTCACGATACAAATAACTAGGTAATTAGAATTAATTTTAATTATGAAGAATGAAATGACAAAAGAACACTTCACCATATCTACTTATCATAATTCAACTTTACAGAATTAACTGTCATTAACATTTTTTATAGTTAATTTAAGCTTTGACACTATAATTGGCTGTACGATCGACAACATTTTTTTGAACTAGCTTTTTATCATTTAGAATTTCTCGATAAGGAGTTCAAAAAACACCAATTCCCAAGTTTAATAAAAGTGTGGGTAGTTTTAAAAAATGTTGCCGATCGACAAGACACAAGTTTTAACAATTCAGGTAAAGCTTCAGCACTCCACCCAAAACTTGGTACGTACCTATTGCTACTCTAACATTAAGTAAGTGTTGAAGTTTCAGTTTTCAAATAAAAAACTAAAAATTATAAGAAATAATTTCTACCTAAGAAAATAAACTTTCTGAATCAAGAAATCAAAATGTTGACATGAATTTTAGAAAAAATATAGTTTCATTGTTGCATACAATTTAGAATATATAGTGAGCATATAGCTCAGTTAATATTGTGAACTTGATTTTTAAAAAAAAACGTTCGAACATTCAACTATCGTTAGATCTGACTAAAGAAAGCTTTTGAATTCAAATCAAATGATAACACGAACTTAAAACCTTATTGATTCGCTTAAAATGACGTATTCTACGTTAAAGACCTAACTAGAACTAGTTTTGATATCGGGAATGTGTCAGATAGTTTCGCAAAGCCGAAACTTCAACACGAACGCTTTTCTATTCTATTCTATAACAGCTTTCCACTCTCACTGTCTCGCTTTTCTACATAGCTATTTATTGCATCCACTACAGTGTTTTAATGACATAACAAATGTACACCAGATGTAAGACAAGGTACAGCAGTTGGTTTGTAATTTTCAAAAAGTTTACTTAAAATTTTGACCTGAGCTGCCTCTTTAAACGTCTTATCAACAGCAGTCAGCATCACTTTCGGTTATGCGTGATTCTAGTACAGCTTAACTCTTTTTTAATGTATCAATTTGTAAAGATAACCATTCTTTTATTCAAAATTCAATGAGAATGCGATACGGAAATTCTATTCTGTGAGATACGGAATATCATTAATATTAATTATATTTTACATTATTATCAAAACCAGTTACTGCAGCTTCGAAAACATCATGCAAGGAAAAAGAATTTTCGACCATCTTTTTCCGACGACTGAATGACGAAAATCTAGAATAATTATGCTTCTTTACATTAGTTTTTTTTTTGTAGATTTTTCATCAAAAATTTTATTCATAAGATTTTATTCAGACTGGTGAACCTTGTCTTATCTTTAATGTACAGGAAAATATAAGCATTGATATTGTTTTATTAATAAGTAATCTTCCATGCACATATAAAACTAAAGACAAACACACTCTTGAAATCTTTTTGTATGAGAGACATAATAATGCTTAACGCGAAGAAACCAAAATAAACATAGAAATGAAGTCTAGACAAGCAGAGTATTGACAACAAAGAACAACACGACCAGACAAAGAAACACAAGAACAACACAGCTTAGAAATGTCTCAGCCAAAAACACAGAACAAATGTCAGAAACGACAGAATGGAACATTTTTGTTTATTATCGTATGTCCATTTATATTTTTTGTAGCTTTTATAACTTATCGTGGAATTGGCATGCACCGTTAACGCTATGCGTGGTGAAAGATTAAATTTTTATTTTTGGAAATTATAACGATATAATAGTTTTTTTGAAAGAAAAGTCAAAAGGAGATAAAGAGTGTGCTGGTCTTTATATGTGCAGGGAAGTGAAGTGAAGGAGGGAGGGTCGACATGAAGATTCGCTTGACACATTTGACAATATGGTAAGTGTGTCGATATACGAGCAGTCCTAGCATGACCACCGCGAGAATAAACATTCTTCGATGATACAGAAATGAAAAGCTATTGAATCTAATAAGCAATTACAAGGATGCTTTCCAAGAGTCTTTATTGCTATTAGTGACTGACTCCTACGTGATATTATATCTTGGCGGTCATGCTAGGGCGACTTGTTTTCGGTTCCCAAGTGCGTCCAGCCTACCTGTAGTTTTGGAATTCACGGATCTATATTGTCGCTAATGATAATGATAATGAATGATGATAATGTAATAGCAAGCTGAGTTTTGACTTTGGTCTTTAGCCACTTTTGCCGATATTCCTTGCTAATATCAATAGCTGGTGCTGTTCTTTGCTTACAAATTTCCTATTCTTTATTGTATCCATTTGCGTTCCTATCTACAGCTATGCTGGGTTCACTGAGAGTTATCTTACTTGGTGCTATATTTAATTCCATATTGATTTATTAATTTTATATTTACTACAGATGGTTCTCATGTAATTCCCTTGTTGAGCCTTTTAGTTTTATAGTTTTTATTTAGTATTTGTTTTATCTTTAGTTGTAGTGCTAGTTTAGTTTGTTCGAAATTAAAAGGCTCCACTATGGATCCTATAAACAAATTAATCTTTAAGTGCGATATAAAAAAATAACCTTGTGATAAGAGGATCTGATATTTTGCCGGCATACTAAAGGTTAAAGGTATTCAGATGGTCGGAGATTCGATACCCTGGGCAAGCACGATAACTTTATGTGCGTGTTATGAAATTAAATATCACTTGTTTTTTAAAAAGTGCAGCGGCTGAGTTTCATGCCGGCTCTCTTCTCAGTAGGACTTCTTTCCGAACCGGTGGTAGAGTCAAAACATGACGTAACATAAGAGACACCTTTATGTCCTACATGCAATAAATACATTGAGTATTGAGTATTGTTGTTTGTTTCCAGTGTCGGAGGAGGTTCAGCCAGCACAGCGCAGTGCGCCGCTGCTTCAGTCGCCGCAGTACACGGGCGGACGCCCGCAGCCATACAGTGAGTTCGATTCCCGACTGTTGCATTTTTTCCTCAAGTTTTGACAACCTCTCTGGCGCAGCGCTGAGCGCCAAGTGGGAGGTCTCATGTTTGATCCCCGGCAGGGTCAATTTGGGAATTTATAACATCTGAATTTTCTCTGGTCTGGTTTGGTGGAAAATTAAATAAAATAAAATAGCTTCCATTATTCCTCACAGTTACAGTTTCATGATCTATTTGTCTTAAGACTAACATACACATAGGTTATTAATATATTTAATAATTAGCATGCGGTAGAATTTATTTTGCAACATTTCATAGGTAGGTTTCATAGGTTTTGACAATTGTACTTTTTAGTAGGTATGGCATAAGGAATGAAAGAAACTTAAAAAATGACAGTTCAATGACTAATCAATAGTCTATTATCAAAATGTCAGTTACGTCAATGTACTTTTCGGTTTTGACCGTTAAAAAATTTAGGTTTAGCATAAGTAATATGGAACAAAATACTCTGATGTAACCATTTAACAATTCAACGGATTAACAAAATTTATATGTTACATTTTCCGGAAATAATTGTCCGGTTTGGTGGAAAGATAACCGGCAAAGATTTAGCGCCGGGCGATTTAGCGTTCCGGTACGATACCGTGTAATTAGCCCGCTGGCCCGCTACCAGTTGAAGTTGAAGTCTATCATTAAACGTTATTTTGTTTTTATTATAACTTTAGAATGATATAATTAATGTAGAACAACTTTCCTTATGAGATGAAAAGTAGTTACGCGCGATTTCGTGGATTGACTAGCTACAGCTATACGCCTCAATGGTCCTCAAACGCCAATGAGGCTACACAAAAGAAACTTTTTTTAAACTTACAAAACTTTTACTACTTTTCGAACTTGCACCGGAAGTCCCGACTATAAGTTCAGAAATCGGTCCAACTCCTAACTACTTTGTCGCCCTCGAACAAATGGAACTATCTGGAACTATCTAGAAACTTCTGGAATCCAATCTTGAAGAATAGGTACGTCTTTAATTGATTGGGTAATGGCCAGGTATCGTGGAGTTTTAATGGATTTGTAGTTCAGCTGGAATCACTGGTACTTACTGCAAAGCAAAATCTCTATTTTCACACCTCTAAATTCTCGGAGTTTTTGTAGTGAAACTTCTTTAGAATCGTGATTTGAAAATTCAATGAAACGAAAATGCGACACCAAAAAGAGACAAACTTAATATATAGGATTTAGCCTGCGAGAGAATGAGATAGAACACAATTTATATTTATCTCATTCTCTCGTAGGCTACTTTTCTGAAGTCTCACTTCTGCCGTGTTTGAATTGTACGCACAGACACTTTTTTTTAAATTGGTTTGGGGTTTTTTGTTTCCCGCGGGGAAGTCTTTAATTTTCCGGGATGAAAAGTAGCATATTCTAGACTATAATCTATTTCTGTAACAAATTTCATCCAGATCCGTTCATCCGTTCTGGCGTGATTGAATTACAAACATCCATCCATACATACATGCATCCATCCATCCAAACTTTGCCATTAATAATCTTATATATAAAATTCTCGTGTCACAATGCTAGTTAACATACTCCTCCGAAACGGCTTGACCGATTTTTATGAAATTTTATATGCATATTCAGTAGGTCTGAGAATCGGCTACTATCTATTTTTCATACCCCTAAAACACCTCAATCCACGTGGACAGATTCGCGGGCATCAGCTATTATTAGTATAGATATCGATGTGTCAAGTGATGTGTGTAATAAAGCTTGTGCTAAAAATAGCGTCTCCTCCGATAACAGGAGTCGTCGCTAGAGTCGAGCGGTGCGTTCGAGCGAGAAATTAACGGAACCACTGTATGAAGACTTAGTTTGTTTTTCACTATGGCAAGTGACTTTTTTTGCCTATCCAACTAAAATCATAACTAGATGATGTCCGTCATTCGTCCGGGTGGGATATGTTTTTTTTAATTCCCGGGTAACACAAGTTGTTCAGACAAGCCAGTTGTTTCTAAAAACTTACAATCGATAAATATCTTTAAAAGACTTGTATAAAATTACTATTTGTCACAATAATATTATTTGCCTAATAGTTTATTTTTATATATTTTGATACCTACTGTTTCTGTTTTTTTTTTGTTTGAGGTTTATCTTTATTTATTTGTGAGTATATATAAGTATGTATGTTTATTTATATATTTTATATATAGTATTTATGGTTTTTTGGTTATATTCATTATATTATATATGTATATGTATTATAATTGGTAGCTATATATATATATATATATATATATTTATTTTGTTATTTCTGCACCATCTACCGGTTGTTTCTGTGGCTATGTCCTTTTAAACCATTGGATGCCTGGAAGAGATCGCTGTGAAGCGATAAGGCCGCCAAATTGTATACTTCCTTTGTTTATTAGCTATGTTTACTGTTATTATTGTTTTTTTTGTGTACAATAAAAGTATATTCATTCATTCATATTCATTCATTGGCAATACTAGCCACTTCCGCAACTACGTCCGGCGGTACCTGCTAGCGCTACGAGTGACGTATCGGAAACACATAATTGAGACATTCGCGTTCATAACATGTGTCCACTGAAGAAGGAGTGCTCCCGCGCCGTGCGTGCTAAATTCCCTAAAACTACATAAATCCAAGCCGAATCCCGGGATATAATGTAGCCTATGTCCTACCCCAACCTACCAAAGGAGGATGGCGAAAATGCATGTATTTTGGGACCCACTGAAAAGGGTAGCGTTCATCATGGAAACTTAGTAATAATTGTAGAACGTAACAAAACTAAGAAAAAAGCAAATAGTAAGTAAATCTAAAAATGTGGGAGAAAAAAGATACATCTAAAAGTAGAATATAACCTAAAAATTATTAATCAAAAACTATTTCTATCAATAATTTGTATCAGTATTAGTATGAATGATTTTATGATATGATTTATATTATATCATATGATATGATGTTATAATTGGGTAATTGGGTACTTATGTCTGCGAGAATTCCGCAATAATTCTACTCACACCGTATTTCTAAATAACTCTTATCTGTTTAGATCTTTCTTATCTTTTAACAAATTGAGTAACAATAATATCAAAATAGATCTCTTTTGCACCACTGGTACCTCTATGCGGATTCTGGCGAATGAATTCTTCGACACCTAGCCCAAGTTGAAGTGATTCGCTGACCAATAATTCAGATTGTTTTCCCATTCTATAGCCTGATCTTCCTTACATTAAGCGTTTTATTCCTCTATATACTTTGATTAACACTTGCATTAAGTACTTATTTACTTTTCCTATGAGAGCTTTTTTCTTTCTCTTATAACCAAATCCATGAGAAGGAAGTCGCGGGCATCAGCTAGTGTCATATAAGTAGTGATCACTGATACTGATAAAATCATTTACATAAAAATTAAAAAGTATCGATACGATTAGGTATCGATACTTTTAAAGTACTCGTGTTAGTATCACAAGACGATAGTAATATTAAGAATACTCATTTCAGTAGGTATCGATGATACATCGATGGTGTCAGAACATCCCTACAAAAATAAATAATAATGACAAGTGTTGTCATGTCAACAAAATGTTTATCTATGTGAATTGCGTTCCATTAGTGCAAGATGACTTATTTTTTAATGAATTATAATAATTTCTTTCTTTTGAATCCCGCATCTCAGAGTCTCAATATTTTTTTATTTAAACATCATTTATAAACATATGATTATAAATAATATAAACTTGTACTTGAACGATGCCTCCTTAATTTTTAAATTATGTGGGTCCAATTTCGCCATTGTTCTTTCATCAAAATCGGTTGAAAAGATACAGAAAGCAGAAAGAGAAAGTTAAAGCGTAGCAGACAGACAGATAGACAGACACACTTTCGCATTTATAATATAAGTATAGATGTGTAAGTTTCGATCTTTGTTTTGTTTGTTACTCGTAATCAATCGGCAATTCGATAATTCGACTCGATTCGATAGTAAACTCGATAATTCGATTTTCATATACCCCTCGGCTGGTTACATTCTAAAACCCTCCATTCAAAGGGCCTAACTCCCTTTTAACCCCACCATCGTTCAGTTTGTTGTTAAGTCGAATTATGTAAATTTATGTCTCCCAATTATGTAAATGGTACGATAAAGTACTTCATAGGATTACATTTAACTTTGTTTTCTGTTGTAATATCTTATCGGTTTTGTATCGGGAAATAGGCTTTAGGTAGGTACATTGTTTGAAGACATCCCTGGCGCAGTGGTGGTCCGTGGTTCGATTCTCGGTATAACACAGTAATTTGGTGCTCAAAAAGGGGGTAATCTGGAAAGTTTCTCGGGAGTTTTTAAAATTGGTGTATTTTATAGATTTCGATGTACTCTTTCCGATATGGCGGCGCGAGCGGCAAAGATACGAGGTGGCAAAGTGAAAATGCGGAAAGATCACGTCGAAATCTATACAAGTCATAATTAAAAAAATTAAAAAACACGACTGCCCTGCCAAAAAACGAACTAAAAAGTTAAAAATCTAAATTAATCTAGTTAAATAGAATCTTCTTCACATTTTTTTTAAATGATATTTTTTTGTGAATCACTTGATAATTGATATTGAACTATAGTTTTATATATTTTTGGAATATACTCATCATTTTCTAGATGACGATTATATAGTTAAGTTAATCTTATTTTCGAATTTTTATTTCAACGTTAGATTTTAATATGGGACCACCCCATCAATTTTTTTTTTAATTTTATTAGCAGTCACCCGGAACATACATACATGAACTCTGAAAACAATATACTCCTTTTTTCAGGCAGTCGTATAAAAATACACTAATTTTCAAAACTCCCGAGAAACTTTCCAGGTAAAACTACCAAATGACTGTATTAGTAGGGGCAATTAGTACATTCGTAATTTCTTAATTATTTCTGACTGCTGAGCTTGCCTGGATGTATCCAAAATTATTTCTTTTTTTAATTATTACTAAATAGAGGGCTTTTCATAATATGTGAAGTCTAAGTTCTCTGTAAGTTTTATAAGTTTGATATACTTAACCTTTTTAAACTCTAGGGCCCGTTTTATAAACCGATATTATCTTAGAACAGGTTCTCAAATATCAGTCAATGTGTGCTTAAGAGCGATCTCAAGGGCCAGCTTATTGAATACTGGCTGATGCCCGCGTAACTTAACTTCGTCTGCGTGGATTGAGTTTTGTTTGCTTCCCACGGGAACTTGTTAATTTTCCGGTACAAAAAGTAACCTATGTGTTATTCCAGACTATAAACTATCTCTGCGCCAAATTTCATCTAGATCCGTTAAGCCGTTCTGGCGTGATTGAGTAACAAACATTTAATATAAGTATAGATAATATATTTTCGTCGAATATTGATGACATAACTATAGACAGTAATGTACACATTACTACCCATACTAAGCACGTTTTTTGAAGTTTGATAAAGAGTTGCCGATTTGACTGTATAGTTGTCAAATACGCTATTTTCATAATGTTTCTTTTTCAAAGAAAGCTCTATTTCGGACGATGAAAATACATATATAATAGCAGTAAAACGACGTCTAAAAGTTAAAAACGTATCACTATCAAGCGGGAGGTGGAAATGAAAAATAAATAATTGAAACATGCACGCTAAAATGCTGCGTTTTTGTTTTTGATGTTTTCATGTAGCTCTAGTTAAGGAGACGGTGGATTAATTATTGCTTCAAGGATTGACACCTGGATGCCTGGTGTTCATCCATGTCCCGTTATTGTAGGTCATTTCTGCTACGTACCTGCAAATTGTGGAACCAGCTTCCATCTTCTGTGTTCCCTAATGATTATAATATGGGGCAATTCAAAGGGCGGATAAACAAATTTCTCAAAAGCCATCAATGCATTGGCGGTTCCTCTATTGCTGCAAATGTTCACGGGCGGCGGTAATTACTTACCATCAGGTGACCCGCCCACTCGTTTGCTCGCTATATATATAGTATTAAATCGAAATACTCGTTAGCTATTTTAATCATACTTTATTAGCAATTTAAACACAAACTGTACAGCCATATTTTACATTCCATCATAGATTAATATGTACCACCATTACATCCCGCTCTCCCTCTTTACCGCTCCAATCGCCCGTCACGGTCGAGGGCGCTGTAGAGGAAATGAGACCATAGATGGACCATAGATAGATCCGCCAATTTCAGTCTAACAATAGGTATATAAAAAAAGATCGAGTTATGTTAGACACAAATTAATCGAAGTTAATAAAAGATTGTCTAAAAATTAATCTCACATTTACATACCTAACGAAAAAATTAAGGTTTTTGCTAAAGTCAAAGAGCTTAAAAAAGGAAAAATGTTGACACCGATGATTTTTAGATGATTATGATGATTTTTCAAAAGAGATCACTTCAGAAATAAGACCGCCATTGCACCCTTCTGCATAATCTTCTCAACGTTTGATTATTGTTTATTTTTTAAATGTGTGCAATAAAGAGTGTATCTTTCTTATCAATCACTTTTAATGATTATATCATTTTAATATTAGCCTACTTATAACGTGTCTTTTAAATTACTTGAAATATAAAATTCGTTGTGTAAACGATTGAAACGATTCGTCCGCCAGCTCTTAGCCTGTAACCTGTTTACGGAAAGCATTCGCTCGGTTGTACAATAGACTGACAAGTTGACTGCGTGCGATGTTTGGTCATCGAGCTCCTTTGTGTTTATTTCTGACGTGTTAACCGTGAGGTGTGCCTATCTACTTCATATTTTATTTTATGCGTGTATAAGTGTTTTGAGCATTTTGTACACGGGTTCTTCGTCTATTACTCTTCTTTTTTATTGTTTTAGCGCACATTTTGTAAAATTACTTTACTTTTTTTATTCCACTAAAAGTTAGCCCTTGACTGCGATCTTGTAGCGATGATGTAAGTGCAGTCTAAGGTGGTAGTGGGCTAACATAGTAGGGGTATGACAGTTATATTAAACCCATAGCCCTAGTCGGTTTCTGCACGGAACGCTTAATCGCTTGGAGGTACGTCTTTGCCGGTAGGGGAAGGTTTACTATGTTTATTTTTATTTATTGTGTTAACCGTGTATTATTTCTTCTTTTTGTTGTTCACGCGCAGACGAAAAACTCGGGCTTGTGTAGTATATCATTATCCGGATGATCTTAATATATTATTTAAACACACGCGCAATAATATTATTATCATCACGATGCTATAAATCAGTATTAAACGCTGTACAGTAGCACTTCCGACTGCTGATGAATATTCATTGCACGTCACAGAGATTAAGCCAGAGGTTAGAGCGGCTGTATGTCAATATTTATTTATTGAATTATAAGCTGGTGCACGCGATTTCACGTGGTTTTAGTTTTTTTAATTCCCGCGGGAAGTGCTTAATTTTCCAGGGTAAATAGGTAAATAAGTTATGTCATTTCTCGGGACGTAACCTATGTATATAGCAAATTTCATTAAAACCGATTTTAAAGATGGGCCGTGAAATTGTGACAAATACAGCTAGGCATTTTCAAACTCCTTCGCTAAGAATTCATGCTAAAATAAGTAATAGTATTACGGTTTGGGGCAAAAGAGTAGGGGAAAAAGTAGCCAAATTCTTTTAATTTACTTTGTCCTATCTGCCCTTAAATATCTTTGTTTTTCACGGTGTTAATTATTTTCAACGTCATATTAATTATAATGATTTTAAGGGAAATACATATTGATTTGTTTTTTTTTCTTAATTATAATTTCAGAGATTTTATGTTTCTGAACCATTAATAAAAACACTCATCCCACTTTCATAAACTGAATTGACAGATCTGAATCTGGTTCAGTCTCTTTCGCAGGGAGCATTATTTATGAAAGCAATAAAATTCAACGTGTCATTTTAGTTTCAACAGAATTGGGATGTTGCCTATTCAAAAATACGGATTTCCTTCGTATGCAGTTTTCCTCAAAAGCACTCGAGCTATCGAATTGCCTTACGCCCGGCGCGCCGCGTTGGCCGTTAAATAAAACAGCGGCTAAATAAAAACTAAAACATCGGGATTTGGAGAAAACTCTCGGATTCGCGTCATATTTTCACCATTTCCGTCAAAGGTCACGTGTCCACTAATAGTCTGAGAGCGAGTTTATTATTTCTTTGAACGACATCATTATCTTTTTTTGTGGGTTAGACATAGTCTTTGAAAACACACACCTTTGAAAACATTATGATTTCCTTCACAGCAAGTGAATTTTAGTTACATATAACGCTATGTGCGTTATATGTAACTAAAACTAAATAAAATACTTAATTTGGACTGCGTCTCCGAGGATTTAACCGCCGGCCACACAAACAGGAGGCTGAACGTTAAAACTAGGCTATTAACTGAATTGTATGAAATTGAATGAAACACTTCAGGAATTGTATGATACACTATAAACAAATCGTCCGCCCCTCGTCTCTCAGACTACAAATTATCAAATCCGTTCGCGTCCGAATGGCAACACCGACTGTTACAGTTGTATGAATTATTTAACGCTGGCAACACTGGATAGCATCGTATCGCAATTTATTGCCTGCTTTGATTTATACCTAAGTCGAAAGGTCCTAGTTGTTTCGATCGGTTTTATTTTTATCGTGGAGATTTAAACTGAAAAAGTTAGAGGGGCTATTAATATTATTTTATCCATATTAATATTATGTATACATGCGAAAGTGTGTTTGTCTGTCTGCTACGCTTTAACGGCCCATTTTATCAAGCGATTATGATGAAGTTTGGTATAGAGATTGATATCATCTCGACCCTCGGGTAAAGACATATGCTACTTTTTATCCCGGAAAATTAAGAAGTCGCAGGCACTACTAGTTTATGATAATTACTTAATAATTATATGATAATAATTTTTAAAAATAAATTTCTCTAAAATCTAAAATAAAAATTTCTGCCTTCTTTGAGTTCCTTGCCGGTTCTTGTCTGTACAATCTATTTGCCGAACTGGTAGTAGAGTTGTGATTTATCATAAATGGCATAAGTTTGAAATAAACATTTTATTTTATTTCAAGTGGATGTGAGTTTGTTGGTTTTCCTCTTTCACATACCGTGACCGTGACCTAAACTTTGCTCTGAAGCTTCAGTTGGAATTCAGGAGTTACTTAGCTTGTAACTACTTCAGTACCGATTGAAACTTAAGAGAATAATGGCCAAATAGCTTCTTTTTCTTGACACATGACTCTTGTCACTGAAATTTCTTAAAGTATGACGTTTAAATATCTTTGATTTTTATCGATTTTTAAACTTGCATAATATTTGTTATTTAACGCCAAAATCATTAATTGATTTCAGGTAATTCACTTGATGGTAAGTGACACTCTCATCTCGCAGTATAAGTTGGAAAACGCGATTATTTGGTATGTCAGTTTTTTTTAACTAACCAACTGACTCGCCGGTTTCACACGTGTTGCCTTAATAAAGTACCCCCTCAATATTTAAAAGTAGCTTCGCACTGGTGGTTTCGTTACTAGGTATCATACTAATATTATAAATGCGAAAGTGTGTTTGTTTGTTGGTTAGGCATAATTGAGGACCTGAAGAGTGACATAGGTTACTTTTATCCAGGAAAATTTAGGAGTTCGCGTGGTAATTAAAAAAACTTATACCACGCGGACATAGTCGCGGGCATCAGCTAGTAAGAAATAAAACAATTGAGTAATGTTTCAAAAATGGATCCCCCATAGACGTTAAAACATTAAATCATAAAAATAAATCCTCAAACACTCCTCAAAAACTCAATAGGCTTTGTCCAACGGCAAAGCGAATCGATTATTACGTATTCCATCAAACTCGCCATGAAAACGAATCGATTCGCGTAGTTCGTACCATTCTATCGAGTCGTATTGTTTCGAGAATTTATGCAAATTCCACAATACTGTTCATCTTACTTATTCATCTAAAAGTTATTCTTCCATTTGTTTGGTTAGCTTTTGTTGGAACTTTTAGATTAAATTTAATTAATCGCGTGGAAAACATCTAACTGCTATAGACATGCGCTTTATCTATACTTAATATTATAATTGCGAAAGTTTATATGGATGGATGGATGTATGAATGGATGGATGTTTGTTACTCAATGACGCCAGAACGGCTGAACGGATCTGGATGAAATTTGGCACAAAGATTATAGTCTGGAATAACACAGGCTACTTTTTATTCATTTTATCAAAGAGTTCCCGTGAGAACCAAACAACCTCAATCCACGCGGACGAAGTGCGTGAAATCTAAAAAGCTTCTATAAGGCTCGGTATCCACCACAGCGGACCAATCAACTTGTTGATAAATGACGTGAATAACATATCACGTCATTTCGTTATGATATGATTGGTCCGGTTCTAAGCTCGTCTCAGCTCAGGTGGATGCTGGGCCGTAGTCTAGGTACGGACTCAAAATCCAGATTCGTTTATTTAAATAAAAGTAGGATATACAGAATATGTTTCTTAGCATCGTGTTTTGACTCTATTACCGGTCCGGACAAAAATTCTACTGAAAAGAGTTAGCAATAAACTCTAAACTAGAGGTAACCTCAGACAAAATCTTTTTATATTTTTTATTATTATGCATACTTTAGATATACTTGTATATACATCTCTCAGAAGAAATTCTCTTCATTAAATTATAATCAAATATAATAAACAACAATTAAATCTTATTAGTTAGGTATCCTTACATCTCGGAGAGGGACATAGTATGTTTTGGTCTCGGACAATCAAGGGACGAAAAATCCTAAATATATATCTTGGCAAAATCGCAGGCAAAATACCTGCTAAGCTAGTTTTGCCGTAAAATCATTTTCAGTCAATTTCCATGTGACATAGTTTAATCAGATTTTAATGGACTCCACGTATGTCTATTTTATGCAATCGACCGCAAATTTCAATATGGAGTCCACTCTACTCGCCCCAAAACTTAGCGCAGACCACAGATTTTAATTGTAACAGTCAGCAATGTCTACCACAAAAAATGTTCTGACTAGTTTGGAGTGAGTGAAATCTCACTGACTCAATCCGATTTTGGTGAGAGAAAATGAAATAATCAAAAGTATTTTTAACGACAATATAAATAGTATCAGCTGATCTTTAATATAGAGGGATCGTTTCGCTGATTTTTAGCGAAACAGAAATTATATGAAACTCGCTACTTCGTCTGCGTGGTATATATATATACCACGCATATATATTTATTTATATGCTACAATAGATTTTAGCCAAAAATGGAAGTGTTAATCATTCTGACCTGATTACGATCTTAAACTGTAGCAATAACTTTTACGTAAGAAGGCGCATGAACATACGAATTAACATGCGCTAGCAATAAGAACTTTGACACGGTAAAAAAACGAGCCAACGCTTCCTAACATCAATTAATAACAGCAGTTGGCGATAAAAATTGGTCTCTAACAAAAACGGTGATGTGCGCTAAGCTTAAGCAATACCCACTGTTGCCTCCACAATCTGTTTATAAACTCAGTAATTGTTTAAAAGCGTTCTCCTATGACCTGCGTAATTATTTGAAAGCTTTTTCAATATTTATACCGGATACTGTTAATATTAATATAAGTATTAATAAGTTTAATAAAAATAACTCAATATTGTTGAAATATTAATACTAAAGTTGTTTTCCCAAATACATTGAGATATCTGCAAGGGAATAAAAATGAGCTAGGAAATATATGTGTAAGAAACTAAGTGTCATATTATGCGTACAATACAGAATGAAATTTCGTGGACCTGGCGAAGATTATAAATGTATGCAACAATTATTCTTCAAGGCACAAAATCACCCAGAATTTGACTAGCAGTGAACATGAAGACTACATGCAACATACATGCCAGATTAGACGAAAACACTAAGCACATTGACATACAGACCACATGAACTACGCATATAGGTATCCAAACAGACACATATCCAAGGAAACTTCCATCATATAAAAATCAAAGAACCGCTTTTAATCAGCCAAATAAAAGGCTCGGGGTCTGGAATGTAAACTTGAAAATCAAGGAACAAACAAGAAAAGGCAAAAGATGTAATGAAAAAATAAAAAGTTACTTGTTAAAAAAATTATAGTGCCTATACTGCTTTAACTGAGTTTTTTAAATTAAGTGATCTTCTGAACAAGTTTATTCCAGAGTTGACATGAAAAGGATAGTTATAGAAATTTTTGTTTAAAGCATTAAGGGTTTCAGCAGATGTGCTAAAAATATTAAATTACCAAAACCCAATGGAACTCCAAAATAAAATTTCAAAATAACGAGGTTTTGTTGTCTATTATAGAAGAAATGTGCACTTCAGGAGTTAACCATGACCATGGACTATCGCCAGATCCAACCACAGCAACACCGCAGCAGTCCAGGGCTTGCAGCGAGGATTCCTGCAGCCAACACAGCCAACACTCCTGCGAACATTCGGCCAACGGTTTGTACGATTGCGATGGACATGTGTATTGAATGAGATCGCTGCAGACCCTTACAACGTTGAATGTTTACTTTATCAATATTTGCTGGTTCCTATATAATTAAAATTTTACTCATGATCAAATCTATCAGAAGCATTTTATAACAGGTAATGTTTCTAAGAAGGGATTAGTTCTATTTTTCAGATATTGAGATATCTGAAAATTATAACTATTACTATTCTATTTTTCCGCTTTTCCTGTTCTTTCTTAATCTGCCCTCCTTCATTCCTATTTATTTTATTATTATTTGGCATTTCTTGCTATTTTTCTCTCTATAAGTTTAACTAAGGGCGAATTTTTCAATCGTCAGATAAAGTTTATCGGAGGAATAAATTTGACGTTTTAACAGATTTTGTATTGAAAATCCGTCGAAGCGTCAAATTTATTCCTCCGATAAACTTTATCTGACGATTGAACAATTAGCCCTAATAATGATTTAAAATCACCATTAATTAAACATATTCTTAAGCTGTTATGTTATTATTATCTTAATTGTTCTTCTGTTGCTTTCTCTCGTATTTACTTTTCTGTCCCGCTCAAATCTATTATATTTTATTCTTATTTATAAAACTTTACATTCGTTGTTGACTTATTTTTGTAGTTGACTGTAGCATTGATCATGGGAACCGGTAAATATTAGCAAAGCTAGTGTGTATTGATGTACCTACCTATATAACTTTAGATTTAAGTGTGTGTATGTGTGTGTGTACTGTGTAATTTATGTTGATCGACTTAAAGCATTGGACTAAGTGAAATTTAAGGTTATATCACCTATCAAATGTCCTTTTTTTATTCAGTTCAATTCTATATGTCGTTTCGTGTGTTCTAACCCTGTAGTTATATCAACAATATCTGTATCAAATCTTTACTATGTTTCTACTTAACTATAACATACATAACATTATATATGTATGGAACATTATAATTTATATACAAATCATACCATAATATTTAGTACACTAAGATTAATATATTGTGTGATACACGTGCATTAAGGTGACGAAACAAACAAACTCGTGACGATGGTCATGACATAAGTCGACTCGTATGTAAAAGCTACTTACCGCTCTTGTATCACAAACTACTAGTACCTACACTATTGTACAGTGCAAATTACGGGAGTTTGATTTGCAATGGTCGATTTCAATGTTATAAAATTGTTATGCTTGTGCAAACTCACATGCAACGAACTCCATTGTGTTAACTCTCGTGATGCGTACTGTATTATCATTAAGACTCTAGGTAAACACAAAGCGTAACGGCAGCGACGCGTGACGATAGCACCACCTTATTTAATTAAATGCATTTTAGTATGATTTACAGTAATAAATTTTATTCTTGAATTTTTTTGCACACATCATATTGTAACTTTGGACATTCGGCCACACGGTACAGCAATTATTGAGTTAGTAGGGAGATATTTAGAATAAGCTATTTACGTTTTAATAGGCTTTGTTTAGTAGAATTTTTAATGAGTTAATAAAAACTATATTAACTCACTCAATCTAATCACTTTTCATTGCTTTTATTCTTTATAAAGGTTTAAAGGTTTTAAGGATTCTATTATAAAGGTTTGTACTTAGTATATTATTTGTGTAGGAAGTTTATAACGTCGCGGTACGTATTCCAATTTTGTGGTTTAGCGTTATTTTAATACAAAGAACAAAGGGCCTTAGTGTGATCGTTTGAAGCTCTTGTTTCAGAATTATAATCCTTATTTTTAGGGACGTCAAGTTATGGTAGTAAGCCCCCTGCAAGAAATAGGTATGCCGTATACCGAGCGCCGTCGTACAACAATTTGTCACAATTTATAACACATTCCGACGCGTTGAAACCGTTGCCGTGGCGCGTTGTGCTTGTCCAAGCCCGCATTACAGACTCTGTTCACCTAGAAATGTTCAACTTTGTTTAACAATTCTCTTGAAATATAAAGAATTTAGGCATCTATATTTGCATTAATTTTGTATAGAAAAAGTTAACGGTTGAACGTTTCTATGCATACGCTTTATATATTGTACTTCTACATTATAATATTATGTAAACATAAGACACAATAAACTTTAAGGCAAATACAGACTTTCATTTCAAAAATACCTCCGTAATACAAAAATCCTTTGCATGTTTTACGTAGGCTACTGCAGCTACCTACTATTATTACGTGTGTGATGTTTACTATAAGGACCAAAGACCTCAATTTACATAGACGGGCCCTGTTAAACAAAGAATGTATACCTAATTTACTAACGCCATCTAATCTGAGAAACGGGATAGCGCTATGGCGGGGACAAGGACAGGGCTATACAGGTGAGGAACGCGCTCTACAGGTCGGATGCCCAACTTTTTTCTTTGAAAGGGCCCATCTTGTTTCTACATATATGTCGATGATAAGGACTCTCGTTTTAGTATCGTTACTAACCAATTACCGTCAAATGATATATGTACTATATTTTTTTATTTTATAAGTAACCAAATAATTTTAAAGTTTCAAAAATTTCGTACAAATAAAATAATTATTCCAGACACTGGCCGAAAGTTCGGTCGTGTCGTTTTTCTAAAAAAAAAATGACTAAGCGCTTGGCTGCAATCAGACTTGCTGGAAAGTAGTGATGCAGTCTAAGGTATGTGCTTGTCTAGAATACGCCTATTCACTCTTGATTTGAAGAAAAAACGGAAGCCTATTAGGAAGGGTATTTAAAAATTCTATGTCCTTAAAATTTCATACGTCTGAAGAAGGTAACCCTTTATTCAATTGACGTAACATATTCTCAATGAATAATATAACCTGTTGGGTTTTACACCAAGCGTCCCTTCATGCCCGGGCATTAATATTAACGTATTCAATTCAAAATGGCCTCAAATAACATAAAACCGGCATGGGGCAAATCGACCTATTACATTTACATAAAAGCTCCAAAGGGAATCAATGTCGCATGGGATGTAATTTTATAATCGATACTTGATTGGAAATGTTACAACATACAAAAAAACGCCTATATTGGCCTAATTATTGTAGAAATCATGCCCGTGTTGAATGGTCCTTTCATTTCTTCGTACCGGAATGATAAATCGTTTTATCACATAACAGCTGATGCCCGCGACTTCGACCGAGTGCTTTAAGTAGTTTCTTGTTAGTTCCCGCCTGAAATCCTTTTAAATTAAATTTTTTAGCCTAAAATGTAGTCTATGCCATTGTCTGACCCCTTAACTAGCAAAGTGCAGAAAATCATGCGATCCCTTGCTCTGTGAAATACAAAAACATATAGATCCCACGGGAACCGTACATTTTTCCGGCATAAAAAGCAGCCTGTGTTATTCAAGACTATAATCTACCTCAGTGCCGAATTTCATCCAAATCCGTTCAGCGGTTCTGGCGTGACTGCGAAAGTTTGGATGATTGTTAGTCAACAAGTTTAGTGGTTTAAGATGTTTATTGTTTCAAGAATTTTACAATTCACATAAATGAAACTTACAGGCTAACATGAAATACTAAGTGTAAACATGATTTAGCATTTTGAGCGTACAAGGATTAAATTAAATTAGTTTATAACGTACAATTCCAAGCAAAATATTAATTTAATTTCCCTTTTATTTAATGAGGGTAGTCCTATTTACATTCGCATTTATAATTTTAGTAAGAAGTAAGATAAGTAAGTGTGATTTTCTACAATGTAACTTATCGTGTGTACTGGTTTCGGCATTCCAGACATGGAGTTCGGCAGCGGAGGGCCTCCGCCCCCCGGCATGATGAAAGACAGACACGGACCACCCCCGCCGCATCATCCGGTGAGTACCTAATTTTATTTTATTTTATTGCAAAGGTGTACAGGTTGCCACCAAAACATTGTCAAAATACAAGAAATTAAAAACAGGATCCAGACAACAACCCTACTTATGTGTACACAACTTTATTTAGAAAATATAATATATTATATTAAAATCACAATAATGGATATAGTTAACATTAACATTACTTAAAAATTAAAAAATAGAGTGCAGTTTCAAAATGTATATATTAAAAAAGGTCGAAATACAATTGTCAAAGTTTAAAATAATTACAGTAAGCAAGATAATAGATATATAATATTTATTTATTCAATTTTGGTACACTGTTATTGACAACACACTTATTGACGACCAATTACTTAAAACATGACGGTGATAATCAATTACGATATGCCTACGACCTGCCGGCTCCCTGGCGTAGTGTTGAGCGCTGTTGTCTTAACGTGGGAGGTTCCGTGTCGGAGTATAATATGTAAGTGAGGGAATAGAGTGTGGGCAGTGGAGTGAATGTATGTAACTCGTCTGCAGCAATAGGTAGATCTTCCGGGCTAGTGTTGTGCCCGGGGACCGCAGACCATACAACCAGGTTTACTAGTTGGTGCCGGGGACCCTTCTGATCCAACCGTTGCTGGTCCAACCGTTGTAGGTTGAAGGGATCTTTTAAAGCGCTATTCTCAGAAAACTTTGATATCGCGATGCAGGCCTATTTATACCCATGTGTCTCATAAGTTTTCAGTCGATTATTTGTGATGTAGATACAATTATCGCCATCTAGTTTACACTGCGTTAACCGCTACAGAGACTACTTCAGCGTGTGCCACTTCACTAGGCTAAACCCACTATCATCTCTAATGAAGGCGTATTAATTAATTATCAACGACTGCGTGTTCAACTTACAGATTTTAATAACACTCTATCATATTGCAGCGCGACGGTCGCGGCTACGGGCCGGAGGGGTACGGCGGGGAGGGGTTCGTCCCCCCGCCCCCCATGCACCACCCCATGCCGCCACAGAATCAGGTATTTGATTCTAGACTAGAGTCGCAAGTGAGTAACATGCCTATACGATATCCTACCTTACTTATACGGGCGAAAACACATGAAAGACAAAAAAAAGTGGCAAAAGATTTGTCTGGCATAAACATTTTATCTGGAAACATGTCTGGCAAACTTTAGGCGAATCACACACTGCAACGCCGTGACCGAGCGTGAACTGCGTACTAATTCCACGCGCGGAGAGGCGTTGTTAGTGTGTGGCACTGCGTATATTTACATAACTAAAATACATATAATCAACGCCGCACCGTCCCGCGATAAGTCGGCGTGCGTGCGCAGTGCATTGCAGTGTGGGATTCGCCTTATCCGTTGTCCTAGGTGAGCAACAGAAGAGACGCCAAGCGACGCGACGTGATACGACGCCATTTAAATGACATACGTATATACGTGATTACGTAGACATAACGCCATTTTCTTTGGCATCGCATCGCGTCGCGTCGCTACTGTCACTCACCTAGGACAACGGGTGAGTGGTAAAAGACTTTTGTCTGGCAAAACCTTTAGTCTGGCATACAAAAAGTCCGCGCGCACACTTTTCTATTAGGGGACTATCTGATGCATAGACAGTCCACCTCAGGACAAAGTGTTTTTCCCCTATATGAATCATAAATCATTTTTTTTGCCAAATTGTGGGTCATAAAACAGCTGTTGTTTATGTAGAAACTTTCCCTTACACAATCTACTGTCAGAGACTGTGCAAAAATTATACCTACTAGAAATCTTTGCAGAAATTTATATGAAATTCAAATGTAAAACGTGGCAGGTGTATGCGAAGCGGGCGTTTTGCGGTTACATTATGTCCTGCCCTGTCGGTAGTGTGTTTTCGCCCTAACATTTTACATACAAATTATACAAACAAGCCTGCAAATAAAGTTGCAATAACTTTAGTTTAGTTGAAATTATGTAATGCCTGAACAATCGAAATGTTTCAGAAAGCAGGTTCTTTAACAAACTGAAATTGGGAAAAAATATAATTTCGTCATTTCTCGTTATTTCTCTTCAAAAATATATTATTTAAATTCCCAAAAAATATACTTCAATCTGAAATTATAATCACGTATTTATTGAGTAATTCCAATAATACACTGCAAATCGCCAGACAAATTTTGCGGTTTTAAACGTGAATAAAGTTTTCAAATGAGTACGAAAAAAATTGCGGCGAAATTCGTCGCCAGCTCTCCGACTAATCGCATCGTACTCGTACACTTAATAATGTCGTTTTAGTTTATAGGCCTATTACACTGCACTTTTCACAGGGACCCTTACATTTGAATCAGTATAGTGTAATAAGTTTTAGGGAAAAAGGGTCCCTAAATTGGTCCTTATTGCTGTGTAATAAGCGACGCTCTAATTAGCGGCCACTAGTGTAATAGGCCTATTAGTTTAGAGATGCCCAATTAGCCGTGCTGTAATGGTGGTCGGGTGGTGGTTAACGCCGCGGTGTGTATATAGGGCGCTCCTCCACAGCAGGGCGCCGTGATGATGGTGTACGGCCTGGACCCCGCCAGCGTCAACGCCGACCGCCTCTTCAACCTCTGCTGCCTCTACGGGAACGTCGTCAGAGTGAGTACTGTCCCCCCCCCAAGCCAAAGCCAAGCCAAGTTACATATGGTTCTTGTGTTTTCTATATGTCACCGCAAGATTGTAAAAACCGTTAGATTATAATCTAACTCGCGACATTGTAAACTTCCTGATACCTACAAAATAATAATCAACATAAAAATCAGCGATGTGCATAACGGAGGAATTAGATATCGCAATAGGCTCGTGACGCCGTCACTCCGCCTCAAAAACTGCGATGGTCATTCGTATGAGCGTACTCTTTTATAATAATTAACTGTTAAGAATCCTTACTAATATTATAAATGCGAAAGTCTGTCTGGCTCTCTGTATGTCCGTCTGTCTGTATGTCCGTCTGTCTGTATGTCCGTCTGTCTGTATATCCATCTGTCTGTCTGTTACGCTTTCACGGCTTATCTGTTCAACCGATTTTGATGAAATTTGGTATAGGGATAGTTTGTATCCCGGGTCATGAGCTACTTTTTATCCCGGAAGTTAGAGAGTTCCCGCGGGAATCTAAAAAAAAACTTAATCCACGCGGACGAAATCACGGGCATCATCTAGTAATTAATATATTTGAAGGAGCAATCACCGTCTAACTCATTTGAAAAGCTTGAAATAAAACTTAAATATAATTTTTAATTTATTTTAATTTTTAAAGCGGTGTACACATAACATTTACTCTTTTTATTGTTACTACGGGGATTCATGTACTCTTATCATTGTTGCAGATAAAGTTCCTGAAGACGAAAGAAGGCACTGCCATGGTACAGATGGGAGACGGAGTATCGGTGGAACGCTGTGTGCAGAACCTGAACAATGTCACCGTCGGAGACTACACGCTCACGCTCGCGTACGTGTTGCACGATTATAGCTTAACTAGCTTTTGCCCGCAGCTTCGCTTACGTTAAGTTCGATTTTCATGAAAATTTCAAACCCCTATATTTTTACCCGTTTAGGGGTCGTATTTTAAAATAACGATCGCAATCACCTCTGATTTGATAACACTCTTCTACTATTGGACAAAATCTATTGACGCGGCAAGAATACCATAAATTCAGCCAATCACAACAATTGATACTGTAACAATGATTGATGCACAAGATACGCGGTCGTCCTGCTGTATGCCAATTTTCAGCCCGATCCGTCCAGAGGTTTGAACTGAGCGTTGACAGATCAGTCAGTCACCTTGTCCTTTTATATGTTTAGATAACTGAACTACCCTACATTGTAAACCTGCATGCAAAATCACACTCTATTTGACGGTATAGTCCGTCAGTTTATCCTCAAACGTTTAATATGCGCAAAAAATCACATTCTAAAACTTTTCCCAAAGTTTGACTTGTTTTCCGAATATTTGCCGCAGTACTTATACTGTGCGAAAACTTTATAAACAAAAAATCAGCTCTTTCAACAATTCCTTGATAGCATGGAGGATATTCTGGAATTTTCCCTGGTCGCAAAAAGCAATTTTCCTACAAATTTTGTAACAATACCAATGTTTTTTTTTTGGTTTTCAGATTCTCAAAACAGGCATACCTATCGGAGGTCATGAACCCCTACCCCCTGCCAGACAAGAGTCCTTCCTTCAAAGACTACGTTGGCAACAAGAATAACCGCTTCCTGACTCCTGCCTCCATACACAAGAACCGGATACAGCCGCCCTCAAAGGTAAGTTCCTCAAAGATCTTTATGATGTTTTAAGTTAAGCCTCAGAGAGAGAGACGGATGTTCGTAATCTTCAAAAGAGTAATAAAGAAGACTTAAAAATCAAGAACAACCGCTTCCTGACTAGAACCGAATATAGTCTCCCCCAAAGGTGAGAGACATCTTTTCTTCCCTTTTCTATTTAGATGGAGACAGAGATAGTGAAACTCTACCCACTCTTAAAGATGAATCCCTTAAAGAGTCGTAGGAAATAAGAACAACCGCTTCCTTATACCTGCCTCAATTACAAATAAACCGGATACAGCGTACCCCGAAGCTCATTTTCTTTCTTTATCTATTTATATGGAGACAGGAGGAGAAAGAGAAGAGTCCTTTAAAGATTGTGTCGGAAATAAGAAAATACGCTTCCTTGCACTTTAAAAATTTTCTCTTCTTTAATGGAGGGGAGGGGGATTAAATATAACTGCCATGCCCCTAACTACACCCGCTACCATCTTAGACTGCATCATCACTTACCATCAGGTGAGATCACAGTCAAGGGCTTACTTGTAGTGGATAAAAAAAGAAAAACATCGACCCGAAAAAAAAATTGTTATACTTTGTATTACAAGTAATACTTCTGTAGAAGTATAACTTGTAAACGCCGTTGTGTTTGTTTGTCCAGGTGCTGCACTTCTTCAACACGCCTCCAGACGTGTCGGACGAGCAGCTGCTCCAGGTGTTCCAGGACTACGGTGTCACTCCGCCCCACACCATCTCCAAGTTCCCGCTCAAGAGTGAGAGGTGGGTCATGGGTGACACCACAGACTGACGAGATACGTTATTTCCTACCATAGACTATGAAACGGGGCGGTTTGTCCTACGACAGTGACGTGCAGTTCATAGAGGCACAAAAGCACTGCTTACCCAAATGGAACTACGTAAATGCTCATTTTTCATTAAAACAGCTAGTAAATAGGTGTTCTGACTAACTTATGCCTACCCTAGCTTCAAAACCTGTGCACGCCACTGTTCTACGGAGACACCTGCATTAAACCCTCAGTCGTTGACCATTGCCAGGGTTGTTATCATGGTATGAACCAAAAGTTATAGAAAAAGATTCGAAAAACTATTAATGCTGAATTAAGGTATTTATACCTAAAACTTAATATTCGTGACTGAATTTCTTTTTCTTAAGTTGTTTGACTCATGTGAAGTGACTTATCGTCAATGGTGACCGTAAAGTCCACTACAAACGTGTAGTTTTAACTGTACAGTCAAATTAATCTTTTTGATTACTTAAATGACAAGGAAGCTTGGCAATAATTTGCTCTAATGGCTCAGATAGTTTCCCAGTTAAGATGATTTGTGAGATGGTGATAATGAAAAAGAAACCCCGGCTGAGTTTATTGTGGGCTCTTCTCAGACTAGGGCGCGTTTGGAACCCTCGTAGCTTTAGTTTTAAGATACCGTAACTAATTATCACCATCATGTTTTATAAGTAATTGAGGTCAATATGCGGTGTACCTAAATTGAATAAATGAATATTTGATTGATTGATTGATTGATTTGATAGTAATGTGCGTAGGAAAACTGAGAACTGAAGGCCTAGTGGGATATTTTCTTCTTATTCTATCGCGACGACGTTAACTACGATTTATATGGAACTGTCAAGCGCTTGCTAGTGCTCGATCAATTCCAAAATATGGAAGTTAACGTTGACGCGATCGATTACGTAAAAAAACTCCCACTCGGCCTGCTGTACAATTGATAAAACTTATCTGACAACTGATAGTTAAAACTGTACGGTTGTAGTAGATTTAAATCGTGTAAAGAATGGTTTCAATGCTTTGCAGGTCGTCGTCGGGTCTGATGGAATTCCAGAACATATCGCAGTCCGTGATGGCTATCATGGCGTGCAACCATGCGACCATACAACACCCAGGTTTGTATGGACATTGCTTTTTTATTCCACTACAAGTTAACTTTGACTGCGATCTCTGCTGGTAAATGATACAGTCTAAGATGGTAGCGACCCAATAAGGCCCGCTTGCAGAAAGCCGGGTTATCCTTTTAACCCAGAGTTAGGTGCTACTTTGACGGAATTCTCTGTAATTACATCTAAATAGAGTTTTGCTTAGCCACATAACGCCATTCCTACGCGTCACCAGACAACTCGAGCCTGACCGTGCATATTTGACACCATTGAGAGATTCCGTTAACTGACGCTAGATGTTGCACTTGTAAGAAAATGCTTTATGAAATTAGGTAACAACTAAGGGTTGGTTCCGATATACACTACGAGCGCTGTTCAGTGCTGCTACTGGGGAGAAATTCGTTCCGTTATGGACTGAAAGTATTCTGCCGCAGTATCCTAGGGAAATATATGACATCATAAATCGTCGCCATTTTTGTACTGTGAGCACTGGCGTTTTAATGGTAAGGTGCTCTCAGTGCTGACTGCGTTCCATTTTAAACAGTAACCAGTATAGCTAACTATAAAAAACGGCTTTGCAGTATACTTAATTGACGTCACACCTTACAGTGCTCGCAGTGTATATCGGAACATACCCTAAATGAATTCGTATTAAATTTCTGTCAAAATTTCAAATTTATTCCTGGGTTATACGTAAAAACCGAGCTAGATAGCAAGTATAGTACGACATAGATTATAGTCTGGAATAGCACATAGGCTACTTTTCATCCCGGAAAATTAACGAGTTCCCGCGCGAACCAAACACCCTTAATCCACGTGGACGAAGTCGCGGGCAACAGCTAGTAAGACATATTTTTGTCCAAGAAGAATGAAAATAAAATAGTGTTTGTAATGTGTGTTGCCTAAACGTTTTCAGGCGCGAAGTTTCCGTTCGTAATGAAGCTATGCTTCTCGTCGTCGCGGCAGATCGGTCAGGGCAAAGGCGCTGCGCCCTCCAAGCCGCAGCCCCCGCCTCAGGCGCCGCACCAGCCGGAGCCCCGGCCCGGGCAAAACAACGGGCTCGAGCACGACTACTAGTAAGACATTCACATAGCCGCCGTACTGAGTACTGTATAGTGTAGGTGTACACGGAGCTATACGCACAGAATGGAGTGCTCACACGTAATACTTGAAGCAAACAGGCATGATGGCTGATTTTGTAAAATGGTCAGATTATGTTCGGTAGTATCTACTATTTCGAAAACATATATTATTTCAGCAGAAAAATAAGGTTTGGTAGATAAAATTGGCATTTGAAATTTAAATTTTAAAATTCACGCCAAAACGCTCGCCGGTGTCATGGCGCCGCTTGTGACGTCACTATTGTTTTTACCAATGTACTCTGTGCAGTGTGCAGTAAGCATTAGTGTGATTGTCAAAGCTCGAAAACAAACAATTGTGACGTCATTCGCTTCTAGGTGTTTAATCCATTATGGCGGATTGCTGTATTTTATAGTTTTATTTTATCAAAATAAATAGCAATCTCACTCGAAATAGAAAAATAAATACGTTTTTTATAATCCATGAATCCTATTTCACTAGATAAATTTATAATTTCATTGATTCTTGGTTACTGTCATGCCTATTCAACCTAGACCTCATCATTAGCCTTAGGACTAAGTATGATTGTCGTCAAGCGCAAGCCGTTCTCGCAATAAAAAAAATTATCCAACTTCAACTACTATTAGGAACGAGTGTCTTAGTTGTGACAACGCGAATCATTCGATTGCGATTGGTTAAGCACGTTGACCCAAGTCGATAACTGGACGGTATTGAAGTAGGTACGAATGAACTTTTCGTTTCTTCCGCGCCTCGGAGAGCACGTTAAGCTGTCGGTCCCGGTAACCTAACAGTTGAAATAGTACTGTTGGTCGAGTCGTATGCGGGAGGACCTAGGAATCCACCACATTATTATCCCAAGAAAACTCCTGTTATAACGTGATTAATGTTCACGATCCCCAGCAAGAAGAAATACGACCCAGAGAGAGACTTCAACTGCCGAGCGAAAGCGAGAGATCGGACACCAGTGGTGTCTTATCTCTCACTCTAATTTGTAAAAATGGTTGAAGTGGGATAGCGATGAGTAGGGAGTTGCTTCAAGTAAATATTATGAGTAAGCACTCCAGTCTTTACCTGTAACTTCGTGGCCACGGAGGTTTGAGTTGTGGGTACCGTCACAGAATAATATGTTGAATTATGGACTCTGTACGGGTACACATATTATTCAAATAAACAAACTGAATCTGAATACTTTACCTTTCAAGTATAGAAGACTTCTAAGAGATCTTTTAAAACTTTTAACTTTGAATCTTGTTATGCCGTAATAAAATGTAACTCAGCTCGCAAAGCGCAGCGAACGAATATTTTTAATTATCTACAAAATGACACTCTGTCGCGCGAAACTATTATATTATATTGTATTGGCCTATGGACCTACTACCATCGATTAAAGCAATATTGTTTTGAAATTGACGTACCTTGATGCCCTTAAAATAAGGATTATAATTCTGAAACAAGATCGTCAATATGATTAAAATAATACTGCTTTAAGCGATGGTAGTAAGCCCCCTGGTACTATCAGGTCGGACTTACACGTGGCCCAAAATATATACCGGTAGTGCCATCGGAGGCACTCTTGTAAGAGAGAGAGAAATAATAAAAAAGATTTCGCGATAGAACGAGAGGCGCTTAATAAAATTATGTCACAGCGCTGTGCGAATTGCGCTCTATTGCGCCGTTATTAGAGTCGCTATTAATTTAAAAGATATTGAAATTGACCTTGAGAAAATTAAATGACGTTCAAATTTAAAATTTGCGACGTAAGGCTAGGTCAAGTGGAATTTCGTAAGCGCAACACCCCGCGTGTTAGTTCCATCCCATTTGTCGTATCAAATGACCAGGCGAAGGCATATCTAGCCGGACAAAACGGTATTTCCGCGCGGACGTGAATTTCTCACTAATGCGGACGTTCCGGAATGCGGAATTCGGAATTTAGCTTTCCAAATTCTCCGCGCAAAATAATTCCGCAAATACTGTTTCTAATACTTTAGTTGGGTGGATTTCATTCGAACTAAATAATTGTAGCGCCTCGCCCACTGAATACAATTCAAACCTTCGCTGGCGTTGGCTGCAGCCTGCAACTGTAATGTAAGAAATGTTAGTTTTTGTGTAAAAAATATATATAAATACATACATTATAATATTATGTATAATATTTCAAAATGCAAAGTGTTGAAAAAGACATGTTTGTGTGTGTGTAAATTGTGTAGGGACGGCGTCGGACCAATGTTAAGTCGGTTTGGTATTTTTTTTTATAAGTATGGAAATATTTAAGCCAAAGATATATTAAGTTACCAGCTTAATTCTGGATCTACAGTAAATAAAAGCCAATTTTATCCGGTTCCGATACGGTAAGGTACGGTTTCGATACGGTTCGGTTTAATGTGAAAACGTGGAACTATGTTGATATACTTTTACACTTACAAATACAAACCTTTAATTAAAAAACCTTTTAAATACAAAACGTTTAATTTAAATAAAAGTAATATTACCAGAACCGAACCGTACAATTATTTAAATATTAAATATAAACAGTATTTTTTATGTAGTTAATTGCTGATTTACTATTGCACATACCTGTATGTAGTTAAATCGTATGTATAGTGATTTTATTGATGTTATAATTTGAATGTCTAAGAAACGTACTGTATAATGTATGATATTATCATTATTGTATAAGTTATACTCTGTCGTTTTTCACTATACAGACTAATAGTATATTTATCAAGTACAGTAGATGTTTGCCGGCCTAGTAAAATATAACTCACAATTTTAAAAGTTGGTACAGTACTGACTCTGAAATTTTATTAATATAGACATTTCTCTCCAACTCCTTTCTTTCCTTAAATATAAAAATATATACCAAAAATTGATTTCAAAAATAATTATTTACATAACATTTTTGATCAACTTTGGACTGCAGTGTTCTATGAATGTTATTTTTTGAAAGATGACTTGATAAAGATGTATTCCATATATTTTAAAAGTTACTGTAGGGACCATAGAGGCTATTGAACGCATCATGTTGTGATCGCTTGAAAAATTTCTACAATTTTTTGAACTTGATATAATTTATTGATCCTTCAATGCCTAATAAGACTCAAGCCCTTTATAATACTTAAAACCCGCATTTAAGTTTACATTATAAAATTTGAAACTTATTTAACAATTTTTGTTTGTATTCTCATTAAATTAAAAATATTTTAATTTGTGATTTTTTAACACTTTTTCGCGAATTTTCGACAGGCCAACATAAAAAGCAAAGGAAACACGCTTTCCGTTTTAACCATATTATATATTTACACTGTCCGAAATTAGATAATAACAATAATATTCATACATACTATAAAATACAAAAAAAATAACCAATGACACTAAAAAAAATGACTTTAATTTTAACGATTTTTTTATATTTTTATTTTGTGTATAACATTCACACGATATCTAAGCCAAAAACATTAGCCAAAGTTTTTAAAAATGTTATTAAACTGTAAATACTTTTCAAAAGTAAGTACATAACTAATTTTTTCGTCAATAGGCAAAGTTACTGTAAAAAGTGTCAGTCAAAAAAAACTTTTGCATTGTTATAAGAGTTACTTAATTGGCGCACTAGTTCAGAGGTCTCAAAATAGTTAGTTAGTTTTTAATCGTTACTAACACGAATAGGTAGATAAATTTTGATTTTATAAATCTTTGATATAAATTTATTTAATAGATAATGCCTTTACATTTTAAAATAATATTATAAAATATTTCAATTGCATTTTTGCCTTAAATTGCGTGTTTTCAATAGGTGCAGTTCATCCGTTAGAAGGGAAAATTAAATAAATAAAGGAAATTAATAAAAATTGACAGTCCGTTATATTTGTAATTTTTAAAAAAAAGTTTAATTTGTATATGTCACCGTAAGATTGTAAAAACCGTTAGATTATAATCTAACTCGCGAAATTCTAAACTGTCGAAAGATTGTAAACTGTTCAATGTTCTGAGTGTAAATTTTTGAAATATTCATTTTATTTACGTTTTCTTGTCTCTTTCTTGTAGGTTAGGTTAGGGTTCGACATAAATAATCAAGTAGTGCCCGGCCGCAGGCCGGGCACTTAGGTTTTGTCGGGTTTAAAAATCTATCATATTACAATCTACCGGATAATAATGCGTTAAATTATAATCTTTCGACAGTTTAGAAATTCGCGAGTTAGATTATAATCGGTTTTTACAATCTTACGGTGACATATACTCATCGTATAAAATGAATTAAAAATACCAAGGGTTGTCGCAAATGTTTTTCATTAAAATAAATAAACCCAGTCCTTAAAAAAAACATGTAAGTACGTTTGAATGACATAACTGATTTAAAAGAAACCATAACAATTATTGTTGACTGCAACGTCAATTTTCAATTCTAAATCGGAATAATTAATAATTAAGATGTATTTTAAAGTAATCATGTATAGTCGGGCACAAATGTCGTATATTTTTAACAAAAGGCAATGTGTTTAATTGCTTTTAAAATAGGCTTAATGAATTTAGATTTGTACTTAAAATGCTATATATTTTGTAGTGTAAATTACTATATTAAAAATAGAATAGACATTGTGCGCTCGACTGTACATTATATATTCGCTTGCCCTGTTTGTGAAAAATGTCAATTGTAATCTTTTTTATTTTGGCGTGAGTATATTAGAAAATCATATTAATCGTTCGAAATACATTCAAAAATATTATACGTATCTAGTATCTGATAAAAATATATTACTCTTGAAAGTCTTTTTTGCTAAACATTTAGACATTATATTGAATGTTTACAAAAAGTATTTTTAAAAATAGATGTAAGTTTTGTGTGTAAAGTTGTATAATTTTTTTATATGTATTTCAGACGATATTTTGTTACCTATCGCCAGTATTTTCTCTCTCTATGCGTGTATTGTGGTAAATTTTAATCACTTACCTACATATCAAAAAGACAAATAAAATTTAGTGTTTTACGAGTATTAATAAATGTCTTTTACGTCTACTTTTTGTTATTTTCGGTTCTTTTTGTCCTTCGTTGTTGTTTTATTTTTCGTTTCACTTCCAATAATTTTCTGTTTCTGCTCCCACTTGTGGGATTTTATTACAAACATAACTATATACTTAACATATATTAAATGCGATCTGGACGAAAAAATATTGAGGTTCTAACTAAAGAAAGTTGTGACTAAAATTCATTGAAAAGTTTGTGTTTAACAATAAATACGCATGCTATTTTTCGATTACACATAAATTCGACATGAAAATTGCTGTATTTCATATGGCAACATTTCCAACTTTTCAAAGTGACACTGACAGTGCCTCAAACACGTTTTTCGCCTTAGATCGCGCTGTGTCAATACATGCAAACTTACATGAACGTATTTGCTTTCTAGCTAACGGCGAACTGGCGGGGCACACACAAACACACATATCAAGACGGACGGCAACACATAGACACACACAGGCACACCACTACGAGTGCGGGGAATGGGGGGGCGAGTTGGCTTTGCCATTGCTTAAACAAAATAGCCCAAAATAATTACAAAAATACATTTTATTTTCACAATTACAATTACGTCACACCCCTGAATTGAATGTACGATGTTTTTCCCCGCAACGGCAATATTTCATTAATTCATACTGTCATACAAACAAACTTCTCTTGAAATTTAAAATGGCAAATATGAGACGATAACAAATATATATTTAAATATACTCAACAATGTTGTTATACTTTTAAACTTATTTGTGTGTACAATAAATGCTGTTTTGTACAATAATCTTTTTTTTCGACTCAACAATATAATTAAATACTTAGAGCACTTTTTGAGTACCAAAAATTTCAGTAAAATAAAACAATTATTTTTTTTAGTTTCGTTTATTTTAATAACAGCAACGAAATACCGGAATAAATGGTCACTGGATCCTATTGAAAATTTACTCAAGGAAAGTTTGTATGATATGATCTGTATTTTTTTAAATAATTTGTGATCTTTTTCACTCATATAAAGACATTAACAGTTAGATTTTATTATTTAATCTAATATTAGACACAGTAACAACTTTCAAGGATAACACGATTACATTTCCATTTCTTTTTTCTTTTTCACTTTTTTTTAGTTGTATGTTTTTATTTTAAAGTCCAATGCAGAGCGCATTTTTGAGTTTTCGATTTTTATCGGCGGGTGGCTTAGAATTTATAAGCATTATTCCCATTTTAATTAACTTAGGTAATATTTAGTTTTTAGTTCCTTATCATTCTATTTCGGTGTCGTTTTCAAACTCGTAGCAAAATACTTTATATATTTTTGCGACTGCTTTCGCTAGATGCCAAATAATCTCCAAAAATCGACCTTTACGGAATCAAATTCGAGTTTAGAAAGCGACACATTTACAAAATAATATCTATATCCCATTTGTAGTGACGGATAAAACTTAATTGGTAGTTTTAATTAATTAATAAAATAAAATTAGTTTTGTGAATACGTGTGTACGCAAGAAGCAAAAAAGGTGTAGATTTTTTTCTCTTCAACTTTATTATTACGAATTAACCTTTGCGTGCGGAAATTGGTTGTAAGATTACAAAATCTAGGCAGTTGTGAATTTGTACAAGAGAATAAAGATACAAAGTTTTATGTTTTTCGTTTTCACTCTTATTGTATTAGATAGGCCCCATGCTTTAGAGTGTGCATGTTTTTCCGCATCTGCATGTGTTTCGTGACGTTAAGGTGAACTGTTGCAAGCGTGTTATTGAGAATAGGGAAACAAATCAAGCGGAGTTATGCTTGCGGAAATTTGTGCAGGGAATCCCGCTTGCGGAAATTAACACGTAGAATTTCGCTATGATATAAATGTTGGGAAACGCAACACCTGGGCGTAAAAAAAATATTCAGCGCGTATTTTTTCGCTAGAAAAGTTTTCTAGCCTTAGGGGGATATTTTTTCCGACTCATGGATTTCACGCTTAATTTTTTGCGGACGTGAAATCATAGCTGTACGTTTTTTAAACAAGTAATTATTTTTAATTGAATAATTCTGTAAAATAGAAAAAACTACCTATGGGATTCGAAATTAACAATAATAATTGGGAATTTTATTTGTACCTATATATTTGGAATGTAGGTGATTATGGCCACTAAAAATTAAGCATGAAAATAAATTCAAGAAATTGAAACAAGTATTATTTTTAGTAAGGAAATTCAGCTTAACATAAACATACTATCATTCGGTCATTAAAATAATGGTATTCAATTTTGTTATACACAAAACTATAATAAGAATATGCGTTATATATGGTTTTGCGTTCGAATTGATTTTGAGTCTTGACAATTTAGTTTTAGGTAAACTATACCGATCTACGAGCCGACTGTTCAATAGCCAAATAGTGTTTAAATGGACAAGTAATGGATTTGAAATTTTTACTATTTTGTATACAACGATTTTTACAGCAAAACGTAAAATTTTTTTCGTTAGTTAACATTTATTTGGCGGTTGAAATTTTCAGCCTTAACACACAAAAAAACGAATGATCTTTTGCCATAATGCTGTTATTATTTAACAAAAATACATATAGTTATAAAGTTTTGTGTGCAGTAAAATTGTACTCCATCTTTAAGAACCAAAATATTTTGTAACTATAAGAAAAAAAATAGAGTTTAGCACGTCTTCTTTAGGCTAGTAGTAAGTGTCATTGCGATGTCAATTATATTCGACTAGTGAAAAAAAATATGACAGTAAACAGATTTTCTATAAATTTTTCTTAAAAACTGTAGTAAAAATAAAATGTGACATTTGGATTTAAATGTAAGTTTTGAATAACGCCTGGCTGCACAACAATGAGTACGTTCAGATTTTACAGGTATTTTTAAAACTTTAGCTTTTAAAAATAAAAAAATTGGTAAGTCTTTTTCTAAAAAAAAACTATATAATTATAAAGTCTTGTCGTCCAATTATTTTTTTTTCATATAATTTTGATTTAATACTTGTTGCTTCATCTAACATAATTTGGGTTTTTTTGTAAATTTAACGATACCTGTAAAATTTTGAGTTGTTACTTACTTTATAGAATTAGGTCGTTTATACACGTACTGTATAAAATTATTTCAATGCTGTCTTTTACGTTACCATTATGCTATAGAATAGGTGTGTGGTGTGAAATTTGTGGAAGCATTTCTATGTTGCTGTTTATGATATGACACTCAATTATTTTAAATAATCACTTAAAATGCTATAATTATAGTGTGATAAATTAAGTATAAAGTTAAAATCAAATTATTTTTCATGTTTTTAATGATAGCCATTATTTTATTTTCAATTAGTTTTGACACGATTGCCTCAATAATTTGAAATAACAGTATTTGCATTGAAAATTGTCAAAATTATAAATGTCAATTGTGTTCATATCATAAACAGTTGTATAGTCGGCACAAAAATATATAAAAAAAACCGTAATAGTTCTAAAAATAGCTGATTAAAATTCATGTTATCAGAATAATAGATGCATATCTTTTTCTCTAGAAACTATTTTCAAACTAATGAAAAAGTAAATGTTTTAGCATTAGGACTTGGATGTCGTGATAGCTTAACTATGTTTTAATGTTGGATGTGTATAATATACATAATGGAATGAAAAATTTATATATATATTCTGTTTCGTTTAATTCATATGTATTGGTTTTATTTTGTGTAATTAGTAGGCTATGAATGTTGTACGAGTCATACTGTGAAAACTTAACAAATAATGATGCATACTGTCAAATTTCTATATATATTCCTTTTTAGCAGTAATTATTGTAAAATTAAATTAATAATGGTATAAAGCCAGATTAATTAAATTAATTGAATACATTTTCAGTGACTATATCTTTTCATTTGTATTGTACTGAAACTGTTGTCATTCAATTAGTTTAAAATTGGTTTGAAGGTCTGTTCATTGATTTTACAACATTTACTTCTAAACTGCCTACGCCTGACATATTATATACCTACAAATGATCGAAATCACGCTCAAAATATACTTGTTATATGATATTCACAACATAACATGTATGGTAGTGGCTACTGAGAGTTTTGGTAACGTTTGCTTTTTAGTGTCTGCGTGAATTAGTGTCTAAATATCAAAATATTAAATCCTCACAAAACCGCTAGGAGCGGTAAAATTTCGTATATCTAGAAACATGAAAAATATAGGTCGACAAAAATTGCTTGCATTTTTCTTTAAGTAAATAATGTTTCCAAAGTCAAGAAGTTGTCAGTGTTAAATCCCTGTGCACTAAAGCGGCCGGTACTGCGGCTGATATCTTTCCGGTCATGTCAAATTACTGTCTGATTGGGCTATGAGAGTGGGGGAATAGAGCGAACTTTTCACGCAGCGCAATATCTCCCGCGCAGTTGGCCAGTCGCTTGCGAGCGGTCGCTCTGGATAACGTATATGACGTTACGTATATGTACGTACATATATATATATATATATATACGTATCATATATACATATACGTTTGTATGTAATTGACGTATTATAACGTAGGCGCTAATGAGCAAACAACTGCAAAACTCATTGTTACACAATATACATAGCACGAAACCATGCCTATAATACTCGGCGAAACATAACAAAGGCACTCTAGCGGTTTACATAATATTTTATTAAGAATAATGTAACAATTTTATATTTTTAGTTTGTCTCTTATTTCTAGACATTGCATTGGTAGTAGGAACTTGTAGTTACATGGTAAAAAAAAACATTAAATACATGTCAACACAACAAACCTCTTTCATTTAAACACTACCATATTTATTTACATTTTATACCTACAATAATTCGGTAGTTTGAGTAAATATTCCGATACTGATATTCAAATTATTAGCACGTAAAAACTTCAAAATTAATCACTTGAAGTTGAATTGAATTCAATTACTTAATTGATTTTTAATTGAAATGAATTCAACCGTAATAAAATTAATTTTGATTAATTTAAATTGTATTATAAAAGAGAATATTCTGATAACTACCGAATTTAATATTTAACACAAGCAAGACAAAACGTGTGTATATCCAAACCTCCTACAATAAATACTTAAGTAGGTATATAAAATAACTTGAATTTTATTTACGTGAAAGGGAAGTGAACGATCCTTTACACTGATTTTTTACATAAAAATAATTACTTAACAATCCATAATGGCTATTTTGTATTCAAATTCAAAGTTATTTTAGTGTATGACAGATACCCGCTGGAATACCTATAAATATTAGTAGGTATAAAAATTAATCTATGCATTACTCAAACATCTATTAAATATTCATAAAATTATTTATGAATTAAGTATAGCAAAAAAGGCAAAATCTTCGGTAAGTACGTATTTCCAAAATTTACTTTTCAAGTACCAACATAATTTATATACCTATACGTAGAGTCATATGTATATCGGTTTCATGCATTTCATATAAAAAACACATTAACAACAGCTCATATACCTAATTCTTCTTTGAGTCATCGCAAAATTGTAATAACCCATACTTATGTATATTAATATGGGTAAGGAGGTACATTTATTGTGCCTAAAATTTACATTCACCACAGAATCTATTTTCATTATTGCTACGACGTGCCATTATTAATATAATTGCTCAAATATATATTTATAACTTATACCTATTACAAATGACTAAAATTAATTTAAAAATTTGTTTCATTAATTGATATAGAAGCAAATTATTTGCACCAAAGTTTTTAAATTATTGTTTATAGGTTACGTTGGAAAAAGAAGTAAGTACATATTAATTATGTCCAAAAATGTAAATAGTTTATTACGTTATAAAAAAATATTTTCATTTAATTTTATTGTAAAGTCTATGTAATTATTACATATTTTAATGTTAGGAGGAAGCACCTAAGAAACGAAAACAAATGTAAATTGTATAGAAATAAACAATGTTTTTGATTGAACCGTAGTTTTTTTAATCGATAAAAATACTTTAGTGAAAATTGAAACCGAAATATGGAAAAAGAGATACCTTTCGAGAATTGCGCCTATTCAGTCACCATCTCCCGCACTTATGTAGGTTTTTTTAAATAAAGTACAAGTTAGCCCTTGACTGCGATCTCACCTGATGTTAAGTGATAATGCAGTCTAGGATGTTAGGGGCATGGCAGATATATTAAACCCTTTCCCCTCATCGGTTTCTACACGGCGTCGTACCGGGAAGCTAAATCGCTTGGCGTCTTTGCCGGTAGGATGGTAACTAGCCACGGCTGAAGCCTCCCAACAGGCAAAACAGCAATATATAGTTGCAGGTAGGTATAGTTATATTATAGATAGTTTGAATGGATGGATGGATATCGTTCAGCCGTTCTGGCGTGATTGACTTATCAATCATGAATCTGGAATGAAAGGAAGGATCTGGATGAAATTTGGCACAGATATATAACACAAATCTACACATGGGTCTGGAATAACACAGGCTACTTTTAAAAGTTTCCCGGAGGAGTTCCCGCGGGAAACTAAAACCACTACCAATCTACGCCGACGAAGTCGCGGGATATTTAATGTACTCTGTGGTCGCGGGCATCAGGCTAGTTAGATATACATCAGAGACAAGTAACATGATATACATACAGAAAATAAGAATTCCCGCTCTTTTATTTGTCATAGACAACAGGTCGTCTTTGATCTGCGTCTCGCTCAGTAGCCGAGTGATCTGTTCTTTAAAGCGCTGATACACGTCCCAGTAGCTCGCTCAATCAGAACAGTGGTAAGTGCGAGTTACTAGCATGTGGAGTGTGGAACTAATTAATTAAATTCTTTTAAAAACGCATGTATCAGGTTGTACATATTTATCTATGATGTAACCTTTTACCACAGCCTTTTACATCATGGATGTATAATCATCATAATTTTACTCAGAGACAAGTAACATATAGGATAATTTTACTTCTGTAGTGGCCAGATTTAAGTTTTTTATTATAATATTTTACTCGAGCAACGACAGGACATTTTAAAGTAAGAATATAAAGCATTTACAAAGATCAATAAGATGTCAGTAAACGAATCCTAGCTTTATGGTTCTATCTTCTTTAATTTTATGTAAAGTTTTGCACCCTTTTACTGTGTAGGCACAAAGAACTGAAAAAGAAAGATTAAATAAACCATTGAAATAAACTTATAGTATGTCAAAATGAAGTATTAAGAACTGAGAAAGCATCGATACAGTCGTTCCGTATGGGGACAACAGCCTCAACCTATGATGCAGTGGAAGCATCAAGTAGGACCACTAGTACCCTCCCTTAGTATTTGTAAATCCTACTGAACCTATGAATTAGAGTTGGGTGGTACAAGGCAAAATAAAATACTTAGAACAGCGACTGACTTCAAACAACCTGTGACAAATATCTGCGACAAAATACTAGGTTGAGCCAAGCAATCTTGATTCTCAGAAATACTAGCCTTCTGTCCCTATTTCTCGAGTGACTATAATCATAAAAGGGAAAAAAATATATTTACTAATAACCTATTTTTAAATAATAAGTTCATCGCTTTCGCTTCAATGTAAAAGGAAATAGTATGCCAGGCTAGTATTTCGAATCTCTCAACGCCATTTATTGAAAGTACTATAATGTGATATTTATAACGCCATCTGTGATGTTTTGATGAACTACGACGAAACTCGTCTTACCTGCCATACTGTTTACAGGTCTATTACAATGGGATAAGGATGATATCTATTTTTTAAGCAGATTGATTGTGAAATACAAGATGTTGTAAAATCACAGGTGCTTCCTTTTCTCTCCTATGCCAAAAGTAAGAGATAGCAGCAGGCAGTATTTTGGAACGCAGTTACTCTGTGAACCTGGAGTAATACCCCTATTACACTGCACTATTCACAGGGACCCTTACACTTGAATCAGTGTAGTGTAATAAGATTTAGAGCAGAAGGGTCCGGTAATTTGATCCGTATTGCTGTGTAATAAGCGACGCTCTAATAAGCGGCCACGCCCACCCTAACCCAGGACCCTGTGGAAAGTGCAGTGTAATAGGGCTATAAGAGCGGCGCGGCTTAAAAACATAGGTTAGTAAAGTCCACTATACTCTTGCCGTCTTGAGTTAACCAGGGACCATTTAGGTTTTTGTAGATCATTTTATGTTTGTCTAACTTAGGAGGACCATTTTGACAGATGAGATGTGAAAGCCAACTATTGCTTTAGAGTAGAGTGAGACAGACTGGAGGAGGTCAAATCATACTAAATTAGACAAACCATTACTGCATTGTAAGTTTCGGACTGTTGGTCCCATTCATAGTATAATAACAGTATCTCATATAGAGGTAAGGCGTATTTATCATCACAGCTACAAATACTTGGTAGTAAAACGTCACAGCCAGTCACTGCTCCCTGATCTCACAAATATAGTCTGTCAAACATATCTGACCCAGTGACCAAAATTGGAACTAATTTTGACGCCTGTTAAGTTTTTTTTTAAATTTAATTTTTCACTGCACATCATTCATCCTAAACCACCACCATAAACTATTAATCCTAAAAGTAGCCAAAAGGTCGCCAGTCCCGAAAAAACCGAAAATGCATAAAACTCGATTTTGTCCAAAATTTCACCAGGAGCACTTGTGTTCCGAGATATTGTCTTTAGGTGGAAAAAAATATTGAAATAAAAATGATTTTCTGTAATAACAGTGTTTTATTAATATAAACTCCTACCAATATATTTGGTAGAATAAATATTTGGTACATATTATTAAGTTATTTATACAAAAAAAAACTTATTCATATTTCATACAATTTATACCTACTTACAGAATTAATGTGGAATATTATATATACTTAATAAAAAAAATTAATATTTACATAATTTTTTCATAACTCTAGATTTTTTATTTAACAGTAAAGTAACCCTGGTTTGTGATCGTACCTAATGCTAAGTGATGATGCAGTCTAAGACGGTAGCGGGCTAACCTGTTAGGGGCATGACAGTAATATTAATTCTATACCCCTAATCGGTTTCTATACGGCATCGTACCGGAACGCTAAATAACTTGGCATAGATTCAACGATAGGGTACAACCCACGACGATTTTTTTAATTAATCTCTTAAATTCTTAAATTGGGTATTTGACAACTTTTCAAATAAATTATTTTTTAGTGAATATTAAATAGTATAATAGGATCTCCCAAAAGTCGTAATTTCCACGTCCCCTGATAGTTTTATGTTGAATAAGTATTTTAATCTATCTGATATACAGATACTTCTGCCATTTTCTATGTCGTCGTATCGCGTCGCGTCGCTTCTGTCAACGGGTCAGGCATAACTTGCTATCCTTTTATTCGATTTTGACATCCCACAATTTTGCCCAGCAGTGAACCACTGTAGTCCACTAAGTATTGATGGCCACCCATCCACTGCTGCCGTCTGGAAGGTTGATTGGCACTAACCGGATCGAATTCGTTGGCTGAAAATAATAATAAAAAATAAATTTTATTTTCATTTTGAAAGTAAATATTAACGTAATAAATGTTTGTGGTAAATATTTACTTTCGAAATGAAAATAAAATAATAATATATAAATTAGGTGATGCCCATGACTTCAACTGGATTAAGGTTTATGATTCCCGCGGGAACTCTTTCATTTATCGGGATAAAAATATATCTCTACCAAATATCTGCAAAATCAGTTGAAAAGATAAGCCGTTAAAGCGTAGCAGACAGACACATTTTCCACTACAGCCCATTAACGTCCCACTGCTGGGCACAGGCCTCCACTCTCATAGGAGAGAGGGAATTAGAGCTTAGATCCACCACGGTGCTCCAATGCGGGCTGACGGGCTTTAACGACTATAATCATGTTAGTGATAATAACCGGGACCGACGGCTTTACGTGCTCTCCGAGGCACGGGGGTGAAACACCGCAAAATTCCTAACTCCGAGCTAGTACTGAGAATTTCTAGTCAGAAAAACCCAACACTTATTATGGCCCGACCCGGGGCTCGAACCCGGGACCTCGTCAGCCGCAGTCAAACATGCTAACCACTAGACCAACGAGGCAGTTACATTTTCTAGGTAGACACATTTTCGCATTTAAAAAATTAGTATGGATTTTTTTTCACTTTAGTGGCAGGCCCTGTTGACGACTTCCCTGGCGCAGTGTTAAGCGCTGTTGTCTTAACGTGCGGAGGTCCCGGGTTCGATCCCCGTCAGGGCAATTTAGGTATTAATAAGTTGTGAACTTTCACTGGGCTGGTCTGGTGGAAGGCTTCGGTCGTGGCTTGTTACCTCCCTACCGGCAAAGACGTGCCGCCAAACGATTTAGCGTTCCGGTACAATGCCATGTAGAAACCGAATAGGATTTCAATCAATCAATCAAATCATTTATTCAATTTAGGTACACTGTAATTGACGTGAATATGTGGTACTCATATTGACGTCAATTACAAAATAACTAGCTAGCTATAAAATTTCATAAAAATCGGTCAAGCCGTTTCGGAGGAGTATGGTAACTAACATTGTGACACGAGAATTTTATAAATAAGATCATTATACATGATGGTGATAATTAGCTACGATATCTCAAAACTAAAGCTACGAGGTTTAATATAAATGCCATGCCCCTAACAGGTTAGCCCGCTACCATCTTAGACTGCATCACCACTTACCATCAGGTGAGATCGCAGTCAAGGGCTAACTTGTAGTGTATAAAAAAACTCCTCTCACCTGGTCTTCACTAAGCGGGTCTTTAGCCATGGCGCCCATCTCAGCTTTTACATTATCTGCAAACAAATACAAGGGAAACGATCAAAATCAATAACTATCAGTGGCGTGCACAGGTTATAGAGCTAGGGTAGGCATTAGTTAGTCAGAATACCTATTTACTAGCTGTTTTGATGAAAAATGAACTGTTTTGGGCAAGCTGTGCTTTTATGCCTCTATGAACTGCACGCCACTGATTAACTATAAAACATTGATATTTAAGCAGGTTATATTTAGGTAGTAGATGGGCCCTTTCATAGAATAAAGTTGGGCGTTCGACTTGTAGGGCGTGCCCCTCACCTGTATAAGCCTGTCCTTGTCCCCGCCATAGCGCTGTCCCGCTTTTCAGACTAGATGGCGTTAGTAAAATAAGCCCATATTCTTTGTTTGACAGGGTCCGTGTATGTAAATTGAGGTCGGTACTATAATAGGTATTGTTCCGAGTGACTAACAATGTACCGCCCAAACGGCTGAACGTAGAAATTTTAGGTTGAATAAAAAAAAAGTGTGTGTGCAATTCACACACGGCAGAAGTGAAACCTCAGAAAAGTGGCATACGAGAGAATGAGATGAATATATGTAACTTGTATTCTGACTCATTTTCTCGCAGGCTAATAGGCCTATTACACTGCACTTTTCACAGGGACCCTTACAGTTGATACAGTATAGTGTAATAACACTTAGGGAGTAAGTGTCCCTACATTGGTCCTTATTGCTCTGTAATAAGCGACGCTCTAACTAGCGGCCACGCCCACTCTTACCACAGGGCCCTGAGAAAAGTGCAGTGTAATAGGCCTATAAGATTGTTGTTGTTGTTGAAGGTTACTGTGAAGTTAATGATAAAAGAGCATGGATTTGACTCGCTCCAGCAATGCTTAGGACTGCGGTTAATTATTATATATATGACACCGTAAGATTGTAAAAACCTTTAGATTATGATCTAACTCGCGAAATTCTAAACTGTTCAATGTTCTGAGTGTCAATTTTTGAAATATTCATTTTATTTACGTTTTCTTGTCTCTTTCTTGTAGGTTAGGTTAGGGTTCGACATAAATAATCAAGTAGGGCACTTAGGTTTTATCGGGTTTAAATACCTATCAGATTACAATCTACCGGAAAATAATGCGCTAAATTCTAATCTTTCGACAGTTTAGAATTTCGCGTGTTAGATTATAATCTGCCGGTTTTTACAATCTTACGGTGACATATACATTAATATAATTGTAAATAATTCTTTCAAAAGAGCTACCACCGAGTTTCTTGCTGGCTCTTCTCGGTAGGAATGTCATTCCGAACCAGTGGTAAATTCAGTCCACTATTCAAAAGCATTTTTAATAGTTTTAAAACACATTTGAGTCCGAGTTTAACCAGCGACAGCTAGTTAAATATGTTGTGTTTATACTCACGTAATGTCAGTAAAGATGAATCTTCACTCGCTTGCACTAAATTTATGGTGGTTTGACCTGAAAATAAATAAATAAAGATAAACAATTTTGTGTCACATTTTTTTACTGAACCAGAAGGGTGTTTGTATGTTGCTATATTTAAAAAAAAAACAATTCACACACGGCAGAAGTGAAACTTCGGAAAAGTAACCCACGAGATAATGAGGTAAACATAACTTGTATTCTATCTCATTTTCTCGCAGGCTAAATCCTGTTATAATATGTTTGTCTCTTTTTGGTGTCGCTTTTTCGTTTCGTTTTTCGTTTCATCAAATTTTCATATCACAACGTTTCTAAAGAAGTTTCACTAAATAGTATGGCATAGCCCTATTATAGTAAGCACAAAGCATCCATACTATTATTATAAACGCGACAGTGTGTCTGTCTGGCCGAACCGATTTTGATGAAATTTTGTGTAGATTGCTGGGGAAGGACATAGGCTACTTTTTATCCTGGAAAACTAAGGAGTTCCCGTGGGAATTAAAAAAATTATTCACGCGGACGGAGTCGCAGCCATCTTCTAGTTTTCTTAGTAATGTAAATATTATACACAGTTTCTCTAATGTTTTTTTAAATCAAGCTGATGAAACTAAAAAGTCGAACTTTAGTATAAAAAAAACTAGCTAATGCCCCCGAATTCGTCTGCGTGGATCGAGGTTTTTTGGTTCCCGCAGGAACTCCTTCATTTACCGGGATAAAAAGTAGCCTATAGCACATAGGCTATTCCAGACTATAACCTATCTCTGTGCCAAATTTCCGCCAGATCTGTTCAGCCGTTGGGGCGTGATTGAGTAACAAACATCCATACATCCATCCAAACTTTCGCATTTATAATATTAGTAAGAATTAAGAAAGGTGATATTATGTAACTACAAAATACATACCGTTCTTATCCTCAGACCCTAATTCTTGGATTTCTTCGGAAGTCTCGTATATCTGTAAAAATTACACATTTATTAAGGTCATTAGGTCGACTTAAAAAAAAAACATCCATTTTCCATCGATAAATTTAGAATCCTAGTTTATAGCTTATTCAGAGACCCAACTTCAAATGCAACTACAAAATTAAGAAAAAGTACTTTGAAGTTGATCGGCTGTTCTTTGTTTTTAAGAAATAAGTCGCTGTCGCTTCAAGTATAAAAAGCTTTTTTATGTGTAAATGTCAAGGAAGCTTGGCAATAATTTGCTCTTATGCTAGTTCTGCTAAAAAGATCTGATCGTTCCTTAGTTAGGATTATTTGTGAGATGGTGATAATGAAAAAAACCCGGCTGAGCTTGTTGTGTGCTCTTCTCAGACCGGGGCGCGTTTGGTTCCCTCGTAACTCGAAGTTTTAAGATACCGTAACTAATTATCACCATCATATTTTAATTTAAGTAATTGACGTCGATATGTGTACTTAAATTGAATATTTGATTGATTGATTGATTGATATGTGTTGAAAAACAAATTATGCGCTGGACCAATAGCTTCACATGCTAATCATATATGAATAACAAAATAAGAGAAATATCTTGTAAAACAGTACTTAAATAAGTAAAGTTATTATACTATATATATATATATATATATATATATATATATAATATATATATATGTATACTATATATATATATATATATTATATAATTAAAAGTATAATAACTTATATAATTAAAAATTTCTGGAGGAAGATCACTTTCAGTGATAAGACTGCCCATGTGCACTTGTTATTTTTTTTTTTGCTTGTTAAGTTTATATCTTTTTAATATTTTGTGCGGCCATAAAGCATTTATCTATCTAAATAAGTAAATAGAAAGTACTTACGGGCAATTTGTTTGTTTTGCTCTCGACGACCACCTGGAAAAGTATAAAATTCATTTTTAATAAAAAATACTTTGGAGCCTTGTATGTAAGAAAAATAAGTCTGATTTTAACTATTTATAAGAACGTAAAGTCTTAATTAAGGTTAAATGATTAAAGGATATACTGTGGTTTAAATGTTTGGGTACATCGGGTTTAAAAGATTGAGTACATTGGGTCTAAGGAAAGGTAGATAAGGTACACAACTTGGTAACATATCATTACCCTTTGGTAGTTTTGTACTGAACTACCCTTTGGTAGTTGATAACTGACTAAAAGGCAAACATTTGGATCTCCAAGATTGGGTACATCGGATTAATTGAAATTATAAAATTATTATGTTAATTTTTATAATTTTAAATATCTAAACTAATATTATAAAGAGGAAAGATTTTTTTGTTTGTTGGTAATGGATAGACTTAAAAACTATAAAACTATTCAACCGATATTAAAAATTCTTTCACTTACTTAAAGTTACTTTAAGTTACTTTATCAGCGAGTAACATAGGCTATATTTAAAAAAAAAAAGAGATCCCTCAGAAATTTGCAATAATGTGAATGAAGTCGAAAAAAATTGTCTCATCTGAGAGCTTCTGCGGCGTGCGATGCGTAAAAAGTTATACGAAAACAATGTATAGTGGAATTGTTCCTCAAAAAAAAAAGTCCGCGATAGCATATATCTATCTTTTAAGGTTATCTCATAATAACCATTTTTATGATTTAAAATTTGGTCTGAAACAAAGCTTTACTTTCGAAGGTGTTTTTCCTAACATTGTAACATTTCCTTATCAAAATAAAATGGTTTGTCATTTCAAGTATTTAATATAGACCAAATTAGCCCTTTACACCATTCAATTCAGATGAATATCTTAGAAGATAACATAAAAATAAAGTAACGCGCAATAGAAATAGACCCCCCCCCCCCCCCCGTGGCGACTGGTAATTAATGGTTATTAGTGCTACACGTGCGAAGCCGGGGCGGACCGCTAGTTATTTAATAAAAAGTAGAAGAATAAACAGATTGTAACGGAACTCACACTTGCGCCCATCTTCGTGACCCTGGGATGATTCACCACTATCGATTCAGCCAAATGACCCTAGGAAAACATAAATAAATTGTATTATAACTCTAAATATAATATAAGATAAATAGGAAACCTATCTAATGTTATCGGGGCAACGTCTCCGACTTTATACTGCAAATAAAGATTTTACGTACAAGTATATCACATATCATAACATCTAATGCACATGTTTTTAGAAACAATGAGCGACGATTTATACAAGTTATTATTATTTTAACTATTAAATTAAAAGTCAATTTGCATGCCTCTAACTTCAAAAATATAGGACTTTCATACAAACTTCCAACCTACATTTCACCCCCATAGGGGTGAATTTTCTAATAACCGTTTCTTAGCGGCCGTCTAACACCATAGAAGGAACCTATCTTCCAAATTTCAAGTCTGTCTTTATAGTCTTTAAGGTTCCTGAGATATCGTGATGATTATAGTATAATTAGTTATGTGCCGGATATCCGTATCCGGAGCCGTAACCGGATTTCCGAAGGAGAAGAAAGATCCGTATCCGCTACTTTTTTGACGGCACTTTTACCTTATTAAATTTCAATACATAGATGAAATTCTATATATAGGTAGTTATATACCTACCTATTAAATTCCATTCAAATTATTTATTATTTCTTAAAATCAAATATTTGGCACCGTTATATTGCAAACATTTAACGTGAGTTTCAAGGTCACGCACACCGATTCGAGTTAGAAAGTTAAAATCCGTACCCGCGGATCTTGACATCAAATATTCGTATTCGGATCCGTATCCGCGGATATACATTTTTAATGATCCGGTACATATACACATACATAATAATAAAATACATTTATTTAACTCACGCTAGTGTTCATGTGGTGGTAGAGCAGCTGTTTCCGCATGTATCCGGTTCCGCACACGACGCACTCGTACGGTTTCCGGTCGCTGTGGACGAACCGGTGCGTGTTGCGGTTGTCGCGAGAGTTGAACGACTTTCCGCATACCTGCGGAATTCCGCGCACATAGACAAAATTTAAAAAAACTGTGGGTATGTTGATAATTTTCCGATAAATGCAGCAATACACTGTCTGATTCTATTGTACACAAAATTTGAACGAAACCATTTATTATTTACCGCACTAGTGCATAAATAAATATTAATGCACCACTTTTAATTATATTATTTATGGAATAGTTATGAGTTCCATCACGTATAATAATAGTTGAGTACTTAGCATAATTAACGTACAGAAAGTGTACAGTTTTGATTTTTTTTTGACAAACCAATTTTGAATAAAGTAGAATATACTAGCTGATGCCCGCGAAAAAGTTTAAAAAAATGGTCATATACCTAGAATGTGGTAATTAGAAAACTATATTGACGGATACGGTATTAATTATTATCAAATTAAATACGTTAGTTACCTAAAGCACTTAATTGCACATAATAATTGTCCTTCACACCATACAATTAAAAAAAAAAAATATCTTAGGAGTTATCGCATAATTAATGTATCCCAAGGCATATACAGCAGCCTTTGGACAGCGTGACGTCACACCGCGAATTCAACGCGCGGCTTATTATTAATTTACGGGATACATTAAAAGTTGAATAACTTCGCCATTTTTAAAGATATTCGAATAATTCTTTCACCACGTTTAGTAACTTTTTATTGTTTTACAATTCATATATGTACTGAATTAATTATTTTTGTTTTCGTGTCAAAGGCAACTTTCTTATCCTCACCGCGTAAATGTAAGGTTTCTCAAAAAATTGCATCTAGCCGAGCAATATAGCCCGTCAGTACTCACCTCGCAGGTGAAGGTTTATCAAAACACTAGCTAGTGCCCGCGACTTCGTCCGCGTGAATGGAAGTTTTTCGGTTCCCGCGGGAACTCTTTCATTTTCCGGGGTAAAAAGTAGCATAAGTATAATCCATACAATAATCATTTATTCCATACAATAATCATACATTTTAATGTATCTGTATGCCAAATGTCATTCATATTTGTTCAGCCGATCTGGCGTGTTTGAGTTACTTTACAATCGTGCATTGACGAATCAACATTTCCTGAAGATGCTCCGGTGTCGGAGTGAAACGTACGAGTACGTTGAGAATAATTTGGAAGATTTATGCGGTGTGGTGAATATTGCAAGATACACAGTACACACTGTACCACATAGATTAACCTACTGTGGCGGAATATAGCGAATAAAATTTCAAGTTCATTCACTATCATGGACTTCCGCAAAGTAACGCCTACTCCTATCCAATATTACAAACATCCATCCAAACTTTCGCATTTGTAATATTAGTATAGAAGTATAGATTGCATCTAGCCGTGCAATATAGCCGGTCTGCGCTCACCTCGCACGTGTACGGTTTCTCGCCGCTGTGTATGCGCGCGTGCTTCTTGTAATGCTCCGGGTACACGAACGTCGCGTGACACACGTCGCACTTCAGCGGACGCTCGCCCGTGTGAGACGCCTTTATGTGGTAGTCCAGCAATCTGACATACAGACAGACACACGATATGTGACGACTTCCGTGGCGCAGTGTGTAGCGCTGTTGTCTTAACGTGCGGAGGTCCCGGGTTCGATCCCCGGCGGGGTCAATTTGGGAATTTATAATTTCTGAATTTTCCCTGGTCTGGCCTGGTTCGGCCGTGGCTACCGGCAAAGACGTGCCGCCAAGCGATTACGCGTTCCGGTACGATGCCGTGTAGAAACCAAATAGGGGTATGGGTTCAATATAACTGCCATGCCCCTAACAGGTTAGCCCGCAACCATCTTAGACTGCATCATCACTTAGCATCAGGTGAGATCGCAGTCAAGGGCGAACTTGTAGTGGATAAAAAAAAATGTGGTTATTTCCTAGAGGTGGTTATGAAACCATCCATCCATCCATCAGGCCGTATGCATCCACTGCTGGATATATGCCTTTTCGAGAGCGCGCCACCAAACACGGTCCTCCGCCTTCCTCATCCAACCGCTTCCCGCAACCTTCTTTAGGTCATCGGACCAGCGAGCTGGAGGTCGTCCTACACTGCCCTTACCGGTTATGAAATGAAATGATGAAATTAAATCAAATGATAGATATATAGATGCACACATGAAAGAATAAAAAGTAAAGTTCTATTAGTTTGTCATTTTAATTGTACAATGTTTCTTGCAAATAAACAATTGAATTTAATTAAAAACTATGTATGCAAAGGCGGCCTTATTGCTTACTGAGCAATCGCTACCAGGCAACCTTTGGTGAGAGGATTGAACGAGATGTGTAGGGTAGTGTGGATAATTTTATTAGCAGGTAAACACATAATAATATAAAACGTAATAGACGTATTATATATTTATACATTACATATAAATAAAATAAATAAATACAGATACCAATATATACTAGACATAAACATACATAAATTACACACATAGAATTAATATTACATAAGCATAGTAACGAATTGATGAACGATTGAATGATTTATTTCACGTAGGACAACTTGTGCCGCTTATGATAAGTCGCAAGAATTGACCTAAATTCACTAAATTATAAAAGATAATGCTAATAAAGCTCGCCAACCGCCATTGGAGCAGCGTGGTGGGTGAAAGGTCTAATTCCCTCTCTCCTATGAGAGTGGAGGCTTGTGCCCAGCAGTGGGACGTTAATGGGCTGTAGTGGTAATACTCACCGTCTCCGTTTGAATTTCTTGGGGCACTGGGTGCATTGGTACCGCTTGTCGTCCAGATGGGTAGCTCGTTTGTGGGAGTGCAGGTTCGATCTCTGCGTGAAGCTAGCGCCGCAAATGTCACATTTGAAGGGCCGTTCACCTTCAAAATTTTTGAAGTGATACTTCTTTAGAATCGTTTTGATTCGATGAAACGAAAAAGTGTTAAAGAAAAGAATTTGTTTGGTTTTTTTATTATTATTGTCTATAATTGGTTTGTCATAGTTTGCCACCTTCTGTCTAATATTAAAAAAATATTATAAATTGAATATGGTTGAACAATAAATTAATTATTTTCAATATACCTAATTTTTTTAATAACAATGTTTTTCCTAACAAAATATCCTAGGCCTCACTTCAACAAAAACCGACACCAAAAAGAGACAAACAGAGAGATAGAATACAAGTTACATTTATCGCATTCTCTCGTAGGCTACTTTTCTGAAGTTTCACTTCTGCCGTGTGTGAACTTTTTTTTGGGTTAAACCTCATGAACTTGCTGTACCTAGATTTAGATTATGCTCGGGAGATATTTGTGAAAATCTTTACTAGCCGTTTTTTTAAAATACTTAATCCAAGTTAGCCTTTGAGTTATCCCCTGGTAAAGTAAAGTAAATATTTATTTGGTAAAATATGGTACAGACCAGATGTTATTAGGTTAATTAGTACAAGCATATTTTATCGTTACCGACGTCCAAATATTAAATTAATATAATTATTCTTATTTAAGAATTGAACAATTCTTGTACAGAATAAAAACAATGATTTAGAAGATATTTTAACAGTCCTTTTTTAAATAATGGTAGATTTAGTTCTTTTAGTTTATTGGGTAAATGATGATGCAGTCTGAGATGGTAGGGGGCTATATATAACCTGAGTAGGATAGGAGTCATTTGTTAAATCCATACCCCTAATTGGGTATTTGACAACTATTCAAATGAATATTTTTATAGTGATTATTAAATAGAGGATCTCCCATTATCCACATCCCCTGTTAAGAAAAATATTTTAAACTATCGCAATCGATAAAAAAGTGCATTTTGATGACGTCACAGTCAAGTCAGTGAAGTTTGAAAAATGTTGCTGATTTGACTCAAATACCCAATAATTGGTAGTCTACGTCATAGAGAAAACTGTATAATAGATAGAATAGAATAGAATAGAATAGAATAATATTTATTTTCATCAATGATTGACATGATTAAATAACGGTCCCTACCCTCTACGCTAGGATAACCTGTATTGCAGAGGGTAGTTCCTTCCAGTGATACATGTGAAAATATAACTAAAAACTAATTACTTATTTACGTGTGGAAAACTGAGCGTATCTGCGTGTGTATGTGTGTATGTGTGTGTGTGTGTGCGTGTGTGCGTGAATGTGTGCGTGAGTGTGCGTGCATGTGTGCGTGTGTGCGGGTAGGTGTGTGTGTGAAAGTGCAAGTGTAAGTGCGCGCAATGCTATTTTGTTATTTTTAAAATATTTTCAGTTGCATCGTAGCCCTTGGGTAAATAGCATAATCATAACTTTTTACTACACTTTTTTTCAGTCAGTAAGTCAGTTTATCCCTTTATATGATGCTCGCGACTTTGTTATAATGTACCTGTGTGTATCCGCATATGGTCCCGCACTTCCGCACGCCTCGCGAACCCTTTTCCGCAAATTCCGCACACGAACGGCTTATTGCCGGAGTGTACCACGCCGTGGACTTCCAAGTTGTGTTGTGTTCCGAACGCTTTTCCTGGAAAATAAAACGTAATAATCTATAAATACTACTATACTATTATATTATATTATTATTGACTGACTAATCAAGATATCTCAGGAACTATAAAGCATACAAAGAAGTGTTTTAAGTTTCTTTTATTCCCGCGGGAACTCCTTAATTTTCCAGGATAAAATATAGCCTATGTCACTCTCCGGGACCTCAACTATATACATGGCAAAAATCACGTCGATCCGTTGTTCATGTACGTTGACATACTAACAAACCAACAAACAAACACACTTTCCCATTTATAACATTAGTATGATAGTGTAGAAATATATATATATATATATATATGTCACCGTAAGATTGTAAAAACCGTTAGATTATAATCTAACTCGCGAAATTCTAAACTGTCGAAAGATTGTAAACTGTTCAATGTTCAGAGTGTCAATTTTTGAAATATTCATTGTATTTACGTTTTCTTGTCTCTTTCTTGTAGGTTAGGTTAGGGTTCGACATAAATGAACAAGTAGTGCCCGGCCGCAGGCCGGGCACTTAGGTTTTATCGGGTTTAAATACCTATCAGATTACAATCTACCGGAAAATAATGCGTTAAATTCTAATCTTTCGACAATTTTAAAAATTTAGCGAGTTAGATTATAATCTAACGGTTTTTATAATCTTACGGTGACATATATAACACTAAAAACGTACGTACCGCATATAGTACAGACAAAATCCTTGACATTAGAATGCGTTTTCTCGTGCTGGCTCAAGTTCTGTACGGTGAAAAACGACTTGTCGCATTGTCGACATTTGAACGGCCGCGGTCGATCCTACGAACACACAGAATGAATGAATGAATGAAGTATGAAGAAATTCTGATATGTAATCCATATTATATTTTGACGACCTCCCTGGCGCAGTGTTGAGCGCTGTTGTCTTAACGTGCGGAGGTCCCGGGTTCGGTCCCCGGCAGAGTCAATTTGGGAATTTATAATTTCTGAATTTTTTATGTCAAACAGGGATATACTTCTCCTTTCCCCTGTTGCCATGCTCTAGCATAGGGACAAGATAATTTTATCTCTTGTCAGTGGACATAATCGGGGGATATAATTTTTGTCCCATGCCCACGCTCGCCCTGCTGGTCTAGCCTGGTGAGAGCCTTCGGGCGTGACTAGTTACCACCTTACCGCCAAAAGACATACCGCCAAGCGATTTAGCATTCCGGTACGATGCCGTGTAAAAATCGACTAGGGGTATGGGTTTAATATAACATGCCCCTAAAAGGTTTAGCCCGGTACCATCTTAGACTGCATCTTCACTTACCATCAGGTGAGATCGACTGACTTGTAGTTGATAAAAAAATCAGTGGTTTGAGCTGAGCTTTAGATCAGTTAGTCACCTTTTCTTTTTATATATTTATAGAGTTAAAAATAAAAATTATAGAGATAAAAATAAAAGTTAAAAATAAACATAATTTTTGACATAATTTATAAAGGAGACGCAAAATTGACGTCCACTTTAACATATTGTGTAGAAAAAAAAATATTTTTTACTTTACTGTGGCATCGGAATACGGTTTTCTTAAAACAATATATAATTTTTATAACTATAATCTAATTAATTTAAATGTTAGAGATAGTGATAATGAAAACAACCCGTCTGAGTTTGTTGTGGGCTCTTCTCAGACCAGGGCGCGTTTGGAACCCTAATAGCTTTGGTTTTAAGATGCCGTAGTAAATTATCAATAATGGTCACTTCTTAAACTTTATAAAAATGACGTTCAAGAGGTGTGCTTTGTAGGTACCTATTTTGAATAAATAGTAAATTAACACTTTTAACACAGTAGTAACACTTTGAGTTTGAGTTTGAAAAAATACTTACGAGATGCGTTTTGAGATGCGATTGATGCGTGTACTTGGAGGCGAATGTTTTGCTGCATATATTGCACGAGTAAGGCCGGGAACCGCTGTGCATATTCATATGGCCGTTTAGTAACGCGCGGGAACTGGAAAAAATACTCTGTTGCGGCGTGATTGAAGGACAAACCAAAAAACAAACGCACTTTCGCATTTATAATAATATATAGTACTAGATGATGCCCATTGCCCGCGACTTGGTCCGCGCGGATTGTTTTTTTTATTCCCGCGGAAACTCTTCAATTTTCCGGGATAAAAAGCATTCTATGTCCTTCCCCGGGATGTAACCTGTTTCTGTACAAAATTTCATCAAAGTCGGTTGAGTAGTTGAGCTGTGAAAGCGTAACAGACACACAGACAGACACACTTTAGCATTTATAATATTATAGTATGGAATATGAATATTATGGATTAAGTATCTACTACTATAATTCATGCGATTTCGTCCGCGTGGATTAATTTTTTTTGATTCCCGCGGGAACTCTTGAATTTTCCGGGATAAAAAGTAGCCTATGTCATTCATCGTCCTGAACTGTATGATATATTTAAGCAAAAAACACGTCGATCACTTGCTCTCTTTCGGCGTGAATGAAGGACAAACCAAGAAGCAAACACACTTTCGCATTCAAATTATTATTACTGGATGGATGGTAAGGATGATATGATTGATGATTGGTTATACTTACTGGTATTTCTTGTTACAAATGTTGCATTCGTGCACTCTCGACTTTGTGAGCGCGTCTTGTACCGGCTTAGTGGTTTTGCTCTCGTGGCTCTCTGAAACGTCAATATTTTTTTATGGTCCCATCCCACCAACTTATCTGACCCGGTGGCCAAAATTGGAACTAATTATTTATGTAATGCAAACATAAAAAGGCAAAAGAAGAAAAACATTTTATAACTATTAACAATATTGTGATTTGCGATCGAGAACATTTAAATAAACAAGTATATAAAAAAACCCACCTAAATGTACAGCGTAGTCGCTTTTCTTTCTCTCCACGTGTCCGCAAACGCGACATATGTAGAGCCGCGCTGAGTGCAAGGTCTTTAGGTGCTCCATAGTTGCTTCCGAATCGCCTATGTATACTGGCTCATCTAGGAATAAGGTGGTAAATCTATTACCAACGGATGCTTGTACAGATTTGCTTGTATATGTCACCGTAAGATTGTAAAAACCGGTAGATTATAATCTAACTCGCGAAATTGTAAACTGTCGAAAGATTGTGTTCTGAGCGTAAATTTTTGAAATATTCATTGTATTTACGTGTTCTTGTCTGTTTCTTGTAGGTTAGGTTAGGTTTCGACACAAATAATAGTTTCTATTGGGTTAATATACCTAACATATTACAATTTACCGAAAAATAATGCGTTAAATTGTAATCTTTCGACAGTTTGCAATTTCGCGAGTTAGGTTAGGTTAGGTTAGTTATACTCTAAAGGTTTTTACAATCTTACTATAGACAGACAGATCTTTGGTTTTATTACAGTCCATAAAATATATACTAATATCCATAAAACTACATAAACGCACGACACACTAACTAGCGCACGATGAATGTACGTAACAGCTGAGCGTTGGGGTCAACGAACTCGCGCGTGCGGACTCTGACAAAGACGTGTAGGTTGACAATGATTTACAATTTTAATAATTCTACTTTTTTGATGAATTCCTGTTTTTAATGTTATAATATAAAAATAATACTATGAATGAGCAATATTGATAGAGTAAAAATATTTAAATTGATAAAAAATTGAGTTATGCCATCCTTCTATTTACCTATCATCCCCTATTATTTTTGAGACGACATTAAAGTCACCGAGTAGTTAAAAGAAGGGTTTTAAGACTTGCCTCTATTTTCATTATTTCTCTCGCACATCAGACATCTGTATTGTCCGTCTTCGTTTAAAATCATCTGAAAATTAAAAAGTTAATGTAAATTAATAAATAGTGAAAAGTTTTTGAAATTCATTTTATAAAATGTGTGATTTTCTATTAGAGCATATTTCATACTACATAATATAATACTACACATATATATTCTTTTTAATTATTACTTCAGAATGTTTTACGAAGTTTTGTGAATACTTGTAAATTTTTTTGTCAATGCAACATTGTTTGTGAATGGTACTTTGCATTTTTTTTTAAGTGAATGTAATCACTTACCGCCGATTGGGTTTCTAATTTTAGACTGTCGTCTTCATCGGTTTTGCTTTCTACTGACTGCACTCTGTACATCTCGCCTGATTCCACTTTTATAAATGCACCACCTTCAAACATAATATAAGTGTTTATTTATAATGCACACTTACTTTGTGATGCAATGGTGTCCTCCCGACCGAATTTCGGCCACGGCGGCCTATCTCTAGAGAGATTAGCCATATGCGCAGGAGACATATTAGTACACAGGTGCACTCTCTGTTCCTTTACTCTCATCGCCCGATGGGACGGAAAATCCGACACGACCGGCGAGAGGTCAGACGCATGACCGACGGCTTAATGCGCTCTCCGAGGCACGGGGGTGTAACACTGCCAATTTCCTAACTCCGGGCTAGTAGTGAGAATTTCTTTTGTATATTTTGATGACAACCGCGACTTTATCCGCGTTGTCAATAGTGTAAACACGCTTTAGAAGTTGACATAATAATTACACTACCGAAAAATACAAAATTATAGTTACCCATCGATTGTATAATATGTAGTTGTATGTACTAGATGGGCTTTTTCATAGAAAAAAATTGGGCGTCCGACCTGTAATGCGCGCTCCACACCTGTATAAGCCTGTCCTTGTCCTCGCCATAGCGCTGTCCCGCTTTTCAGACTAGATGGCGTAAGTAAAATAAGTTTACATTCTTTGTTTGACAGGGCCCGTATATGTAAATTGAGGTCGTTGTAGTTACCCTGTTCTTGAGCGGCCGCGATAATGGCGTTGGCGGTTTCCTCGTCCCCCGACACTTGCAACTCTATCTGAGACTCGTCGTTGGAATCTGCAAATAGTGTACAAGCTATGGCTATGTTCGCACTGCGAAAAGTATTCGCGCGAATTTATTTTCGCAGTGGGAACGTACCCTTAAACTGATTGTGCCATTCATACTGATCTGTACTTAATATCATTACCCCCATACCCGCAACAGGTTAGCCCGCTACCATCGTAGACAGCATATTTATCTTACTAATATTATGAATGACGTGAAAGTTTGGATGGATGTATGGATGTATGAATGTTTGTTACTCAATCACGCCTCAACGGCTGAACGGATCTGGCTGGCACAGAGATAGATTATAGTCTGGCTAGATCATAGGCTACTTTTTATGCTGAAAAATTAAAGAATTCCCGCGGGAACTAAAAACAACTCAAACCACGCAGACAAAGTCGCGGGCATTCGCTAGTTGTGGTATAAAAAAGAACTATATATCCATATTTAATATCATAATCTAACCGACAAAGACTAAAATTAACCGTATAAAAAAGTACGTAAGTATGTACGTATGAGTAAAGTATGTGCCCTGCCGGGGATCGAACCCGGAACTTTCCACGTTAAGACAACAACGCTCAACACAACGCCAGGGATGTCATCAATAACTCGTAAAGATCAGCGCACAAGCGAAGCGAGCTTATATTTCTTTTCGCATTTACCTTGACTCGCGTTATCGTCCGCGTCGTCCTCATTCACAAACGATATCCGCCCGTCCTCACTGCACAGTATATTTTTCCCCGACACCACTCGTATTATCGACCCGTTCCCGCTGTCCATTAGTATTGTATCTGAAAATCCACGTCCAATATTATAAATGCGAATATGTGTCTGTATGTCCAACGAAAATGGACAGGTAAAACAAGATAATTTTAAAAAGCGTTTTTAAAAACAATGTTTTTTCGTGCGCCATATTGAATTTAGTGTGACTTCATTTTATTTTGGGGGTGCATAAAAAATAACTAGTCGGCCATATTGGATTTATAATGACGTCACTTACCTTACCATGCATTGTCATCCAAACTAAACGTGTATGCAAAATTTTAGCTCAATTGGAAACATGGAAGTGGGTCAAAATTACTTCCAATATTTGATTAAGTACAGGTACTAAGCAAGCCGGGACTCGTGAAACTAAATAATTAAAATCCATACTGGTATGGCTTCAGTCTGGTATGGCTTCGGCCGTGGTTAGTTACCACTCTACCACCAAGCGCTTTAGCGTTCCAACACAATGCCGTGTAGAAACCTATTAGGCGTACAGGTTTAAGATATCTACCGTACTCTTTTTTTTATCCATTACAAGTGAGCCCTAGACTGCGATCTCACCTGATGATAAGTGATGACGCAGTCTAAGATAGTAGCGAGCTAACTTGTAACAAGACAGACAGACACACTTTTGCATTTGTAATATTAGTATAGATAACAAAACTCACGCTCTTCCATTTCCCCATCGTTGTCTCCGTCGTCCTCCAATATTATTTTCCCCAAAACATACTGTCCGTCCGTTCCATTCATTACTTTCATGTTTAGGTATTCTGTATCTGATCTATCTTCTTCATTATCTGCCTAAAAGTATGTGATATTATTTAATAATGTAAAATATCAGACCATATATTTGAAAGGTCATAATAGGTAGTATCAGAATGTGTCATGTAAAGTATCAGATTGTGCCATGTAAAGTATCAGACTATATCAGATTGTGTCATGTAAAGTATCAGACTATATCAGATAGTGCCATGTAAAGTATCAGACAATATCAGATTGTGCCATGTAAAGTATCAGACTATATCAGATTGTGCCATGTAAAGTATCAGACTATATCAGATTGTGCGATGTAAAGTATCAGACTATATCAGAATGTGTCATGTAAAGTATCAGACATATATTTTAATGTGTGTAGGAATGTCATTCCCAACCAGTGGCAGATTCACTCGACGATTCAAAAGCACTTTTAATAATTAAATTTTAATAAAAAACTATGAGTTTGAGTTTGAGTTTATCATGGGTAACAGACAATATCAGAATTTTTCATGTGAAGTATCAGACTGTCATAATAAATATCACCATATAATATATTTTACCACATTATCTTCTTCAAATTGTATTGTTCCCTCGGAAGTGTTTGTTACGACCGCCACGGAACAATCTAGAAACATTAAACACATTTAGTTTTAAAAACCGGTCAAGTTCGAGTCACAAAGGGTTCCGTACCACAGAATATAAATTATTTTAGTAAATAACAAGAAAGATGTCATAACAACAGCTGTGAAATAACTGGCTTGAATATGGCGCTAAGCTGGTAGCGCCTGACAAACAATTCGACGCCTTTGAGTACGGAACCCTGATAAACGATTTTCGGACTTTTTCCGTCGCTGTACGACCTTGCTTCTTGCTAAATTTCATGATTCTAGGTCAATTGGAAGTACCCTATAGTTTTTGATTTATTGGCGAGTTTTAAAATATGCGGCATAAACGGCTGTATCTTTTGATTGCGTTGACTTAGATTTAGAAGCTTGACATTTTTACAGTTCCAAGGGACCGTAGACCTAAGTATTTGATATTCATTTCAACTTGACACCTCTACGCGTTCCCGAGAAAAAGGTTGTTGGCAGACAGACAAATGGAGAACGGAATGATCCTATAAGGGTTTCTTTTTTCCTCTTGAGGTAAGGAGCCCTACAAAATGGGTTACTCTGACCCACCCCGAGTTCTTATTGGAAATGCTTCCTTAATTTTATTTTATAAAGATAAACACTTGTAGAACTTGTAGAATTGAGTATTTGACAACTAGTCAAATCGGTAACTTTTTTCAAACGTCATGGGATTTTGTATGATTTACTAAACATTGTGACGTCATCAAAGTTTTTTACTTTAAAATTTGATAGCTTAAAATGGTTATTCAACATGAAACTAACAGGGATATTATTAAGTATTTTGGGAGATCCTCTATTTAATAATCACTAATAAATAATTTATTTTACTAGTTGTCAAATACCTAATTTAAACTTTCAAGACCAAGCTCTCTTTTTATAACACTAAACACATATGTATAAATATGCAAATTACCTTCATCAATTTCCATTGGCTGATCCTCATGATTTTCCAAATTATCATTCTCTCCTTCAGTTCGAGTTTTATGAAAATCGGTATCATCCACTTTCAAAATGGCCGACGAAAGAAAATCTTTAGGCAGTGAACTCACATCAAAACTTAACATTGAACTAGTTTCATTCGAGTTTTGGTCGTTTTTCGAAGTTTCCTTTGACGTCATAATTAATTTTGGATCTATTGTCAAAGGCGTCAAATTGCTTTTGCTTGATACAGTGTTAATGCTTTGCGTCAAAACTGAAGAACCAACTGTTACTTTAAGATTGAGGGTTGAAGATGAAGGCAGACTTATTACATTCTGAAAAAAAAGTGTGTGTGCAATTTACATACAACTGAAGTGAAACTTTAGAAAAGTAGAAACCTAACGCTTTACAAAATTTTGTCTCATATCTTGCTTGTGTTGATGCCAGCTATTAATTAACACAGGTTCTATGAGTGGCGGTTATTTCGAGAAAAAATAAAAATGCCCGAACGGTAGGTATGCTAGACTCCATACGAAAATATTCTAACCCCTTTGTAAAACCGATGTGTTAAAAATACGTTGCTTACTTCCACAGTGGTATGTCGTATAGCATATTTCCGTGGAGCAGAACCTGACGCTTTAGAAGATTGGTACGGACTTTAGAAGGGTTGACTGCAAAGTTACTTACCGAAATTTTAGGCAAGTAAGAGGCAGGTTTGGGCATAATGGTGACGGGCTTGGGCAGGTTCGTGGCAGATTTGGGCAGAATCGTGACAGGATTTGCCACAGAAACCTTTCCAGTTGTCAATACAAAACCAGGCGGCAAAGGCTGTAGCTTCGAAGCTGGCAACACCAGCTTTTTTGGCACATTTTTTTGTGGTGAAACACTGATTTTCGAATTATCTTCATTATATGTTTCATAGTTTAAATTGTGTGATTGTAATGTTCTTTTGAAACTATCCAATAGTTCCGATTTTATTAGTTTCAATCTGAAAAATATTTGCAAAATTAAATGGCAACTAAAAATAAAGGTTTAAAAAAATAAAAAGAGATATAATAAATAAATTCATGCTAATCACATTTGAAACTGATTTGAACGAATTTTGGTATAAAGATATAGATAGGTTACAACTTGCATCTCCGGAATGGAATGGACTTAGGATATTTACTTTTTTTTTATTTGACTACAAGTTGATTTAAGTGATGATTCGGTTTAAAATGGTAACAGGCTAACTTGTAAGGGGTATTGCAGATATGTTATATATATCCATGCCCCTAACTGATTTCTAATCGTCATTGCACCAGAACACTAAATTGCTTTGAAGCACGACTTGCCCAGAAGCTTCCCACCAGACCACACTAATCGGATAATAGGATGAAATGAAAATGGTCTCACCACTGCGCCAGTGAGGTAAAAAAAGATTTATTTTGAAAATTTACCTATATTGTAGTGACTCGTACTCCAACACGGATTTTTGACATTTTTTACACAGTATCTCAGAGTGTACGGAATCCTTGTTGAATTTTTTATCAACTATCTCACTAACAGTTGTGACTAAGTTACTGCCATCTTTGACAGGTAACTGTAAGCAAAAAAATATACTCAAGTGAAATTACATGTGAACAAGCCACTAATACCACCTCTACAGCCCATTATCGTCCCACTGCTGGGCACTCTCATAGGAGAGAGGGAATTATAGCTTAGACAAAACTAGTGAGTTACATTAAACCCATAGCTTAGTCGGTTTCTACACGGCATCGCACCGGAACGCTAAATAGCTTGGCGACCCGTCTTTGCCGGTAGGGTGGTAACAAGCCACGGCCGATGCCTCCCACCAGACCAGACCAGACTTAATAAATTTCCAAATTGACCCTGCCGAGAATCGAATCTGGGATCTCTCACGTTAAGACAACACACTGCGCGCTCAAAACTGCGCCAGGGAAGTCGTCGAAGCCCTTTAAAAGTGTATAACGTTTTGTTGTAAATACTGGTTAAGGCCTGCTATTTAGAGGATCTGGAGTTTAATTCACATTGCACCTCTTACTTTTAGGAGCAATTAAATATATTAGCCCCTTGCTTTAAATGTGAAGGAAAACATTATAAGTGAACCTGCAAGCTGGAGGGTTTTCCAAGTGCTCAAACATGTAAGTAAATCCACATTTTGTCAGCATGGTGGAATATGGCTTAAACCTTATTCTGAGAGATACTACTCAGTTGTGGACCAGTGATGAGGTAAGGTGACGATGAAGAAAAATTTTTACGTAACAAAATAGAAAATACTGTTTCTTACTTGTCCAAATAGGCTCACGGTATTTCTTAGACTTTGTTTGTTGCAGATAAAACAGTTGGTCATCCTAAAAAATACAAAATATAGTTATTTTAGTTTATTTATAACTTACTAGCTGGTGCCCGCGACTTAATCCGCGTGGATTGTTTGTCGGTTTCTGTGGAAACTATTCAATTTTCCGGGATAAAAAAAAGCCTGTGTTATTCCAGACTATAATCTATCTCTGTGCCAGATTTCATCCAGATCCGTTTAAACATTCTGGCATGATTGAGCAACAAAGATCCATCTATCCATTCAAACTTTTGCATCCATACTTATTAGTATGGAACTTCGCACACACTTTCGCATTTTATATACTATACTATTTATGCTATTGTATTATAAAATGCGAAAGTGTGTTTGTCTGTCTGTCTGTCTGCTACGTTTTCACGATGACACCCATACCAAATTTCATGATGAAATTTGGTTTAGGGTACTTTGTATCCAGGGGATGGAAATAGGCTACTTTTTATCCAAGAAAATTAAGGAGTTACCGAGGGAATTAAAAAAAAACTTAATTCACACAGACGAATTCGCAGCATCATATAGTTTATAATAATCTTACTTAGTATAGACTAGATGATGCCTGTGACTTCATTCACATGTCCTCCTCATGATAAAAAGTAGCCAATCTCCTTCCCCGGAAGTGATTAAACGTACCTCTGTATCTAATTTTAACACATAGCAGACAGACAGACACACTTTCACATTTATAAATTAGTATAGCTGATATGGATTAAAAAAACCTGCTGAACAGTTGAGTGAATTTTAAAGTACTATTACATAAATAACAATATTAAGTATTTACTTAATTTTGTATTTAAGTACATGTTAATTTTTTTTTAAGTTATAATATTACCAATCAAGGAAGAATGTTACGTACCATCAAGGGGATGGTGAAAAGAAAAATTGTTATGGTGACAATAAATAATTAGTATAACATTTTATAAGTTTTCTTGTAATAAAAATGAGTACCTAAAAGCATTATTACGTTTTACTTGGTGTTCAATTAGGTAGGTTTAATTATTATTTATATTAGATAACTAGTGGGCCCAGCAGATGTTCTTGCCTGATCCTGGAAACTGATTGCAGTGTCACCTACTGGATCCAATTGTGAATCTAAATCATTCCGGGACCCACTCAAACATACACAACTAAATTCATCAAAAACAGTCCAGCCATTTTAAGTCCAGCAAGTTAACGCATTGCAATAGATTTTTACTTCTATACTTAGAAGATTTTATATGCATACCATTATTTCTTGGGTTTGTTTGTTCCATATTTAAATTAACAATAATTAAGTTCCACGCAAATATTTATCAATAATGTATTTTACCGGCCGAAATGGCAACTATAGGTGCAACTGATACGAGTTTTTGGAAACATTAAAAAGAAACGCATCGGCCTAATTCTGTATTGAAAATTATGTAACACGAACTAAGTTCTGTGTAAAATAATAAAATAATATTGTACCTATTGTTATCACTATTGTAACTTGTTGACATGCTTATCAGTTGCCTCTTAATTTAAATCTATTGCCACCATTATAATACGAAATAAATCGCGAAGAAAATTTTGAAGAATTTAATTCCTAAATGTCAGCCATTTTGCCACAACTTACGCATAAAACAAATTAAAAATTAAGAAAAATATGATAAAAACAAAGCACTTTGTACCTGATGGACGTTTTAACTTTTCATAGAATATTATTAGTTTTTGAAGGTTTTCAGAAATTTTACAAAAGTTGTCAGCAATGATTTCTTCGCGCAAGCAGCCACCATTACGTTCCTAAATAGTTCCAGTACGTGACTGATAGAGGCGCTACGTACTTCCGGCCTGGCCTGTTATTTTTGCGTTTTGTCTATGGTATAATGAATCAATTACACGATGTCCAATAAATGACAGTCAGTCACTTGATACTCGCCATATACGTATATTTACTACTGAATGATCGCACGACACACATGTAACTTTATTGAAAGTTGAAAACCGTAGACAGAGAAAGAGATATAGACATAGCATCAGCGTATACAGTGTGCGATAGCGATAGCCTTAATGCAATATTTTCTTAGTAGTAACCTCCTAATTGCGGCGACTGTTATAAGTATTTTTTTTTGTTTTTTCGTTATACTTGGTAGCATTCATGCGAGTCTTTACAAATGTAACCTGTTTTTATCTGTAACAACCAGGTAAAAATAAGGTCAAAATTGTAAACTTACGTAATGGTCGTGTTTTCGTATTTACGTTCAGTTCGGCTTTTGCAGCCTTTACCATCTATATATACACAGCAATATACCATCGTCTATAAGTAAACCACTTTTTCGTAAGCTAAGAGCAGTTATCACTTTGTCCAATTCCGATTTGGTACGAATATGAGCGAATAACAAAAACGACACAGGATTGTCTGACGGTCTGATCTAAACCATCAGTTAGGTCAATCAAAAAAAAGTGATACACTGTGCAGGACAAGAAAACATTTTCTCGCTCTGTCACTCCTTGGCAGTAGCGCATATACTCATTTTGCTCACCTGTGGTATTATTATTACATTGTCTCCTCTTGCTATATTTACATTATGTTGAAAACAATACAATTTAACTATGAAGGGTAGAGATAAGGAGTAACATCTCCTAGGGGAGAAAAGTTGAAAATGTGTCTAGTGGTTGCTATAAATAACAGTTCAAAAACCTTCCACAGTGGCGCTGGTGTAGCAAAGGGTATGGTATGAATGTAGCAATTGTAGATTGAAGTGAAGTATGCCGAGATGCCGAGTTCAAAAATTTAATAATAATGTCGACTAAATTAAATAACTTACGTTGTACAAAATAATGATGAATGTTTTCTTTCATTGATTATTTTTCAACCTACTCTAATAATAATGTGGCGCCCCCAATTTAATGCATTACGACGGACACTTTTTATATACAGAGATGTTACTTCTTATCTTCTACCCTCCATAAATTTAACTTAAAGCCTAGAACTTAAAGCTAGCTAGCTAGCCTAACCTAATTACTATAAAAATCATGCCCGCGTAGAATGGTGGCCAAAATGCTGGCTGCATTTCCGCGCTGGACAGCCATGCTGATACTTTGCTCATAAAAAGAGCCAATCCTCCAGGGCCCAAGGTCTCCACTGCAAACGGAACAAATATATTAACTCTACTATGAGAGAGGCATACTTATTCTGCTTGCCGGTTTTAGCCTTTTCTGCAACGGCTCCCGGCCTTGATGCTGTCTCCCTGATATGACACGGATGACCTGATGGATTGACGCATGTTGCGTCCCACTTATGCGCCCATCCCCGTTCCCAGGGAACTAGCGTCAATCCATCAGGTTTCTTGCCTTCATCCCGTCATTCTTTTTCTACACACGTGATTTGCCAGCATTATAAAAAAAGTTAGAACCTAGAGCCTGAAATTGTGTCAGCTTGTCTTCAAAATTTCCCGCCATTGTAAAAAAGGGTTTGAAACAGAAAAGCTTAAATTCTCGTAAAATATGGTAAATGAAACTACAAAAAGTATGATAACTTAAGTAATTTTTATTACAAATAATAGTTCAGTAAATTTACATAATTTCGTTCTTTCTGTCTATAAATTTGTTGTACAAAATAGCTTTGTGTACTTAGTTAGATGGTATTAGTCGGACAAACTTCGCCGAAACAAGTATCTCCGTAGTCAGCACACGGTCTATCGGACACCTTCAATGGTTCAGCCTTCGCACAGAACTGGATCGTACTGTAAATATTATGTAGGTAAGTTTTAATTTTCATCTTAACTAGCTGATGCCCGCGACTTCGTCGATAAGTTTTTTAAACTCTCCAGCCCGCCGATTGTGTAAGGAAATCGTAATTGTTTGTCAAACGAATAATTCGACCTGTTTATGGATTATAGATGCCTGCACGTCAAAAAGCATGTTTGAATTCCTTAAAAGTTAAACAGTTCGAGTAATACGTTTTAAGCTGTCAATTGATAACGATTTGCATAAACAATTATTGAGTGATCAACTACTTAAATCCATGCAAAAAATCACGTCGAACCGTTGCTCCGTTGCAGCGTGATTGAAGGACAAACCAACAAATTAACACACCGTCGCATTTATAATATTAGTATGATAAATCACCCTCGGACCAGTAATTCCAGATCGCATTTGGTAATGGGTTGAAATTATAGGCTTTTCAGGTAGTTCTAGACGTTTTGCTATTTAGAACATGAAGGGATTTAAGAAACATAACCTTTTCTTGGTTGTTTGTTAGGTTACCTAACTATTTTTCTAAATGTTTTTAGAATGTTTATGTTTAAATTTTATAAATGTAAATGTTTTGGTTTAAATTTGGATGTATTTATAATGTCCTCCCGACCGAATTTCGGCCACGGCGGTCAATCTCATAGGAGATTATAGTGCGCGGGAGATATATAGTGCACAAGTGTGTGCGCAAACACAGGTGCACTCTCTGTTCCTTTACTCTGATAGCCCGTGAAACACCGCCAACTTCCTAACTCCGGGTTAGTACCTACTACTGAGGATTTCTTGTCAGAAAAACCTATTACCTACATTATGGTCACACTCGTGATTTGAAACCGGAACCTCGTCGCCTGCAGTTAAGTAATTAATACGTATTGAGTAATCTTTTACAAAAGTACCCATATTCGGCCTTCAGCATCCATTTCTCGTCGATCTTGTTCAATTGCTCCCACTTTCCTTTCGGCAGACCGCATATCAGATCCGTCTTTATCGCCCGCACAGCTATAATCGGCGCCGGGATGAAACCTGCGAGAGAATCGTCCAAAACGGCTCATCACTTTTATAATGGCCTATGTCCGGTTAAACTACACCAAGATTAGTCATTAGAGCGTAGTTACGTCTATTCCGATCTGTTAGACTAAGGGCCGATTTCTTAAACTCCGATTACTCGGAGTTTAAGAAATCATCCAGATCCGTTCAGGCGTGATTGAGTAACAATCATATATCCATCCAAACATTCGCATTTATAATATTAGTATAGATTCGTGGGCTAAACGTTATTCGGAGTTGGAGAAATCGCCCCTTAGACTGAACTAAGTCTAAAGACCGATTTATCAAAAAAAAAACAGGATTTTTTTTATTTCGTACTCCTCACTCTCATGCTCCGTGGAATATTATTAGATTTTAACATGGCGACCTAAACAAGCGTCGTATATAGTGTCGCCTCAGGCCTTGTCCTACATGAGCGACAAACGCGACAACGCGACTCGATACAAGTCGCGACAGTAGCAATTAGTAGCTGACCTTCACGTGGCCTACTTTGTCGCGTAGATAAGGTTTTCATTTTCCATGGAATCGTATTGCGCCGCGTCGCTCACCCAGGAAAACGGTGAATTACCCGCTTTTTCGACTGTCTGACTTTGTTGTTGATAAAACCTGGTGGTAAAGGGTGAAATAAAAAACAATTTCAACAAAACATTTTAATTTCAACAATTTACAAATATAAAACGGTAATAATCTAAATATTTGAGTTGTACTACTTAAGCCACTTACGATATAGTAATTATTATAACTTATACTAGCTGATGCCCGCGGCTTCGTCTGCGTGCAATAATTTTTTTTAATTCCCACGGGAACTCATTATCACGGGACAAAAAGTAGCATATGCAAAAAGATAAAAAAGCTGTCACCGGGTCAGATAAGTTTTTGGGACTATAGTCACGTCTGAAGTTGACCGCAAGACGCGTCGCAGTAGCATATTTTCGCGGGTAGTATGTACATTGACTTTTGTAACTATCTCTATCTATATCATCCTAAATTCGACAAACCTTAAGCTATATTTTAGAGAATATAGATTTTTGAAGTAAAACTTCTTTACGCACGCTTGACTTACTTAGGGACTAAGCTGGTGAAAGCGTGACGAGAGCGTTACGTAGTAGAGTAGTTGAGAAGTTGCAATATAATTGCTCCTTGTAAACTACTTAGATCGAAATTTATTTGAGCTGTAGGTTGATATGCTAGTTGCATCTTTTATACATAATAAATAATAATACAGAAGATAGTTATCAATTTTTCTTAATATGTACATTATTTTTCGAATTAAGCATATTTTAAAGATTTTATTAACATTGCTCGCTCGCCAAGGGCCCGAAACAAGCCTGAAAAATAAAAATAAAACACTGTTTTATTATTGGTTAGAAGCAGATGTTATTTTGCGGAAGTCTAAGTTTAATTCGCTATAATCCGCTAAAGCAGACAAATCTATGTGGTACAGCGTGTAGCTTGCGATATTCACCGCCTAATAATAGGCCTATTACACTGCACTTTCCTCAGGGCCCTGTGGGTAGGATGGGCGTGGCCGCAACTTAGAGCGTCGCTTATAGCATTACAATAAGGATCAAATTACGGACCCTTACTCACTAGGTGTTATTACACTGACTGATTCAAGTGGAAGGGTCCCTGTGAAAAGTGCAGTGTAATAGGCCTATAAGTCAGCAATTCGCCCCGGCACAACACCACACCACACAAATCTTCCAAATTATCTCCTGAGGATGCTCCAGTGTTGGAGTGAACCGTACGTTGAGACTTATTTGGAAGATTTGTGTGGTGTGGTTTTGTGCCGGTCTGAATTGCTGGCTTACTGGGCTATGAATATCACCTGTGTTCATAATATTCTGTGTGTGAGTGTTGTGTGTCTGGAATAACACAAAAGTAGCCTATGTGTTATTCCAGACTACAATCTATCTCATCCAGTTTCATCCAGATCCATTCAGCCGTTCTGGCGTGATTGAGTAACAAACATCCATCTATCCATTCATCAATCCAACCAAAGTTTCGCATTTATAATATTAGTATAGATAAATACCTGAGTATTCATTATAAGCAAGTTTCATCATAGTCACCGCATGGACTGTCCACTGCGATCAAAGGTTCCGATTTATCGCAGAACTGTATCACTCTGTAAAAGGGTTTTAATACATTTTATATTCTATACTAATAAGTACAGTTTATATTAAAAAACTTGTCAAGTTCGAGTCAGACTCGCGCCCAAAGGGTTCTGTACCACCACACAATATAAATTCCTTGAGTAAATGTCAATAAAGATGTCATAACAACACGTAATCAGCTAGCACCCTATGAGTACGGAACCCAAATTAACGATTTTCGGATTTTTTCCTATGCTTGTGCTGTGAGACCTTGCTTCTTCCCAAATTTCATGATTCTACGGGAACCTACGTCAACGGGAAGTACCCATACCCATGATTTATTGGCGAGTCAAAATGTATCAAAATATGTGGCATAAACTGTATCTTTTGATTATTGACTTAGAAGCTGATTTTTTACAGCTTCAAGGTACCTAAGTATTTGATATTAATTACAACGCGTTCCCGAGAAAAAGAGTGATGACCATGTGATGATACACAAACAGACGGACAACGAAGTAACCCAATAAGAGTTCCTTTTTTCCTCTTGAGGTACGGAACCCTAAAAATATAAGTATAAAATTTTGCCTCCTCGTATTTGGAGTGATTTGGTTTGTTTTGATAGTCTTATTTTACATATATGGTTTTCGAAAATTACATTTAAACTTACTCATTTGCTTTAACTTTGAAAAAGCTTATACTGTTGAAGATTATATAAATGATAAAAGAGCATGTATTTGACTCGCTCACGCAATGCTAAGGACTGCGGTAGTAACCGTATCTACACATTGATGTAATTGCAATTTTTTTTTTTTTAATAGAGCAACCACCGAGTTTCTTACTGATTACAGTGGACCAGTGGTAGATTCACTCGACGATTCAAAAGTACTTTTAATAATTTTATTTGAACTAAAAGAATGAGTTAATAAAAATAATTTGAGATTAAAATGATTTTTCGTTAAATACTATTGTATTAGTCCAGTCAATTAAGCGATCAGCCTCGGAATAAGATATTATAATAAACTGAATTTTCGTATATACCTTCATTTTGGCGTTCTAAAAGTTATCTCAAGTCACTTATAAGCACGTGTCGGCACGGTCGTGAGTTATTCAAAGTCAAAGGTCACAAAAAACAGTTTTTCGCGATTATAACATTGGGGCAATAGAAACTGAGATAATCGCGAAAAACTGTGCCAGAGTTTATGTGCCTTTTGAGACAAATTTTAGAACGCCAAAATGAAGCTATATTTACGTAATTCCAGCTTATTATCTGTCATTCCGAGGTTGACCCATTTTTTATGCTAAATTGACTGGACTATATTATATATTTTTTTACTTTACCCATAATCGCCCTTCTCCATCCATTGTTCGTCTATCTCATTGAGCTCCTCCCACTTTCCTTCAGGCAAGCCGCATATAAGGTCAGCTTTCACCGTGCGTAGAGCTATAACTGGCGCCGGATGGAAACCTGCAAGAGAATCATCACAATCGGTTCAGGGTTACGCTTAGAGTAGGTATAGTCCGACAAACTTATCTCACCCGGGGACAGCGTCGCTGAAATGTATGAAAATAAAATTAAAATAAAAACTAAACAGGCATGAAAATTAGTTCCAATTTTGGCCACAGGGTCAGATAAGTTTGTACAATACAATACTTTTAATGCAAAGAGGTAGGTATATTCGTATTTTAGATTAGACGATTATTACATACTATGTTACTACTATAGTAACTTATACTATGCATTCAAATTGTGAAGACTATCGATAATGGACAAAGGCAGATGTACGAAGATGGTGTTAAACCTACCAGCAAATATGAAACCTACTTCAAATGAAAGTGTAGTATAATACATATACGAGTATTTCATCCTTTGAAAAAAACCAACAGCGTTTAACATTTTCTTTTGTTGAAAACTAAATTCTAATTCATAATATAACTAATTCTACGCTAACAATTTTCAAAACTATATTGAAATATACCCTATATGATAAATTTTATAATGTTAACTGCAGAAAAATATATGACTGATCATTATTTGAAAATATTCAAAATAGACATATCTATGTTATCTAAATTAGGATGGATAGCTTATTTGGAACTTACAAATTTTAAATTTTATTCTTGTACCAAATATTATAACTTCAAACACTTGAATAATCACGAAGTGATGATGATTGTATGATTGAAAAAAATTTATATAAAATTGTTATTTTAAATATAAATTATTTTAATATTTTATTTTAAATATCAAATTACTAAATAATATTTAAGCATTTTAAATTATTAGAAAAAATAAAAAGTTAACCGCCCGAACAGGGACTTGAACCCTGGACCCTTGGATTAAAAGTCCAATGCTCTACCGACTGAGCTATCCGGGCTACGAGAGATAAGTCAAATATTAGGGACTGCTTCCATAAAATCCACTGGACAACACCGTAAGTATACAAAAACTTAAATCTGTCCAACCATTTATTTTACTTTGACATAGGCACGCCTATGAAGTTTCTTAATTAGACAAGCAACCAAAACGTGGCCTGCTACCCGATATTTCGTTACTCGTATACTCATCTAGCAATTCCCAGTACGACTTTCCTTCTCAAAATAGTCACGAAGCTGCAACACAAACTATCTTGACTGTCCCAGCACCATAGTACATCTCTGACGATGGATGGTTTCTATGACTAGCCTGAATCAGGCTGCCTGATGGATGTGGTCATATTATAAAATGTACATTTACTGTACTGCTGCTTTACACTAATGATTTATTTTATAATACAATACAGTCATTTACACGGTTGCGTATGTCTAAAAACAATAAAAATGTTGAGAAAACATTAAAAAAATCAATGTGTCAAATCGATTAAAACTTCTTCACAAATAAAGTCGATTGTTATCATTGACTGCTGCCAAAAGTAAAGTAAATGATTGGCATTGATTATATCGATTGATTAGTAATTATAAACTTTTTAATTTTGAATCAATGAAATTATAGTGGTATTTAATTTTTGACATTAGAAACAATAGTAATAGTAATTTATTTTAACCTTGCAAAGACGGTTCAAATCCAACGGTGGGAATGCAATTCTTTTCGCACAACAGTTTCCTATAGTTGAGATCTCCTTTAAACAGTAGTGCGACGGCAAATTGTAGTTTTCTGTACAAGTTCGGGTCATATTTTTTCATGTCTCTATATACATGGGGGGATGTCCAAAAATCGTCGTTCTGGAAAAATAATAATATAATAATAGGGATGATCACAACTAAATCAAATCGGCACTTGTGTAAAGGCAAGTTTAAGAAATCCATTAAAAGTATGCTCCTGAAGAAAAAGCTTATTAAACTGTTGAAGATTAAGTAAATGATTTGACTTGCTCCAGCAATGCTTATGTATCCAGGGGATACTTATGTATCTACATAAGTATCTACTTGATGTTTGAAATTTTTAAATGCGAAAATGTATCCGTCTGTCTGTCTGCTGCGCTTTCTCGGCCCATAAGTATGATAAGTATTGTTTTACTAAAGTTGTAACGTTGTTATCTTGTTTTTAGGTACCTAAATAAGATTTCGGTGAATAAATGGTATCACTGAAAAGGATTGATAATAACGGTAACGGGTAACGGTTACTTCAACCACGTAAATACCGTTATTTTTCTACCGCTGTCAGTCCATAAAAAAAGTGGTTACCATGACAACAAAGGAGCCATCTTCGAGGTATTTCTCCCACGCATCGCCCAGTTGCCTCAAGCTGTCCGAACTTATCACTTTAGGGGGCTCCGGCTCCGGGGGCGCTTCGCCCTCGACGGCTAAAATATAAAAGTTGTTGATGCTAATGTCATGATTTCCAATTATTGATAAGATATTGTTTTGATTTTTTAAATCGATTGTCATAACCTACTAATACGACTAATAATAATTTTAAATGATTTCCAATAATTGTATAGATTTTTAAATTAGGGGTGTGTGATTTGACTTAAATGATCTGTCATTGGAGTCAAAACACATTCTTTTTATTGAAATTTTAGCGTTGTAACCGAGATGTTGTGTGTTCTAAAAAGTGTTGTGATAATTGTGTTGAAGTTAGTTAAAAGATCATATTATTGTTATTGAAGAAAGTATTTTTCTTTAGACTACAAGTGCAGCATTCTGAAAATTGCACTCGAGGGGAAAGCTTTAATACAAGAGCGTAGCGAGACTCATCATCATCATCATCTTACATATTATGTATAACACGGTGCACAGTAAAACCGACTGTGGTTTTTGTGGCACTGTTTCTAACACATTTTAAGTTTATGAGATTAATAATAATAAATAAAATAAATAAATTACATCCCATTGTCGGCTCACTACAGAAATGCCACGACAAATATGGTGGTATCGAAACCGCTGTTTTTTATGGCGGCCATTATATTACCAGACTTGTGCGAAAATGAATATCGGTTGATTTTTATTTCAAACTCATAGTAAATAGTAATTGACTACCTGGTTTAGGTTCTGGTGGTATTTCTCTGTTAAAGCTAGCGCCTGCGCACGAATTTATCACGTATCTGTAAATTTATCAAATATTATAATTAATAATTTAAAAAAACCAAGCAAAAGCTTTTTATTCGACACATGACAAAAACGAACTCTTTAAGCCTCGTCCACACCAACAATAAATGACGTCACGTATTGCGGTAAACTCGAATATTTTTCAACACTGCAGATACATTTTTTATTAGTGTGGACGCGCTTTTGGTATCTACATATAAAGTAAAAAATCACTTTGGACCTAGAAGCTGAAATTTTGCACTGAAATTCCCTTTATAATGTAGACAAGAAATAAGGAAGTCGCGGGCGGTCGCATGTAATGAATATTTACCTGAAATCCCTTGGAGTGACATCTGATACGAACCACGGTATCTTTTTCACGTGAAACCTAACCTGAAAGAGTAACGTTATTTACCGTTAAAATTCCTCTACCGAAAATACTTATTTTAATTTACTACTTTCTTAGTTTTTATAAAAATCTCCCAAGGTTCTATAATTAGTACGTTACAAGGTTTGTAAGTTTGTATTGAAATGTTAAAGGATACCATAAAATATTTTGTTTTTGATTCGACGACGAAGTGATGATGAAGTCTTAGATGGTAGCGGGCCAATCTAATACGGGCGGGCGAATATTTAATTTTTATCCTTAATTGGTTTCCTGCTAAGTATGACTTGAGTACCCTCAAGGCAAGTGTGAATAGGCATTTTCTAAACAAGCGCTCTCCAACCTAGACCTCATAATTGCTTTTCATAAGCATGATTGTCGTCAAGCGCAAGTCAATCCTGCAATATAAAAAAAAAAAGTTACCTTTTTGACAATATTCTGTGACAGCAAAAAGTGTGCTAGACATAAATCCGTAAATAGTTCGTAGCCTGCGTTGTCACAGATTATATCTGAAAAATAGGGGGGAAAAATGTTGTAGCGGTCGACACATAAGACAATAGATGGGGCTATTAGTTCTAGAGTCAGTGTCAGGCGTCCTGTCAATCCTGTCAGAGTATCTTTTGTTTATTTGAAACCTTTTAAGTTTCATTAAATATTGTCATTACATATTTGTAAACAACCAAGCAACAAAAATAGAAATAAAATTTTAATAAAACTCGCACTTTTAATGAAGGTTATATGAAAATTTGTGTTGGCAGCCCTCGCTTCGCTCAGGCAGGCAACATCACCCTTGTCTGTAATCGTCTTGTTGCACATTATACTATTGTTAAATTCAAGAAAGAATTACTCACGCATTTTCAAAGTGCACGCACTACTAATAAGATTGGTTTGTACTTAGAGATGTCTGTATAAGGTCAACTTTTACTCTCTAAGCATTCATGTTTTTAGGCATAGATTATTGTAAGTTCTCATATTAAGTGACTTTTGTTCTTCTTTGAGAAAATAAATCTCTATAAACCTTATTTGGCACTGACCGAAAGTGACGGCCTGAGGTAGTGTCATCTTGGCCGGGCAGGGTATTTGCGGCGCCTCCGACTCCTCGCCCGCCGGCTTCGCTTCCGCCGCTTCGCGGGACTGCGATACAAAACACACATTAAGCCCGAAACGGCTGGAACCCAGAGCCGTAACGCCGGTAAAAAAAACTTTTAGGAATAGACAACTAAAAAAATTGAACACCAAGCATACATTATCTAAACTTCTAAAGTATGTAAATTTCTATTAGAATTATAAAATTTTACTTAGGACCCGTTTCACAATCGCCAAGTAAAATAAATAGATAAATTTGAAAGTAATAAAATGATAACCTCGTGTTTACAGATCGGCATTCCTGCCAGAGTCGCGAGTCTATGGCAACTGCATTTCGCTTTGAAAACTGTGTTCTGAAAAATGAATTACTAGATTACACTATTTTCGAAAATGATTAAGTATATACTTGTTTTTCCGTCAACGCGAATTTACTTTTTTTTTAATCGCGTGGAATCGTTTTGATTGTCCGAAATAAAAAATAGTTATCTGTGCCGTAATAGTTAATTACGATACAAGGGCATTGTTGTGGATTGAGTTATATGCATGAAATGCTAATCATGGACTTGATAAAATTGCGAGTCAAGTTATTATTTATTAAAAATACTTATAGTTCTTAATTCCTATTTGTCGGCTAACTCCGTGACCTAAGTGGTCCATTGTTTCATCGTGCACAAATGGACTACTTAGTTACGATACCACAGCGCAATAAAAGTGATATTAAACTATTAACCGCTCACCCCTTCAATAGCTTTGTTCATATTCTCTGCTTTCGTACAAACTGCATCACAAATTTTCGACGAATCATCCACGAGTACCTAAAAAGTGATAAACCTCATTATTGTCAACTTTATTACCTCAATCTCATAGTACGATGGAATGGGACTACCGAGGAAGCTTGATCCATATTACCTTATAATCACGTAAGATTTAATAAGAAATCTTTTTTGTCAAACGGATAATTCGACCCTGTTCATAGATGCGTGCACGTCAAAAAGCATGTATGAACTCCGGAAACAGTTTGAGTAATACGTTTTAAGCTGTTAAATGATTACGATTTTCATCGACGCAAAAAAATGAAAAAAGTAAGCGGTGATTATCTAGTGAGTATTGGTTAAGATTGATTTGGAATCTTATTCGCTATGTCCGGGATTCTAATTTTGAGTACGCATTTCTAAAAATTCGAAGTTACGTCCATTTAAAGCAAATATAGAGATTGTAGGGGCGAGAAGTTGTAGGCAGAATGAAACTCGATTGCTGGCTCTAATGGAATGAATTTTATTTCAGTGCCACCCGTGTTTTATAGAAAAATTACTACAGCGAACTTATACTACAGGAAACAGCCAATCAAATGTTTTTATAAAATCTACACTAAGATCGACCAATAATAACAGGCCTTACATTTAATTAATGACTACATAATATGTGCTGATGACGGAAAGACGCGCACGTCGACAGTCTGCGCGTTGCCTGATGCGCCGATAGTGGCAAGCGCGCAGCTATAAAACTAGCCCACGCGTTACGCGGGTCGCATTCCGTGCATAGCGTTCGCCCCGAGCGGACGTCTCCCATGCCCGGTCTACAGTGCTCCGACTTCCCTCTCGCGCCAGTGTTGTGCCGCCCGACTCCAAAAGTGATTGTGCTAGTGTTGTGGATGGACATTGTTCCAGCGTTGTGTATAGTGTAGTGTAGTTCCAGGGTCTAGGATTCCGTGAGTACACTATTCTAAGCGCAGCATAGGTCCACACCCCCGTCTCCAAAGGACGGGGACTCAGCTAGGGTAGTCACCTTAGGTACCCACCTCCCTGCCCCGGCAGGGGGGACAAATCTAGCCCCCGGGTCCATTATGGACCCCCGACCCGCTCTCGGGGCCACTAGGGTCCCGATGAAGCAAGTCAAGTTTAACATCCAGGCACTATTAGAGGACCTGCAAAAACGCAGTTCTGAATATTTGAGCTATTTTTATAGCTCCTCTCCTGTATCGGTCCCCCCGGTCATGCCGCCAACCGAACCGCCCTTCAGGCAGTCAACAACTCTCTCCCAGGCGACAGCCATGGAGATCACCCCCGCGCCCCCCAAACCCAAGGAGCTTCTCTCCTTGCCCCCCAAACCCAAGGAGCTTCTCTCCTCGCCCCCCTCTGGACCTTCAGCCACCCCCGCTAGACCGTCCCTACCCAAGACCATCCCTGGTCCCGTAGCCCGAATCGCTCTTCCAGTGATATCCGAGGAACCTCAAAATGAGACCTCTCCCGCCTCATCCGAATCGGACGATTTTAGTCCAGTCCAGTCCAAAAGCCAAAAGCGAAAGCTAAAGGCCTCCAAATTCTGCGCAAACCCTCCTAAGAAGGTTGGTCTTGCCGCCACGCCACCCACAGATCCTTCAGATTCTCCCAAATCCCAAGGTCCCTCCGCCACCCAGTCCTCCTCCGGAGAGGAGTCGGAAGACTCCCCGATGGAGGAACCAGTAAGGGAAAAGTCCCTCCTCTCTACATTAGAGAGAAGCTGAGCTGGCAGCGAATCCTTCCAATATTAACAGAGAAAGGCATAACCTTCTCTGAAGCACGCTCCACCGCCATAGGCATTCGAGTCGAATGTCCTACCTCCCAAGACCACCGTGGTCTTACTTCTATTCTCCGACAGGAGAATATAGGCTTCCACACCTACGCTCTGCCCGAAGAGCGCGTCCTCCGCGTCGTAGTACGCAATATTCCAAAGGAATTACACTCAGAAGCCATAAAGGAAGATCTCCTCGCCCAAGGTTTCCCAGTCCGAGAGGTACACCGCATGTACCACGCCCAGTCAAAATCCCCGTACGAGATGATTTTAGTCATCCTAGACCTTACCCCAGAGGGTAAGAAAATATATAACCTCACGGCAATATGTCGTCTTTCGGGCCTTAAGGTCGAATCCCCCCGTCAGCGCGGTAGATTAGGGCAGTGTCATCGCTGCCAGTTATACGGCCATTCCGCTAGGAATTGCTTCGCCCGCCCTAGGTGCGTCAAGTGCCTAGGAGACCACGGCACGGCAGATTGCGCTAGGACACAACCGACCGAGGAGCCCCCAAGCTGTGTTCTTTGCAGGTCTCAAGGGCACCCCGCGAACTATCGCGGATGCCCTAGAGCCCCCAAGGAACCCAAGCGACGGGTCAAATCGGCCGGCCGCAAACCTGCCACCCCTTCCAAACCGACCCCAACATTCGTCCCGGCCCCGGCTCCGGCCACCAACGCTTGGGACAAACCTCTTCCCAGGGCCAATCGCCCAACTTCCGCGGCTAAGCCCGCCCAACCAACACCGACCCAGGCCTCACCAACAACGCCCAATTCGGCCAATCAGGCCAACTCAGATGAGTATTCTGATGCCTCTGCTTATGCACATGCAAGCACTAACATCGATGTCCTCAGCAAACTTCTCCTGACGATAGACCTCATTAAATTGCACAGATTCATCTGGGATGTTAGGACAAACCCAGATATAGTTACAGTCCTCCAAAAACACATGGACTTTTTCGTTCCGGTTAAGCAATTATTTGACTCTCTAAATGGCCAACACAAATAATAGTAGAATCAAACCACATTCCCTAACGGTCGCGTTTTACAATGCTGCCGGCCTTATCGACCAAATAGACGAAGTCCGCGATTTCGTTTGTGCACACCAAACCGATATTCTTCTAGTGCAAGAGACCTTCTTAAAACCTAGTAGAAGCAACCCGCGAATTGCCAATTATAATTTAATACGAAACGACAGAGCAACCGCCCTCGGCGGTACCGCGATTTACTATAGAAGGGCTCTTCACTGCACTCCTCTCGACACTCCTCCCCTTACCAACATGGAAGCATCTATTTGTCAGGTTAGTATGTCCGGCCATCCGACGGTCATACTAGCATCCGTCTATCTCTCTCCAACAAAACAGCTCCTAGAGAGTGACATCAGCGCACTCTTTTCCCTCGGAGACTCCGTCATTCTGGCAGGAGATTTTAACGCCAAACACCGCCGCTGGAACTGTAACACCACAAACCAACGAGGAGTTATACTCGAACGACTGACAAACCGACAGGACCTTAATTTTGTACTTTTGGCCCCTGACACACCGACTCGTTATCCAAATACAGAACGGACTACTGACCGACCGGACATACTAGACATAGCACTGCTAAAGAACATCACCTTACAGGTGAGTCCTTTGGAAGTGCTATCCGAACTATGTTCAGACCATCGCCCCGTCCTACTCCGGCTAGGACCCCCGCCCAACGCAGCCCCCCCGACCAAAACAGTCATTGACTTCAAGAAACTCTCCTAGTATCTTAAGTCCATAGAATCAGTGCACCTCTCTCAAATTCCTGACAACATAGAAAGCTTAGACGAAGCGCATGCAGCCTCACTGCACCTAACCAATCACATCCGCGATGCTCTTAGCGCCTGTTCCCGGGAAATGCCTAACGGTTTTATCCGCCAGCAACTACCGGACGACGCTAGAGAATTAATCACAAATAAAAACGTCAAACGTAGAGCCCATGACGCATGTCCGACCGCTGACAACCGGAGAGAACTCTGGAGAGCCCAGAGGGAGGTAAAGGCTCGCCTTGCCGAACTCCGTGACGAACAATGGGACAGGAAGCTGAGCGAGCTCTCGCCATCGCATGTAGCGTACTACAGGTTGGCTAGGGCTCTCAAAGCCGACCCTGTCTCAGCTACCCCTCCGCTTATACGTCCCAACCACCCGCCCGCCTTTGAAGATGTCGATAAGGCCGAGCTATTAGCTGATAGCCTAGAAGCCCAATGCTCTCCAAGCACAACCTCCCTTGATAGGTCCCACGTAGAGTTAGTCGATAACGAACTAGCTATCCTCTTCTCCTCCTCCCCCTCTCCTGAAGAGGAACCTCTCCCTCCCACAACTTGCGGCGAAGTCCGAGGAATTATCAAAGAGTTACACGCTAAGAAAGCTCCAGGTCCCGATTCAATTAATAACAAAACATTAAAATTGCTCCCCGATCAGATCATAAATCTCCTAGTTGTCATATTTAATGCCCTTATGGCCAGATGCTCCTTCCCCGATAGGTGGAAGGAAGCAACAGTGATAGGCATCCCTAAACCGGGAAAACCCCGTAACCTACCAACTAGCTACCGTCCTATAAGTCTACTCAACACGCTTGGAAAGGTGTATGAGAGAATTATCCTCAACCGGCTTAAGTCCGTCGTCGAAGAGAAGAAGCTCCTAAACGACGAGCAATTCGGCTTTCGAGCCAGACACTCTTGCGTTCATCAAGCGCACCGCCTCACGGAACATATCCACACAGGTTTCAATCGCCTCTCCAGAGGCATCCCAACCGGAGTCCTCTTCTTTGACGTAGCAAAAGCGTTCGATAGGGTTTGGCACGCCGGCTTAATCTACAAGCTTCACCATCTAGGCTTACCGATAAGACTCGTACGTCTGCTACGAGAATTCCTCTCAAATCGCACCTTCCGCTATCGGATAGACGGAACCCTTTCTTCCCCCAGACCGATCCGTGCTGGCGTCCCACAGGGCTCAGTACTTTCCCCCCTTCTTTACTCACTGTTCACCAGCGATATCCCCGCGTTTCCTCATGTCAGCACGGCCCAGTACGCGGATGATACCGCCCTATATAGCTCTTCGCCAAACCGCCTTTTCATTAGATCTCGTCTTCAAGCGGCAGTTAGTAGTTTAGGTGACTGGTTCCGCCGATGGAGAATCGAAGACAACCCCGAAAAGAGCGCCGCTATGCTCTTCTGTCCCTCCGCGCGTAGGAAGAGGCTAGACCTCCCCGAAATCACCTTATACGGTCGTCCCATTCCCTGGCAAAAGAATGCCAAATACTTAGGTGTAACCTTTGATAGTAAACTCAGCTTTAACGCCCACATACGCCGAGTCCGTAACAAGGCTAGCTATGTTTTATTCCGCCTATATCCCATGATATGCAGCAAAAGCAAAATGTCCCTGCGACACAAAGTCACGCTTTATAAAACGTGCATCCGCCCTATTATGTCCTACGCGTGCGTGTTATTCGCACACCTCCCTCACTCTCGATTTAACAGTCTCCAGGTCCTCCAAAACAAGTTCATGCGTATGGCCACGGGATCCCCGTGGTTCGTACGCAACGTCGATCTCCATAGAGATCTCGAACTCCCTACCATAGCCCAATATTTCAAGCAGCTCTCCAAAAATTATTTTGAGAAGGCAGTTAGACATCCCAACCCTCTAGTAGTTCAGACCGCATCTTACACCCCCGACCGAAATGACCCACCAGACAAAAGACGTCCCAAACACGTCCTTAACGACCCCGACGACCAAATCACCACCGACAATGCACCCAACTTAGGGCTACACACCAACACATGTCAAACACAGCGTCTTCGCCGGCGAAGACGAGGACCCCGATATCTTACGTCACCCGGACGTGGTCTTAACCCACGGCCTCGGGGGCGTGTGGACTAACCTAGTCCAACCGACCTCCCATTCGTCCCAACGTCATCCTAAGCCATGGTCCGAGCCTCATAGGAGGCGCCCTTAGGAAGACGTTGCCTCCCCCGATGTCATCGAGCCCTAGGGCTCTTTTCTCGGCGACGCTTAGCGCTCGCCCATCCCCCCGGTGACGCTGTAGCGGCCAGTAGGGCCTATGCAGCATACTCAATCCGAAAAAAAAAAAAAAAAACGCGGGTCTTACATTCGCCGGCGGCCGCGGTGGAGCGAGGACGTGCTCATCGGCTTCGAGTGCAATGCTACAGTTCCCGTCATCTACGTGGAGTGATGGTGTCTGCCTGATCCAGCCGCGCAATGATGCCTCCCTCGGTGTGATTATACCATCAACCGTGCTAACTCACGCCAACCATCGCTATGCCGTACATAATAAAGTACTTCTCTGGTGTTTTATTATTTTCCTTTGAAGTACTTCATAACCATCAACATGCTATATAATGTGTATGCTACATCACTCCCCGCCAGCGAAGCGTACAGGTGGTTTTGATATTCGGCCAGACTTCGTCACGTATGTGTTAGCTTTATCCTCACTAGCCGTATTAACAAAAAAAGCAGGCTTTAAGCGATCGATAGATACATTGGCTCTTCGTCCTTTAACTTCTAGGGTGTAATACTTGTCGCGCCGGTGCATGACTTCGAAGGGTCCGTCATAGTTAGGCGTCAACGGTCTCTTGACTGCGTCGTTTCGTACGAACACATGCGAACACTTGCTTAGGTCTTCGTGAATGAATGTCGCTTGGTTTTGGGTTGAATTCCTCTGTGCTTGTGCTTTCCTTAATGCGTTGCTGAGGTTATGCGCGAAATAGGATGATGAGTTGTTTCCCCTAGTATATTCTTCGTAAAATTCGCCAGGCAACCGAAGTGGCTGACCATACAATAGCTCCGCGGTGCTCTTGCCGATATCTTCTTTTATTGCAGCACGTAGTCCCAGTAAAACGGTAGGTAATTCACGTGCCCAATTTATCGTATTGAATCTTGCAATCAAAGCGGCCTTCAAGGACTTATGCCACCGCTCAACTATGTCATTCGCTTGTGGGTGATAGGCTGTGGTGTGAATTCTTTTAATGCCTATTCTCTCCATAGCATGGGATAGTTGACCCGTTTGCGGCATATAGCTGATCATTCACTGTGTGGCGGTTTTTGGACAATTGAGCAGGTAGTACGGACACGTTGGCACCAGTATCGACCAAGAAATTGATTCCCGAGGAAATATCTTTGATGAATAGGCGGTTTTTCGATATTTCTTCGACCACGTTCCCCGCCTGAGCGTGAGCCGTTGCTAGTTTTCCGAATCCTTTTTGCTATTGAAGTCGCACGGACTCCTGCAACGATATGCTTCCTTTCCAAATCTTCGATGAAAGTAACAAATGGGTTGCGAGTCTTTCTCGTACCGGGATGCTTGTCATACCTTACAATACTAATATGTTACTTAACTTGTAATGTTACAAGATCGCAGTCAAGGACTTTAGTCAACTTGTAGTGGATAAAAAAAAATTGCGTCGTAATACCTTGTCCTTAAGATCCACTATCATTTGTAGCGGGTCCACGATGGCACGAGTCTCCTCTCCGTTAGACAACGAAAGGTCACATTTATTTGACCACAGGCACAACTGGAAGTAGAAATTTTGACACGTTTTACATTTTTACATGAGAAATTTAAACGTTAAGTTCTTCTTCTTCTTAGTTTTATTCGCGGGCTGGCGGGTAACATGGTGTCCAGTTTGTCAGCGACTAAATACATTGGTTCAAAACCATTATTGGACGAAACGTTACCTCTTAAACTTTCTTAAACCGTTTATGAATGAAACTTTACCTCTTAAGTCAAACTTACCTTTAACAAGGTAATGAAGTCCTGTTTCCGCTTGTCCTTATCGCTGGCGGGTAACATGGTGACCAGTTTATCAGCTACTAAACACATTGGTTCTAAGCTGTTTTTGAACGAATTGTCTTTCTGTTCGTCAAACGGGTCGAAGAAACGCAGTCCTTTGCTAAGATAAGAAAAGTGTATTTATACTGTGTGATTTTCTTTATAGTGCACATATCAAACTGGGCTCAAACTAAACTAATCTCATCGACGGAAAAAAGGTTTAGGTCTACAGACTTAAAATTTTTTCTTAAATTTTCACAAAAGTATTTTTATTTGATGTTGAATTTTTTGGATGGAAAGCTTCGGTCGTGGCTAGTTACCACCCTACCTGCAAAGACATGCCGCCGTGCCATTCAGCATTTTGGTATAATGCTGTGTGGAAACTGATTATGGGTATGGGATTAATATAACTGCCACACCTCTAACAGGTTAGCCAGCTACCATCTTAGACTGTTGCTCTTGAGATTGCAGTCAAGGGCTAACTTGTAGTGGATAAAAACAAAGGTAAATCAACTAAACTGACAGGTAACTTACCTCAACTCGCATCCTTCCCTTAGCCGTCTGTAAACGTAACACTCAGAAAATACCCAGATATTGGTGAAATAGTATGGACTTTCTGTATTAAAAATCCATTGGTTCCACCTTTTTGCTTCAGGGGTATCCACTGTGAGTGGATCGTACTTTTTGTTTGTGACCAAATCGTTTTTCAGCTTCGTTATATACTGGATTAAGCCACGGATGTCCTCGTCTGACTGCAAAACGAAAATTAACTTCAAATAGGATAGATGCCTATTGCCAATGTTTGATTTTAATGATTAATCTATGCTTCTATACTAAAATTATATATGCGAAAGTTTGGATGGAAGGATGGATGGACGGATGTCTGTTACTCAATCACGGCAGAACTGCCAAACGGATCTGGGTGAAATTGGGCACAGACATAGATTATAGTCTGGAATAACACATAAGCTACTTTTTAGCCTGGAAAATTCCCGCAGGAACTAAAAAACTTCACTTCAGGTGGACGAAGTCGCATGAGTTAGTCCCAAATAGTATAGATGCATCTTGCCTATGTTTGATTTTATTGATTAATTTATATGTATAGAATCAAATACAAACATTAATCTCTACACATCAAAAGTCCTGACTGACTCATCAACACTACGCCAAAACCCTGGGAAGTAAAGAGCTGTGTATCAAAGTACTTAATTGAAGACCTAGAGCAATTTTTTTTAAATCTCAGAAAATCAAAGTATTCATCTGGGATTTTCGAAACCGAAATCCTCACCGACAAAGTCGCGGTCATCACCTAGTTATAAGATAGACTCACAGCATTTTGTGATGATTTGATCTTTGTACTTTCCCGTGATAGGTAATCAATGACTTTTGTTAGGATGATAGGTAACCGTTCTTTTAGAGAATAGTATGCGAAGCTCCTGAAACAAAAACAATGTATTTAATTAATTAAACAACCTTACCTGTACTTTCACTGAAAGGTAAGGTAAAGGTAACTTATCATAGAGTTCAAATATTTATTTAGCAATGGTAGCTATAAAATTTAGTCAAATAATAAAAAATAACTGCCGAAAAATCAGTCGAAAATATAGAAGCAGAGATTGGAAAATTTAAAAGTGAAATAAAAAAAAATAATGTTAAAAAACTGACCGCCCGAACAGGGACTTGAACCCTGGACCCTTGGATTAAAAGTCCAATGCTCTACCGACTGAGCTATCCGGGCTACGATAGACATGTCGATAAAGTCAATTAGACTATGAAACAATGTCACAGAATATTTTATTACAAAAATAGCTGTTGTTTTAACAGCTGTATATTAATAGCTTTTTTATTTGGATTCGTTCGTTCAACTACTTTAAACTGTATCTCAGTATCTTAAAGTTGATTTTCCTTTATCCATACTAATATAATATATGCGAAAGTGTGTCTATGTGACTGAATACATGTAAGTGTACAATGCATAGAAAATAAGTGAAGGCTGAAAACACCTGCTATGCCCGTGTGGGCCTATTTCAGGTATTTATAGAGGAGAAGAGTAACCTTATTAAGGATCAAAATAACCTAACCTTAATATGACTAGGAGTTACTTCTATCCTGGAAAATATCTTGCCATTTAACATAGCATTAATAATGGCATGGCATGGCATTAATATTAAAATCTTTTCTTATGAACATATTTTACTTAATACACTTTTTACCATACAAATATAAACTCGCCGGCATATTAAGCGGAACATAAATAACCCTGTGCGTTCCGCAGTCGGGTAAAAAAGGTTTGATATCAGTATCATATAAATAAGGTTGCTGGCTGGTTTATACGTCATTTAATTTAAAAAGAAATATTTTCAAATTAAGAAAACAACTGAACATCACATTTTATGCAATTGTTTTAATTTTATTCAAATACACCTTATCTGGAGCGAACTTCGAGTATTTCTTCCTTCTGAGTTTGATTTAAAATTTCATTGAAATACTGTTTTTTGTTAGTTTTTTTTAATCACGTATCTTTCTGGAGTTGATGACTGAATTATGCCTGACTTAGCCCCAACGGAGATTGTCAGGGCACTCGAAATGCGAAGAAATGGTCAAACCTACAGAGTGATATCCAGAGATCTTCGTCGACCAGTTTCAACGATTCATCGCAGTATCCAACGGTTCAGGGAGACCGGTACTTATGTGAGAAGAGCAGGACAAGGCAGAAAAAGACGCACTTCGAGTAGGGATGATCGTTTCATTCGGCTTCGTGTACGTAGGAACCCCCGTTTGACGGCCGTCCAAGCCCGACTCATGTTAGAAGCAGTGCGGGGTGTAACCGTAAGTGAGCGTACGGTACGAAGAAGGCTCGAAGAAGCTGGTTTGGGTTCATTTGTGCCCGCCAAGGCTCCAAGGCTCGAGGTAAATCATCGTAGAAACAGGTTAACTTTTGCTCAGGAATATCGACTTTGGAACGCGGACCAATGCAGTAAGGTATTGTTTAGTGATGAGTGCAGAATTCTCTTAAATCAAATTGACGGCAGGCAAAGAATATATACAGACGCAAAGGAGAACGATACATTCAGACAAATTTTGAAACTACAGTTGCATACGGTGGATCAATAATGGTTTGGGCGGGCATTTGTTTGGGAGTTCGCACGGACTTGGTAGTGATTGACAGAGGGAGTCTGACTGCAGACCGCTATATCAGAGAAGTTTTAGAAGAAAATGTCGTACCGTTTGCCCCATATATCGGTGAAGATTTTGTTTTTATGCAGGATAATGCTCGGCCGCATACCGCTCGGGTAACTCAAGCTTATCATAATGATATGAATATCACTGTTATGGAGTGGCCGGCGAGATGTTATGGATTTCGCGGCGGCTGAAAAGAAAAGTTAAGTCCAGAATTCCAGCCCCTGCCAACCTGGGAGAACTGCGAATCGCCGTAGTTGAGGAATGGCGGAGACTATCCCAGGAGACCATCGATAACATCATTCTCAGTATGCCTAGACGGGTAGAAACTTTAATAAGAGCACGTGGAGGAAATACGCGATATTAACCACCATTTTTCTAATTTAATTAATTGTTATTTTAATATTAAATTTCACTTTTCCCGGTTACATGAAAATTTCAAAAATGTACAATTTTTCACAAATAGCCTGTACTCGCAAAATCTGTTCTTAATGTGATCTAATTTTAAGTAAAACAAATGAAACTTTAAATAACAAAAGAAGTGTAGTAAGTAGATTTTAAAATAAAATCATATTTTTTTAATTATGGACCTTTTTTTATGTTCCGCTAAATATGCCGGCGAGTTTATATAGGGATGAGTGGACTAGCTGTGACAACGCATCAGTCGATTGCGATTGTTAAGCAACATTGACCCATGTCAGCAACTTAATGGGTGACCAAATTTGGACGTTCAAAATTGGCCTTTTTGTTTCCTCCATGCCTCGGAGAGCGTATTAAGCCATCGGTCCTGGTCATTATCACTAACATCTGATAATAATCGTTACAGAAACGCGCTTAAATACCCTAACGAGTAGTTAAACACTAGGGTTTTTTTGTATGTGAAAGGAACCACGGCACTATTTTCCCAAAAAAACTCCTACCATTATGCGATTAATGGAAAGGGGTCACAAAACTCAACAATGAGGAATACAACGCAGAGAGAGATAAGTATAAATATTAGAGAATTAATTTATCTATAAAAGTCGGTAAAGCCAAGAGATAGTAATATTATTTATCATACGTCATGATACACAGAGAATGCTAAGTGACATCACCATATTATTGCACTAATTATTTAATACTAATATTTAGCCAGTGACTTCACCTGAACACATTTAAGTAAGTTTTTCAAATTCCTGCAGGATCCCTTTAGATTTTTGTGGATAAGAAGAGGCCTATGTCTATCATAATGATACAAGCTAGCTCTGTGACAAATTTCAACAAAATCATTTACTTAAACATATTGGCGGTGATAATGTAGCAGAGAGACACACTTTCACATTTTTAATATTAGGATGGATTTGCACTGAATTATCATGCAATAAAATCGTTCTACTATAAAGTGATAAATAGATAAATGGAGAATATCATAAATTATATGGTGCCTTCAACTTTATAGCAGTTGTCCTTTAGTATATAAAAAAAAATTACTGCCTACTGGGCGACACATAAACTAAAGTTGAGCCTTTAAAGCTGTTCTCTATGAGTATTTTTAGTGGGTGAAACAACCTAAGTCTGGGCTAGTACTCAGAATTTCTAATCAGAAAAACCCAATACTTAATTAAGGCCCAACCTGGGACTCCAACCCGAGACCAGCTATGCTCGGGACTGCAATTTTATCCTTGACGTAGACTGTAATGACTGTACTTTTTGATTGAAAAGAAGATCCACCAAGATTCTTGCTGGCTCTTCTCAGTAGGAATAGAATTCCAAAACTGTAGACTCACTTCTTACAATTCAAAAGCGTTTGTAAAAGTTTATTTGAAAAAAAAATTAAGTTTAACTATTTGCCTTACTGATCACTCCCAAAAACAGACTGTTTTAAAACCTTTTTATCTTCATACAAAAGCTAGCATAGCTATAATGACGAAGGCATCTGCTAAGAAATGGTTTTTGAAAATTTAACCCTTATGTGTTTAAAATATGTATAAAAAATCGAACATAACGTGAGCGAAGCCGCAGGCAGAAGCTAGTAAGTAAATAAAAGCCTGGACTCACTTGCTGACAACACCCAACAACACAACACCCAGCCCAAACCCTTGGACCTAAAAAGCTGAAATTTTGCACAGAGCTTCCCTTTATAATGTAGACAAGGAATAAGGCCAGATTCCTCGGAATCCCCACGGGAGTGAAGCTACGGGCCGGCCGCTAGTGGTTTCGTAGACAACTTACTTTTTGAAAGTGCCCTGTAGCTGCATATTAAAGGGTGTCACTGTATTGAGGAACTTAGCATCTTTCTCCACCTTTATAAATGGTCCACCGTAAATAAACTCTGGAGTTGTAGAGTAATTTTCTTCTTGATTAGCAGCCTGGTCAGTCACCACAGATGTATCGTGCAAGTTAGCTGACGAAATTTTTGCCGTACTCATTTTGTTGATTTTTATACAGATTTTCTATTGTTTGTCAAATATCACGAGGAATTTGCCCCGGATCAATATTTTGTTTTATTCGGTGGAAAATCGCGACTAGGCGACCGAGATTTTCATGTTTTCTTTTTTTTGGAATTGACATTTGACAACTTTGACATTGATTTGTTGTCGAAGTTGAAGAAACGTCAAAGGAACGTGTCACGTTCGTTGTAAATGTACATAGCATTTGTAAAGAAACATGCACTTCAAAGATTTTTATCAATAAATAATTATTATAAAATTGAGAGTTATCCACGTAAACTAGCGGCACGCTATGATGGCCGGTTTGACGTTTGTCCGCTCATGAAGTTCCGTATTAATTGATAACGACTTTGAAGGAAATAATTGTATTACTTTATTGACGATAGTGATGTGCAGAGATTCATAAATTTTATCGAATGTAGTTTCTCATGAAGTTCCGTATTAATTGATAACGACTTTGAAGGAAATAATTGTATTACTTTATTGACGATAGTGATGTGCAGAGATTCATAAATTTTATCGAATGTAGTTTTAGGTTTAGGACTCAAAATTTATTTATTAAATTGATTTCTTAAATGTATACAAGTGTAGAAAAATCAGTTTGCACCATTTAAGGGGTGAATGTACTTGTGAATATGAACAATTTTCACTATGTGGACAAACCTCTGAAATCGCAAAAAAATATCAATAAATTTTTAAAAATGGAATCTAATACGATCGTCACATAGGATCGCTGGCTAGCACAACTACTACCTCCGGCAAACTCGCGTCAATGCTCAATGCAAAACAAAGCAGTTTCGAATTGACGTTGCTTCGAAAAGTATAAACTGTCAGTGCAATGCGATTGTGATATAGTTTTGACCTGGCTTTGGATTTCAAATATTGATACTGCATTACTGTTGACCCTTGCTCGTTAATTTGGACTCTGTTCAAGCCCTTTGTTGTGGATTTCGTCGATATGACCGAACGTACGCAGAGAACTGTTCTAAATAGTCAGACACGTGAGTTCGTAATACGCCTTCGTAACTATTTCGATCGTGAAGCTCAAAATGGAGGGCCAATTTTACCTATAACGTCAGTGGTTGAACGCGTAGCTGATGCGCTTAATATTGGACAACGAACTGTTAGACGGATAACTAAAAAAAAATATGGCGAGACTGGCACAGAAGAAAATAAACTTCACACACCAAAAAAGAGAAAACGAGCAAAACCAGTCGTAGGCATCGATAGCTTTGATGCCGATGCTATCCGAAGACATGTTTACGGCTACTATTTACAGAAGGAGTATCCAACAAGAAAAAAGTTGGTGCATTCACTGAAGGAAGCTGGATTATTCTTCGGTGGGGAAAGTTCTTTAACGAAGATTTTGAAGACCATTGGATTTCGATACAAAAAATGTAACAAACGCAAAATATTGATGGAAAGATTTGATATAGCGATGGCAAGGTATACTTTTTTACGGCAAGTGAAAGAAATCAAAAATTGGCAAAATGTTGTGTTCTTGGATGAAACATGGCTTAATGCTAACCATACTGTAGGCCGTTCTTGGAACGATGACACAGCAGCATCTACTTCCAAAGTTCCTGTAGGAAAAGGATCGCGACTTATAATTTGTCACGCCGGAACCATCAACGGGTTTGTCGAAGGTTCTCTCATGGCTTTTGCGTCAAAAACCACTGGAGACTATCATGAAGACATGAATGGAGAAAAGTTTACTGAATGGTTTACCTCAATGTTGTGTAGCCTCCCTGAACCATCTATTATAATTATGGACAACGCCCCATACCACTCGATGCAAATTGACAAGCCACCTGCCCAATCCCAAAAGAAAGCTGATATCGTCGCATGGCTTCGTAAAAATGGCGTAGATGCAAACATGAATATGTTAAAAGCGGAATTAGTACGTCTTTTAAAAGAAAACAAACCAACCAAGATCCGATACGTCATTGACGAAATAGCATTAGAACATGGGCACAGAGTTATACGGTTACCGCCTTACCATTGTGAGTATAATGCGATTGAGTTGGTGTGGGCTCAAATTAAGGGATATGCTGCAAGACACAATACAGAACCCCCATTTACCACAAAAAAAATGCTAAAATTATTAGAAGAAGCTTGTGAACATGTGACTAAAGGAGACTGGGAAAAGGTTGTGAATAGAACTGTTAAATTAATAAGGGAAGATTATGAAAGAGATGTGAAAATAGATAATATTATAGAAAACGAACATATAATTATTAATGTATGTGATGATAGCAGTGACGACAGTGAAAATAGTAGTATGGACGAATCTGATTAATTATGGCCTTTTGTGGCACCTTTTTTGGTATCTTTTGTATTCATATGTTTCTTGTGTGCATATAAAGTATGTATATTCATTTTCGTTCAAATATTCAGTTCGTTCAAATAAATTAAATAAACATATACATTTTTGTTTTATTAAACCTATTTAATCAGGTACAAAAACAAAACTTAATTGTTTTTTGTTCGAGAATAAATTGACATTCCACATCACTATTGTAATGTGTCAAACCGGCCATCATAGCGTGCCGCTAGTGTAGTTAACCTTAAGTGTTATCAAGGACTTAATTTACCCACCGAAATTACAATATCGTCATCAGAATTCAGATTGCTAAATGATTAAACCTCAGTACTAAACTTATTGCTCTGACATTATGTTTAGTACTGTGGTTAGGAGGCCTATTACACTGCACTTATTACAGGGCCCTGTGGTAAGGGTGGGCGTGGTCGCTTATTACAAAGCATTAAGGACCACTTTAGGGACTCTTTCCCTCTAAGCTTTTACACTACACTGATTCAAAAGTAAGGGTCCCTGTGATAAGTGCAGTGTAATAGGGCTATTAGACATAGGCTACTTTTTTCCTGGAAACCCGAATTTATAAGACATTTTTAAAAATACATAAATCCATGCGTACCTGCCTATTGCTAGTTATTATTCTGTGCTATTGCTTAATTATCCTAAAAAAATAATGGAGCAATTTTTATTCTATGAATAGGTTGTTGAAACCATTTTCCTTCATGGTCGAACCAGACTCATACATTTTTCATATTTTGTTAAAAATTAAATTAAATTTTTTTAAAAATTTTATAGTCATTTTTTGTAATGTTTATCGTTACAAAAAGGAGCAATAGAGAATATAGAATCTGTAGGGCCATTCACCATATCACCGAAGTTTACCTGCATATTCTACCATCATACCTACATATTCTAGACCTTTTAACCGTGTCTTGCTAATGTACTTACATTCCAAAAATTCCACACATTTCCACATTCCTAGGCGTAACCACACGCATTGCCGGTAAATTTTCACTATCTATATTCCAGTCGTAGGCTTTCATGATGAACTATTTTTTAACACCACTTATTTAGGATTAGATAGATATAGTAATTATGAAATACATGTACAGATAAAGAGTATATTTATATGAAAAGACGTACAGACGTGCGTATTTTCGTACACACAAAATAAACTGACACGAGTTTTGACCGTGGATAGGGACTAAAAATAAACTTGCAAATGATTTGGCTCTTCTCTACTGTAGCTGAAAATTATTATACCTACAGACGACGGACGATTGGCATAGTTGTGACAACGATATCGATATTGTTAAGAAACGTTGACCCAAGTCAATAACTGGATAGGTGACCGAAATTGGACTTAGCGTTTCCTCCGTACCTCAGAGTAACTAGGACCGACGGCTTTACGAGGCACGAAGGCGTCTCGCCGCCAATTTCCAACTCTGGGCTGACACTGAGTATTTTTAACGGAAAAACCCAATACCTAACAATTTCTATGCCCAACTGGGAATCGAACCCTCGTGACCCGCATTCGACCATGCTAACCGCTAGACCAACGAGGCAGACTCGGATCTGGTCTGGTGGGAGGCTTCGGCAGTGGCTAGGTATATATACCGGAAACACCTTGCAGTAAATCAAAAGGTTGGATAGACATTAAAAACAAACAGATTTTTTAATAGAATTTATTATAAAAAACACACAATTCGAAATTGTTTCATATAAAATACGCTTGGGTACATAATGTACTTCAATATAATAAAAACAGTATTAATCATAATATACCTAACGGTAATCATTTATTGTTATTATTCTACTACATAGTTTTTCTTTTTAAAAACTCTAATCAAAAATAGCACAATTTAAGATTGTTACATCCAAAATACCTAGTTTAATAGAGTACCATAATATTATATGTCCCTACCTAATATTAAAAATAAAACATTTATAATGGCTTATGAACATAATAACTCAACTTTTGAGATAAAACTTTTACAAAAAAAAAGCATTCTTTGAGAAGATCAAGCCTTAGGCCTTAGCCAATATTTTTATTACATACTAATTCATATTATTATAATAATGTGGAAAGACGGAATCACACTAATTATTTCATATTTTTTAGAATCAATAAATATTTTTTTTTATATGGCAGCACTGTGTAATGTGTATTCGTTCATAACATAGAATTATAATAAATTCTATGGTTTATCAATCAAGGTGTGGCTACACTTTACTTTATTTCATGCAACTTTTTTAACATATTTCTTTCCTAAGTGTGATGCAAATAATCTGAATTACCTACTTATAAACCAGTTCAAATAAGAATTTCACGTGTAGACTATTAATTTTCCACATAATAATACTATGGAACAAATAATACTTAATATGGCAAATATTGGTGCGCCTTTTTTTACTCAGAATCTATCACTCGTACTCTCTCCAATCATAACTTTTTAATCATGACAGTTACTTTTAACAAAAATATTAAAAAACATCATTCTTATGTATTTTCATTATTTTCATTGGTCAAGATAAAATATGTAAAAAAAAAATATTAAAAAAAAAAACAAAAAGCAACTTCTACCTAAAAGTCAGTCAAAATGTATATACTAATAAGTTTATAATTAGAATCATAATTAAAATTACATAATTAAGAGATCAACATATTATTTTAGTAGTCATTTGGTAGTCACACAGTAAATTATGTCAAAATTAAAAATCTTCATGCTTTCTTTTCAAATTTGGTCCCAAGTAAATCAGTCTTGATTTGAAATTGTAATGATATAATTATTTGGATGAAAATTAAAAAAAAAAGTATAATATCTAAAAAAAATTTTTTTGGCAGTTTGTACTTACTGAAGTGAATGTTGTTTCTATGAAATGATTAAAGTATTTAGTCCTACTAAAGTTAAATTGTAACTAAACTAATTAATATAACATATGTAATTATTTACTGAGATCAATTTTTTGTCAAAAATTATCTATTCTTCCAAAATTATTTTCTTTGTTCACGTTAATATGTTAATTAATGTTTATTTTTTTATTGTCATATTTTGTTTTGTCAATATTGATTGTTGAAAACTCGTAATGTTTTTTTTACTTTATTTTTTCAATATGTAAAAAGAAAAAAAAATCTTAAAAGAACATAAAAATTATTGTTTGTCAGAAAAATTGTCTAACATACAAATGTTTATCATTTTGTCATGATTAATTATTATTTTTAGTCAAAATTGTAAAGTTAAAGTTGTTATAAAAATGTTCATGTTAAAACGTTTTATGATAAATTTTTGTCAATTTGTCAAAAATTATTTACAATGAAGATTCAATAAGGCCTTTTACGTATTATAAGAAAAAATTCTTGTGTCTTGTGAATAATGTCTTATAATAAATTCAGTTGCAATTGGTTGCTGTATGAGACCTTATTACATATTACAACATATTTTTTTCTGGTGTCGGATCAGACACGCTTATACATAATATAAGACAACTCACAAGACACCAGACATTTTCTTATAATGCGCAATAGGGCTAAAAGACACAGCCCCACAAACCTATCTGATCCAGTGGCCAAAATTGGAACTAACTGGTAAGTTTTTGTTCTATTTTTAATACTTGTTAGCAACTTCATGGATGAACTTCAATGATGCTAACAGACAAAAATTGAATAAGATATCTTATTTAAGTATGCAATTCTCACAGGATCCAGAGAGCAACTTTAAATGTGATAACAGCGGGATAGATAACTTTATGGGGCTTTAAGTGAATGTTATAGCTGAACATTATGGGTAGTATAAAAGAAATTAAGAAACTGTACACGTCATATTGAAGCAAATAAAATTATCACGCTTTCTTTAAATTAAAAAAAAAAGTTAAAAGGCAGTAGTTTAGTTTCTTTTTTAAATTTGCTTACTGTATTATTCTAGACTATTAAGGAACACATTGGCATTATTACTTATGTCAATAAGAAACCCAGAAAAGCGTAAGCGACGCTTTTTACACGGCGCTTAAGGCGTTTGGAGCGCTGGCTGTGAATGCATACACGAAATTGAGCTCTAAGTCAATGATATTCAGTTCATTTTACTTTAGATACAAACGGTATCGAAAGCTCGATACGATTAATCGAATTTGCAATGTAAAAACTTTATCTATATGCACATAACGTTCACTTTTCGGCCGCCATAAATATTAAAATCGAACTATCTATACTTGCATATTAACTTTAGGTGATCTAGAATCGTTTCCTACCATTGCTCTTAACCCGAGTGTTCTTCAGTGTAATGGTGGTGGACTGGAGCGGCCTCCCGTTGTTACTGCTTCTTAGCACTGGACAGTAGGTGCTGGAATGAAAAAATAAATAGGAATTAATTTTACATTTTGTACAACCCTTAAGACTTCCCTTGCGTTGTGGTGGGACTGTGAATGAAACGAAATTACAACCGACCGACTGTAAGTTGACCAAAAATAGCAGTCATCTGCACAGGTACATTATAATATCTGAAATTTTGTTATTACTATATTGTTAAGTAAATTATAAATATTTTGTGCAGTGATAAATTAATATGTAAAAAGATAAATAATTAGATATAGGTATATATATAATTATAATTTATTATGTTAACATGTAGCAACACCCTGACAGGGCCTCATATCCATGCATGCTAATGGCTAATTGTATTATGTAATATAACATATTAGTAAGTAAGACATGAAAGCTATCAATAAAATGACTAAAATGACTAGAGCACGCGCGGGGAGCGAGGGGATTGGTAATGTGTTTCTGCGCAGAGTTGAACTTACGCGGCGGCTATTATATTTATTTATTTCACATAAGACAACCAGTATTGATTATGAGAAGTCCACACTTTCGCATTTATAATATTAATGTGGAAGCATGGATTTCTGAATTTTCTCTGGTCTTGTGGGAGACTTTGAACGTAGCTAGTTGCCAAGCGATTTAGAGTTCTGGTACGATGCCATGCCAATTAGGGATATGGATTTAATGTAACTACTGTACCCCTAACAGGTTACCTTGCTACTTTGGACTGTTACTTTCTGCTGTATCATAAAACCAAATAAATAAAGCTCAATGGTACCAGTTATTAAAAAACACTATTCATATCTGTCCCAATATGTAGAATGGGTGAAAACTTGTAAAATTACTAGAGACGTTGAGTGATTAAGTTAAGTTAGATTTTAAGTACTTTTTGTATTTTATGTTTACTATGTGTTGTATCAGCAAATAAACATATTCTATAATGCCCGCAATCTCATGCATGGATTAAGGCTTCTTGATTACCACAGGAACTCTAATTTCCTAGCATAGAAAGTAGCCTAGCCTTTCTGTTTCAATTTCATCAAAACCAGTTGAAGAGATGGACAGTGGGCCGTGATATAGCAGACAAACTCACTTTCAGATTGATACTATAAGTATGGATTATACTTACATAGTATGAGCGTCGTCCCCAGAGGCACCACAAGTCATACACACAAGCGCTCTCAAAATGGGGCAAGCAACTATGTATTTATTGCCAATCTTCTCCTTAACACAATGGTTCATGTATACACTGGGCGTTTCACCGTTCTTGCGACAAAACATGCAGATTTTTGAGGGCCCAATCTCATCTTGACTTGAAGAAGCTGGAGCATATAAGGACGGGTTATAAGGAGGTTTGAATTCAGGGTATGGGATCTCATGAACATTCTGGATCCTATTAAAACTGTTTGGTGGTATCATTGGAATTTTATTTGCAGTCGGTGACAGTTTTTGAAGCCTATCTAGAGTTGGTGATCTGCTTTGAATCCTATTAGAATTTGGTGACCAGTTTTCGTATTGGTTCCTATTTGGTATCGGTGACCAGTTCTCAAATTGGTTTCTGTTTGGAGGCGTTTGTGACAAAAATGAAGATGACATTACTGACGACGTTGGTGATAATGTACGTGTAGAATTTGTGTAATCGGTTGATTTTTTAGGAGTAAGATAACTTTTTTCATTTGAAGGAAACAATTCATACTGCATTTGAGTTTTTTCAGATGTATGCAAAGCAGGCAACATCGGTTGCCATATATTGTAATCTATATTGGATTCAGATTTTAACCCTTCATTAACTGAGGTTCTGGAGTGACAGCCAACGATTTTACGACCAACTATAGCTCTTTGACGTCTTAAATGAAAAGGTGTATCACCGATTAGACCTTGATCATAATTTTGTGGTTCGAAAACTGGGAAACTGTTAAATGCTGTATTTGTGTCGTAACCTGTCAAATTTCTGTCAAATGTAGTGTAACTTTGACTGTTGAAAGTGGGTAATGGAGATTCAAATATATGAGTAGGGGAATCGTGAAATATAGGCTGAGAGTCATGTCTGTTTTCATACGATTTTGTGTCGGATCTTTGTCTATGTTCCAACTGCTGAGTTATCTGGATTGGTGTATTGTAGTAAGATTCAGGAGACGTGGAATCTGTGGAACTGGAATATCTATTGGCTATCGGGGTCTGGAAAGGGGAGGAATAGGTGTTTGATATATCACCATCTGAAAAATATTTTAATAGCATATAAAATATAGTTACCCCTCAGTCCATATTGAAAACTTTATAATTAACTCATTGTTACTCATATAAAGTTCTATTTGAGTAAAGATCCATCAGTTCATTTGGCAAGACTAGATGTACCATTTGTTTTAAAATTTTCAACTGAGAAAAAAATTAGAAACTGGCTAAGTAAACCTTAGACATCTAAATAATTATAATATAAAATTGATGTAATTAGTACATATGTTTGTCTGTTAATTACAGTGACTGCAAAACAAGCAGGTCAATCTGAAAATGCTATTCAGCACGTTCGTCTTACTGAGTTAAAACTTTGTACAGTTGTTATTGGCAGTTGCATCAAAGATTCTGGCATATTATCATCAACATACTATAGCTGGTGGGTCTTAAAAACTGAAGGAGGTCCTGCAATGCATACCACTTGTGTATAAGCTATAGTACCTAATATGTTTAAAATAAATTCGGATTAATTGTCCATACCTACTAATGCGAAAGTGTATCTATCTGCCTGCCAGGTTTTCACGACCCATCTGTTCAGCCGATTTTGATGAAATTTGGTAGTGATATTTTATAGCCCGGGGAAGGACATAGCTTTTTACACAATTTAGGTTAGTAATAATTTTGTCGTATTTTCTTTTTGTACAAATGAAACAAACCTACTTTTATGTAGCAAATAGCCATCTACCTACTTACATAAATAAACTTTGAAATAAGTCAACTACTTACTTTATACCTATCTTTTAATGATATAACAAATGGAAACACTTGCAATAGAAAGACAGTAAGAACATGGACATTGGAATAGAAAAGTAAGGAATTATGAAAATGTAAACAAAACTTACCCATCCTTATTGTGGGGATGAATCGGCTCGCTTCACCAACACAATCCACCATGCTCTTCGATGGAAACATTCTGTTCTGAAATATCACAATAATTTCATTTATAATTTTCTATTTACAAGTTTGTTTTTCTATTAATTCATGGTTAAAAAGTAGCCATGTTTTTTTTTGTTTTGCACGTTCGCTTGTCTCTAGCGGAAATGCAATTGATATCTTTTATTTCTGCACAAAGTTAATTTATGAAAATAAAATGTTAGTTAAATTAGAATAGTGTTTGAAAATAACTGAATAATTGTAGGAATAAAAAAATATCGGGCAGACATAAGTAACAAAAGTGAAGTGGTTCTTTAAAACATGCGGTCATTTTAAAATGCACAAGTACATAAAAATCTCACAAAAGATTATAAAATAAAATGTAAATTTTAGAAAACAATTCAAAGTAGTAAAATGAGAAAGATTAATCAATATAAACTATAAAATATTACGTAAACACTCTTTCTAATGAGTTAATTTGAAACATAAAATCCGTTTAAAATAAGCTAATTGTACTGTAAAAATTAAAAAAATTTAAAGAGATATAAAAAAGTTTATTTACTTACAGTTTCAAATATTTTTCGATACCGAAGTTGAACCATTGGGCATCGAGGGATCCTTTCACTTCAAAGATTTCTGTGCGAATGACTTTTTTGCTATATTTTTGGCTCTACTGTCGGCAAGATCAAAGGATGCCGATGTCTCTACCGGACCAGTAAAAAAAGAGCTGGTAGTAACCAATTCGATTCTCGTCGAAAATATATCTTTACTCAATCATTAGATTTCCTACCTACCTACCTGTGTGAAATTATTTCAGCTTTCTAGGTTCTCACTCGCTGAGTGATTTAGTCCATACTTTTCTTTTACGTACAAGACTAACTGATAGGTATACCTACAACAGCTTCGCTGGAATTGAATTTCTGGAAATCTTTTCGTGGGGGTACCTTTTCGGTAAAGAGAAGGACTTTTGTATTCTACTACAAGTTAGCTCTTGACTGCGATCTCACCTGGATGGTAAGTGATGAATGTTGATGGCAACGTGCTAACCGAAGTGGCACAGCAGTGATAATAAGCCTATGATATTGTACTGGAATGCAATATCGCTTGGCCAAGGATAATCCATACCAATATTATATAAAGTGTTTCTGTCTGTTTGCTATGCTTTCAAGGCCCGTCTTTTCAACCGATTTTGATGAAATTTGACATTGGCTACTTTTTATCCCGGGAAATGGAAAAGTTCCAGTGAGAATCAATAAACCTAGCTCAATCCACGCAGATGAAATCACGGGTATCATCTACGGGTAATAATAATATTATATTATAATACTAGCTGATGCCCGCGACTTCGTCTGCGTGGATTGAATTGTTTTTAATTATACGGGATAGAAAGTAGCTTAAGTGTTATTGGCATTTGGCTATTGTAGACTATAATCTATCTCTGTGCAAAGTTCATCTAGGTCCACTTAACCGTACTGGCGTGATTGAGTAACAAACATCCATTTGAGATTTTTCGGTTCCTGCGGTAACTCTTTAATTTTGCGGGATAAAAAGTAGCCTATGTGTTATTCCAGACTATAATCTATCTCTGTATCAAAATTCATCCAAATCCGTTCAGCCGTTCTGGCGTGATTGAGTAAAACATTCATTTGAAGTTTTTTTGGTTCCCGCGGGACTCCTTAAATTTTTCGGAATAAAAAGAAGCCTACGTGTTATTTCAGACTACGATCTATCTTTGTGCCAAATTTCATCAAATCAATCCGTTCAGCCGTTCAGGTGTGATTGAGCGTCACTCGTTCGTATGGCATAAGTTTTTTTTCAATTCCCACACCTATCCCAGATCCTCAACTATACCCATGCAAAAAATTGCGTTAATCTGTTGCGGCGTGATCGGAGGACTAACTATCTATTACACGTCCTTGGGGATAAAATTTACAAAAAAATGTGAAATAGGTATTTCTCCATTTCAAACCAGAATTCCAAAAAACACAACCAAGTTACCAAAAAATACATAGTTTAATGGCTCTAACTTAAAAATTAATGACAGACTTTCTTACAAACTTTCAACCCCTATTTTACCCTTTTGGGAGTTGAATTTTGAAGAATTTTGAAGAACACGTACTTCTTTATTTTTTTACCGAAAGTCAAAACACTAAGAGCTTCGTTGATATAACTTGAGCAATATTTTGAGAAATGAAGGACTTTCATATACAAACTTTCAACCCCTATTTTACCCTTTTGCGGGTTGAATTTTGAAACATTCTGATACATGTATTTCTTTATTTTTAACTCGTAGTTTATATACCAAGTTTCATGGCTATAACTTGAGAAATGAAGGACTTTCATTCAAACTTTCAACCCCTATTTTATCCTGTTGGGGGTTGAATTTTGAAAAACTGTGACAAACGTACTTCTTTATTTTTTACCGAAAGCCAAAACACTAAGCTTCGTAGTGGATTTTTGAAAAATCCTTCCTTAGTCAGCGCCTACGTCACAAAAGGAACCTACTGTCAAAATTTCAAGTTAATAACCTCAGCGGTTTAGGCTGTGCGTTGATCCCTTAACGATTATATATATATATATATCAGATTAGATTAGATTGGCGATTGTTACGTCACGAAAGATGATGAAGCTACTTTGGCACAAAGAAAGCCGCTTTGTTTACAAACACCGACCGGCACGTGTAAAGTTTGTTTTGCTAATCGATACTAGATGGCGTAAGATTACTTTAAATATTTTTGCTGTAAAAACGATTCAAATAACTAGGTATATTATTATTATTATTATTCATAAACTTATATATAGTATAGCTTTGAAACGTAATCTTTCATTTAAAATAATTATCTTAGTAGTTTTTATAATTAATTATTGTTTAGCGTATTTTTGTTTCATTATTTAGGGTAAAAATAAAAAAAATTGAGTTTGTTTTGCTATTCAATACGAGATGGCGTTACATTTCATTACTATTTACTATTAATAAAAATAGTATGTAATGACAGAACTAGATGGCGTTACGAGTTATAAAAGTGCGAAATTTAGAATTCCAAAAAGAAGGTCTTCAACTCAGCGCGTATTCTATTTTATTTTTATTTAAAATCTCGTAAAATATTGTTAAAAACTTTGGTTAAAACGGCATATCTTTGGTCATCTAGGGTCGTTTCTTTGGTTGGTTATGCTATTTATTTTATTAATTTTTTATGCTCTATGTTTTTAAGACTAGCCACGGCCGAAGCCTCCCGCCAGATCAGCTCAGAGAAGACCCTGTTGGGGATCGACCCATGTAAGATTTTAGACCTAGGTACGTTTTGTTTTGATTGCACCATGGGTCAATCAAAACAAAACCTACCTATCATAAGATTTGTAAGTAAGTATTATACCTATATAATATTGCACAGTCAAAGAGATATACGTTCTTTCCTCTCAGTCGTTCGACGGAGACTTCTAGACAGAGCAACGCTGAAGGGTGACACGGACGTGATGGAGGAAACTGGCGGAATTTTCGATACAAAATTTAGTCACTCTAATGTCTGTATGCAGCATAAGTTAGGCTAGGAGTTAGGGCACGTAGTGACGCAGGTATCGTACGTTGCAATTTAGCAGTTTATATTTCTCTTATCCATAGATGAGAATACCGTACCTCTAGGTGCTACTATTGTCGTGGTAGCTGGGGGTCTAAAGGCCGTCTTGTTTCAATATTAAGTTCGTGTTTTAAAATAATTATAATCGTTATTTTAAGGACGTCAAGGTACGTGACATAAAACTGTCACTGTGAAAGAATACTGATAAGTAACCCCCCTGTATAGTCCGTCCGGGTCTTATCTGACCCGGTGGCCAAAATTGGAATTAATTACCTAAGATACGGGTCCTCCTACGTACAGGCCGTACGAGCACTTCCACGGGATCGCACCGCCGACCAGCACCCGACCTCCGACCGGGCGTCACTACCAGACTACGTCACTGCGGACTACCTCGTGAGCTCCTATACGATCGCCATCACCTACGCAGCGCGCAGGCGACTGTAGCGACGAAAGCGACGCGGCACACCGGATTTGACATCGACTCCGCGCGCGACCCTATAGCCCGCAGCACGGAGTCCACTGGCTCAGACACAATCTCAGCGCGCGAGGGTGACCCCATTGCCCGCAGCGCTGAGACAACTGGACACGTGACGGGTCCTGCACGCAGCGGTGACGATGTCACCCGCAGTGCGGACCCAAAACCGACATCCGGCCTAAGGGCCCCTAGCCTTCAAGGCGGGCCCTGGCCAATCAAGGCTAAAAGATATTCACCGGGGTACAAAGTTACCTCGCGCCCCACCCGGGTAATGAGGCCAGGCCTCGAGGCCCGTACTCCCGCTTAACCCCACGGCACAGAATAATATAATAGTACTGACGTACCCACAGGCCAACCGGAGAAGGCATCTGCTAGACCTCCTAGTTTAGTGGCCAGGAATTATTTGTATTTTTGTACTTTAGTTAATTAATTTTATCAATAAAGATTTATATTTCTATTTCTATTTTTTATGCGTTTTTATTTTTTGTCTTTATTTTATATTTTAAATATACTATAGGGGCGTTGACACCGGGTCAGATAAGTTTGACCGACTGTACATAGTTAGCTAGCCGTAGGCTGTGTATATAGTTATGTGAAATCTATTGCTATAACCAAAGTAGGTCAGAAGTCCAGACAAAGCCCGGCGTTGGCGGCTAGTATGGGATACAAAGCAAGTATTTTCACACATAGCATGTAATTAAGTAAACATTTCGCGGAAGACTAGGGGCATTAGCACACTACCATTATTAACGCTTCTTCTCTCCTTAGTAGGGTGACCATCTATCTATCTATCTATCTATACCAAGTATTATAAATGCAAAAGTTTGGATATATGGAGGGATGTTTGTTAGTCAATCACGCCAGAACGGCTCCGTTGAGCCGTCTGGATGAAATTTGGCACAGAGATAAATTATAATCTGGAATAACATATATGCTACTTTTTATCCCGGATAATTGAAGAGTTCCCGCGGTAACCAAAAATTTCATTTATTTTAACGGACATTTACAGCCTTTATATATGACGCTAACGAATGATAATGAAAGTGAAATGATAATGATAAGTGAAAGCGTCGATTCACAAAAGGTACAAAATTTCTTGAAGTTAAGATTTTTCTTAAATAAAGTATTATATTTTAGTATAGGATACCCATGACTTCGTCCGCGTGGTTTAAGTTTTTGTGATTCCTGAAGGAAGTTCTTAATTTTCCGGGATAAAAAGTACCCTGAGATGTAATGTATACCAAATTTCATCAAAATCGGTTGAAAAGATGGGCCAGGAAAGCGTAGCAGACAGATAGACAGGCAGTCACACTTTCGCATTTATATTAGTAGGTATGGATATTATATATTAGTATGGAAGTATGGATAGTAGTATGGTGTACAAGTACGGTCCACAGTCCAACTCGTACTATTTGCTTCGTCATCATTTACCTACTTTTAGTTATACTTACATTTAATTTAGACATATTATACATCACTGCACGTACCAACATCGTGACCATCACGCGTGTCACTCATTTTAGCATTAATTATTGTGTATAATCCATACTAATATTATAAATGCGTAAGAGTGTCTGTCTGTCTGCTACGCTCTCACGGCCCATTTGTTCATAGTTCCCTGGGAAGGACATAGTCTACTTTATATCCTGTCGCTCAAAAAATCTTCATCCACGCGGATAAAGTCGCAGGCATCATCTAGTACAAGTAATCAATACACTATTTCAAGCATATATCTGTAATTTAACGGTCAGACCGAAAATATGGATTGTCCGAATAAAATGAATGTAATTTTGGTCACTCTACTTCTTAAGCAAGTTCCCATATTATGCATACCGATGGAAATCACACTGATTTATACTTAGAGATTAAGTATAGGTTTCTACATCTCTTACTGTGAGCCGTCCAAATTGGGTAATACCTTTAATCTAGTTTAATCTAACTTCTTAACTAGGTAGGAACGATATCGTCTGTAGACTATATATTATGTTGCGTAGTACTTTTAAGCTATTATTATAAATGCGAAAGTATGGATGGATGAGAACGGCTCAACGAATCTAGATGAAATTTGGCACAGAGATAGTTTATAGTCTGGAATAATCCATAGGCTACTTTTTATCCCGGAAACTTAAAGAGCTCTAGGTTGGAGGCTGGAGCGCGCTTGCCTAGATGCTTATTCATTCTTGCCTTGATGGTACTTATATCAAGACACGCGGAAGCGTGTCCAGCCAAAGTTCAAAAAAACTGGCGAGCAGCACCGTGTGTAATATTACACGAACCATTTGGAGCCACTTTTGACCCCCTCTTAACTCAAAAACTATTTCACATAAACATGTCAAATTTGGCGCATATATTGAGACCCGTGAGATACATATGTGCTCCAAATTTCATAAGCACACCCCAAATGGTTATTTAGATATAAACGTACAAAAATCGTCATTTTTATGATCTACCTATAGATCAAAACTCTGACACGGGGCATACTACCATTGCTTAAAGCCGTATTATTTTAATATTGTTGACGTTTATGTTGTAGTGTTATAATCATTATTTTAAGGACGTCAAAGTAAGTGACATTCAACCGTTATTTTGAAACAATACTGCTTTAAGCGGTGGTAGTAACTCCTTAACTATTGAAAATGACACATAATTATTATTTTAATGTAAATAATAATGAATAATAATATAGTTGCATTAAAACCTTACCTTCGTATTCATGCATTTTGTGCAACGAAACGTCATTGACAGAAAAGAAGAAGAAACGTATTTGAAGTCGTCAGTTCAAGCTGTCAGTCATTGTGATTTGTATTCATTGTTTATAGTGGTTTCAGTGATATCGACTGTTTACCGTGCTTGTTTTCAATGTTTCACTAAAAACTTTTGATTTTGAACTTTTGCAATCAAAATTGATGAGATGTAGAAATGTGCTGTAGAGGTAGTCTGACCATAGATGTAATCTGTCAATGTCAGTGTAACTCTAGGTACACTATATATTTTTCTTGAGAATTCTCGTCTTTAATTATCTTGTACAATGAGTCGTACAATAGAATTACTGGTGGGTGACATACTGACTAATAAGTACCTACTAATGTAAAACGTAAACTAAACTAATAGAAAAGTCCTATTACAGTGTAAAGGATTATTTGAATGATAGCAAGGCATGGGTATGAATTGTTACAGCGGCGGATTATGTAATGTTATATTATAAGTACATATATATAATTTCAAATATTTGTGAGATGGTGATAATAAAAAAAAGCGGAGTTTATTGCGGGCTCTTCTCAGACCAGGGCACGTTTGGAACCCTCGTAGCTTTAGTTTTAAGATAGCGTAGTTAATTATCACCATCACGTCTTATGCTCTGTAAGCATGACGTTCAGAAGGTGAACTTTGTAGGTACATATTTTGAATAAATATGTTTTGAGTTTGAGATTGAGTTCAATAATTTCTGTACAAAAAGTAATGATATCCAATCAAAAACATAAATGTAAAATGAGAGCCAAGTTCAAAATTGTGATATATATGCCTTGGTTGTAGACTTCAGCGACAAAAGAAGTGAGATCTAAATGGGTGCCAAGTTCAATGGTCAGTCCTGAAATTTATTTATAACAACATATAATTTTTTATAACAACTTAAAATATCATTTCTTCTTATAACTTAGTATAAAATGTTGAAGACTAAGGCTTTGGCTTGGCTAGTTTCCATATACGAATTATAGCCTTCACAAGTTGTAAAGCTGTAAGTTCTAAAGTCGATTGCTTCCATACAACTTTGTCATTAAGAAATTCGTTAATTGTATAATAGCCTCGACTCAACAAGATTCGAACCTGGAACTCCCGAATAAGAGACCGAAATATTTAACCGTGCCAGGCTAATCACCGCTCAAAAGTTATCACTTCAAGCCATTAACGTCCCAGTGCTGGGCTCAGCCCTCCACTCTCATAGGAGAGAGGGAATTAGAGCTGCTCTACCAGGCACGGGAGTGACCAGTCACCATCAACTTCAAACTCCGGGCTGGCATTGAGAATTTCTTAACTGAAAATCCCAATACCTAACAATTTTGATCCGGAATCGAACCCTGGACCTCGTGATCCGCAGACGAGTGTGCTAACCGCTAGACCAACGAGGCAGTTAAAAGTTATCAACAAAGCATTAATCGCTCCCAAAGATTTCATCTCCGAATAAGACATTGCTCTACTATTGGTCCATGTGGAGCAAGGTCGTAATTATTAGTTGATTGTTTTCTTCGGTTCGACCGGGTTGCAGTGTGCCTTAAGTTATAAGAGATTTGATGATAACGGCCGTGAAAGGTGATTCACAACTTCTTATCTTACTATTATTATAAACGCGAAAGTTTGTAAGTATGGATGTATTGGATGTTTTTTACTCTTTCACGCAAAAACTACTGAATGGATCTAAATGAAATTTGGCACAGAGATAGATTATAGTCTGGAATAACATATAGGCTACTTTTTGTCCCGGAAAATTTAAGAGTTCCCGCGGGAACCAAAAAACCTCAAATGCATGTTTATTACTCAATTATGCCAGAACGGCTGATCGGATCTGGATGAAAGGCACAGAGATAGATCATAGTCTGGAATAAGATAAAGTATACATAGCTAGTATCGTTTATCGACTGGTATTTTGACCCAGTTGCATGGATCGTGGTCACAACGGGACTGCGGTGCTGCGGTACAAATTAAAAAAAAAACACGCGGACAACTTTGAGGGCATTAGCTCTAGTAAATTATATTGTTTAACTAATTATTATTTATACAAAACTAGCTGATGCCCACAATTTCGTCCGCGTGGTTTAAGTTTTTTGGCTCCCGCGGGAAATCCTTAATTTTCCGGGATAAAAAGTAGCCTATGTCACTCTCCAGGTCCGTAACTATATTACTAAACCCATGCAAAAAATCACGTCAATCTGTCTCGGCATTATTGAAGCGCATACCAACAAACAAATACACTTTCGCATTTATAATAATAGTATGACTATTTTCTGTTCGGTTATAACTTGTACCACTAAAGTACTAATGTAGTTATTTTGTGCAATATGTTTTGTTGATTGTTTTTTGGCCATCTTTGATGATGGACCCCTGATACTTTTTGAAGGAAGCAAGGTCGTGCCTATGTCCATATACATCCTGTTGAATTTATCAGACCGTTTAAACACAATGGGAAATATGTAAATATTGCTTTTTTATAGCTCATTCTATCTAAGTACTTACTTATAACCTAAATACATACATAATTTCGGAGTTATGTACTTTTAAAGCATTTAAAGTAGCCCATGCCTGAAAAAAATTAAATAAATAAAATTGGTAGCGGAAATTAGCCCTTGCTTAAAAAATAATAAAAAAAATTAGAAAAAAATTAAACAAATAAAATTGTTAGAAGCGAACATGAGTGACGAGTGACCTCCTTGTGATATCAATCGATAGAGAATGTTAAGCACCGATGACCCAAGTCAGTAACTGTATCCACCTCGTGCAGGTTCTCTCGGGGCACGGCTGCTTCGGGAGATACCTGTGCGGCGTGGCGAGACGGGAGCCCACCGAGGTGTGCCACGAGTGCGGCCACGCGAAGGACACGGCGCAGCACACGCTGGAGTCGTGCGCCGAGTGGGCGCCCCAGCGCGCCGCACTCGCGGCAGTGGTGCGGCCGGACCTCTTGCTGCCCGCCGTCGTCCGAGCCATGGTGGGCAGCGAAGAGTCCTGGGACGCCGTCGCCTCCTTCTGCGAGGAGGTGATGACCCAGAAGGAGGCGGCGGAACGGCTGCGTGAGGCAGCTGCCAACGCGGACCCTCTCCGCTGCCGAAGGGCCGGGCGCAGGAGGCGCGCGCAAGACCGGCGCCTTCCACCCTGACGGGAGCTCCGGGCGGCCAGCCCGTCGTCGTCGTCGTCGTTGTCGTCGTTGTCGTCGTCGCTGTCGCCCGTTGAGCCTCAGTCGCGGAGGAACGCAAGGGGGAGTCGGGGCAGTATGGCCCCGCAGGTGGGTCCGCTTGGGCGTTGTCGCTGGCTGGGTCGCGGATGATTGCGCAAGTGTTCCCGTAACCCAGCCTTAAGGCGATGCGCAGGAGCGCCGCTGGGTTTTAGTGGGTATTATGGAGTGCCAGTGACTCCCAAATACCCTCTCGGAAGCAACGTAGTTTCACACTGCCTGCTTCCGAGAGGGATGCATAAACGCATTTCCCAGAGTTAAAAAAAAAAAAGTCAGTTACTGTATGAGTGGCTCAATTAATTTGGTCTTTTGGTATCCTACGTCCATTGGAGGGCATATTATGGAGCCGTTGGTCTCGGGTTTTTTACACTAATATCCAATAAATAGCTTTTGTCCGCAGCTTTGCTCACGTTAAGATCGATTTTAAACCCCTATTTTACTCCCTTAGGGGTTGAATTTTCAAAAATATGTTCATAGCGGATGCCTACGTCATAAAAGTTATCTGTACGCCAAACACGGCGATCCGTTTAGTAATTTGAGCTGTGCCGCGTTGATAGAAATAGTCCGTCAATCAGTCAGTCAGTCCTTTAGATAATTGTAACAAAGCTAAGAGTTATCTAAAAAAGGTCGCATGGCATGTTCTTACCTATCTTTAATGGTTAAAATAGTATACGAATATGTACACGCTTTCTTTTTAACGAATTAGATGATTCACACGACATTGTCCGTGGATTTCTAACAATTTAAAATCCCGTGGGATTGCAAGCTCAGACGCCAATTTCATGGATAAACGTGTATAACTTCAAACTAAGTGGACTGGCGAAAATTTGGTACTGAAATAGCTTACCGGACACGGACGTAGGTGACTTTTGTCCCGGAAAAAAACGAGTTCCCGCGCGAACCAAAAAACTTCAATCCACGCGGACGAAGTTGCGGGCATCAGTTAGTGTAATTAAATAAATATAGGAAAATCATGCTCAAAGAATACAAAAAATTAAATAAAGTAATGATAAATATTGATTGCTAATTATATTTACAAAAAATACACGCCGTCCAAGTGATCGTTAATTTTTGCACAAAGATATCTCAACCTAATAATTATCAATTACAAATAAGTTATTAACTTGGTATCATCTGTGAATCTTAATAAGCTCACTGAAGGTCAAATAAAGCACGAAAGTTAAGAATACGGTACAAATATGTCGACATTTGAGTAATGGGTTCGCCGTAATACTTTTTACTGGAGCATTGATTAGGTGCTTCATTTTAGAATTTGTGTGGGTTGGTTACGATTGATTTTGATAAATTATTTTTCATATAAATTGCATTGAAAGTGCGAGTTTCAATGCCTGTTGAGCCATCCGTCCATCTGAATAGTCGTCATTCAGTCATCACTTTCTGGCCTAGGGCAGAAGATGGTTTTCTACCCGCTGAATGACGTAGCAGCCCTATTTTCAATCCTGTCAGAGTATCTTTTGTTTATTTTAAACATTAATAATTGTCATTTTACCCATCAACTAAACTGCCAGATATCATATTTGTAAACAACAACCTAGCAACTAAAATACTCAAAAAATTTCAGACTTCGGGTGATACCAGCCCTCGCTTCGCTCAGGCAGGCAACTTCACCCTCGTTTGAAATCGTCTTGTTTCACTCCTAAGCACAGAATATACTATTGAATATGTATTTGATAGAAGAGGTGTTACAGGACAAAAAAAGAGACTCAAGGTATCAAGGGAATCTCAGGAAATCGCTGGATTTTAAACGCTATAAATAAATATATAAACATACGGGTAACAACAACATACAAATAAAAAAAAACATATGGGTCGAATGCAGAATTTCCTTTTTTTGACAATATTTCAGAAAAGTATTTGAAACACGTAGACCTGTACGTCAGTTAAACCCTACATGGTCCGATGTTGAACTGTGTGCCAACGATCTGATCGGATGATCTTTGACATTGTTTTGTAAGGACACCTTAAATTACAGTGGTTTTGAAAGGGTTTTGTAACTTAATGCCATTTCATTTAAATCTAGCCAATTCATAGCCATGCCGATTCAATTAATCTAGAATTTCATACAATAAGAAGAAAAGTCCCGACTTAATGACTTTATACGGAGTGCGTTGATGTCTTTTCTATAGAAGAACATATTTTTGTTTATTCGCCGGAGGATAACAGCAATTAATAAAATACTAGCTGAAGCCCGCTAATTCGTCCACGTGGAATGAGTTTTTCAATTCTCACGGGAACTCCTTAATAATCCGGCATGAAAGCCTATGTCACTCTCCAGGTCCTTGACTATGCAAAAAATCACGTCGATCCGTTACTCCGTTACGGCATGGTTGAAGGACAAACAAAAAACAAACACACTTTCGCATTTAGGTATAATATTATTATGTAGATTCTTCAAATAGATAAAATACTATTTTTTAATTTGGTAGCTACCGAAATGTTTATCCCCATAAATGTCATAAATGTGTTTCTGTCAGTATGTCTATCAGTCTATTTTGACGAAATTCGGTAAAGAAATCTAGATTAGATAGTTACCGAAGGATTTAAAAAATCTTAATCTACGCGGACGACGTCGTGGGTATCATTTATTATTATTATTATTAAGTACCTACTAGCTAATTCCCGCGACTTCGTCCGCGAGGTTTAATTTTTTTTATTCCCGCGGGAACCCCTTAATGTTCCGGTATAAAAAGTAGCTTATGTCACTCTTCAGGTCCTCAATTATACCCATGCCAAAAATCACGTCGATCCGTTGCTACGTTGCGGCGTGATTGAAGGGCAAACCAACAAACAAACACAGTTTCGCATTTTTAATATTAGTATGATGCCTTACTTATAAAGCTCGTTTGTAGTAAAGCGGTTCAACATCAAAGTTTTTTACTTACCTACAACTACGATAAAATCAGCAATTCTGAAGGCATTGTCCTCAAAAACAACTCTTTTTTGGTATTTCAAGGGAAGTATTTACCTCAAATCCGCAAACAGTAGCTTTATAAGTTTGTTGACCTGTGAATTATATGTATTACTAGCTGATAGCCTGCGATATCATCCGCGTGGATTAAGGTTTTTTATTCTCGCGGCAACTCCTTAAATTTCCGGAATAAAAAGTATGTCACTCTCCAGCTCCTTAACTATACCCATGCCAAAAATCACGTCGATCCGTTGCTCCATTATGGCGTGATTGAATAAACCAACAAACAAACACACTTTCGCATATATAATATTAGTATGATGTATATCCAGTAACTAGAACTATATAATGTTTTCCTAGATCTATTTCGAAGCTTGTTTAACATGGAAAATAAATACTGATGACCGCCCGTGGCTTTGCTGTCGTGGGAATTTTAAAAAATCCAGCCTTTTCCTAGTCTCTTCGAACTTTCCATAATAGCAAGTTAAAACTATGAATAATACAATAAAATTACGAATAATATTATGAATAATACAATACGACTACTTTCGCGTGGATTGAGGTTTTTTGGTTCCCGCGGGAACTCCTTAGTTTTCCGGGATAAAAAGTAGCCTATGTTTTATTCCAGACTATAATCTATCCAGATCGTGCCAAATTTCATCCAGATCCGTTCAGCCGTTCGGGCGTGATCGAGTAACAAACATCCATCCATCCAAACTTCACATTTATAATATTTATATATGTGATATTTGATTGATGAGGCAATGTGCCCAGAACGCTGGCTGCGTTACTTACCCCCCCTGTATAGACAAACTGAAAAAATAGCCGAGGTATCAGGACTCTGTAAGACGAGAAGATAGAACCTCTGCGCATTTCATCTATTCACTTCAGGGTTTGGGCGGCGCTTTCATAAGCTTCTTAGTGAGTGCGTAAGACATAATTTTTATAGCGGACAATACCTTGTACTTAATTTGGTTCAAAAACCATTCAAAATTTTTGACTCCATACAAATAGTATACAAATAGTTTTGGTAGGTAGATGGGTAGGATGAAAAATCTTAAATATAAATAGAAAAGGTGACCGACTGACTGACCGACTGGTCTAACAACGCACAGCCCAAACAACTAAACGGATCGGGCTCTAAGCTGGTATACAAATAGCTATTATGACGTAAGCATCCGCTAAGAAAGGTTTTTGAAAATTCAACCCCTAAGGGGTAAAATAGGGCTTTCAAATTCGAAAGTCGAATAACGTGAGCGAAGCTAGGGCAAAAAGCTAGTCTATCAATCAAATCAAATCAAATAATCAAATAATCCAATATCAAACATCAAATCAATCTATTATCAATTAAATATTATAAATGCGAAAGTTTGGATGGATATAGATTATAGTCTGGAATAACACATAGGCTACTTTTTATCCCGGAAATCTAAGGATTTCCCGCGGGAACCAAAAAACCTCAATCCAGGCGGACGTAGTCGCGGGCATCAGCTAGTACATAATATATTAATCTCTGGAGATAGGCCGCTGTGGCCTGAATTCTGTCGGGAGGACATTATTACAGCGTAAGGTACAATCTTTCACCATATTGTACCCAATGCCCTGTTTTGGCACCAGTAGCCGGCTGTGTTGAGATGTTCGCCAAGACAATGGGCAGACGCCCTGTGTGTTCCGCTCTATAAAAACATAATTTCGCAAAACTGTATCACAGTGCCTCAGTGGGAAGCGCGGCATTCGTTTGAACGGTTCGCTGGCGAATTTCACTCTGGAATCTTTTAATTATAAATAATTATTAATTTGTATATACTTTTGTATATTTAAAAGAAATTAAGTTTTAGTTTGTGACGTATACTTAATATAGGGCTGTTAACTTTACGGATTTGGAAAATAAAGGATCTTTTGGAAGCGTATGCTTTCCTAACAATGTAAGTATGGTATGGTTAATACAAAAAGCATAGAGGTTAAAACTTCCGCCTTCTATTCGGGAAGTCCTGGGTTTGAATCTCGGATACGATAGCCTCTAACTTTTGGGAGAAGCATCATTTGATTTAAGTTTTTAACGGCGAAGGAAAACATCGTGAGAAGAGAACATGCCTGTCTGTCTCTTCGTAATGTACTAAAAAGTATGTGATGCCCGCCAATCCGCACTTGGCCAGTGTGGTAGACTGTGGCCAAATCTCTTCTAATTCTGAGTTGAGACTCAATCAAATCGAATGGGTTAAAATGGCGATGATGAGTGTGGTGGAATTTCGTTCTAAAAACTATGCTCCTGCAATCTGCATATCTGACATCCAATATTTTATCTGCATAAATGTAGTTTTTTGATTTGATTTTTAAAAGATATTGGGAAAATTTAGCGGCAGACACATTTCGTATTGTTATTTGTATTATTTGGTTTCATTATTAGCATTTACTTAGTATGGATAAGGGATTTATTTAGAAAATAAGTCTCTATGGATATAGAGTCATAGATTAACTTCCATGCACGATTGCACATAATATATGTAAGTTTTACTCACGTAGGTAAGTCATCACATGAGTAACTTACGAAATATGAACAGCCTTGTAAGTGGTGTATTGTTTGCAAATGTTAGTAAGTACTAACGTAAGTCAGGTACTTACGTTCCTCATTTTGGCTTAACTCAAGTATGGATGTTTAATCCAAATCCACTCAAATTTGCGGACTTCCGCCATGCACAAAATGTTATAGTTTTTGTGTATTAAACTCATTAAAGAAAACTAAAAGAAATATCAAACATCGTGTTAGATTTATATCTCACTTTCCCCGTGGGAAAATGTTATTGTTTTTATTTCTATTGCATCATGGCTATAATTATGAACTTGAATAAACTTACCGCTATTTAAAAGCCGCTTTTACCATTGAAAATGGTTATCAGATGCAAATCGCCTGAGACGTTATTTTTGGCCATAGCTCCGAGAATTTGGGAGGATCGAGATGGTAATAGTACCAGAAGTTGAGAAATTTATTAAGACACGTGTGAGCGTTTGAATTTTGAAAATCGGCTGGTAACTTGTTTTGGAATTTTGAAAAATGTAAAAAAGTCGGGTTTTTTGATTGTTTTCTAAATTGTTAATATTTCGGAAATAACCGATAACTACAAAATGGCAAGATTTTTTTTAAAATCGGTTAATAATAATTGTTATCTGTAGTAGGTGGCCCCTTTAGGATTTGGAATTGGAGAAAAACGGGTAATTCCGTATATAAAAAGTGATGTAGGTTCTATGATTAATGAGCGATCGTCATGATAATGTTGATAAGAGATGCGGATGCAGGCGAGATTGTGCATTCGAGTTGGAATTTTGAAAATCGGTAAATAAATTTTTGAAAAGTTTTGAAGAAGAGATTTTTATATCAGAATTTTTATTGTTAATTTTTTTTCTCAATACTCAGATTCAGGGTGAATCTGAGTATTCACTCTCAATGCTCAAATTCTTGCGGGGACTGCGAAATCTGTGTTTTTTCTTATAAGGGAGTGTAATAGAGACGATGACGATTCAAAAGCACATACTTGTTTAAAAGTTTACTAGCTGATGCCTGCGACTTCATCCGCGTGGTTTAAACCACGTGATTCTTCCACGCTTCCACGCTTTCCACGCTTGATTCCACGCTTTCTTTGATTCCCGCGGGAACTCTATAATTATCCGGTATAAATAGTGTCTATGTCATGTCAAACTATAATATACATATATCTGTGCCAGATTTCATCCACATCCGTGCAGCCGTTCTGGCGTGATTGAATAACATATCCATCCATCGAAACTTTTGCATTTGTAATATTAGTATAGATTATTTAAGTAAATAATAGCCAGGTAACAACTTATGTCCGTTTAAAATTCGAAAATTATAGACTGTATGCTAAAAAGATCCATGAAATGGTATGTGACAGACAGACACACTTTGTCAATAACAATAATTAAGTAATTAAATTAGATGGTACATAAATAGAAACTTTTGGTTTAGAAATGTTTAATTAAATTTTTTTTTATTATTTACTTACTTAGTTTTTACTAAAATAGTGTAGGGACAGATAAATGATGAAAGACAAATGGATGTGTTTTTTTATTTTTTCAGATCCATTGAACTAAACCCTGAATCTACCTCATCAATGGCGTATTTTAGTGTAAGTACTTGATAAGAAGATATATTAAATAACATTTTTTTTAATATTATAGACCTCTAGTACAGTTATACATTTAAGTTAAAACTATACATAATGCTGTACATTTCGAAAAGGTACTATTCAATCTAATAATAACGTGTACAACTATCAATGATTAACAAACGAATAACAATAGCTATACTGTAACGCTACTAATCTATGATTATCCGTTGATTACCATGCAACATAGTATTATATATTACTTAAGTATAATATCATGATTCATAATATGCCACAGTGTAACATCGATTTGTTACGCATATTTCATGTATAGCAAATTAAAATGTCATTTTGTTTATTGCAATATCTCATCGGAAGTCATTGATGTAGAATTTTAGTACCTATTTTCAATGTCGGAAGTCATAAGGTTCAAGACTATGTACCTATGTATAGTGTATACTGGTAGATAAGTATATTTAGTAGAGGTAGGTTTTGAAGACTACGCAATCTATGGACATACGCATGAACTGATCGTTTACCTAATCTATTCTAGAATATTATAAATTTGAAAGTTTGGATGGATGGATGTTTGTTACTCAATCATGCCAGATCTGCTGAACGGATCTGGATGAAATTTGGCACAGAGATAGACTATAGTCTGAAATAACATAGGCTACTTTTTATCCCGGAAAATTAAAGAGTTCCCCCGGGAACAAAAAACTTCAATACACAGTGACGAAGTCGCGGGCATCAGCTAATTTACCACAATATAGCAGACTAGATGATGGCGATGATGATGCTTTTGGGAATTTATAATTTTTTCTGAATTTTCACTGGTCTAGTCTCGTGGGAGGCTTTGGCCGTGGCTATTCACCATCCTTCTGGCCATGACGTGCCGCCAAGCGATTTAGCGTTCCGGTGCGATGCAGATTAGGGATATGGGTTTAATAACTGCCATACGCCCAGATAAGTCTGCTACTATCTTAGACTACATCATCACTTACCATCAGGTGAGATCGCGGTCAAGGGCTGACTTGTAGTGGAGTAAAAAAATAATTTCGTGTACCTACATGTCATCAGTCTCTCGTCTTCTATAGTATGAGCTAGGAACAGTTTTTATTAATGCAATACAAGTTAGCCCTATACTGCAATCTCACCTGATGATAAGTGATGACGCAATCTAAGATGGTAGCGGGCTAACCTATTAGGGGTATGGCAGTTACATTAAATCCATATCCCTAGTCGGTATCTACATGGCATCGTACCGGAACGCTAAATCGCTTGCCCATACGTCGGTAGGGTGGTAACTAGTCTCGGCCGAAGCCTCCCACTAGACCGACCAGAAAATTCAGAAATTATAAATTACCAAATTGACCCCGCCGGGAATCGAACCCGGGGCCTTCCACGTTAATACAACAGCGCTCGTCACTGCGCCAGGGAGATCATCAAACGCTTACGAGTTTGAGGCTTTTTGGCACGAATAATTTTTGGACGAACGCCTGAAGCTTGTTTAGGACGTTACGACAAAATTCTTTATTGCACAATAAAGAATTCGCAATAATACCTACTTGTAATATTTGCATGTTCCCTGGGCTAGTTGAAGACATAGCTCGTAAGCAATGTCTTTACCTAAGTAGCTACTACTAGACGTTGCGCTGTTAAAAAATTATGGTTTCTTTCTTCGCCAGCCGTGTGACTTAGTTTTGCATATAATGCAAATTTCCAACGGCCAGGGAACAGCTATCGTCCATCGAAACCATTGTTTCCTTTCCTAGTGTTTATACAGACCTATGCAATAATTACCCATGTTTCGAACTCTTGCAAGATTTACCATAATTTTCTCAATGCATCGCAAAAAACTGATCATGCACTTATAGGTGTATTACCGAACGGAACTAAAATACAAAAGAAATCCATACTAATCCATATCTAATAACCATACTAATATTATACTTCCTTCAATACTAATATCATACTTCTCTTGTTCAGATATAATTTACTAGCTAATGAAATACTAATTATATGAGATATAATTTACTAGATAAACTAGATGATGCCCGCAACTTCGTCCGCGTGGATTAAGATTTTTTTATCTCCACGGGAACTCCTTAATTTTCCGGGATAAAAAGTAAATAAAATGTCGTTTTATCCGTGTTTTCAGGCAATGAAAAACTGCTACAATAGCATTAGAATACGAAGGTAAATTTCGCCACCATCTAAAAGGTGATTATAGGTCCGGTTCCGAAACCAGAAGCCCCGGTTCGAGTCCAGATGTCTCCAGTCCGATTTTTTTTTTCCTTTTTTTATACATAAACATATTTTTTTTAAATACTAATTGTTTTTGGTAACTCGTACCAAAAAAATAAATAAATAAATATACTAATATTAATATAGATTATTATAGCTAAATATTAATGTTCCGCCTGCCAAAGACTATTGCAAAGAAGATAATATATCAATTTCAGATATTCAGCGTGACCCTGTGCCTATGCCTGAGCCTGGCGTCGCTGGTGTCTTCGGAGCCACCAGTGCAGGGCTACCACTACGGAGCAAGCGGCCACCATGCCAATGGTTTCAATAGGCCCAGCACCACTTATCTACCTCCTAAAACCGGTAAGTACGTGCTAGATCAAGCCAGCGATATCGTCCGCGTAAAAAACATCGGGATAAAAACCTATACTAATATTTTAAATGCGAAGGTTTGGATGGATGGATGTATGGCTGTATGGATGGATGTTTGTTACTCAATCACGCCCCAACGGCTGAACGGATCTGGATGAAATTTCGCACAAAGATAGATAGATAGATAGATAGTGTAAGTATATCTAATTAATACTTGTTTCTCCTTCTCCGTTCTACCACAGAACAGCGAGAAACCGTCAGCGTTGGCATCCTTATGTGGTTGACGTCCAATCTGCTCGCACGAAACGTTTTAGCTGATACGAACCGCTAAGGTGTGGATCACCCTCCCAGCGCACGTGTTTCCTGTCACGTAAACTTAGATACCTTCAAGGTGAAAAGGCATGTTCTAGGCAAGCGCGTTTCGACCTAGACCTCATCATTGCTTTGCACTAAGCATGATTGTCGTCACGCGCAAGCCTATCTCGCAATAAAAATAAAAACGACGTAACGTATGCGAGATAAATACAACAAGTAAAAAACCATGAAAATCGGTCCAGCCGTTCTAGAGTTATAAGTTTTCGAACAAACCTGACTTTGTTTTATATATTAAGTTCTCTGTACCAAATTTCGTCAAAATTGGTACAAAAGCTGGGGCGTGACAGACAGACACACTTTCTCATTTCGAAATTCTTCGATATTCTTCCTCGGGATAAAATATAGCTATAAAATATATCCTTGGAATGTCATCTATCTCTGTACCAAATTTCGCCAAAATCTACTGAGTAGGTGTACTGCTAAAGCGTAGCAGACAGACATACACACAGATGGTCAGGCAGAAATAATTAGGTCTCTTCACACACTTAGGTCTTTCTGCATATTTACACTAGCGGCACGCTATGATGGCCGGTTTGACACATTACAATAGTGATGTGGAATGTCAATTTATTCTCGAACAAAAAACAATTAAGTTTTGTTTTTGTACCTGATTAAATAGGTTTAATAAAACAAAAATGTATATGTTTATTTAATTTATTTGAACGAACTGAATATTTGAACGAAAATGAATATACATACTTTATATGCACACAAGAAACATATGAATACAAAAGATACCAAAAAAGGTGCCACAAAAGGCCATAATTAATCAGATTCGTCCATACTACTATTTTCACTGTCGTCACTGCTATCATCACATACATTAATAATTATATGTTCGTTTTCTATAATATTATCTATTTTCACATCTCTTTCATAATCTTCCCTTATTAATTTAACAGTTCTATTCACAACCTTTTCCCAGTCTCCTTTAGTCACATGTTCACAAGCTTCTTCTAATAATTTTAGCATTTTTTTTGTGGTAAATGGGGGTTCTGTATTGTGTCTTGCAGCATATCCCTTAATTTGAGCCCACACCAACTCAATCGCATTATACTCACAATGGTAAGGCGGTAACCGTATAACTCTGTGCCCATGTTCTAATGCTATTTCGTCAATGACGTATCGGATCTTGGTTGGTTTGTTTTCTTTTAAAAGACGTACTAATTCCGCTTTTAACATATTCATGTTTGCATCTACGCCATTTTTACGAAGCCATGCGACGATATCAGCTTTCTTTTGGGATTGGGCAGGTGGCTTGTCAATTTGCATCGAGTGGTATGGGGCGTTGTCCATAATTATAATAGATGGTTCAGGGAGGCTACACAACATTGAGGTAAACCATTCAGTAAACTTTTCTCCATTCATGTCTTCATGATAGTCTCCAGTGGTTTTTGACGCAAAAGCCATGAGAGAACCTTCGACAAACCCGTTGATGGTTCCGGCGTGACAAATTATAAGTCGCGATCCTTTTCCTACAGGAACTTTGGAAGTAGATGCTGCTGTGTCATCGTTCCAAGAACGGCCTACAGTATGGTTAGCATTAAGCCATGTTTCATCCAAGAACACAACATTTTGCCAATTTTTGATTTCTTTCACTTGCCGTAAAAAAGTATACCTTGCCATCGCTATATCAAATCTTTCCATCAATATTTTGCGTTTGTTACATTTTTTGTATCGAAATCCAATGGTCTTCAAAATCTTCGTTAAAGAACTTTCCCCACCGAAGAATAATCCAGCTTCCTTCAGTGAATGCACCAACTTTTTTCTTGTTGGATACTCCTGCTGTAAATAGTAGCCGTAAACATGTCTTCGGATAGCATCGGCATCAAAGCTATCGATGCCTACGACTGGTTTTGCTCGTTTTCTCTTTTTTGGTGTGTGAAGTTTATTTTCTTCTGTGCCAGTCTCGCCATATTTTTTTTTAGTTATCCGTCTAACAGTTCGTTGTCCAATATTAAGCGCATCAGCTACGCGTTCAACCACTGACGTTATAGGTAAAATTGGCCCTCCATTTTGAGCTTCACGATCGAAATAGTTACGAAGGCGTATTACGAACTCACGTGTCTGACTATTTAGAACAGTTCTCTGCGTACGTTCGGTCATATCGACGAAATCCACAACAAAGGGCTTGAACAGAGTCCAAATTAACGAGCAAGGGTCAACAGTAATGCAGTATCAATATTTGAAATCCAAAGCCAGGTCAAAACTATATCACAATCGCATTGCACTGACAGTTTATACTTTTCGAAGCAACGTCAATTCGAAACTGCTTTGTTTTGCATTGAGCATTGACGCGAGTTTGCCGGAGGTAGTAGTTGTGCTAGCCAGCGATCCTATGTGACGATCGTATTAGATTCCATTTTTAAAAATTTATTGATATTTTTTTGCGATTTCAGAGGTTTGTCCACATAGTGAAAATTGTTCATATTCACAAGTACATTCACCCCTTAAATGGTGCAAACTGATTTTTCTACACTTGTATACATTTAAGAAATCAATTTAATAAATAAATTTTGAGTCCTAAACCTAAAACTACATTCGATAAAATTTATGAATCTCTGCACATCACTATCGTCAATAAAGTAATACAATTATTTCCTTCAAAGTCGTTATCAATTAATACGGAACTTCATGAGAAACTACATTCGATAAAATTTATGAATCTCTGCACATCACTATCGTCAATAAAGTAATACAATTATTTCCTTCAAAGTCGTTATCAATTAATACGGAACTTCATGAGCGGACAAACGTCAAACCGGCCATCATAGCGTGCCGCTAGTTTAAAAGAATTTTGTATAAAAATTCTGCCAGGGGCCATAGGTACTGCCAACGCATAAAGCCATATTGTTCCATTAGTACTGTCGACTTTCATGATATAGAATTATATTATCGTACTATTTTTTTTTAATGTGTTCCTTCTTTTTTCCTCCGACATGGCGATCGGAGACTGTTCTAGGTCGGTACTATGAATGGCATTTCTTTTTTACCCTTTATTTTTGCTGTAAAATGTTGTTACTTACTGCACAAGTGCGTACAGTTCGTCTAGGACACTTAACTACACATACATTACATGAATGAAAACTACATCTTAAGCATCTTCTTACATAAATTTCTTTCAATTTTTTTTTTTTTTCATATTTTGTTTTTGTTTTGTGTACTTTTTTTTTACGTACTATTACCTATTATGTGTTATAATCATCTAAAATCAAAGTACGTGATATCAAACTGTAATATTGAGTACTTAATAGCGTTGGCAGCATGGCCCCGGTTTCCTTCGTCGCGTCCCTGTCACCACTCGGCGTTGCTCTGACTAGGAAAGAACGATCCTATCGCCTTAGACTGTGATATTAGTATGCAAGTATGGATGAAAACAGCTTTTTTAAATTTCAGGCCTAGCCCTACCCAGCAGCTACTTACCACCGAACTCCTTCACTGGCGCGGGACAGTACGACAATGGTAACCATCACCACAGTCATAATCACCAACATGGAAATGAGAACGAAGTGGTAAGAATCTCACTTAGTATAGGTACTACACTTAAAACAAATTACGACCTGACGTGTTGAGCGGTGTTGGCTTAACGTGTAACCAGGTTCGAGCCCCGGTAGGATAAATTTGGGAATTTATAATAACAATATTAATTACTGACAAAAAAGGAAAAGAACTATTTCTGAATTTAAAGAAGTTCCCCTCGCACAGAGAGGCTTCTATTCCATTGGCATTTTGTGAATGTTATATAGAACCCTTCCAAACCTTCTAATATGATACCTTCTGAGATAATAATATCATTTTTTTAATCAACTACAGTACAAGTTAGGCCTTGACTGCGATCGCACCTGGTGGTAACCTTTCAGGGGCATGGGAGTCATATTAAACCCATATCCCTATTCGGTTTCTACATGGCATCGTACCGGAACGTTCAATTGATTGGCGGCACGTCTTTGCCGGTAGGGTAGTAACTAGCCACGGCCGAAGCCTCCCACAAGGCAAAAATGATATAATGTGAACATCAATTTCTTACTAGTTAATAACAGCGGTAGACGTTCTACATTCATGTAACAAAATAAAGGTAGGTAGGTATCACAGGTAAATCGCTTTCAAACTGTACTTTCAACAATGTTTTAAGGAACTATATGTTTGGAATACAATAAAAAACAAGAAGCGTACATTTTAATTATTTAAGTAGGAAAATAGTTTAATGAACTACCGAAAATTACAATAAAATAATTACACTAAAATCACGTACCTTTCCTCCTTACATTGTAAACCGTGTAAGAGCTAATAGGTTTCAACCTATAAATAAAATTGTCAACCGAATAAAATATATCACCGTAGTCACCAAATATTATACTTCTTGGAAAGAAACTCAAATCAGCTACACGCTTAGCAGTGCCATTAAAACAGTCAATTTCATACAACCCGTTTTCCGTAACACCAAAAGTGGTGAATTCATCACTTATGAAATGATATACATCAGTTAAATCCTTGTTTTTCACGATTTCATCACCGTTTAATGCACAGTAAACACCACACATCGACACGTAATGTATATTTTTATAATAATCAACATCGAATTCCAATACCCCTTTCATATTACCAACTCTAATTGCTTTGGAGCCGTGATCGAAAATCTTGTATATTTTGTGATTGTTGGCATCTAATACGTACATTCCGTTATTTCTGATTACTATTTTCAATATGTTCATATTGTAAAGTCCTATATTAACAGCGTCTCCTAATAACGGGTCGTATTTATAAAGTCCGTTATCAGATCCGAAGTAGACGTCTCCATTTTCATCATCCACTGCTGTTGCTTTATTCCTAGCTATTCCATTGATTTTCATTGTATCTTTGGTTATTATATTTACATAAGCTCTTCCAGAATTCTGTATTATATCATCCATGTGCATGAAATATAGATTTCGGCTCGCTGAATCGTATGCTAGTTCTTTAGGATCAATAAATTTGTCTGTTAGAAGTTCTTTCTTGTATAATCTACTTCCAATTTTTTCTATCGGTGTGTCGGTCACAAAAACACGTATTTTAGCGTCCACACAAACTTTTAGTACTACAGTTAATACTGCGATATTAAATTTGGTAAACATTTTTTTTAAATAAAGAAACGTCCTCAAATAAGTATTTTTCATATGAAACTGAGTCTAACGGGTAAAATGTTTTGATCTTATATCTCATTGAAGTTAAAACCAATTAACTTCTGCAGTTCATACGATTATTTGTGCATTTCAATTTGATCTCTATGCTTATTAAGCTAAGGTTGGTCTTGTGAATAGTGGATTTTTCGGTTTGTTACTCATATATGATTTGTCATCGCGGATGTGTGTTGAGAAAATTGGTATAAACAAGCGTAGAGGTCGTTTTGTACAAGTCATCTTAATTATACTGATACTACGTATTAGTGGTAGGTATATATAGTCCGTATAGTCCCACAAACTTATCTGACAGCGTCACTGTTATGTATACTAAAATTATAAAGATGTAAAGTTTGTGAGTTGGTGAACCGATTTTGAAAATTCTGGTACCAATAGAAAGCCACATTATTTGTGAGTGTCATAGGCTATATATTAACCTGAAAAATTAGGGAGTTTCTGTGGGAATTTAAAAACTTATTTCGCGCGGATGAAGCCGCGGGCATCTGCTAGTCACATATAAAGTTGCTAATAAATATTAATAACTAGCTGATTCCCGCGACTTCGTACGCGTGGATTAAGGTTTTTGGTTTCCGCGGGAACTCTTTAATTTCCCGGGATAAAAAGTAGCATAAGTGTTATTTCAGACTATAACCTATCTCTGTGCCAAATTTCATCCAGATCCGTTCAGCCGTCCTGGCATGAATAACAAACAAACAACAAACAAACTTTAAACATTTATAATATTAGTATTAGTATAGAAGTATAGATTAAAAAAAAACAAAAACTAAACAAAATTCAGTCGCTGATATCAGTTATCACATTTAAAGTTGTTAATGAATATTAAAAATAAAATAAAAACCAAAACTAAACAGTCAAAATAGTTAATTCCAATTTTGGCCACCGGGCCAGATAACTTTTTGGGACTGTAGTTGTAGATATCTCGTAATCACGTTGTTTTGATTTTATATTTATTCTACGAAGAGTTAGCCATAGACTGCAAATGGCAATCTCACCTAATGAAACGTGACGATGCAGTCAGAAATCATAAATCATAAAGTTGACCCTGCCGGGAATCGAACCCGGGACCACGTTAAGACAATTGCGCTCAACACTACGTCAAAAAAAAATTGCCAGTCATGGGGACTACCGATACATGTGAAAAATTATTAAGATATAGACCATAACACTAAGGCATTAAAGTTTAATTTCGATTGTAGTATATTTATATGCTCACGAGCATGTCGGTCTCGCGAATCCACATATTTACCCTCTACCAAAAAGTGCTCAACGCGGCTAAAGAAGTTTTCACTTCAAAACGGAAGCCAGAAGGACGTTCCATATCCGCTAAAAAGAGCAACTGCTAAGTTTCTTGCCGGCTCTTCTCAGTAGAATTCTTTCCAAACCGGTGCTAAAGTATTGAGTAGGTATACCTAATACTGCCCGATAATGACCTTAATACAGTTTGCTCGGATGCCACAAACGAGCGTGTAATAAGGATAAGGCTCGTTAGACACGTCTCAGTTTTCACTATTATAGTATTAACACATGGCGTTGGAATTTCCAATTCTTGGCAGAAATTGTCGCCAGTCCTATCTATCTTGATGGCGAAATTATTCTTAAATAGGGATGACGACAATCAAATCAGCAACTCTTCAAATTTAACCCGCTTCTAATATGGAAGTTTGTATGAAATATACCACAAAATTATCTGACCCGGTGACAGCGTCGCTAGTAGATATGAAAAATAAAATGAAAACTATCTAAACAGGCATAAAAATTAGATCCAATTTTGGCCACCGGTACAGATATGTTTGACGGACTATACAATTAATTACATACCTAGTTGTGACGTTATCAGATTTCATCGCACTTTTTTACTTTAATCTATAGTTTAAAATAGTTATCAAACTTTAAACTAACCGAGGATGTGAATTTTAGAATTTTAGGTTAATTTTTGACATTCAAGGCATCATCGTTATTGCAGAATTTTTATGCATGATAAGTGTTTTTTTGTAGATTTTAAGATTCTTTCGAGTTATAAGCGAAAACTTTAATAAAGTCAAAATTTTATGTCATTCGCCCTAGCTTTGTCTATGTGCTTCCCCAGAATGCAGCCTAACAATGTACCAAATTTCATCAAAATTAGTTGAAAGGATAGGCCGGGAAAGCGTAGCAGACAGACACACTTTGGCATTTATAATAAGTATGGATATGTTTTCTTAAAAAGAGTTAATTGCCGAGTTTCAAGCTGACTCTTCTCGGTAGGAATATTATTCCAAACCAGCGCAGAGGTAGTTTCACTCGACGATTCAAAAGCCCGAGCAAAAGTTTATTTTAAAAAATATTTTAAATATTCGTTTTCACTTCTATCGGTAGTCCCTATGACCGGCAACTTTTTTTTAAATAAAAGAAATATTTAAAATATAAACCTTAACACTAAGGCATTAAAGTTTAATTATGAATGTAGTATATTTATATTTAAGACCTTTTATTTTCATAACCACGCGAGCATGTCGGTGTTCGCGAGTATGTCGGTCACGCGAATCCACATTTTTACCACCTACCAAAAAGTGCTCAACAGCCGCGTTGAGCACTTTTTGGTAGGTGGTAAAAATGTGAAAGAAGTTTTCGCTTAAAAAATTGACAGTCATAGGCACTGCCGATAGAAGTGAAAACGAATATTTAAAATAATTAAAAATTAAAATACAAACCTTCTTTCAAACTAAGGCATTAAAGTTTAAATTACGAATGTAGTATATTTATATTAAAAACCTATTGTCTTAGTAACAACGCGAGCATGTCGGTGGACGGTAACGCGAATCCACAAGTTTACCCCCTACTAAAAAGTGCTCAACGCGGCTAAAGAATTTTTCACTTCAAAATATATTTTAATTTGGATTTTTTTAGCCAAAATCTTACGAATTCGGTTACTCGGTGAAGGATGCGAAATCCGGCAATGACTACGACCGGAGAGAGATGTCGGATGGTCACGTAGTGCGCGGCGAGTATAGGGTGCAGCTGCCTGATGGGAGGCTGCAGATTGGTACGTTTGACCCTACCCTTGGCCAGGATTGTACTTGTAACCCCTTGTGCTACGAGAGCGAACCTATTGTAAACTTGCCTTTCCACAAATCCATTAAAAGTTTGCTCCTGAAAAAAGCTTATTATACTATTGAATAGAAGCAGGCGTTACTTTGCGGAAGTCCATGATAGTGAATGAACTAGAAGTTTAATTCGCTATAATCCGCTACAGTAGACAAATCTGTGTGGTACAGTGCGTGTCTTTCACCTGCAACATGCGACACCCACCACCCAGCAATTCGCACAGGCACAACTCCACACCACACAAATCCTCCAAATCACTCTCAACGTACGTTTCACTCCGACACCGGAGCATCTTCAGGAGATGTTGACTCGACAATGCACGATTGTGAAGATTTGTCTACTGTAGCGGATTATAGCGAATTAAACTTCTAGTTCATTCGCTTATTATACTGTTAGAGATTATGTAAAAGATAAAAGAGCATGGATTTGACTCGCTCCAGCAATGCTAAGGACTTGATTACTTATGTATAAGTACATATTGATGTATTTGTAAATTAATTTTTAAAAGATCAACCTAGTTTATTGGTGGTGGCATTTCGCACCAGTTGTAGATTCTGTCGGCGATTCAAAAGCACTTTTAATAAGTTTATTTGAATAAAAAAATATGAGTGTGAGTTTGATAGCAACAAACATGACACCGCGACTCGATACGACGCGACGCGACAGTATTAAACCGTGGCGAAAATTTTCTATGGCGTCATATCGCGTCGCGTCGCTACAGTATCTATTTTGGTTTTTATCCACAAAGGCACGGAGACGGTACACATGTTTGCCCTGAGAGGTTGTGCATGTGTGCACTTTTTGTTACCATTTTTCTGGAAAACAATTGGACCGATTATGATGCGGTTTTTTGCATTGGATATATATATATGGCCATAGTCCACCAAGCTTAGCTGCAATCGAGGTTTTAATTTATTAATGTTTACAGTAACGTATCACGCGGATTGGCAAACTGGTTTCCACGCGAATGTGAGATACGAAGGAGAGGCGAGGTACCCCGAAAACAATAACCAGGGTAAGTGACATCTATACTTAATCCATACTAATTTTACTATTATTTTAGGTACCTTCTGTCTATCTGTCTGCTACGCTTTCACGGTCCATCTGTTCAACCGATTTTGATGAAATTTGGTACGGGGATAGGTTGTATCCCGGAGAATGAACCTACCTTTTATTCCGGTAAATTCGAGTTCCCGCGGGAACCGAAAAAATTATCTGTTCAACCGATTTTCATGAAATTTGGTACAGAGGTAGTTTGTGTTCCGGGGAAGGACATGACCTCTTTTTATCCCGGAAAACTCAAGAGTTCCCGCGGGAATCTCACGAGAACTCTTCACCTAGTATTGTATAAGCTTATCCTTGTAAAATGCAGTAGTATGTTATTTGTAACGTATGTTTCTTTGGAGCAATGAATAATTTATTTATTATATTTCAGGTTATAATTACAACCCACCTCAGTTTTCTGGATCGTTCAACGGTTTCAATAACCAAGGGAGTTACAAGCCTTCTACAGCTTACGGCCCGCCCGGGTATCAATAGTTCCTGTAAAACATAAACTCGACTTGGACGGAAGCACTGCTGTGCCCCCCGATATAAATAATTTGAAATCAGTATTATTTAAACGAAATAAATAATGCTTAAAAGTTTTTTTCAAACGAAACAAATTTCGGTCACTATTAAAATTGTATTCAGGGTTTACTAAAAAATATACAGATTTTTTAAAGAGAAAATTGCGTTCATATAATGTACTCTGTGATTGCGTTTAAACGTTAAAGTCGTATGTTTAAAAAAAACTATGCAGAAATTGTTATTAAATTGTTTTATGACGCATATTGACGCGTTATAAAACAAATAATTATAAAGTATTTTGTGCTTATATTATAAATACGAAACTATGTCGGTCTGTCTATCTGCTAAGCTTTTACAACCCGAGAACGGGTCAAGACCGGGAAATCAAAAAGTGCTCGAGGGATTTTTCAAAAAGCCTAATTCCACGCAGACGAAGTCGCGGGCATCATCCAGTATTTGTATAATAGACATAGTTCCTGCAATTCACGAGCGCGCGTGAACTTTACCTGTAGTTGTGCATATTGCGTTAGTGTGCGTGCCTCTCGGAGCGGTCAAACGTAAGGGCTATCGCCAAGGAACATATATACTACGGGGCTATCGCGTACACGCACACATTTACACGTATACACGTGTTTACAGATATGACTGCAACACAATCATGAGCCATGCGCAGTGCGTGAATTGCAGGAATACAATATATTATAAGTTAGCTATAGTTCGCTACCCTGAGCTCACTTAAAGTTACCACTTACCGTACTGCATCTATATTGATGGTGTAATTACCTAAATAAAGTATTAGTTAATTAATTAATTATTCCTAGGTCCATGCAATAGATAAGTTTAATATAAGTACTAGGTAATAATTTAGGGGTATGAAATAAATAATTTTTACAAACATATCATCTAATCTTTTATTAAACGAAATACAACGTTTTATAGACAGACAAGATGAAGCTGGAATAGATTATGTAGACACACGGTCGCATTTATAATAATTGTATGGATGCTTTGTGCTTGCTATAATAGGGCTATGCCATATTATGTTTTTTGTTTTTAGTGTAATTTTTTGAAGTGAAGCTTCTTTAGCATCGATTTGATTTGAAAATTCGATGAAACTATTTGTAATAGGATTTAGCCTGCAAGAGAATAGAAAGAATACAAGTTATACCTATTTGTCTCATTCTCTCGTAGATTTTAGCTTGCGAGAGAATGAGATAAATATAATTTGTACTTATTACAAAATGAGATATAATACAAGTTATATTTACCTCATTCTCTCGTAGGCTATTTTTCTGAAGTTTTACTTTTGCCGTGTATAAATTGCACACACAAACTTTTCCTTTTCCTTTCATTGTAATTTTTTTTACATTTTTTGCTTGAATCCATGAGGTGCAATCAAAATATGTGATAAGCTCCATGAGCTCATTATTCTGGGATATACAGACACAATATTATATATATAGAGAACAATTATATTAATATTATTTAAAATAAAATAATGTAAAGAAGAAATACCTACAAAGTATCCAAAAAAATCACGTGAATGCCCGCGCGGTTTACAATTGTAGAAATCTATCTTTGAAATCAAATTACTCACATGTTAGGTGCTTCCGATTGCATTGACCTCACTGCTTGTGTTGATTATTTATTTATTTATATATTTAGTACCGAACTTAAAAACTAAACATACAGAATAGTTAATTGTAGAAGAATACTATGAGTTTCTGCGATATATAATTACAATTTAGTTTTAAATTCCACGAATTGCATGCGTGTTCTACAATGTTAGAACCACAGAACGGGTAATGTAGAACGCGCGACTAGTTGCGCGGCGGAGTGTTAAAATAAAACATCTAACATTATTGTAACATATTTTATTCTTCAAGAACGTATATTTTCCAATCATATTATAATTAAAGTATTAATTAACTACTAAACAAACTGTACGCAATACGACCTCACTATATACAGTAACAGTATTTATTCAGATTTGGCTGTGTTGCGCTCACGCACGCAGGTTCTGTGCCGTACCTGAAAATATAAATAAGAGCTATATTGTTTAATTAAATTATAAGCCACATACTTTTTTTTGGCCACGGACCCTACGCGTCCAGTAAAAGACAACAATTATTATTACTTGTCCTACTGATTTATAACTCAATTCAATTTCCTAACTCAGCCACGGATTTTACAACTCACCAACATTTTTTTAATTGCGCTTGACGACAATCATGCTTCGTGCAAAGCAGTGATGAGGTCTAAGTTGGAACGCGCTTGACTAGAAGATGCCTATTCACTCTTACCTCGAAGCCACTATGTTATGCGTGACAGAAAACACGTGCGTAACGTATTTTAAAGCTTCAAAATAATACGTATTTTACTTAGCGCCAAATATTCTTTGTATGAGTTTGTATGGAACTGGGCCCCATAAAAACTCATACAAATTTAATATTTGCCGCTATGTGCCGCGCCGCTCCGTGCATCTCAAGTGGGGCTTAACTTTTAAAGTTCTTTGACAGACAAAGTCGGAGGGTATCGTGGTAATAATTTGATTAAAAAAGCCGACCCCGCCCGAACAGGGACTTGAACCCTGGACCCTTGGATTAAAAGTCCAATGCTCTACCGACTGAGCTATCCGGGCTACGAAATGTATATCGAAATTAAACAACACAATTGACGTTGTCTATTAAAAATTTTCATCGAGTATAAAAAAATATATTGTTATATTAACAGACATGCTCCGATTTTTAAATTAGAATATTCAGAGATAACTACGCGGCCCGGATAGCTCAGTCGGTAGAGCATTGGACTTTTAATCCAAGGGTCCAGGGTTCAAGTCCCTGTTCGGGCGATTTTCTTTTATTTTTTAAATATTTGCATCATTTTTAAGAAACAAAAATTCAAATAAATCTGAATGGAATTTAATAGCTTGTCATTGCTACCTAATCACATTTATATAGAATTTCATCTATGTATGTATATTGAAAATTAATAAGGTAAAAGATCCGTAAAATATCCGATACGGATCTTTCTTCCCCCTCGGATATTGGATACGGATATCCGGCACATCACTAGAGTATAGACAAGCAGGATCTACTTAGTAAGTCCTGCTTGTCTATAGTCTAATTAGGTACCAACTGTCACTTCAGCTTAAATGTGGTTTGGACTATGTCAAAACTATTGCTACTCACGCAGAAATTCTAGAGATATCTTTCTCCGTTATGGTGAAGCGATCTTGGCCTTCGTCGTATTGTAAGGAGGCTTCAAAAGCCGCGCGACCCGGGCTCAGTATGACCTGAGACAAATAACTATCTATACTATCTATATTAATATTATAAATGTGAAAGTTTGGATGTATGGATGGATGTTTGTAACTCAATCACGCCACGACGGCTGAACGGATCTGGATGAAATTGTACACGCGGACGAAATCGCGGGTATCACTGATCTCAATTATTTATTTACTAGCTAGTAAATAAATAATTAATTAAAGATTAATGTTTATGTTTCAGAATTTCGTGGGTAGAACTTCCTGTTAGTAGATATGTCTTCGTAAAATTGTAAATACTTACCGTTAGATTATAATCTATCCCGCGAGATTGTGAACTGTCGAAAGATTGTGAACCGTTCAATGTTCTGAGTGTCCATTTTTGAAATATTTATTGTATTTACATTTTCTTGTTCTTCCTCTTCTTGATCTTTTAGGTTAAGTTAGGGTGCGGCCAGGCTCTTAGGTTCTATCGGGTATGCCTAATAGATTATGATCTACCGAAAAATAATGCGCTAAACTGTAAGCACTATGTTACGGTTCACAATCTTACGACAGTTTTCAATCTCGCGAAGATAGATTATAATCTGACGGTATTAACAATTTTGCGCTGACTGATTTAATAGACCTATTACAATGCACTTTTCACAGGGCCCTGTGGTAAGGGTGGGCGTGGTGGCTAATTAGAGCGTCACTTATTACACTTACCCCTTACTCCCTAAATGTTACACTACACTGATTCAAGTGTAAGGGTCCCTGTGAAAAGTGCAGTGTAATAGGCCTATAAGTACCAAGGCTTGGTAGTAAACGGCGTGTGAAGTGTTGCGAGCTGAGGTCGCGTGTGGAGTCTGGCGGGTCACCCACAGAATACTGGTCAGCTTTCTGACCGCACATAATGATCTGAAAATATATTTTTAAACTTATTTTTAAGGTCTAGGTAAGTAGTATTCCTCATTGCTGAGGGTCATGACCCCTTTCCATTAATCACATAATTGATTTTTGCCTAGTATTTAAGAACCTATCTAGGAAACAAATCTAGATATTTCATAGAACGGATTCTACAACTGTAAACTTTATATTACAGGAACGCAGCTCGGTCACGGTTTTTGTCATTAATTGATCATAAATTAATATTAATTGGTCGTTTCGGAATAACAACTAGTTCGGCCTTGACATCTTTTGTTTAAAGACAGTCTTCAGTCATCTTTAAAACTAAAGTCATATTATTAATGGGCGCAATTTTAAAATGCCACGAAGATCATTATTATAGTCCTATAAACTTATTTGGCCCGGTAACAGCGTCGCTGTGTAAATCACATTTATTGTTTCTAATAAATATTGAAAATAAAATAAAACAAAAAACTGTTTAAGTCATAAAAATTAAAGGAACGCGATCGAAGCGAAGCAGGTTTCTTAGTTTTTATTTTGAAATTGAGAATGCCCAGATTTCATTCGGGTCTTGATTTTGGAGTCTACGATATGGTAATTTGATAATAGTCTGTTTCCATAATTATAGATTATAGGCCTATTACACTGCACTTTTCAAAGGGCGCTGAGGAAAGGGTGGCCGCTAGTTATGCCGTCGCTTATTACACGGCAATAAGGACCAAATTAGGGACCCTTTCTTCCTAAATTTTATTACACTACACTGATTGAGATGTAAGGGTCCCTTGAAAAAGTGTAGTGTAATAGGCCCATTAACCTACAGCGCCCCTGCTGGTGGGGCTGCCACCTTAGGCTGGCTCGGTTTATGCGGGTATCATCCCTGGAAAAAATAAAAAGTGTCCGTGCAATTCACACACTGCAGAAATGAAACTTCAGAAAAGTAGCCTACGAGAGAATGAGAAAAATATAACTTGTATTCTATTTCTTTCTCGCAGGCCCTATTATGACTATGCCTGTCTCTTTTTAGCGTCGCTTTTTCGTTTCATCGAATCTTCAAATCACAACGATTCTAAAGAAGTTTCACTTCAAAACAGTCTCTCGTCCAGTATTTCTATTATTATATTATTTTCATATTTAGGTGGTGCCTGGAAGAGATCGCTTCTTAGCGATATGGCCGCCTATTGTATAGCTTCTTCCCTTTATATATGTATGTGATGTTCCCTTTATGTATTTATGTATGTATGTGGTCCATACATGTGGGTTGCCTGGCAGAGATCACTTTAGTGATAAGGTCGCCTTTTGTTTATAATGTTGTAATAATGTCCTTTGTGTATTCCTTTTGTTTAAGCAATAAAGAATTTTAATAATAAAAATAATAATAATATGTGTTCTTCTGTTTTGTATTTATCTAGTTTGGTGTACAATAAAGTGATTTTCATTTTCATTTCATTTCATTTCTCTCTTTGCCCTTAGCGAATACTACAAAGTGTAGTAGATCCCAATACCCAAGCAGACGTTGGATTGGAATCCGCAAAGCGCGCGCAGGCGGCCGAAACAAACATGTGTTATAATAGCCGCCGCGTAAGTTGAACTGTGCGCAGAAACGCATTTCGGATGTCAAATAGGGTTGTTCAAAACTGCTATAAAACCATAGCACGCTGCAGGCTATAAACAATAAATTAGCAGCATGCTTTTAAATATGCTATGCTATAGCACGGATGAAACCATACGACGTACGCTCACAGCAGCGCGTTACGCGAGACTAACGATCGGCCAGCGCGCTACCGGCAGGCGGGCGCCGCTACGGACTCTACCAGTGCTACGAAACGAACTACGAACACCGCGCCCGCTCGCGTGTCATAGCGCGTCATAGCAACAGAAGCTCCTCGGATAGTCTGCTGTCCGTGCTATGGAAAAAAAACCGTGCTATGCTTTTGCGCTACGTGCTTTATTAACCACCTCTAGTGTCAAACGAAGTGTCACCCCTCGCTTCCCACGCATGCTCCGCTCGGCTCTGTAGTACAATGTGCCTGCGCAGAAGACCGCCATTTTGGATCAACTTACATACAGTCGATTGTACTATACTTGCTGAGGCTGAAGCATAATACATCCGACAGATCGGTTTGGATAAGAGTAATGTGCCCTTTGCCTTTGGAACAATGATGTATTTGATAATAGAGAGAGAGGGGGGGGGGGGGAGCGGTACCTACCTCATCTCTTGGGTGATGTTGTTGATGAACCGCACCAGGGCATCCACGGAGCGACTGTACATGGGGTCAGTGGCCGCCACTGCGTGCGACTCTGTGTTCAGACACACGCACCAGTGTGGCGTCACTTCCGCCTCCGCGCACGTACGAGTTCTGGGAATCTGGACATTAAATAAAAGTAAAATTTATTTTCAAAAATATGGTAAGTACAGAGTACAGACGATATTATCTGGATTTTGTTAGATTAATTATAAAGTACAAGCATATTTTATCACTACCGACGTCCAAATATTAATTACTTAACTAGATGATGCGCGTGGATTAAGGAATTTTGATCAGTTTTTTTTAAATAGACTTATTATTTGTTGAGCCAACGAAATTGAGCTCTAAATCAATTCCGTTAAGGTTCATTTTATTTGACACTAATTAAATCGAATTCTTAATATTATCAATCGAATTAAATACTTACTGGTTTCAGAAGGCTCAATCCTCTCTTCAAGCCAGCGTTGGGCACAACAAAGTCGCTGGCGTGTTGACCCAACGCCATCGCGTCCAACACCGTCGTGTGGATATCAAAGGGCGTGGTCAGCACTCTAGCGTTGGCTTTGAGGTTGCGTAACGCGTCTGGACGCTCCCTTTATTTAATATGTATTAAATCATTATAAAACCTTTTTAAAACAGGCTTATTTCGTCCGCCATATTTAATTTAGTGTGACGTTCATTTCATTTTCATCTAGTCCGCCATCTTTGGGAGTCCGCCATATTGGATTTAGAATGACGTCACTAATTAGCTAACGCAAAATTTCAGCTCTATTGTTTGGGGATAAGTGTTTTAAAATTCAGTTGCAATATTTGACCTAAAATTCATATATACAAACATTGCAAGTTAAATAAAAACGTTTAAAGCTTGTAATAAACAAAAAGTCGTTTATCTGTAGGCATACAAAAGAGTTGTTGTTGCAAGTAAACTAAACAAACCTTTTCATCCTTTCTGGAAGGATGATGGACATGAATGGGAGCCGCTCGTCTAGCTTGCCCTGTGGGGTTGCACGCATAGGGCCGAATCTATAAAAAAAACGAAAATATCGCGAGTGGGATTCGAACCTGCGACATCTTGCACTGAGACGCACTAGAAAGTTTACAAAATCGTTCATTAGCTAAAATCATATTAACATTATGAATGCGAAAGTGTGTTTGTTTGTTGGGTTGTCCTTCAATCACGCCGCAACAGAGCAACGGATCAACGTGATTTTTTGCATGGGTATAGCTGAGGAACTCACTGAAGGAGTGAAATAAGCTACTTTCCCGAAAAATTACGGAGTTCCCGTGCGAATTAAAAAAACCTTATTCCACGCGTACGAAGTCGCGGACATCAGCTAGTAATTACATACATGCAGGTAATTTGTCCCTGTGGGGCTGGCGTGGCCGTGTCGGACTAAAGTCCCAAAAAAAAATGTCTATCTCCATCTATACTTAGTGCGGGAAAGAAAAAATTTCACGTTTTTTAGCCACGTACGATTTTTCCAGACCCTGGTCGGGTTCCTGCGTTTTATCATGGCCAAAAGAACTAAAATTATGTTCTAATACGATTAATTGTCCAATTAAACATCTAAATACGGATGTGAAAACTAAAGCTACGAAGTACGAGGGTTCAAAACGGTCCAAGAAAACTTTGTTGAGAAAAAAAAGTTCGCTGTGAAAATGTTATTTTTATTTTACACCAAACCTTCAATGGTAAAAAAATATATCAGTGGCTTTCATTCTTTGATAGCCACTTTGTATGATAAAAGACGCTAAAGTTTTGCATTAGTTTAGCTCGTGGTGTGGCTTAATTTAATACTAGAACATACTTCATCACTACAACCCATTAACGTCCCACTGCTGGGCACAGGCCTCCACTCTCATAGGAGAGAGGGAATTAGAGCTTAGACCCACCACGCTGCTCCAATGCGGGTTGGCGCGCTTTAACGTGTTAGTGATAATAACCGGGACCGACGTTTTAACGTGTTCTCCGAGGCACGGGGGTGAAACACCGCCAACTTCCTAACTCCGGGCTAGTACTGGGAATTTCTAATCAGAAAAACCCGATACTTAATTATGACCCGACCCGGGACTCGAACCCGGGACCTCGTCGGCCGCAGTCAAACATGCTAACCACTAGACCAACGAGGCAGTTAGAACATACTTGTAGTTTGTTAATTAAATGTTTAACTACGTAAAACATTGTACGTCTGCCCGATTGTGTAGGGAAATCGTAATCTTTTGTCTAACGTATAATTCGACTTGTTTAAGGAGTTCATAGATGCCTGCACGTCAAAAAGCATGTATGAACTCCTAAAACAGTTCGAGTAATAAGTTTTAAGCAATCAAATAGACAATCGGGTTGACGTGGCCTGGCTGGATATGCTGAGACTTTTCATACTGTGACCATCATTGTAACACATATTCGGATAAATAAATTCATTCTATTCTATTCTTAACTTACCTAGGTCCATGGTCCCCCATAATAACGAGCATGGTGTCCTCCAAATACCCTGACTCTTTGACGTGACGCAGGAAGCCAGCGAAGTCTTCATCAGCGGTGGAAATCCTGTTAAAGTCGTCATGGGATATATCCGCTATGAATGTGAAACAGAACTTCTTCCCTTGGACTTTCATGAACTGGAATGGGTAAACGAGTGAAAAGTTACAATTGAGTATTTGACTAGGTACTATACAAAAAAAATATTTTTTAGTGATTATTAAATAGAGTATCTCATAAAAGTCGTAATATCCCTGATAGTTTTAGTCCCCGGTATTATGAATAACCATTTTAAACAATCGATTAAAGTAAAAAAGTGCGTCGAACTTTAATGGTCGGCTTTAATGAGTCTGGAGCCTTTAATGGTCTTTAATGAGTCGGCTATCTGTTGAAGTGAGTGGGATCATACCTGTGTGGTCAAATCCAGTAGAACCAAAAACGAGGGCTTGTCCCCGACGCAGTACCTTCCCTTCACACCTTGATACCATTTTGCGCCGTTCTTCGACTCCTCCATGAAGAACGACCTAAAGTTTTTTATTCCAATTATTTTAATAATTTTATACGTCAGCCCTTGACTGTCATCTCACCTACAATATGTCTTTAGCACGTAGTAGCTTGGGGACTTTTTTTTACGTCATTGAATCCATACTTAATATTATATTTATGCGAAAGTGTGGCTGAAATTTGCCATGCTAAGAAAGCTATTATGACGTAGACATCCGCTAAGAAAGGATTTTTGGAAATTCAACCCCTAATGGGGTAAAATAGGGGTTTGAAATTTGTGTAGTCCACGCGGACGAAGTCGCGGGAAAAAGCTAGTACCCAATAAAACTATTCTATTCTAGACAAGTAAGATTTATTACACCTATTCTTGTCTTTGCGACCGAATTTCGGGCACTGCGGCCAATCTCCAGAGAGATTAGCCATCTGCGCGGGAAATATTATAGTGCACGAGTGTGTGTGCATACGCACTACACTCTGTTCTTTAACTCTCATAGCCTGATGGAACGGGAAATACAACACGACCGGAGATAGATCAGTCGCAGGACCGACGGGGAAACACCACCAACTACCTAACTCCGGGCTAGTACTGAGAATTTCTTGTCAGAAAACCCCTTGTTTTGTACTTGTTATGTATGTTACCACACCTAATGTAGTGGTCGGCGGGACGCTTGCTGAATCCGTTGTAGCGGTACTGGAAGGAACCGATCCAGGGCATGTCCTCGTAGTAAGCGGTGTGGTACCTACGGGGTACACGTCATAGGATTAAATATAAGCAAAACTCACAAGGTTGGATAGAAGCAGACGTTACATTGCGGAAGTCTATTATAATCAAGAAAAAAGAACCATAGTTCGCTGTAATCCGCCAAAGCAGAAAATCGTGCAATGCGAGTCATCATCTCCTGAAGCTGAATTTCCTGATGCTTTAGAAAATTTTGTCTCATATTATCACGCTTGCTTGCTACAGCTATTGTTTAAATATTAATACAAGTTTTATAGCTACTGTTATGAGGGAAAAATAAAAATGGCGGAACGGTATGCCGGCCAAAATATTCAAAAACCTTCCCAAATGTCCCTGCTAGGGATTGAACCCGGGACCTCCCACTTATAGACACACCCCACAGCGCTCGCTGCGCCAGGGTGCCCTTCTCTTTCTGACTCCTTGTACTACGTGAGCGAGAAACGCAACGCCGTGACTCGATACGACGCGACGCGATAGTAGCTAACCCTTCACGTGGCCTACGTTGTCGCGTAGACAAGTGTCATTTCCTATGACGTCGTTCCTATTGCGTCGCTTCTGTCGCTTCACCGAGGTGACTCGTGCTTCGTAGTCTGATTCTAGTAGTAGTTAGAAGCAGGTCTGATGGCAGCTAAGCGCTAGCCTATACGTTACGAAAAGAAGTGGGCCGGCTCGGCTATAGACATGAATAAAGAAGATCTTACCCATCCTCCTTCGCAGTATGAAAGATGAACCGCTCAGGGTCGAGGTAGGTGCTCTTGGAGACCCTCTGCCTTGCGTACGTGTCGTGCTGTAACTCCGTTCTGCCGGACAGAATGGGGAACAGAGCGTCCGGTGTGCCGTCGCCTACTATGTTGTAACTGAAAATAGCAAAATAGCATAATTTGTGGCTTAGAGAGCTTTCGGCAAAACCTTTGGCTTCGGCCAAAATAAGGCGAAGTTTTGGTCACACTGCGTTGCGCTGACCAGCCGGCATTGCCAATTTATAGTGTACGTAGAAGATGCCCGCGACTTCGTCAGCCTGAATTCAGTTAAGAAGGAGTTACCGCGGGGACTCCTTCATTTTCTGGCATAAAATCCCCGGGATGCAACCTATAACTGTACCAAATTCCATTAAAATCGGTTGGCAAGATGGGCTGGTAAAAAGTACACAGACAGACAGACACACTTTTAATACCAGTAGGTATAAGTATATTAGTATGGATAGATTAAAATATCAGACAGTTCAGTCTGAAGTTTTAATCCATGCTCAATTTTAATCCGTCCTTAATTGTTTACAGTTATTAAACGTTCAATTTGTTGTTTGTTTGTTTGTTGTTTTCAAGTTTTTCTGAAGCGCGAATAAATGTGTTGAGTTCTTTATTTCGTATTCAAACAACAACGAAAGCGGCCGCGTGTGTTGCAACTCTGATTATGATTCGTAAATGGCTTAGAAGAAGGAATAGGAGAAAGTGTATTAACCGACGCATTGTCGCCTCCTCAAGAACATTTCAACCTTGTTCCTTCTTCACCGTTCTACCACAGAACAGCAAGAAACCGTCTGTGTTGGCATCCTTATGTGGCTGATGACGTCCAGTTTTCTCGAACGAAACGTTTCTGCTCTACGTTTCTGATTCGAACCGAAAGGATGTGGAATGCCCTTCCATGTATGCCACGTATTTAAAGTGCCCTCAAAGCAAGAGTGAATAAGCATCTTTTGGGCAAGCGCGCTCAACTCTAGACCTCATAATCGCTTTGTATTAAGCATGTCGTCAAGCCTATTCTATAAAACAAAGGTAAAAAAAGGCAATGTTGGATACGACCACTCTGTTGACCACTCTATCAAAATGGATACAGAATTTGGAAGTCTTTAAAAAAGATTGACCGATACTTGACAATGTTTTCTAAACTGATGTCGGTTTTAATAAGGGCCTAAAATTACTTACCCTTCTAAAACTACAGCATCCAACTTCTTAATTAACATCTCAAAGCTTTTGGGCATTTTGCGCATGAATCCGCTGCGGGCTGTAGAGTCAAACGCCACAATAAGGACGTTCAGACTGTCATTCCTCTTTGGAGATGGGAGCGGTGTTACAGGACGGATGCTGGCCTTGTAACCGTGCCATCTTGATGCTAGCAGACCAAAGCTACGGGGGAAAAGGAGATTTAAAAAAAAACGGCCATTTTGGACTTTTAGAATCCACTACATGTTAGCCCTTGACTGCGATCTCACCTGATGGTAAGTGATGATGCAGTTTAATATGGTAGTGGGCTAACCTTAGTTATGGCCCGACCCGGGACTCGAACCCGGGACATCGTCAGCCTCAGTCGAACATGCCAACCCTTAGACCAACAAGGCAGTTTTACCATTTTACTTACCCCTTTTTTTCATAGCCAGTGCAGGATACCTTGAAGGAATCGCTTCTATTCAGCATATACACCTCATTATCAACAAGTTTAACTGGATCACCGATTGTATATTTATGATCGTGTACATATACGATGTCCTTATAGTAGCATACTATGTTTTTCATTGTGTCCAATATATGCTGTGTTACTCTACATTCTGACATCTGTAATATTCGAAAATTTACTGTAGCTGTATAGGTCTATCTTCTTTGCTTAAAAAAATAATTCCCAATAGTTCGGTCAAAAAAATCACAGAATTAGTTAGACTAAAATTCCGAGAAGTTCTGTCAAAAAAATCTTTATTTCCATTTTTATTCCAGTACAAGTTAGCCCTTGACTGCGATCTCATCTGATGGTAAGTCATGATACAGTCTTTAGATGATAGCGGGCTAAACTGTTAGGGGCATGGGAGTTATATTTAAACCCATACCCCTATTCGGTTTCTACACTGCATCGTACCGGAACGCTAAATCACTTGGCGGTACTTCTTTGCCGGTATGGTGGTAACTAGCCACGGCTGAAGCATCCCACCATGCCAGACCAGGGAAAATTCAGAAATTATAAATTCCCAAACTGACCCTGCTGGGGATTGAACCTACACACGTTAAGACACCAGCGCTCAACACAGCGGCACGGAGGTCAACAAAAAGCCTATAGCAGTTTGATCAACAGAACTACTGGGAAGAAATGGAGGCGTTCCACTGTGACCCTAGAATTCAGTCACGTCACTACAAGCGGCGAGGCAGGAGCTCCTGGGGCCATCCACCACTACAGCCCATTAACGTCCCACAGCTGGGCACAGGCCTCCACTCTCATAGAAGAGAGGGAATTAGAGCTTAGACCCACCACGCTGCTCCAATGCGGGTTGGAGCATACTGGGGCCATACGTCACGCTTATAGCAACATTACTCAAAATGACAGTTTGATGTCACGTACCTTGACGCTCCTAAAATAAGGATTATAATTCTATAACATGGTAGTCAACAATAATCATTAAAATAATATGGATTTAAGTGTCGGTAGTATGACCCCTGACTTAGTTAAAATCCTTTTGCTATAGACCTGCCCCCGATTGTCTAAAAGTTGCCGATGAAATCGTCAAAGTTCGGCGTCAAAGTAAAACCATAACAGCATTGAATAAGAGCTTAATTTCGTGTATCTGTCACCGTAAGATTGTAAAAACCGTTAGATTATAATCTAACTCGCGAAATTCTAAACTGTCGAAAGTTTAGAATTTAACGCATTATTTTCCGGTAGATTGTAATCTGATAGGTATTTAAACCCGATAAAACCTAAGTGCCTACTTAGTTATTTATGTCGAACCCTAACCTAACCTACAAGAAAAAGGCAAGAAAACGTAAATAAAATGAATTCATTCTCCATTAATTGCTACTACGAGTATCTTCTTTACGCGAAGTGCTTAAATATTTACTTACAGGTTATATCATATTGTATCTATAATGAATAATTAAGTATTATGGAACCTTGTAATGTAAACCAGTGCGGAATACACAATGTACCACATATAGATTTACCAGTTGTCGTGGATTATAGCACATTAAACTTCAAGTTCCTTCATTATCATGGACTTCTGAAAAAGTAACGCCTGCTTATAGGCAACGTACTTACGTTACACTCAACCCAATCGTATCCCTCGCAGACGACTTTCGGCCATTCCACGTTGTATTTCAGGGCAACCACCGAGTATGGGTCAACTTCAGGGAAAACGCACCCCACGTTCGATTCGTTCGAATATTGCTGAATGTTAATTTTTATTCTGTTCCAAAACATAAGTATTATAGCCACGAGTCAAATAGCACAGTTTGGTATACCTAAGATTTTACTGCGGTTACTTGTGTATTACACATTGATGTAATTGTAATTTTTTTTCCTAAAGAGCAACCACTGAGTTTCTTGCTGGTTTGCCTATTCCGAACCAGTGGTAGATTCACTTTTTTTTCAATAGATAAAACGAAAGCAGCTATATTTCTAGGCAAAGGCATAGCAAAGCCAAAAAGAAGGGTTATGATTTTAGGAATCTATGTATGTATGTTCCACTGTAGCGCCTAAACTACTGAGCCGGTTGTGATGAATGAGATTCAATCGATTCTTTATTACGGTCCGGCTACCATAAACCAAACAATTGACCAAAAAAATAACATCAAAAAAACTGGGGCTCTATTTTTTCCGCTGTTGTGTTACAGTTTCTTTAATACTTACGAGTACTTACTGCATGTTTTTTTAAAAGTAGAATAACGAAAGTAGCTGACGTTTTAACGGCGTATACAACGACATGGCTAGTTTACCCGATGTCCTCGGTGAGTGGCAGAAGCGACGAAATACGGACACCATAGAAAATGATAGACGATGTGATAACGTAAACCGGGTGAAGGGTCTACTGAAGTCTAGAAGCTACTGTTGGATTCTGTCGTGTCGTGTTGCCGCAATTGTCGCTTACCTAGGACAACAGGTAACCAACTTACGGGACAGTAGACTCTTCCCGGAGTATCAGATCCAAGCGGTACCAACTCCAGAGGTACACGCAAGTCAGGGCTACAGCAGTGGTGATAGTGGAAACGTACTTCAGGTTAATTTTTGAACCGCCGAGGGATCCCTTAATTTCGGAGACGCTCTAAAAAAAAGGCAAATCCATACTTAATATTATAGATGCAAAAGTGTGTCCGTCTGTCTGCTGCGCTTTCATGGCCTATCTTTCAACCGATAGTGACGTAATTTGGTACAAAGATAGATTGCATCCCGATTCCCGGGGAAGGACATAGGCATACATACTTACTTCTTATCCCGGGAAAAGAAGGAGATCCGGAATCGAAAAACATGATTATACATAATCAACGCGTCTGTATTAATTTAGATTTTTTTAGAACTCTAATTTTCAGGGAAAAACGCTAAAAAGTACCTATTCTTTTCAGGTCGTGAAAACGTATGGGAGAGATATACTTTATCTGATAACTATATATATTATATAGAAGCGAAAGGTCACTGATTCATCACGATATCTCAGGAACTATAAAGTATACAGACTTGAAATTTGGAAGATAGGTTCCTATGGTGTAGACGGCCGCTAAGAAACGGTTTTGAGAAAATTCACCCCTAAGGGGTTGAAATGGGGGTTGAAAGTTTGTATGAAAGTCCTTTGTTTTTTAAGTTAGAGACATGAAAATTGGCAATAGGCATGATGACTGATTTTGAAAAATGGCCAGATTATGTTCGGAAGTATCTACTATTTCGAAAAAATATATTATTTCAGCATAAAAATTAGGTTTAGTAGATAAAATTGGCATTTGAAATTTAAATTTTAAAATTCACGCCAAAACGATCGCCGGTGTCATGGCGCCGTTTGTGACGTCACTATTGTTTTTACCAATGTACTCTGTGCAGTGTGCAGTGAACAATAGTGTGATTGCTGCTGAAAGCTCGAAAACAAAGAATTGTGACGTCATTCGCTTCTAGGCGTTTAATCCATTATGGCGGATTGCTGTATTTTATAGTTTTATTTTATCAAAATAAATAGCAATCTCACTCGAAATAGAAAAATAAATACGTTTTTCATAATCCATGAATCCTATTTCATTAGATAAATTCATAATTTCATTGATTCTTGGTTATAATAAAAACCCATAAGCTATTTCACGAAAATTCACCCCAGAGGGTGTAATGGGGGTTGTAAGTCCCTATATGTTTGAAGTCAGAGACCTGAAAATCGGCATTTAGGTTATTAAATTTAAATAAATAATAACCTGCATAAGCAATTTTACGAAAATCTTCCCTAATAGGGGTGCAATAGGGGTTGGAAGCTTACATGATGGTTTTAAGTTTTGATGTTAGAGACTTCAAAATCGGTATTTGGGTTATTAGTTTTAAATTAAAATAACCTGTATAATAAATTTTACGAAAATTCACCCCAAAGAGGGTGAAATGGAGGATGTAAGTTTGTATGAAAGTCCTTTGTGATTGAAGTTACGAGGCTTGAAAATTGGAATGTAGATTATTAGTTTTAAATAATAATAACCTATGTAAGCAATTTTACGAAAATCCACCTTAAAGGGTGTGAAGTGAAATTGGGGTTGGAAGCTTGCATGTAGGTTATAAGTTTTTAAAATCGGCATTAAGGTTATTACTTATTAGTTTTAGCCGCTATATGTACCGAGGCTTTTTGCAGCGGGAAAATCTGATAGGAAATCGGAATTTGTACGCGGACGGAGTCGTGAGCGACCGCTAGTACACTATACAGGCATCAAGTATAGTACCTACCTTTTGCAAAGAAAAAAGTATAATACTTATAACTTTTTTTTGTATCTTCATTGTTTTCCTTGAATTTATTAAAAGTTATACACTTTTAACCACTAACGTTGATTTATTTAATTTGTTATTTTAAACTTAACAATAGCAATGTGCGATGATTTTCACGCTGACAACCTACATCAATTTTTTTTTAAATATGTATATAGGTACAACCTTTTTTTAATGTTAGTATCAGTATGCGTCAATGTTACCCATCGTATTACAGTGTTACAAAGGTTACAGCTCTATATCTATTGTCTATGCTACTTACTGTATTTTTTAAAATTCAAATTCCTTTAAAGTTGGTATTGCGGGTTGCCGCGAAATCTCTATATATGTCACCGTAAGATTATAAAAACCGTTAGATTATAATCTAACTCGCGAAATTGTAAACTATCGAAAGATTGTAAACCGTTCAATGTTCTGAGTGTCAATTTTTGAAATATTCATTGTATTTACGTTTGCTTATCTGTTTCTTGTAGGTTAGGTTAGGGTACGACATAAATAATCAGGTAGGTAACTTAGGTTCTATCGGGTTATTATAACTAACAGATTACAATTTACCGAAAAATAATGCGTTAAATTATAATCTTTCGACAGTTTGCAATTTCGCGAGTTAGATTATAATCTAACGGTTTTTACAATCTTACGGTGACATATATATAGAATTTTTGTTGCAATTATTACATTTAACTAAATGGATGTTTTAAATAATCCATTTCGAATTTCGATGCGCAATACGTAATACAAGGTGAACGCATAGGGAAATAAATAATAAATAAAGTGAATGTGACTAATTATTTAATCATCAATTAAAAATAAAGATCTTACTCCTATTAGGGAAATGTAACAGAAGGGCAAAAAAATTATTAATTTATTTTATTTGTTCGCAATTGAAGTAAAGAGTAGAGTAGAGTTCACCACGGGACTAAAGCATCTCGTGTGAAATGGCTTGTTATAGTCCCTTGATGAACAACCTACTATTTAATCAATCATCTGTTTCCAATTATTTATTAGCAATAACTATAAGTACCTTAATTAAGTAGCACTAGGAATGGTGTAACTTTTCCAATTTAAGTTAACTACTATTAAGTGAAATTAGAAATCAGTATAAAATAAAATGTATAAAGTTCAACTAGAACCTCTTATCATTGGTTAGAAATCACGTAATTAGCTATGCCGATGACTGAATCGTGCGCGTTGACTAAAGTACTCCCCTTCTTAATTATAATTTTCAGTCTTCAAAACAACCAATAGAACTTTGACTAAGTTTAATAATATAATCGGCCACAGCATAAATCGGCTCATTCATTTTAAGAAACGACAAAGCTTTCAGATTAGGTAAATCACCCTTCTTATCAAATACAAATTTGTATTTATTGTAAATGTATAACCCTTTATCCGTACACAAGTAGGCTCTAGAAAAATTATCTGTAGCTATAAAATTAGCAACATAACCCTCGTGTATGTTTATCGCTCTAGTGCCTAATTTAACTCTAAACAATTTTTTGTCTCGAATGAAAAATATGTTATTATCACCATCCATTATTAATCTGTCAACTTTAACGCCTTCTAACTCTGGTATTGGAGTGGCAAAACCATCTTCAAACTTGTAAGCTTCATTTCTTCTGTTGACAAAATATAAACCGTTTTTATAATGCATGGATATAACGTCGTCTTGTATTGGTAGTCTTTCTGGGACTTTTCGTTCGTTGATTTTGTACAATCCATCAGAGCCTCCTACGAAGATTTTGTCATTGAAATTGTCCATTGCTATAGCTGTAGCATTCCTTATGCCATCAATAACCTTTGCTACCTTAGTCTCGATGTCAATTTGACCTAGAAGCTTTTGTGGAATTTTGTGCTGAAAAATAATAATTAAATTATGTATTATTTTAATATTTGCTATTTTAATAAATACTTAAATTTGTTAAGTGTCCAATGGAAATAGTTCGCTACCCCCAAACCGCCTCTCCTCTGTCGCCAGTTAATATTTTAATTTTTGTTTCTCTGTCTGTCCAACTAAAAAAATGAATTTGTATGCAACTTGGCATGCTTATAGCTAACAAGATGATGCCCGCGACTTCGTCCGCGTGGATTAAGTTGCTTTGATTTCCGTGGGAACTCTCTAATTTTAGCCAATGCCCTTCCCCGGGATATAACCTATCCTTGTATCAAATTTCATTGGTATTGGACCGTAAAAGCGTAGCAGACAGTGTCCGTCGAAATGCATTCAATTGGGGGCGCCACATTAGCATCAATAAATTTAAAAGGAAGCGCCAAATAGGTATTATTAGAGTAGGTTTGAGAAATAAACAAGGAAAGAAAACATTCATCATTATTTTGTACAATGTAAGTTGTTGAAATTTTCAATAATTAAGTACTTTAGTCGACAATAATATTAAATTTTTTAACTCGGCATACTTCAGTTCATCTAAAATTGCTACATTACCATACCCTTTGCCTACACTAGCGCCACTGTAGAAGGTTTTTTGAACTGTTGTTTATAGCAACCACTGGACACTTTTTCAATTTCTTCCCTTAAGAGATGATTCTCCTTATCTCTACTGGTGGTGCTGTATTCGATTCTAGGGTTAAAGTAGGACGTTTGCTGGGCCTAAGCGGGACCGGCCATACACGGACTGCTCGAGCAGTTAGCCAGTGATCAATATACCACTCTTGCAGTCATATTCAACAGCTTGAAGCTACGATTAATAAGTTAATAACTGCTGCCAACCGCCCGAAGCAGTCGCAACTGCTCAAGCGGTGCCATTTATGTGTGTACGTAGAAGACTGAAGTTCACTATGCAGTCGCAGCTTGAAGCAGTTGAAGCTGACTGCTACAAGCTGTCCGTGTATCGCCGGCCTTATAGTAACTATATATATAAAAAAAGAAACTAATTCCATACCTCTGTTGTAACGTCCTCAAAAGTGAAGTACACAGAATTATCGTTTCTATTCACTACCAGATCGTGTATATGGCTGATTCCCTCTTTGATGATATTGAGATTATAGTACTTGTCATCTATGTATACTCCGCGACAGCGTTTATCGGCCGATGTCAAGGCTAGCACCGTTGTAAATATTATCATAAGCTTCATTTTAACTGGAAATAAAGTTTTTTCGTATTATTTAGTTAGTCAGCTGTTAGATAATTATTAGTTCATCTGCTTCCGTTGCTAGTTTTCTAAGTTACCATTGTAAGAAATGAAAATCCTATAGCTTAATCTAGCCCGTCTGTCGCTTTTTTTATTCAATTACAAGTTTCCCTTGACTGTGATCTCACCTGATGGTAAGTGATGATGCAATCTAAGATGGTAGCGGGCTAACCTGGTAGGCGCATGGCAGTTATATTAAACCCATACCCCTAATTGCTTTTTACATGGCATCGCACCAGATCGCTAAATCGCTTGGCGGCACGTCTTTGCCGGTAGGGTGCCACGGCCGAAGCCTCCCACCAGGCCAGACCAAGGAAAATTCAGAAATTATTAATTTCCAAATTGACCCTGCCGGGAATCGAACCCGGGACCTCCGCACTTTAAGACAAGAGCGCTCAACGCTGCGCCAAGGAGGTCGTCAAAATTTAAAGAATAGGTCGTCCGTATCCGTTAATAAAGTTTTTTTAGTTTCCGTAGTAAAAATTAATATGAAGGCTAAGGGCACATGGGTCACTGTGGGCGATTGAGAGGGCTATATGCTGGGAGTGCTACGTTGAGAGTAATTTGGAAGATTTGTGTGGTATGGTGTTGTGGCGGTGCGAATTGCTGGCTTATTAGTGGATGTCACCAGCTACACGTTGTACCACATAGATTTGTCTGCTTTGGCGGTGTTCCTTGATAATCATAGACTTCCGCAAAGTAACGCTTGCTTCTATCTAAAAATATACTAATTAGTAGCTAATCTGAATAATAGATAGTTATAAAGATCCGGTTTAGATATAATTAAACTCTCAGCACGTGTAATAATGTAAACATGTTTTTCTAAATTTTGGTAAGCGTAGCGTCTGGCGATATACCTACTTACGCGACGTTCGCTGAAACCTTTGGCCGAGTGCGGTGCTACTTGCGCCAATGTGTAATAGTCCCTTTTGGCTATGTAACCGTAGAACGAGCGTAGAAACTATTTTTAAGTATTTTAAACTATGTCCGACAAATTTATCTGATCCGGTGACAACGTCGTCGTATCTATGAAAAATTAAATAAAAACCAAAACAGGCATAAAAATTTGTTCCAATTTTGGCTACCGAGTCAGATAAATTTGTGACACTTTGAGATCCTCTTGGGGTCTATCTAAGTTAACCGTTAGATCGCAACTCAAGACCTTTGATAGAATATTAAACGAATAAATTTTTATTTCATTTGTTTAAAGAGAGATACCGAGAGTTATTAAAGGAACGTACCTAAGAATATTTTGAAATATACAAAAAAAAATTGTTAAAGAATTTTTTCAAAAGTATTGGAGCTCGGGTACGTTGGCTTAAGATATGCGTAGATCAGGAATGCAGGGGGCCTTTGAGATCCTACGTACTTTGCTAGGTTAAACATAGGGCTTCCAATACCGGATCCCGGACTTTTTTCGTCCGTTTTCAATACCGGTATTGAAATGTCTAATACCGGGATATCGGTATTGGTGACACTATAAACGAAACAGTGACTATTGCATATATTTCTTGGTACATGCCACTTTTTTTATTCGGCTAAGTTTAAAACTTCTATCTTAAGCAGATTAGCTATATACTGGTTTTAAGCAGTAAGAAAGAGCACCTTTATTGCTTAAAACCAGAGAAGAAAAGTAGCTTTTAATCACTCAGAGGGAAAAAATAGTTATTGAATTGAGCACCCTGTGGCTTTTCGAAACGTTCAGATCTGTTTTTTATCCAATGCAATATTTTATTATAAGCCCCCAAATAAATGAGATTTAAAAATAAATAAATTTTATTATGATTTATTTTCTTTTAAAAATAACTATTGAATTTTTAATTAATTTGTGTTTTGCGAGTTAAAAAATGCATTTCTTCGTCGAATTTAAGCAGAAAAGTGCTCTTTAGAGCTCTTGTGGTGATAAAGTATTTTTATGGAAAATCTGTTTTTATGGTGCAGTTTCCTTGAGAAAATATTAGTTTTAAGTTAAAGACAATCTATCTAATTTTAAGTTTTTCCCAATACCGGGATCCCGGTATTGAAAAAAATCTTCCTCCTTTATTCCTGTAGGTATAGTAAACGTAGTAGGTAGGTATTTTTATTTTTTATCTGGGATCGTAAGTAACTAATCAGTAGGAATTTTACTCATCCATATCCTTGCTAATATTATAAATGCAAAAGTGTGTCTGTCTGTCTATCTGCCAGTCTGCGTGTCTATCAGCTACGCTTTGACGGCCCAAATCAACCGAATTTCATGAACTTTGGTATACAGGTATAGGTAACATCCCAGTGAAGAACATAGACTGTTCTTATCAAAGACAATTATGGAGTTCCTACGTGAATTAAAAAACTTATTCCACGCGGAGGAAATTGCGGGCCTCATCTATTAAAACATAAATAACATAAAGGTCAACAAAATACTTCCTGTATATTCTCCTAAGATATACCTAAGAGCATCCTAACTGTCCTTTATCAAATAAACTATTAATAAAAACACTCAAATCTAAGCACCTCTCAAAATAAGTAAACTTACCTAACTTAAAAATTTAGCTCCAGTTTACGTAACACACGTCACGTGTTCACTGTATACAACTACTGACTAACCACGTACATATTACTTAACTGGGACATGAATCGACTATCGAGTATGACTATCCGGCCCATACTGCCAACGCTTAAAGCAATACCTGAGCAATATTACTTACAATGACAGTTTGGTGTCACGTACCTTGACGTTCCTAAATTAAGGATTATAATTCTATAACACGAAAGTCAATAATAATTAAACAATATGGCTTTTAGCGTTGGCAGTATGCTTTCATATGGCCCCTGTAGCTTATTTGTATTTATACAATAGTTTTATAGTTAACCTTAGGTTATACAGTCATATGAAATCGCAGCGCTTAGAATGTATGGATAAGAGTTATTAATTGAATACAAAATAGTTATGGACAAAAAAACTAGCTTAAAAAACGCCTCAATGTTCCCGAGATAATGGGTTTTCTGATTCTGCAGTGCACAATTAATATAAATAAATATAAAAAATATTAACCTAACCCTTTAATAATACTCCCCGCGGAAAGGGAGAGAACTAGATTTGCAGCTGTCATTTCAGTTCACTTTATTTAATGATTGTGCTATACAGAATTGGCTACAAGTGCGGATATTTTATAAGTTGGTCGGTTATAATTGGCCATTTCTATACCTACACGGTATCGTACTTGAATGCTATAATCGCTTTTCGGTACGTCTTTGCCGGTAGCAGCCTAGCCACCCGACGACCAGAGAAAATTAAGAAATTATAAGTTCTCAAATTGACCCTGCCGGAATCGAGCCTTGAGCTGCCTGTAAGACCACAGCGCTCACTGCGCCAGGGATATCGTGTACACAAACCTTAATTTTATTGATAAAACTTGAGCCCATCTAATATTCTGTGTCTATAGCTAAACCAACATAGTTACAGCTGTCTTGATCAATAAATAATAAAGACGGTACAGTGGAAGTGAAACTATAATTTTAACGTTAAGTTCGAGTAGAGAGCGGGAGGAACCTAGTGGGAGGTTTCTTACCTGTTCGATCGCTGATCGCACGACTTCGCCCGCGTGTATTGAGGTTTTTTGGGTCCCTCTTTAATTTTCCTGAATAAAAAGTAGCCTGTGTCCTTCTCCGGGACGTAACCTACCGCTGTACCAAATTTCATCAAAATTCTTAGAATAGATGGGACTTGAAATCGTAGCAGATAGACAGACACACTTACGCATCCATACTAATATTATAAACGCGATCCACGCGGACAAAGTCGCGGGAATCATCTAGTTTATAATATTAGTATGGATACAACTTTTTTTGCTTCGATAGCACGGATGCCATAATCAGAGAACGATGATAAACATACTAAGATACAAGTTCAACTCTCTTGACGTTCTCTTCAGACTGAGTTATGGTCCGGTGGTAAGTGCAGTGTAATATCGACGACAAAAACCACCCACGCTAACCCTTGCCACAGGGCCCGGTGAAAAGTGCAATGTAATAGCCTTAAAGATAATAAACCTTGATTTTTAATTCCGTGGAATTCTGACGTTTCTTGGTGATACCATATTCAAAACAGTTCCCACAATAAAAGGGTAAGAAATTCCAATAAAATATAAGTAGTTCTATGGATTCTAAAGATGAAATTCTTAACAGTGTTAGTTATCATTAAATTGTTAATTAATTAGTAGAACACTATTTTAATGTCAAGTGACAAATGTTACGAACATTTTATATTTGCATACGTAATGTGCATACATGTAAATAAGATTCATAAGCAGAATCCAAAGACTTATTACCGACTGAAGATTGAAGTAATTAGAAAGAACTATTTTGCTAAGAAAGGATTCACAAAAATCCATCAAACAATAATACTAAACTTTTTTGTAAATAATGAATTAGTAAAATAATCATAATCGTTATCATCATCTTCGTCATCGTCAACGACATTTATAATGAAAGTGTCACAGACACTGTCAAGCAGATGGTCAATACGGCATAGTTTGTCCTCTCCTTTAATAACATGTGCATATGTACTCTTGCTATTTGTTTGGGGTGACATTGTTCACTTCCTCGACCAAAAGCTCCTTCATTTCCGCCATTTTATAAGTTTTATTGTTTTTCGCCACATGCCTCTTAGCTTAAGCCCAAACCAACTCAATCGAATGGAGTTCACAATGGTGAGGGGGTAATCGGAACATAATGGTCTCTCGTCCCGCTGCCATCTCATCCACAACATAATATTTATTATGATTTTCTTTGCTAACTATGTCCAATAAGTTTACCATTAACATAGTTTCATCAAAATTTAAATTCTTTGACGTTTCCATACTTGAATATCATTATTTTTCCAGCCGGTTGTTGGTTTTCGTTCAAATTTTCTTGAGTGGCAAATGCAAGTACCAAGAAATTTTAATATTGAAGCTGAAAATCGAATGACATGATCATTAGGATGACGGCCGATAGGCGCCTAGAAAAAAGTATTTTTTGTTTTTTAGTGAAATACCTCTTTCGTTTGCCAGGCTGATCCGTAATGTTATTAAATATCAATATTGAAACAATTATGTGGGAGAACAATGCAAAACAACTGGCCACACCTTGCATGAGTAACAAACCTTTTTGAACCAAATTTTGAAAGTTTGTGGTACTAATATTTTTATCAATAAAATTCAATTTCGACATTTTTATGTTGATTTATTTAGTTTTAAGTCAATTTGCAGTTGAAGGTAAATGATGATGAGGATGATGAGGATGACGACGACAATGATGATGATGATGAGTTTACATAATATTGTAACAAGCATTGCACGTGCGGCTCGGGTCGAATACTTTCTTGCTCACACATCGACTAACCATCTCACTCGGAGCGCTCGGAGCGCTCCGACCAACGTGTCTCTGCGAAGAACAAAGCGGCGGAGCCCTATATAAGTCCGAGCGCGACAAAGATATTAATTCCATTATATAGCTAGTTAGCGACCGTACTAGCAGAAAACCGCTGCAGTCACCAATACAGTCGATTCTAGGCTCCGGAGCACGACACGACACTCACGTCTAAAGCTAGGAATCTAGGATTTAGCCAGATTCCGCTATTCAATAAAAGCTAGGAGGTTGATAGCCGTTGCAGTCATCTCCGATGCTTAATCTATGGTACAATCATACGAGTAGTAACTCGACGTTAAAGTTTACTTCTACCCTACAATACTTAATTAGTTATAAGTAGCTGATGAATGAAATATGTTTTTATTTTATTGCCTTAAAAAAGGACCCACACTTCCATACTAATATTATCAATGCGAAAGAGTGTCTGTCTGTCTGTCTGTCTGTCTGCTACGCTTTCTCGGCCCCGCTTCAACCGATTTTGACGAAATTTGGTATTGAGGTAGGTTGTATCCCGGAAAATCAAGAAGTTCCCGCAAGAATCAAAAATCCTTAATCCACGCGGAATCTAGTTTGTAAATCTAATATTAGTAAGTATGGATAAAGTTTATCATTATTGATTTTTGTTTCTATAATTTATCTTTTATCCTTTCTTAGCAAAGTTATTAATTCTAATAAAGGACTGTTTCATTCTTTAATAAGTAATAAGTACTTATTTGGATTTTGCTTTAACAAATGATAAATTATTTATTTCTGGTAATTGGTGCAAAAAGATCAAATCAAAAAATCATCAATCATCATAATCATCAAAAATGTTTGTGACTTCTGAACGTCACAAACGTCAGAATTCCACGGAATTAAAAATCCAAGTATAGAGAGTCCCGACCTACTTTTTCAAATTTCCCGCTATTTTGCAGTCTTAGCTTTCACTTTGCACAGACATGTTTGGTGTATCCTGCACTTATCAGCTAATCGAATTAATCGAGTTATATTACTGCACAATCCAAATTGAATCGATAAAGACTCCAAAGTCGAATAGCTGACGACGAAGACTGGATGTTATTTTTATCCTGATCAGTGGATGTCATAGTTAAAATCGATTCAAAGAACAAAAATATTGCAAATAGATATTTCGTGTATTTTTGATAGAGTCTTGTAGACTTATCATAGGTGGCACAAGTTGTCAATCACTTCATTTAATTTCATTTTGCAAATAATCTCATACCGGCTCAAGCATCTATATGTCACCGTAAGATTGTAAAAACCGTTAGATTATTATCTAACTCGCGAAATTGTAAACTGTCGAAAGAATACAATTTAACGCATCATTTTTCGGTAGATTGTAATCTGTTAGGTATATTAACCCGATAGAACCTAAGTGACCCACTATCTGGTTATTCATGTCGAACCCTAACCTAACCTACAAGAAACAGACAAGACAACGTAAATACAATGAATATTATAAAAATTTACACTCAGAACATTGAACGGTTCACAATCTTTCGACAGTTTACAATTTTGCGAGTTAGAGTTTAATCTAAAGGTTTTTACAATCTTACGGTGACATATACATGTTATACTCGATCTAAGAAAATTATTTTAAAAACTTAAACTTAAAGATAAACAATCCTACATCTAGTGTAAAAAGTGTTGTTTGTTGGTTAATTATTGACTTGATGAAGTCAACATATTTGAATGTACCTACATATTAACGAAATTAGATCTTTTTAGATTTGGTTTAGATTACAATATTAACATCGATGTTCTCAAGCTGCTGTAAATTCCATACGAATAACCCAACCCTAGCAAGAGTGCACTGCACGAATTACGATGCATCAAATTGATAAGAATTTTAGTCAACTGTCAACTTGACAAGCAGTTACTTGTTTTCAACTTTTCACGGTTTCGTGAAAAAAATAGTAAAACTCGCGAGAAAATACGTAATAATTTTCTTGCTTTTAAAGCTTATGGAGTTCACAAATTTAAAAAGTAGCTTTTAATGCTTGAATATTTTTGCCTATATTATTTGATTGGTTTAACTTCTGTGGTGTTTATTTTGGTGTTTAATCAAATAAATAGAACATTAAATGAAGGTAAGAAATGATTAAGAACCGGCTATCCGATTAATTTTTTTCTTGGTTTGGGTCTGATAGAGCTCAAGTATTTGAATCCAGTGCCAGCGCTTTGATCTATATCTTTATACCTAATTATTATGTCAGTTTTTCCCTATAACTTGGTCTTGTTGTGAACGGAAAAGCAACACATGGATAGTTTAGGTATGATTCTATGGAAAATTTTCGTGTCTGTTAAATCTTACATTTATCAATCAATCGATATTTATTTATTCAATTTAAGTAAGTAGGTACATTGTATTACACTTATTGACGTCCAATAACTTTAAAGTCATGATGGGGATAGTCTGTTACGATATGTTAAACTAAAGCTAGGTTCCAAGCGAGCCCTGGTCTGAGAAGAGCCAACAACAAACTCAGCCAGGTTTTTTTTAATTATCACCATCTCACAAATCATCTTAAACTAAAGAACTAACTGAACCGTTAGAGCAAATCATTGCCAAGCTTCCTTGTCATTTAGGTAATTCTTTACATTGTAATAAGAGTTTTCAATGAGTTTCTATGCTATATTTCATAGCTCATCTGTTTAACTGATTTTGATGAAACATGATACAGGGATAGGTAGCATCCTGGTGAAGCTCAGGCTATTTTTTATCCTGCAAAATTATAGAGGGGATCAAAAATCCTTAAGTAATCCATGTGGATGGAGTCATGGCTATTACTTATATACCTACTTATACATACAAGTAAAAAATATCAATGCATAGCAGATGGCTATGTCTAGTTGAAGTAATTAGTAGAAGAAGTAAATAATATTTTGCTAGTGTCACTTAATCTGGACTTATCTCTGAAATGCTTGAACCAATTTTGACACATTTTTAGAAGGTCAAGGACTGCAAGGTCCTTGACCTATCTATCCAATAGTAGGGCTTTGCCATAACATTGTGACAGGTCTGGCTATAATTTTGTACATAATTAATTTATTTTAAGCTACCAAACAACCATTATTATTTACCAAAACATTTTTCTACATTTTAATTTGAGTTGCAAATGAAGTGTCAAATTGGTAATTAAATAAACTGAGTTTAACTATGTAGTTATATTTATACTGCACTTAAGGCTAGTATTTTACTTGAAATCTACTTACTCAATATAAATTTATTTTGTTATTAAAATGAAGACTTTTGTAAGTGCATGGTTTAATTTAGCAATACTTATAGCCAAACCAGATTTTCCCCCACGTGGGTATGGTCTAGTTTGATTAGGGTTTTTCAGTTTTCCTAATAACTCTTCCATTTTCTGGAATAAAATTTACTTTGTCATTTATTAAAATCATTTGACTGTTATTTTCATAGTTGAAGATCTTATAATAGTAATAATTTTACATAGTAGGTACAGTCTACCTCTAACAGGCATACAATATATTAAGCTTAGATTTTTAGTTATAATATTAACATTTGATTCAGATAATTATTAATTGGTGTAACAGATTATAATATCTCTCTGCATCATATTCCTCATTGCTGATTGTTGTGACTCCTTTCTAGAGGGTGGTACGAGTTTTCTTGGGATAATAATGCGACGGGTTCCCAGGTCCCTCCACATACTTGACTAGGAGTTTTTCAAATCTTTTCAAAGATTTGTAAAGATTATTATCAGACATTAGTGATAATAACTGGGACCCATTATTTAACATGCTCTCTGAGGCACAGAGATAATGAAAATGCCAAATTTGAACCTCTAAGTTCAGTCACCCATCCAGTCAACGACTTGGGAATGATATTTGTTGTCGTAAGTAGGTCATTTGCCCCTCAAAATGTATTTAAAACTAATGGTAAATGTAAGTGTGTAGTAAATAACTACTAATAACAATATAGTACAGTAATTAAAATGCCATCTTGTTAATATTGTATGCATTTGTGCTTGAAAGGTGCATGAAAAGCCATGACATTCATTTCATGAAAATAGACACTTCAAATAGTTAACAAGAGGACGTTAACTATTCATTGTTATTATAATTCCTATCATATTAATTGTTAATATAATTACCTATATGTATATATTATAATGTATAAGTATCATATAATGTTTATGTATATATTGCATATCTATATATTTTATTAGTATATCATATTTCGGTATATATTATTAGTGTGTATCTATTTGAATGTATATGTTTATGTATGCATTTAAACTCTTAGATAAATAAGCAATTTCCCGTCTCACAGTATTAATTGATTCATTAGTGTAGGTTGCCTGGCAGAGATCACTTTAGTGATAAGGTCACCTTTTGTCTGTACTTTTATTATATGTCCTTTGTAACTGTTCTTTTGTATGCAATAAAGTGGTTTAATAATAATAATAATAATAATTCTGTCTCCATATGCATTATATGGTACACATATCTTGCTCTGCACTCAGCATGATTGTCTTCAAGGGCAAGCCTATCTCATAATAAAACATATGAATATTTGCTTAGTTGGTAATAACTATACTAGAATCTCGATGATGTCTGTGACTTCGCCTGCATGGATGACTGCTAAAGGTTTAAAAATATATTTTGCGAAAAATACAGAAATCCTTTTAGGGTTGCGTTGACCATTATCTTATTAGGGTTTCATACCCAAATAATAAACCGCTATGTCTGTCAACTCATGTCTTCGTTCTGTATTGCGGAGCGGTTGCAACCAGCCCTTATCTTGTCCCCTGTTTTTTTTTATTTCACAGCAAGTTAGTCCTTGGCTGTGATCTCACATGGTAAGTGAGATATGAAAGCTTTATTTATTTACTTATTATTTATTTAAGCGATGTTGCAGCCTAAGTTGTTAGCATTATAGCCTGTTAGGGGTATGGCAGTTATATTAAACCTATGCACCTAATCAGTTTCTACAAGGCATCGTACCGGAACGTTCTCCGGTATCTTGCTACGGCCGAAGCCTCCCAAAATTGAGAAATTATAAATTCCCAAATGGACCCTGCCATGAATCGAACCCGGGACCTCCCAATATAACACCGCAGCGCTCACCGCTGTGCCAGCGAAATCGTCAAAATTTAAAATTGTGTGACCCACCCACTTCAATTAAATACCTACTTATTCTGATTTTGTTACAGATGTCACTCGGCATGACAAAACGGTGGTATCGTTCGCGGCGGAATCAAATGGTTGTCGTCATTGTAGTAATATTCACCATACTGTACTACATATCCATGAATAGTACATACAGGGAACCCGACTTGGACGTTACAAGGAGGTACTACATACTATCATATCCAGATGCTATTAAAACGACAGTTAGACTACTATCCTTTTCTCTCGAGTGTCTAATCTTAGGAGGAAAAGAGATAAACCTATTTTTATTACCATAACAGCATCTGGATTGGGTCGTTATACTTATATCTATATTTTTTTTTAAGTAGCCTAACTAGTATTTGCACGTGATTTTGCATGCTATATTAAGTGTACTAAATAGTTTAGTGTGAAGCATATTCCTCAGAGCTTCATTTAGTTTGCACTCGTACTAATAATTTGGCAGGAATGTCAATTTTGGCAGATGTGATTCGCATAGTACTGCTTCAGTCTGTCTCAGTCTAGTCCTTGACTATTGCTATACACACTTGTCAAAATCATTCTAAAATTGACAAACCCTATTATAGTCCGTCAAACTTTTAGGCCTATAACACTGCACTTTTTACAGAGACCTGTATTAAGGGTGGACGTGGCTGCAAGTTAGAAAGTCGCTTACACAGCAATAAGGAACAATTTAGGGACCCTTTGTCCCTAAACCTTATTATACTACAGTGCAGTGTAATAGGCCTATTATCTGACCCTGTGTCAGCGTCGTTAGTAAGTATCTACAAGTAATAATTAAAAAAATTAAAAAACACGACTGCTCTGCCAAAAAAACCAACTAAAAAGTTAAAAATCTAAATTAATCTATATCAGCGGCACGCTATGATGGCCGGTTTGACACATTACAATAGTGATGTGGAATGTCAATTTATTCTCGAACAAAAAACAATTAAGTTTTGTTTTTGTACCTGATTAAATAGGTTTAATAAAACAAAAATGTATATGTTTATTTAATTTATTTGAACGAACTGAATATTTGAACGAAAATGAATATACATACTTTATATGCACACAAGAAACATATGAATACAAAAGATACCAAAAAAGGTGCCACAAAAGGCCATAATTAATCAGATTCGTCCATACTACTATTTTCACTGTCGTCACTGCTATCATCACATACATTAATAATTATATGTTCGTTTTCTATAATATTATCTATTTTCACATCTCTTTCATAATCTTCCCTTATTAATTTAACAGTTCTATTCACAACCTTTTCCCAGTCTCCTTTAGTCACATGTTCACAAGCTTCTTCTAATAATTTTAGCATTTTTTTTGTGGTAAATGGGGGTTCTGTATTGTGTCTTGCAGCATATCCCTTAATTTGAGCCCACACCAACTCAATCGCATTATACTCACAATGGTAAGGCGGTAACCGTATAACTCTGTGCCCATGTTCTAATGCTATTTCGTCAATGACGTATCGGATCTTGGTTGGTTTGTTTTCTTTTAAAAGACGTACTAATTCCGCTTTTAACATATTCATGTTTGCATCTACGCCATTTTTACGAAGCCATGCGACGATATCAGCTTTCTTTTGGGATTGGGCAGGTGGCTTGTCAATTTGCATCGAGTGGTATGGGGCGTTGTCCATAATTATAATAGATGGTTCAGGGAGGCTACACAACATTGAGGTAAACCATTCAGTAAACTTTTCTCCATTCATGTCTTCATGATAGTCTCCAGTGGTTTTTGACGCAAAAGCCATGAGAGAACCTTCGACAAACCCGTTGATGGTTCCGGCGTGACAAATTATAAGTCGCGATCCTTTTCCTACAGGAACTTTGGAAGTAGATGCTGCTGTGTCATCGTTCCAAGAACGGCCTACAGTATGGTTAGCATTAAGCCATGTTTCATCCAAGAACACAACATTTTGCCAATTTTTGATTTCTTTCACTTGCCGTAAAAAAGTATACCTTGCCATCGCTATATCAAATCTTTCCATCAATATTTTGCGTTTGTTACATTTTTTGTATCGAAATCCAATGGTCTTCAAAATCTTCGTTAAAGAACTTTCCCCACCGAAGAATAATCCAGCTTCCTTCAGTGAATGCACCAACTTTTTTCTTGTTGGATACTCCTTCTGTAAATAGTAGCCGTAAACATGTCTTCGGATAGCATCGGCATCAAAGCTATCGATGCCTACGACTGGTTTTGCTCGTTTTCTCTTTTTTGGTGTGTGAAGTTTATTTTCTTCTGTGCCAGTCTCGCCATATTTTTTTTTAGTTATCCGTCTAACAGTTCGTTGTCCAATATTAAGCGCATCAGCTACGCGTTCAACCACTGACGTTATAGGTAAAATTGGCCCTCCATTTTGAGCTTCACGATCGAAATAGTTACGAAGGCGTATTACGAACTCACGTGTCTGACTATTTAGAACAGTTCTCTGCGTCCGTTCGGTCATATCGACGAAATCCACAACAAAGGGCTTGAACAGAGTCCAAATTAACGAGCAAGGGTCAACAGTAATGCAGTATCAATATTTGAAATCCAAAGCCAGGTCAAAACTATATCACAATCGCATTGCACTGACAGTTTATACTTTTCGAAGCAACGTCAATTCGAAACTGCTTTGTTTTGCATTGAGCATTGACGCGAGTTTGCCGGAGGTAGTAGTTGTGCTAGCCAGCGATCCTATGTGACGATCGTATTAGATTCCATTTTTAAAAATTTATTGATATTTTTTTGCGATTTCAGAGGTTTGTCCACATAGTGAAAATTGTTCATATTCACAAGTACATTCACCCCTTAAATGGTGCAAACTGATTTTTCTACACTTGTATACATTTAAGAAATCAATTTAATAAATAAATTTTGAGTCCTAAACCTAAAACTACATTCGATAAAATTTATGAATCTCTGCACATCACTATCGTCAATAAAGTAATACAATTATTTCCTTCAAAGTCGTTATCAATTAATACGGAACTTCATGAGCGGACAAACGTCAAACCGGCCATCATAGCGTGCCGCTAGTTTAATTAAATTAGAATCTTATTCACATTTTTGTTAAATGATATTTTTTTGTGAATCACTAAATATTGAACTATAGTGTTATATATTTTTGGAATCTACTCATCATTTTCTAGATGATGATTAAATAGGTAATCTTATTTGCGTTTTTCTTTTTAATTTTGGTCTTTAATGCGGGACCATGGTCACCCCATCAATTTTTTTTTTAAATTTTCGCCTATGTCACCCGGAATAAGCTAGGGATTGTAACGATACCTCATTTATCAAAATCGGTTCAGGCGTATAGAAGTTATGGTGGAATATACAAACTCACATACATACATGTATACATACATACATACATACATATATACATACATACATATATATGTCACCGTAAGATTGTAAAAACCGTTAGATTATAATCTATCTCGCGAAATTCTAAACTGTCGAAAGATTGTAAACTGTTCAATGTTCTGAGTGTCAATTTTTGAAATATTCATTGTATTTACGTTTTCTTGTCTCTATCTTGTAGGTTAGGTTAGGGTTCGACATAAATAATAATAAGGTTTTATCGGGTTTAAATACCTATCAGATTACAATCTACCGGAAAATAATGCGTTAAATTCTAATCTTTCGACAATTTAGAATTTAGCGAGTTAGATTATAATCTAACGGTTTTTATAATCTTACGGTGACATATACATACATACATACATACATGAACCCTGAAAACAAAACTCCTTTTTTCAGGCAGTCGTATAAAAAAACTTAACAAGCATAAAAGTATGTTGCAATTTTGGCCACCGGGCTAGTTAAGTTTGTAGGACTGTAGTTTAGATTATTGCAAATCTAACTTCACAGATTTTTGTAATTAAAGATGTAGGTTCACTAGCCAATCACTGGAATGTACTGTCTGAACCCATAAAGTGGTGGTGGTTTATAGTTGTAGAAAACGCCCCCTTTTAGTCATAGTACAATTGGACACACTTTAGGCTTGGACCAAGTGGCGTGCACGGCAAATATTATAAATTATGCGAAAGTGCGTTTGTTTCTTTGTTAGTTTGCCCTTCAATCACGCCGCAACGGTGGAACGGTTCGAGGTGATTTTTGGCATGGTTATAGTTGAGGACCTGCTGGGCGACCGCGTATCTCTGACAGCTACAGTGTAACGATCACAATCACCTCTGATTGGATAACACTCTTTTACTATTGGACAAAATCCATTGACACATCCATTGACAATCCACAGATTTTTGTGCATTAAATCCGAGTTTTGACCTGAATTGCATCTCTTTGGCGCCATTTTTCATCTCAGTGAGGGTGACCTCTTCCATTAATTACTTAATCAGATAATGGTGGGGGATTAATAACTTTCTGAGAAAAGAGCTTCATCTGTACTCATTAATGGGCCGGCCAGTTTTTTTTAAATACACTACAAGTTAGCCCTTGACTGCTTGATCTCACTGAATGGTTAGTCATGATGCAGTCTGAGATTGTAGCAGGCTAACTTGTAAGTGTAAGGTTATGACAGTTCTATTAAACCCATACCTTTTATCGGTTTCTACATGGCATTGTACCGGAATGCTAAATCGTTTGGTGGCACGTCTTTGCCGGTACGGTGGTAACACGACCGAAGCCGCCCACCAGGCCAGACCAGAGAAAATTGAGAAATTATCTATACTTCTATACTAATATTATAATTTTGAAAGTGTGGATGGATGGATGGATGTTTGTTACTCAATCACGCCAGAACATCTGAACGGATCTGGATGACATTTGGCACAGAGATAGATTATAGTCTGGAATGGCACATAGGATACTTTTTATCCTGGAAATTAAAGATTTCCCGCGGTAACCGAAAAGCATTAATCCACGCGGTCGAAGTCGCGGGCATCAGCTAGTAATTTATATTATTCGACCAATAATGATAGAAAAATCTACAAACTTGTCGTCTTTCAATACTCCCATCACTATTTCTCAATTGACCGGTAAGATGACGTGATCAGACCATCGACAGGCGTTAAAAGTTGAAAAAGTAGCTCATCCCTATTGTAACAGACAAAATTATTCTCTTAAAAGTATGGTTTCAAACTGAAACTCTAAATCAAAATATATTTATTCAAAACTAGTGGGTCCGGCAAACGTTGTCCTGCCCTGAACCTAGAAACCGATTGTGAATATAAACCATACCGGGACCCACTCAAATACACTCAAAAAATTTCATCAGAATCGGTCCAGCAGTTCTGAAGTGATGATGACATACATTTGGTAATTGATTTTTATTCATATAGAAGATCGGTACTTATACATTTATATAAGTACACCTTATGAACGTCACGGTTACAAAGCATAAGATATGATGGTGATAAATAATAATTAACCATGGTATCTTAAAACTAAAGCTACGAGGGTTCCAAACGCGCCTGGTCTGAAAAGAGCCAATAACAAACTCAACCGGGGTTTTTTTTATTATCACTATCTCACAATATCGTAGACGCGACTTCGTCCGCTTGGTTTACGTTTTTTTGGATTCCCGCAGGAACTCCTTAATTTTCCGGGATAAAAAGTAGCCTATGTCACAATATACTCCTTTTTTTAGGCAGTCGTATAAAAAATCACGTCAACTCGTTGCTCCGTTGCGGCGTGATTGAAGGAAAAACCAATAAACCATCAAATATACACACTTTCGCATTTATAATATTCGTATGATATGTTATGATTGATAAGATTTATAATTTTATCCATTACATTTTTAGCCGCTGTAACAATTCATTTCAAAAAGTAACACGTGTACTTATACGACGTGATATCAATAGGTTATCAATGTTTTTAATTGCACTGTTTATAAATTTTTAGATAACCGTGTTTAGTAACCATTGTCAGAATATGTATTTTGTTTAGTTCGAAGCAACCGCCTCGATGGTTTAGTGGTTAGCATGTTTGACTGCGGATGACGAGATCTCGGGTTAAATCACTTCTGATTGTTAACATTTTTATTAGTAAGAATTAATGATTGAGATTATCCATCTGCGCGAGAGATTTTATAGTGCACAAGTGTATGCGCAAACAGAGGTGCATTCTCTATTCCCTTATTTATTCCCATAGCCCGAGGAGACGGAAAACCCGATACGGCCGGAAAGAGATCAGGCGTAGGACCGACGCCTTTACACCGCTATCTTCCTAACTCCGGGCTAGTGTTGAGAATTTCTTGTCAGAAAACTATAGGTAGGTAGGTAAACCTAGTTAATTATGGCCCGACGCGGGAACTCGTCAGATGTAGGTTCAATTAGCCAATCACTGGAATGTACTATCTGAAGCCATAAAGTGGTGGTGGTTTATAGTTGTAGAAAACGCCCCCTTTTAGTCATAGTACAATCGGACACACTTTAGGCTTAGACCAAGTGGCGTGCACGGCAAATATTATAAATTATGCGAAAGTGCGTTTCTTTGTTAGTTTGCCCTTCAATCACGCCGCAACGGTGCAACGGTTCGAGGTGATTTTTGGCATGGGTATAGTTGAGGACCTGCTGGGCGACCGCGTATCTCTGACAGCTACAGTGTAACGATCGCAATCACCTCTGATTGGATAACACGCCTCCACTATTGGACAAAATCCATTGACGCAGCAAGAATACGATAAATTCAGCCAATCACAACAATTGATACTGTAACAATGATTGATGCAGAAGATACGCGGTCGCCCAGCTGGAGAGTGACATAGTCTACTTTTTATCCTGGAAAATTAAGGAGTTCCCGCGGGAATAAAAGAAACGTAAACCGCGCGGACGAAGTCGCGGGCATCGTGCTAGGAGAGGTGTAAACGCGTTGCTTACCCTAGTTAAAAAAGCTCAATGCTTATTTTTCATCATGCCCTGCCTGAAAATAGGTATCTAACTAACCAACGCGACGCCTACCCTGGATCGGAATACTGTGCACGCCAATACTTGGACGAATCACTTTAGGTAAATATATTGGTTGGATTTAACGCGTGCCAATATTTATGATACACAATATAAAAGATATGTTATCTATCGTTATCGTTTTGTAGCGTTGCCATATATCTTAACCTAAATAATATAATGTGCCTAACTGATGTCCGCGACTTCGTCCGCGTGAATTGAGGATTTTGGATGGATTGAAGATTTATTGATTCTCGCGGGAATTTTTTAATTTTCGGGGACAAAAAGTAGCCTATGTGTTGTTGCAGACTATAATATATATCTCTGTGCTAAACATTCAGATTCGTTCAGCCGTTCTGGCGTGATTGAGTAACAAACGTACACCTTCCATCCATTCAAGCTTTCGCATTTATAATATTACTAGATTAGGTTACTAGACTAGACTAGATGATGCTCGCGACTTAGTCCACGTGGATTATGGTTTTTGATTCCTGCGGGAATTCTTTTGTTTTCCGTGGTTAAAGTAGCCTGTCCTTCCACGGGATACAAACTATCCCTGTACCTTTCATCAAAATCGGTTGAACAGATGGGCCGTGAAAGCGTATAGCAGACAGACAGACGGACACACTTTCGCATTTATAATATTAGTATGGAAGTATAGATTAAATGACATCACCTAATGTTAAGTTTATGTAGCACTTATGACGTGATAAAAGATAGTGAAATTGATAAACTTTGATTCATAGCTACCTATGTGATTTACCAAGGTCCGACCATAAACTTTAGTTATAGGTATCATAATGAACTGGGAAACATCACGAGAAAACTGTGTTTCAACCACCATTAACGTCCCACTGGTGGGCACAGGCCTCCATTCTCATAGGAGAGTGGGGATTAGAGTTTAGACCCACCACGCTGCTCCAATGCGTGTTGGCGAGCGTTGACGACTACCTATTCATATTAGTGATAATAACGGCTTTACGTGCTCTCCGAGGCACGGCCAACTTCCTAACTCCGGGCTAGTACCGAGAATTTCTAGTCAGGAAAACTCAACACTTAGTTATGGCCCGACCCATGAGGACCCGAACCCGGGACCTTTTGCCACCTTTTAAAACACAGGTTATGACTCATAACCTGTGTTATTTCCACACTGTTTTTTACTGTTTATTAGGTATACCTACTGTTTGAGATTGTCGCGTCGGGTCATACCTATCGTTTCACATTGTCGCATTGTCGCGACGGTATCAAACAGTAGCTGACCCTACACGTGGCCTACGTTGTCGCGGAGACATGTTTGCACATGTTTGTCATTTTCTATGGCGTCGTATCGCGTCGCGTCGTTTCTTTCGCTCACCTAGGTCAACAGGTCCTAGGTGAGCGACCATTCACGTAGGCCACGTGAATGGTCAGCTACTGTTTGAAACGCTGCATCGCATTGCGTTGCCGCGTTTGTCGCTCACATAGGACAACGAGTCAGCGAAGTTGCACTACGTGCCACGTAGAAAGTTTGTAATTTTTTTTGTACGCGTATCGCGTCGCTTTCGTCGCTCAACCTAGGGCTTACCGGGATAGATCAATCGCTTGACCTTTGCCGGTGGGGTGGTAACTGGTAACGCAAAGTAAAGATTACTTGCACGAATGCCCATAAAAAGTAAAGTTTTCAGGGTTCATGTATAGGTACGTATGTGAGTTTCTTTATTCTACCATAGCTTCTTAATTCCTGAAGAGATTTGGATGTTTCGGGTATCGTAACCCGAGTGATACAGGTTTTTTTAAAAATAAACTTTTTGGCAGGGCCGTCATGTTTTTTTAAAAAATTAATTATAGCTTATTTTATTCCTTTACCGCATTACTTTTATTTTATAATAGCTTTTTTCTAGCGTTAAGTTTCTATATGGTTTGCTGGTTGTTCACTTTTAGATTAGTCTCACTTAACGCTAGGGTTGGCACTACACTTGCACGTCATGCAATTGCAGACAAAACTAGGGTACAGGAAGTTTCACAACCTACTGATATTAGCGAAAGGTAATTTTGGAACGTTTTTGGGGCATGCTTGATGTCATGACTCATGGATTCATATTTGGTACCTTTTTTGGTGCTGTGTTATTTACCATTCATATCCATCATTTATTATCCATATTCCATACTTATACAATACATTTATTGCTTATCCATACATCAAAATGCGCAAGTGCGTGGACTGATTAATGTTTATGGTCTCGTAAATACCATTAGTAAGGGAAAATGAAATAAAACAAAATAAACAAATACTGAACCGTTTTTGATTGTTCAAATCCATGAATTCAGCAGGGCGATTGGCTAAAAATGACAGCTACAGTGTAACGATCGCAATCACCTCTGATTGGTACACATTCTCCCACTATTTGCCAAAATTCAGCAGCCAAAATGCCATAAATTTCAATAAAACTGAGACTATAAGAAGTTTTTATATAGAATCGCCCTGCTGATTAATTCTTTCCAAAATCCGAAACACTAAACTCATTCATGATTTTTGACGTTCTCACTTGTTATAGTGACATCTCTGTCATCAGTGTCAGGTTATCGAATCCTTCGTTTGCTCGGAATTGAAACTCTCGCAGCAAAGACTAACTTTGCTCTCTTGTTGGACTAATAATCACTGTTTTGCATTGGTTTATTTCAGTTATGTACTTATTGTTAAGAGTAACGGTCCGCCAAAAAATAGATGGTTTATTCATAATCGGTAAGATTAGTAACATTTTAAAGGGGTGATGATTTGTATTCTTTCCCCCGATTGCGTAAGGAAATCGTAATCGTTTGTCAAACGGTTTTTTTTTGTGCTATATCATGCGATCAGTCTTCTGACTATGAGCAGATGTGTGGAGCGTCGTTTTGTGATTTTTTATGATTTTCCCACTGGAAAAGTCATATGCACTGAGCCTAGATTAGGGATCTATCCAGGTCTAGAATATTTTTCCTTTTTAGGCCCCTGAGACAGTCTGGAACAGTGAGTTGTACTGCCAGCTGATTGGGATGGTGCTGTAGCCGCGACTTGTATTTGGCGCTACAAAGCTGTATTTCTTCTTTCACTGTTTTAATTTTGAGATGTTCATGAAGCTCACTGTTCTTTATAAACCAGGGGGCATTGGCTAGTTGTTTCAGTATTGAGTCTTCGGCCCTTTGTATTATTTTTATGTTGGAGTCACTAGCAGAGCCCCAGAGTTGCAATCCATATGTCCAAATGGGTTTAAGAGCTGCCTCATATATAAGGAGTTTACTGTCAGTTGACAGCTTAGAGTTTCTAGCGAGTAATCAGTACAATCCTCGGTATTTTAAGTTAATTTCTTACTTTTTTGCTTGGATGTGTTGTCTCCAGGTCAATCGTCGGTCGAGGTGCATGCCAAGGTATCTCACACAATTAGTGTGGAGTAACTGAGTGTCACCGAGTTTAACTGGTGGGCAATCACCTCTTCTAAGAGTGAAAGTTATATGTAATGACTTTGATGCGTTAGCTGTATTTCTCCACCTTTCCATCCATCTCTGAGTTTCTTGAAGGCTTCTTTGTAGAACTTCAGATGATTTTACAGGATCTTTATGGGAGGCAAGTATTGCAGTGTCATCAGCGAATGTTGCCACTGTTACTTCAGGACTTTGAGGTAAGTCGACAGTGAACAATGTATACAAGACTGGTCCTAAGACAGAGCCTTGGGGCACTCCAGCTTTGATGTCATAGAAATCTGAGGTGTATTCGCCTTCTCTAACTTGAAATATTCTGTCTGTTAAGGAAGATTTTATAATGCCAAAGTAAGTGTGCGGTAGGAGCTTCTTGATTTTACACAGCAATCTTTTATGCCAAACTTTATCGAACGCTTGTTTTATATCTAAGAATACGGAGGAACAGTATTCTTTTTGTTCAAGGCTTCTTCTAATGACTTGGCACACACAGTGAATTTGCTCAACTGTAGCATGTTCCCTCCTAAAGCCAAACTGGTGATCAGGCAGAATGTTTCTTTCTGAAATTACTCCAAGTAATCTTTTCAGCAGAATTTTCTCGAACAGTTTCGATAATAATGGTAGCAAACTTATAGGTCTGTAGGACGCAACTTCCTGGTTTGGTTAGGTTTGGTTTTAAATAATAATGATATGTAAACCGGGCAGGTTTACATATCATTATTATTTGAGAGACTTTCCATAACATGGGGAAATATCCGAGTCTGATGATGCTATTGAAAAGGAAGGTGAGAAACATGATGCCTTTTTTTGGAAGCTCTTTAAGTATCTTTTTATCTATTAGGTCAAATCCTGGGGCTTTTTTATCTTTGAAAGTCCCGGTTTCTCTTCGAATCTCTTGGGGTGTAACACACTGAAGAGGTAGATCTAACTGGAAGTCCTGGTCTAATATTTCATCTATGTCAGACTCACTCTCTTTGAGTATAGCGTCATTTGGTGTGAATATTTGCGCTAAGAACGTGGCAAAAATATTAGCCTTCTCCTGTTGAGTTCTTGCCCAAGAGTTAGAATCTGGAGTTCTTATAGGGGGCTTAGGAACTGCAGGTCGATTGGTATTTTTAAGTTCCCTCCATAGAGTATAATCGGTGGCTCTGGTAGATGTGAGCGATTCAATGCGAATTTGATTAGTTGTTTCATCAGCTTCGATGATCATTTCTTTTAACTCACGCATCGATCTATTGAATGCTTTTCGATCTTCTGGATGTTGAGTTTCATGCCATTTTCTGCGAAGTCGTCTTTTTTCAAGTATTTTTAACTTTATTTCCCACAGAACCAACTTATGACTCGGTTGCAAGTTTTCGATATCCGGAGTGCATCTCCAGCAAGCTTCCTGTATAGCCATAGTTAGTTCTATGGTTGCATTTTCAATATCTGCTTCCGTTTTTAAGGATACTTGGAGTTGCAGTTTTTCTTCAAGCATCTCTCGAAAAGCATCCCAATCTGTTTGTCTATTGTACAGCGTTAGGGGTTTATCATATTTGAGCACTGTGGTGCTAACAGTGAGGAAAACCGGGACATGGTCTGATGAACCATCTAAGCATGTTTCTACCCCAAAAAAGAGCCGTGATAGGCCCTTGGACATGAAAAAGTCTAATATATCCGGCTGTCTATGTTGATCAGTTGGCCAGTATGTGGGTTCTGAAGGCGACATAGTTTTGAGATGTAGAGTGTCTACTGCTTTTTTGAGTTCTCTTCCTCTTGTTGTTACCAACCTAGACCCCCATTGGACATGTTTAACATTTTGTGCTTAGGGGGGCAATAAACAGCTGAAATTGTTATATTTCCATTTTTGTCTTCCACGGATACCGAAGTAGCTTGTATGTGTTCGGTTTTATAAGACTGAAGTTCATGGTGTTTTATGGATGATCTTATGATAATAGCCGTGCCTCCATGCGCGGTACCGTTGGGGTGCTCAGTGTGATAGATTCCGTAGTTCTGAATTTTTATTTTACTACGTGCGGTGAAGTGAGTCTCAGAAACAAGTAGTATGTCGAGTTTATGAAGTTGCAGTAGTGTTTCGACTTCATACTTATTTGGAGCTAGTGCGTTGATGTTCCAGGTCGCTACTTTTAAGGAATTAAATTTGTCAGTTTGTGTCATTAGTAGTAGAACAATTTAAAACAGGGATGTTTCCTAGTGAAGAGCTTCTTGGTCTTTGTATAAAGAAGCTCGGATGAAAAACTTGCTGAACGCATTTTTTGTTTCCAGTAACATTAACTGCAGCAGGAGCCTGGGAACTCACTCCTGGGGAGTCATCGGTAACATATTTCACACTCTCGGGCCCGGGTACCGGAGAGCGCCGGGGGTTGGCCGGATCGCATGACATCGCATTCTCATTATCTGACTTTTCCATATTTACGAGGGGGGTTGGGAGTAATACAATTAACACTTTCCCACTACTAAAGGCTACTAAAGGGTACTAAAGGCTGCATTTTCTGAGGGTATTTAATGCCTCGTGGCTCGCAGAAGCCAGGTCGGGTTAGTTTCCGCCGCCCGATATTCGGCGTTGAAGTGTTAGTGTCTGTTTGGTGTTGCGTGTATGTCTGTATGGGTGAGGTGTGTATTATGTCAGATGTATATTAGTGTCAGTGCAGTGTGGGGTAGGAAGGATCTAGTAGCACTTTCCTGAGGTGCTACTGCTACAGCTGTTAAGAGGGGATTTAGTCCCTCAGGTCTTGTGGGAGCCCGGGTACAGGTTACTTAACCGCCACCTGTTACTCGGCGTTGTCACTCGTTTTGCACCACCCAGGGGACACGTGTAGGGTGGGCCTTGTTCGAGGAAAAGGTGGTGACTCCTACGGACCCGAGTGACATCGTCACCCATGTCAAACGGATAATTCGATCTTTTTAAGGAGTTCATAGATGCCTGCACGTCAAAAAGCATGTATACAAGCAGCCCCTTAAACAGTTCTAGTCATATGTTTTAAGCTCTCAAATGATTACGATTTGCTTAGACAATTGGGCCTCTATACCGTGTTGTGTCTTATGCTGTAACGAACATTGTGATATACATTGTGGTAACGAGATTGTGACACTAGTCTCTTCTTCTTCTCCTTCCATTCCCGGTCAGCCCTCGGACGCTCCGCTTCCACCTATCGAGCATGCACCCGACACCTTTAACGTTTCAGAGTTATGCGCGTTGTAAGAAATTAAATATATCTTGCTTTAACTGTAAAGGAACTTATGATAAGTCAAGACTACCACCAAAAATGATTCTACTAAGAAGACCCGGCAAGAAACTCAGCAGTTTGCTCTTTTCATAAACAGAAATTGTTAGATACAATATTATGTAAACAATACACAGACCATATGTTACGTAACAAATATTACACTGCCTTGTGGACTGCTGGATGCAAAGCTGGTTGCTTCCCAATGTCTTCGAGCCGTAGGCATCACACCCAACCCTCGGCTTAATCACAGAATAGGTAATAGTATGGCTTAACCTAGTGCTCGCCCACCGGACCCGGTGACGCTATAGCAACCAGTCAACGACCTCAATTTACATAGACGGACCCTGTCATACAAAGAATTTGGACTTATTTTACTAACGCCATCTAGTCTGAAAAGCGGGACAGCGCTATGGCGGGGACAAGGACAGGCTTATGTAGGTGAGGGGCATGCCCTACAAGTAGGACGCCCAACGTTTTTCTATAAAAGGGCCAATCTAGTACCTACATATAGTATATCGATGCGACCAGTAGAGCCAACGCAGCATACTAAATCCGAAAAAAAAAGATGTCCAAGCGAGCGAGTACTGCCCACTACCACTTGTTTGGTTGCAAATGGTGTGGGTTGTCAGAGACCTTTGGGTGCATTTCCACCAGAGACGTGCTGCGTTACTAAGCTACGGATGTGTATCAAACCCACCAATAGGAGCGCTTGATCTAACATCTAGCGATCTAAGCTATGAATATCAAGCGCTTTTGTGTTAGTGGGTTTGACACACATCTCGTAGCTCGTAGCTTACTACGAATGTAGTACATCTCTGGTGGAAACGCAGCCTTAGGCCCGTATTGATAACAACCTAGTGTCTCCACTAGAGATGTGCAACGTGGGTGTCAAACCACCCAATAGGAGCGCTTGATCTAATATAGCTAGAGGACATCTAATGTAGCTATTTAAGAGAAATTCTGCCGGCGTTTTTTCCATACAAAAACATTTGTCTGTTTCCTCCGTGGAAAATTATAATACAGAAAATATTTTTGCAACAATCCACATGTATCCGTACCATGCCTCTTTTTTCGATATGGAACCTTCAAAAATTACAACAAATGGCCCAGTTTTCGCGCCGTCATCAGACATTCCGCAAATAAATTTAACGAATATAATCAAAAAAAGAAAAACATACCGCCATAGCCTGAGTCCTTCTTAAATTATTTTTTAAAAACAAAAAAATATCGGTTCAGTTTTGGAGGAGGAAACAGAAAAATACGAGAATAAGAATTCGACTGTTTTTTCGTAGGTAGGGTAGGGTATAGGTATTATAGGTCCAAGCTGCAGTTGTCTCTATCGGGTGTTATGGAATTATATTCGAGAAGCAGCGCGTACGCGCATACCTATTCTCAAAGTTTCCCGTTCATACCATACATATCCTCTTAAGCTATGAAAATCGCTTCTATTGGATTTGACGTACAACCGTAGCTTATACAGGTGCAACACTTAAAACCGGTCTAAAACATAGACTGACCGACACTAGACAACTTGTTCTTGTTATTGTTTTATTAAAATACGGGCTAAATCTCAACCTTCAAGGAAACTCCTAACACGGCCCGCTCCATCTTGTTTTATAATTAGGTAGTGTGTTACAAACTCGAAGTTTTTTCAGAGAACATATTTTTTAACGAAACTAGTACATGAACATAGTTTGTAGTATGTCCTTGCTTTTTTTACTGCGCTGCACGCGCCATGCATGTTTTTATTAGCACTTATTATTTTATGTTTGTATTATCAGCTATCACACACACACGTTGAATTATTTTAATTTTGTGTTATTTCTTTTAATTTTTGCGTCATTCGATTATAATATCGGTGTATTGTTTTTGAAAATCTATCTCATGGTCATACAATGGAAAAATCAAATCAAAAATTTCATATAATATGTATTCTTGTTCATATTATGTTTTTGGAATTGGCATGAACGAATGATTAACAAGGTATTTCTTTTTCAGAGAATCAGTGATTGAGTAAGTAGACAATATTTTTTTTTCTTTTTAAATTTAAGATTTTTCTTGGATTTTATTTTGATTGCTGAAATGATTTGAGCGCAATTTTTTTCGTAAAATGTTTTTTTATTAAATAATGCCTGGCACAAGTTATCTTAAATTGAATGAATTTTGTCCATTTGAAATACTTATATTTTATTTAGAAGATAGTTTTGCATAAAAGTACCTACAATATTTATTTTAAGATGTAGATTAGTTTTTAGCATGATTTTGCTATAGATTATTTTAAACTAGATGATGACCGCGTGGATTAAATTTTTTGGTTCCCGGGTTTGGTTTCTAATTTTTCTGGATAAAACATAGCCTGTGCCGGGATGCAACCTATCTCTGTACGGAGTTTTATCCAAATCGGCTCTAACGGTGAGCCGTGACAGCCTGGCAGACAGACAGATACACTATCGCATTTATAATATTAGTATCGATAAAATCTTTTAAACTATAAGCATTCATAATATGTCTGTTTATACAGGGTCTAAGGGACCGCTACCGAAAACGAAGACAGATGATAGTCCTGGTGCTTACTGATAAGAATGTTTAAAAAATCGCAAAAATATCGTTTTGTATTGGATTGTATTTAGGTACTGCTACGTTTTCAGTAACGATCCCATTACATCCTGTATTATTCAATAATACTTCCACTAAAATTATTTTTCCTTGTTTGTTCGATTTAATAATTCAAACTTAAATTTTTTTTATTCAAATAAACTGATCTAAAGTGCTTTGGAATTGTCGAGTGAATCTATCGCTGGTTCGGAATGACATTCCTACTGAGAAGAACCAGCAAAAAACTCGGTGGTTGCTCTTTTGAAAGAATTAATTTACAATTACATCAATGTGTAGATACATAAGTAGCCGCAGTCCTAAGCATTCCTGGAGCATACTTAAAACAATGTGGTCTTAAGGGCCCTTTTCTTGAATGAAAAGAAAAGGCCGAGAAAACGCACTCAAGAATGAAAAGAGCCGTCCCTGGGAGGGTTGGGTGCGCCATATTAGGGGATTTTTAGAGTGGTATTGTGAGTTGTAGAAAATTACCCTTAAATTGGGTATTAGTAAACGTCAAAACGTGCGCTTAGTATGGAATTTTATATAAACGTAACTTATGGCGTCACCAAAATTCGACGCACTTTTTTACGTAAATCGATTTTTTAAATTTTTTTTAAAATATGAAATTAAGTAACAAGGAATATGGATTTATTATTCAATGAAAAATAATTTATTTTTGAATATCGTATTTAGTATCGAGATGTTAGTTCGATAACTAACATCACATGTCATGTCTTAAATGTCATAAAAAGTAAATTCACGAAATATGCCGTCGCTTCACTAATTTCCGAATTTTTTTTACGAATTAAAAATTTTTTTTTGCATTTAGCTTTTATTGTACTAATACAAATACAATTTTTCCTACAGGTTTATAGAAAAGCGTCTAGAGCAGGCGTTGAAGCAAGATAAGGGGTCGGGATGCGAGATACCAAAGTTGGACCCGTTCGCCAAAGAGGTGGCGCAATTCGACAAAGAGATGCCCAAAGTTGTATGTGAAGGAAAGGATTGGGTTAGGTGCTATGTAAGTAAACTATGAAGATACTAGCTGATGCCCGCGACTTAGTCCACGTGGATTGAGATTTTTTGATTCCCGCGGGTACTTTTTAATTTTTTGGGATAAAAAGTAGTCATGGCCTTTCCCGGGATACAACCTCTCTTTTCAAGTCGTATTCCTCATTGCTGAGGGTCGTGACCTCATTCCATTAACCACATAATTAAAGTCAAATTCAAACTTATTTATTCAAATTAGGTACACTGTACACTTATTGACGTCCGAAACTTATAAAACATGATGGTGATGATCAGTTACGGTTATTTTTTTATTTTATTTTATCCACTACAAGTTAGCCCTTGACTGGGATCTCACCTGATGGTAAGTGATGATGCAGTCTAAGATGGTAGCGGGCTAACCTGTTAGGGGCATGGCAGTTATATTAAAACCCCTGTTCGGTTTCTACACGGCATCGTACCGGAACGCTAAATCGCTTGGCGGCACGTCTTTGCCGGTAGGGTGGTAACTAGCCACGGCCGAAGCCGACCGAGGCCAGGCCAGACCAGGGAAAATTCAGAAATTATAAATTCCCAAATTGACCCTGCCGGGGATCGAACCCGGGACCTCCGCACGTTAAGACAACAGCGCTACACACTGCGCCACGGAACGTCAACGGTCACGTCACGGTATCTTAAAACTAAAGCTACGAGGGTATCAAACGCGCCCTGGTCTGAGAAGAGCTTACAAAAAACACAGCCGGGTTTTTTTACTTATCACCATCTCATAAATAATCTTAAACTGAGGAACTATCATAGGTATTTTAACCTGACTATTATAATTATAGGGGTTTTCTTGGGATAATAATGCGGTGGGTTTTCAGGTCCTTCCGCATACGACTCGACTAAGAGTACTTTTTCAATTCTTAGGTTACTAACGATTATTATCAAATTTTAGTGATAAAAACCGGGACCGACGGCTTAATGTGCTCTCCGAGGCGCAGAGGAAACGAAAAGGCCAAATTCGGGCTTCCAAATTCGGTCACCCATCCAGTTACCGACTTGCTTAACAAACCCAATCGACTGATATGCGTTTTCGCGACTCCACTCGTCCCTCATGGACACAACCTATTGTTGTATTAAACATGATGTATTTTTTTCAGCATTCCAAATGCAGGGTAGTACCAGAAATATTGAACAATACGAAAGACATAGTATGTACATACAGTGACATACTATATGAAAACGACTCCAAATATACTATAGGTCCGCCCGTCGACGTAAAAGGTAGCGGGACTTATGAATTAAATAGAAGTGACCACGTGAAAGTCAAGTGTACGGGAAAACATTTAGACAGGTAAGGTCTATATTTTTTATGATGCCCAAGACTTTGTCCGCATGGATTAAGTATTCTATTCCGGGGGACCCCTTAATATTTTCCAGGATATAAAGTTGGTAGTTTGCCAATGTTCTTCCCTGGGATGCAAATATTTGCAAATATTAATAAGGTGTGCGTGCGTGCGTGCGTGCGTGCGTGCGTGCGTGCGTGTGTGTGTTTGTGTGGGTTATAGGCTACCTTTTCTACTAATCAATTCGATATGACGAATTCGATCCAAGAAAGTTGGGGTCTCCAAAATTTTTTTTGGTCATTTATCGAGTGGGGCTTTCAAATGAAAGAGGAGAAAAGTCTGAGTTCATAAATCCATACTGATATTATAAATGCGAAAGTGTGTCTGTGTACTCTTTCACGACTCATCTGTTCTACCGATTTTGATGAAATTTGGTGCAGGGGTACAGAAGTAGATTGTATCCCGGGGAAGGACATAGGCTACTTTTTATCCCGGAAAATTAAAGAGTTCCCGCGGGAATCAAATAATCTTATACCACGCGGACGAAGTCGCGGGCATTATCTAGTATGAATATAGTACAATTACAGAAAAACAACTTTAAAATATTATTTTCCGTAGTAGGGTTAAAGATTTTTAAACCTTTTTACCTTGTTAATAATTAATACTCATTTAAACCCTTTTTCCAGTGTTCTCCCATCAAAATGGCTCGGCCACACATTAGGGTTCCGCTCATCGGTCAAACCAAAGGCTACCAAACCTGCGGAACCAATCAACGTCCTCATCATCGGGTTTGACTCAACTTCCAAGAATGGCTTCATACGCCGAATGCCTAAAAGTTATAAAATACTCACTGAAATGTTGGGTGCTACGGTTTTAAATGGGTAAGTCCCTAGAAATCTTTGTTTGGTTTTTGATAAATATGGATGGATTGAGGTATTTTGGTTCCCGCGGGAACTCCTTCATTTTCCGGGATAAAAAGTAGCCTATGTGTTATTCCAGACCAATTAATCTATATCTGTGCCAAATTTCATCCAGATCCGTTTAGCTATTCTTGAGTGATTGAGTAACAGACATTCATCCATCCATCCATCCACCCATACTTTCGCATTTATAATGTTAGTAATTAGTATAGATAATAGTAATCTCTATTCATACAAGTACACGGTAATAGATAGATTAAATTTTAATAATTCATCGGTTTTATATATATTATGTAATTTTGCATAACATTTCATTGTAAAAAATATTTCTGCAAACGAAGAATTTTGAATTTAGTGGTTCAGACGCCCGGCTACCTACTGGGTGGTCGCGGGTTTAATCCTCGGGCACGCAATTCTTATAGTCCCACAAGCTTATCAGAAATGGTGACAGCGACGCTAGTATCTATTAAAAATATAAACTATCTTCTTCTTCGTCGTAACACTCTTGACAGAGTGGTCGTAGTCATCACGAAGTGACGGCTTTAGTGGCAGATGTTATGCGCCTCACGAGTTTCCGCCACTTCTCCCTGCTGGCCGACAGTCTGATGCACTCGTGCAATGAACCGCCAACAGCCGACTTAATTTGGTCGATCCATCGCATGGGCGACCTTCCTCGCCCTCTAGTGCCCTCCACCTTGCCCTGCACGACGAGGCGCTCAATGGAGTCATTCTCACGACGTTAGACGTGTCCAAAAAATTTTAGTATGCGACTCTGTACCAGCGATGAAAGCCGTTGCTTAATTCCGAGTTCTTGGAGAATAGAGACGTTGGTGCGAAATTCGGTCCATGAGACTCCTAACATTCGCCTCCAGCACCACATCTCCAGACATAAACTATACATGCTTAAAAATTTGTATAATTTTGTCCACCGGACCAAAAAAAGTTTGTGGGACTAAACTTTTCCAAGTTATACATTAAAAATGAAATATCATTTGAGGGCTACGCACGGGAAAAACAAGGAATGTCAGTTAAAACAATTTATTCGTGTTAACAGTGCCATCTAACGGCATTTGAGTTGATATTGTGTGGTGGTACTGAACCCTTTGTTCGCGAGTCAGACTCGCACATGACCGTTTTTGAAGTAATAGTTATATAAGCAACAGTTGTGTAATAAGGGGTATTAAAACATGAATGTGATAATAGTTATCATATGAGTGATTTAATACCTAATTATCAACAGTTGCATACAAGACTTTATCTACACTCATAATATGAATCCTCTATAACAGATTCTGAAATAGTTAGCTTACTGCTAACATTAAAACATCCAGTCCTAGTAACTTAATATCATCCATTACTGAGTATATAGGTACAAATAAACTAAGTATTAATGAAAGAATTATTTATTGAAAGAAGAAAGAAAGAAAAATCATTTATTCATCCTGTGCCTCGTACATAACATCAAAATATAAAATTAAGCTATGGCTTTTGCACCCGCATGGCACAAGATGAAAGGGCCCCGACTCAGCATTAATGCTGCAGGTTTTGAAAGCAAAACCTGAGCGCTGGTATTCTGCCGGAACCCAAACGAGTGACACGCACGAGCTCGACAGTCTTCGCAGCCGTCTGCAGTAACGGGTAGAGTGTGATAAAATGGAGTAAATTAAAATATGTAATTTGCACAGTGAGTGTACCTAGTGAGTAAAACTAAATATTAGAGATAATAAAATAAAAAATGGGCATATTACGTGAGTACATATAGCAGCTTCAAACCACCAAGCTACATAAGCTGGAACTAGTTGAAGTTTGTTGTTTTTGATCGTTTAAAAGTTTATTTTTTAAAGTGCTCTTAAACGCGGGAACTGAGCTTAGATTCCTCAGCGGAGGAGGAATATTATTCCAGCATTTAGTAGCTAGATATCGAAAACTTCCACGAAAAGCTGCTGATTTATGACGTGGCCAAATCAGCCTATTTAGTGGCCCTCGAGCATTAAAAGCTGGCGATTGGCTGGCTATTGTAGTAGTAATTAACATTTTGTATAGTGCAATTATTAAAATTCACTTGATGTTCTTTAATGTTGGAAGGTCCTGATCCCGATGTGCTCGGCGGAATATTTATATTTTAATATTTTGATATATCCACGTTGTGATTAATACTCAGCGTACTTTTGAGCATTGAGTAGAAGGTCCATAGGGATGAAGATTTAATTTCTCTGATAGGTCTTGGAAATAAACTAAAAGTACTTCTTCAGAAAATGATTTACTACCCTTGGATATTTTCCAATTGATAAAATCTTGATACGCTTTTTCATAACGCCTTCTTGATTTTTCCGGTAGTAGTTTGTTGGAAATGTCTCTTGCAGCGTTAAAAATATCCGGCGGTTTGCTATCAAAACTTGAATCGCTCCTTTTTTTGTTAACAAAACAATAAAAAAACTAAGAAAAATGGCGGGGAAAATTCTAATAACCTACATTTTTTTTACAGCGCGCGGCGTTCTGTTAGTGAAACGCGCGTGTACCTATATCAATGTTCTTTTTTTGAAATTCGTATAGATGTTCTTTTTTTGTAATTCATACAGATACCACGCATCGAGCAGATGTGGCTGTCTGTTGAGTAAAGTGCGCAGAGGGGATCAAAAAAAAAACAAAGGAGTGTTGTTATGAAATTCAGTACAACATTACATCACCCGTTTGGATGATGATAAGGTTATTAGGACATTGGGTGTTTTAATGTTGGCAATAAGCTAACTGTTTCAGAACCTGTTATAGAGGATTCATAGCATGGGAGTAGATAAATAGTTATTTATGCAACAGTTGTGTAATAAGGGGTATTAAAACACGAATATGGGTTTATCACACGACGCGAAGCGGAGTGTGATAATAGTATCATATGAGTGTTTTAATACCTAATTATCAACAGTTGCATACAAGACTTTATCTACTCCCATGCTATGAATCGTCTATAACAGATTCTGAAATAGTTAGCTTACTGCTAACATTAAAACATCCAGTCCTAGTAACCTAATATCATCCATTACTGAGTATATACAAATAAACTAAGTATTAATGAAAGAATTATTTTTTGTAGTAGTAGGTAATTAACATTTTGTTGCAATTATTAAAATTCACTTGATGTTCTATAAGTTGGAAGGTCCTGATCCCGATGTACTCGGCGGAATATTTATAAACAAAACAATAAAAAAACGAAGAAAAATGGCGGGGAAAATTCTAATAACCTACTTTTTTTTACAGCGCGCGGCGTTCTGCGCGCGTGTACCTATGACAATGTTCTTTTTTTGAGATTCGTATAGATGTTCTTTTTTTGTAATACATACAGATACCACGCATCGAGCAGATGTGGCTGTCTGTCCCTTTGCGTAAAGGGGATCGAAAAAAAAAATGAGGAAAAGAAGTGTTGTTATGAAATTCAGTACAACATTACATCACCCGTTTGGATGATGATAAGGTTATTAGGACATTGGGTGTTTTAATGTTGGCAATAAGCTAACTGTTTCAGAACCTGTTATAGAGGATTCATAGCATGGGAGTAGATAAAACTTCTTTACGCACGCTTGACTTGGGGAGTAAGCTGGTGAATGCGTGACGACAGCGTTACGAAAAGTGAAGATCGGGCGAGGCGAAGGGAAGTTGAGAGGGAGATGTATCATGTAATAGGCCTATTTCACTGCACTTTTTACAGGGCCCAGTGGTAAGGGTGGGCGGGGCCGCTAATTAGAGCGTCGCTTATTACACAGCAATAAGGATCTAATTAGGGACCCTTTCTCCCTATATCTTATCCCTCTCTCGGTCCCTGTGATAAGTGCAGTGTAATAGGCCTATTAGTTAGTGAAGATAGAAAGAGAGAGAGTTACGTTTAGTATATTACTGTAGGGGCAAGAAAGAGAGCACACATTTTCTTTCTCTCTTTAGCCTGTTACTATGTTTTACTTCAGTCGTTTGGTCTAAAGCACTTTTTTTTTTTAAATATATGTATTATTGACAACAGTGACGTTTTTCAGCTACAATATAGTAGGGGACGGTACCCCGGCCGCCCTTTTCCCTATTTTAACCGGACAGACAGAATTGGAGTTACCAGATGTAAGGAAGAGGATGAAAAACAAAGGGACGTTGGATGCTTCGGTGTTTATATTTGACAAGCTAAAGGAATATGGGTAAGCGTTTTGACGAACCTAAAGATACATTTTATTGGATTTGCACAACATCTAGTGCGCGTTTGGAAACCTCGTAGCATAGGTTTTGAGATATCAAATTGATTGTCACCTTTACTGTTTAGCTGATAAATTCAACATTTATTAATTGACTACCAAAAGGTGACGATTTATTAAGTTATGCCTATTTTTAATAAATTACTTTTGAATTTCTTGTTTTAAAATAGCTAGTGTATGTAAACGCAATTCGCACATATACAAAAACGCAATAACACACGCTATAAACTACCTCATGCTAATTACCATCACCCATCTCATTCCCGTCACCCAAGACGAAAGGAGACAACGAATGCACGAATGACTCATTTGTTTAATAATAGCTAATGTATGTTCGCATTCGCACATATTCAAAAACGCTATTATTAATTACCTCATCCTTATAACCATCACCCATCTCCTTCCCACAACGAACGCATCAACTGCCAATTTTCTTCCGGTGTTTAAACAACTAGTCTTAGTTTTATGAATGAGGTGTCTTTGCTCGTTATTATTGTTATTATTACCCAGGGACATACGGGCTACATTTTACCCTAACAAAGTCAATATGGCGGATTCTACATCCAAAACATTGAGGGTACTTTTTTTTTAACATCCATCTGCTAGGCACAGGGTCCACTCTCATAGGAGAGAGGGAATAAGAGCTTAGACCCACCACGCTGCTCAAATGCGAGTTGGCGGGGCTTAACGACTATTATCATTAGTCATAATAACCGGGACCAACGGCATAACGTGCTCTCCGAGGCACGGGGGTGACCCACCACCAACTTCCTAACTCCGGGCTAGTACTGAGAATTTCTAATTAGAAAACCAAATACTTATTTATGGCCCGACCAGGGAGTCGAATCCGGGACCTAGTCGGCCGCAGTCAAACATGCTTACCACTAGACCAACGAGGCAGTATTTAAAAAAAAAACTTGTTATCAATTCCAGGTACCGTACAGCGTATTTCGAAGACATGCCATGGATAGGCACGTTCCAGTACCGTTTCAACGGGTTCAACCGTCAACCGGCGGATCATTACTTGAGGGCATTCTATCTGGAAGAGTCTAGCAACGGCAAAAAATGGGGCAATAAGAAGACCAGATATTGCGTCGGTGATCGACCGCAGTACCTTCTCATGCTCAATATTACTGACCAGGTAAAATGGACTTTAACAGCTTTGATTTAAAGTCCAAAATTCAGTGCTATCGGTTTCGGTATGCAGTATCTGCTCATTCAATATTGCTGACCAGGTGGTATCTAACAGAGTAAAATTGACTTTAATGCCTTGATTTAAAGTCAAAAATTCAGTACTACCGATTTCGGGATGCACTATCTGCACAGTTTCAACATTAATGACCAGGTGGGATCTAACTGAGTAAAATAGACTTTAACTATGTTAGAGTAAATCTTTATTTTGTTTGTTTTCAGTTCTTGAACCTCGACGGCAAAAGATTCTGTTTCACATTCATAGCGGACATAACGCATGACGACTTCAACATGATCTCGACTGCGGACGACGACTTTGCACAGTTTTTGTTGGACTTTCACCGACAGCGGGAAGAGAACACCCTACTGTTCGTTATGGGAGACCATGGACCAAGGTAAGGATGGTTATCTTATTTATAGCACTATCAAATCCACAGAAAAACATTGTACCTATAGAAAATAAATAAATAGCATCGATAATCTAGGAACAATAAGCTTAATCTATAGTATCTGTATTAATATTATAAATGCGAAAGTTTGGATGGATAGATGGATGTTTGTTATTCAATCACGCCAGATTGCCTGAACGGATTTGGATTTTTCTGGAATAACATAGGCTACTTTTTATCCCAAAAAATTAAAAAGTTCCCGCGTGAACCAAAAACCTTGATCCACGCGGACGAAGACGCGGGCATCAGCTAGTTAATTAATAAAGGAATGAAGAAATTAAGTATATTTAGATAACCATTTTTGTTCCCAGATACGCAAAAGTGCGCGACACCTTCCAGGGCAAACTGGAAGAGCGTCTGCCCCTAATGGCGGTCCGACTACCCAACAGTCTAGTTAGGAGCAACCCACAAACACTACACTACCTGCAGAGAAACGCCGCAGTACTGACCACTCCGCACGATATATATGCCACAGTACTGGATGCGTTACAGCTTGGAATGTTCCAGAACAACTATAGAGTCAGTGGCGCAGATCTCACCAGGGGACTGAGTTTGCTGGAACCGGTAAGCATCCAAAACTTATTCTTCAAAAAAATATTTACATTATCTGCCAAACCAAACCCCCTCCCCTTTTCCACTATCATGTGCTAAAATGGCAGGGGTCATGTGCCACCCAGAGATATGCTATTCCGACTGATAAACCTGGCAAGTGGATTTTTGAAGAAAACAAATTGAGGATACAAAGCGGCTTACGGAGCCCCTAGAAAACTGGTTTCGTTATCTGAATAATACAATGGTGAAGAACCGCATCCATGTGTAGTACATCGTAGAGAAAAGGTTGTCCGTCTACCCAACAGTCTGGCAACCCACAAACACTACACTACCTGCAGAGCAGCGCCGCGGTATTGACCACTCCGCACGACATACTACTGGATGCGTTACAGCTTGAAATGTTTTGGAACAAGTACAGAGTCAGCGCGGCTGATCTCACCAGGGGACTGAGTTTGTTGGAACCGGTAAGCATTAACAAACAAAAAAATTACAAGGTTGCCTGGTATTATTAAATCCCTCACCAGTATGTGACTAATGGAAGGAGTGACGATCTTCAGCAATGAGGATAGTGAGTCAGTGAGATTGCTGTCCAACTATGTTATAACTGGTAAGTGGATTTCTACAGGAAAAAATTGAGAATTCAAACTTACTTCCATTATCCAAATCATTTGGAGGATCCTCAGTAATGTGAAATACAATATAGAGTGTCAAAAATGAGCGTCAATCTACACAACAGTCAATTTAGGAGCAACCCACAAACACTACACTATCTGCAGAGCAACGCCGCAGCATTGACCACTCCGCACGATATATACGCCACACTACTGGATGCGTTACAGCTTGGAAAGTTCCAGAACAAGTATAGAGTCAGCGGCGCAGATCTCACCAGGGGACTGAGTTTGCTGGAACCGTTAAGCGTCTCCAAAAAATAATAATGAAGGAACTAGTAGTAGAAGTTTAATACGCTATAATCCGCCACAGCAGACAAATGTATGTGGTACAGTGTGTGTAAAAAAATCAAACTTTCTCCGTTACGTTATTGACTTTATGTTTCCATTAAATGTATCAAGCATGCTTTCAGTATTGTTAAGAATGCGTTCATTTACCCTCATTTACTAATTTACTAATCTATATATTTTATAATCGTTCGTAAAGAGTAAACTCCAGTCGTGCATCGGAGCTGACACACACACAAATTTTATTTTATTTAAAACAAGCCTTTTGTTCCAGATACCGAAGAACAGGTCGTGTAGCGAGGCGGGAATCGAACCCCACTGGTGCTCTTGCCTGTCGTGGGAGAACGTGACGGACGCTGATCCATTGTACAAGAAGACCGCCAATGCGTTGGTCGAGTTTATCAACTCGCTTACGGAAATTGTCAGGTAAGTTTACTTATGACCTTTGTAAGTTTCCCTAAGTACCTTCCAGCGCACGTGTTTTCTGCCACGTATAATTAGGTACCTTCAAGGCATGAGTGAATTGGCATCTTCTAGGCAAGCGCACTTCAACCTACACGTCATCATTGCTTTGTATTACGCATGATTGTCGTCAGCGCAATAAAAAAAAATTGGCAGTCATAGGGACTGCCGATAGAAGTGAAACGATTTTTTTTTAATTTTATTATCATTTATAATATAATTTTTTAAAGGTTAAAAATTATTTTTTAAATTAATTAATTAAAAAATAAATTAAATATAAATATTTAAAATAATTAAAATATCAAGCTTAAAACTAAGGAATTCAAGTTTAATTACGTATGTAGTATATTTATATTTAAGACCTCTTCGTAACAACGCGACCATGTCGGTGATGGTGTCGGTGAATCCACAAGTTGACCCCTTACCAAAAAGTGCTCAACGCGGCTAAAGATGTACGGTTTACTTATGGCTGTATTTGTTTTACAGGTCGAAATGCGTGCCCCGCACGTTAACATCGATAGCGTGGGTAATGCGACAGCGGGCTAACGCCGGTGTATTGGCATTCGTGGGCGCGAAGGACGCGGACGGCTATGTGGGCAAATTTGGCCGACAGGTGACACCGCTCACTGAGAACTATCAAGTTAAGGTTAGTTTAAATCTGTGTAGTGTTTTGTACAATTCAATCCACGAAACTACGCCCCGTCTCGTCCGCCCGCCATCTCCGCCCACTACTACTGACAACTCCGCCCACTACTACTGACAACTCCGCTCACAACGACCGACAACTCCGCCCACAGCCACCGACAGTTACGCCCAGCACTACTGACAACTCTGCCCACAACGACCGACAGCTCCGTCCACCACTACTGACAATTCTGCCTACAACGATCGACAGTTCCGCACACCACTACTGACAACTTCGCCCGCAACGACCGACAGCTCCGCCAACCACTACTGACAACTCCGCCCACAACGACCGACAGTTCCGCCCACCACTACTGACAACTCCACCCACAACGACTGACAGCTCCGCTCACGACTACTGACAACTCCGCCCACCACTACTGACGACTCCGCCCACAACGACCGACAGTTCTGCCCACCACTACTGACAACTCCGCCCACAACGACCGACAGCTCCGCCCACGACTACTGACAGCTTCGCCCACTACAACCGACAAAAGTCCCGTGTACGATCGAGGTAAATTTGGGAATAATATAAATTAAATTCTATTAAGAATATGTTTGCCTCTTTTTAGTGTCGCTTTTTCGTTTCATCGAATTTTCAAATCACAACGATTATATAGTATATTGTGTGCTTAGGGGTGAAACAAGACGATTTCAGACGAGGGTGAAGTAGCTAGAGGGCTGACATCACCCGAAGTCTGAAATCGTGTTTCATCCCGTGGCACATACTGTATTTTTCATATAATCTGCATGAATATTTGCGATAAAGTGCAAGTTTTATTAAAATTATTTTTCTTATTTATTTTAGTTGCTAGGTTGTTGTTTATAAATAAAATATCTGTCAGTTTAGTTGATGGGTAAAATGACATTTATAAAGGTTTGGAATAAAGAAAAGATACTCTGACAGGTTTGAAATTTCAGACGAATACGTCATTCAACGGGCAGAAACCGACTTTCTGCCCTAGGGCAGGAAGTGACGGTTTTCTACCCGGTGAATGACGTATTCATCTGAAATTGACTAGTTTCGGGTGGCTCAACATTCACTTTCAATGCAGGTTATATGAAAAAGAAGATTCACTTCAAAAATGCACTTTCTCGTTCCAGTTGTCTGTGAGTCCCGGTCACGGGGTGTATGAGGCCTCAATGACGTACAAAGTGAAAGAGGACAAGTTTCTCATCGACACCAGGGACATATCCCGGACTAACGCGTGAGTATGAAAATTATGTGAAACACTAGCTGACCCGAATTTCAAATCAAATCAAATCAAATCAAAGTGTGTTTGTTCAAAAATTGGTACTTATAAATCGTAAACAGTAAGAATCTGCCACCAGTTCGGAAAGCCGATTCGACTGAGAAGAACCGGCAAGAAATATTTTATTATACACTAACTTTTGACCGCAGGCTTGCTCACGTTAAGTTCGATATTTACTGGTTTTCAAACCCATTTTTTACCCATTTAATTTTCAAAAATCCTTACCTATATCGGAATAGAGATATGTATGCCAAATTTCAGCTGAATCAATTGATCAATCGATCAAGTGATGAGTTGATGGTGATGAAGTTGATATTATTTATAACTAGCTTATGCCCACAGCTTCGCTCACGTTAAGTTCGATTCTCATACACATTTCAAATCCTTATTACACCCCTTTAGGGGCTGGATTTAAAAAAAAAACTTTCTTAGCGAATGCATAGGCAATAGTTTTAGTTTTCAAAGCTATCTTTATGCCAAATTTCAGCCCGATCCGTCCAGTTTGAGCTGTGCGTTGATAGATCATTCAACCTTTTTGTATATTTAGATTGATTTGTTTGTTTATCTATCTAATATATAAAATTCTCGTGTCATAGTGTTTGTAACAAAATTCCTCCGAAACTCTGCCGATTCTTATGAAATTTCTTGTGTATAGGTCTGAGAATAGGACGTAAACTATTTTTCATACCCTTAAAACACCTCAATCCACGTGGACGGAGTCGCAGGCATCAGTTAGTTTATTTATAAAAAATAGTCTGTTAGTTAGCCTATTAGCCTAAATAGTTTATTTATTTACAAATAATTGCAGGTATAACAACGAGCCTCACTGCATAAGTGCATCGCTGCCGTCTCTCAACATGTATTGTTACTGCAATGACTGACTTGAGAATACTCTGGAAAAGTAGTGTAAAAGTAAAATAAAAACACTAGTACGTTTACATTACGGTTTGACCGTATTCGGTGCAGTAGTTTTCGGTCACCGACTAATGTAAACTTTAATTCGGTTGCCCGCATTTTACAGCCCGTTGACCGACATATTGTAAAAGTTGTGACACCGCCGTATTTGACCGAGTCGGCGATATTCGGTTTTCGGCCAAAACCAAGTTTTGAAAACACAAAACAAAATGAAAACTTGGTTTTGGCCGAAAATTCGGTCACCCGCTTAGTGTAAACAGGCCAATTCGGTTAACGAATCCGGTTAAACCGAATGCGACCGATGCATTCGGTTACAATCTAATGTAAACTTTTAGCTGTTATTAGTATTACTCTATGCTTATTATTATACGGAATCCACCACCACCACTACAGCCCAATAACATCCCACTGCTGGGCACAGGCCTCCACTCTCATATGAGAGAGGGAATTAGACTCACCACGCTGCTCCAATGCGATTTGTCGGGCTTTAACGACTATTATCATGTTAGTGATAATAACCGGGTCCGACGGCTTAACGTGCTCTCCCAGGCACGGGAGTGAAACACCGCCACTTCCTAACTCCGGGCTAGTACTGAGAATTTCTAGTCAGAAAAACCCGATACTTAATTATGGCCCGACCCGGGAGTCGAACCCGCAGTCGCAACATGCCAACCACTGAATCAATGAGGCAGTTTGACGACGAGGAACTGAAATGCTTAACATCCAAATTAGAATCAAACTTCGTTTGTATAGGGAGCGTTCGAAGGACTGCTGCACATGTAAATATTATTAGAATAGCCCCTAATCCATACTAATATCCATACATACACCAACCAACCAACAAACAAACACACTTTCGCAATTATGATATTAGTATGATATCAAGTATTGTAAGATTTCGCTATTATTAATAGGTACAGTGAAAAAAATGGCGGAATGGTAAGTAGGCCAAAATATTCAAATTTCAAACCCCTTAGTTGCAGATATATAGTAGGGAAGGCTACTTTTTATTCCGGAAAATTAGAGAGTTCCCGGGGGTGTTAAAAATCTTTTAGACGACCTCGGTGACGCAGTGTGCGCGCTGTTGTCTTAATATGCAGAGGTCCCGGGTTCGGCCCCGGCAGGGTCAGGAATTTATAATTTTCGAATTTTCCCTGGTCTGGCCTAGTGGGAGGCTCCGGCCGTGGCTAGTTACCACCCTACCGGCAAAGACGTACCGCCAAGCGATTTAGCGTTCCGGTACGATGCCGTGTAGAAACCGAGTTGGGGTATGGGTTTAATATAACTGCCATGCCCCTAACAGGTTAGCCCGCTACCACCTTAGACTGCATCATCACTTACCATCAAATGAGATTGCAGTCAAGGGCTAACTTTTAGTAGATTAAAAAAATGAAAAATACTTGAACCACGCGAACATAAAGTCGCGGGCATCAACTAGTCATTTATAAGTCATTAAGAATCATCATTATGATATAAGTTATTTATTTATTTACTCGGTATAGGTAGGGTGAGAAATTGTTTTCTCGGCTTTGTATTTTCTACTTAAATACCTAAATATTTTATAGTTTGCGTAATATATAAGAGATAAATCTATATGCACAAATGTAGAATAAAGTATTTGCATACCAAATGTAGGCTAAACCTTTTAAAAAAATGATTAGGCAATTGGACAGAAGCAGGCGTTACTTTGCGGAATAGGCATGATGAAAGTAACCATGAATCAATGAAATTATGAATTTATCTAATGAAATAGGATTCATGGATTATAAAAAACGTATTTATTTTTCTATTTCGAGTGAGATTGCTATTTATTTTGATAAAATAAAACTATAAAATACATCAATCCGCCATATTGGATTAAACGCCAAGAAGCGAATGATGTCACAATTGTTTGTTTCGAGCTTTGATAATCACACTATTGTTTACTACACACTGCACAGAGTACATTGGTAAAAACAATAGTGACGTCACAAACGACGCCATGACACAGGCTGGCGTTTCGGCGTGAAATTTAAAATTTTAATTTCAAATGCCAATTTTATCTACCAAACCTTATTTTTTTGTTGAAGTAAGATATTTTTCCGAAATAGTGGATACTTCCAAACATAATCTGACCATTTTTCAAAGTCAGTCATCATGCCTATTCCATGATAATGAATGAACTAGAAGTTTAATTCGCTATAATCCGCCACAGCAGAAAAATCTATGTGGTACAGTGTGTATCTTGCACTTCCAGCTTGCGATATTTGACGATCTCCCTGGCGCAGTGTTGAGCGCTGTTGCTTTAACGTGGGAGGTCCCGGGTTCGATCCCCGGCAGGGTCAATTTGGGAATTTAAAATTTCTGAATATTTCTCGGTCTGGCCTGGTGGGAGGCTTCGGCTGAGGCTAGTTACCACCCTACTGTCAAAGACGTGCCGACAAGCGATTTAGCGTTCCGGTACGATGCCGTGTAGAAACTGACTAGGGGTGTGGGTTTAATATGACATACCCCTGACTGGTTAGCTCGCTACTATCTAAGAGTGCATCGTCACTTACCATCAGGTGAGATCGCAGTCAAGGGTTAACTTGTAGTGGAAAAAAAACAATCGTGCATTGTCGAGTCAACATCTCCTGAGGATGCTCCTGTGTTGGAGTGAAACGTATTTACGTTGAGAATAATTTGGAAGAGTTGTATGGTGTGGGGAATATCGCAAGCTACAAGTGCCTAGATACACGCTGTATCACATAGATTTGTCTACTGTGGCGGACTAAGCGAATTAAACTTCTAGTTCCTTGATACGTAATTTTGTGATTATTGTAAGTTAGGGGCTAGTGTTTAGTAGCCCGCTATTCGGCCCGAAACCCGGGTAATCATCTGTGACTTTAAGGTGTTATGTAAGACTACTAGACAAATAAATCATTTTTTAGTGATTATTAAATAGAGGATCTGCCAAAAGTCGTTTTGTTTAAGTTGTTTGTTGTTTTAGTTTAAGTTTTAATTATTACGTTTTTATTTATATTCGTTCATACTTAGTAGGAGTATGTAGTAGTATTTTTTTTAATTAAAACATCACGGACCATACTGTCTACGCTTAAAGCAATACTTAAACAATATTACCTGTATTACTTATGTGATACTAGCTAATGCCCGCGACTTCGTCCGCGTGGATCTAGGTTTTTTATTTCCCGCGGGAACTCCTTAATTTTCCGGGATAAAAAGTGGCCTATGTGCTATTCCATACTATAATCTATCTCTGTGCCAAATTGCAGCCAGATCCATTCAGCCGTTGGGGCGTGATTGGGTAACAAACATCCATACATCCATCCAAACTTTCGCATTTTTAATATTAGTAAGTTTACTCAAAATGACAGTTTGTTTTTGTTGTTGTTTTGCAGTTACCTTGATGTTCCTAAAATAAGGATCATAATTCTAAAACACGAAAGTCAATAATGAAACAATATGGCTTTAAGCGTTGGCAGTATGGCCCCTATACGGTTTAGTATGATTTTTTCTCTATAGAAACTAAGGGCGAAAACTCTTTAGACAGCATTGGACAAACTCCAATGCGAAACGCCCGCGTTGCATGCCACGAAACACGTTGCGTTGTGCCGCACAGGTGTGTGCAGTTTTGTATAAAGTTCGTTTAAGTAAGCAACGTTTAAGTTTAGTGTTAAAGTAGACTTACTGTGCCTTGTTTTAAAGTTCAATTTTGCACATACATCTACAGCCAGCGTTCCAAGCTGGGACCATGCAAAATTAATATCGGTGGCATTGGAATTTTGACTTTAAATCAAGGCCGATATCGAATGTTTCGATATTCGAACGTAAAATCTCATACTAACTATACTGTTTTAATTTTATCTTGCTTTTGATGAAGTTTCTTGTTTACAAAAGTTTTTTTAGATGAGAATATGTTTTTTTACTCAATATAATTTTAATATTTATTGTTTATTTGTAAGTAAATCCTTAATACTTAATGTTTTTATAATATTCTCTTGATAGTTTGCATGCGTTATTTTTGTCAATATTGTACACTTATAAAAAATAATCGATGTACTTATGTGAATGTGTGTACTTCTTTAGTAACATGTTATAATTTGTTAATGTATATTGTTAGCAGTGGCATGCAGTTCATAGAGACATAAAAGCACTGCTTACCCAAATGTGAATTTTTCATCAAAACCGATCGAACCATCATGTTCAACCGAATTTGATGAAATTTGGTACAAAGATAGGTTGTATCCCGGGGAAGGACATAGGCTACTTTTTATCCCGGAAAATTCAAGAGGAATTAAAAAACCTTAATCCACGCGGACGAAGTCGCGGGCATCATCTAGTTAATTATAATTATTTATGTATTCTAATAATGTTTACATGTGCAGCAGTATGTTTAGTTTTTAATGTATCTTGTATAAAACTTTAAGTTGTATTGAAAATATTGTTTATTTGGAGTATAAACTATTTCCATATTAAATTAATTACACTACAACTTTCTAGTCAAATGTAAATATTAATATAATATTAACGAAATTGTAACTCATACAATAAAGGCGCCAATTCTGTTGTACACAAACTCTAAACCTATTGACACTCTATTGACACATTTAAAAGTAACACCATTGTATATCCAGTTATGGCAGTAAAAAAAATTTTACATGTTAAGATTAAGTTAAGATCTTTTTCTTAGTTAAGATTTACTAACACGGATCTTTTTAAATTGACCACCAAACAGAAAATCCATTTTCAGATCACCATCTTTTATCGATGAAGTTTTAATGATTATTTCGGTTGATACTACAATACCGCGTAATTATACTTTACTATTTTAAGTTCTAATTTTGGACACATTACTTTGAAAATTAGATTATTAATATGAGTCTTTACAATAAAAGTATAAGAAAAATATGACTATTCATTGATGAAGACTATGTACTATTAGGAGCAAGTCCAGACGGTAACGATTTTTTTAATACTTACTGAAATAATGTATACTTATATAATATTAGTAGTTTGTTATAAATAATATTATAAAAAGATAAAGTTTGTGAGTTTGTGAGGTTGTAGGGGGTAATATCTGGAGTTACTGAACCGATTATGAAAATTCTGGTACCAATAGAAAGCCACATTATTTGTGAGCGTCATGGGCTATATAAAAAAAAAATTAGGGAGTTCCCGTGGTAATTTAAAAAACTTATTTCACGCGGACGAAGTCGCGGGCGTCTAGGGCTAGTAATTAATATGTACTTATACGAGTAGGTACCTTATAACTGCAAATTTTTTATGTCATGTTCTTAAGTTTAGACGTTAAAGCAAAGTATAGGTACGCAGTATTACAGTATTGCTGACGTTTGACAGATGTATAGAAATTCTTAAAAGTTATTTTTTTTTAATTTATTCGTCGGTTAAGGCTTACTCGGTTTAGGTATTACGTCTATTTAAAAAAAAAAAGATTTTTACTATGATAATTTAAACCTTTTGCTGACTTTTTCAACATCCGCTGCAGTAAAGATGGGACGCACAATTTTTTAGACCTATCAATTTATTTTAACCTAAAAAAATGTGTACAACCGAATTAGCCCTAATATCATTATTAAAAAAAATGATTTTAATTTTATTTTAGTCTCCAAGTGTAAAAATTTAATAAAATAAAAAAAACTGTGAAATCATACGAATGTTTTATTTCTATATACAAAAGCATTTAATCAATATTTACAATAACATATTATATTGCACATTGCAATATGCCTAAGTACAATATTACAAAAAAAAAAACGAATAATTCCAAATTTTGGTGTTACTGGCCTTATTTGTTAAAAAAAGAAAATTAAAAAATTCAATTAAATATAAACTTAGAGCATAGGTGTAAAGTTTTACACAAGCTTAAACTTAAAAACTTCAATGTTTAACTAAAAATAAATACTTTTCAAAATCCATAAATCAGTTGCAAAGTCGTTGGTATTTTTTTCTTAGAAATAAATACTATATTGTTCCTAACTAAAATAGAAAAATTACCTAGTTACAATAATTTTGAGATAAAATAAGGCAAGTAAGTACAAAGTAGGTAATTTTCCTACTTCCGAAAAGGGAAAAGTCATCAATTTTTTTAAACCTTGTTTTTTAAATTCTCTTTATGAGTCCCTTTATGACGTGCGGTGAGAGGTAACATCGGCTGACAATCGTGCATCGAAGTTGTACTTACCTATTACGTCGATGGATGGTATTAATTATTATAATATGGCAATATGATGGAGTACCTATAAACAATAAATTTTAAGCCGTTTTTGTTTATCAATAGGGTCCATTTTCGTACTGGTTGTTGCTATAAGCCTGGTTGTTTCTATCGTAGCCTGCGCTTGCGCCGCGTCCCGTGTCTTCATAGGAGATCCGTGGCTTGTATCCGTCTTGGTCAGCTTCATATTGTACCGTCTGCAAAAAGGAAAAATAGTAGATTGTTCATCAAGGGACTAAAATGAGCCATTTCATACGAGACGTTTAGCTTCCCGAGCGTAGCGAGGGATGCTATAGAAACGAGTAGAATGTCTTTTAAGCCCGTGTTAAACACTACTTTTCACTTGGATTGCGAGAAAATAAAATAAATAACGATTTTTAATTATTTCTTTGCCTTTCTTTTATATATTTTCATATTAGGAGTAAAATCATTATTTTTTACTTGATGGTCAAATAAATAGTCACGTTCACTTTACCTGCCTTCACCTTGTATTACGTATTGTGTTTTGAAATATATCAATAATATTATCATCCATAAAACATCCATTTAAAAAAATGTAATAACTACAGCAAAAAATTTATGATTTCGCGGCAAACTGCAATACCAAACTTTATTTTTCTCCTTATTGTTATCAAGAAAGAATTAAAAAAAATAAAACAGTAGAATCATAGACATTGATCTGTAGGATAATGGTAGGATACGATGGGTAACATTGAATTTCAACTAAGTGACATATTTTTTTTGGCTGATGGTAGTAACCATAGACTAAAAACTTTGGGTAACCGAATGAGGATGTCACGAATACCGTAAAGAGGATACGGCAATTATTTAAAAAACATACTTTAATCCCTAGACCCTAAATTCTAACTTTAGTCCGCCTACGCTAAGCTATAATGACACCTTTTTAGAGCATGACAGGTGAAAAGATAATTTGTAATTTTTTTTAATCGACTTCAAAAATGTCTTCGTTCGTCGTGAAATTCCACGCGGACGAAGTCGCGGGCATTATCTGGTTTATCATACATATATTTCTAAGATATCTATAGATAAAATGCAAATAGGTGCTGATAAATATGATTCAGGCCTTCAATCAGGGATGAATCGATCGTCACCTTGTGGCTGTCAGTATTTGGCGCTAGATCTTCCTATAGCATAGTCCGAAGAAACGCCGCAATCGTCTGTCGAAGGTCAACGTAACTTTTACATTATATCCTAAATATGGAATATCACAATTTGAAATACTCAGATTCCATTCAAACCACCATTCAAAATGGAATAGAACGCACCATTTTTGGTTACTCAATTGCTAACTTCCTAATAAGTGTACTTAGTACCTACGCAGTCCTAAATAATTGCTTGGTTTCTTAGTAGAATCGATAGCGTGTAGTGAAGGTTCATATCTATTATGTCGTATTCTTCATTGCTGAGGGTCGTGACCCATTCCATTAATCAAATAATGGAAGTTTTCTTGGGATATTAATGCGGTGGCTTCCCACGTCTTTCCGCATACGATTCGACTAAGAGTATTTAAACTCTTAGGTTTTTGTATTTAGTTAGAGTATTTAAACCCGGACCGATGGCTTATCGTGCTCTTCGAGGCACGGAGGAATGAAAAGGCGAGATTTGGATCTCCAAATTCGGTCACCCATCCAGTTGCCGACAAAACGATTGCTTAACAATCGCAACCGACTGATATGCGTTGTCATAACTGGGCCACTCGTCCATCAAATGATGATTAGGTTGGTACTATGTCCTGCTGGTCAAATTTCATGACACATAGGTCATCGTAAATAATTGAAGAAGATCTTTGAGAGTGAGGAAATAGAGTGAATACTAAAACCCACCTGTTTCCTGCCATCAGGCAAGAGCACGTAGTAAACTCCTTCAGCGCGGTCTCCTTGCCTGGACTCACGATGACCGAAATCATTGCCCGAACTCTGGTCTAACACCATGTATTCGAAGTTGTAGTTCGCGGGTGCCTGAAAAACCAAATGTTTCTTAGTTTTTTTTTATTCCACTACAAGTTAGTCCTTGACTGCAATCTCGCCTGATGGTAAGTGATGATGTCTAACATGGGAGCGGGCTAACCTGTTAGGAGTACGGCAGTAATATTAAACCCATATCCCCGGTTCCTACCCGGCATTGTATTGGAACGCTAAATCGCTTGGCGATACGTGTTTCCCGATAGGGTGGTTACTAGCCAAGACCGAAGTCTCCCACCAGATCAGACTAGGGACAAGTGAAATTAATTTAACGAATTAAAAAATACGACTGCCCTGCCATATTATTTTTGGAGTTTACCTCTATAAGAAGCGATTTGCATATTGGGAGCCTTTGGAATCTTATTCACATTTTTTATTAAATGATATTTTTTTGTGAATCACTAAATATTGAACTATAGTGTTTAATATTTTTGGAATCACTCATCATTTTCTAGATGATCATTATATAGTTAATCTTATTTTCGGTTTTTTTTTCGATTTTGGTCTTTAATGCGGGACCACGGTGACCCCATCAATTTTTTAAAAAAATTTACTAGCCTATGTCACCCGGAATAAGCTAGGGATTCTAACGATACCTCATTTATCAAAATCGGTTCAGGCGTATAGAAGATAAATACTTTATTGCCACACAAAACATTAAAAAAGAAACAAAAACAGTGAACACGCAAACATAAATAAGTGAGAGGGATGTTAGTTTTAATTAATTAGATTATCACAGTTGTTATTGTTGCAAATTTTATATCAGGTAGAAGATATATAACTACCTAATATGGGGCCCTCTATCTATATCTGTATAGATAGAGGGCCCAGATACGACCCCACATAAGATTTGTAATAAGTACAGACCTATTACATAACGGTAACTGGATGATATCTGTAGGTAAGTTATTAGTAGGTACATTATTATTTTTTTTAAAGTAGGGAATGAAAGTTTCGGTCAGTATTCGTGCATGGCACCAACCGATGTGCGTAATATTGTTAGGGTATCAGAAGGTTATTATTAGGGTGATTAAATGACACGCATGGGCAGGAGTGACTCTTGTGACGGACGAGAGGCAACAGGCGTGCGACTCCATGGCTCCAACGCCCTAACGTTAACGTTAGGGCGTTCGAGTGCCGGTGACGCCGGTGCCCGCTACAGTCAGTTTTACACGACTGCCCAAAAAATAGGTTGGCAATGTTTTCTGGGTGCATGTATGTATGTATATGTGTTCTTTATTCCAACACTAAACAGATTTGGACTTTTGGAGCCACTAAAGAAAAGAAGAAGAAGAAGATTTGGACTTTTGGATGTATGGGGTATCGTTAGAATTCTTACATCATCTCGAGTGACACGGGCTATAAATTTTTTGAAAAAGGTTCACTATGGCAGGGCAGACCCATTTTAGTTTTTTAATTGTGTTCACTTGTATTAGATAATTCCGTTGCTATCAGGGACTATCTGAAGTCGTAACTTGTAGGAGATTAAAAAAAAGATTCAGAAATGTCCCCAGAGAACCTTCAGTTAAGTTACAAAGTACTTAGTTCAATATAGTCCACTTACTCCATTGGAACCGTCATCGTATCCCCTGCCGCCTGGTGGTAGATACTGCCTGCTCTGGCTGAGTTCATTCCCTCTGAGTGAACCTTGACTGCTACCTATAATCAAATCAAAATAGCTATTCATTTTATATCCGTCAACTTTATAAGTAACTTCAGAGTAACTAGCTGATGCCCGTGACTTCGTCTGCGATTTAATAAGTTTTTTTAATTCCCACGGGAACTCCACAATTTTCCGGAATAAAAAGTATGTCACTCTCCAGGTCCTTAACTTTACCCATGCGAATCACGTTAATGCCCTGTTGCATGATTGGAGGACGAACTAACAAACAAAGACACTTTCGCATCTATTATATTAGTATTATGGTAGTCTCCCACCGGCTTGGAAAGTAGATTCATCATCATCACTTCAGAAGGAGTGTTTACTTTACTAATTACTATACGGCTATCATTTTAGACCGAATCATCATGTCATCAGCACTACAACCCATTGGTGGATCACTACTGAGCACGAGTCTCCTCACAGAATAAGAAGGGTTTGACTATAATCCACCACTCTGGTAAAGTGCAGATTGGCAGACTTCACACACCTTTGGGAACATTGTGAAGATCTACAAGTATTTAAGTACCTATTTATATTATAATTTCAAAGAGTTCTCGCGGGAATCTAAAAATCTTAATCCACGCGGACGAATTCGCGGGCATCATCTAGTACAGATATAATTAATGAATTAAAAATACCTCTTCCAAGCCCAGGTAGTCCATATACTTGAGAAGGCGCTAGATAAGTACCAGCTGATCCTAAAGCTTGGTTCGGCAAACCATATTGAGATGACGGTGCTTGGTACCGGCTTACAGGAGCTTGGTATACGGGGGATGCTTGGTTCAAGGAGGAACGTGCTTGGTACTGGGAGATTGGCGCTTGATTCTGGGAAGTTGGTGCTTGGTAAGCGGCTGAGGGCGCTTGGTATTGGTTTGATCGGGGAGGTATGTATTGGTTGGAGAGAGATTGAGATCTGGATGGGGCGCCGTAGGTTGAGGAAGGACGTGCTCTGAAAGAGAAATGAGTAAATGATAAATGAAATGTTTCACAAATTAGATAATTATACACATAAGTTTTACCCCAACAATTTCAACTGTTTCAGAAACATATTTATTTACGTCTTTTAACTTAATATTATAAATACGTATGGATAGATGTTTGTTACTCAATCACCCCAGAATGGCTGAACGGATCTGGATGAAATTTGGCATTGAGATAAATTATAGTCTGGAATAACACATAGGCTACTTTTCATCCCGGAATAATAAGGAGTTACCGTGGGAATTTAAAAACGTATTCCACGCGGACGAAATCGCGGGCCTCAGCTAGTTTTTTTTCATAAACACGTATAGTACGCGCTCGAGTTGAATGTAGTCGGGGTGACACATACCTATTGTAAGCTCTGCATTCAACTCGCGCGTTCTGAATCAGTTTTTATAGACATTTGTTTCGCAGTCATAGCATAGCTTTTGCAACATTTAAAAAGAGTGATTTAGTCTAGAACTTTCTGTAGCTTCGTACCTGGATGCAGCACTAATCTGCCTCTGGCCGCCGAAGCCCGGGGCACCGTATGCTTGCGATGGGGAAGAATTGAAGCTTTGTGGAGGAAGATATCTAGAAATAAGAAATCCATATTTGATTCATACAGTTAATCATCATATCATCACTTCAACCCATTGCCACTACTCACTCACTAGATATATAGATTTTGAGCACGAGTCTCTTCTCAGAGTAGGAAATGTTCTTTAGACTGCTTACATAATAAATACGATCTTGTGTCTGTCTGTTTGCTATCTTTTCAGTTTTCACCGCTCATCAGCTAAACCGTTCTTGACGATTTTTGGTACAGCCATAGCTTGCACATTGGAGAAAATGTTAGAGTTGAAACGTGAAATAAAAAGGACAATAATAGATTTAAAAAAAAATTATAACCTGTTGTCTAGTGGAGGCTCGGCTAACGTCGAAACCACGATTAAGAGACACAGTAAGAAACCCTGAAAAAAAAAAAATAGTAGTGAAAGGACGTAGGTGGGTACCTACGAAAAGGCTTCTATCTCATCAATCACATCATCTCAATTCACAATTTATCGTCAATTTCAGAATGAAAAGGGCTTGTATTTAATCCACCACGCTGACCAATTGCGGTCCGGCAGACTTCACACACTTTTGAGACGATTATGGAGAACTCTGAGACTTAAGTTTCCGTATACCTAATGTTTTACTTATTTTTTAAGCATAGGCGATTAATGTAAAAAGTACAAGTTATTTCGTTCGTTTCGAGGTTCCTTTCAATATAAGTACTTAATTTAAGAACTTTTGCGTGGTTTGGTCAAACTAGTTAAAGCCCTGATTCGATCACCTTACTCATCAAGAGATTTTTAAAAATCTATGTGAACGAAGTCGCAGACTAATTATAATATGCTTAGCAGATATCTAAAAATATAAAAAGAAAAGGTGACTGACTGATCTATCAAGGCACAGCTCAAACTACCTACTACATGGATCGGACGGAGATTTGGCATGCAGATTGCTATTTTAATTTAGCTAAGAAAGGATTTTTGAAAATTCACCCCCTAAAAGGGTAAAATAGGGGTTTGTTTGAGTACTCCCGCACGCGGACGACGTCGCGGGCTAAAGCTAGTATATTATAAGTTATTTCATTCTTTTTCTTTTAAAAAAAGAGCAATTGCTGAGTTTCTTGCCGGTTCTTCTCAGTAGAACTTCTTTCCGAAGCCGTGGGAGACTCTTGACATGTCATAAGTGGCACAAGTTGTTCTATGTGAAATAAATAAATCATTATCAGTTACTTGAATAATTTACCTTCATTTCGTCCTATTTTTCCTTGCGTCTCCTTTCAATATGAAAATGCACTATTTATCTAGGTATTGACATAAACAACTAAGCAGATGTTATCAATTAGGAGTATGGTATTCGAGTGATGGTGAATCTGCAATGGAGGCTATATATAGAGACGGAGGCTGCGTCCTGAACGCACTGAGATGATTTTTGCGAGAGATGGACCTTGCCAATTGTGAGGTGACTGTCGGTATGCTCTACCAATCATACTAATACTACTGATAATGCGAAAGTGTTTTTGTTTGTTGGTTTGTCAATCACGCCACAACGGAGCAACGGATCGACGTGATTTTTGGCACAGGTATAGTTGAGGACCTGGAGAGTGACATAGGCTTTTTATCCCGGAAAATTAAGGAGTTCCCGCGGGAACAAAAAACTTAAACCACGCTGACGAAGTCGCGGGCATCAGCTAGTACTTTCATTAAGTACCTCACACATTCACTTCAACCCATCTTGGATTTACGAGTCTCTCAGAATGGCATGGTATTAGTATAGAGTTTAACTTCTTGGTATTTTAAAAACCTCAATAAATCTCAGTAGACAACGTCAAAACAACAGTTCTCTTTGGACATTTGAAATGCGGACGGACGTAGCGCGAACGTTACCATTCTTCCGTCTGTAAAAGTTCCGAGTGACTTACTGTCTCGTTGGTCTAGCCGCCCAGCGACTAGCACGGTCAACTGCAGATCACGAGGTCCTGAGTTCGATTCCCGGTCGGGCATAGAAATTGTTGGATATGAGTTGGAAGTTGACGGTGAGTAACCCCCATGCCTCGGAGAGAACATTAAGCCGTCAGTCCCGATTATTATCACTAACATGATAATAGTCGTATAGGAGCAGCGTGGCGGGTCTAAGCTCTAATTCCCTCTCTCCTATGAAAGTGGAGGCCTGTGCTCAGCAATGGGACGTTAATGGGCTGTAGAGATGATGATGATGATGTCAATGAAGACCTATAGGGTCATCCCTAAAGAAGTTTTACTTAAAAAGTATTTTTTTAATATCTAGGCTAGCAATTGGCTGCAAACAGACTTGCTAGCAAGTGGTGATGCAGCCTTTGGTGGAGCGCGCTTGCCTAGAAGATGCCTATTCACTCTTGATTTGAAGGTATCTATATTAAAAGAGGAGCGGAAAACGGAAGCCGGAAGGGCATTCCATATCCTAGCGGTTCGAGTTAGAAACGAGGAAGCAAATCGCTTCGTACGAGGCCGCGGAATTTCGACTGCGTAAGGGTGCAGACCTTTTATCAAGAAAAATCATCTAGTTAATTAAGAAACGACCTGGGTAGTAGAGTATACTTGTCCTCGGTGTCATCGCAATCACCTAAGGCGGTGAAGTGAGGCGTGCTCCAGATATAGGCTTCGATTGATAATACAGACGAGCTTTATTTATCACTTACTTACCTACCTAATATGCACTTACTTACTACCTGTTACCCGCAACTTCGCTCAAGTTCGATTTTCATACTAATTTCAAATGCCTATTTTTACCCTTTTGGGTGTAGAATTTTTAAAAATTCTTCTTAGCGGATGCGAACTATAGGTAAGATCTCTTATGACAAATTTCAGCCAGATCCGTCCAGTGGTTTAAGTTGTGAGATCAGTCAGTCAGTCACCTTTTCCTTTTATATATTTAGACTACGTGTTGACAGCAACTTCATCTGCGTACGATATCGTTAAAAATGTTTATTTCTACAAAAAAGCTTTAGGCCTAGCTACTAGCCTAATTTATAAAGACTATACAAATCATACCCACCCAAGAATGACAGCTAGTCGAAACTATCTGATACTTTTAACTAGTTGTCAAATATGCAATTGCTGATTTCCCATGAGATGAAATAGGTACATTTTCCATCATATATCGCCATCAAACAAGGGCAAACGCAAATAACGTGGAAATTCCGTACTCACAAGTCACAGACATGTACTAATATTATAAAAATAGGAAAGTTTGGATGGATGGATGTTTGTTACTCAATCACGCCAGAACGGTTGATAGATTATTGTCTGGAATAACACTTAAGCAATTTTATCCTGGAATATTAAAGATTTCCTGCGGGATCCAAAAACCTCAAGACCTACAACCTACGCGGAAGAAGTGGTGGGCATCAGCTAGTATACAATATAAAGCTGAGTTTAGCCAAGAGCTTTTAATTCCGTACCTCGGGATTGTACGAGCTGGAGGTCTCGGGTTCATTTCCTGGCAGGAGCTATTTAGAAGTTTAACATCTAAACAGCTCCATTTCGCATTTTTATCAGAAGGTATGATAATATGATTCAGTACAAATTCTAGAACTATTATAGAGCGCTATTTGCACTTTAAAAAGCTCGATAAAAGATGGCAACCTCAAAACAGTGGTTCTCTTGGGGCAGTTGAAATGCGAACGGATGTAACGCGAACGTTACTACTTCCGTCTGTAAAAGGTCTGAGTTAAACGTAAGGACTAAAGTCACACCTAAAGACACCTAAAGGTTACTTGAGCGCTGTTTATTAACGTAGAAGATCCTGGGTTCGGTCCCCGGCAGGGTCAATTTGGGAATTTATAATTTCTGAATTTTCTCTGGTCTGGTCTGGTGGGAGGCTTCGGCCGTGGCTAGTTACCGCCTTACCGGCAAAGACGTATCGTCAAGCGATTTAGCGTTCCGGGAAATTACCGTGCAGAAACCGACTAGGGGCATGGGTTTAATTTATCTGCCATACTCCTAACAGGTTAGCCCGCTAACATCTCACTGCATCGTCACTTACCATCAGGTGAGATCGTTATCAAGGGCTAACTTGAAGTGGTTTAAAAAAAACTTGGTTGGCGTTTATATTTTATAAATGTCACCGTAAGATTGTAAAAACCGTTAGATTATAATCTAACTCGCGAAATTCTAAACTGTCGAAAGATTACAATTTAACGCATTATTTTCCGGTAGATTGTAATCTGATAGGTATTTAAACCCGATAAAACCTAACCTAATCTTGATTATTTATGTCGAACCCTAACCTAACCTACAAGAAAACGTAAATAAAATGAATATTTCAAAAATTTACACTCAGAACATTGAACAGTTTACAATCTTTCGACAGTTTAGAATTTCGCAAGTTAATAATCTAACGGTTTTTACAACCTCACGGTGACATAAATATACCTAATTGGTAGTAGTTTTTAATTTAATCTTTCACTTATTCTTTGTTTTTAAGGATTTTTGTAATTGTGTAATAAAAATAAACCAAATAAATAATTTTTCCACCTCTCAAATTTTATTCAATCAGCAGATCTTATTAAAAGTAGATCATGAGATCATGTGTATTACGTGATACAATCAACTGATCAAGTACCTATAGAAATATTTAGAAGAGGTGTTATTAATTCATCCCAGACAATAACTGGTAATTAGCTTTAAGGTCAATAATAATTATTAAAGATAAAAATCGATAAAGGGATGTGTGCCGTGTGCGAACATATTATCGATAAATTGCAGTAATCGATAAGACACTAACGTAAAATTTGTTATACTGGACCCAATTAACAAAACCATCACCGCTAAGTTGTGAAATGCAAAGTGCAGTAATTTACGTTGAAATAATCAGATACTGGATAGAAATTCAGCCTATTCAGCCAGGCAATAGCGCCTGTATATTGGGCGCCTCGATAACTTAGAAATAAATACATTTTTAGTGGTAGGCAGGTATTTTTTATGTAAAACTAGTGGGCCCAGCAGACGTTGTTCTGCCAGCTGAACCTAGAATCCGATTGCAGTACCACCTACCGGGTCCAATTGGGGACCCACTCTAGCCAAAGGAGGTCATGCTTCTTAAGGCCCGTACCCCCGCTTAGTCCTAACGCCTGACGGGAATCAGAGAAGACTCTCGCATCATCGACTCAAGCTTAGGAGAACTTCAGTGACAAACATAGAAGAATTACTATTCTATATGATGTAAAGTGTATTATTTCATTTAACAATCAATCAATTAAAAATAATCAATGCGTGTCACAAATAAAAATCTGTGTTTTATAAATAAATACTCGTTTCATTTCCTAAATAAATCAATCCTAACATAATATCGATATCATGCAGGGCCAACACTATAATGTTGTAACCGCACGCGCATGTTATGACAATCAATGCAGTAACGACTGCCCGATTTATCGATTAGATCGATTCGGAGCAAGGTCTGTTCTACCGATAGCCGTCCGATGGATGTGAGAGCTTTTTCTTAATTTAGCTCTTCATTAAATTATGAGATTTTAGCTTCACTGAAATGAGTTTATGACGACCTCCATAGCGCAGTGTTGAAGGGGGAGGTTCCCGGGTTCCATCCCTGGAGGAAAAAAGATAAGTCTAGCCCGCGACTTCGTCGGCGTGGATTTAAGTTTTTGTGATGTTTAAATTTTGGTGGTGGGAACTCTATGATTTTCAGGGCTAAGAAGTAGACTATGTCGTTTCGTTCGGGATAAAATAAACTATATGCTCTATGCTAAACCATCTAGTGGGGGTCTGCCAACGATGCGCTTACCACTGCGGGGTCGCCATTCTAGCACTTGTGGAGTGTGGACAAAATTCAATCCTTTTTTTAATGCAAAAAGATTGTATTACATAAATAGTGGTAACGGTGTAAACACACAACGGACAGAACAGTACAAAACTACCGTGCGAAATGGGAAACACGTCGTGTCGCGCAGGTCTGCTCAGCTCCATAAAAAGCTTCTCGGTAGGAATGATATTCCGAACCAGTGTTGGGATAAGTATATTCACTCGACTATTCAAAAGCATTTGTACTTAGTAAAAAGTTTATTTGAATAAAAATTATTCGCATTCGATTTTGATAACCACCGTATTCTTCCTTTACAACCTTTCCCATTGCCAAGGGTCTCTGGTAGAGACTAGAGATTGTCTCTTAAAGAGATATGTGTCTTGTTCACTATGTTTGTTTTTCTAAATATTTCATAAGTTTTTGGTACAAAAAAGAAATTGGCAGTCATAGGGACTGCCGTTAGAAGAGAAAACTAAATGTTTTTTTAATTTTTTTTTAATTAAAATTATTAAAATATAAACCTTAACGCTAAGGCATTAAAGTTTAATTTCGAATGGACTGTATTGATATGTTCGCGAGCATGTCGCTGTTCCCGAACATGTCGGTCAAGCGAATCTACATTTTTACCCCTTACCAAAAAGTGCTCAACGCACCTAAAGAAGTTTAACTTCAAAAATAAAAAATTGGTATCAATGAGTTTCACATTTCACTAGTAAATATAATAATACACATATAACACGGCTGTAGGTCGGTTGTCGGTTGCTCAATCTCGAGTCGTGACGTGTCTCGGTGCGCTGCGAATAGCGATTAATTATTTTGCATGCGCCACAAGACATGAGAGATGAGATACAATTTGGAGATACGTTCTCTCCTACCAGTCGGTCGACGGAGGCGTCTGGACAGAGCGACGCTGCGGGGTGATAGAAACGTGACGGAGGAAACTGGCAGAATTTCCAATACACAATTCAATCACTGTAATGTCACATTAGCATGCAGTTTCCAACATCTCTCAACCTTAAAATATACCGTATATACCTCTAGGTGCTACAACTGTCATGGTAGCCGGGTTTGTCATTTATATGGGCGTCGATCCGCTGTATCTCTCTCTGCTTCGTATTCATCATTACTGAGGCTCGTGACCCCTTTCCATTAATCAAATAATGGGAAGAGTTGTCTTGCGATAATAATGCGGTGGGTTCCCACGTCCTTCCGCATACGACTTGACGAAGCGTTAACTTAGGTTTTTGTAACGATTATTAGGTATCAGATGTTAGGGATAATAACCGGGACCGACGGCTTAACGTGCTCTCCGAGGCACGGAGGAAATGAAAAGGCTTCCAAATTCGGTCATCCATCCAGTTACCGACTTGGGTCAACGTTGCTTATCAATCGCAATCGACTGATATGCGTTGTCACAATTAGGCCACTCGTCCCTCATCAACCGCTGTATTATATTATATACTCACGCTGTGCTTATGCCTTGTACCACACTCAAAACACCTATACAACGCAATTTTCCAAATGCACGAATTAGCTATCGGCGCAGCGCTCCAAATTCATATCTAATGATACCGGCCATCGAAGCGTGCGCACATTTGCATTCCCAATAATATACCTATTACCTATCTTATTTCGACGACCTCGTTAGTCTATTGGTTAGCATGATCGACTGCGGCTGACGAGGTCCCGGGTGCAACACCCGGGTCGGGCTCTATTTATCAGGAAAACTGTGTTTCTTCAAAAGTGGAAATCATATGTTTCTTCATTTCAAACCAAAATCCCAAACACCAAGTTTCATCTCTACAACTTGAAAAATGACAGACTTTCATACAAACTTTCAAGGTGAAATTTGAAACACGTACTCGTAACTCTTTACTTTTAAACAAAGCCAAAATACCAAGCTTCGTCCATAAAAAACTGAAAATACTTTGAAAAATAAAGGGCTTTCATACAAATTCTCATACCCGATTCCACGTCACTGGGGGCAAAAATTTCAAAAACTTTGAAATACGTATTCATCATTTTAAACCGGAAGCCCAAATACCAAATTTTATGGCTATAACTTGAAAAACGACGGACTTTCATGTACACTTTTAACCTCTATTTTATCCCTTTGGGGTAGGAATTTCGAAAAACCGTTTCTTAGTGGATACCTGCTTTTCACAAAGCTTGCCTAAATATCAAAAATCAATGTGCGGCAATGATTTCTTTATTATTGTAATTGTTATATTTTATGGTTTTCAAATAAAAAAGTTTCAGGAGTCTGAGGGCTCTGAAACTGTGAAAATAAATAAAAAAGTTTCACCAAATAACTGCTTTCCCACACTAGATGACGCTAGTCGTTGTGTTTAGTGAGTCTAAACAATTATTTTCAACTATTCGACCACGTTGTTCAGGAAAAAGATAATCTTGGCATTATTTGGACAGGGATGAGGATAATACTGGAATAATAAAAGTATATTTGCAGGAATTATGTAATTATTTTAATAAATCACTTTACATTGTACTGCTGCTTTCCGACACTAGATGGAGCTAGACGTTTTGGTTAGCGAGTTCAACTATTCGACCACAGATGGCTACAGATGTCAAAGGGCGTCTCTCTAAGACCAACGGTTTAGGCTGTGCGTTGATATATCAGTCCGTCAATCAGGACTTTAAATTTTACGAGTATATACGTATTGTACCCACTCGAGTTGAATGCAGTCGGGGCCTGAGGTGACGGGCGGGAGCATCTCCCTTCCCCGTCCGCCCTCACCCCCGCTGATAGTGTTGTCGTCAAGTGCTGTCTTTGATATCTATCGTATAATAGGACTTACATGCTATGGAGGATAAAGTATCAGAGTAACATCTCTTATGGGAGAAAAGTTGAAGAAGTGTCCAGTGGTTGCTATAAATAACCGTTCAAAAACCTTCAACAGCGGCGCTGGTGTAGCAAAAGATATGGTATGAATGTAGCAATGAAATGCATGCCGTATGCTGAGTTAAAAAATTAAATATTAATGTCGTCTAAAATAATTAATTATTGAAAATTTCAACAGTTGTACAAAATAATGATGAATGTTTTCTTTCCTTGTTTATTTCTCAAACCTACTCTCATAATATTTGGCACTTCCTTTTAAATATACCCTGATGCTAATGTAGCGTCTCCGATTTAATGCATTTCGAATGACACTTTATATTATACAGAGATGTTACTCCTCTACTCTACGCTCCATAATACATACGTAAACGGAGTGATTTATATGTTTCCGTGGAAATTTAAAAAAATGACTGATTAAAGAGGTTCAGTAACAAAAAACGTGTTTCATCGCCAAGCACGCGAAATGGCGAAAAAGCTTTGGATACGTGTACTGAAGAAAGGCAAAATAACTTTTTGACCTTGCCTTTAACGGTACTGCAGACCGAGTCGATATACCGGAGAATCAAAAAGAAAATTATCTGTAATACAAAAAGAAGCTTAAGCGTAAAAAAGATGATCTTAATCGTAGTGTAATTCACAGAACTATAGAAGACTTTTATCTGACTAAAACATTCGTCCCTACTTGTCCGAATGACTTTATTTTCTTAGCATAAGAAATGAAGTAAATTTTGAACTTTATTATTGTGTTTCAATCAATGTTTTATATGTTTTAAAATAATACAACCACTGCTTGTTTTTGTAATTTATCGATATGACTGTCAGTAATAAGGTCACAGCACTAGCACATTCCTAAGCCCTGCATTAAACTCAGATGCGAATTATAGATTACCACTTATTATCAGGTGACATCGCATTTATGGGCTAAATAATTGTAGTGGAATAAAAAAACTACCTTGAATCTAGATAGATTATAGTTAAAATGAAAAGCCACTGGTTTTCAAAGTTCTTTATTTCGATATCTATTTGAATCACAGTCTACAGTAAGTATTTTATTAGATCACAATTATTTTTATTAATATTTTATTTATTTATTTAAATAATACCGCAGCTTATAGATGTCTCTATTATAATTTAATTAATTATTTAATACAACAATAAAGTATAAAAAAATAGGCAGACTCGGTACAGTTAGAGTGCTTTCACACGTTCGGTGAAGTCGCGGCGTTTTTCGACACAGTTTATATAAAATAGTATCCACTATCCACTGTCAAATAAAAACTTTCAAGAATTTATGGAAAAATAAATGCATACAATTTTAATGTACTTATCTATTTTGCCATAAATTCTTAATTATAAAAATATATTAATATTATACAATGATTAAGAATTCAATTATATATTATTATAAGAATTCAATAATAATTCATGGTCAAATTACTCGAACACCTAATGATTTTAATAAAGTTTGACACATGTTAGCATATATTGACAAGTGTAGGTGTGTCCTACTAAGTTACAATTTCACATATTATTTAATAAATTTACTGTAGTAGACATTTTTGTTTCTTTCTGAAACAAAATTTGTTATTTTGGAATTAAAATCAATCATAAAATTGCTATTTTGTCATCACCATCCATAACAATGTGCCTAGCTTAATAAAAAATTCATAGTTTTGACAATTTAAGTATAAAACACTATAATACATAAAATGCGTAATAGCAATAAGCGATATAGTTTTATTCGGACCAGCCGATGTTTTTCAAACAAAATTATATAATATTAAGTAGTATAATTTTAGATAGTTAACTTTTAACCGCGGCGTTTCTGGTCGCGTGTGAAGCGCTCTTACAAACTTAGCAACTAGTAACAGGAACTTGGTTTACTCGATGCTTCATCTCGTTCTCTACCCGTCTGTATCGCTCTGCTGAAAGAACAAATAAAAAATATTTAATAGGTACTTATTTAGAAAAAAAATAGCCTTAATATTTAATAGAATACTAAATGATAATATCATTAGCCTGAACGAAGCACTGTGGTATTAAGTTTTTACATTAAAAGTAAAACGAGTCAAGTCAAAATGTATCAACGTTTTTACATTAAAAGTCCAATTAAAATGGGCCCAAAAGTTCAGTATTTAAAGTAAAAAATTCAGTACAACCGATTTTAATTTAGAACGCTGTTTGGAGCGCTGGCTGTGAATGCATACACGAAATTGAGCTCTAAATCAATGTAGTACGGGTTCATTTTAATTAGATGCTAATGTGATCGAACGCTCTATAGTCAATACGATCAATCAAATTTGCAATGTAAAAACTTATATATGTCACCGTAAGATTGTAAAAACCGTTAGATTATAATCTAAATCCCGAAATTATAAACTGTCGAAAGATTGTGAACCGTTCAATGTTCTGAGTGACGATTTTTGAAATATTCATTGTATTTACGTTTCCTTGTCTGTTTCTTGTAGGTTAGGTTAGGGTTCGACATAATATATAATCAGGTTCTATCGGGTTAATAAACCTAACAGACTGCAATCTACCGGAAAATAATGCGTTAAATTGTTATCTTTCGACACTTTGCGATTTAGATTATAATCTAACGGGTTTTACAAACTTACGGTGACATATACTACCTTATACTAAGCGTACCTATATTCACCTTATACTAAGCGTACAGAAAGTGTATACTCACTCGCGCCGGATACACGAACGTCTTGATCTCCGCGCTACCGAACAAGTTACTCGCCCGGCAACTGAACTGGCCCATGTCGCTCCACAGCAGCGGCGATATCACTAGCTCGCCTGAACGAAGCACCTGGCATAAAGGAGAACATTAATTAATATATTTTTAACTGTCGAGAAAAATAAACCAAATTACACCACAATTTTTAGGGCCAAAGCACTAGAATAAAACATAGGCTTGTTTGAGAAAAAGTTGCCATAAAAGAGATAAGGTAATACCTTCATTCTAGGCTCGTTGGTAACGTCGCGGCCATTGGTCCGCCAGGTGACGTTGGGTCGCGGGTGCCCGCGGACGCGACAGGGCAAAACGACGCTATTGCCGATGGTGTCCACGAAGACCTTATAGGAGACCAGGATGCGAGGCGAAAGGGGTACTAGTTTGGAACGCTCTGAGGTATCCGTACTGCCATCTGTTGGTGAGCAGAAAAACTATGTCATCTATCTATATTTATAAAAAACATTGCTGTTCGTTTGTCTCGCTAAAACTCGAGAACGGCTGGGCCGATTTAGCTGATTTTGGTTTTGAAATGTGTGTCGTAGTAAAGGGAAGGTTTAAACGATGAGAAAATATGGAAAAATCGCGAGGAAGATAGGGCAGGACAACGTCTGCCGGGCCCATTTTACAATACATTTTTAATCGTAACTGTAGCCTACAAGGCGCCTGCCTTGCCTTGCCTTGCCGAGTGGACCGCTTAGAGCCTTCTAAGCGGTCCACTCGGCTTCAAGATATTCACCGGGGCATTATGTTGCCCCGCGCCCCGCCCGGGTAAGGAGGCCCAGCCTCGAGCCCGTACCCTCGCTTTGCCCTCATGGGCCAAACGGAGAAGCCCCACACGCATTTTAAATCGTAATATTGCTCTTACTTCACCGCAATTATAACTATAAAGTAGACTTTTTCAACCCTTGGGCAATTAAAATATTACCGCACAGTTATTAGGCTACAAATGGGGTGAGGTAATATTAATTTTCTCAATATAACTGTAATTTAATGGCTTATTTGGCTTTTTTTTTTATGTAATGAGGAATACGACGCAAAGAGAGATAATGTGAATATAAATGTAAATTTGGCACAGAGATAGATTATAATCTAGAATAACACATAGCCTATGTTCTCTTATGCCGGAAAATTAGTGTTTCAGTGGGAATCAATATCTTTTTATGCCGGAAAATTAGTGTTTCAGCGGGAATCAATAAACCTCAATCGTCGCGGGCATCATCTCGTGTCTCTATATTATTGAAGGTTATCCCCAAAAATACTGGTAAGTTATCTAAATAAATTTTGGAAGTAGGTCACACAAGCAAGGATATCCTTTGTTAAGGAGCCAATAGTTGTAATAATAACCCTATGCAGTAATGTTTTATGACGCGCCTTAACGATAAAACCCTGTTTACTTCCTTATATGCGTATTTGCTACAGAACTTTTTGTTGGCGTAATAATAGTTTATATAGTTATAACTAGCTAATCTAAACTAGATCGAGGTTTTTTGGTTCCCGCGGGAACTCCTTCATTTTCCGAGATAAAAAGTAGCCTATGTGCTATTCCAGACTATAATTTATCTCTGTGCCAAATTTCAGCCAGATCCATTCAGCCGTTCTGGCGTGATTGAGTAACAAACATCTATACATCCATCCAAACATTCGCATTTAGAATATTAGTAAAATAGTTAATAAGTGATTTACGTAAAGTAAGATTTTATGGGATAAGAAAAACAACTAGTACCTATAATAGTTGAATGTATTCAGATTGTTCGCATATGATTAAGCCGTTGATAAAAGTGTAGAAGTAAAAAATAGTTGGATTAGTGTTGGATAGAAGCAGGCTGAAGTTTATATTTTGCGGAAGTCCATTGCACGATAAACTAAACCGCTAAAACTATTCAATTAAAATTAATTAATTATTAAAATTATTACATAATTTTAAATGTTTATTAAATTATTTTGGCTGTTTATATAGCGTACGAAGTTTTTTTTTGGATAAAATGTGGTTATTTATTTTCATTTATTTATTTCATTTCATTAATTGCAGTACGAGAAATGACGTAGTCTAAAATGGTAGTGGCCTAATCTGGTTGGGATATGGCTATTATATTAAGATGATACCGGTACGTAACGGAACGCTAAATCGCTTGGCTGCAGTTGTAGTAGCCACGTTGGTAATATTTTTGTTTAAAGTTTTGTGGCTGCATCACCGCTTGATAGCATCATAGCATCCATGTTTAAAATTTAATGTATCTAGGGCAGCATCACCACTTGCAAGCAGGCCGTATTTATTTATTTATTTTATTTGGACTACCAACAGAATTACAAGTAGTAGGAATACAAAATGTCGAATGGCTTAGGCAATAGGTAACAAGCAATTCAATTTATAGGTAGTTACATCGTGCACATAGGAAAAGTCGTACTTAACTGACACAAGAATACATTGGGGAATTATTAATAAATAATTAAGATTACTGATACAAGACTATAAAAAATTAATGAAAATAACTATCAACTAGTATTGCAGCCAAGTACTACTTAGCCTACAAATAAAAAAGTTTATCTTACCCGTGCTGTAGACTATGGTGGAAGCCCGGACCGTGCTCGGACCGGCCACGACCAGGCACGTGTACTGCGCGGGTCCGTCCGACCGCGATACGAGCAGAGTGGATGACACTCGCGCCAGAGAGGACGGGTTGGAGTCTATCATCTCGTTTGACTCTTTGTCGTACTGGAATGAACAATAATAAAATAAATTAAAAAAAAAAGTGTGTGTATGCAATTCACATACGGCAGAAGTGAAAGTTCAGAAAAATAGCCTACGAGAGAATGAGATAAATATAACTTGTATTCTATCTCATTGTCTCGCAGACTAAATCCTATTTAAGTTTGTCTATTTTTGGAGTCGCTATTTCGTTTCATCGAATTTTCAAATTACAACGGGAATTTTTAAACACACAATATAAAGAAGTTTCACTTTAAAAACCATATACTTAATTACGTTGCTTTTTAAAACTTCATTGTTGGTTGGTATTTGGTACACGTTGTGAGATCATGTTGAAAGCCAACTTTTCATTGAAAAAAAGAGGATAAAAAGCTTTGTTTATAGTGTAGGTATATCTGGGGTTATACTATCATCGCTTAAACACGTATGGCTTTAATATTGTTGACGTTCACGTTTTAGAATTATAATCCTTATTTGAAAGACGTCAAGGCATATGAGTAATTTCTTTACTCATGTGGTCAAGCTACGTGAAATAAATTGTCATTATGAAGTAATACTGCAGGGCGACCGCGTATCTCTGACAGCTACAGTGTAACGATTGCAATCACCTCTGATTGGATAACACTCTTCCTCTATTCAAATCCATTGACGCAGCAAGAATAAAATAAATTCAGCCAATCACAACAATTGATACTGCAACAATGATTGATGCAGAAGATACGCGGTCGCCCTTCTGCTTTAAGCGATGGTAGTAACCCCCCTGGTTCAAAGGTTATCCAACGCCATTCAGCTTGGCAATGCTGCAAACTTGATAGGTATACTTTGGCCCAGGGGGTGGTCTTTTTGATAAGGGTTTTATTTTTATTTACTGTTAGTAGGTAGATAAGGATTTATTTTAAATTTATTTTAAAGTTGTTTAATATTTAGATTTTAGGATATTATTGTATTAATATTTGTTTATTTTAGTTTTAATAAATGTCTTTTCTTAATGTGTTTGTTTAAAAAAACAGTGTATGTGTCAGTTTTCATGAATAAATAAATTACAAATATTATACATTAATACTATTCATGTACATAATATTTTAAATAAATAGTGCTGGTAAATAAATCAACCTATGAACCTCTTTGATAACAAAGTTATGAAACTCTTTGACGAACACCCTCCCAGCGCACGTGTTTGCCACTTATAACTTAAGTACGTACCTCCAAGGCAAGAGTGAATAGGCATTTTCTAGGCAAGCGCGTTCCAACCTAGACCTCATCATTGCTTTGCACTAAGCATGATTGTTGTGAAGCGTAAGCCTATCACGCAATAAAATAAAATAAAAACCGGCCAAGTGCGAGTCGGACTCGCGCACCGAGGGTTCCGTACGAACCTGTAGTAAGTTTAAAATTATTAAAAATATTTTTATTATATGATGTAACTAAAAATTTATGCATTTCGCTATTTTTTCTGTATCTGTGCTTTAAGACGTTGCTTCGTACCAAATTTCAATATTCTGGGTTCACGGGAAGTACCCTGATGTAGGTTTTGATTCCCTCCCGAGTGTCGAAAATTTGCACCATAAACGGCTGTATCTTTTGATTGCGTTGGCTTAGAAGTTTGATTTTTCACAGCTCCAAGGGACAGTAGACCTGAGTATTTGATATGAATTTCAGCTTGATACCTCCATGCGTTCCTGAGAAAAAGGGTCTTGACACAGACGGACGGACAACAAAGTGATCCTATCAGGGTTCCGTTATGAATCGCTTGGATGCCTGTGTTATGAAGTATGAACCGCTTTGATGCCAATAAAATTAACCAATCTGCTGCACCTGCCTCACAGGTACATCGTTATTGAACCAGTGTGTGGAGTGTACGGTGGGTGTTATTAACTGGTTCGACGTATTATGAGCCGCTGTGACATAAGTGTTATGAAGTAGACTCATTACATTGGCATCAAAGTGGTGAACCACTTTGATGCCGATGTAATGAGGCGCTCTGCTGCACCTCATTCACAGGCACGTCATTCTTGAACCAGTGCACGGAGGGGTCGGGTGCCGCTATCGCTTCACAGGTCAGCTCTAGCGTGGTGCCCGGTTTGTGTGCTCTAGTGTTATGAAACGCTTTTATGTGAGTGTTATGAACCAATTTGATGCTATTGTAATGAAGTATGAACCACTTTGATGCCACTTTTTATCATAAATTATTATGAACCTCATGTTGTAAACAAACCACTTTACAGTGTTATGAACCGCTCTGCTTCACCTCTAACACATGTGCCTCGTTTTTGAACCAAAGAAGGGTGCGGGTGCTATCGCTTCACAAGTCAGCTCTAACGCGGTTCTCAGCGAATTGCATTAGCATCATGAAACGCTTTTATGTGAGTGTTATGAACCGTTTTGACGGGAGTGCTATGAATTGATTTGATGGAATTGTTATGAAGTATGAACCGCTTTGACGCCAATTTAATGAACCACTCACTCTGCTGCTATATAAAATTATGACAGTGTTATGAACCTCTCTGCTGCACCTACCTCATACACAGGCGCGTCATTTCTAAACCAGTGCACGGAGGGCGCGGGTGCCGCTATCGCTTCACAGGTCAGCTCTAGTGTGGTGCCCGGTTTGTGTGCTATGCTCGCTGCGGGCCTCCGCGTCAACGTTATGAACCGTTTTGATGCTGGCGCTGGCACTGCTGGAAGTAGATTGATTAGATAAATAAATAATCTAACTAATTTTATTATATACATTTTATTTATTGATATAATTTGTACACACAAATAATATAGAAAACAAGTATTTCGCCAAACTACAGTCGTATTAGGGTCTCACCAAATCTATCGACGCGGAACCGGCTTGGCTTATTAGGCATAAATACAACAGGAGCCCAATAAAAATAAAATAAAAAGTTAAATAAAGCCTTTATTTGTTTACCAGTTGATGCCCGCGACTTCGTCCGCGTGGATTAAGGTTTTCTGATTCAGACAGACAGACACAATTTTGAATTTATAATAATATTATCTCCCTAGCATTACATAATTGAAATGATTTATTTCACGTAGGACAACTTGTGCTGCTTATGATAAGTCACAAGAATCTACCACCGGTTCGGAAAACTGGAAGAGTTGGCAAGAAACTCGGCAGTTGCTCTTTTCATAAACAGGATGGAATTGGATGCGAAGCCGGTTGCTTCTATGCAACTTTGTCATTGAGAAAATCCCCAATAGTCTATATTACTAATATTACAAATGAGAAAGTTTGGATGGATGTATGGATGGATGGATGTTTGTTACCCAATCACGCACGAACGGCAGAACGGATCTGGATGTTTGGCACAGAGATAGATTATAGTCTAGAGTAAACACATAGGCGCACATAGAGTAACAAACATCCATCCAAACTTACGCATTTATAATATTTTATTAAATATTTCCACAGTGTCTCACCGTTAGATTCTATGTGGTTGTCTATTTCGGCGAGCAGTTTCATGTGCCTATTGACGTTGGCCCCGCCCGCCAGCGCCGCAGCGGCGACGATGAGAACTAAATAATACATGCTTTGTACAGGTGAGATTCTTGGTGACGGATATCCTGAAACAATGAGAAAAATACTGTTAAATGTAGTCTCTCTCTCTGCGTTTTATTTCCTCATTGCTGAGGGTCGTGCCCCCTTTCCATTAATCACATTATGTGGGTTTTCTTGGGATAGTAATGCGGTGGGTTCCCAGGTCCTTCCGCATATGAGTCGACTAAGAGTAACCACTATTTCAACTCTTAGGTTTCTAACGATTATTATCAGATGTTAGTGATAGTAACCGGGACTGACGGCTTAACGAGCTCACTGAGGCACGGAGGAAACGAAAAGGCCAAATTCAAAATTATTATTTGACGACCTCCCTAGCGCAGTGTTGAGCGCTGATGTCTTAACGTGGGAGGCCCCGGATTTGATCCCCGGCAGGGTCAGTTTGGGAATTTATAATTTCTGTATTTTCTCTAGTCTGACCTGTTGGGAGGCTTCGGTCGTGGCTAGTTATCACCCTTCCGACAAAGGCGTGCCGCCAAGCGATTTAGCGTTCCGGTGCGATGCCGTGTGGAAACCGACTATAGAGGTATGGGTAAATGTAACTGCCATATCTCTAACAGGTAAGCCCGTTATCCATCTTAGACTGCAATATCACTTATCATCAGGTGAGATCGCAGTCAAGGGTTAACTTGTAGTGGAATAAAAAAATAATAACAGAACAGAGGTAACGCGAATCGTGTCAAAATTTACAGCTTGTTTCGGGGTAAAGGCGGACTTATCAGTAAAAGTGATCTCTTTCAGGCAACCTATATGAAAGGAGATAGGTTGCATGCTGACTGGGTAATAAAAAGTAAAAAATAGAAAGTGGAATCAATATAGTAAAGGTATATTCATATTTATTCTACGACTAGATGATGCCCGCGACTTCATCCGAGTGGATAATGGCTTTTGTTTCCCGCGGGAAATCTTTAATTTTCCGGGATAAAAAGTAGCTTATGTCCTTCCCCGGGATACAACCTACCGTCTGTACCAAATTTCATCAAAATCGGTTGAACAGATAAGGCCGTGAAAGCGTAGCAGACAGACAGGCGAACAGACAGACACACTTTCGCGTTTATAATATTAGTATTGAAGTATGGATATATTATGTACAAGTGGTATGTGCCATACCTACTAGCCTACCACTATTGATTTATCTGTCACGAACTTGGGGAAAAGTATAACAAAATAGACTGTCCCTTGGTTCGTGATATAGATTTTAGGAAATTCCCGCATTTAATTTTGAAGATCACTTAAAATTATGTATATAAACTATTAACTACCCTATATATAATAAAAATATAACAATATACCTAAAATAAATCAAATAACCACCAAAATTACGTTGGAAGTAAGTTTACCTCAAAAATGTAAATTCAGGTCGCCTTCAAACTCGTATTACACGAATTCTAGTGAAGAAAACATTTAATGAATTTGGTTCATAAATATATTATTGGTTTTTCAATTTACATTTAAATTATCTGAATTATTATATAAATGCTCAAGCTACAAAAATGTATCTTGAATATCCCTAATTCGCTAGTGTCACGAACTGTGGACACATGAATATCAAAATGTTCTCTGTTTCGTGAGTCGATTTATTGCAATTTTAAAGGAATCCTATGTACTCATATAACTTTTCCGAGTCAAGTCAATTTTTAAAGAACACATAAAAGACCTATTAAAAGTTTTATTCAAACGGACTTAGCTATGCCTTTCTGTAAGCTTAAGAAATACGAGCGCTACCCTTACGGTGACGAGTCAAAAAAGCAAGTAAGCCCCCACAGCTGTTCGTGGGCGTCCGGAGTTTCAAGGGTCATTTTGCTTTCAGTTTAGCAGCCAAAATGTCGGTACTTGATTTTTTGGACAGTTTAAATGATAGATACTTTATAGAAAAATATAATTTAAATAAATTATTTTTAAATTGCTTATTTTTTGCGCCAGAAATAAAACTAAGGATATAACGTACCTACTATCACGAAATAGGGGCCCGTTACCTTAATGCTATAGGAATAATATCATAATTAGGTATAGTATAAATGATTATAATTGTAATATTGACTTAAAACACAAAGCGAAATTTCCTTAAAGTTTATCTCTAATGACTCTATAATAACTACAAAAAATTATATAAAGGTTAACTTACAGGTGCTAATCATAATAATTAAAATAATACATACTGAGTCACAAAAAACATAATCGAAAGAATTCATAGAAAAAACACGTAGGAGTTTAAACCATAGAGATAAAAATAAAGGGCCTAGGTAACAGTAACTTTGGATTGCATCATCTTTTTTTTACAAATAGTCTAGGTAAGCGTTTTAAACTGCTATTCTCTATGGCCATACAAAAACTCACATGTAATTATAGTTAATAAAACTAAGTATTAAAATATTTGTTACTTTGTTTACAATTAATTTACGATATTTAAACATACTACGAACATACAAAAATGTATTAGTATTATGCGACAAAATATTTAATGCTTTGTTAAATAAAAAAATAGTTACCTTTAAATTTAACCGTGAAGGATTTATTTCACGCGCGAAAACCTCTTTAAAACGAACCTACACTATGTTAATACAAAAAAATAACAAAAAAAAAACACTCCAACAAACAAAACGTGCACTTTTGTTTCAATAAAAAAACGCGATTTAAAATCACACTCTCTAAATTTCTAAACGTAATAAAAAAATATAAATTCGTTCTAAAATCGGACGCACTTTTTTAATTTAGGCGCGCACTTACAGGAGCATTGGACGGGACTAAATGTGGTGCTAAGTATTGCCGCATATATATAGGCGTCGAAGTTCTTGAATTCCAAATTGAAAAATGCACGCATAGGACGCCATTTCACTGGGGAGTTGCGACACGGGGGCGATGGGACATGTCGTGATGTCGTATCGTGACTTTTTGCTATTAGATACCTTATTCAAACCACAAATTAAACATTTAGTAATAGGTACAATATAATTAATGCTTTATTTTATTATTATTTTTAAACTGTTTAAAAAAACAACCGCCTTACTGGTTCTTCTCAGTAGGAATGACATTTCGAACCAGTGGTAGATTCATTTGACGATTCAGAAGCACTTGTAAAAGTTTATTGGAATAAAAAAAATGGATTTGAATTTAGATTTGAAAGGAACGGTTTTACACTTATAACAACCTTCATTAACGTTACTAAGAATAATAGATAATATTTATTTATTTAGGTCGTGAAGATAGCGGAATATATGTAATAAATCCTCTGTATCCCACAACATAATTTTTATTTTTACGTACAAGAAAATATTATTTAAAAGTAGCTCAAGGTATTTTAAGAGTTGCTTATCCTTCACATAGATGACGTTGCTAGCACTATTTGTCCCACAACGTTACGTGAAAATCTAGAAAATATTGACTAGATTTATAATGTTATGCCGTAAATCAAGTTTTTTAAAATATTAAAGTAAGCTCTAATTAATAAGTCGACATTAATCTAAGCACACTCGTCAAGACTCAAGTATCGGCCAATCTATGCTTAAGACTGATACTTGAGTAGGTACCTGGTCTTAGATAATGTGGAATTTTAAATACCTACGGGCGTTGCTTTCGTTGCTTGAGGTATTGTCCTACGCGACCCGTGGTCCTAGGCAAAGATAACGTAATCGTTATCTGTGGTCCTAGGTGCGAGACGAAAGCGACGCGATGTACTCGTCGTCGTCGTCGTCTCAACCTATAGTCATCCACTGCTAGACTGCTGTCTCCTGCATGGATCGCCACAGAGCACGCGGTCTTGTGCCGCTTGTTTCCAGCGGCTCCCAGCTACACGCTTGAGATCATCCGTCCACCTAGTGGGGGGTCGTCCAACGCCGGTGCGAGGCCGTCATTCGGGCACTTTGGGCTCCCAACGCGTATCGGTTCTACGAACTATGTGCCCCGCAAATTGCCACTTGAGCTTGGCGACTCTTCGAGCTACGTCAGTTACTCTGGTTCGCCTATGGATCCCCTCATTTCTGATTTGATCACGCAGGCATGCACGCGATGCAATACGACTCCATATAAAATGACAAACTTATCAAAGCAACAATGTAAGCGCGTAAGCCGACACGAGCTTCCACGCGCAAAAATACGTTAGTCTGAAACCGCCCTAAGTCTACATCTGCGAATCTTGTTTTATCTATTTAAAGCAGAAATCGAAGTTATCTATACCTAATCTTATCAATTTTCGCCTATGTTTCCGGTGTACCTACTTATCTTTCAGCATGAAAACTCAATCCTTTCGGAGTTAATAAAGAGTACAGGATATTTTTTTCTTAATACATATTAATGCCCGCGATATCGTTCACGTGGATTGACATAGATTTTGGTTTCTATGTGTTATTCCAGACTACAATCTATATCTGTGTAAAATTTCATCCAAATCCGCTTAGCCGTTTTGCCGTGATTGAGTAACAAACATCCATCCATCTAAACTTTCGCAATTTATAGGTATTTTATTGAAATAAACTTGTACAAGATCGTATCGTTTTCGTCACTTTGTCTTTGAATATAAAAGCTTTTAGTCATGAGATGGTTTATTAAATAGACCCATATTTTAAGAATAGACTATGCTTAACTATGGACAAGATACAGATGATCATACAACTAGATACAGATAGATCATACAACCAGAGCCCATAGACATATATATAGGACATGTTTGTATGTAGATCTAGATAAAGTTATGGGTAGATATATTATAAACATCTTCAAAAGCACAATAGGTATAAGGAGATTTTACTTTATTTTTTACCCAACTTTGCAACCCATTGCCGGCTTACTACTGAGCACAAGTCTCCTCTCGGAATGAGAAGGATTTGGCCGTAGTCCAACACGCTGGTCAAGTACGGATTAGCAGACTTCGTACACCTTCAAGAACATTATGAAGAACTCTCGGGCGTGCAGGTTGTCTCACGATGTTTTCCTACACCGTTTGATGCAAGTGATATTTAATTTCTTAAAACGCATATAACTTTACTGTTAAAAAAAGTTGGAGGTGCGTGTCCGGGGATCGAATCCGCGATCGTACAGGGGGTCGGGTGTCTTACCGACTAGGCTACATACCCCACCTTGTCTAAATTTGAAAGAATAGATGCTTATTTGAAATTAAGTAGTTTATTTAGCCTGACTCAACGATTTAAAAAAAGAAATGATAATAAAATCGATTTTAAAATCTTTAAACAAATTTAAGGTGGTTTAGTTTTATTTCATGTATTTTTAATAATTTAGATAGCATTTTATAGTTACTAATTTTGATAGTTGACGCAATTTAAACCTATAGAAAAAAAGTATATGGGATATGTATTATATGTATATTTTTTATTATATGTTTAGTTTGTAATTTAGATTTTAATTTGTTAATATGATGAATGATACTTTTCATATTTGAATAATATATTTAATAAATATATGCTAGAAAAAAAGTGGACAAGGGTAAAGCTTATCCCTAAAACAAAACCTTGGAAGTGAGTAAGGTGAAATTGTTAAGGTTTGTTGTACCTTCGTGTTTCTCCACAAAGCTACCCACCAAAATTGTAACAGTTTTTATTTTGATAATAAAAAATATTATTTTATTTTTTGGGTTGGGTTGCACGTAAATTTTGCATCAGAAATTAAAAATGATCGATCACAAAAGTCAAGTGAAGTATTATAGATTAGGATGGACCTTAATAGAAGGTAGGGTCAGAAAACCGGCAATACCATGCGTGGATTTCAGTCTGCTCGCCGAGTGGAATTCTTTTGGTTTAAATTTATTTTGTACCAAAAAGTTATAAAATATGTAGAAAAACAGAAACATTATGGTCAAGGAAGCACTTCTTTAAGAGATCTCTACCAGAGACCCTTGGTAGTGGGAAAAGTTTTTATGCATTCTATCGCGACATCGTAAACTACCACTTAGCTGATGCCCGCGGTTTAAATTTTCTTTTATTCCAGCGGGAACTCCTTAATTTTCCGGGATAAAAAGTAGCCTATGTCACTCGTCAGGTCCTCAACCATGGCAAAAATCACGTCAATCCATTGTTTCTTTGCGACATGATTGAGGAACAAACCAACAAACAAACACACTTTTGCTATTATAATATTAGATTTCTTTTCTATGTTGTATCTATAAGAACTCTTTCTGGAAACCAGGGATAATATTTCTATATCGTCAATAATATTTTAATCCTTTATTTCCTTATCGCACCGTTTGGGTCCTTACAATAACAATAAAAATCGCACTTATTGTAGCCGTAAGACCACATATTAGCATAGAACCAGAAAGTTCTACCACACGCTAGCGATTATTGATTGTTCAGAGTTTTGTGGAGTTTGAGTTTGACAAAATCGCGTGTCCCGTAGCCACAAGACCACATACCAGCATAGTAACAGAATGTAACGATTCGCGACCGTTCATGAAGACTGTTGATCAATTGATCATTTATCAGAGTTGATCAACGTTGCATCGCTTTTATCGTGGTATTACCACAGTATTACGACTAAATCGCGTGTCTCGTAGCCACACGACCACATGCCAGCATAGCAACAGAATGTAACGATTCGCGACCGTTCATGAAGACTGTTGATCAATTGATCATTTATCAGAGTTGATCAACGTTGCATCGCTTTTATCGTGGTATTACCACAGTATTATGACTAAATCGCGTGTCTCGTAGCCACACGACCACATGCCAGCATAGCAACAGAATGTAACGATTCGCGACCGTTCATGAAGACTGTTGATCAATTGATCATTTATCAGAGTTGATCAACGTTGCATCGCTTTTATCGTGGTATTACCACAGTATTACGACTAAATCGCGTGTCTCGTAGCCACACGACCACATGCCAGCATAGCAACAGAATGTAACGATTCGCGACCGTTCATGAAGACTGTTGATCAATTGATCATTTATCAGAGTTGATCAACGTTGCATCGCTTTTATCGTGGTATTACCACAGTATTACGACAAAATCGCGTGTCTCGTAGCCACACGACCACATGCCAGCATAGCAACAGAATGTAACGATTCGCCACCGTTCATGAAGACTGTTGATCAATTGATCATTTATCAGAGTTGATCAACGTTGCATCGCTTTTATCCTTTTGCACTTCCGAGTGCAGCTGTTAACTGAACATTGTTAAGGAGCGTTTACACATCACGACTGAGCATAGAATATTATTATTAACTATTTATATCTAAAATTGAAATAGTTTTTTGCCCATAGATTGTTTATCTATAATTCTATGACTTCCCTGGCGCAGTTGTGAGCACTGTGGTCTTTGTTAGACTGTTGATGAATTGCTCAATGACAAAGGTGAATGGAAGATATTGGCTTTGCATTCGGCAGCCCATAAGTCAATGTAATTCTTGTATGATGTATTAGCTTCATATTGTAACACTAGACGATGCCCGCGACTTCGTTCGCGTGGATTAAGATTTTTGATTCGCGCGGTGACTCTTGAATTTTAATTTTAATGGATAAAAAGCTATGTCCTACCCGGGATACAACTTATCCCTGTACCAAATTTCATCAAAATCGGTTGAAAAGATGGGCCGTGAAAGAGTATCAGACAGACACACTTTCGCATTTATAATATTAGTATGGAATATTACTTAGTATGGATTATTTTTAAAAAGAGCAACAATTGAGTTTCTTGCAGGTTTTTTCAGTAGAAATTCTTTCCGAACCGGTGGTAGAGTACATTTCATAAGTGGCACAAGTTGTTCTACGTGAAATAAATAAAATCATTTCATAAATTTCATTTCAAAATGTTACACACATTCTGTCAATCCGCACTTAGCCAGCGTGGTGGACTATATACAAACCCTTCTCACTGTGAGGAGAGACGCGTGGCTAGTAATGATCCGGCAATAGGAAGCAGCTCCTAATAAAGAAATATTGATGTTTGAAAGAAAATTAATACAACACGTTTCCAGGGGCCATACTGTCAACGCATAAAGCAATACTTAAGCAATATTAGTCAAAATTACACTTTGATGTTACGTACCTTGACGTTTCTAAAATAAGGATTGTAATTCTAAAACACGAAAGTCAGCAATAATGAAACAACATGGCTTTAAGCGTAGGCAGTATGGCCCCAGAAACGAGCTGTATTATCATAAACACATTATAATAAATTCGATTCGAACCCAATGAAGATGCGCAGCTGTAGAAAGCCCGAATATTTGAAAAGGTAAATAAACTCCATCATTTACTCACAGAGTATTTTGACGGCCTCTCGAAAGGTGATTTCGCAGTCCCCGCAAGAATCGGAGCATTGAAAATTTTATTGAGATTTACTTCCCTAAAATTACACAACTATGTTTTAACATCATTACCATGACGATCGGTTAATAATCATAGAAGCTGCATCATTTTTTATATACGGAAATACCCGTTCTTTTACTATTCCAAATCTAAAGGGACCTGCACACACGATTAATAACCGATTTTCAAAATTTTTTCGCCATTTTGTAGCTAAACTAATAGGACCTAGGATCTTATTTTCATTTTTTCTTGAGTAGTTTTTTTTTTCGAAATATTTGCAATTTAGTAACCGAACACCCCCCCAAAACTCCGACTTTATTTACATTTTTCAAAATTTCGAAAAACGTTACCCGCCGATTTTCAAAATTCAAACGCTCACACTCATAAATTCCTCAACTCTCGATCCTCCCAAAATCCTCGGAGCTGTGACCAAAAATACGTCTCAGGCGATTTGCACCTGATAACCATTTTCAATGGTAAAATAAATTTCATCCAGATCCGTTCAGCCGTTCTGGCATGATTGAGTAACAAACATCCATCCATCAAAACTTTCTTTCGAGAATCAAAACATCCAAGAACTTTTAGGCATGGTTAGACAGGTTAGGCAGGTTTTCCTTTACCATTAAAGCTTGTAGGTTATATTTTTCGCTTAGAACGCAAATAACTTCGAAAAGTAACAAATGCATGATAGAGAACCGAACCTTGGGCTCTTCAAATAGTGGAAGAAACACTAAGCTATAATCGCTTTTGAGGACATGTCACTGAAAATAATCTTTAAGATTATTAAATCACACAAAACATAAAAAATAAATAATAAAGTTAACAAGCAAAAAGAAATAACAATCTTTAAGTATAGGGAAAGGCAGTTAAGTCCATTTTCGTTTCATAGAAACACTTATGATGTCTGCAATTTCGTGTGGTAAAGGTTTTTTAATTTCCGCACAAACTCTTTAATTTTTCGGGATAAAAAAATTAAACAATCTTATGTCCTTACTCGGGAACCACAACATATCTCTCTACTAAATTTCGTCAAAATAGATTTGGCTGTGTGAAAGCGTAGCAGACAGACACACTTTAGCATCCTAATTTATAAATGCGAAAATTTGTTCCGGAAAATTAAGGAGTTCCTGCGGGAATCTCTAAATCGTATTCCTTTAACTTGTTTATAATATGGATATTTCTTATACATATATGAAATAGTGGAAATATATAATATAATAGGGATATGTATAAGGAAAATCCGTACGTAGATGGGGTTTCCCCCACATTTAAAACCGTTCCCAGAATTCCTCAAGGTTCCGAAATACACGAGGATTTAAAAAAAGTTGCAAAAGGCGACCTGAATCGATTTCGAAATGTCATTGAATTTCAGATCGACGTATTCGTGAGTATTAATTGATTCAGTCATTCAGAACATCACTGTAAAAATCGATTGCTCGGAAATCGGGATTCTCGTTTGAATAAAACGACGTGGAATTGGGTGGCTGACCTTTTTATTGATTGCTCGTATTAATAATGACGCGATCTTGGATTTGAAACTGCTTATCGTTAAGAGAGTTCAAGCAGAATACGGACAAATAAAAAAAAACTAAGGTTTTATAGGAGGTTAGGTCAATTTACAAAAATCTCACAGACAATAAGCATCCCCATAAAACAACCTATTTGTGCAAAAAAATCATCAAAATCGGTTGAAAGCGTAGCAGACAATATAATCAAAGTCAGATAGACATACTTTCACAATAATATACTTAAGTTCTAGAAGTTCAGTCTTGCATTCTTAAAAAGCTCCTGAAATGCGCTTAAGTGTATTCAAGGAAAACTTGAATGAATGCTTGTAGACTCTTTATTATGTTCTCATAGTTGCGTTAAGTTTAAACCAACTCTAAATCGGTCAGCGTGGTGGACTATGTCCAAACCCTTTTCATTCAAGAGGATAATCGTGCTTAGTTGTGAGCTGGAAATGGGACTGTGCTATGTCGTTTATTATCAGTGTTACAATTTTAATAAGAAGATTATTATACAGGATTACAGCATTATTATACATTATTACCGCATTACTCGGGTCAACACAAATTTTGACATTGATTTTAAAGCTTAAAATTTCGATGTTTTAGGTCGTAATTAGGCGAAAAAATAATTAACCGAAAAATCATAAAATTATCTTTAGGACAAAGAACGAAATTTTTTTTGTTGAGGCGTGTTTTTAACGCATTATTATGCAGTACCGCATCAATGGTGAAGTCAAGGAGACTTTTTTTCAAAAACACGTAACAACGTGTTTTTGAAAAAAGAGTCGATTTTAAATTGAGATCGTGTTGAATTACCTGTAATTTTTTTCCTACTGTAGGTATTATGTAATCTATCTGTATGCGAAATCATGCTAATATTATCATTGCGAAAGTGCGTCTGTCTGTCTGAGTCTATCTGTCTGCCTGTCTGCCGGTAAGATGTCTGTCTGCTTATGTTTTAAAACTTTTACCAAATAAACCTTTTAGTTTCAATTAGACAATGCATATGAAATGACTAGCTTTTGCACGCAGCTTTGATTTTGATACTAATTTCAAACCCCTATTTTACCCCTTCATAGCTATTAGATTTAGACTAACATCCAAAATCACGTGAATTTTTCACAACGGTACAAAGTATCTTAAAAATTCTCAAAATATTATTTTTAAATACAGGTATAATCTGATTTAATTCTGGAAAATCAAGCACACATTAAAAAAATTCCAGACAGACATAAAAACCACGTGGTCACTCAGTCCATACACAACAGTTTTAAAAAGAGCAACCACCGAGTTTCTTGCTGGTTCTTCTCGATAGGAAAGATATTCCGAACCAGTGGTAGGAATAAATTCAAAAGCACTTTTAACAAGTTAATTTGAGTAAAAAAATATAAGTATGAGTTTTCCTCTTGCATTATCAGTTATCTTGTGAGATAATTTGATAAGAATTTGAAAGTAAAGTATCAAAGGTGACTACGTGACGTTCCTAGCGTGCCTACAGACTGTTTTCCTCGTAGGAAGTAAATCATTCAGAAAATTTATCGAATATGTAGTTAGTAATTATTGTTTAAGCTATTTATATCCTTTAAAGGAAATCTCAAGGAAGTGGTGATATCCTAGTTGTCAAGACACCCGATCTCATCTACGGGGTCGCGGTTTCGATCCCTAGGCACGTACCTCCTACTTTTTTAACAACGAAGTGTGACCACCACCTCCCTTGGCCTATGTGAGCGTGGTGGACTATGTGAGCGTGATCGCAGTCAAGTGCTAACATTTGTAGTGGAATAAAAAAACTCCTTTACAAAGTGTTTACCTTGTTTAAAAATAAAATGAAAATCTAGATTCCCGGACGCACTTATTCTAGATTTTTATTTCTAGACTAAATGATGATGATGATATGAAGACGATAAAATGTGGGTTCTACTTTGGAAATTTACCTCTCCTTAGTACGTAAAAGCTTCAGTTTAAGCTTAAAGAGTTTTTTAATTCTTGGATATTTCCTTGTTTCATTTCTGATGTTTCTGGAGTTTGGAAGATATTTTTGTTATCCGTTTTAAATGAAAAACTAGTAGTTGTGGTCAAGCGTAAGCTTTTTATGAATAAAAAAAAAATCTTGAGGTTTAGGTTAAGATTAAATGGTTTTGAAACAAATTAATTCACTTAACTTATTGGAAAATGTATACAAATAAAGTTTACCTAAAAAATTAGGGACTTGAATAAAAAAAAAATTATATACATTAATAATAAGTATTTGATATGAAAATACATTGAACGTAAAACAACAGAAAAGTAATGAAATTCATTTAAATTAATATTGTACTAATAAGATAATGCCCGCGACTTCTTTCACCTGGATTTTAGTAACTATTTTAAACATCCCGTGTGAATTAATCTGATCACTAAATCAAGTTGTTAGTTTTGTTTACAATATCTTTCAACGGGGCATGCGTATTTTCTTGTCAAATTGTGTAAACATAAATGTTAATGATTTTGTAAATATTTTAGATTTTGGGTAAAATAGAGTTTGCGCGTTGAAAGATCTGCAAGATATCTTCAGGGGCTAGGCATACCTATAACTTTGAATTAGTCTACTTAGTAATTGATTGAGTGTTGGGCCACGTAAGCGACGAGAAGCGTGGGAGACTTGTAGGGCTAGTATGTGCACGAGTAAAATTATGTCTACCCGTTATCTCTATTTGTCTGCTTAAGCTAACGGTTACACATGACTTGTCTCATTACGTCGAAAGTAAAGATAAAAGCAATAAAACTCAAATTCAAACTCATATTTTTTATTCAAATAAACTTATTGCAAGTTCTTTTGATTCGTCGAGTGAAGAACCAGCTAGAAACTCGGTGGTTGCTCTTTTTAAATAATATTTATTATCTGTGGTGTTTTTCTCTACGAATTTTAACGTGCCTTTTTTTTAATCGTATAATATACCGGGTTTTTGCATGTTTAGGGTAAACTACAATTTAGCCGGCAACGACAAAATCTCTCTCTCTCGCCGCGTGATATCTCGTTGTGTGCATGCTAAGCCTCCTGGACGTCATCATTTCAACGACTCCTAAGAAAGTCGGCTTTATGTAAACGGTCGGCTATATAGATAAATATAATTTGTATTCTATCTCATTCTCTTGCAGGCTAACTCCTACATATATTACATTTGTCTCTTTTTGGTGTCACTTTTTCGTTTCATTGAAATTTCAAATAACAACGATTCTAAAGAAGTTTCACTTCAAAAATAAAAAGATTATGGTAAGCCCCGCTTTGTATGAGATTGACGCGGTTGAAACGAACAGAAAACCCAAAAAATTATTATTTGTTCAACGAAATTGCAAAGTTCGTTTTTGTTGCGAGCGCCTAGTTTGAATTCAATGTTCTATTCACTATTCTGTCACTCAAATGACAATGAATTAATGAATTTTTTTTTATTGTACACCAAAACAGGAGAAATACATTTAAAAACAACAAAAATAAAAATAAGAAAAAAAATCGGTAAAAAATACGGCGGACAATATTATTGTACATCATGTAAAATTGTGAATCTGATTTTGAATCTAAATATTATTATAATAGCATCTGAATTCGACATCGCCAAAAACAAACAATAGTATATTGTGTGCCTAGGGATGAAACAAGACGAGTGAAGCGAGGGCTGGCATCATCCGAAGCATGTGTTTTTCATTTAATTCATACTAATATTATAAATGCGAAAGTAACTCTGTCTGTCTGTGCGTTACGCAATCACGCCTGAACTACTGAACCGATTTAAATTTAATTTGGTACAGACACAGTCTAGAGCCTAAGAAAGGACTTAGGCTACTTTTATCCCGGAAAATTATGGAGTTCCCGCGGGAATCAAAAAACCTTAATCCATGCGGAGGAAGTCGCTGGCATCATCTAATCCGTACTAAATTGTGTAAAGTGCGAGTTTTATTTTATTTATTTTAGTTGCAGAAATATGATGTCTGTCAGTTTAGTTGATTAAACAACAGTTGACAACTATAAAGGTTTGAAACTTTGAAATAAATAAAAGATATGAGTCTGACAGGATCGAAAGGAGGGCTGCAACGTCATTCAGCGGGCAGAAAATGATCGGTTTCTGCCCGCTAAATCGCGTATTCGTCTGAAATTGGCTAGTTTCGGGTGGCTCAACACTCAACAGGCATTGAAACTCGCACTTTCAATGCAGGTTAACTATATGAAAACAATTTTTATTTTTCTTTAAGTTATTATCATAGGAAAAGCAAAACAGGATTATTATGGCCAATTACAGATTTTCTCAAAAAGAATTTCCTGAAAGTTATAGTTACATACAAAGCAAAAGTAAGTAAACCAACAATGAGTTTGTTAAATTAAATATCTTTTATATTTTTTATATATTATAGCAATGACGTAAATATTAAAGAAATTATAAGAATCCTACCTACCTATCCAATCCTATACCTACCTACCATTCCTACAAATTAAACCGATTCTAACTATGGTTTCTAATGCAGAAGTTGTTTTCAAAATACCCGCATACCTTTCTAATTTGGTACGGAATTACTAGCATACCTGACAACTTTAATAGCAATTCAGGAAGCTATCGGGTGCCCTAACATTCCTTCTTACCCAACTGCGGTGCGGTTAAAATACTCAATACCTGCTTAATTTGTTTATCAATCAATCAATCAATATTTATGTATTCAATTGAGGCACAAAAAGTTTCACCCCCGTGCCTCGGAGAGCACTAACATAGTAATAACTTGTCGTTAAAGCCCGCCAACCCACATTGGAGTAACGTGGTGGGTCTAAGCTCTAATTCCCTCTCTCCTATGAGAGTGGAGGCCTGTGCCGAGCTGTGCGACGTTAATGGGCTGTAGTGGTGGTGGTGGTGGTAGTACCATAGCGGTACACTTGTTGACATCCGAAGATTTATCTGTAACTATCTATACTAATATAAATGCGAAAGTTTGGATGGATGGATGGATGAAATTGGGCACAGTATAGATTATAGTCTGGAATAACACACAGTTTACTTTTCATCCCGGAAAATTATAGAGTTCCCGCGGGGACCAAAATACCTCAATGCACGCGGACGAAGTTGCGGGCATCAGATTGTACCTATTTTAATAATTTGCTGCGTAGATACGTGACCTAGATAGAAATACCTGCAGGAATTGTCCATAATACATATTTCAAACCTTAAAAAACGATTTTACATTGTTCGAGTATATTCCTCAGAAATGCCGGTTGATCGATACGTGACATGTAACTGACTGACTGAATAACTGATCAAACTAAAAACTCAAACGCCAACTCAAAGTATATTTATTCAAAATAAGTACCTACTGACTTACACAGTATACACCTCCTGAACGTCACGTTTACCAAGTATAAGACGTGACTGTGATAATTAACCACGGTATCTTAAAACTATAGCTACGAGGGTCCCAAACGCGCCCTGGTCTGAGAAGAACCCACAACAAACTCAGCCGGGTGTTTTTATTTTTTTACTTTTTCGATCTACTTATCAACGCACACATTAGAGGGATTTTGGAATTTTGATTTTAAAAATAGAGGAAACGCGATTTGGCATTTTGGTAAATCCTATCATATCACACCTGATTGTAAGTGATGAATTATGATGTAGTCAAAGATGGTAGCGGGCTAACGTCCTGTTAGGGGTACGGCAGTTATATTAAACCCATACCCTTAATTGGTTTCTACACGGAACGCTAAATCACTGGGCGGTTCGTCTTAGCCGGTAGGGTGGTAACTAGCTACAGCCGAAGCCTCCCACCAGACCAAACATGGTGGAAACTTGCATAATATGCAAACCAGACTACAAATATTGTGAACAAAAAATTGTGTGTGTCAGCTCCGACGAACAACTGGAGTTTACTCATTACGAACGAAGTGCCATGGAAACATAAACAAGTGTTACCGTGGAAACGTAGTAAACAAAGTAACGAAGATATTTTGATTTTACTATCCTTAAGTTTTAATACCCCGGGCTTTTGAATGAAAATCGATTCATATGGAGGTAAACTCAAACAAAAAATTGCTACACAAAACCAGTGAGTAACTTTAGTTGTATTTCACTCACAATGTATTTTTTCGATGTATTTGTCTAGTTCCGTTCTTTGTTCAGCTTCCGACCTACGATAGGCTAGACATAACATATAAATAAATCAAAAAGGCATTTTTTTCATGTTTTGATGCAAAGTTATGGCATGGCCGTCTTCAATGCAAATCGACATTTTATCCAATGTTTTGGTTTATTAAATGGTTGCATGCTCCCGTAGTATTCCGTATTCCATATGTATGATATACGAAACGTAGAGTCAGTTTTGTATTCATCATTCCAACCCATAACCTGCTCACTAGTCTACAAGTCTTCTCTCAGAATGAGAAGAGTTAAGCCATAGTACACCACGTCTAAGTGCAGATTGAACTTTTAACGACCTCCGTGGCGCAGTGTTGAGCGCTGTTGTCTTAACGTGCGGAGTCCCAGGGTTCGATTCCCGGCAGGGTCATTTTGGGAATTTATAATTTCTGAATTTTCTCTGGTCTGGTCTGGTGGGAGGCGTCGGCCGTGGCTAGTTACCACCCTACCGGCAAAGACATGTCGCCAAGCGCTTTAGCTTTCCGAAAGCCGTGTAGAAACCGATCAGGGGTATGGGTTTAATATTATAATTGCCATACCCCTATCGGGTTAGCCCGCTACCATCCTAGACTGCATCATTGTAATTGATAAAATATGTAAAAGTAGTAGTAATGTCATGAACTGTATTAGGGGGTGTGGTGATACGGTAACATTTCGTTGGAAGGAATTTCTTCTAAGAATTATAAGGCGTCACTGCCTCAAAAGTTCCAAGAAGAATTCCCCAAAAGCACAATCGCCTATCTCTTCACCATCTAACCATTTAATTTAAAAAAAGTTACCCTAAAACTGAAAAAATCTCGCCAATAGAAATTCTCGTACAGTGAAACCGATATGGAATAGTTTTTTTACCCGTTTGAACGAAAAACATGGGGATAAGTAACGACATTGAATGAAAAAAACTGACGGCCTAGATCCCGTAGTGGCGCGCGTTTCCATTGCCGCATGGTAACAGACTTTCACTTTTTTACCAGACTGCTAGACGGTCGGTATTATCATCACTATCCATCCCTCTAAACTCAAACTCAAATGTTTTGTTTTAAAGTCTTTAGTCTCTAAGGCGAACTTAATACCTAGAGGTATTCTCTTCCAGTTAACCTTTGTTAGTGGGGACAGGGTTGAAAGACAGTGCTTATAATATACCTGAAGAGAGAAGTTGGGGAAAGAAGGAACATATTTAGGTAGTAGGTAATATAGTGAAGTATTTATAGTAATTCAGTAATGTAAATGGATTGAATAAAGTATTTCAGTAGGTAGCAAAATTTCATTGCAAGAAATAAACAAAAATATACAATATACAAAAATATATAAGTACTTAAAATTAAAGTATGCAATAACTAGATCCTAACATAAATTAAAATAAAATAAAAATAAAAATATAATATATTTTGTAATAATTGTTCATTCAAATAAACTTTTACAAGTGCTTTTGAATCGTCGTCGAGTGAATCTACGAATTTCACAGATTCGAAATGCCGTTCCTACTGAAAAGAACCAGCAAAAAAACTCGCGGATTGCTCTTTTAATAACACAACATTAATTAATAATTGTTAAAGAATAATATTTTTTAAACCAAGATTAATTATCTATACTATTATAAATGTGAAATTTTGGATGGATGGATGTTTGTTACTCAATCACGCCAGAACAGCTGAAAGGATCTGGACGAAATTTGGCACAGAGATAGATTATAGTCTGAAATAACACATAGGCTACTCTTTATCCCGGAATATTAAAGAGTTTCTGCGGGAACAAAAAAAAATTAAATCCACGCGGACGTAGTCTCATCAGCTAGTATTAGTATCATAAAAGTAGTTGAATCCAAAATATCGTGACGTGTGTTACAATGGAAAAGCTTTCTATTTTGGTTTACGTGACAGACTGCACGGACAGACGATCGGACGACAAGACAATTAACATGCGACACTTACAATTCAATCTAGACCCTACTACTATTACCAATAGAGTTGAAAATCGGTTACTTCACATTAGCAGTTAGCACCTGCATAGAATTTTTCCTACGTCTTACTTTGGTGAAGCGATAATTTGTAAGTGCATATTGGTTTATTCTTTGACGGTGAGTCATTTTGACGTAAAGTCCGACAAACTTATCTGACCCGGTGTCAGATAAGTTTGTCGCTAGTATATACGAAAACTAAAATAAAAATAAAAACCGAACCGGCATAAAAATTAGTTCCAATTTTTGCCACCGGGTCAGATAAGTTTGTGGGTACTAATGCTACGACATACGGCCAAAATTTCGTGAATCCTGGGGCATACAGGTTTCCTCATTCAATTTTTTATTTTGTTTGTCCACTACAAGTTGAATCTACCTTGACTGCGATCTCACCTGATGATAAGTGATGATGGATAACGGGCTAACCTGTTAGGGGTATGGCATTTATATTAAACCCATACCCCTCATCGGTTTCTAGTTCTACACGGCATTGCACCGGAACGCTAAATCTAAATAAATAGGGTGGTAACTAGCCACGGCCGAAGCCTCCGACCAAGTCAGACGATATCGCAAGATAAGTACACATGCAGACTACACACTGTACCACATAGATTTCTGTTGTGGCGGAATATAGCGAATTAAAAGTTTCTTGTTCCTTGATTATCATGGACTTCCACAAAGAAACGCCTGCTTCTATCCAATACCTAAATCGCTTTTGCCGCTATTCAGCGAGTCAGTCACGATAAACTATTTTTCTATCTTTAATGTATAGTGTATGTATAATGCACAGAACAAAGATTTAGTATCCACGATATGATATTGGATACGTAGTAGGTACGTAGCGTACAACACGTGTTCGTGAAAGGATATTGATATAATATAGATAGATAGATAAATAATTTATTGCCACACAAAACATTAAAAAACAAACAAAGTAGTGAACAATCAAAAATAAATAAGTACGCAAAGGCGGTCTTATCACTGAAAGTGATCTCCTCCAGACAACCTTTAACTAAAGAAACAAATGCAACGAAGCGGGATAGTGTAACAACATTATTACATATAATATACTACATAAACTATACATTCTAATAGTACATAAACACACGAATAAAAAATACTAAAATATATATATAAAGATAATATATGTATATATAAATATTTTAGACCTACACAACAAAATGTAAACAAATACATAAATGATTTACAGCATATAATGAGCAAGATAAAAAAATAAGGATATAATACGGCAAGCGTACTCCACTATATTGACTATGATAATCACGCTTAATGACTAGGGCTGTTAAGTGTTAACTACCACAATTTATTAGTTAATTTAAGTTTCACAATGTGCTTAAAAGTCTCGTCAGGGGCCATACGGCCAACGCTTAAAGCCATACTGTTTCAATATTGTGTTTTAGAATTATAATCCTTATTTTACGAACGTCAAGGTACGTGACATCAATCTGTCATTTTGAGTAATATTGCTTCAGTATTGCTCTAAGCGTTGGCAGTATGGCCGCAGCGCCAATTGGGTATTCGAGAACTAGTCGAATCCTGGTGTTTTTTTTCAAACTTCAAAACGCGCGCTTAGTATAGGATTTTGTATGTAAAAGTGAATTGTGACGTTATTAACGCCAGTCAACGCACTTTTTAATTTAATTGATAATTTAAAATGGAACGTCAAACATAAAATTAACAGGAGACGTGGATACGGTGGATAATAAGTTATATTTAATAATCACTAAAAAATAATTTATTTGACTAGTTGTCAAATACCCATTTACATCATTGGTCTACTGCAGGGCGACCGCGTATCTTCTGCAACAATCATTGTCACAGTATCAATTGTTGTGATTGGCTGAATTTATGGTATTCTTGCTGCGTCAATGGATTTTGTCCAATATTGGAAGAGTGTAATCCAATCAGAGGTGATTGCGATCGTTACAATGTAGCTGTCAGAGATACGCGGTCGCCCTGCAGGTCAGCATGATCGACTGCGGATGACGGGGATCTAACTCGGGACGTCAGCACGTTAAGACAACAGTGCTCACAGTGCGCCACGGAGGTCTAATTCCTAAGAAGAAGTACCTTCAAGGCAAGAGTGAACAGGCATCTTCTAGGTAAGCGCGCTCCAACCTAGACCTCATCATTGCTTTGAGCATGATTGTCGTCAAGCGCGAGCCAACAAATCGTAACGTGTAGTGATATCGACCGCGCCCCTGCGCGTTATCAACTTATCAATGTCAGTATTTGCCCATCGCAGTTAGGAGGCGAGGCTCGGGAAGGAGCATTTCACTACTATGCCGAATGATCGTACGATGCTTCCACGTGTTTCCTGTTTGTAGGGCGACAACGGTATCTGGTGCTAGTGGGATAGTCCCGATTGATTATTTTTTATTTGTATGTTTACGATTGTTTTTTTTTTCATATATACCATACCATACCAAACTTAAAAACTAATCATAAAAATTTTAAGGACGTGTACAAGTACAACTTATCTCTTGAATTTCTTCCAGCAGCTTCCTTGTTATTGCAAGACTAGCTAGACTAGACTAGAATTACGAAAAGCGTTGCACTGCTGTACAAACAAACAATTTATTTTAAGTATCTGCATAAGTAACTACAGAATAGTAGTTAGTTTGTTTGTGAGGAATGAGTGGCCTAGTTGTGACAACGCATATCACTCGATTGCGATTGTTAAGAAACGTTGACCCAAGTCGATAACTGGCTGGGAGACCAAATTTGGAGGTTCAAATTTGGCCTTTTCTGCTGCCAATAAAGATTTTTCTATTCTATTCTATTCTTATTCTATGCCTTCATTCTAAAGTGAACTCTCTGAAAAGAGATACTCACAATCGATGTACTAGAAACCGCCATAAGTTAGTAACAGCGTCATATCGTGTGCGCAATATGCAGACATCCTTTGTGGGGTCGAGTGTACGCTTTCATAACATACATTTAAAGACTGTGTTAAACAGCTTTTGTTAAGTCGAGGTTATTATACGATCGATGATTTTCTGAATGACAAAGTTGCATGGAAGCAATCAGCCTCGCATCCAGTGACCCACAAGTCAGTGTAATACTTGAAACGTAACGTATAGTTTCTTTATTGTATTGTGTATTGTAACCTTTTCCTTTTTAAGAAAAGAGCAACTGCTAAGTTTATTGCCGGCTCTTCTCAGTAGAATCAGTTTTCCGAACCGCTGGTAGAGTCTTAACGTTTCATAAGTGACACAAGTAGTCCTATGTGAAATAAATAAATCATTTATCATTTATGAACGCCCTTGCAAAGTTGCCAATATAGGTATTTGCTTCCAGTAGTTAGGAGGCGAGCATATTTACTACTACATAAAGTGATTGTACCATGTATTGTTGCCACGTGTTTCCTATTTGCAGGGTGACAACGATCTTTGTTGTTAGTGGGACAATCCTGTTTTTTTAATGCTATTAGAAATTAGTGCTTGACTGCGATCTCACCTGGTGGGAAGTCATGACGCAGTCAAAGATGGTAGCGGGCTAAGGTTTCTACGTGGAAATAGCTTGGCAGCACGTCTTTGATCACCAGTCGCAGCTAAAGCCAGACCAGACCAGACCAAAGACAAAATATAAATTCTAAAATTGCCAAATTGCTCCAGCTGGAAATCGAAGGCCAGCACCCCTCATTTACAAGACCACAATGCTCACCACTGTGCCGAAGGAAAAAAATGCCTGGATTTGACTCGCTCCAGTTATGCTTGGCTTAAAAAAATGTAATTTAATATTTTTCCAATCACTTTGACATATATATTTTTTCACTTTGACATCATCCCTATATTTAATATATGCGGAAATATGTAACCCAATTTATTATTTATTTCGTAATAAGTATGTAAGTCTTTGTAATAAGTATATATCATAACAATATCTCAATATTTATTATTATTTGCTATGCACACATAATATTCGTACCTGTTATAATATTTGGATTTTCCTTTAATAAAATATTGGAATTGCTTTATCTATTATGTACTTACATTTATTTGAATATTAGATATCATTGTCGGACTGTTATCATATCACACCTTATAGGCTTTAAGATAAAACCACGAGCCTACTTAGTGATGTAGATTCACTCTGTGGGTGATCGATGGCTTTAATATCTGTGTTCAAATTGAGATTTGGAACACGTAATTTTGTTCAAATTTTTTATTGATGTGGAGAGTAAGGAAGATTATAAAGCTCCGCGGGATTCTAGGAAACCTTAATCCACGCGGACGGAACCCTTTAATTTTCTGAGATAAAATACTTTTTATCTCAGAAAATTAAAGGCTATTACATAGGCTACTGCCTATGTGTTATTCCAGACTATAATCTATCTCTGTGCCAAATTTCATCCAAATCCGTTTCGCCGTTCTGGCGTGATTGAGTAACAAACATCCATCCATCCATAAATCCATTCATCCATCCATCCATCCAAACTTTAGTTGTTAGTAAGTATAGATGACATTTTTTTTTATCCACTACAAGTTAGCCCTTGACTGCGATCTCACCTGATGGTAAGTGATGATGCAGTCTAAGATGGTAGCGGGCTAACCTGTTAGGGGCATGGCAGTTATATTAAACCCATACCCCTATTCGGTTTCTACACGGCATTGTACCGGAACGCGTAATAGCTTGGCGGCACGTCTTTGCCGGTAGGGTGGTAACTAGCCACGGCCGAAGCCTCCCACCAGGCCAGACCAGGGAAAATTCAGAAATTATAAATTCCCAAATTGACCCTGCCGGGGATCGAACCCGGGACCTCCGCACGTTAAGACAACAGCGCTACACACTGCGCCACGCAGGTCGTCAAAATAATAATGATATTTTATTTAGCACAATACTAAGTACTCAATTTATTTATTTCATATAGGACATACCGGTGTCTCATAAGTTAAGTCATATTTTGACCCTACCACCGTTTCGGAAAGAATTTCTACTGAGAAGAACCGGCAAGAAACTCAGTTGTTGCTCTTTTAAAAAAATCAATGTGACAAAGTCAACAAACTGGGCTTAAATTTTGTTCAAGGATATAAATATAATCTTAGGTTTATAAAGAAACATTTAACATTTTTATCACTTAGTCTGCCAGCCATAATATTGTGATTATAATTATTTTCTATAATACATAATATTATTATGTATTGACCTCGGGGTAGGTCCGTTTGTCAATTAATGATTATTATCGTCCTTTCCATACTAATATTATAAATGCGAAAGTTTGGATGGATGGATGGATGTATGTATGGATAGATGGATGGATGTTTGTTGCTCAATCATACCAGAACGGCTGAAGGATCTGCATGAAATTTGCCACAGAGATAGATTATAGTCTGGGCACATAGGCTACTTTTTATCCCGGAAAATTTAGGAGTCCCCACGGAAAACAAAAAACCTCGATCCACGCAGACTAAGTCGCGGGCATCAGCTAGTTACATATATTATCTAAACAGAATGTTCTTTTTTTGGAACGGTCAAGCAAAATTTTTAACTAGGTATAATATAGAGATACTGGAAAAACCATTCTGCATTGATGTCACTCTCCAGGTCCTCATACTATACTTATGCAAAAAATCACGTCGATTGCGGCGTGATTGAAGGACAACCCACAAACACGCTCACATTTATAATCATCTCACTAATTATATCAAAGAACACAAGAACGAAGTGTCGCTTAAGGGGCCCCATAATAAAATCTGGCGTAAACTAAATTAAGCCAATGGACCAATTATTAAATATAATTTTATAGTTTAAGTTTATGTTAAAATTATGTTTTAGCTTTATTTACTCACTAGATGATGCCCGCGACTTCGTGCGCGTGGATTAAGATTTTTTGATTCCCGCGGAAACTCTTGAATTTTCCGGGATAAAAATAGCCTATGTCCTTCCCCGGGATACAACCTATCCTTGTACCAAATTTCATCGTAATTGGTTAGCGTAGCAGACAGAGAGACAGACAAACAGACACACTTTCGCATTTATAAAATTAGTATAGATAGGCTAGATCGTAACCTTAGTAGGGTATTAACTGTTTTTAGTACTTTATGATATAAAATAAATATGTGTGTTGAATTCACATACGGCAGAGGTGAAACTTCAGAAAAGTAGCCTACGAGAAAATGAGACAAATATAACTTATATTCTATCTCATTCTCTCGCAAGCAAAATCGTATATATATTATGTTTGTCTCTTTTTGGTGTCGCTTTTACGTTTAATTTTTTCATTTCGTTGAATTTTCAAATCGCAACGATCCTAAAGAAGTTTCACTTAAAAAATTCTAATTTTAGTTTAATGTTAGACAAATTTTTCAGACATTACAATTTTCACCTGAGTGGAACTAGTAATGTCTGCTAGTCTACGAAAACTTATTTGAATAAACAAAAAGTTTAAGATAATATTATCTAGTAGTTAACCAGACATAACATTATGTACCTACTTTATCTAAAATGAATTGATCAATTGAAAATAATAGAATCAAAGTTATTTTTGTTCGAACAACAAAATAGTTAAGATTATACGCTAGTACATATTATTATTCTCGTACAGTGGGTCGACGCCCATACAAATAGACCCGGCTACCGTGAAAGTTGGACATTATAAATATAGTTCTGATTGCTTCGTTGGTCTCGTCACAAGTGGTTAGCATGTTCGACTGCGGCGGATGAGGTACTGGGTTCGAGTCCCGGGTTGGGCCATAACGACTGTTAAGTTTTTCTAACAAGAAATTCTCAGCACTAGCCCGGAGTTAGAAAGTCGGCCGTGTTTCACCCCCGTGCCTCGGAGAGCCGTCGGTCCAGCACCTGATCTCTCTCCGGTCGTGTCGAATTTTCCACCCCATCGGACTATGAGAGTAAAAGAACAGAGAGTGCACCTGTGTATGCGCACACTTATGCACTATAATATCTCCCGCGCAGATGGCTAATCTCTCTGGAGATAGGCCGTCGTTGTGGCCGAAATTCTGTTTGCCTACGGTTTAGCTGAGTTTGTTGAGGGCTCTTCTCAGACCAGGATGCGTTTGGAACCCTCGTAGTTTTAAGATACCTTAGTTAATTATCACCGTCAAATGTTATTCTTTGTAAACTTGTAAAATCTTATTCTTTTTTTTTTTTTTTTTTATTCATTATAGGCTTACGCTTGACCACAATCACACCTGATGGGAAGTGATGATGTGGCCTAAGATGGAACGCGCCCGCCTAGAAGATGCCTATTCACTCTTGATTCGTTTAGAAGGTGTACTTTGTAGGTACCTATTTTGAATAAAGATGTTTTGAATTTGAGTCTGAGTTAACTAGGCTAAGGTGTTAGCTAAAGATAGCCTAGTAAGGTAGGTATGAAGCCTGGTTTGCAATTAGTACGGGCGTCGACCCACTGTAGTCTGTACTTACGGTGTGATATTACTATAGATTTTGTCCTATGTTTTTTATATAATGTATGGCCACCGTTGGTCATTCATAGATCGACCGTTAGAATGTGGTGGCCTCCGACATACTTATTACTTACGTCACAATGTCGATTGTCCTTCCTACCAACGAAAAGGACCTGAGAGTTTTTACTCCGTGTGTGCTTTCTTCTTTCTTTCTTTCGTACGGAGACGTTGAGACACAGCAACGCTGCGTTGTGACATCCGGGCCTTACGGGATAGGGTGGCAGAATTTTCATTAAATTATTCTAGCACAAAACTTCGTATGCAGCGTAGAAATGAAATGAAGTGATTTATTTCACGATAGGATAAATTGTAGCTTTCAAATTTATTTATATAATTATATAATAATTTTAATAATTGTAGCTCTGTCAAGACTCTACCGCCGGTTCAGAAAGAAGTTCTACTGAGAAGAACCGGCAAGAAACTCGGCAGTTACTCTTTTTTTACAAATTATATCATATTAGTATGGAGGTGTGGTGCCAGCCCTCCGATTGTGTAAGGAATTTGTAATCGTAATCGTTTGTCAAACGGATAATTCGACCTGTTCAAGGAATTCATTGATGCATGCACGTCACAAAGCACGTATGTGCTGTCAAACGATTTGCTTTCCTTAGACAATTGGGCATCTGGTCTGCAATTTCACTGTAGTCTGTAAGGTTGTATGCTGACACTGTAGTATTTTGTCCTGGGTTTTTTATATAATGCGTGGCCATCGTCGGTCATTCATAGATCGCCCGTTGGAATGTGCCCACTTCCTACACACCTACGACACAATGTCGATTACGTCCTTCCTGTCATCGAAAAGGACCCAAGAGTTTTTTTTACGCCGTGTCTAGACATTTAAATTGCTATTTACTACACGACACACGGCCGGTACTATTAGCTTTACTTTGTTTTTATCAATACTCAAATTATTTGTAGGGCATACAGGTTTCTCTTAGGTTACGTCATATTTGGAGTCTACCACCGGTTTGGAAAACCTTTCTACTAAGAACAGCCGGTAAGACACTCAGATTTTTATTTTGATATTACTTATACTTACCTAATCGAAATACTAATAGTTATAACTAATTACTAGATGTTGCCCGCGACTTCATCCGCGTGGATTAAGATTTTTGGATTCCAGGAACTCTTTAATTTCCCATCCCCAGGATACTACCTATCCCTGTACCCAATGTCATCAAAATCGGTTGAACAGATAGGCCGTGGAAGAGTAGCAGACCGACAAACAGACACACTTCTACATTTATTATATTAGTACGGATTCATATTCATTGCTATTACCGGAAAATTAGGAGTTCGGAGTTAAATTAAAGAGGAGAAGTCAAAAACCATAATCCACGCCATCGAAGTCGCGGGCATTATCTAGTAAATGTAGGTATATACAAGTTATTTCCGAGTATTAATTACAATTAATAAACCGTCTAGACACTAATTGAAAGTCAAAATTAAATGTATTACCGTTTTCCGTTTGTAAGTCAATGTGACTTATGACCTCGGTTTATGAATACCAAGGTACATAAGAAGAAATTTCAGAGGCGCCCACTTTTTTGAATGTAAATCCGTCATATCGTTTTTTTTCGTGTAAAAGTTGTCTATTGTCGCCCGGACCTTAGAACTTATGACACACGGACAAATGGCCACATTTCTTTTACATGTACAGAGATCTAAGGATGTATCCCGGTGAAGAAAATAAGAAATAATCACAAACGCGGATGAAATTTTGGGCATCGTCTAGTAATTTTATACTAGACTAGATCGGAATACCTATCTGCAACTTCGTGAGGCGGCATACACAATACTACCATAATTTAAAGCCTTGTTTTAATATTGTTAACTAGCTAATGCCCGCGACTTCGTCAACGTGGATTCAGGTTTTTCGGTTCCCGCGGGAACTCTTTAATTTTCCGGGATAAAAAGTAGCCTATGTTTTATTCCAGACTATAGTCTATTTCTGTGCTAAATTTCATCCAGATCCGTTCGGCCGTTCCGGCGTGATTCAGTAACAAACATCCATCCATCTATCCATCCATCCATACATCGATATTCCATCCAAACTTTCGCATTTATAATATTAATACAGTATAAACGTTCATGTTTTAGGGCGGTTAAAGTTTAGCGTTCTTGGCGCTTTTAACCATCGTTTTTGGAAGCGCGTGCGGGCGCGACATTTGTAACACGCGCAACTCATACGAGCGTTCACGTGCTTATAAGCTCGTGCACTACTGACTTCTGCCCTACTATTACCTATTCTGTACTAATATTGACTGACCATGGGTTCGAGCGAACACGCCGGAATAAGCACGTACGAACCGTACGTGCTTTTTTGAAGCGTAAAATGAGGCGCGCGTGTGCCCGATACTAGCTTATACGCTCAATAAAAACGCCAATCTGTAACCGCCCTTATAATTATATAATCCTTATTTTAAGGACGTCAAGATAGGTGCGTCAATGTGCCGCAGAAGCATAGCCGTTGTGGCATAGAATAAGTAATTTGAGCAAAGCAGATCTAGACAGAATATTATACTTTCGTATCATATCATACTAATAAATTATAAATGCGAAAGTGTGTTTGTTTGTTTGTTTGTTGGCTTATTTGTTTGATGATTTGTTGGTTTGTCCTTCAATCACGCCGCAACGGAGCAATGGATTAACGTGGCGTGGCAGGCCATTTTTGGCATGGGTATAGTTGAGCACCTGGAGAGTGACATAGGCTACCTTTTATCCCGGTAAATTAAGGAGTTCCCATGAATTTAAAAAACCACGCGGACGAAGTCGCGGGCTTTAGCTAGTTAATAATATTAGTGTGGATTAAAATATGCATAGTTTGGCATACTGTACATATTTCCGCATGTGTCGAATTGCAATAGGTAGGTCTAGGTGTACACAAGAATGCTGAGGCGTGCTGAAATCAGATTGCATCACGTGTTGCGACAACATCGTATGATCGTACGATGTTAGACGTGTTGCACACTAGGTGGGTTTTTAAGTATTCTTGTGGATCATCTCGACCTAAAGAAACAATTTAAAAAACCAATTAAAAATAGCATCTGGCGTCTTAGCATAACATTAACAAAATAGGTCATTTTAGGGAAAAATCACAGATCAGCGGCCATACTGCCAATGTTCAAAACCATATTGTTTCATTATTGTTGACTTTCGTGTTTTAGAATTATATTTCTTACTTTAGGAACGTCAAGGTACGTCACATCAAACTGTCATTTTTCCCCCGTCTTAGAAGAGCCCACAAGAAACTCAGCCGGGTTTTTTTATTATTACCATCTCACAAAATATCTTATAGATTTATCAGGATCCGCTAGAACCATTCTTCCCTTGCTTTTTTCAATCAAATAAAATAAAATCAAATGAATATTATAAATGCGAAAGTTTGGATGGATGGATGTATGGGTATGAATGGATGTTTGTTATTCAATCACGCCCGAACGGCTGAACAGATCTGGATGAAGTTTGGCACAGAGATAGATTAAAGTCTGGAATAACACAGTGCAATATTTTTTATTCCGGAAAACTAAGGAGTTCCCGCGGGAACCAAAAAACTTCAATCCACGCGGACGTAGTCGCAGGCATCAGCTAATTTGAATACAAAATCTTGAGTTACTTGTGCCCGGTTTCTGAGTACTTAGAGTTCTTGAAGCAGAACATCAATCAGACAATATTTTAAAAGGTGTACCAAATAATTAAACCATCAACATTTTTATGGTCTCAAAAAAACCGTTGGGTCAGTCATCAAATTAAATAGGCTCCACTAAGAAATTTATGCGTTTTTCCTGCTTATCAATTTAGTACTCTATTGCTATTTCGATAAAGTATATTTTGAGTTTCAGTTTGAAGTTGTTACATTGTTAGCTTAATTTCAGTAATAACTCTAGAACGAGTAATTTGAAAATAAAATAAACCTAGTGATTATTGTGGGCTTCGGAATTATATTTAGTGGTGTGCTTTGTTGCATTCTATCGATAAATTTAAAAACTACTTAAAATTAATCATAGATATCCATACTAATATTACAAATGCGAAAGTGTCTGTCCGCTACTCTTTCACGGCCCGTCTGTTTAACCGATTTAGACGAAATTTGATACAGAGGTAGGTTGCATCCCGGGGAAGGACATAGGCTACTTTTTATGTTGGAATATTAAAGAGTTCCCGTAGGGATCTAAAACTTAACCCACGCGGACGAAGTCGCAGACATAATCAAGTTTCTAATAAATTTAAATATGAAAGTGTGTTTGGACTTGGATGGACTTAATTAAAAACTGAAAGTAGAGATCGAATGGAAGAAGAAAAAGTAAATAAATACTAATAATTATCGCATAAAAACAAAGATTTTCTTGAGATAATTACAAATAGATTCTCCGTCTCTTCATATACTTTAGGGAGAAAGACAAAGACTGACGCTTTTCTGTCCTGTACATTTTTTCCAGCCTAGATCCCTGCATTTTATCCTGCCATATAGAAGTGACGTTCAACAAAAGATTGTCGATATAACATCACTGCACCACAGACCATCACTACTCTCCTCGTTGCTAACCAATTATAGACAAATTTCCTCTTCAGGCTATTCTGTAAGTTCCGCGTATTGTTTAAATACTTAGTTGTTCTATTCTTTGCCTTATTGGAAAATCTAATTTGTATAGACTAAAGTCCCTTTACCAGAAATTATATAGTTTAATCAAATTTCTAAATTTATACCTAAATTTTCCTAAAGTTGAGAAATATTTAGATTGTCCTTTGATACTTTATTCAATTACTTATATTTAGGTTGAATTACTTGTTGACTAAGGTCTTAGATAATTAAGTTCTAACAATGAAAATATTCTTTATAGAATAATTTGTAAGCAAATTTAACAGTCCAAGAGGATGATGCGTATGTCAAAAATAAATTATTTCTCACTGATCATTAATTTACAGAGGGTCTTCCAAAAGTCCTAAAATTCACATTATCATCACGTTAGTTTTAAGTATGATGAAAAAAATTGTGTGTTTCAGCTTCGACGCACGACTGGAGTTTACTCTTTACGAACGATTATAATATATACAGATTATTAAATTATTAAATGAACGCATTTTTTATATCAATGAAAGCATGTTTGATAAATTTATTTATATTAATTATATAATTTATATTCGTCATAATACATAACATAGTCATGGAAATATAAAGTCAGTAACGTAACGGAGAAAGTTTAATTTTTTCATACCTCGGGCATATTATAATGTATAACTCCAAAAAGTGCGTTGAAATTTGATGACGTCACAAGTATGTATTTCAAACAAACTTCCATACTACGCCTGCTTCTATCCAACGAAAAAAGTACGTCGTATATTAGGAATCGATTGAAATGATGATATATTGATATATAATACAAAATGATAAGTGACGTCAAACTTCTTTTTGTTGCAAGAAAAAGCGAATGACTAAATTAAATAAAAAAAACATATCGGATGACAAAAAAGGGCACAAAAACGAGACAGCAGGTGTGCTCCGAAGGACGAGTGACGAAGAAAGTCGTTTTGGCGATTTTAAAAATTTAGAGATACCTATACTTGTTATGGAAACATTTGACACTAGCCTACTAGATTTTAGTTTTTTTTAAAGTATAGACTAGGGTTTGGTTGCAATCAGAATGGTTGAAAGAACTGATGCAGCCTAAAGTGGAGCGCGCTTGCCTATTCACTCTTGATTTGAAGAGATACCAATATTATAAGCGGATGGAAAAACGGAAGCCGGAAGGGCTTCTCCATATCCTAGCGGTTCGTATTAGAAATGTCAAACGAGAAAGAAAACCAGCTGCTGATAGAAGCTGGAGGAGAAAGGTATACACCTCGTTATATAACCACGTTATAGGTATACACCTCATTATCCTATTAAATGATAAAATGATTTATTTATTTCATGTAGGACACCTTGTACCACTTATGATAAATCGAGACTCTACCGTCGGTTCAGAAAGAATTACTGAGAAGTGCCGGCAAGAAACTCAGCAGTTGCTCTTTTCATAAAAATGTTTGTTTTGACGATGATGGGTATGATTTATTAAAAACTTTTATTAAAAGTCTATTTTCTGTTACATGTAATATTTTTTCCTTACGGAATTAATGATAAGTTATTTAGATATTTTGACTTAATTGGTAAGCAAAACATGAGTTTTCGACAACATTCATACAAGTACTTACCTCAAGGCAAGTTAACTCAAGTCAGATTTTTTTATCATGCAATAATTCACGGAACCCATTCAAACTTAAAACTTATTACATTTAAACTTTTACGACAGTGGAACAACGCGATTTAGTTTTAATACTTTACTATTCTAATTTGAGCTCTATAAGCAAAGCTTTATAGTCGATTTTGAATTAAAAAAAAATCATAAACCCTTGTACTGTTCCAAAAAAACGTTGAAAAGCATTTCTTTTGAGCGTTAATTCATTTCTTGCAAAAAAAGTTCTGTGGTGTAACATGACGTAAGCCTCCTCAAACTGGTTCCGATTTGACCTTCTCCTTTAGAATATTTTGGTATTTACATACAATGTTGGGACTTGGGAGGTAATGTCTGCTTAGCAGCAAAGAATTCGTAAAAATATTGGATAGAAGCGGGCGTACCGCAAAGTGATTGGTACTTTACGGAAATCCCTGATGAATGAAGGAAAAAGAAGTTTAATTCGCTACCGTCTTCTTCAGGTATGAAATAAATTTAAATCAAATCCTTTTAATATGCCTACAAACAAAAAATATAAATAAAACAATAACCAAAAAGACCACCCCTGGTTGCCCCTGGGCCAAGGGTACCCATCAAACTTACCGCATTGCGAATGGCGATGGATAACCTTTGAACCAGATTAATATATAAAAGGAAATGGCTGTGTGAACTTATTTTGAAAATTGCCACTATAACTCATATCCTACATGGTGAACCTTAGCTAGGTTCAGGCAGTTTATCAAGGAAATCAAGTCACATATTATCAATGAATAAAATGAATGAAATATTCTTTATTGCAGACAAAAATACGGGAGAAATACATTTAAAAAAATAAAAATAAGAAAAACATCGGTACAAATGGCGGCCTTATCGCTTTGAAGCGATCTCTTCTAGGCAACCTATGCTGCCGTTTTATAGGAACACGTTTTATTGGGATTAAGACTACTGAACAAGAGTCGAGGGTATAAATTCAAAATTCAAATGTTTTTTATTCAAATAAACTTTTACAAGTATTTTTGAATCGTCGAGTGAATCTACCACTGGTTCGGAATGTCATTGCTACCGAGAAGAACCAGCAAGAAACTCGGTGGTTGCTCTTTTCAAATAATTCATTTACAATTATTATATCAATGTGTACATAAGTAACCGCTGTCCTTAGCATTGCTGGAGCGATCAAATCCATGCTCCTCTATCATTTAGGTACATAATCTTCAACAGTTTAACCTTTTTTCCGGAGCATACTTTTAATGACTTTCTTAAATTTGTATAGGCAAGTTTAAAATAGGTTGTGGAATTTTGTTATAGAAAAGAATGCTCATTCCCACGAATGACCTTCTGACTTTTTTGAGGCGGAGCGATGGAGTCACGAGCAATAAGCTCGTGACTCCATCGCTCCGGCCTCTAGTTTGCCTATCGTGCAGATCGCAATTTTTTTTGTAAATATGGATGTGCTGTTTTACAAAAAATATATTACTGTAAATATATTTTGAGGCTACTGTTAGATAATACGTAAGTTTAGGAGGTAATATAAAAGTAGCTAATAATTTTATTTCAAAATCTGGAGAATATTTCTGTTCTTTCGACGCAATAATGGATATCGCATGCTGCACGTTGTACCACATAGATTTGTCTGTTTTAGCGGATTACAGCGAATTAAGCTTTCTGAGCCTTAGGATTAAGTAGTACATAATTGTTTTTGTGTGGATGGAAAATCTCCGGCCAAATTCCAGGACTCGAATATAATTCCATTACCTTGATATTGACCCTCTTTTTACTTTTTTTTGCGGTAACCCAATACCGGCCGGCTCAAAAACTGCTCCGGACATCGCAACTGATGAGCAACGCGTTTAAGAGAAGATCTGTAGCCGTATTCATAATAAGCTGCATCAAGCGTTGCCACCCTGAATTTTGATGGGTGGATTTTATGGTATTTTGCTGTTACAATGGGTTTTGGCCAAAAGTGATAGAGTGTTAGCCAATCAGCGATGATTGCAATCGTTACGCTGTAACAGTCATAAAAATGGTCTGGCAGAAGGCTTCGGCTATGAATTATTACTATCCTACTGGCAATCAGCTTCCGCACATCAATTTAGCGTGCCGGTACGATACGGGTTCAATATACCCCTAACAGGTTAGCTCGCTATCAACTTACTGCATCATCACTCACCACTAGGTGAGATCGCAGTCAAAAAATGGGGATGAATTAATTACTGTAGCAATAATTTTATCACACTGATGCCCCTACAGGCCTACCACCGTATAGCTTATATATATATATATATAGTGACGATCGCAATCAGATATGAATGGCCAATATATTCTATAACTATTGGTTGAAATGGCATTCGGGGGAGATCGCTATTCAAGTATCCCTTAATACGCCTCTGCGACATAGATTTTATGAAAAAATCGAGACTGTCAATTACACTTCCACATCTTTCTTGACCGAGCGGTCCAGTTACTTAGCAAAAGTGAAGACTATCTATATCACCTCTCAATAAAGTTATGCGTTGCTGTATGGGACATCGTAACGAGAGAAAAAAATTGAAAAAAAAAACTCCGATGATGTAACGAAATATGACGTCATTTCCGACGTTTCTGCTAAGCGATAATCCTTTTTACCGTGCACGTTTTTTGTGTAATTTTTTATTTACGAAATAAGTGATGAGTGTAATTTTTTACGTAAACATTTTTTTTACTGTTTTTTCGGTGAGTCATTAAAAAGCAACTGGTAAGCTTTACTCGGAAATAGTCGTAGGTATGTCACGTTTGGATCTAATCATAATCCATCTTTTTTTTGACGACCTCCCTGAGCGCTGTTGTCTTAACGTGGGACATCCCGGGTTCGATTCCCGACAGGGTATACTACTTATTAGGTTAGACTAGCTAGCTTAGTTTTATTGAATAGTTTTCAATATGAACTTAAAAAGCAGGCTAAAAGTAGCCTACTAGAGAATGAGAGAAATATAACATGGATTCTATCTCATTCTCTCGCAGGCTAAATCCTATATATATGTTTGTGTCTTTTTGATGTCTCTTTTTCGTTTAATTTTTTCGTTTTGTTGAATTTTCAAATCACAACCATGCTAAAGAAGTTTCACTTCAAAAATACTGCACATTTTTGTTCTGCTACGACCTCATATAAGGCAATACATTCAATAGAAAGTGCAATAGGATTAGCTATGTATTAACCCGTTGACGTAAACGCGAGTGCATGGCAACTCTAGGGGAACTGGGTCAGTGCATTCGTGGACGGCGCTTTGCATCTGCGTCAGTGGACCCTCTTAAGCAGTCACTAGATAAACTGGGGTCTAAGGATTAATTTCTTAACGAGCTATATGAAACCATAAAATATATGGATATAAACCTCCATTTATTTGTACACATTTTTATAAAATTATTTCTGAACACGTTTTACATAAATATGTAAAAATACTATACAAAACACATTTAAAAATAATCCTATAAAACTTCCACCCATTGCGGGGCCTTAAAGACCCAAGCAGCCGGTGGTCAGGGCTCCAGAGAGAGGAACTTCCTCACAATTCGCGCCGTCTCAAGGATAACCTCCTTCTGTATCTGACCCTTAACCCAGCAAGTAGCAACCCATTTAGGATTTCAGACCGATCCTAAATCAATGCATTAGCTATATCATATTTTCTTTGCAAATTTTTATTTAAAAGTCCGTTGTCGGAGTGAAACGTGTAAAAAAATACGTTGAGAGTAATTTGGAAAATTTGTGTGGTGTAGTCTTGTGCCGGTGCGAACTGCTGGCTTATTGGGCAGCGCATATAGCTAGCTAGACGTTGTATCACATAGATTTGTCTGTTTTGGAGGATAATAGCGAATAAGGCTTCTTGTACCTTGATTATCATGGACTTCCGCAAAGTAACGCCTGCTTCTCTTCAATACATAAACTACTACACTTACCAGCTAAGGATTCTAGAATAGCTTTAAGTGCGAAGTTCGAACTCAGCGTGTTATCACTTTATCACTGAATACAATTAACATACATCCGAGTCCGTTATCAGTCATTGATAAGCGATATTTAAACAGGTGGAACGGTATCTAAGCCTAAATCGCGATTTCGTTCAGAATAATTCAAGAACATACGGTGTCTTTTTGAAGTGAAACTTCCTTAGAATCGTTGTGATTTGAAAATTCGATGTAACGAAAAACGAAACCAAAAACCTATAAAGAAAAGAGTTTGTTTTGTATTTAGTTTTTTATTATTGTCTATTATTGGTTTGTCATAATTTGTCACCATCTCTCTAATATTAAAAAATTAATATAAATTAAATATGGTTGAACAATAAATTAATTATTTTTTTAAACAATGTGTTTCCTGAGAAAATATCCTAGTCCTCACTTCAACAAAAAGCGACACCAAAAAGAGACAAATATAGGATTTAGCCTGCGAGAGAATGAGATAGAATATAAGTTATATTTATCTCATTCCCTCACAGGCTACGTGTGAATTGCACACACCCACTTTTTTATTAGTTCTTCATTGGAACCCCGGTGGGGACCAGCAATTCAGTGGTAGTAGAGAGACTTATTTATCTTCAAAAAGTCATATAATAGGCTTCCTCTATTAGGTTTTTTTTTTTTGAGAGAATTAGCAAACGCTGCATGTGGTACTACAACAGAATAGGTAATAGTGTATTACTCTCCAAAGCTTATGTAGTGTAGTTTTTTGTTTACATCATGTTACCCGACTTCGGCAAAACCAAAAGGAAGGTTATGATTTCAGCAGTCTATTTATGTATATTATGTATGTTTGCATTTATGTATGTTCCACCGTAGCGCCTAACGACTTCGTCTGCGTGGATTGAGGTTTTGTTGTTTCCCGCGGGAACTTTTTAATTTTCCGGAATTAAAAGTAGCCTTTGTGTTATTCCTGACAATAATCTATCTCTGTGCCAAATTTCATCCAGATTCGTTCAGCCGTTCAGGCGTGATTGAGTAACAAACATCCGTCCATCCAAATTTTGACATTTATAATATTACTAGCTGATGCCCGCGACGTCGTCCACGTGGTTTATGTTTCCTGTTATTCCCGCGGGAACCGCTTAATTTTCCGGGATAAAAAGCCTATGTCACTCTCACCTATGCCAAAAATCACGTCGATCCGTTGCTCTGTTGTGGCGTGATTGAAGGACAAACTAACAAATCAACAAACCAATAAACCAAAAAACACAAACACACTTTCAGATTTATAATATTAGTGTGATTAGTATAGAAGAAACTGACTCATACTTCAACCGGTTGGATACAGTACGAACCCCCCTGCGCCCTTAACCAATGTCAGTTAGTTAGTGCGCAATGAGCAGCCAATAAAAGCAATTTGCACTAATCAGTAGGACCACCGAGCCGCGTGTAGTTACCGATCGCGCACAGAGTAAGTGCAACACAGAGACTGGAATAATGTACCTACTAAATGTGAAAGTAAGTACGTAGCGCAAAAGCGTAGCAGAACGCATAGCGGACAGCATGCTATCCGAGGAGCCTCTATTTTGCCATGGCGCTATGACGCGCAGTCCTTCGTAGTTCGTTTCGTAGCACTAGTAGCGGCGCACGCCTTCCGGTAGCGCGCTGGCAGACCGTTAGTCTCGCGTAACGCGCTGCTTCGATCATACGTCACAAATGCTTTCATGCGTGTGATAGATTATTGGAAAATAAAAGAACTCTATTTTGTGATCATGAGGAATAATTAAATATTTCAGTGGGTAAACACTGAATTTTGTATTAGGTAAACATTATTTGATATTAAAGTGTGGTAACACTTGTATTCTCACTTGATATGTTGGTAATGATCCTTAGGCTATATTTGTGAAACTAAATATTTATTTATTCATAAAAGAAAGTGTAGACATTATTGAAATAAATAATAACTAATTTAGCAAAAGAAAGTGTTGATAGTTAAGCTTCAAATAAATAATGTAATTTAGAAATAGGTCAATTGACTATCATAGCGTTTTAAGAGATATTGTAAAATAGTTACTTAATTAAATTATAATTCTGTTTTAAATGTGGAGAACTATTTGATAATTATTATTGTGATAAATGATTAATCATTACTGTATTTTGAGTAATGATTTACTGTAATTAAGAATTTATGTATATCAATTGATACTTCCTTTTGATTCTTAGATTATCAGTTTGTTATAAACAAAATGCTGTTACGTTGTCAAACTTGGAATAGGAAAGAGGTGTGGGTATATGGGGGGAATCTTAACCTATAAAACCCACTGTTCTTATGAGATAAGAGAGTTTTTTGTCTACGAGCCACCTAGAGTAAAGATAAGTATTCTTGCTGTAACTCTTTATATTTAATTGTTGTATTTATTGGTATATGTGTACTAATTTCTGTGTGAAAATATATTCTAAATTGTGTAAATATTTTGTATTCATTTTGAACTGATGCTTTGAATCTTTCAAGAATATAAAAAGTGTTAAATTTTGTATTTCGTTTAATTTCTTTTCCGTTACCAGTTTTGCTTTGAAATAGGTGAACTACTTACTCTTGAATATCATACCATAATGCTAAATTTCTAGTAAAGAGTTTTATTTCTTTTGCCTAAAAATTTGTGCTTTTAATTAGGAAGGGACTCTATAAAATCAGTTCCCTACCTACTTACATTTTTATTTAAAAACGTTAAGGTATACAAAACCAAGTACATAGTATTACAATTTCTGCATGGTAACAGATAGCTACTTGTTAAATTCAAGCTCTACCCTCAATATAATTTAAAATCAGAAGTGGGATGGAACTTATTTATGACAATTGTAATAGTGTTTTGTGTATCACACAGGGCTTGGACATCGAGAAACAATGAATCTTAACGCCGAGCAGCTGCGAGGAATCTTAAAGAGTTTACATAGTTCTTTAACGCCCAATCATCGCAGCGATGACATCGCGCTGCCCATCTTCGATCCTGAGAAGACGGACAGCAGGCCAAGACCTGGTGTAAGAGCATCGAGTCACTCGGCACCGAGCTTGGATGGAGCAGTATTCAAAAAGCAGCTAAAGACGGTAAGGCTCTTCGGGGCTCTGCTTTATCGTGCTTTGAAACTTTGGCGCTAGAAAAAAGGGTGTTGCATTGTCATTTGTATCCAGAAAAGAAAAATTAGCAAAGGCTATGTTGTATATTGTAACTATGAAAGAGAAAAGTGAAGACTTTTACAAAATTGAAAGATTAGTTTTTCGGAAAGCCAATTAATTGATCTGATGTGTGGTGGTATAGGAACCAAATAACAAAATAACTTGTATAGTAATGATTTATTTCAATTATTCAACACCTCTATTTTGATTTAAGAAAAAATATTTGCAAAATACCCCTAGGTCTAACAATAATAAAATAAGTACCGTCAAAACAGGTGAATTTTGTGTGTACCTACAAAATAATTTGTTACATCACAAAACTAAGTTTCTGAGTTTTTTTGATTTCCAGACTAACTAATTTTATTGAGAAACATCTTTCTCATTGTTTGATTTGACAAAACGAAAATTACATTCGGGGCCTAAAACAAGAAATGTTACATCCAACAACAAAAACAAACCTGTACCTTTCAATGCGGTACATTTAGATTGTACGGGTCTTTTTCGAAAATCTAGTAAAAGTTTTCACTAGTCTTTACAGATAGAACATACTTCGGTAGTAAAAAAAATATAGGAAAATTTTAGAATAGTAGAAATCATTCAAGATGCTTTAGATACTCTACTAGTTTTCAATTTGTGTTAGACTTAGTTATGTTTGCCATTGAGTAATAAAAATGTTGGTATTACTTGAGATTTAGTAGGTATGTAATAGATTATTGGTGGTATTTGCAAATAGTGATGTATTAGCATTGAAATCACTGACGAGGGAGGTACTATTATTAATTTTGACGTAATTTAATTGTGAGTGAATTATGCTGGAGTGAATCAGTGTCTTTACCCAAATTCTGATTCTGCTTCATTTTTTGCTAAAGGCGCTGTTGAGACACGTATTGCACGTTGATCGAATTGCTTCAGTATATTTCACTACATTTTACAACTGTGACAATGCTTACACATCCTAAGATTAAAAATAAATGTGTTATAATAATATAATAAATATGTTAAGTACACCATGTAATACGTCAGACTGGCCAAGCGGTTTATGGAAAGTGCAATTATCGCTAAATTCAAAGGTCCATACAATGATCAATATTTTTGAAAATGATCGATTTTGGTTAAGGGTAGTGAAAAAAAAATTGTAAAGAAGACCATTGATAGATAATGATAATAGTTTATTATTATTATTTATTGGGTATTGCTTTAAAACCACTGGGGTTGAAGGACATTAAATTTTTGTAGTGTGGGCTTCAAAACCTTTGGGGTTAAAGGATATAGGAAATTTTGGTGGTGCTCTAAAACCTTTAGGGTTCATGGCTTTGGTGCTGCTTGAAAACTACTGGGGTTAGAGGCCGTGTCCTGTGTGGAAAAAAGTTTGATGTTTTTGGAGTTGTGTGGTGATTTTGGTGTTCACACACATATTTTTTTTTGAAGAGTGGTGTAGAATGTTGCCACAGACATGTCTACACTAGGAAATTTGTTATGGTCTTTTTCTCGTTATGCTTCGAGAACGAAGCACGGTCAGACACTAGGAAATTTGTTTAGTTTTTTTTTTCGTTATGCTTCGAGAACGAAGCACGGTCAGTCTGGCCGTGATAGATTATTGGAAAATAAAAGAACTCTATTTTGTGATCATGAGGAATAATTAAATATTTCAGTGGGTAAACACTGAATTTTGTATTAGGTAAACATTATTTGATATTAAAGTGTGGTAACACTTGTATTCTCACTTGATATGTTGGTAATGATCCTTAGGCTATATTTGTGAAACTAAATATTTATTTATTCATAAAAGAAAGTGTAGACATTATTGAAATAAATAATAACTAATTTAGCAAAAGAAAGTGTTGATAGTTAAGCTTCAAATAAATAATGTAATTTAGAAATAGGTCAATTGACTATCATAGCGTTTTAAGAGATATTGTAAAATAGTTACTTAATTAAATTATAATTCTGTTTTAAATGTGGAGAACTATTTGATAATTATTATTGTGATAAATGATTAATCATTACTGTATTTTGAGTAATGATTTACTGTAATTAAGAATTTATGTATATCAATTGATACTTCCTTTTGATTCTTAGATTATCAGTTTGTTATAAACAAAATGCTGTTACGTTGTCAAACTTGGAATAGGAAAGAGGTGTGGGTATATGGGGGGAATCTTAACCTATAAAACCCACTGTTCTTATGAGATAAGAGAGTTTTTTGTCTACGAGCCACCTAGAGTAAAGATAAGTATTCTTGCTGTAACTCTTTATATTTAATTGTTGTATTTATTGGTATATGTGTACTAATTTCTGTGTGAAAATATATTCTAAATTGTGTAAATATTTTGTATTCATTTTGAACTGATGCTTTGAATCTTTCAAGAATATAAAAAGTGTTAAATTTTGTATTTCGTTTAATTTCTTTTCCGTTACCAGTTTTGCTTTGAAATAGGTGAACTACTTACTCTTGAATATCATACCATAATGCTAAATTTCTAGTAAAGAGTTTTATTTCTTTTGCCTAAAAATTTGTGCTTTTAATTAGGAAGGGACTCTATAAAATCAGTTCCCTACCTACTTACATTTTTATTTAAAAACGTTAAGGTATACAAAACCAAGTACATAGTATTACAATTTCTGCATGGTAACAGATAGCTACTTGTTAAATTCAAGCTCTACCCTCAATATAATTTAAAACGTGCTATAGCATAGCATATTTATAAGCATGCTAAAATTTATAGTATATAGCCTGCAGCGTGCTATGGTTTTATAGTAGTTTTGAACAACACTACCTTCAATCACGCCGCAACAGAGCAACAGGTCGACGTGAATTCCAACTCAACAAATTTTATAGATATTGAAATAAACTTTTTTTTATCCATTATTAGTTAGCCATTGACTACTATCTCACCTGATTATAAGTGATGATGCAGTCTAAGATGTCCTTTTATATATTTAGATGATAATATAGCACATAGGCTGAAGGAGTAATTGAATTAACGATACTTCTACACTAATATTATAAATGCGGAAGTTTGGACGGATGTATGTATGGATGGATGGATATTTGTTACTCAATACCCGCGGGAATAAAAAAATCTTAATTCACGCGGACGAAGCAGCGGGTATCATCTTGTAGTTCATAAGGACAATTACTAACATACTATTTAGTGGAATAAAGTTATCCAATGATTTTATGCATGCCCGGGATTCAAACCTAATATATACCCCCAAATACGAGGCCGTCAGAAGTCTTACCACTTTGTTAAGTGTTAACTTTATCTCATTGCTGTGAATACATAATAATTATATGATATATAAAATACTTATTCCATAATAAGTAGGTAGATAAAATAATTTAAGCCTTGAAATCAATTCGGCGTACAAATAAATGTAAAAGAATTTTAATGAAATTCTCAACGCTATATTTGATACGGTCTGTGATAGAGCTATTCATTATACCTACAATGGCAACGTGAGTGGAACGTGGATTACTCCTTAGCTCGGCCGATTTCGACTGCATTCAGAAAATGTTTAAATTAAAGCCAATTCTGAATTAACACTTAATCTCTAAACCAAACTAAACTGACAGCTTTAAATCTAGTTATGTCCCTTTCCGCAGGGAGTATTGTGAAAGGGTTAGCAATATTTTTAATTCTGTCATTTAAGTTTAGTTTAAGGATTGTGCACTACAGAATCAGCCCCTGTCAGAAAACAATGGTGGACAGGTTTCTTGTAGGGACTTCAACACGCCGCGGTCTTGTAATACCGTCGCCATCCTTTCCTTACTTAGTAGTAAGTTAGTTACAGGTGAAGCTAAGGGTAAGAAAAGCGTATTAATAAAAATTAGTTTTTTTCTTTTGACGACCTCCCTGGAACATTGGTGAGCGCTGTGGTCTTTAAAGCGGGTGGTCAAGAGTTCGATCCCCGGCAGAGTCAATTTGGACAAATAATTTTTTGTTATTAGTTCCTTTTCTAGGTTGCCGGAAGAGATCGCTTCTCAGCGATAAGGCCGCCTATTGTACAGTTTTTCATAATATCTTTTTTTTGTTTAAATGTGTTTTATGTACCTATGGTGTACAATAAAGTATATTTTCATTTTGGGAATTTATAATTTCCGAATTTTCTCTGGTCTGGCATAGTGGGACGTTTTGGCCGTAGCTAGTTACCACCCGGCAAAAAGGTTCCGCCAAGCGATTTCATGTTCCGGAACGATGCTGTGTAGAAACCTATTAGGATATATAACTGCCATGCCCCTAACAATTTAGCCCGCTACCATCTAAGGCTACATCATTTTACAGGCGAACTTGTAGTTGAAAGAAAAAATAAAAACGTGTTTTAAATTTGGTAAAAAAGGAGGTTTTATAATTGTCACGCCTCTGTGGCGGATTTACTCTGTGTGTGTGCAATAAATGTTCTCCAAGAGACTGCATGGCGACGCTAGATTGGAGTGCTTGCGAACATTCGATGGACTTTGAAGCGTTGCATCACAGCGCATACGTTAAGGAAAACTGCACCCATCTTATTATTGAGAATTGAGGTTTTTTTGGTTAATTTTCCGGAATAAAAAGTAGCCTATGTGTTATTCCGGACTCCAATCTATCTATGTGCCAAATTTCATCCAGATTAGTTCAGCCGTTCTGGCGTGATTGAGTAACAAACATCCATCCATCCTTCCAAACTGTCGCATTTAAATACAATTATAGATTGTGTTTCCAATTAAAGCATTGGTTCGCGGAAAAAACATATCAAGTACTTTATGACAGCATTTTCTTTACGATCTCATGATTTTTTTATACGCCACTACAAGTAAGCTCTTGACCGCGATCTCACCTGATGGTAAGTGATGATGCAGTCTAAAATTGTAGCGGGCTAACCTGTTAGGGGTAGCCAGGGGGGCCAGTTATACCCCTAGTTGGTTTCTACACGGTACCGTACTGGAACGCTAAATCGCTGGGCGGTACGTCTTTGCCGGTAGGGTGTTAACTAGCCACGGCAGAAGCCTCAGAAGTTAAAAATTACCCTGCCGGGAATCGACCCCGGGACCTCCCACGTAAAGACAACGGCTCTCAACACTAGCGAGGTCGTCAAAAGAAGAAACCTCATTTTTAGCACGCTTATTAGCTTCACGTGACGTAACTATCAAACTTACTAAGAAAAGAAAAAAAAAGAAGTCGGTTAATGATAGCTGCATTTGTGAAAGATCGCGGCGGGTGGAAGCCCTACAAAAAACCTGTGTCTAGCTGTGTTTTTGACAGATATTTGCACGGCCAATTATGCTATAAACTAAATTAAATTGACAGGCTTAAATCTAGTGCTGCTCTTTCCACAGTGAACATTATGAAAGGGACATCAATAAAATTAGACGCGGTATTTTAGTTTAGGTTACAGATTGTGCATAACATAAGTCCATCCTTTGTTTTAAGTGTTTTGTATTACCTACTTTGCGTGCATCCTCATTCAAATTTTCTGTTATTATTTCTTTTTCTAGGTGGCCTGGAAGAGATCGCTACTTGGCGATAAGGTCGCCTACTGTACAGTTTTTCATAATTCTGTGATAAGTGTTTAAATGTGTTTTGTTTATGGTGTACAATACAACGATGGTATATTATGATATGTACCATCGCCAAAACAAATATACGCCTCGAATCGAGAAGGTTGAGAGGTTCTCAATTACATAATGTGTAGGTACTAGATGACTTTCATGGATGAAAGTTGGCCGTACGACTTGTGGTGCATGCCCCTCACTTGTCTATGCCAGTCCTAGTCCTCGTCATAGCGCTGTCCCGCTTTTAGACTAGATGGCGTTAGAATCAGTCCGCGTTCTATGACATCGTTGGAACCTCCTCCTTGTTGTGAAGTCGGTTAAAAGTAATTTACTTAGGCTTTGCTTAGTAGACATTTTTGTGTTAACAAGTGTTAACAAACGATATTTCAGGACTCTATGATATATATGAGGGTTGAATTATTAAATTATGACGATTAGGTATCACTTTCCACATGAATTATTATAACAGAGTACAGAGATGACACGTCAATAGCAATCTATTGATTCAACGTTGCGTCATCATGACGTCACATATGTCCCCGACATACATTACATACGCATTCGATGACGGACTTCTTTTATTATCTACTGTTACATGAATTTAAATCATCTCATTTGATACTTAATACATGTTCAAGTCCATAAAAGTAAAAAGTAGCTTTAGCTTCTTTTTTAGGGTTCTTACCTCAAGATAAAAAGATTTCATCTTGAGGTTAAAAACATCCTTTACCTTATTAAGGCCTAAAGGATCACTTCTTTGTCCGTCTGTCTGTCTGTTTGTCAACGCCCTTTTTCACGGGAACGCGTGGACGTATCAAGTTGTAGTTTAATGGCGCAGTGTTGAGCGCTGTTTTTTTAACGTGCGGAGGCCCCGGGTTCGATGCCCGATAGGGTCAATTTGGGAATTTATAATTTCTGAATTTTCCCTGGTCTGGCCTGGTGGGAGGCTTCGGCCGAGGATAGTTACCGTCCTACCGGCAAAGACGTGCCACCAAGCGATTAAGCGTCCCGTGTAGAAACCGTTTAGGGTATGGGTTAAAGATAACTGCCATGCCCCTAACAAGTTAGTCCGCTAACATCTTTGACTGCATCATCACTTTACATCAGGTAAGATCGCAACCAAGGGCTAACCTATTGAGAATTTACTTCGCAAGATGAAGAGAGTTTCATTAAAATCTCTTTCTACAGCAGCCTTAAAACAAGATTCACGTGGTTCGATTTGGTGGAGTTTTGGATATAATCGACTAGCTTAATATTTAACCTGGGGCCATACTGCCAAAGCCATTTTGCTTCAATGTTGCTTCAATTGTTTCAATGTTGTTCACTATCGTATTTTAGAATAATAATAAACCTTATTCTAGGAACGTCAAGGTACGTGACGTACACGGTGCGAACGTTCCCGCGCCTATATGTTAATCAAGACTATGATATATCTCTGTGACAAATTTCACCCAGATTCGTTCAGCCGTTCTGGCGTGATTGAGTAACAAACATCCGTCCATCCAAACTTTCGCATTTATAATATTAGTATAGATTTCTTTTCAGCCGTTGTAAAATTTTAATTTATTAGTTTATCATTTTTAAGATGGACTTTTGAACTGATTGCTCAATAACTGATTAAGTATCTGGTTTCAGCTAGATTTTAAGCATCTTCTTATCCATTATTATCACATTATACGCACGTGTGGAGAATTTTATCTTAGCCTCAATTTTAACACATTAGATAAGTGCTAGGTACAACAAAAAGTTTATAAAATCGTTTTTTTTACTCCACGAACTCTGGATTTCACATGAGATAGGCCTTTTCGAGAGCACGTGGTGGACTATGGCCATACCTACCCCTCTCATTCCGAGAAGAGTCTCGTGGTTAGTAGTGAGCCGGCAATGGGTTGATAGAAGAGTGGGAGGAGGTATTACTAGTGCTTGGACCATTCTTTACCTATAGCTTCGTGATCTGCCCCCCGGTTGTGTAAGGAAATCGTAATCACCACCCTACCGGCAAAGACGTTCCGCCAAGCGATTTAGCGTTCCGGTACGATGCCGTGTAGAAACCGATTAGGGGTATGGGTCCAATGTAACTGCCATGCCTCTAAAAGGTTAGCCCGCTACCATCTTAGACTGCATCATTACTTACCATCAGGTGAGATTGCAGTCAAGAGCTAACTTGTAGTGGTTTAAAAAAAAAGTAAAAGTTTGTCAAACTTTTTAAGGGTTCATAGATGCCTGCATGTGAACAAGGATGTATGAACTCCTTAAAACAGCCAAATGATTATGATTTCCTTAGACAATTGGACCTCGAATATGGATTATACCCGAGTAAAGCTGGGGCGGGTCAGCCAGTACTAGAATTAAGCTGTTAAAATCACGATTTAATCGCAGTCTAAGGAAAGAAATTCTTGCCTACCAGTCGTTCGACGGGAGCGTCTAGAGAGAGCAACGCTGCGGGGTGACAGGGACGTGACGGACGAAACTGGCAGATTTCAATACAACATTGATAACCTCCCTGGCGCTGTGGTGATATAGCGGAGGTCCGGGGTTCTGGTCTGGTATGGTGGGAAGCTTGGCAGTGGCTAGTTGCCACTCTACCGGCAAAGACGTGCCGGTGCGATGCCCTTTAGAAACCGATTAGGGCTAACTACCGTACTTCCCACTAACATGTTAACCCGTTATCTACCTCATCTCAGACTACATCATCACTTGGCTTTAAGATAAGATATTTTTTATTGCAATATAATATTACAATATTAGGTGAGATTGCAGTCGATGGGTTTAATATATCTGCTATACCCCTAATAGGTTAGCGTGACCATCTTAGACTGTATCGATTTAACATCAGGTGAGATCGCAGATAATATGTAGTGGAATAAAAAATATGTCCCTAATCTAGGTATGCAATTTTCTACCTCTTCCCACCAAGTACCTCTCTCACCAGGTGAGAGAACCATTCAGGTGCAGTCCCACAAACTTATCTGGCCCGATGGCCAAAATTGGAACTTATTTTTATGACTGTTCAGTTCTTGTTTTTATTGTATTTTTCATACTTGCGACGCTATGCTATTACCGGATCAGGTAAGTTTGACTATATCTGTCATGATAGCCGGGTATGACTTTTTTGTAATGGGCGTCGACCCACTGTATGAATATATTCTTACGCTGTGTCTAATCTTTTATCCGGTTGATACCAGCCGTAATGTCTCAAATCATATCGACCTGATTCAGTGCCGGTAAAGTCACAGCTTCCGGTTAAATACTCTCACTCGCTTCTACCCGTCGCCGGCTCACTGTTTCCTCTCAGAATGAGATGGGCCACATAGTTCACCACGCTGGCTAAGTGCGGATCGGCCGCGGATTCGGCCTGTTTATGGAGTTCATAGATGCCTGCACGTCAAAAAGCATGTATGTCCTTAATAGTTCGAGTAACACGTTTTAAGCTGTCAAATTATAAAGATTGACTTAGCCAATCGGGCCTCTGGGACATCATGATCCATGATTACGTGATTAATGTAAAGGGGTCAATACTCCAGCAATACGGAATCCGACACAGACTTGAGGTAGGTACGCAATAGGTAAGTAACTTGATACTTAAGTATCCAATAACGTCGTGCAAGTAAATCCACAGGTCATAACACGGTCGAAAATCACATGATCTTTTCGCTTAGTCGGAATATATTCCAGTGGTATGCGTTTCCAAGAAACTAAGCTAAGACATAACGGTGACATACATTACCATTTGACGTATGTGCATCTATACTAATTTTATAAATGCGAAAGTGTGTTTGTTTGTTGGTTTGTCCTTCAATCACGCTGCATCAGAGCAATGGATCGACGTGATTTTCTGCATGGGTATAGTTGAGGACCTGGAGAGTGGAATAGGTTACCTTTTTATATATCCCGGAATGTTTGAGAAACTCCCATTCTTTGGATGTAATATACGTCGTATCGGTTTTGTTCGTGTAAAATGTAGCCTATGTTACTCAGACTTTAATAATGATTCCGGGCGAAAAATTAGCCTATATGTCCTACCCCGGTATGAAATCTATTTACTTACCAAATTTCACCAAAATCGGTTGAAAAGATGTGCCGTTAAAGCGTAGCAAACAGACAGACACACTTTCACATTTATACCATTAGTATCGATTTGTACCACGTCAAAATCGAGCTAAGCGAAGTGATAAAGTTAAAGAAAGTAAACTCTAGTAACACACTTACGGATTCAAAATAGGATTCAAAAATATTTAGTTCCTACTCTTCCTACTTAGTAAGGATTTGACATTCAACTGGATAATTAAGTGGGTACATTTTATATAGCTTTTAAGGCCACTACCACCACTATAGCCCATTACCGTCCCACTGCTGGGCAAAGGCCTCTACTCTCATAAGAGAGAGGGAATAGAGCTTAGATCCACTACGCTGCTCCAATGCGGTTTGGCGGGCTTTAACGACTATTAATATGTTAGTGAAAATAACCGGGACCGACGGCTTAACTTCGAGGCACGGGGGTGATTCGCCGCCAACTTTCTAACTCCGGGCTAGTACTGAGGACCTGGAAAGTCACGCTACTTTTTATCCCGGAAAATTAAGGAGTTCCTCCGGGAATCAAAAAAACTTAAACCACGCGGAAGAAGTCGCGGGCATCAGCTAATTCAAAGAATATCTAAAGTAAAGAAATATCGCGGATTTGGCACGCGTTGGCAGTCATTCATAAATAAAAAAAATTAGACATGCTATATTATTATCGCATATTTAACATTATATGAATTTTACTACGGCTTCAATAATTTAGTAATAATACCTACTTTAGATACGCTTTCAGCGCAATTGCTTGGGGTACAATATTACTGCGCTTTGGTCAAATGCCTATTTAATTTTTGTTAATTTAAAGATTTCTTTTTAACAATGATAATAATCGCCTGCGACGTATTTTTCATGTATGTATGTATGTGAGTTTATATATTCCATCATAACTTCTATACGCCTGAACCGATTTTGATAAATGAGGTATCGTTAGAATCCCTAGCTTATTCCGGGTGACATAGGATAGTAAAATTAAAAAAAATTGATCGGGTGACCATGGTCCCGCATTAAAGACTAAAGTTGAAAAAAAAACTCGAAAAGAATAACTATATAATCATCATCTAGAAAATGATGAGTAGATTCCAAAAATATATAACACTATAGTTCAATATCCAGTGATTCAAAAAAAATTTAATAAAAATGTGAATAAGATTCTAATTTAACTAAATTAATTTAGATTTTAAACTTTTTAGTTCGGTTTTTGGCAGGGCAGTCGTGTTTTATAATTTTTTTAATTATGACTTGTTGGCCATAGCTCCAAGGATCTTGGGAGGATCGAGATGGGAATAGTACCAAGAGTTGAGGTATTTATCGTGACACCTCTGAGCGTTTGAATTTTGAAAATCGGCTCGTATTTTTTTTTGAATTTTGAAAAATGTAAAAAAGTCGGGTTTTTAGGGGGTGTTTGTTTACTTAATCGTTAATATTTCGGAAAAACCAACTTCAGAAAAAATTAAAAAAAGGGATTAGTTTAGCCACAAAATGGCGAATTTTTTTTGAAAATCGGATAATAATTGTCACTTTCCCACACATTGTAGGTGGTCCCTTTACATTTGGAATGGTAGAAAAACGGCTATTTCCGTATATAAAAAGTGATGTAGCTTCTATGATTATTGACCGATCGTCATGATAATGGTGTTGAAAGATGCGGATGCAGGCGAGAAGTGCAATCGAGTTAGAATTTTGAAAATAGGTTGATAAATTTTTGAAAAATTTTGAAGATTTTAATTTTTTTAAGAATCAACAAAAGTTGGATTGATTATCGACCGATATTGTATTTTTCGTTTTTCGATGCATATTTCTGTTTGCGTGTTCAATAGAAGGCTGCATTGCCTCGAACCCTGCTCGGGTTTGTTGTGCTAACTCTCTATTCAAACTCGTGTTTAATATGGAACTCGTCCTACAATCGCGCACGGGTTTGCAAGCGAAACTTTCTTCCAAACGTGTGTTCAATTTAAGGCGATCAATCCGACAACGCTGTGCAGCACGGGAGTTTGGGAGCGTTTTGGTTGCGAGCGGTATTTTATGGTGAATTTCATGCTTTAAAAGGGTCATAATTTTATTTAATTAAACAATGTAGATCTCTCCCAAAATCGAGTCAGCTCAACACGACTCCACGTAGTCTTGTCTGTGCTACCCCTAGAGTGTAAAGCGCGAAGCCAGAAGCTGGCTTCCTCCTTTGCTAGCGTCTGGCGTCGCGCGTTACACTCACATGTTGATAGTCGTTAAAGCATTCACTATCATGTTAATAGTCGTTAAAGCCCACCAACCCGCATTGGAGCAGCGTAGTGGATCTAAGCTCTAATTCCCTCTCTCTTATGAGAGTAGACGCCTATGCCCAGCAGTGGGAAGTTAATGGGCTATCGTGGTCGTAGTGGCCTTAAAAGCTATGCTAAAAATCAGGTCGATCTGTTGCCCAGTTGCGGCGTGATTGAAGACAAACCAACAAACGAAAACACTTTCGCTTTTTATTATATTAGTATGAAGTATCATAGCAAAGCCAAAGTCAAGACTTTGTTTTTACGGGGAGTCCAATAACACCACACAATGTCCCTCCGACCGAATTTCGGCCACGGTGGCCAATCTCCAGAGAGATTAGCTATATTAGCGCGGGAGATAATAATATCTCCCGCGCAGACAAAAAACATTCATTTCCAAAATTGTGCCACACATAAACAGCATACCTAAAGAGGTAGATCACCCCTGCACTTCAACGATCTAGAAACGTTATATAATCTAAACTACAGCGAAGAGGCGCAGGAATGAACTGCATTACGTAGGGCACAACCCGAAAAATGGTCCAGGCTCAGCATAATGCAGTATGTGTCTAGTGCAAGCACAAAAGCATACAGCGCTGGTTTTCAGCCGGAACCAATTATTATAGTGCACAAGTGTGAATCTAACTCCGAGCTAGTACTGAATTTTTTTAAACACAACTGCTTTATTAGAAAGTAGACAAACATTTTCACAACTCAAAATAGATTTTAAAATCTTTTTCGTTTGAATTCGAAATCTTCGTATACAAATAAAACACAGTTAGAATTAAAATTCAGATCACGTGCTCGAAGTGGTGTTAATTTTTTGCAAATCACGGATTTTAATTTGTAACCATTGACACACATTCCTATCAATATACATTAATGCGTATTCGTATTTACAAGCATTATATTGTGTCCAACTATTTAGTTTACTTTTGTCACAGACACTCCTATTAAGTGTCATAATTATTGGCAGCCAACCATAGACAAAAAAATGCAATATCCCATTGACGCATATCGTTTTTAACCGACTTCAAAAAAGGAGGAGGTTCTCAACTCGACTGTATGTTTTTTTTGAATGTATGTTACGCGATCGCTCCGCTAATAATGAATCAATTTCGAAGATTCTTTTTTTTGTTTAGTAGATGGTCCTTCAGAGGTGGTCCCATATAAATTTTATCGAAATTGATTTAGCGCTTTTTGAGAAAATCAACAAAAAACCAAATATATACCCAGAAAATCATTTTTATTTTAAGTTGGTACTTAAAGGTATAGTTTTGTAGTCGGTTTTTGTTTTATATGAAAGCGAAAAATTATTTACAATTGTGTAGCGACGTGCCCTTTATATTTCATAGCTCGTATCTAGTAATTACAAGTACGGCTTTCCTTTTCAAAATAGCCACGGAGCTTCAACACTAGCTTTCTTGATAGTCTTTTAATTACCATACACCTTTGGCGATGGATGGTTTCTATGACCTGACGGATTCATGTACATTTACTGTACTTTTGTATACAAATAATTTATTTTAATACATACATTGACATACTTTGTCATATAAACGCTTGGGTATGTTCATAAAACAATAAAAACATGTTGAGCAAAGATAAATAAATATCCATGTGTCAAATCGATTAAAACTTCTTCATAAAGAAAGTAGATTGTTTTCAAAAATCGAATCGGTCAATATCATTGAATCGACCTGCCAAAAGTAAAATAAAAATGGTTTGACAAAATATAGAATATAGCAAATCTTAGGAACTGTATCTTTGACATTCTCATATCAATGTGTGCAATATAACAGATTTTCATCAAAGCAGTAAAAATGTTTCAATAAAATTCTACTCAATCATCGATTAACCGTTATTTCCATGGAGAGATCGATGCTATAGTCGAATTCATTAGACTAGATTGTGCCCGCGACTTCGAATGAATTAAAATTTTTGTTAATTTTCGTGAGAACTTACTTTTCCGCTTAGCCTTTATTTAGCTTATATCGTTCCCCGGGATGCAACGTATCACTGTTCAAAATTTCGTCAAAATCGGTTTAACTGATGGTGAATGACCATGAAAACGGAGCTGGGACCATACTGCCAACGATTAAAGCCATATTGTTTCATTATTGTTTACTTTCGTGTTTAAATTTTCTTTCCTGTCCTTTTTATGCCAATCCCTGAATAAAATGGACAAAAAGTGACAGTATCACGAAATTTAACTTAACCAGTCCTAGGCAGTGGTGTACCAGTGGCCTTAAAATTATAATCCTATTTTAGGAACGTCAAGGTACGTGACATCAAACTGTCCTTTTGACTAATATTCCTTGAGTTTTAGCTGCTTTTATGGTAAGTATAGCCACGGTCTACTGTGTGAAAAGAACCTTAAAGTGGACACAATGATGGGATACGTGATAGAGCTCATGTCGGGTGGGGCCTTTACCGAGCCAATCCTATGCAAGGCCGTGACTGCACTCAGGGCTGTCGCCAGCTTTCACATTTTAATTTTTTTCTTTATAGTGAATGAACTACAAGTTTAATTCGCTATAATCCGCTACAGTAGACAAATCTGTGTGGTACAGTGCGTGTCTTTCACCTGCAGCATGCGACACCCACCACCCAGCAATTCGCACAGGCACAACACCACACCACACAAATCCTCCAAATCACTCTCAACGTACGTTTCACTCCGACACCGGAGCATCTTCAGGTTTGAGCATTTGTGTGGTGTGGTGTTGTGGCTGTGCGAATTGCTGGGTGGTGGGTGTCGCATGCTGCAGGTGAAAGACACGCACTGTACCACACAGATTTGTCTACTGTAGCGGATTATAGCGAATTAAACTTGTAGTTCATTCACTATCATGGACTTCCGCAAAGTAACGCCTGCTTCTATTCAATATTTTTCTTTATAATCAATTAATGGTTGTGGAATGATGTTTAAGGATGTGGCATGCCCTTCCAGCGCATGTATTCCAGGCCACGTACAACTTAAGTACCTTCAAGGTAAAAGTGAATAGGCATCTTCTAGGCGGGCACGCTCTAACCTAGACCTCATCATCGAATTGTATTAAGCATGATTGTCGTCAGGCGCAATCTCGCAATAAGAAAAATGAACCCACTATAGCTGAAAACTTAGTGGCTTCCTATTCCGGTGGTCGGGGGTTCGATCCCCAGGCACGCACCTTTAAGTTATCAGAGCCTAGTTGTAGGTACCTTTCAAGAAATTAAAACATATCATTTGCTGTAAACGTGCAGGAAACCAGTGAGGCAACCAGCATGCCCGATTCTTCATAATGTTCTCAAGGAAAATAGAGAAAATAATACAGATAAAAATTCTTTCCAAGAAACCGACTTCCAAAGCCACTGTAAAGTAAAAAATGATTTTGATGTCTACACACTATGTTGAAGTCGGGTGAGTCGCTTTTTGGAAAGAATTTTTATTTTTAACTTTTTAGTGTCAGGGTTGAGGATTTGGAGTTAGAATTTTTAGAATTGTTAGACTGAAAGAAAATTTCAAATCAGTTCAGAAACCACGAGATAGGCACCGACATACATTAAAAGAATACGCGTCGAATTGAGAACCTCCTCCTTTTTTGGAAGTCGGTTAAAAATATTGGGACAGGAGGGTAAGCAGTCAACTTAAATAATTTACAGTTAAGTTGAATAAATAGTTGTGTGAAGTCTACCAATCTGCACTCAGCCAGCATGGTGGATTATGACCAAACACTTTTCATTCTAAGAGGAGACTCGTGCTCAGTAGTGAGCCAGTGATGGAGATGATCCAAGCTAAGCTCTGATATTAGACATTTACACACACTGGGATTCTAATAAAGGAATTAGGCCGGATTTTTGAAACTGGAAATATTTTTTCTGTGGTGACAACCCTAGCCTAAATGGATAAAGGTCGTTGCCCGTTTGTCTGTAGGAATGAGTTCAAGGCTACACTTGTCAGCGACACGCCTTTAACTAGCCGTTAATTGAGGAAAGAATTGTGGTATGACCTTTAGATAAGTACCTACTACCTAGAGCGGTGATGCCCTCCTCCCGATCGAATTTCGGCCACGGCGGCCTATCTCCTGAGAGAGTAGCTATCTGCCCGGGAGATATTATAGTGCACTAGTGTGTGCGCATACACAGGTGCACTCTCTGTTCTTTTACTCTCATAGCCCGATGGGACGGAAAATCCGACACGACCGGAGAGAGATCAGGCGCAGGAGCGACGACTTTACCACTTATTCGAGGGTTTACTACGAACTCTGTTCTGAGTTTCTTGCCGGTTCTTCTCATTAGAATCATCTTTCCGAACCGGTGGTAGAGTCTTGACTAATTATAAGTGGCACAAGTTGTCCTACGTGAAATAAATAAATCTTTCATCATTGAACCTAACGCCACCTCAATACTGAGCACTAGTCTCTTAGGGTTTTCAGCCACAGTCCACCACGCTGGCAAAAACACATTGACAGTTGGCACGTTTTACGTACCTTTTATTTGAGAACATTGTGCAGAACTCTCAGGAATGCTGGTTTCCTTTTTTAATTTGTATAAGGAGTAAACGGGCAGGCGGGTCACCTGATGGTAAGTGGTTACCGCCGCCCATAAACATTTGCAGCACCAGAGGAACCGCCAATGCGTTGCCGACTTTTGAGAAATTTGTTTATCCGCCCTTTGATTATAAATATGAAGGAACCTCTCATGATGAGATGATGATGAAGATGGAAGTTGATTCCATAATTTCCTCGCGATATTTCCTACCAAGTTATCTTTAAAACAAATTATATTCAATAGGGATGACACCTATATCATAAATCTATTATTTCTTACTGATTATTAAATAGAGTCTTCTAAAAGACCTAAAATTCACATCCTCGGTTAGTTTTAAGTTTGATAACCATTTTAAACTATACAATATAGAAAAAAAGTGCGTTGAAATTTGATGACGTCACAACTATGTATTCCATTCAAACTTCCATACTAGAGGTACGTTTTTGAGTTTGACAAAGGGTTGCTGATTTGATTGAGTTGTCATTATCTCTCTTGCTTTAAACACATAAGTAGTACCTATGTGACACTGAAAAGTTAGAGTGCGTGCCCTGTGACCACGCCTCCGACCTCGCGTACTAGAGGCCGACGTCTTCTCAGTAGAATATACTTTCCGAACCGGTCGGTGGTAGAGTCAAAACATGACGTAGCTTATGAGACCCCTGTATGTCCTATATGAAATATAAATAATTAAATTAAATATTGAATTTTAAAAGTTCTAAGCTCTAGGCTATCAGGACCTAGGTTAGAGTATCTAAATCTAAAATGTAGACTTTGACGATGACCTGGTGAATCTAATGTTGATAATTATGCCACTTAGTTTTCCTTTTTTATAGGTACCTATATATACTATATATATAAACTAAAGCGTACTTAGGTAGGTACGTAGGTATGTTTTATAAAAAAAATTGGCGCCATCCTTATCTATGCCTCTATATATACGCATTGTTACTTTGTAGATATGTACCTACCTATTATGAAATCAAATCGTTAGATTTATTCAAGCCACGTGGATACAATTATTTCCTTAAACTATATTACAATGTACTACAATACAAGGTTAAAGTGCTAAATAACGATAGACTTAAGTTATTTTTCCAAATAAATATAAGAGTTAAATGTTATCTTTAACTTAAAAAGAGTACTTATCTAAAATTTCATTTATAGTCAAACGAATACATATAAAAACAAATCTTTCATCAGAAATTAGCATACAAAGCATCGCACTTACCTATTATTAAAACTCCTTCGAACCCGATGCACCCAGTTAAGTTCTTTATAAAGTTTACTTTATGGCAAAATACAAATAATATTGTATTTTCGACACATTTAACATTTTGTTTTAGAGAGAAGTTTGTATTATAAAGCAGCGCGTTGTCACAGAGTATATTTGACACAGAACGCGCGAAAGTTTACAACAAAAAAACTTACAAGATGGCGGTAAGTTTGAAAATCGAATGCGGGATGCCGGGAATGAAAATAGTGATGCGAACACTCCGAAAACTCGGGTATCGATAAAATATATTTATCTAAACTTCGATGAATAAAAAAATAGACGTCTTTAATTCGCGGCCGCGCAAAGTCGAATGCGGCGTCATGGCCTGACTGAGAAGGTATTTTATCAGTAGTTTATAGCTTTATAAAGAATGTAATGTAATGTCAACATTATTGACAGTAGTGTAGGTGTAGCACGGTTCCACGCCTTATCGATTTTCGATTGTTCGGCATTTTAGGAATTCGATTGCGAGTTACTCGTAGTAATCGATATTACATTAATCCATTTTATTATAATTACAAAACCGTCTGTGTGTGCCGACAAGGGAAACGAGCTTCAAGCTAACTTGTTGCGGTGAGTATATATTATTATGATATTTTTATTTTAAGGTTACTGTTAATGCATTTAAAAAATTTAAATTGCAATTCGCGAGAGTTTTTATATTCTTTTTATGGCCGTCATTTTGGGATTTTATTAGTTTCGTGCGCTTTCTGTTCGATTTGAGCTATAGTTAATATTTTATTACGATATTAAACTTTTGGTTTCGGAATTGGTTGATGTGAATTTTTAAAGAAAATATCACATTTCTTTCGATATCTTTAAAAAATTAATTGAGAGTTTAATCAGAGTTGCAGATATTAGTTACTTACATTGAGTTAAATAATTTTTAATGCAATTTTCATTAATATATAATTGTTTATATAGAAAAATATATTCTATAAACTGTACAGCTTCCATATTACTTCCGTAGGGCCTTGATGCGTTAATTCCGTGACATTAATTATTGTTACCTATAACTTATAAAATAATTACTATTACCTACAATAAGACTTAATTTCCGTCGTTACACTTACATCATATAATAACTTAATGGTACATGGTAATTATATAATAACCACCCGCGTGGAATAAGTTTTTACAATTCCCACGGGAATTTAATTTTCCGAGATAAAAAGTAGCCAATGTCACTTTCCAGGTCCTTAACTATACTTAAATGCAAAAAAATACCCCTATACTATGCAAAAAATCACGTGGATCCGTTACTCTGTTGCATCGTGATTGAAGGACAAACCAACATAGAAACACACTTGCGCATTTATAATATTAGTATGATGACTGTGTGGTACATAAATACCTAAAATAGCTTTAAGTACCTAAAGTTATAAAAAACTCAAATCCAACTTAAGAAAGAGTACAAAATTGTTGTACCTATCTATAATCTATAATCATACTAATATTATAAATGCGAAAGTGTGTTTTTTTGTTGGTTTGTCCTTCAATTACGCCGCAACGGAGCAATGGATCGACGTTATTTTTGGCATGGGTATAGTTGCAGGTATACCTTTTATCTCGGAAAATTAAGGAGTTCCCGCGGGAATCAAAAAAACTTCAACCACGCGGACGAAGTCGCGTAGTAATATTAATAGTAACTCCCAGTAATAATAGTAGTTAATAGTAGCTAGTAATATTATAAATACAAAAGTTTGGTTGTATGGGTAGATGTATGAATAGATGGATGGATGGAGGTTTGTTACTCAATCACGCCAGAACGGCTGAACTGATTTGGATGAAATTTGGCATAGAGAGTCTGTAATAACACATTAAAATAACTAAAAAATGAAATAAAATATAAACCCTAAAACTAAGGCATTAAAGTTTAATTAGGATTGTCGTATGTATTTAAGACTTTTTGTCTTCGAGACAACGCGGTGTTGGTGACGGTGTCGGTCATGCGAATCCACATCTTTACCCCCTACCAAAAAGTGCTCAACGCGGCTAAAGAAGTTTTCACTTCAAAAACTGAGTAGCTATGTCTCCTTTCAATAAAAAGGCATAATGTTACAACTTACAATTAACATTTTATTTTCAATCTACCAGGTCGTGTTCTATCTTGTGTGCAGGTCAATGCAAAAACGATTGCTTCCATGCTACTTTATAATAATGACATAATTGCAAATGGCGGTGATAGGTAACCTTCCTTTTTTACTAAAGTTTATAAATAAATCACAGGAAATGTAATGAAGGTAAAATGGCAACTAAAGTTGAATGCCGCTATAGAATTACCGTAATAAGTCACTAGAACTGCTGTAAATTGCATTGTAATTTTTTTAATAATGTCTACCCACTCCACAGTTAATCCACAATTTTATGACATAAGTAATAGTAAACTAGTAACCTTTGAAACTGTAGTGTTATGACTTTGTTTTTTTTGCTATTATAACGGTTGAAATAAGAAACACCTAATCACTGTCTGTTATATTACAAGTAAGCTCAAAAAAAATCTTTATTCTATATATATCTTTATCGTTTTTTAACGGGCTGGACACGTACAGCGTATGGATGAGCATAGACCACCAAAAAAGCTAATGTCGTCGCACCCAAATCGACGTAAAACAGTTGGTCAGCAAAAACTTCGGTGATTAGATGGAGTTGACCAAGCCAAGCGGCTTGGAATAAAAAATTGGAAAACGAGTGTAAAGGACAGAGACAGATGGAGAAATCTTCTGGACTAAGCCCGAGCCCACAAGGGGCTGTAGCGCCAATGATCATGTGAGTCTAATGTCTATCTATTGAAATGTGAAAGTGGATAATTACACGTTTTTAGAAACTGACATCACTACATAATATTTAATAATTTAAATAAATAAAGCCTTTATTTCCAATTGATCTTAATTTATTACGATGTTAAATAATTAAACAAAATAGGGATGATGACAACTCAATCACATCAGCAACTCTTATTTTATTAACTCTTGTTTTATTGTTAGTTGTTTTTATGTATGTGTTTCTTGGTGTACAGTAAGAATTTTTCATTCATTCATTCATTTATTCATTCATTCATTCACTCTTTATCAAACTTAAAAACGCGCTTCTATTAAGGAAATTAGTATGAAATACACAGTTGTGACACAGTAAACAGATACTGTGGTTGTGACGTCATCAAATTTCACCACACTTTTTTTTCTTTGATCTATAGTTTAAAATGATTATGAAACTTAAAAATAACCGAGGATGTGAATTTTAGGCCTTTTGGACGACCCAATAATTGGGATGATGCCTGTATCAAAAATAAATTATTTCTAAATGATTATTAAATAGAGGGTCTTCCAAAAGACCTAAAATTCACATCCTCGGTTAGTTTTAAGTATGATAACTATTTTAAAATATAGATTAAAGTAAAAAAGTGCGTTGAAATTTGATGACGTCACTATTGTGATTTTCATACAACTTTCATACTAGAAGCGCGTTTTTAAGCTTGATAAAGAGTTGCTGATTTGATTGAGTTGTCATCATCCCTATAAATAATCAGTAAGAAATGTAATTTGTTTATGACAATTATCATGTCAAAATAACTGGCAAACTCATCGATGTAGAATATAGTACCTTTGGGTGATTAAAAAACTTAAAGCTTAAAACAAAAATCTAATATCTGAATTCGTGGACGCCTTAATTATTTCTTGCCATTTTACACTCTTCTGATTGCTAGCTGATGCCCCCAACTTCGGCCGTGGTTTTCCGAGCTAAAAAGTAATCTTCGATATCACTGTACCAAATTTCGTCGAAGTCAGCTGTTTTGTGAATGGGTTTTGAAAGAGTAACAGACAGATTAATAACATTTACTTTCGCATTTATAATATTAGTCTATGTATTTTACATTTTGTTTTGTTCAGCTTACATCGTAATAGCTTAAGTAGTGACATGGATAACTCAGTAAATGCATTGATAAACAAATAATATACAGTTGTGGCCATATAATTAAGAACGATTTGATGTTCAAGATTTTTTTGTATCTAAATCACGTCATGCGTAGTTATGTGTTCCTTCTTAGAAGTAACTAGTCATGATATGAAATAGCCACATGAATAGAGCAAATAGACCAGGGCCGAAGCCTTCAAAAATGGTAAAAAGTGAAAAAAAAAATTGGATGAAACCCATTAGAAAAGGAGGGGAATATGATAAAAATGAAAGGAAAAATAAATTACGAGCGATCCGAGTTCGGGATTAGGAATATAGAATAAAATCACAATTTATTTAGAAATTTTGTTTATTCTCTAGAGTGACAACTTAAAATTGTAATGAAGCTGAACCAATGATTAAAAACGATTTATTAAACTGCTCCAGATTTGTTTTATAAGCAAATTAGATAAATCACATTATACATTAATGTGATTTATCTAATTTGCTTATAAAAATTTTATAATGCGTAAAGAAAAAAAGCAATTTAACACATTTTAAACTAAAATGATTAGTTAGTTGCATGTCCACGGTTTTTACCGGCGGGGCATTGACTCTATCAATTCTTGACATTTCGCAAGAGAGATAGAGTTCTATTCTTCTAAGAAAACCTTGTACAACTCTCTTAAATTGCCACATTGTCGAATTGAAACCTTTTTCGTGACTTTGTACTAAAGATGCGTTATTGGATTTAGATCTGAGCTGTTAGCTGGCCGGTCTAAGACAGAAACTGGTTGATATGTGAGAAATACCTTAACGGTGCGTGCAGTATGCTTTGGATCATTGTCGTGCTTGAATGTCCAAATAACCGGAAGCACGTCTTCAGCATAAGGTAACATTGTTTCTTCCATTATATTTTTGTGTAGGAATTGATACACGTTTCATTTTATTAGCCTAACAGGTCCAACTCCACGTCCAGAAAAGCACCCCCAAGTTTTCACGTTTTTCCCAACTCGATTTAATGTCACTTTTGTGTACTTGGGGCCGAATGCTTCATTTGGAGCGCGTCGTACATATCGTTTTCGATCAGAATACTGTTTGCTTTTGTCTCGTCAGAAAAAAGAACGTCTTTCCACTTTCTAACTATCCAGTTTTAATACCTTCTTACAAAATGGAAGCCGGGCTTGCCTATAGCATCGTTTCAACATGGGCACTTTCCTTACTATCCTTCCGTGCAACTTTTCTTGTACCAAACGCCTTCGTATAATGCGTACCGAGATTGCGGAGGGGTTGTTTTCACCAAAATTTTCTTTTCTCCAGTCATTAGACCATTTAAAAGGATTTTGTTTTGCCAAACGAACGATATTTTGATCATCTCGATGAGATAACATTGTCTGTTTAGGTACACGCGGAACATTTGAAGTACTTTGATACGTGGCAAAATGCTTCACAGCGTGGAAAACCATAGTTTTTGAGCATTGCAGGCCGGCTATCTTTTTAAATTCAAATTCAAATTCAAATGTTTTTTTATTTAAATGAAACTTTTACAAGTACTCTTGGATCGTCAAGTGAATCTACCATTGGTTGCCGTTGCCATTGCTGGAGTGATCAAATCCATGCTCCTCTATCATTTACATAATCTTCAACAGTATAATAAAGACTTTTTCTCAAACATGCATGGAAATTGTCATTATTTTCGAAACAAGAACATGCGAAGTATCGAATTTTCGGACAAAGAAAATCAAATCCATTGCAGGAGCGTTTTTGAATTTGGAACTTTACAACGCTCCTGCAATGTTGTATGAAACGGCGTGCTGGGGTTATTAAATACTCTTTGATCGGATCTCTTTTGTCAATCTTGGCATACCATAGTCTCTTTGCTAGTACAAATTGGTGGCTGTATAGTCATAAATGCGTTTGCCTGTCGGCACAGATGATAAAAAAAAATTGGCGGCAAAGCTGAAAATTCGTCTTGATTTGTTATTTAATAAATAATAATTTAATAATAAGTAAAATGAGTTCCAACCGTTCAGAGAGTGAAATGGAGATTGATTGTACTTCACCAAATTTAAGATCAGAAGCCAAATTGGCAATAGAAATCTACTTCCAGCGAAGTCCAAAGAAAAATATATGAAAGTATATGAAAATTTTATGAGTTGGAAAAACGAGAAAAAAGTGAATATTTTCTCCGAAACAGTATTTTTGGCGTATTTTAATGAGATTGCTAAAACTAAAAAGCCATCTACATTATGGGCAATTTATTCCATGCTGAAATGTACAGTTCATGTTAAAAACGGCATTAACTTGAAAAATTATGGGAACTTAACTACTTTTCTTAAACGACAATCGACCGGATTCAAAAGCAAGAAATCGAATATTTTTACTGGCGAAAACATAAAGCAATTTTTAATTAAAGCCCCAGATGATATATATTTAGCGACAAAGGTAAAAAAGTATGTTTTATTTACCTGCATTCTTTTGAGAAAAGCACTATATATGCCTCGGCGGAAATGGCAATTGCCTGTCTCGTATTAGTGAAGTCCTCGCCTACGGCTCGGGCTTCAAACTCATACTCGACCTGCAATTGCCTATTTCCCAGCCTTTGCAATTATGTACTATTTTCAAGAGCATACTTTTAATGGACTTCTTAAATTTGTGCATAGGCAAGTTTAAAATAGGTTGCGGAATTTTGTTATAGAAAAGAATGCTCATTCCCATGAATGACCTTCTGACTTTTTTGAGTCGGAGCGATGGAGTCACGAGCCTTTTACGGCCTCTAGTTTGCCTGTCGTGCAGATCGCATTTTTTTTGTATATGTGGATGTGCTGTTTAACAAAAATTATATTACTGTAAATACCACCAATTCCTCTCGCGGAGTTTTACTATTACTTCCCTTGTAGATTTACCACAACTTTTATTTTTCCCCAGTGTTCTCATATGAAGCAATCACCTTTAAGACTTTTACAGCACTAAATGGTGCCAAAATTATAGGTACGAATAGTGACCCACAACCACAGAGCCACAGTATTAAATTTGAATAAAAAATAAACTATTCAGCGTTCTTAATTATGTGACCAGCCAGTAAGTAGTAATACTAGGTTCCGATCGAATGTACGAAGTTTATCTATTTATTTTTTAGACAATCATTTGTAATCCAACGAATGTACCGCTAGTATGGAAACGTTTTGCCATACCGGGAGAAATACAAAAAAATACATGCAATTAGTTATACTTGTTAGTTTGAAAAAATCTTCCCTTTATATAAGCTAAATTATATGACCAACACTGTATACGTTCTAATACAGACTATCTGACGCGGTGGCCAAATTTGTAAAAAAGCATTTTTTATGCCTGTTTGGTATTGGTTATATTTTTTTTTTTCTTAGATTACTAGCGACGCTGTTACCGGGTCAGATAAGTTACTATGTAATTACCTATTATCTACTAGATGATGCATGTGACTTGTCCGTACGTAGATTAAGTATTTTTTTGACCGAGCGAAGCGAAGGTCTCTGAGTCTACTTGAGCGAATTTGCACTTGTCCGTCCGTCCGTCCGTCTGTCAGAGCCTTACAACTTCTGAATTACTGAACGTAATTACTTCAAATTTAAATACATATAATATATAATATAAAAGAAATATAAAATAAAAATAATAAAACAATAATATTATGTAAACCGATGGCCTCCAGCCGAATATGGCTTAAAAAGTTATAAAAATCTTTATTTCAGGGGGGCTCTCATAGAAGCGAATGCGAAGTAAAATATTTTATAGCGTTACATAGGATTGCGGTATATCATTTTAAAGATAATAATTAGGAATAGAGTCCAGATTTTTTTTTAAATATTTCCCCTAAAGTTGACGAAATTGGGGGCTTTCAAAGTGGAGATTTTCTAACGTCCAAAGTTGACCTTAGAATTCTAAATTTTCTAAAAGGCTGAGCCTGAAACATGATCAATTATTTGAATTATATCCTGTACTTGAACAACAAGTACTAAAATAAGATAAATATTTATAAGGAAACGAAATTATTTCGTTTTTAATGAACTTCAGTACTTTTAACTGAACTTCACAATGATGTCAATAGATGGCGCTCCGTAGAAGTTTATTCGTTTCTCCAATAACTCTTTAGCTCTTTTGCATCTAATGGTAAAAGTTAACTATTACAAATATATAGTTAAAACTATCTTATCTGATACCACGAGGTCTCAGTTCGGGGCGAATCACTAGTTAAATCTTTTATTTTCGGGAATAAAAATATCCTTATATGTCATCTCAAAGTTGTTAACTAAGTATAGGTCTATGTAAAAAATCATGTCGATCCACTGCTCTATTATTTCGTGAATGAAGGCCAACAGACAAACATACTTTCGCATTCATAATATATGTACTTCTATAGATTATCTTCTTTATGCACAATCGCTGCAGCAAACAACATTATTTTGTACATTATTAATTATTGATTTTGTTAAATAAAATTTGTCCGTCTGTCTGTTACCATTTCAAGGTCCTGCCGCTGTACAAGTTTTGACAAAATTCTGTACAGAGATAGCTTGTATTTCGGATACAGACAAAAACTACTTTACATCCCGGAAAACTCAAGGAAATCTCACTTTAAAGGTTTAAAAAAACTAAAAACACGTGGATAGTTACGGGCATCGTCTAGACTCTAGTCTATACTAATATTATAAATGCGAAAGTATGGATGGATGGATGTTTGTTTGTTACTCAATTACGCCAGAACGACTGAACGGATCTCGATGAAATTTGGCACAGAGATAGATTATAGTCTGGAATATAGTTAGGGAACCAAAATACCTCAATCCACGCGGACGAAGTCGCGGGCATCAGCTAGTATGTTATAATATTATGTGGTACAACGTGCAGTAAGCAATACGCAGCGCTACCACACCACACCACACCACACAAATCTTCCAAAGTACTCTTAACGTACGTTTCACTGTAACAAAACAAAACACGGCTGAGCTTTTTGTGGGCTCTTCTCAGACCAGGGCGCGTTTGGTACCCTCGCAGCTTTAGTTTTAAGATACCGTAATTGATCATCACAACCATCAAACTAATATTATAAATGCGAAAGTGTGTTTGTTTATTGGCTTGTCCTTCAATCACGCTGCAACAGAGCCACGTAATTTTTCGCATGGGCATAGTTGAAGACGGGATAGTGATTGGCTACTTTTTATCCCCGAAAATTAAGGCGTTCCCGCGGGAATTCAAAAAATTTAAACCACGCTGACGAAGTCTATTATAAGTTTCGGACAGGCTGAATATGGCTTAAAAAGTTTACACACGGTTAAATTTGAAGTAATTACGTTCAGTAATTCAGAAGTTATAAGTCTCTGAAAGACGGACGGATGGACAGACAAGTGCAAATTCACTCAAGTAGACTCAGAGACCTCCGCTTCGCTCGGTCAATAAGAATTTATATTGCAATCATATATTACATTCATAGTTCCGTCCGTGACTTCACTTATAATCAAGGTTTCTACTGAAAACCAGCGCTGCAGTCTGCTGCAGCATGATGCTAAGATGGAAACCTTTATTTGGTCACGTATCACTATACCTACTTAATATTGATGACCTCCGTGGCGCAGTGTGTAGCGCTGTTGCCTTAACGTGCGGAGGTCCCGGGTTCGATCATCGGCAGGGTCAATTTGGAAATTTATAGTTTCTGAATTTTCCCTGGTCTGGCCTGGTGAGAGGCCGTGGCTAGTTAGGTACCACCCTACCGGCAAAGACGTGCCGCCAAACGATTTACCGTTCCGGTACGATGCCGTGTAGAAACCGAATAGGGGTATGGGCTTAATATAACTGCCATGCCGCTGACAGGTTAGCCCGCTACCATATTAGACTGCATCATCACTTACCATCAGGTGAGATCGCAGTCAATGGCTAACTTGTAGTGGATAAAATAAATAAAAATTAATTATAATTAGTCTAAAACTACATATGTGTTGATCAAATAAAAAAACATTTTCTTTCTTTCTTTCTTTCTTTCTTTCATCGACGCTCGCCCCGCACTAGCGCGGGCTCGCTCGTGGGTGTGTCGTGACGTCACAGCGTTCCCACATTAATTATTATCTTCAGAGCTCTAATTGTTAGGCTCTGCGCGCACTACTTTGTATCATTTTGAAATGGTTCAATGAAGTATGCAGTACTTTAATGAGTATTAAAATAGAATATTATTAGCTGATGTCCGCGACTTCATCCGCGTGGATTGAGGTTTTTTATTCCCGCGGGAACTCCGTAATTTTCCGGGATAAAAAGTAGCCTATGTGCTAATCAAGAATATAATCTATCTGTGTTCAAAACATGCACATCCGTTCAGCCGTCCTGGCATGATTAAAAGTAACCGACATCCACCCATCCATACATATGTAGCGGTTACCACAGTGCAAAAACTAGATGGCGCTAATTATTTCTTCACCTCAAAATAAGATATAGGCCTATTATACTGCACTTTTCACAGGGACCCTAACACTTGAATCAGTGTAGTGTAATAATAATTAAGGATAAAGGGTCCCTAAATTGGTACCTATTGCTGTGTAATAAGCGACGCTCTAAGTAGCGGCCACGCCCACCCTTACCATAGGGCCCTGTAAAAAGTGCAGTGTAATAGGCCTAATAATCGACTGAAAACTTATAAGTTACCATTCAAGCCTGAATCACGATATCGAAGTTTTCTGAGAATAGCGCTATATATAGACCGTTCCAACTTATAACGGTCGGACCAAAAAGGTCCCCGGGCACAACACCAGCCCGGAGGAAGATCTTCCTGTTGGTGCGGACGAGTACATACCACTCACTCGTCCCACACATACATCCATCAATACATCCAAACTTTCGCATTTATAATATTATTATTGATCATGGGAACATGAGCACTCGTTGATTTTCTGGGATAAAAAGTAGTCTAAGTTAAATCAGCCTATAGCATACTTAGCGGTTATCTGAAGAAATTTATCTTGACCGACATTGTTCTTCTATGAAATAATATGCTACTTATATATTAAAGCAGTTTGCCCCCCCAGATCGTGTAAGGAAATCGTAAACGTTTGTGAAACGTACCATTCGACCTGTTTATGGAGTTCATCAAAAATAATGTATGAACTCCACAAACAGTTCGAGTAATACGTTTTAAGGTGTCAAATGATTACAATTTTCTTCCGTGGGCCAATTGGGCCTCTGCATTACTATAGTGAAGGAAGTTCCTACGCATTTTGTGATGTGAAGCGATGCGACCCATTCCGCCGCGGCCCGCAATAATAATATGCGCTCACCTTAACACGTATAGGTACTTATCTTAAAAAATAAGCACATCGTTAAATACGTAATACGTAATCGTTTAATACGTAATTATTTTTAGGGTTCGTACCTCAAGAGGAAAAAAGGAACCCATATAGGATCACTTCGTTGTCCGTCTGTCTGTCAACTCCCTTTATCTCGGCAACACTTCCAGGTATCAAGTTGAAATGAATATCAAATACTAAGGTCTATATTCCCTTGGAGCTGTAAAAATATATATAAAGAAACACAGGCAATATTATTTATATTAAGTGCCTGACTATGTATTTACGTGGCCTTTGTGTGCATATAATGTAGAATGTAACACCTTCAACTTTTAGAATCGCGATATCTGAATGGTGATTTTTAGGAAAAAAAGTATATAGATAATTTTATGATCTTAAATTTTTGTTTGAATTATATTTATTTTTGATGAAACTTACCGTTTTCGAGAAAATACTGAAATATTTGTCCTTTGACCTTGAATAACTTTTAGCACACATGGGATCGATGGGGTCTTTTGGCACTTTATTTCTACTGGTGTATCCAAGGTCACTAGCAAAATTCAGCTCTGTTGGAGTTTTTGTAATTTGAAATATCTATTTAAACGGACTAAAGTCGACGCAACCAAAAGATACGGCCGTTTCTGCCGTATATTTTGTCACTCGCCAATGAATCAAACTTTTCGCTCGTACCTACTTCTTGTTCACCTAGAATTATGAGATTTGTTTGGCAAGAAGCAAGGCCTCACTGTACAAGTATAGGAAAACATCCGAAAATCGTTAAATAAGGTTCCTTACTCAAATAGTGTCGAATTGTTTGCCAGGCGCTACCAGTATTATTTCACAGCTGCCGGGCGACCGCGTATCTTCTGCATCAATCATTGTTACAGTATCAATTGTTGTGATTGGCTGAATTTATAGTATTCTTGCTGCGTCAATGGATATTGTCCAATAATGGAAGAGTGTTATCCAATAAGAGATGATTGCAATCGTTACACTTTAGCTGTCAGAGATACGCGGTCGCCCTGCTGATTACGTGTTGCTGTGACATCTTTCTTGTTACCTAACTAAAATAATTTATATTGTGTAGTGGTACGCAACCCTTTTTGCGCGAATCTGACTCGCACTTGACCAGTTTTTTCTTCTTTATCACGCAAAATGTGAATGATATATTTCATTCGGAAAACGTGTTTCCGGTATCACAAGTGGACTCATTTAATTTGCGAATTCATGAGGCATCTATACTAAAGTTATTAATCTGTCTGTCTGCTACGCTTTCATGGCCCGTCTTCAACTGATTTTGACGAAATTAGTTATATTGACGATCTCCCTGGCGCAGTGTTGAGCGCTTTTGTCTTAACGTGGGAGGTCCCGCGTTCGATTCCCAGCAGGATCAATTTAAGAACGTCATTTTTCAAGTCATACCCAAGGGGGTTTAATAGGGGGCGAAAGTTTTTACTAAAGTCCGTTATTCTTCAAGTCATTTCATAGCCATGAAACTTGGTATTTGGGCATTTGGTTATTAATGAAGACATTCCTTCATACCTCAGTACCTCTCTACCTTCACAGTTTTTGTAAATTCCCAGATAAAAACGGGATTTTAATATGAAGCTAATTCCGAACCAGTGGTAGATTCACTCGACGATTCAAAAACTTTTAATAAGTTTATTTGAATAAAAAAATATGAATTTGAGTTTGAGTTTAATTTCACGCGGGCAAAGTCGCGGGCAAACGCTAGTTTCCCAAATAAATGAGATCGATTTAAATATAACGCCGACATTATATATACAACAGAGCAGCTGGCCACATCTTGTATTTAAATAATGCAATATTTATTACTGATATATTGTATTTAATTAAATACCTTCCCATTGATATATAGCGACCAAAGATAAAACACACAATCATATTTATATTATAAATGCGAAAGTGTGTTTATTTGTTGGTTCCTTCAATCACGCCGCTACAAAGCAACGGATTAACGTGATTTTTGGCATGGGTATAGTTGAGGCTTGGCTTGAGACTCACTTGATATAGGCTAGGCTAGATTTTTTATCCCGGAACATTAACGAGTTCCCGTGGGAATTAAAAAACTTCTTCCACGTGGAAGGCTCATAATATCAGCTACTTAGTTAGGAATAATATTGTCAACTTTATCAAAAAGGAACTTCTCTATTTTCTGTATGTAACATATATATCTCTAGTACATTTGTGTATTATCTGAGATGCCACTTCTATAGTCTGTACTTAAAAATAGATAGATTGAAGGTAGGTATGTCCCACCAACTTATCTAACACGGTGGCCAAAATTGGAACTAATTATTTTTATTCCACTACAAGCTAGCCCTTAGCTGCGATCTCGTCTGATGGTGATTGATGATGCAGTCTAAAGATGATAACGGGCTAACCTGTCAGGAATACGGCAGTTATACTAAACCCATGTCCCTAATCGGTTTCAATGCGGCATCGTAGAACGTAAAGTAAGAAGAAGAACACGTAAGAACAGAATGTAATAGAACTAGGCTGTTAGTTACAGAGTTACAAAAAACGCCTGGGGTTTCATTATGTTGTTTCATTATTATTGACTTTCGTGTTTTAGAATTATGATCGTTATTTTAGGAACGTCAAGGTACGTGACATCATACTCTCATTTGCAACAGTATATTGCTTAAGTATTACTTTAAGAGTTGGCTGCATGGCCCTGCGTATCTTTGGATTGCTTACCTATATCAATGTATCGAAATATTATATATTATTTAATAATATACCCCAGTAAAATAAATCGATAGGGCTCATTCGTACATTACTTAGGGGCGTGATCGATAGACGTGTATCGATATTGAAATATCGAAATGGTGACGTTTATCGATAGCGAAATGATAGTTAATAGCGCCTAGTAGTGTGGGCGGTGCCTAACGTATCAATTTTGAAGACAACCTAGAAAACTATATTGCCGCAACTTTGCTTTCGTTAAGTTCAGTTTTCATTCTCAATACTCAATTTGTTTATTTAATACTAGCTGATGCCCGCGACTTCGACTTCGAACTCCTAAATATTATATAGTAGATATTTACAAAAAACTAATAATATTTACCGCCAAGTGTCGCGCTGTGCCTCTGTAGTGGGAGCAGAGACCTATGTATTAGACTTTGGGGTTTCGATGAATTTCAGGTTTCACGAAAGTACTTCTATACTTATGTACTACTAGCATTTCGTTCGCGTGAAATAAGTTTTTTAAATTCCCACGGGAACTTCCTTATTTTTCGGGATAATACATAGCCTATGACACTCACAAATAATGAGGTTTTCTATTGGTGCCAGAGTTTTCAAAATCGTTTCAGTACATCCAGAGATTACCCCCTACAGCGTCACAAACTAACAAACTCACAATTCAGGCGCCGTCCTATTGTCATCGCTCGTGCGAAGATGCGTGCGTCTGATGAAAATGATCGCGCGCCCGTGCGTTTAAACATACTGTGTCCTAGTGAATGTCCTATTAAAGATCGCGCGATCATGCGATGCGATCAAATTGTCTAGTTTTCGTCGCGCGACCATCGACGCACGGACGATCGCCGATCAAACAAACTGATCGGTACTGAATGTCCTTATGGCGCTCGCGCGACCACGTAGGGAAGAGGAGCTGATGATTTTTATAGAGTATATTATGTGGTCCACGTTTTCTTTTTTTAATGCTGTTTACGGTTAAAGAAATATTGCCCGACAGCAAAAACTGTGCATCTCTGTTATGAGCCATTTCGAGTGTGATCGCATCGCTCCAAAATAGGACACACGATTTTTTATCGCGCGTCCAGTTTCATCGCACGATGAAATCGCATCGCATCATCGTGCGAGCGATGACAATAGGACGGCGCCTCACAAACTCGCAAACTTTACCTCTTTATAATATATATATATATATATATATATACATATATATATATATATATATATATATATATATATATATATATATATATATTATAAATATGAATGTATGGATGGATGGATGTTTGTTACTCAGTCACGCCAGAACGGCTTAACGGATCTAGATGAAATTTGCCACAGAGATAGATTATAGTCTGATATAACACATAGGCTACTTTTTGTCCCGGAGAATTAAAGAGTTCCCGCGGGAATCGAAAAACCTCAATCCACGCGGACGAAGCGGGCATCAGCAAGTAGTTAATAACTTCGTGATCCCAAAAACCTCCGCAGCTAACATAGCAACGTTTGATCGTAAATCATATACGTTTGGCTAAGGGATAATCTTTATCCAATCAGTGAGATAATATCAGATTATTAACTGGCTAAATATAGCCTTTCTGCCACTTACTGGGAGTCTATTGAAGCTGTAATTATTACATCAATCTTCCACCTACGCAAGCTTGAAAAGCCTGTATTAAGGGTACTTGAGGACGCTTAGACAAAGCGGTAATACCACAGAATAGGTAATAGTACACTAATTGGTATTTGACAAGTATTAATAGTGCTAACTTTTTTCAAACGTCAAAACGCGATGAGATTTTGTATGTTATACTGAATTGTGACTTTATCAAAGTTGGCCAACCTTTTTTACCTTAAACGATATTTAGAAATGGTTAGTAAATAGTAAATATAGATTACAATTTAACGCATTATTTTTCGGTAGATTGTAATCTGTTAGGCATATTAACCCGTCAAGACCTAAGTGCATAACCTGATTGTTGATGTCGAACCCTAACCTAACCTACAAGAAAGAGACAAGAAAACGTAAATACAATTAATATTTCCTAAATTGACACTCAGAACATTGAGCGGTTCACGATCTGTCGACAGTTTATAATTTCGCTAGTTTATTTACAAAAAATATATTATTATATTTAATTTGATGATGAACTATTTTTATTATTACGGAAATTGACAGTAATTGCTGTCTATTATCTCGACGGGAGGTGATCTATTGTATCCACATTTGAGTTGCTTCTTTAATGGTTGTTTAGCCAATAACAACATTGTGGGGGGTGATAAAAGCGCTATTTGATATCAGATTAAAGTGTCATTTCCAATCTATCTTACTTCTTATCTTACTAATATTATAAATGCGAAAGTTTGGATGGATGTATGGATGTATGCATGTATGGATGTATGGATGTTTGTTACTCAATCATGCTCCAACCGCTGAACGGATCTGGCTGAAATTTGGCACAGAGATAGATTATAGTCTTTTTATCCCGGAAAATTAGGGAGTTCCCGCGGGAACCAAAAAACCTCGATCAACGCAGACGAAGTCGCGGGCATTAGCTAGTAGGTACATAATATTCTGCACATCTAGTAAATTATTACCTCAATGTACATCATACTAATATTATAAATGCGAAAGTGAGTTTGTTTGTTGGTTTGTCCTTCAATCACGCCGCAACGGAGCAACGGATCGACGTAATTTTTGGCATGGGTAATGGGTATAGTTGAGGACCTGGAGAGTGACAAAGGCCACTTTTTATCCCGGAAAATTAAGGAGTTCCCGCGGGAATCAAAAAAACCTTAACCCAAGTGGAAGAAGTCGCGAGCATTATCTAGTAAAATACTTATTTAAAAAAATACATAAATTACTTTCAGTCACAAACGAAAGTATGCTATTGTTCTAAAAGTTGAAAAGTCACGACTTATTTTCTACGAAAGCTTTCGAAGTGTAATTTCATTTTTAAGTTGGAAACTTATTTATGAAGAAATTCATTTCTTTATACTGTTACTAGCAAATTCTCGCGTCTTCGTCTGCGTGGTTTACGTTTTTTTTTATTCCCGCGAGAACTCCTTAATTTTCCGGGAAAAAAAAAGTATAAGTCACTCTTCAGGTTCTCAATTATATCCATGCAAACAATCACGCCGACCCGTTGCTGTGTTGCAGCGTGATTGAAGGAGTAATCAACAAACAAAAACACTTTCGCTTTTTTAATAAGTATTAGTAAGTAATACAATTGTACTTTTATAAGTTTACCACTTGCGAAATTTTAATGCAAAAATTTTACAAATTAATAAGTTTTTACACGGTATCGTACCGGTACGCTAAACTCGCGTCTTTGCCCGTAGGGTGGTAACTATCCACGACCGAAGCCAGCATGACGCCACAACTATCCTTATCACGTCTTATGTTTAAAACTAGATGATACTCGCGACTTCGACCGCGTGGATTAAAGTTTTTTTGATTCCCACTGGAAGTCTATAACATTCCGGGATAAAAAGTACCCTATGTCCTTCCCCGGGATGTAAAAAAAATCTCTAATCTATCTCTATCTCTGTACCAAATTTCATCAAAATCGGTTGAGTAGTTGGGCCGTGAAAGCGTAGCAGGCAGGCAGACACACTTTCGCATCTATAATATTAGTATGGATTGACGTTCAAAAAGTACATAAACAAAAAAGACCTCTTAACTGACTATGACTTTGATTTAAACCACTCACTTCGGGAACCTGGGACCTCCCACTTAAAAGACCACAGCGCTCAACACTGCGCCAGGGGGTCGTCAAATGTGAACAAGTAGGTATTTGAATATTTTTCAGAATGTCCTTGACATTCGAGTTAGGTCGTTTTTTTATCTGGATCAGATTATCACCCAGTTTTGCTTCACATTAAAGATCACTGTCGTACCACATTAGGCGATTTTGCGCTCGGGAACATAAATAGTATACTACTAACTATATGAAAATGTATACTACTAATATTAATAAATAGTATCTCTCTCTCCAGTCGTTCCTTCATTGCTGAAGATCGTGGTCCTGGGGATTTTGCAACCTTGTGCGGATTAAATTTTTCCAACGGGTTCTATTGGAGGCCAGTCTTGCAATGGTGTGGCACTTGGAATCCCTCAGCTGGTCTGACCATCTGGTTGGTGAGCAGCCTCTCAATCTTTTGCCCTCGGTGTTGCCCGTCACTATAAGCCTTTCTAAGCTGTCGTTCCCTCGTCGCATGATGTGACCGAAGTAAGAGAGCAGGCGTTGGTAACATATGAAGGAAAGTCGCGTTTTTACCCCTAGCTGAGAAAGGATAGACGTGTGTGTGCGCTTGTACTAGTAATAATAATATTATACTATTAGATTTAGGATTGGTAGATCCGTTGGAGCGCAGAGGAGACCAATCCTCAATCTATGACTAATATTATAAATGCGAAAGTTTGCATAGATGAATGAATGGATGGATGGATTAGCAAGAAAAGATTACTTGCTATATTTGCTATATTTGCTATAATCCGCCAACAGAAAACATTCTGTATGGTCAAGCATGCAGTTACAAGCGAAGCACCGTTTACCTTCCCAACCAAGCAAGAAAGCCAAGTTCCCAAGCAAGCAATGCCACCACCACTCACATGCACCACCACACAAGACTTTTATACTATGCACGTTTCGCCCCGACACCGGAGCATCTTCAGGAGATGTCGACTACACATATTGTGCGAAAGCCCTGTAAAAAAAAAATTGGCCCTGACGTGGCAGACAGAGACAATTGCATTTTTTATTGGTATGGCTCATTCACAGTAGGTATATCAGCAATAATGTCACAATTACAAAAATTGCACGTTGGTAAAACCCGAGCAAAAGTTTTCAGAAGTAAACCGACTGACAGCTGCCGCCATGCCGACTGTCTGGTAGGTATACAATTGCAGACAAAATAATAACATGTTATAGGATTCTTTGAATTAATTGTGTTGACTTACGCCTGTCTTTTGGGAATATAGGTATTACTTTAAAGTTCCGATTCTTCATTTTACGTTGACCAAAGAATTAATGCTTTGAATTAATTATTGTGTCGACGTATGCCTGTCTGTTCTGTAACTGCCTCGTTGGTCCAGCGGCTAGCATAGTCGACTGCGGATCACGTGGTCCTGGATTCGATTCAAGGTCGGGCATAAAAATTGTTAGGTGTTAGGTTTTTCAGTCAAGAAAATCTCAATGCCAGCCCGGAGTTGGAAGTTGGCGGTGAGTCATCCCCGTACCTCAGATAGCTCATAGGACGTTAAGCCGTCCGTCCCGGTTATTTTATCACTAACATGATAATAGTCGTTAAAGCCCGCCAACCCCCATTGGAGCAGCGTGGTGGGTCTAAGCTCTAATTCCCTCTCTCCTATGAGATTGGAGGCCTTCACCCAGCAGTGGGACGTTAAAGAGACCTGGACCTGGACCTGGCCGGCAATTTAAATTACAGATAATACCGAAATAATGGTGGCAGTTTTAAGTATCGAAAAATCACTAGAAAACTGTAATTTTTTTCTGTTGAAATGAGTAAGATGATGATCAAGGTTAACTTTTGCGAATTCAGCCAATCATAATAATTGAGACTGTAACAATGATTGATGCAATCTTTACATGATAGGGCTTCTGTAGGTAGAACTTTTTTAATTTTTTTTTAATCGACTTCAAATTAGCCCTCGACTGCGATCTCACCTGATGGTAAGTGACGATGTAGTCTAGATGGTAGCGGGCTAACCTGCTAGGGGTATGGCAGTTATAATAAGCCCATACCCCTAGTAGGTTTCTACACGTATGAGTATATCAATCAGTTCGTTTCTCTTCTTATTAGTAATATAATTATTTCTAGCAAATCAATTCTCAGAAGAGACTCAAAGACACTATACAACTTCCGGAACATTTTGGCTTGCAAAATTCCTAACGAAAAAGTCCGTGTAGCGTTTCATTTCTAAAATCTAATAATCACTTTTTGTACCACCATCAAGTGATTTGAGACCTTATTCATTAACTGCCAAGGTTGGAACTCAGTTGCAAGTTGGGCTTCCATAATTTTTTATGATGACCGTTGACAAAAAAATTCTCGGAATACCGCGTCATACGCACGTGCCTGACGTAGTTACATCATTTTTTCGATAAGTACCTATGACGAATTGAGCTGACGTTCGAATATAATATTGAGGCCGCGACTTCGTCCGTGTGAATTTAGGTTATTGAGATGAATTCGATGATGGCGATCTACCCTAAGTTCTCTCGCATTCTCTCGCATTTTCAATGATTCTTCCCTTTTTTCTTTCAATTTTCTACTTGAAGATTCTTTTATTTCCAAGTCTTACAGTACTTTTGATAAATGTGACTAAACTAAGTCATTGACAATAAAATTTCGAACATTTTAGATTATACTAGATGATGCCCGCGACTTTGTTCGCGTGTTTCTTTTGATTCCCGCGGGAACTCTTTGATTTTCCGGGATGAAAAGAAGCCTATGTCCTTCCCCGGGCTACAACCTATCCCTGTAGCAGACAGACACATTTTCGCATTTAATAGATTGAAGTATGGATTATCTTAATGAAATTTAAGTACCTACTAACTTACCTAGGTTTAGAAAGAGAAAAATTTCGGGGAAAAATAGGAGTCGCCTATTTTTCGCCATTTTTCTTTTAAAGATAGCTCTGACGACAAAATGAAAATATTCTATAATAGCCTCGTCCTGGATTACGCCATAGACCGCGCATACTATAGCTATCACTCAGTATGAGCCGTTCAATTGGTAACAAGCAGACAGACATACTTTCTTATTTTGTTAAAATACTAGATAATGCCCGCGTGTTCCTACGTGCGTGAACTGCTTTACTGGGATAAAAAGTCATCTATAGCCCGGCAAAAATTTTTATCTGGTGACAGCGTCGCCAGTAGTATGAAAAATATATATGAAAAATAAAATAAAAACAAAAACTAAACATAGTCATAAGAATTTGTTCCAATTTTGGCCATCGGGTCAGATAAGTTTGTGGGACTATAAATGTCCATCGGATTTTACGTAGTACTGTAACACACCACGCGTCACAATCGCTTAAACACGCACAAAGGCTTGGGCCACGACAGCGTAGTAGATAGGCAGACAGTCAGACACATTTATAAGACTACTAGCTGATGCCCGCGACTTCGTCCGCGTGGATTGAGGTTTTTTGGCTCCCACTGGAACTCTTTAATTTTCCGGAACAAAAAGTAGCCTATGTCTTATTCCAGACTATCTAACTCTGTGCCAAATTTCCTCCAGATCCGTTCAGCCATTCTGGCGTGATAAACAAACATCCATCCATACATCCATCTATCCAAACTTTCGCATTTATAATATTAGTATAGAAGTATATTTGTATGGATATCAATGAAACGTTATTTTCCTTTCTAGGTACTCTATTACAAGTGTCCCCACGTTATTACATCATTCATTCTTCCATTGAACCGTCGGACGAATTCCATTCAGTGACACATACCTACGTCTTTTTTTTCGTGTCGTATCATTCATAGTGAAAGGTTTTTAAATCATTGCTCTTGAACTAAAGTATCTATATTGAGTTTGATTTATGTACCTAACGACCAGCTGATGCCCGCGACTTTATCCGCTTGGTTTATGTCACGCCCATCAGCTGGTCTCAGATAAATGAAAAATAAGGCTTAAATCATTAAAATCATTTTTAAAACATCCATATATCGTCCGCCATATTGAATTTAGTATGACGTAATTTTAATTTTCGTATTCTTCTCAGCAAACCCTTTTAATCGGGTCGGCCACCTTTGGGAGTCCGCCATATTGGACTTAGAATGACGTCACCTAGCTAACTATTCATTGTCATTCAAACTAAACGTGTACGCACATCTAAATAGGTTGGGGTTAAAATACTATTTTACAATTTAGTTGCAAGTTTGACCTAAACAAACCCACAAAAATTGTAAGTTAATTAAAAGCTTGTGAAAATGGTAATCACTTATAGCCAACGTTGGGTTGGGGATTCGATTCTCGAGCACGCACGTCTAACGCGGTGTTGCCTTAACGTGGGAGGTCCCGGGTTCGATTCCCGGCAGGGTCAATTTGGGAATTTATAATTTCTGAATTTTCTCCGGTCCGGTCGGTCCCTACCGGCAAAAACGTGACGCCAAGCTATTTAGCGTTCCGGTACGATGCCGTGCTGAAACCGATAAGGAGTATGGGTTTAATAACTGCCATACCCTTAACAGATTAGCCCCCTGCTGTCTTAGACTGCATCATCACTTACTATCAGGTGAGAGTGCAGTCAAGGGCTAACTTGTAGTGGATAAAAAAGCAAATCAATCAAAATCAGCCAATTTTGACAAATTTATCAATACGAAATTATAAATTCTTAAATTAACCCCGGCGTGGATTGAACCCGGGACCTCCCTCGTTAAGGCAACGGCCCTCACCACTGCACCAGGGAGGTCGTCAACATATAGTTAGACTAGATGATGCCCGCGACTTCTTCCGCGTGGATTAAGTTTTTTTAATTCTTGCGGAAACTCCTGTATTTTCTGGGATAAAAAGTATCCAAGATATTATAACCTACCTCTATACCCATCATCAACGAAAATGGCTTGAAAATATGGGTCGTTAATGCGTAGCAGGCAGGCAGATAGACACACTTTCGCATTTGTAATATTAGTATGGATATTGATATCTATTTTAATATTTTAAGCAAGATAAGTAGGGCTTCTAACTTAGTCCGTGTGGATTAAGGTTCTTGGAAAAAAATCGTATTTTATTTTCCGGAACATAGCCCAAGTGCTTCCGCTGAAAAACGTTACAATAGTTTGGACTTTGAAAGCATAGCAGACAGACTGACACTTTTTTGCATTTATAATACATACTAATATTATAAATGGGAAAGTATGTCTGTCTGTCTGCTACGCTTTAACGTCCCATCTTATCAACCAATTTTGATGAATTCTGGTATAGAGGTAGGTGTGTGTGTCAAAATGTCCTTCCTGACATTCCTGAAGGACATTTTTATCCCGAAAGCGTGGGGAAAAAAAACTTAAACCACGTGGACGAAGTCGCGGTGCATCAGCTAGTAATTATAAATAAATAATTGCTCTGAGTTCCTTATCTGATAAAACAATGATGAAAAACCACGCAGTGTGGACCGATCGCCCGAGTAGGTATAAAAAGGGATGAAATCCATCGAACCAACGTATTCTTATGATAACTTTATCCCCGAACACATCTAGGATAGAATTATTATCGCACTAGTTCAGTAATATACTGAAGAATACAATAAAATAAGTGTTAAAGTTCTTTAAGTGCTATAGTTTAGTAAAAGTTATAAAAAGTGATTACAGTGAAGGTACCTGGGTATGTACAGCTGTTTTTGTAATTTTTTCAGTAGCGTAACTCGTGTTTCATTAAGATTTTTTTTTTAAAGTAGATAGCGTAGGTACCTAAGTATGTACTTACTTATCTTGTGGACTTTAATAATATTATTGGTTAAAAATAAAATAGTCTTTCGAAATTGAAACCACTCAATCTTTCCGTCGTATTTCTCATTGCTGAGGGTTGTGACCACTTTCCCTTCATCACATAATAGTAGGTAGGGGTTTTCTTGGAATTATAATGCGGTGGGTTCCCACGTCCTTCCGCATACGACTAGACAAAGAGTATGTACTATTTTAAGGTAGTTTTATAACGATTATTAACAGACTAACTGATGCCCGCGACTTCTTCCGCGTGGTCCAAGCGTTTTTGATTCCCGCAAGAATTTCTTAATATTTCGGGATAAAAAGTAGCCTATGTCACTCTCCAATTCATCAACTATTGCCAAAAATCACGTCAATCTGTTGCTCCACTGCGGCGTGATTGAAGGACAAACCAACAAACAAACACACTTTCGGATTTATAGTATTAGTATGATGTTAGTGACAATAAATTTTCTAAACTAGTCCACAAATAAATATATTTATATATATATACCTACTTACTAATTGTAAAATTGTGTCATAGGTACATTAGTTTGGACAAAATATTGCAGTATCAATCGATTCATGCTAGACCGTAGCAAGAGCTATATTTTAATTTTCTTACAAAGCAAAAATATAGTTTCCGAGTTTTAAGTGCGAAAGTGTGTCTGTCCATCCATCTGATTACTACGCTTTCACAGCCTATCTTTTAAACTCAAAACTCATTTTAAGTCATTTCTGCCACGAACCCGCAAATTGGGTATTTGACAAATAGTCAAATCAGCGACTTTTTTTCTAACGTCAAAACGCGTTCTAAGTGTGGGATTTATATGAAAACCTGAGATGTGACGTCATTAAAGTTCGACGTACTTTTTTACTTTAATCGATTGTTTAAAATGGTTATTCAACATAAAACTATGGGGACGTGGATATTACGACTTTTGGGAGATCCTCTATTTAATAATCACAAAAAAATAATTTATTTGAATAGTAGTCAAATACCCAATTACGGAACCAGCTTCCATCTTCTGTGTTCCCTCATAATTATAATATGGGGCTCTTCAAAGGGCGGATAAACAAATATCTCAAAAGCCAGCAACGCATTGGCGGTTCCTCTGGTGCTGCAAATGTACATGGGCGGCGGTAATCACTTAACATCAGGTGACCCGCCTGCTCGTTTGCTCGCTATACATACTAAAAAAAACGATTTTGTTGAAATTTGGTATTGAGATAGGTTGTTTCCTTGGGGAATGACGTAGTATACGTCAACGAAGACGTACAACGTAGTCGCGGGCATCCACCACCATTATAGCCCATTAACTTCCCACAGCTGGGCACAGGCCTCCACTCTCATAGTAGAGAGAGAATTTGAGCTTAGACACACCACGCTGCTCCAATGCGGGTTGGCGGGCTTTAATTATTATTATGATAGTGATACTAACCGGGACCGACGGCTTAACGTATTCAGCTCAACCAGTATTAAATACTATACTCGCGACTGCGTTTGCTTCTCGTTAGTCTGGGAGGCTTCGGCCGTGGCTAGTTTTCACCCTATCGGCAAAGACGTACCGCCAAGAGATTTAGCGTTTCGGTACGATGCCGTGTAGAAACCGACTAGGGGCATGGGTTTAATATAACTGCCATGCCCCTAACAGGTTAGCCCGCTACCTAAAAAAAACTAACCCAGTCGCACTGTAAATGTTCCTTTTTTTAATTTTTGGTACCTTACCAGTAACAACTTACAAGCAGTAAGTCATGTTTTTTTTATCCACTACAAGTTAGCCCTTGACTGCGATCTTACCTGATGGTAAGTGATGATGCAGTATATGATGGTAGCGGGCTAACCTGTTAGGGGCATGGCAGTTATATTAAACCCATACCCCTATCTGGTTTCTACACGGCATCGTACCGGAACGTCTTTGCCGGTAGGGTGGTAACTAGCCACAGCCAAAGCCACCCACCAGGCCAGACCAGGGAAAATTCAGAAATTATAAATTCCCAAATTTACCCTGCCAGGGATCGAACCCGGGACCTCTGCACGTTATGACAACAGCGCTATACACTGCGCCACGGAGGTCGTCAAATTAGTCATTAAAAGTTTCACACTTTTTGGATGTAACTTTGTTCGTGTAAAATGCAGCTAAGTTACTCGAACTCTATTATCGAATCGATTGACACGTCATACATGAAAATCGGCTCAGTAATTTAGGCGCTACGGTGGAACATACATAAATACAAATATACCTACCTACATACACACATACATTACATACATATTTGACTTATTTACCTACTTTTGGTCTGGTATTAGGCTTATAATATTTTTAGATTGTTTTTTTATTCTGTAAGTATTAATGTATTAAATAGACCTTTTTGCCTGAAATAAATCTTTACTAATATTATAAATACGAAAGTTTGGATGGATGGATGTTTGTTACTCAATCACGCCCGAAGGACACAATGGATCTGGATGAAATTGAGCACAGAGATAGATATATATAGTATATATATAGTCTGGAATAACACTTCGGCTACTTTTTACTACCCTGAAATATTTAAAGTATTTAATTTGATAAGAATTTGTATTCGGTATGTAATCGGTATAGGAAAATTAGTTTTCCCATTTGATAGAAAGAAAATACACAACAAATAATAAATAGGACAATAAATATAATAAATAGACATTTATTAAACAATAACCTTACAGACATGAATGTACAGACAAACATTTAACATTGTCCTTATGAATATGATAGGATAAAATGAGAAATAACTCCAATAAACTTTTAGTGCTAAGTTACTTATATTATTAAAATCACCATTACATTTCTGTATATAATTATAAAATAATTATTATGTAGATCTATTTTTAAAGCGTAAATTATTTTGTTTCAGGTTCATTTGTGTCCCGCACCCTATTGCCATCTATCGGAAGCAGAGATGATCAACTTGGTACCGTTACTCGCCGCCGCGGCGCTAGTGTCGCTACAGTGCTTGCCGGCTCACGCTCGCATAGACGAGGCGAAACTAGAACTGGACAATAGACTAATACCAAATGGTATGTGGATTATTATAATTTAATTGTTTTTTGAATTAAAACTTCTTTAGAATCGTTGATACCAAAAAGAGACAAACATATTCATAATAGGATTCAGCCTGCGAGAGAACGAGATAGAAGTTATATTTATCTCATTCTCTCGTAGGCTGCTTTTCTGAAATTTCACTTCTGCCGTGTGTGAATTGCATCGCACACACACACCTTTTTTTATTAGTAAATTATTGCGAATGTGAATTTGTTACGTTTTCATAGCTCATATTTTCAACCAATTTTAATGAAACAGTACAGACATAGCTTGTGGCCCGGGCCCCGGGGCAATGACACGGAAACTCAGTCCTTGCCCCGAGGTCCTTTTGTCCCGGAAAATTTAAGCCGAAGAAATTAAAAAAACTTAAGTCACGCAGACAAACTCGCGAGCATCAGCTGATATAAATACGATAGTCATAAATGCAAAATTGGCCACATTAAAACAAAGCATTGCCAAATAAAATGAATAAAATAACTACACCATAGATTATTCAGAATAAATTGGACATCTGGTATACCGCTATTGAATTTCAAACGTCCAGACGAATTGTAACTACAATTATAAAGTATAATGACGCTTTTCGCGCAAAAAATCGACCTCGTGATAGAATATTTTAAAAATTAATATATTTGACCCGCCGTTCGCACGGGTATGCCTTCAACCCATTGTCGGCTCACCTTCAAGATGTTATGTTATGTTTAATTATAATACATATATTTTTGTCTATGACCATAATTAAGTCACAAATTATGTCTATGCTTGTGTTTATGATATTGTAAGATGTCCTCTCTCACGCTCCTAAACTGCGAAGTGCTAATACGTAATAAAAATCTTACTATTATTATAAAAGTTTGGATGGATGTATGGATGTTTGTTACTCAATCACGCCCCAACGGCTGCGCGGATCTGGCTCAAATTTGGCACAGATATAGATTATGGTCTGGAATAGCACATAGGCTACTTTTTATTCCGGAAAATTAAAGAATTCCCGCGGGAACCAAAAAACCGCAACCCACGCAGATGAAGTCGCGGGCATTCGTTAGTGTAATTTTAAAAGAAGTACTCAATAAAGTATGTGGAACTAATTATTAAATGGTTTTCCTTGTGTACTCACAAATATAAACAATAAAACGAGAACATTGTAAAAACTCTGGAACGATTATAACACACGATCATAATATAAACTGCAGAATAAACTCACGGACACTCAGCTTAGCTCTTACAGCGAGAGGTAAAATAACTGTGAACGGAGTATAGTAAGACGAGTAAAAGCAGTGAGATAAGAAGTAACAATTTGTCCTTATTATTTCATGTGAATGAACGGTAAAACTAGTAAGATGAGACAGATAAGTTTTGTCCCGATTTCATATGAACCGCCGGTATAATAAGAATAAGGTAGGTAAAACTAGTAAGGTAAGACTAGTGAAATGTTGTCCCCATTTCATGTAAACTGCTGGTATAGCGAAAGTAAAAGTAAAGTATTGTACACAAAGAAATTAAAAGACAAAAAAAAACTAATATTAATGGATAGGGCACAAAAGGCGGCCTTATCGCTTAAATAGCGATCTCTTCCAGGCAACCTTAGGGCACAGGGAACTTTTAAAAGAAAGCGGGAGGGGTGTACTGAGACATATTAATAAATAAATATTATATACTTACATAAAAACATTGTAAAAATATATAGGATAAATCACAGTATAGAAGCAAAAGGTAATAGACGACAGATGAATAAGTAGATTATAATGATAGATAATGTTGTTTCAATTTAATTTTGAAGATAGGAAGGAGAGTAGTAAGACTATTAAGTTAAGAATTAATTAGATTTTGTCCCTATTTCAGATATACCACCACCCATCCCGAGTCCCAAGCGGCGTACAATGGGTAAATACGTGAAGATCTCCGCTCCGCCGCCGGAGAGCGCCCGGTTCGTTCCCGGGACTACGCTGGTACTGGAGTGCGAGATCATGGGCAACCCGGCGCCGTTTGCTGCATGGCTGAAGAACGGGGTGCCGGTATCTGATGTGAGTACCTTTATTATTTTTACTTTAATTCTTACCTTTAGAAAAAATTACACCACAATTTATTTGTACGCCACACTGTGGTAGGGAACAAGAAACCTTTATACTTGTAATACCTTTTTGTACCTACAGTATTCACAAATAAATAAATGAAATTAATTTTGTAGATTAAAGCATTAGAATAAAACACAGGCTGGCGTTTGTAATTTGCAGACCAAAATGACCGTAGTGCAAAATGATCTGATGTAAACATGAATGATGAATGAAATTATGATTTAAGGACTTACAAAATGATTAACCAATTTATAAGACCATGACAATGGTCACAAATAGGTAAATTCATTCAAATTCAATAGGTCTAGGCAATAAAGCTAGTTGACCCCAACAATAATTCCTCAGGCGATGAAACTTTACAATATGATAAAGTATCATGAGTTAAATGTATATTATCAATATCCAATAAAAAATCAGAAAGGAAGCAAAGATTTTTATGCTACACTCAATTGTTAAAGCAGGAAGGTATATTATCGCGTAAACGCAGTTTAGGTTTGATTATAAAATCGGTTTAAATATCGATGTTCTGCATGATTATTTCGTTCGATAATTCTGTAATATTCAGTTCAAAAAATTTAGTTTTAAGTATAAAATATAAATACCTAACTTCCGCAAGGATATTTTTGTATAAGTTTTGGTTCATACCATACTACAACCCTGCCAAGTTTCAACGACTGAGGATTTAATGCTGGGGTCTCCATACAACGAACCGCCCCGTTGCCTAGACTATATGTATATATGTCACCGTAAGATTGTAATCTAACAAAGAAATTGTAAAGATTACATTGGACAGATTACAATTTAAAGCATTATTTTTCGGTAGATTGTTATTTGTTAGGTATATGAACCCGATAAAACCTAAGTAGGGCACTACCTGATTATTTATGTCGAACCCTAACCTAACCTACAAGAAAGAGACAAGAAAACGTAAATACAATGAATATTTCAAAAATTGACACTCAGAACATTGAACGGTTCACAATCTGTCGACAGTTTACAATTTCGCTAGTTAGATTACAATCTAACGGTTTTTGCAATCTTACGGTGACATATATGTATATACCTTGTTAATCTTGTCTTAATAAAAAGTTATTTTGTAACTTACTTAATTTAAATATACTTGTATAATTATAAATTTATTAAACATTTTTCAATGAATTTAAGATGTTGAGTGAAGTCAACTGTAATTATGCGAAGTTATCGTTTTGTCTGAAGATGATAGGTCCCTCCGCTGTTCTAGGTGACCCGTTGTCCTAGTTGAGCGACAGAATTGACGCGACGCGTTGCGGCGCCATAGAAAATGACGTTTCGTTGTCATTAATTCTATGGCGTCGAATTGCGTCACGTATCACTAGGACAACGGATTACCCTTTCTTCTTACAACTATTTGTAAGAAGATAAGTCCTTTGTTGTAAAATTTAAGAACTCTATAGAATTTAACCAATCAATCATATGGGAAACTTATTACCTGAGTATTAAAATGCTCAAACACCTCATCATATTATTCCTTCCTTCTCAAATTCCAGTTTGAAGAAGACACCAACGAGATCTTCTCCATCACGCCGCTGAGCCCGGCTCGCTTGACCAGCAAGTTCGTGATCCGCACAGCATCCAACGGAGATGTCTTCACCTGTGTCGCCAGCTCTGGACTGCGGGAGGACAGTGCTTCTACCACTATTTATGTTGAAGGTAATTTATGGTGACCTAAGTAATCCCCATCCCTCTAAAGCCAGAATTAATACCAGAATCTCAGAATACCAAATTGAAAATATATATATATATATATATATATAAATCAATTGCTGTTCGTTTGTCTTGCTAAAATTCAGAAACGGCTTGACCGATTTAGATGAAGTTTTTTGTGCGTAATGGTTTATATAAGCAATCGGGTTCTAGGCTCTGGGCTGGACAACGTCTGCCGGGCCCACTAGTTATTGATAGATAGATATATAGATAAAACTCTTTATTGCACACACTTATAACAAAAACAAACAAATAGTTTAAAAGATAAAACAGAACGGTGCAAAGGAGGTCTTATTGCTAGAGCAATCTCTTCCAGACAACCTTTGGGGAAAGGAGATTATCAAACAAGAGCGCAGGATAGATTGTCATAATACCAGATACTCGGCAAAATACCAGATTATCTTAATATATAAAAAGAAAAAATGGCTGACTGACTGATCTATCAACGCACAGCTCAAACCACTGGACGGATCGAGCTGAAATTTGGCATCGTCTAAGAAAGGATACTTAATTCAACCCCTAAGGGGTTTTTCTAGCATGTGTATTGAAAAGCGTTGTGTGATACACGGGCGTTAAGGTTTTTACAAACTCGTGACGATGGTCGGCCCGATGCCGCCAAACCAGTATGTAAAACATACTTACCGCTCTTATATCACAAACTACTTTTTCCAGGCTCCGGATCAGATTCGCTCCTCAACCAGATAATGCCATCGAAGCCGATCATCACGGCGTTCTACAATGACCTGTTCCAGCTGGTGGGCACCAGCGCGACTCTGCCGTGCCGGGTGTTCAGCCCCACGAAGACTCAAGTCATGTGGATGGATAACAACGAGAACGTTGTCTACGGCAGCAGTAGACTGAGGGTAAGGAAACCATTTATTTTTCTTTCTTTACTAGCTTTCGGTTACTAGAGGTCGATCATCACAGCGTTCTACAACGAGCTGTTCCAACTAGACCCACGCAGACTCAGGTCATGTGATTTACAATAACAAGAACGTTGTCTACGGCAGCAGTAGACTGAGGGTGAGGAAACCATTTATATTGAATTTTTTACTACTTAGCTTGAAACGGAATACAACCGTCTCATTGGTCCGACGGCATCACCGAGATTGCGGGGAAAACTTGGAGGAGGCTTGTCCAGCATCGGGAAGAGTGGCGCGCACATGAGGAGACCTATGTCCAACAATGGTTTAAGGAAGGTACATAAAGAAGAAAAGAACTTCTTTGCTTTCGCCTGCGACTTAATTCATTTATTAGAGGCCAATCATCACAGCATTCTACAACGAGCTGTTCAAACTGGTGGGCACCAGCGTGACTCTGCCGTGCCGGGTGTTCACCCCCACGACCATTCGGGTCATGTAGATGGACAACAACGAGAACATTGTCTTCGGCAGCAGTAGACTGAGGGTGAGAATTACACTTTTGAAGTGAAATTTCTTTAGAATCGTTGTGATTTGAAAATTTGATGAAACCAAAAAGCGAAGCCAAAAAGATGGGAATGAAACATATTCTATTATATGCTCATTGGGTTTATACATCTCATTCTCTCGTCTACTTTTCTGAAGTTTCACTTCTGCCGTGTGTGAATTGCTCACATACCCTTTTTTTAGGGTTCCGTACCTCAAAAGGAAAAAGGAACATAAAGGATCACACTTCATTGTCCGTCTGCCTGTCTATCAACCACAATTATTTCTCGGGAACGAGTAGAGGTGTCAAGTTGAAATTAATATTAAATATTTAGGGCCACGACCCCTTGGCTGTAAAAAATCGAGCTTCTAAGTCAACGCTATCAAAAGATACAGCCGTTTATGCCTCATATTTCGACACTCGCCAATAAATCAAAACCTATAGGGTACTTCCCATTGACATAGAATCATAAAATTTGGCAACAAGCGAGGTCTCACACCACACTACCAAAAACAAAATTTAACTACAAAAAACTAGACATTTAATGTGACACATAAATAATTCCAACAAAAAGGGCATCGACTCAAATGATGATGTCTTTTTCTAGGTGTTGCCATCCGGGGATCTCCACATCTCGGGCCTCACTTGGGACGATATGGGAGGCTGGACGTGCTCCGTCAAGAACGCGTACGGGAGAGATGCAATGGAGACATTCCTGTATCCACTAGTGGGCTAGTGGGACGTTGAACGCAGGTAAAGCATGAACTAATCTCATAGAAATATTATAAATGCCAAAGTTTGGATGGATGAATGTGTAGTACCAAAAACTTATCTGACCCGGTGACAGCTTAGCTAGTTTAATACAAAATAAAAACAAAAACTAAACAGGCATAAATAATAGTTCCAATTTTGGCCACCGGGCCAGATGAGTTGGTAAAACTGTATGTACTGTACTCAATCACGCCAAAATGCTTAAACGGATCTGGATGAAATTTGGCACAGACATGGATTATAGTCTGGTAGGATAACACATAGGCTACTTTTTATCCCGGAAAATTATAGTTTTCGCGCGAGAACCGAAATACCTCAATCCACGCGGACGAAGTCGCGGGTATCAGCACTAGCTGATTGTAGTAGGTACTTACAATAAAATAAAATGTCTGTTTTTAAAGACCTCCCTGACAGTGAGCATCATAAAAGTGGTTGTTCGATCCCCGGGCGGGTCAATTCAGGGATTTGTAACTGTTTCTAAATTGTCTCTGTTCTGAGGTTTCGGCTATAGCTAGTTACCACCCTAAAGCGCAAAACACAGGGAACGGGCACGGGTCGGGCGCGGGCCGGGTCGCGTGCGCAGCGGGTTGAATTCCTTGTATTAATACTCAATAATCAATACTCAATATCATTTATTCAATATAGTTACACTGTAGGTAAACTTATTGACGTTAAAAATTACTTACTTATAAAACATGATGGTTACGATATCTTAAAACTAAAGCTACGAGGGTTGCAAACGCACCCTGTCTGAGATGAGCCCACAACAAACTCAGCCGGGTTTTTTTTTTTCTTTTTATAATCACCATCTCACAAATCATCACTATCAGAGCCATAGAGCAAATCAAATGGATATATATGGACGACATCACACAGCGTCACCCGCCACGCGCTCGACCCGCGCCCGCGGTCTGTGTGTTTTTCGCTTTAGGGTGGCACCTAGCTATAGCCGAAACCCCTCAACGTCGTGTAAGCTTAAAACCCTTTTCCTTTGTTTCAGAATAAAAATGAAACTTGCTGCAAATCGACCAACTGAGTTACCCGCCGACGATATTTTGATGTTCCTACTCTATAATAATATAATTTAAAAAGAAAGCTATTATTAGAATATTAATAAGATTGATCTGTAAGCTGTGCTCACGAAGGGTATTTTTTTAAGAAAAAAAATAATTATGTACTTAATTTATTAATTGTTTTAGATATTTGTTGTTAATTTTATTTTTACTAGGTTATTTTTGTAACGCATAATTATTAATAAATAATTTTAAACATATTTAAATACGTTTTAACAGAAATCCGCACTAGCGCCATCTATTGACATTCTATTGTTCATCTACTCGCCAATAGATGGCGATAGAAGTACAATTACCGTTTTGAATTTATGTAATAATTAAATAAGAGATTTTGTTTATTTTTTAATATGATGCAATTATTGATTACATTTAAATCGTTTTATATTTACTAAGCATATAAAATGTAAATAGTTTTAACTATTGTCTCGAAACAAGTTTTTTTTAATCTATAGCACATTAAAATATCATCTATTGAATTTAAAAATAATTATCTATTGAATTTTAAACAAACATTACGTTAAGGTGCTAACAATATTTTCTAAACAAATTTCATTGTATTTAAAATTTAATAATTTTTATCCGCTAAGTAAGATTTCATGAGATTTTTCTGATATTTAACATAAAAGGTTTATCTACTAAATATTTTTGGACATAGAAAATCGTGCGGTTTGTATTGAAAGCCAATCACCAAATTATAAAAAAAATATATAACAGCGTACCTAAATAAAAACGTTCTGTTATACAAACATACTTTCTGATGTTTTATTTAAAAACCATTTAACCCTCAAATTTTTACCCAATAAGTACCTCCAATAGGGATGATGACAATTCAATCAACTCAGCAACTCTTTATCAAACTTAAAAACGCACTTCTAGTATGGAAGTTTGTATGAAATACATAGTTGTGACGTCATCAAATTTCTACACACTTCATCATTTCTTATATAGTTTAAAATGACCTTTTGGAAGATAATTATATACCTATTCAATAATCAGTAAGAAATAATCAATTTTTGATATAAGCATCATCCCTAATTCCATCTTTAACAACCTTTGGAGCAGTGGTGGGCTGAGTTCGATTCACGACAGAGATACTGTGGGAATTTACTGATAATTAAAAGTTTGGGTTTACTTTGACTGCTTTTACCCATAACATTTTAGCCCGCTCCTATCTTCTAACTATATGCGGATGGACCTGGGAACCCACTGCATTACGTATTATCCCAAGATAACCCCTGCCATTATGTGTGATTAATGAAATGGGGTCACGATCCTCAGCAATGAGGAATACGACGCAGAGAGGTCCTTAAACTACATCATCACCAATAAACACCAGGTGAGATCGCAGTCAAGGACTAACTTGTAGTGGATTAAAAAAAAATTAAATGCAAAAGTGCGTCTATTCTTTTTTTTTATTGCAAAACCTTTTATATACTTACCTGCTATATCTATCATGAGAATATCTTCTCTAATACACTATTATTTTGTTAAACCTATTACAACAGCTGAGTTTATTGCCGGCTCTTCTCAGTAGAACATCTTTCCGAACCGTTGGTAGTCTCGACTCGTCATAAGTAACACAAGTGGTCCTAATTAATATTATACCTAAATGCGAAAGTGTGTTTGTTAATTGGTTTGTCCATCAATCACGCCTCAACAGAGCAACGGATCGACCTGATTTTATTGAGGATCTGGAGAGTGACCGCTACTTTTTATCCCGGAAAATTAAGGAGATCCCGTGGGAATTTAAACTTATTCTACGCGAGCGAAGTTGCGGGCATCAGCTAGTAAATCAGATTATTTTAATCATATACTGAGTAGGTAGGTACCTATATTTAAAAAAACCCTCGAATTCGAACCTATGACCTATATAAAAGGATCCACATGCCATCACGATTCAGAATAAATAATTTAATACGGCCATTACATACAAAACAAATCATTTCCATACAATTACACTTCGTCTTCTTAGAATTGTCCTTTCAAAATTGACACCACTCAAAATTATGTGGGAATTATTGTAAATTCTGCATATTTTGGAATTATTATCCTTAAATATGACTGTAATAACCGATAATAGTAACACGAGATTAAAGTATAGACGTGTGAAATATTACAAATATTTTTTTGTAACAATTTGAGCTCTATGCCTTTAAAAATAAAGCATCGTTACATATTCGATACGATTTAATAGTAGAGCATACTTAAGCTAAATTGTTATTTAATTTTGAACTTTACAGCAAAAGTAATAAGACTCATAAGTATGGATGTGGTTAAGACGCGATAAACTTAACCTTTGTCAAATGTTAACCGGTCGAATAGAAGCGCATGCTTTAGGAATAGGAAATGAATGGAGTCGGTGTCATTTAAATTATTATTTTTCATATTTTATGTGCGAAAAATTATAAATGCAATAATTGTTTATTCAAACTGCGGGTTATTTATTACCTTAGACTGAATAATTTCTTGATGATGCAGTCTAAGGTAATAAATAACAGGTACTAAGAAATCATATAAATGTAAATATTTATATGTAAATAAATAATTAAAAAAATAAAATAAATCACTTACTAACAGTGTTTGTAGTGGATAATAAAACTTAATAAGTGTAATTTTAGGCATCTGCACTCCACTGTTGTTCCAGTAACATAGTATAGAGCGAGCGTCGCCTTGAGTTGATGTATCGTGGTGACTTTTCACCTGTATCCCTCGATTAGGCCTATATTTACTATGTTACCGCCCAAAGTCTTATTCAGCCTAACCTTCTCTTACCTGCAAAAATAGTCAAAAGTGCTTTTGACTTTATAGGCTTATCGGAAAGAGTTTTGACTGTTTTCTTGCTGATAAGTAAACAGAGGGTCTTAAAAAAGACCTAAAATTCACATCTTTGGTTAGTTTTAATTTTGATAACCATTCTAACCAATATATATAAGAAAAAAGTGCGTTGAAATTTGATGACGTCACCACTATGTATTTCATACACACGTCCATACTAGAAGCACATTTTTAAGTTTGATAAAGAGTTAAAAAAATAATGATGATGATACCTACTTAGTTTTTGTTAGTCCAGAATTTAATGTTAAATAAAAGAAAAACAAAATAAAAAACATGTTCTGAAAAAAAATAAGTTTTAAAAATTGTAAGTATAATGCCGTTTTGAAAATGGCGCTATACAGCCGCCATACAGCCGCCATATTGAACTTTTTTCAAAACCATTATAGCCAGTGTCACTCGGAAGGATGTACTAAGGATTCTAACGATACCAAAAATCCAAATCTGTTCATTTGGTAGTTATGGTGGAATAAATAAACTCACATACGTACCTGCACGAACCCTGAAAACTTTACACTCCTTTTTTGGGCAGTCGTGTAAAATATAATGTACCTATACTAAGTCGGATTCACGATTTTGATTACAAAACTCATAAGATGATTCAGCGAAATAACAATGGCAAATTATTTACCACAATAAATAAATAACCTTGTATATATAAGGCACAAAAACACCATAGTTGGTACATGATATTGGTCCAAAAATGTCTGTACCATCTCATCGCCTACGCACACCGTGATATGTCGGGCCTTGGTGTGAAATATCAAACAACTCATTTGTATTATTCGGTTCGGATTCGGTACGGGCCGATTGCTTAGAAGTTGCAAACTTTTATTATAGTTTTAGTCTATGCTTAGAGTATCCCTTAGTGATGAAATTAGAAATGAGGAGATCCGTGGGAGAACCAGAGTAACCGACATAGCTCGAAGTGTCGCCATGCTTAAGTTGTATGGGCGGGGCAAAAGTTTGTAAAACCGATACGCGTTGGGGTCCCAAGGTGCTTCAATGGCGACCTCGTACCGGGAAGCGCAGGGTTGGATGACCCCCCACTAGCTGGACGGACGACCTCAAGCGTGCAGCTGGGAGCCGCTGGAAACAAGCGGCACAAGACCGTGCTCTGTGGTGATTCATGCAGGAGATCTTCATCCAGCAGTGGACGTCTATAGGTTGAGACGATGACGACGATAGTTGTTTAAATTACAATCTTCGACACTAATTTCACAAATTATTTAAAATTTCCAGCCATATTTATTTAATTTCATGTGCAATTTCTAAACAAAGAGGTCATAAGTACTACAGGTTACATCCCTAATGTAGGTAGAGTACATTCTTACACGAATTTTAATAACCGAAAAGGATGTTGTATTTATTCTTATTATTCGTTTTTTATTACATTTAAAGGTAACCTACTCGGATCTCTAAGGGTCACAAGAATTCTACGAAAAATTTGAAGTGTGCCTTCCGTACTGCAAAAAAGGCCTTCACTAGGAAAAATCTAAGAAGGCATCAAAGTGCTCGTAAAATGTAATGCAACCGATTTAGCGTTCCGTATAAATACCTTCTAGTAGGAGAGCCCAAGAGGGGATTTTTGGATTTACTCCAGATTAATATAAAGGGGGATTCTTTCTACCCTGTAGAGTTCCTTCACCATATATGAGCCCTGTATATTGGTGAGTCTGTCTAAGACAGCAGATCAAAATATTAGATAAATAAAATCGATCATCAGAAATACTCGATCATACATAATATACATACATAATATACAAATACATAATAATCGATCATCGAGCGGGTCAGATTAAGGTAGAGTGAGTTAATTACATGCTGAAAAGTGTACATTCAAATAATCTGACGATTTGAGCGAAACCCAAAGGAGTTGGAGAGTTACAACTTTAAAAACTCCAACTCCTTTAGGAGTTTAGAATACTCCTCCTCCTACTATTCGTATAAGCCTCCAGGCTGCATACAGATTTTGTGCTGTAATTACTCAATTTCGTATTGAAAATTCTGCCAGACTGATATTAATTAATTAGTTTGGATGGATTTTGAGTCGTGTGACCTAAAGGCTGCTGTGTCCTTAATAGGTATTATTATTAGTTAATAGCTTAATAGTAATTAGAAAAACGTCAGTTTTAACTTGAAAGATGGTGTTATTTAGTTAATTACACTATAATATGAAATGAGCTATCTGTTCTAAAAGACATTACATAAATCAATCATTATGGAAAATGTGGTAAGGTAAGTAAGCGAAGATATTCAAAATATTATTTCTGACGATCTCCCTGACGCAGTGTTGAACGCTGTTATCTTAACGTGGGAGGTCCTGGGTTCGATTCCCGGCGCTGTAATTTGGGAATTTATAATTTCTGAATTTTCTCTCTTCGGGAGGCTTCGGCTGTTGCTAGTTACCGCCCTACCGGCAAAGACGTGCCGACCGAATAGGGGTATGGGTTTAATATACCTGCCATGCCCCTATCAGTTAAGCCCGCTATCATCTTAGACTGCATTATCACTTCCCATCAGGCGAAATCGCAGTCAAGGGCTAACTTTTAGTGGAGTCCGTACTAATATTATAAAAGGCTAAATTCGCAAATAAAATTCTAATTAAGCCACCCGCCAGAGGCATACGATTCACAGTAAGAGTCCCTATATCCAGTGTGTGAGCTCGCCAAACCGCATTGAAACAGCGTGGTGGGCTGCTCTAATGCGGTTGTAAGCTCTAAATCCCTCTCTCCTATGACGTTCATGGGCTGTAGTGGTGGTGGTGGTGTGTTGGTGTTCAAACGATTTTGACCAAATATATATCAGGCAAGGATATAATACGGTATCCTTTCCTGATAATTTACTGCATTAGGAAAATAGGTAGGTATAGTATATGTAATAATATGATGCCCGCTACCAGGGGCCATACTGCCAACTGTATGCCGGTCGTGCGGTTTGCGATCCATTTAACACGTGAACTTTATGAGACTTTTGATAATTTTTTTTGGTCATATAGGTATTTTATAGAACTTTATTGTTTTACAATTTATGTTAAATAAATACTAAACATTCATGGGAAATTTTATTTAATCAGTAACTTCGCCAAATTTTAAGAAATACAGGTTATTGTGATGCGTAAATTTTGATAAATCGTGATTTGATTTTTTTATTAACTAATTTTGTATAGAACGCATAAAAACGAATCGCAACAGTCCAATTTTAAGAGTGTGTTTATCATACTAGTATTTTTTATAAGTCATTTATAATAATTTTTCGTGGCTTTAGGTCAAAAGTGTCACCCAAAAGTGTAAAAATGGTAAACGACTTCTGCAAGAATGAGAATTTCACTGTTATATTACAATAAAATTAATATTTTTTTTGCAACAGTTCCCTAGGGCGGGATTAATCTTTAATGTTTCAATTTTCTTTTTGTCATAATTCTAATATCTCATGCACAATGCTTGTTAAAAGTTCATAATAAATCGGTTTACGGGGATATGGATTCTTAAAGTCATATTGTTTCATTATTGTGGACTTTCGTGTTTTAGAATTATGCTCCTTATTTTAGGAACGTCAAGGTACGTGACATCAAACTGTCATTTTGAGTAATATTGCGCTTTATGCGATGGCAGTATGGCCCCTGTAAGGTACTATTTACACGACTGCCCAAAAAAGGAGTGTTATGTTTTCAGGGTTCATGTATGTAAGTGAGTTTCTTTATTCCGCCATAACTTCTAAGTTATGTTCTAAGCCTGAACAGATTTGGATGTATGTAGTATCGTTAGAATGCTTACATCCCCCCGTGTGATAATAATCACATAATAATCCCCCCTATAATTTTTTTGTTTTTTTTTTAAATTTATGTTTTTTTTAAATACCGTGATCTTCGGAAAAAGGGTAGCCTTTATCATTCCATAGGATCATATGCATCATGCCACCTATCTCTGTCTCTCTAAATTTCTTCAAAATCGGTTTGTGAAAACGCAGCATATAGATTATCTAAGATGGACCGACAAAGGTTCGCATTTATAATATTTTTAAAAGTACTAGCTGATGCTCGCGATTTCGTCCGCGTGGATTGGGTTTTTTTTGTTTCCTGCGAGAACTCTTTAATTTTCCAGGATAAAAATCTAGACTATAATCTCTGTGTCAAATGTCATCTAGATCCGTTCACCTGTTTTGGCGTGATTGAGAAACAAACATCCATCCATACATTCATCCAAACTTTCGCATTTTTAATATTAGTATTATAGATGGATTTAACTGATTACATAGAAAAAAACAACATAATTTGCCATTGACCCGTAGACCTAATAACTCAGAAAGCCAATTACCACTTAACCCAGTGCAGTGATTACAGCGCCTAATAAGACGGTCCAAGGTTCAGATCCATTGGGTTTTACTAATCGAAAATATGAATGGTTTAGATTGCACAATATAAGTGCTATACACCTGTTTCATATTATTCTTTTTTTATATACTTACATTGTGATGATGCAGTCTTAGATGGTAGAGGGCTAATATGGCAGGGGTATAGCAGTTACACCTACCTATAGATGTATTATCTAATCGGTTTCTACGCGGCATCGTATCGGAACACTACAAAATCGTATGGCGGTTCGGCTTTGCCGGTCAGTCACGGCCGAAGCCTTCCACCAGACCAGACCAAAGACAGAGAAATTTTGTCAAATACCCAATAATTGTCCACTGACGGTATAATTTTATTTTATTCCCACGGGAACTCCTTAATTTTCCGGGATAAAAAACCCTATGCCACTCCTGAGTATCAGTGTCAGTATCAGGTCCTCAACTATACCCATGCAAAAAATGACGTCGATCCGTTGCTTTGTTGCAGCGTGACTGAAGGACATACCAACTAACCAACAAACAAATACATTTATAATATTAAAATATGATTTTTATGGTTGCTTACTCAAAAGGTAGTTTTGCAACCCTTATGTTTTGCAGACTATGTCTGTAAGGCCAAATTTTTCTACCTACTCTAGAAACGGATTTTACGTAGAAGGTATTAGTTCTTGTTTTGTGTCGTTACAAAATAGCTTTACACAAATAAAGCACTTGCGTTTAATTATTAGTTAAGATAGCTTGAGAGTTCACAGACGGTAGATTTCAAAATGCCTCTATTACGTGTGTGGATAGCGACTGCATTTTTTAAAATCCATTACAAGCTGGCCCTTTACTGCGATCTCACCTGAACGAAAAATAGTGACTATGCAATCTAAGATGGTAACGGGCTTACCTGTTAAGGGTATGGCAGTTATATTAAACCCATACTCATAACACGGCATCGTACCGGAATGTTTAATCGCATGGCGGCACCTCTTTGCCGGTAGGGTGGTAAGTTGGTAACTAGCCACGGCCGCAGCCTTCCAGCAGGCCAGACCAGAGAAAATATAGATATTATATGTATAATTATGTATGCAGGGTCAATTTGGGAATGTTCCCAAATTGACCCTGCTGGGAATCGAACCCGGAACCTCCCACGTTAAGACAAAAGCGCTTAACACTGCACCAGAGAGGTCATCAATGTTTTATACATTGTTATTACGTAGGCATCCGCAAAGAAGTTAGTTTTTAAAAATTCATCCCTTAAAGGAGGAAAATACGTGTTTGAAATTTGTATAGAAAAAGAACTTAGCGTGAGCGAAGCTGCTGCAGCTATAGCTATAGCTAGTCAAGCTTTATTTTAAGGATACTTTTTTATCTTTACTGTATGTAGTGGCCAGCGGGGCTCTTGATAATTAAGGAGTCTACCATAGGTTCTGAAAACAGATTCTACTTGGGGGAGCTGACAAGAAACTCAACCATATCCTACATTTTTTTAAATGAAAAAAGTTGGGTCAATTTAACAAAATTACTATCAATAACAATTGGTATTGCAATAGTAACATGCAATACAACCGTATATTATGTGGATGCGCCGTTAAATATCTTGAACGACAAGTCAAGGCCGTAGAAAGGAGGTATTGTTTTAGAGACAATGGGTCGAAGATATGTGTGTTTGTCGGTGCCATTGTAACGCCGCAACTGTGACGGGTCAAGAACTATATCGGGATGCGTTGAAAGAATGTATTGTTCAATTTGGGACGAATAGGATTAAAAGCAAAGAGCTAGTGGACGGTTTTTATACAACTGTCGAAGAAAAAGAGTTTGTTTTGTTTGTTTTAAAGTCTTTATTGCACATAAAATGCAATGTACAAAGGCGAACTTAATACATAATATAGGTATTCTCTTCTAGTTAACCTTTGGAGAAGAAACATATTTTCATATAACCTGCAATGAGAGTACGAGTTTCAATAAGAGGTGTTAACATATCGCTAAACGGTTAGATGGCTTACGGGTATTGTGCATTAGCGAGTAAAAAAAACATTGTTTTTTTACTACTGTTTGTTAAACGGTTAGCGGTTAACGGTAGCTAACAATCTTTACTCCTGTGAAAAGAAACATTGTTTTTTTTACTACCGTTTATAGCCGTTAACCATTTAGCGATATGTTAACATCTCTAGTTTCAATGCCTGTTGAGCCACCTTAAACTAGCTAATTTCAGACGAATACGTTATTCAGTGGGCAGAAACCGGCCGGAGCGGTAGATATGATTTTCTGCCCGCTGAATGACGTAGCAGCCCTCCTTTCGATCCTGTCAGATTATCTTTCGTTTATTTTAAACCTTTATAATTGTCATTTTAACCATCAACTAAACTGACAGATATCATATTTCCTCAACTAAAATAAATAATAAATACAATTTTAATAAAACTCGCACTTTTAATGCACATTACTGTAGGACCTATAGCAATGTGCATTAAAAGTGTTAGAAAGTTTTTGAGTTTCTTTTACTATAGTATAGGTAGTAGGTGATATAGTGAAGTATGATAATAAATAAATAATAAATAAATCAATTTATTGTCCAGAAGAAATTCCAATTTCAACTTACACAAATTATTTAAAATTAACCTACTTAAAACTAGCACACACCTTGAAATTTTAAATGTACCTGGGACCAATGTATTAGTAAATAGCAAATAGGTACCCCACGTTCGTCTGCATACAGGCTTTTACAATGCAGTTCTCGCTGTAATAATGTACGAGTGTAATGTTCTAATGATTTTCAGGGATAAAAAGTAGTCTATGTGTTATTCCAGACTAGACCAGACCAGATCCGATCCAGATCAGATAGCGTGTTAGACGAGATAATTAATCAATATCTGTGCCAAATTTCATTCAGATAATTTCAGCCGTTGTGGCGTGATTGAGTAACAAACATCCATCCATCCATACGTCCAGTACAGATGTAAATAGTTTAGAAAACTCGTAAAACAAAATGGAATAAATCACGCACATAATAAGCAGTTTTGTAAAGGTTACATAAAGGATTCTGCTAAAAATAACACCTTAGGTACAGCAAGTGGCCATCGGGCGCAATTTCGATGCCACCTATCCGAACTAATCCCATCCATTACCCATCCATTCTCAAATATGGGTTCAAACACACTGGAGACGTTTTGTTTTGTCGCATTCATCTTAATTATCGATACTAATATTATAAATGTGAAAGTGTGGCTATCTGTCTTTGCTCACGGCAGATATATTCAACCGATTTTGACGGGATAGGTTAATTTGACCAAAAAAAAAATGTACGCTTTACAATTCAGTGTTTTTAATAGGCACCTAGACAGATAAACCGATCCACCGTGGCGGCCGCGCGTCTTTTGCAGTAATGCCGTCTCAGAGCAGCCCATTTAAATTTCTTTACTTTTAGTACAAAATATTGTTATTCTAAAATCAACCCTATAAAATGGGAAGGGTTAGTACCCACACAACCCACTAACCTCAGTACATAACGCAGAAAGGGATTTAGGGCCAATAAATGTCTTACTTTCATCGCTAAACTCTTTGAATATGTTTTTCAATACAAAATGATGCAACTTTTTGTCGTGCGACAAGTCGTTATTCTTCCCTCTTCATAATGTCTTGTTAACTTATCTTATACATCGGTACCAATACATTTTCCAGTGACCACTATCACTCGACCTGCCAATCTAAATCATTTTACGCGAATCTAGCTCCTATTTAGTAGAGCTTACAGTTCAAGTTTGTTTTTAAATAACGCGTGAGAAAGTCCAGTGATGTATCAAATATACTATTAAGTTACTTACATAATGTAATTAATGGTCAAGGAATGGACGATTTGTTCAGCGCCGATACCGATCAAAATCCATACTAATAATATAAATGCGAAAGTGTGTCTGTCTGTCTGTCTGCTACGCTTTAACGGCCCATATTGTCAAGCGATTTGATGAAATTTCGTACAGAGATAGGTTACATCCCGGGGTACGTCATAGGGCACTTCTATCCCGGTAAACTAAGGAGTTACTCTGGCAATTGAAAAAAAAACGTAATCCACGCGGACGAAGTCGCGGTTATCATCTAGTATTACTATAAACACAATAGGAACTTTCTGCCTAAAATGGAAATGAAATGGACAAGCCGGTCATTTCAAAATGGCGATATACCCTGCAATGAACTAATAAACATTCATACAATCATCACCTTGGGGGTTACTATCATCGTTTAAAGCAGTATTGTTTCATAAATAAATAAATAAGTCTTTGTTTCTCAGCATGACTTATACTATTTTTAGAAAATTATTTCTTATTTATATTTCTTGCAATAGATATTATTCACTTCTCTAAATTTCTCATAATGGAATACCTAGTTATTATAAAAATATAACTTAAATAATTTTATTGAATGGCTTTCTTTAAGTTATCCAATTATTATAATTATTCTAATATACCAACGCATCGATCCTCAAACAGCTAAAAATCACGAATGGCTATTATTTATTCGGACACATTTCCAGAAGGAAGGGACACAATCTCGAAAAGATTGTCATTACTTTCAAAGTGGACGGAAAGAGACCTCGGGGACGTGTCCCGATGCGTTGGTCAGATCAAAACCGCACCGCTCTCGATAACACGAATACCTGCATGTCGCAAAAAACCGAGCAACATGGTTCATAGGAGGATTATTGGTGGAAGGGGTCACGGCCCTCAGTAATGGGGAACACAACGCAAAGAGGGAATATTCTAATACTTTATTTCATAATGACAGTTTAATGTCACGTACCTGACGGCCTTAAAATAAGGATCAAACTTCAACAATACGAAAGTCTACAATATTAAAACATTACTACTATAAGCGATAGTAGTATGCCCCTGGTCATCTTTCCTGCATGTAAATGTCCAGTTTTTGTCCACGAGGAAGTTGAGGTATGGTGGGTGACCTACGAATGCCTAGGATGTACCTTAATATTACCTTTCTTGGGATGTTGAACCCGGAACGGTATTCATTCATTTTTTTTAATGTAAATAGGCCTATTGAAAGTAATTGCCGCCGAGTAATTGTAAGTTTTTTTGAACCGACACGGCTTCGCACGGGTTTGTAACTGATAATAGAATAGAATAATATCTGAGTTTTTTTAATACACTACAGGTTAGCCCTTGACTGCAATCTCACCTGATGGTAAGTGATGTAAGTGATGATGCAGTGTAAGATGGTAGCGGGCTAACCTGTTGACATTCTAAGTTAAAGTAAGTAAGTAGCAAGTTTCTAAGTAATTGTTAACACATTTCTGTCAACCGTACGTTGGATCGACAAATCATTAGTCCATCCTGAACTTTGGGCGCAATATAAATCATGTTCCTCAGAACTAAACAAATTATCTTTGGACCGACGTCAAATTACTAACTAAGTAATACTGTTCCTTTTAGTGGGACCATGATTTATTATATTTATACTAAGAATAATAGAGATATTCAAGTCAAGTGGTTAGCATGTTCAACTGCGGCCGACGAGGTCCTGGGTTCGAGTCCTGGGTAGGGCCATAATTTTAGTATTCGGTTTTTGTGACTAGAAATTCTCAGTACTAGCCCGGAGTTAGGAAGTTGGCGGTGTTCACCCCCGTGCCTTGGAAAGCACGTTAAGACGTCGGTCCCGGTTATTACCACTAACATGGCAATAGTCGTTAAAGCTCGCCAACCCGCATTGGAGCAGCGTGGTGGGTCTAAACTTTAATTACTTCTCTCCTATGAGAGTGGAGGCATTGTCCCCAGCAGTGGGACGTTAATGAGCTGTAGTGCCTAAAGTAAAAAGTAGCCTATCCTTAAAAGTATCCTTGCCTGGTATACAAGTAGCAACCAATCATTGTACCAAATCGCTTGAGTTTTAAGACTTTTAAGTTTTCACTTGTCAACTTGTGAGAAAATAGTTATTTATATATTTATTTTAAATCTCAAAAGAGCATCCGCTAGTCCCTCTCAGTAGGAATGTCATTCCAAACCAATGGTAGATTTACTCGACGGATTAAAAGCACTTGTAAAATACCATTTGAATAACAACAAATACTTGCATTAGAATTTGAATTGATGGACGTAATGTAGGCCTGGCAAAGTAATAATACTTACACAAATTACATATAGTGCAGGGGGGTTACTACCAACGCATAAAGCAGTATTACTTCAAAATTATAGTTTTAATGTCACGTACCTTGACGTCCATATATATGGAATATAATTCTAAAACACGGACGTCAACAATATTAAAATAATACGACTATAAGCGATGGTAGTATGCCCCTGTTTATTTGTTCTCATTTCTATAACAATCACCATTTGCGGTGACCTTGTATTCGATGAGATATTTAAGTTTAAGAGATGATTTTTATGTGTTTTTTGCCTGTCTATATATCGACATTATATATCGTTTACGACCTCGATATCAGCGCAACTAGGTTACACTTTAAGTGTTTTGTTTATAATTACTTATAACTCATTGCCAGCTACTGAGCACAAGTCTCCTCTCGAAATGGGAAAGGTTTGGCCGTAGTCCACCACGCTGGCCAAGTGACAGACTTCACACACCTTCAAGACCATCATGAAGAACTCTCGAGCGTGCAGGTTTCGTTGTTCTTGCAATAGTTCGCGCCATCATCCGACATCTCGCAAACAAATTTAACAAATGTAATCAAAAAAAATAATTATTATTTAAAAAATATAAAATCGGTTCAGTTTTGGAGGAGGCTACAGGAAAATACGAGAGTAAGAATTAGACTGTGAATGAACTAGAATTTTAATTCGCTATAATCCGTAAGATGCTCCGGTGTCGGAGTGAAACGTACGTTGAGAGTGATTTGGAGGATTTGTGTGGTGTGGTGTTGTGCCTGTGCGAATTGCTGGGTGGTGGGTGTCGCATGCTGCAGGTGAAAGACACGCACTGTACCACACAGATTTGTCTACTGTAGCGGATTATAGCGAATTAAACTTCTAGTTCATTCACTATCATGGACTTCCGCAAAGTAACGCCTGCTTCTATTCAATATAAGAATTAGACTGTTTTTCATGAGTATAATCGGTTATTTATATTTTAGGTAGGTATTTATTAAGTACTAGCTAATGCCCGCGACTTCGTCCGCGTGGATTGAGATTTTTGGTTCCCGCGGGAACTCTTTAATTTTCCGGGATAACAAGTAGCTTAATGTTCTATTCCATACTATAATCTATCCCTGTGCCAAATTTCGTCCAGATCCGTTCAGCCGTTCGGGCGTGATTGAGTAACATACATCCATCCATCCAATTCGCATTTATAATATTTATTTGATATCTTAATTAAGTATTCTGTGCCGGGCGCTAAATCGTTTGACGGCACATCTTTGCCAGTAGGGTGGTAACTAGCCATGGCCCAAGCCTTCTGCAATACCAGAACAGAAATAAATCAAAAATTCCCAAATTGACGCTGCCGGGGATTGAACTTGGGACCTCCCAGTTTTATGAACACTGCGCCAGGGAAGGTGGTAAATGGATCCCACAGGATTGTATCTAACCTAAATCTTCTTGGACGAAATAGCAGGTATCAATTAGTTTACTAGTATATTGATATTGATTATTATCTTTGCTACCTACGTATAAGGCCCGGACTCCACCAGAGCGGAGACGAGACGAGAGAAGAAGAGATGTGATTTAAACAACCAATAGAATTTCGTTATTCCCACATCTCGTCTCCGCTCAGCTTAAGTGGATACCAGTGAGCGGAGATGTATCATATTATTTGTATTGAAAGAAAGAAAGAAAGAAAGAAATCTTTATTCAGGGATACAAGACAAAAAACAGACTTATAAGAAGAAAAAAAATGGCAAAATGAGACTTGATCCCCAAAATGGTCTTCACTCAGCATGTGCTATACCTGTTAGGATACAGCGCTGATCTTCCGTAAAGCCAGTATGCTTGGACGGCGCCAAATATATCTATAGGTATAGGTACATATTGATAAATAATGATAATAATAATAACGATAAAATAAATAAAATCTGTTGGTATAGCCCATGATACAATATATTATATATATTAGAATAATTAAAATAATTTAAGGTATTTATATATTTTTTATAAAACTATTGCGCGATCGATGCGGAGAAGTGAGCTGTGGCTCGCAAGCTGGCGACGGTGCGCAGCGGAGACTAGATGAGAGTGCTGTGAGCGATGCCACTCGGCACACGCAGCCCAGTCCCGCGCTACTCAGCATACATCTCCGCTCTAGCCAGCACACATCTCCGCTCCAGTCTAGCCAGTACGCATCTCCGCACAACTTCGGTGGATACACCCTAGCTGAAAAACATCTCTTCTCGTCTCCGCTTGGGACATCTCCGCACATCTCCGCTTTCGTGGAGTCCGGGCCTTAAAAGATGATCTTTATTGATTTAATAATTATTGATCAAGTTTGTAGGCTTTCAAAACACACATAAACATGTCGTCCGCGAATGATGCATAGCGAAGACCTTTTATGTCAGACACTAGAATATCTTGATTCTGCAAGTTAATTAATAAATTACAATATTATATGTAGGTATCTTAAATTCTTAGCACTCCGTTTTTCACGCGTTCTACGATTGTAGAACAAGCATGCATTTCGTGGAATTTAGCCTAGTACCCCCAGGTAATACTTATTAATAGGGATGATGACAAAACTATTAAACTGTTTATCAAACTTAAAACAGGCTTCAAGTATGGAAGTTTGTATGAAATACATAGTTGTGACGTAATCAAATTTCAACCCACTTTTTTCTTTATTCGATAGTGTAAAATGATAATCAAACTTAAAAATAACAAATTTAAGACTTAATCTTTTGGAAGACTCTATAATGATCAGTAAGAAATAATATATTTTTGACATACAAAAGAAATTGCCTTTATACTAATAATAGTATTTTTAGAAGAACCCTGTATTTGTACTCGGCAATTTGAAGTTGATATACTCAAAATGATACTCGTGTGAAATCGTTAAGTAGCGAAAATTGTTCAGGTAGCAAATAATACAAACTTTATACATAATTTATAATACTTATCTTGGTTACAATAAGCTCAGAAACAAAATTGGTTTGCAATTTAAATCGAATTACTATCAAACATTGAATGAGATGCATGGCTATTCCGAACGTCATTCATTTACTCGTATCTACTAATATTATAAATGCGAAAGTGTGTTTGTTTTTCAATGACGCCGCCACAGAGCAACGGATGGACGTGTTTTTTTCCAAAAGTATAGTTGAGGACCTGAAGAGTAGACATAGGCTATTTTTATCCCGGAAAATTTAGGAATTCCCGTGGGAATTAAAAAACCTTATAGCTTTAAATTTTTAGAATTTTCTCCTTTCTGGCTTCGGTCGTGGCTAGTAACCACCGTACCGGCAAAGCCGTACCGCCAAGTGATTCAGCGTTCCGATACATTTCGTGTAGAAACCGATTAGAGATGGGTTTAATAGGTTTAGCTGGCGTAACCCTAAACAGGTTAGCTCGCTACCATTTAACCATCATCACTTACCATCAGGTGTGATCGCAGTCAAGGGCTGACTTGTAGCAGAATAAAAAAATAAAGCAATAAAATACATTGCTCCAAAAACAAATTGCTTATTAGACTCGTAGATAGGTATCGACTCTACGACAACTATCACCTACCATGGATAGATTTGCTATGAAGTCATACGCTTTACGCATCCCAAGAATCCCTATTGATATGTATGACGTATCTCATAGATACGACTAGAATGCAAGCTACCACGTATTATTATTTTAATTTGATCATTAACTAGTGAATAAAGATAATAATCGGAAGTTCGACGAAAGGTCAATAAAAATGACTGCTTGGAACTGTTAGTTATTCAAACACAATGCGATGAATATCCGTATAATTGTATAATTGCGTATAACTACTCATACCTACAACCAACCTATAGCTGAATATTGGATAATCAATAGCGTGCATAGGGTTTACACTAGGGTTGTAACGGAACCTCGCCTCCGTAAGTGCGGGACTTTCGCAAGAAATCGTACTTCTGCTTCCACATCCGCTTCCGCCGTTTTTTCTGCGGAGTTGTAACGGAGGTTTATTTACGTTGACAATGCGAGCGGTACAAATCGAAGCAGGGAACGTCAGTTACACCATTAAAGCAAGCAAACAGACAACTGTCCTTAAAAGAATCCTCAAAATGAATCAAATGTGCGATTTATCGCATCCTAGAGCACAGAAAATGGACGATGTGATCGGAAAAATCCACCTTCGCCTCCGTTTCCGTTAACCTCCGCATCCACGGAGGCAAAGCCCCTTCACCTCCGCATCCGGCTCTGCTCCCGTTAAGAACGCCTCCGTTACAACCCTAGTTTACACTAGTGCAACCTACCTACCTTACCTACTTTTTATCCCGGAAAATTAAGGAGTTCCCCCGGGAATCAAAAAAAACTTAATCCACGCGGACGAAGTCGCGGGCATCATATAGTACCTAATATATCTATATGCCTGCATGACCTGGTGGGAATTATAACTGACCCTGCATAACTATAATGATGATAATGAATTTACTTATCGTGCCATAATATTTAGATTCTGAATTTTTTGGCGATTTTTGAAAGAATTTTATTTGAATACTAGTTTATCCGCGTGGAATAATTATTTTAATTCCCACGGGTACTACTTAATTTTCCGGAATAAAAAGTAGCCTATGTCACTTTGCAGGTCCTCAACTATACCCATGCCAAAAATTACGTCGATCCGTTGCTCTGTTGCGGCGTGATTGCCGTGACATACCAACAAACAAACACTTTCGCATATTAGTATGACTACAACTAAAATAACCTATCTATATACATAAAAAATCAATTGCTGTTCGTTTGTCTCGCTAAAACTCGAACGGCTGGGCCTATTTAGATGGAATTTTTTGTGTGTGTTTGGGTGGGTCCAGGGCTGGTTTATATTCATAATTGGACCCGGTGGGGGGTGCTGCAATCGGGTTCTAGCTTCAGGGCAGGACGTCTGCCGGGCCCACTAGTTTTCAATATAATTATGTGCTTTTTGGGTATTTAATTAAATTTATTATGGTCACATAACACGACTTCACGCTGGGTAAGCACGTGTTATCCTTACACCGGGTTAAGGAACCCGGACCCTTGAATAGAAGTTTTAACCACTGGCCCATCACCGCATAGTTCACATTATATTGTAACAAACACATATTATAGGCAAAGGTCGAATTGACTTGTAAAGGAAAACGATAAATCCAAGATAAATCCAGTAAATATCTGCTTAGCACTTCGATTCAGTACGTCTCACATTCCTAGAGCTTCGACGCATTATGCTAAATATATAGTTACCTCATTTGCTAACATAGTTTAATAACCGTACAGTTGGGAGCCTATATTACACTTTAATACATTAAAAATATTAAGTACAGTAAGAAAGAAAAAACTCAATGTATCATAAAATTTAATTATAATGAACTGTACAAAATGAACGTAAAATCTAATAAATCTAATAATGGTCACAACGTGTAGCGGTTTCATGAGAGATTTAATGTAAACAGTTAATTATAAAAACTTGGTTAAACATAAAAAAATATAAATTTGATCCGGCCATGATTGTCATCGTTAAGGTCTAAATCAAATTAACACGTTCACTGCGGATCGGGCCCAAATCAGCCTGCCGCGGAATTTCAGCTGGTGCGGACGAAGAAAACTATGTCCCTCTCGCTGGTGCGGAACGATTATCTCAGGTGTTTGTAAAGGTACGACAAACCCAAATATATATTTGAGATTGTGGTCAAAATTATAGGTGTTCCCTAGAAAAACATCACGGCAGACCTTTATCGGCCTATCACGCACTTGACGGTAAAAATATCAACTCTGTGCGGGAGGGGGCCTATTGTGGCCCGCCGTACCAACAGGCAGTTGGCGGCCCGATACCGCACAGAGCGCCCGAGTCGCCAGTTAGTGTTGGGCAAGCTATCGTAACTGTCGTAGTTCGATTTTACCCATCAAAGTGTGCACTTTGACAATGCACGGTGATGAGATTTGACTATTTCAAGACCTATGTTAACTTTTTAATTTTATTTGAGAATCTATTTAATACACAGTGAGCCCTGTAGTCAAACTCATACGGTAAATGAATCACAGAATTTAAAAAATCATTTCAGGAAATCGAGTAACACCTACGGCCGATCATATCCTTGAGATGAGCGCTAAACGGCGAAATTGTGCAGGGTGCTATGAAAAACTGCGGGAAACCATGACGAGTTCCAAAGCAAAAAAAAAAATTAAAACATACTGCAGAATTTGCAAGCAAAATCTTTGTGCGAAATGTTTTAAATAATTAAATAAACAATTTTTCATTTCTTTACTATAATTCTGTTTTATTTTCGATATCCCCTTATTTTTGTCTTTCCCATCACTACTAAATATACTTTCTAGTGCGGTTCTGGTCGATATTGACCCGCCACTTTCCCTGGTTTATTTCTCATTTTCTGTTCAGCAGATCCCGGGGTGAATCAAATCTAAAGAAGTTCGTTTCAAGATTGTTCTAACAGTCCAAAAACTGCTCACCTACATTATATTTTCGCAAAGTTATAGCATTTTAATCTAACCTTGTGCTGACAGGTCGAAAAAGACCTACCCCGCACTGGCGGAAAAATCATTGGGGGCACAATTTGGCCCGCCGCCGCACCAGACGAAGGTTTAAGATTTTACTTGCCGCAGCGAAGGTGTTAACAAACACAAAAGTAACACAAGAACACAAAAGTATTCAATAATCGCTGAGTCTGTAACAGACTAATTCAATCGTCAAAATACTCGAATTTATATCAATTATTCCAATATGGCGTCCCCACCAAAGAACGAACCGAGTGAAATACATCGAATGAGTCAAATATCAACCTAATTAAAGTAAAATAAACAACGAAGTTATCAAACTTATATTATTTCTAAAAATTCAATATTAATTTTAAACATAAAGCTGACAAAGGTTAGAAGCCCAAGAGTTGAAATAGTATTCTCAGTTGAGTCGTATGCGGAAGTACCTGGGAACCCACCGCATTATTATGCCAAGAAAACCCCTGCCATTGTATAATTACTGGAAAGGGATCACTACCCTCAGCAATGAGGAATACGACGCAGAGAGTAGACTTTGGAACAGCACACTTAGTAGGTAAATCTGACTTTTCATGTTCGTTGAATAAAAGGAAAAGGTGACTGACTAACGCTTAAAGGTGACGATTTATCAACGCACAGCTCAAACCGTCAGGCGAAGCGGTCTGAAATTTGGCATAAAGATAGCTATTACGACGTAGACATCCGCTAAACAAGGATTTTTGAAAATTCACCCCCTGGGGAAGTAAAATAGGGGTTTGAAATTTTTATAGTTGTAAATTAAATAATACTGTTAACAACTGCTTAACAACAATTTAACGAATTCCCTGGCGCAGTTGTGAGTCAATTTGGGAAATTATAATTATATAATTTTGAACTTTCTCTGGTCTGGTCTGGTGAGAGGCTTTGGCTGTGGCTAGTAACCATCCTACCGGCAAAGACGTGCCGCCAAGTTTCTGTATACTGCATCACATATAGCAGGGGAAGCAATGATGCTAAATGTGGATTTACTCGAGCGTCGTGGAGACCTAATGGAATTTGAAGATAAGATGGTAGAAAGAAAAAAAGGTTATATAATGTAGATATTTATATCCTCTCACCGGTGGGGGCTCCCCCCACAAGTTTTTTGAAGTGAAAACTTCTTTTGGTGCGTTAAGCACTTTTTGGTAGGGGGTAAAAATGTGGAAACGCGTGACCGACACCGTGGTCCGTGACTGACACCTTGCGTTGTTATGAAGACAAAAGGTCTTAAGTATAAATATAGTACATTCGTAATTAAACTTTAATATTTTAAATTTATATTTTTAATATTTTTATTATTATTATCGGCATGAATTTAACTCTCATGCCCACATACAAAATAAATACATAAAAGGACAAAAGATCTTTAATAAACTTACATAAATAAATTGAAATGAATTAACTTACATACAAAAATACACAAATACATAGTTGTAGCGGCAGGATTACACCCCGACAGGGGAGATCAGACGACCGGGGGTCAGGGGGATAGGTTGAGAAACCGGCGGACTATCCCAGCCGAGTCTAGCAAGTGGCAACACCGCTTTCTGCATCCTGGCTGCGAGCGAACTGCCACGGAAACCCAATCGCCTCAGATGGTGAGCGAGGCTGACTGGGATTAACCCATTCACAGATATGTCGATTGGGATGGTTTCAGTGGACTCCACATGCCACATAGCGGAAACCTCGTGAGCCAGATCTTACGTTTCTTCTCCGTCTCAGCTCTCACACGGTTCTCGTCATATGGAATGGTGATGTCCACTATAAACACCCGCGACTATGCTCGGTCCAACAACACGATGTCAGGCTTATTCGCTAGAATAGTCCTCTCCGTGATGATGGACCGATCCCATTATTATTATTTTTATTATTTTAAATAGTCGTTTTCACTTTTATCGGCAGTCCCTATGACTGCCAATTTATTTATTATTTCAAATCATCAGATTAAGAAAATTCCTCAAGATAATCGTCAGATTATGGATCAGCACGTTTGGGACATGAAGCTGAACTGTCTGTATATGATAATAAATATCTGACTCGCTCGAGTATTACAATATAGCAATTCTTTTGCATTTTCAAATAACCGCAGTGACATTTCTTTACGTCAGAATCGTCAGTCTTTTGAATATGAGCTTCTTTTAGGTCCACTTAATATCTGCTCTGAAAAACAAACCGGCAGATTAACATACATCCGATAACAGAGACACGTATACGCTATCAATATCTGACGCGCTGGAGTAAATCAAAAAAATCCCCTCTTGAGTTCCCCTACTATTACGGGTTAACAGAGGGTGATATCGCAGCTAACTTTTAGTGGAATTAAATGTAAAATAAAAGTTTAGCAGATGAGTGGTATTAAATAGAATCCACGCAATTTGGGATTCCTTTACTCTTTCTTGATTTCGACATGATTTTCTTGAATTCAAGGCTACTTGTAATTGCTGACTTCAATTCTTACACCGTGTAGGCAGTAAAGTTCTATTAAGAACAAGAAGTTTACACGGAATCAAAAATAGATATGGAAATGGTAAACTTCAGCACATATGTGTAGTGAAAAATTAGTGCGTGCTTGAAAACTACATGTATTAGTATAGAGTTACAGTTTATTTTTGTTTTTTGGAAGTCTGAGAAAGCCCTCAGATCTTTGATTATCTTAGAGTTTTGGGTGGTAAGAGCTGGTGAAGTATACTTTCAAAGAAAATAAAGAAAAAACATTTATTTGCAAATGTTTTTTATTTATTTTCTTCTTTTCACACTCATAATTAATTAGTGTTTCTTTTTATCGGGAATTTCAAAAAACCTAAATTCATGCGAACAAAACCGCAGGAATTATCTAGCTTATAATATTAGCTAGTGTAGATGTTGAAAAAGACTTCAAAATATGCGACATGCATTTCGGTCTTAAAAAGAATTTGTTTACCATTTCTAGTAGCTTTTGTAGAATTCTTTCATCATATAGTACAATAGAACTCAAAACAATCTCTACCCACTGCATTTGTCATAATTGCATTCAAGTATCAAGATTAATAGCTCTTGTACAAACATGCGAACATGATACTTTATGATGTCATGTGATAGTAGAGTTTTGGAAGGCTATTGAGTTTTATGACTCAATTGCATTTTCCTGCAGCTTCACTCACGTAAAGTTCGATTTTCAAGCAAATGTCAAACCCCGATTTTACTCCCTTAATTCAAAAATCCTTTCAAAGTGGAGGCCTATGTCATAATAGCTATCTGAACGCCAAACAGCCCGATCCTTTCAGTGGTTTGAGCTCTGCGTTGATAGATCTGTCAGTCAGTCCTTTTCCTTTTAAGTATTTAGACGAGTATTTCCCGCGATTTCATTCGATTTTCAATGCCCGATTTTACCTCCTTAGGGGTTGAATTTTCAAGAATCATCCTTAGCGGATACCTACGTCATAATATAATAGGTATTTGAATGCCAAAAACGTAGAGCTTATTATAGCCTTCAGGATGATACTCGTATCTATAACCTACATAATACACACTTATACCAGCTGGTACAAACTTAGGTGAGTAATGCACATAATTTTTCTATTCATCCTCTAATGATCCGTCAGCGATCGTATTAATGATCATCAGCGAATAGTGATCATAATTTAATGATTAACTCAATAAATTACGGTTTATTCACAAAGCGAGAATTTTAATGAATGATTTATTACATTTTTATACGAGCTAATCATTTCATACGAAATGTTTTACAGTCATTAGTGGACTAATAGTAAGTAGCTTCGGAAGCAAATCTATGCTAATCCATACTAATATGTGTTTGTTTGATGATTTTTCCTTCAATCACGCTGCAACAGTATAACGGATCGACGAGAATTTTTGCATGGGTCTTGTTTTTGTATCCCGGAAAATTAAGGACTTTCCATGGGAAACAAAAAAAAACTTATTCCACGCAGATCAAGTTGCGGGCATCAGCTAGTTATTAATTATGTTAGGATGATTACAAACAAGCAATTCATTATGATCTCAATGCAATGCACCCACTACAACCTTTACGCAATTTACTCTCGTTGGAATGTACTGATTCACTATAAAGTAACCTTCGTCATTATAGTAAGTATAGGTACACCATCTGTAACGCTACAATAACTTACATACGCACTCGATTTAGCAATATTGGTAATTATTATATACTAGCTGATGCCCGCGACTTTGTCCGCGTCGACTGAGGTTTTTGTGGTTTCCGCGAGAACTCTTGAAGCCGGGATAAAAAGTAGTACTACTACTAGTTATGTGGGCTATAGAGGTGGTGGTGGTACTATTACCACGACCACCACTATAGCCCATTGACGTCCCACAGCTGGACACAGGCCTCCACTCTCATAGGAGAGACGGAATTAGAGCTTCGACCAACCACGCCTGTCCAATGCGGGTTGGCGGGCTTTAATGACTATTATCATATTAGTAATAATAACCGACGGCTTAACGTGCTCTCCGAGGCACGGGGGTAAAACACCGCCAACTTCCTAACTCCAGGCTAGTATTGAGAATTTCTAGTCAGAAAAACCCAACACTTAATTATGACCCGACCCAGGACTCGAACCCGGGACCTCGTCGGCCGCAGTCAAACATGCTAACCACTAGACCAACGAGGCAGTTATATATAGTATTTATAGTATAGTATAGTAGTTATATATAGCAGCCAATGTGTTATCTCTGCGATTTTCATCTAGATCCGTTCTGGCGTGAAACAAACATCCATCGATCGAGACTTTCGGATTTATAATATTACTAGCGAATGTCCGCGACTTCGTCTGCGTGGTTTGAGGTTTTTTGGTTCCAGCGGGAACTCTTCAATTTTCCGTGATAAAAAGTAGTCTATGTGCTATTCCAGACTATAATCTATCTCTGTGCCAAATTTCAGCCAGATCCGTTCAGCCGTTGGGGCTAGATTGAGTAACAAACATCCATACATCCGTACTACTTTTTAACCCGGAAAGTCAAGGAGTTCCCGCGGGAACAAAAAACCTAAATCCACGCGAACGTAGTCGCGGGCATGGGCTAGTCGGCTCGTAATATTTTATTTATATTACCAGCCGACTAGCCCATATACTATATATACTAGCACATACTATAGAGTGACTATAATCACTTAACACAATAAAAAGGTTTAAAAAACTTTACTTATTTTTATAATGGTTTCTACTATATATTATATTTTTGAGATTCTTACTTTTTTGGGTGTAACATATCTGTCATATCGATTTTGTCCGTGTAAAATGTAGCCTATGTCACCCGGGCCATAATAAACAATCGATCAGCTCAGTAGTTTAGGCGCTACGGTGGAACATATATAAATACAGACATATATACATAGACAGCTAAAATCATAACTTTTAGCTTCGCCGTAGTCGGTAAAAAGTGTAGGAGGTGCTGACTGCTGTCATATTGGAATAATCAGTACGACATTCCTACAATCTAAGCCGCGTCCTTCCTATCAAGTAGCTCGCATGGGAACGAACCCACGACCTTTGCCTGTCAATCATCCGTTTGATGAATTAAACTATTGTTGAAGCTATACATCAAAAGTATACCTATCCATATTAATATTTAAAAAAATAACGAGATGATTCCCGTGACTTTGTCATCGTGTAAGATTTATTGATTCCTGCGGAAAGTTATTGTATTAAATTTCTTGAATTTATTATGATTAATTAATTGCTTTATATGATAATTTGCACACCATATAATTGGTAGATTGTACATCAATAACTATGACTTTATTGTAAAAACTTCCTATGTAAAAACCTACAATCAGCAAATAAATATTATGATTATGTTTTTAATTTTCCAGGATATGAAGTAGCTTATGTCCTTCCCCGGGTTGTAATCTATCACTGCCTTTACTGTTCCGAAATTTCGGCTAAAAAAATTGGCTGAAAATATAGGCCGTCAAAGCTTAGCAGCAGACAGACTGGCATAGTTTAGTATTTAGAACATTAGCAGCACTATAATTGTTAACATTAAAAAAAATTAAACACGACTGCCCTGCCGTATTGAATTTAAAAAAAAATATAGCCAGTGTCACTCTGGATGAGATATCATGTAAGGATTCTAACGATACGCCATACATTCTAATCTGTTCAGGCAGACGTTATGGTGGAATAAAGAAACTCACATACATATATGAGCCCTGATAACTATACACTCCTTTTTTGGGCAGTCGTGTAAAAATTAGCGTAAACAAATTGGCGGCGCGTTCATTTTAAGAATAGACGGCATCTATAGTCCTACAAATTCATCTGACCCGGTGTCCAAAATTGGAACTAATTTTTATGCCTGTCTATTATTATTATTATTTCTATTAGGCTAGGCAGCTTTCGCTGATGCGCATATGTCAAATCTTGTGCTTTTTCTTCAAGTACTTATCCAGTCTGTTCTTGAACTGATTTACAGAGCTTGACATCACCACATCTTCGGGCAGTTTGTTCCACTTAACCATTACTCTGTTGCTCAAAAATTGTTTAAGGGGATTTGATGATGCCAATTGATGACACAGCTTTCGATCGTGTCGTCTAAGACCGGGATCCCTTTTTGTTACAAATATTTCCTCCACATTTGGGACAATATAGTAGTTGTTCAGTAGTTTGTATGTTTCAATGAGATCGCCTCTTTCTCGCCTACCTTTAGCTACGAGGGAACTAAGTCCAAGTTTTGAAAGTCTCTGCTCATAGGGAAGATTTTTCAGCTCTCTTAACATTTTAGTGGCTCGCCTTTGTACTCGTTCTAACGTTTCTATATCCTTGACAAAATATGGATTCCAGACCTGGAACGCATACTCCAACAACTCTGACATAGGTCTTATATATTTTCAAAAAGCTTTTCTTGGTGATGTTAAAGAATGCCTTACTGATTAGGTACAAGATTGAGTTGGCCTTATTTAGAATAGCTACTATGTGTGCTTCTCATTTTAAGTCACTGCTTATGATAACACCCAGATCTTTTTGTGTGTCCACCACTTTTAGTTGCTTGTTATCTAAGAAATATGGTATTGGTATGTCTAGTTTTTGTTTTTATTTTATTTTCCATAGATTCTAGCGACGCTGTCACCGGGTCAGATAAGTTTGTTGGACTATACTCATGTATTGGTCCCATTATGACATAAGTGCTTCATAAGTGGTAATTGTGATGGATGACATATAGCTGGTGATATTAATTTAATATTATTATCATTATCGGTCAACGATTAGGATGGCGTTATGCTAGACACAACCAATGGCGTTGGCAGTATGACCTCAGGTGTCTCTATACTACCTCATGTTTTGACTTTACCACTATTTGAAACCAAGTATTATTTTTAATTTACGCTAGCGAATGCTCGCGACTTCGTCTGCGTGGTTTGAGGTTTTTGGTTCTGGAACTTGTGGAACTCGCGGGATTCAAAAAACTTGAACTAGCCTATGTGCTATTCCAGACTATATAATCTATCTCTGTGCCAAATTTCAGCCAGATCCGTTCAGCCGTTGGTGTGTGATTGAGTAACAAACATCTATATATTCAGACATCCATACATCCAGACATCCATACATCCATCCAATCTTTCGTATTAGAATTTTAGCATAGATTTTTGAAATAAAACTTCGCTACACGAAGCTCCGCTCTGCAGCCCTATTCTTTAAATCAGTGGTTATCAAAAAATGGAAGCTGATATATATTTTTTATCCACTGAAGGTTTGCTATGAAATATAATTTTTTAATTACATAGAAAACCTTCAATGGATATAATGCGGCTCTAAATATAAGAAGCCTGATGACCGCCAAACTTCGCTACGAAGAAGGTATACGATAATGATGATTCTAATAAACTTTTACATAAAATACAGCAATCCGCCATATTATATAAAACACCACTGAAGCGAATGACGTCACAATTGTTTTCGAGCTTTGACAATCGGCAAACAATCTCTATAAGTACAGGTGTTTTAAATGTTTATCAAGTATTTTCGTGTTTCTTTGTTTCCTTAAGATCATTTCCATAATCTAGCTTTGTTATACCGAATCCAAAATCAAGAAATTAAAAATCGTTAGCCAGGGATCAGGGATTTACCAAAGCTACTAGCTCTAATTTGCCCAGGATTGATTTGTTGATGTTGGTTGAGTATCTTGCATCAAACAAAGACTTTTGTTTAGCAGAATTTCGCAACGTCAAAACTTCCATGTAAGTACAATAATAACATAATAATTTATAGGTCCTAAACCCGTGAAATCTGCTATTTTATATATTAAGCACTTCATGGTACTTAGTTATTAGAGGTTATGTTAATGAAATGTTGTTTTTTAAAACTATACCGTATAACTTAATATGAGCGGTGATTGCCTAGAAAATATGACGTATGCCTCCTATTCGGTGCGTTTGGGGTTCGATTCTTGGCACGCATCTAACTTTTTGCAGTTATTTGTGCTATAAGCAAAACAGCATCACTACATAGTATAAAACAAAGTCGCTTCCCGCTGTCTGTTCCTATGTATGCTTAGATCTTTAAAACTATGCCGGATTATGATGCGGTTTTTTTAATAGATAGAATGATTCAAGAGGAAGATTTATATGGACTTTTTATCCCGGAAAATTAAGAAGTTCCTGCGGGAACGTCGCCGGCATCAGCTAGTATAAGAATAAAGCAAAAACTTACGTCAAGTGATCTTCGCAGAAATAATTTAGATAAATAACTTGTTTGGAGTTAATTTTGATGTGTTATCACACTGGGGGACCGCACACTACTTACATACACACTTTAGAATTCATATTATTCACACAAAATATCTAAATTGTTGCACGAAGACTTGTTGTTTACTGCACGCAGTACATTAGAGTACATTGGTAAAAACGATAGTGACGTCACAAACGACGCCATGACACCCGCGCGCGTTTTGGCGTGATTTTTAAAATTTAAATTTCAAATGCCAATTTTATCTACTAAACCTTATTTTTCTGCTGAAATAAGATATTTTTTCGATATAGTAGATACTTCCGAACATAATCTGACCATTTTTCAAAATCAGTCATCATGCCTATTAATTTAATTTAAGTAAATAATTGGATAAATTGGTGAACAATTATGAATCTTAAAATATCGTAAACATTCTTAAAATATCGAATGAAACATCGAATTTTAAATCTTCAAGTGAATTTACCACTGGAATAAATAGCGTTCTGCCCTAATTCTGTGTTTCTATCGCATAACACCATTCTACAAAATAATGATTTTGTCCTAGACCCTAGTTCGGGCAAAAACACACGAAACATAGGTGTCCTAGGTATCAGAAAACCCGCCTCAAGCATCAAGGTCTTATATAGGAAGGTCACTTAGCTAATATTATTATCATCATTATGTAATTTCAATATTTCATCATTGATACAAATAAAACTTATACTTGTCAGAAATAAACAAAATTAAGCTCGAACGAGGGACCTTATCGATCCGTAGTTAATCAGCTAATCACTTTTCTAGAAATAGAGAGAGACACTTCAGTCTACTACAGCTACACTCCAACCAAATTTCATGATTCTATGTCAACGGGAAATATACCCTACAGGTTTTGATTTTAGAATTAGAAGCTTGATTTTTTACAGCTCCAAAGGCCCGTAGACTTCGAGTTGCACTACAGCTCATTAACGTCCCACTGCTGGGCACAGGCCTCCACTTTCATAGAAGAGAGGGAATACCTAGACCTAAGTATTTGATAGATATTAATTTGAAAACGTCTCCGAAAACAAGGTGGTTAACAGACAGACAGACGGAAAACGAAGTGATCCTATATGGGTTCTTTTTCCCTCTTGAGGTACGGAACCCGTCTGGTCTGGCAGAGAAAAAGTCTATTTGCGCAATCTTATGAGGAGCAGCACTTACTGCCGCGACACAATTCCACTTGTTTCCCCTATGGCATGAAAGTTTTGTCCTGGCCTATCTGTAGTGTTATTTCGCCATCAAAACACCAGAAAACTCGTCAAAGGGCGGATAAACAAATATCTCAAAAGCCAGCAAACGCATTGGAGGTTCTTCTGGTGCTGCAAATGTTCATGGGCGGCAGTAATCGCTTACCATTAGGTGACCCGACTGCTCGTTTGCTCTGGATAGCGAGCAGTCATTTTTAAAGATGGTGTTAAAACAAGGTCAGATTAGCTAAACCAGCATTAAGATTAACGCATCCGCGTGGCGTAGGGCCTAACATTATCATTATAATAAAACGAAATTGTTCACCAAATCTTACGTTACCATTTACGCAATTTGGTAATTTTTCGGCGCAAATTAGTAGACGACGATAAAATTACTATGGTATGAGCACATTAGAAATTCAAATTAAGAAAACACTTGCTAAATTTGAATTAGAATTTGAGATCAGTAAACTTTCCGCGCTGAAAAGTCAGGCCGAGTCTTTGCGCAAATTTTTTACCATCTGGCTGAGTTAGTTGTGGGCTCTTCTCAGACCAGCGCGCGATTGGAACCCTGGTTGCTTTAGTTTAATGACACCGCAATGAATTATATTTGTTAATTATTTAATTTTAATTGTAAATTGTAAAGTATAACAACAAACATTTTTGATTGATTTATTTATTTACAGCAGTGATAGCTTAATCGTATTCATTATTATTTTGCCAGAATATGGTACATAGGTTCCATGTGTACATTGTACATGGTACACATTTACATAGTGTTAATATATCTAATATCCTGCCAAGCTTGGTGTGCAACAATATTAATCTAGGAATTTAAGTGGTTGGCAATTATTAAACTAAAACAATGGCATCACGTAACTTTTCAGATTCATTTTCTCTCTCTCTGCATATTCTTCACTGCTGAGGATGGCGACCCCTTTCCATTAGTCACATAATGGTAGGAGCTTTCTTGGGACAATAATGTGGTGGGCTGCCACGCTCTTCTGCGTCAGATTCATTTAACTACTTTATTACAGACCTAATGCCACTCATTCAGTGTGTCCTGGCATATATGCCTCTTTAATTTTTTGGAGTAAGTCTTTTGCCCGCGCCTTCTCTCACGTTGAGTTAGATTTTGATTGGGTTTCAAACCCCTATTTTACTTCCATAAGGGTAGACTCCTTTCTTAGAGGATGCGGGCGTCATAATAGCTATATATATGCCAAATTTCAGGCCGATCCATCCAGTGGTTGGAGCTGTGCGTTGATAGATCAGTCAGTCAGTCACTCAGCCACCTTTTCCTGTTATGTATTTAGATTTTGCTCCCTACCCAATTACTAACTATTTATGATATAGATAAATATCTAATGAAATATTCACAATGAATATGAAGATAATAACAGATGATATTATTATTAAACATTTATTGTCGGATGCGTGCAATTATCTGCATAAATAATTACGTTTAATTAATACTGGATTATATTTATTGCATTATGCTTTTAAGCGTGCATTTAAACTTAATCATTTGAGTATGATTACTTAAACGACTTAATACCCATGACTTTGTCCATAGAGATTAATTTGAAAGATTTCTTTGGTGTGGTGAATATCACAAGCTACAAGTGCAAGATACACACTGTACCACATGGATTTACCTACTATGGCGGATTATATCGAACTAAACTTCTAGTTCTTTCATTATTAAATGCTCCCGCAAAGCAACGCCTGCTTCTATCCAATATCCATAGAGTTTAATTTCAGTTAAAGAGTAAATCTATACTAATTTTATAAATGCGTAAGGGTGTCTGTTTTTCTGTCTGTCTGCTATGCTTTAACGGCCCATCATCTCAACCAATTTTGATACAATTTTGTATACATATAGGCTGCACCCCGGCGAAGGACATAGGCTTATTATCCCGGAATATTAAGGAGTACCCGCGGGAATAAAAAAAACTTAACGCAGATGAAGTTGCGGGCATCGTCTAGTACTAAATAATAATAATCATCATTTCAACCTTTTGCCGGCTCACTACTAGGCGCGATTCTCTTCTCGAATGAGACAGGATTGGCCATAGTCCACCACGCTGGCACGCTGGCCAAATGCGAATTGGCAAACACCACACACCTTCGAGAATATTATGAAGAACTCTCGGGTATGCAGCTTTTCTGTGATGATATTTTCCTTCACAGTTTGAAGCAAGTGATAATTAATTTAGTGAACCGCACATAGCTCCGAAAAGTGCGAAAGAAGAGGTGTGCGATCATATAGGAGGACGTACTCGTATGTCTAAACCATAAAGCTAGATCGCCGCTTCACAAGTAAATAATAGATTGAATAAAATGTGCATAAAACAATTCATTTTATGACCACATATGCTGTGAAATAACTCGTTAATAAAATGAGGAATGCTGTTTATACCTACATCGATTATGAGGAAATGAAACAGTGATTTTCTTAGTTTTCTTCAAATAAAATTTAAAGCGAAATTCGAACTGGGAACTCTTCAATTTTCCGGGACAACCTTTAGTTTTTGGACTTAGCGCATAGTATGCACCAAATTTCGTCAAAACTGGTTAAATAGATAGTCCTGAAAACCTCACAGATAAACAGAGCGACAAACACACTGTCTCATTTATAATAATAGACTAAAAGATACCAGCGATTCCGTCCGTATGACTTTTGCTAGGTATTTTGGAAGTTCTGGAACTATAATGATTTTCTGAGATAAAAACTACCATAAGTCTTTAGCAAACTATAATACCTGCAATATATGTCTATACGATATTACCTACGCCAAAATCGACAATTGAATAGACAAACGGACACACTTCTGCTTCTAAAGTATGAGTAGGTAAGGATATCAAGACTCAAAAAAACAAGACAAGCTCCAAAAAATCTTACAATGGTTTATTTGAGTAAAAATAATTTGTGACATTTTGTATTTGATATAAATTTTTTATCCATTATGAGTTAGCCCTTGACTGCGATCTCACCTGATGGTAAGTGATGATGCAGACTTAGGTGGTGGCGGGCTGACCTGTAAGGGTATGGCAGTTACATACCCTTACAGGTAACTAAGTCTGGGTAAGTAAGGCGTATGGACCCCTAATCAGTTTCTACTCGGCATCGTACCGGAACGCCAAATCGCTTGGCAGCACGTATTTTCCGGTAGGGTGGTAACTAGCCAGGGCAGACCAGAGAAAATTCAGAAATTATAAATTCCCAAGTTGACACTCCCGGTGATCGAACCCGGGAATCGAGCCAGGGAGGTTGCCAAACTTTTGTGAGAATCCAGTTTTTATGTGTTGTTATGGACAGCAGGGAAAACCAATTTTCGTGATCCTCTTTAGTGAGAAACGCGATCGAAGTACCCCGGAAGCGGTCCCATCTGAATATCCTTGTAAAGTATCTGGAGTATAGTATAAAAGATCCGCCGCCCTTTCACATCAGCAGTCGCGCGATCATACCGACGCAGTGTACAGGACAGTACAGTGCGAGTGTTTAGTGTTTAGTGACCAGTCGAGTGTAGAGGTGATTGGTTTTTTTTTAATTTTCTTAAGTGTTTGGTGAAAGAAAGGATTTGTGAGATGTAAAAATGTGCCGGAATGAATGAAAGGAAGAAAATTTGTGAGATTGAAAAGTGTAATTGGAAAAAAATTATTAATTTTGCAGGAGTTATTCATAATTACTTATTTATTAATTGACCGTTGCTTTTTGCTTGGGTAAACATTATTGGAAATCAATTCAGTGTTTTCCAAAAATTGTCGTCAATTCAAGTAAATATTTTAAAATGAAAGCGGTAACACTAATTTTCATGGAAATAAGTCGAACAGATTTTTACACAAACCCTATTTGACCCCCTCGGTGAGGATTATCCTGATACTTATTTAATTCAATTACTTTGAAATTCCCAATTAGTACGCCCCAGGTATCGAACCTGGGGTCTCGCCATCCATAGTTAAACATGCTAACCACTAGACTATCGAGGCCGTCGATGCAGCTTAGCATGGTAGGCAATTCAAAAAAAAAATTCTAATGTTTTGTATTCAAATAATGTTTTACAAGTGCTTTTGAATCGTCGAGTGAATATACCACTGCACAGGTTCGGAATGCCATTCCTACCTCAATTAGGGGTATGGCAGATAAACTGAACCTATACCATATCCGTTTTACCCTTGGGTTAGGGAATTATGCATATATTATATATATAAATATAAATAAATAATATTTATTATTCATACTTAATATGAATGAAAAATAGCGATTAAAAAGTCAACCCTAAGTCTAACACGTTGTCAAAGTTAGACATCAACGCGCACGCGGCGCGTGCGTTCAAAAAAACGAATTAAAACTGCGCTCACGGATTAAACCACAGTTAAGCAACGCTAATCCTCAGTTAAACATAATCATTATGATTTCAAAACTGTAATGAATCATTTTTAATGGACCTACGAAACATTATAATAATTATAGGGCCTTTGAACAATCTTTAACTACACTAAGCTCTGAACTCTACCGAGCACTAGTCACCTCTCAGAATGAGAATGGATTGACCATTGTCCAGCACGCTGGCCAAGTGTGGATTGGCAGCTTTACACACTGTTTAGAACGTTGTGAAGTACTCTCGTACATGCTTTCTTCACGATGTTTTCCTTAACCGTTATTGTTATATTCAAATGTTTAAAACGCACCTAAGTCAGAAAAGGTAGAAGAATTTGCGACAACCCGAAAACCCGAAGGTCGAACGTCTCAACCTCCAGAGTAGCATCGCTTTAAGTATGAAAATATTTAAAAAAAAACACTTTGGGCTCTGTATAAGTAGTAAGCCTTCCTCCAATTAAAAAAAAAGCAATTTTAAAGCTTCAAAAAGAAGCAAAATGTTAATTGTACATATCGTTTAAAGTGGTATTATTTTAAAATGACAGAGTAATGACGTCTTGTCGTCCCTAAAATATAGATTATAATAATTATTCTTAAATAAGAGCACAATAAATATTAAAATAATACTATTTTAAACGATGGTAATAAGCACCCTGCTCATCAAAAGTCGTTTTTTAATTCAAAAGATCCCAAAATTTTTCAATATACACATAATTTTTTTCTTTAGGTACCTAATGAGACCTAGTACCTAAAGAGACTATTAGGTGCCAGTATATTGGAATATACGGGAACCTAATAGTCTCAAGTTTCAACAAACAAAATGCAGGTATGCCTGTAACGGCGTGGGACTATGGCGAAACGAGATGCTTCGCGAATTACTCTTTGTTTACCCGACGTTAAAGATAAAGCTTCGCATAAATAATAATATCACAGCGCGACTGTAATATATGCATACAGTGGGTCAACACCCATACAATTGACAGACCTGGCTGCCATGACAAGTGTAGCACCTAGAGGTACCGCAGTAGAGACCACCTATGGTCGAGAGAGGTACCAAACTGCCTACTGTGACGTTAGGCGAAGGCTAGACTTTCAGTAAATACTGTTATCCATCAGCATTATAAGTACTGATAGATAACATTCCGTTGACGGAATACCCTAGACATCCATCAATACAATAGATTATATCTATACAAATATTAAATTAATGCGAAAGTATGTCTTTCGGCCACGTTTGAACGGCCAATCTTTTCAACCGATTTTTATTAATTATTGAATTAAGTAAACTTAATCATCATCTAGTTATGCATAAATATCACGGTATTTCGTAAATACTGAAGGATCACGGTATAATTACTGAACCTCTAGCATTCGCCATACAAAAGACATACCCAGATATCATGACAGTTGTGGCATCTAAAGGTACCTTACTGTCATTTAGGAATGCCATATCGAACCAGCGGTAGGTTCGCTCACCGATTCAAAAGCACTTGTAAAAGTTTATTTACATAAAAAATTGTGTGTATCTCGGGTCCGACCCACGACTGGAGTTTATTATTTATTGCTCCTTGCTCCTCCTCCATGGAAACATAAACATAACGTAACGTAACGTTTGATTTTACTCCCCATAAATTTTCATACCCAGGGCATAAATACGAAAATCAGTAAACTCCAGAAAAGCGTGTGTGTGCAGTTCACACACGACAGAAGTGAAACTTCGGAAAAGTAGCCTACGAGAGAATGAGATAAGTATAACTTGTATTCTATCTCATTCTCTCGTATGCTAAATCCTATTATAAATATGTTTGTCTCTTTTTGGTGTCGCTTTTTCGTTTTATCGAAATTTCATATCACAAAGATTCTATAGAAGTTTCATTTCAAAAAACATTTGAGTTTGAGTTTATGGTTTAGAGAGGTAGGAAACTGCATAGAAAGAAATTTAGAGTGACAGAATTAGTATTGAAAGTTCTGCCAGTTTCCTCCGTCACGTCACTGTCACCCCGCAGCGTTGCTCTGTCTAGACGCCTCCGTCGAACCACTGGTAGGAAATAACATACCTCCTTAGACTGTGGTAATTTAATTGTGATAATATTATGTTAAATATTACAATTCGCATACGATTTCCCACGTGTTTTGAATATTCCTTGTTTTATTCATAATCTTTGAAGTTAAGAATCCATATTAATATTAGGTATACTTAAATGTGAGTTTGTCTGCCTGCTACGGTTTAGTAATAAATAAATAAATAATAAATAATCATTTGCAAGAATGTTTGTAGATAATGTTGGTAAAATAATAATCTGTTCATAAACGTTCTACTAGAAATTATTAGTGTGCAAATATTAGGAATATAAAATATTAATTAATAAATTATTAGGATTTCAGCTAAACAATATCAAATAATTCAATTAAATTCAATATAAAATAAACTAATGTCAGAGAAATTACAGGAAGTCAAAATTATATAAATTATACATTGCGATCAAAAATAACAATGTCAATACTTAAAAATTATTGCTGTATTCCTTCACATCATAGTAACATTTTTCTAATAGTAATTTATTAAGTTTGCTCTTTAACATATTTCAAGTCAATTTTTCAAAATCAGCGGGTAGTCTATCATAAATCTGGACCGCCATAGCGTAAGTACTTTTCATGTATGTACTATTACAACATTTTGAAATACATAATTTGTTAGGATATCGAATAGACCTATTCGTTTTAATTTCGCATTTCATTTTGATATATTTTGGATATCGCTTAACAAATACACACATATCCCTTATGTACATACGTGGTAGTGGAAGGATATCTAGTTTTTTAAAAAGTGGTTTGCAGCTCTCTAATGGTCCTACGTTACAGATAGCCCTTATGCATTTCTTTTGCAGTCTGAATGCTCTTAAAATATCAACGGAGCTACAATTTTTGGCATAAATTATTGCTAAAAATTTAGTGATAGCTTTTCAACTGATTTTGATGAAATTTGGTAGAGATAGGACGCATCCAGTGGAAGGACAATATAATCCCGGAATATCAAAGAGTTCAAACTATATCTGTACCAAATTTCGTCAAAATCGGTCGAACAAATGGCCCGTGAAAGCGTAGCAGACAAATACACTATCGCATTTTTAATATTAGGATGATGGATTTTGTATAATCATACTAATATTATAAATGCGAAAGTTTGGATGGATGTATGGATGTCTGGATGTATGGATGTCTGGATGTATGGATGTTTGTTACTCAATCACGCCCCAACGGCTAAACGGCTCTGGCTGAAATTTGGCACGGAGATTATAGTCTGGAATAGCACATAGCCTACTTTTTATTCCGGAAAATTAAAGAGTTCCCACGGGAACCAAAAATCTTAAACCACGTAGACGAAGTCGCGGGCATTTGCTAGTGGAAGTATGAATTTATATTTCAATGTTATATTTACTTATCTCAGTGAAGTCAATGAATTGTATCTAAAAAGTTTTCTTGCCCAAATACGTCTAACAAAACAAATAACAATGTTTTTCATACTTCTGACAACAATGAAGCAATTATGTAGGTATTTATAAAATATGGATCGTGACTACGAACTTTAAGCATTTAAACTGCTCAATAATATAACAATTATATAAGTATGTTAATTGGTCGATTCTTTGCTTTGTATCAATTTAATGCGGAATTCCGTTTGAATGTACTTTTTATGACTTAAGTAAAAAAAAAACGTCACATCTGTCGTCGTCTTCAATAATTTTATAGATAGAAGCCCACAGCAGGACATATACTCAACAAGAAGTCGCCTGCGACATCGTCCGCGTACAATTTCAGATTTTCTATGAGATTTCCCGCTGCAAACCTATTTATAGAGGCTTTTTTAAAGCTGACGCAGGTTTTTATTATTTACAACTAGATGATGCACGTGACTTTGTCCGCGTGGATTGGTGTTTTTAATTCCCGCGGGAACTCTTCAACTTTCCGGAATAAAAAGTAACCTAGGCCCTTCCCCGGATGTAAACTATCTCCGTACTAAATTTCATCAAAATCGGTTGAGTAGTTGGGCCGTAAAAGCGTAGCAGACAGACAGACACACTTTCGCATTTATAATATTAGTATGGACTAATAACTTATATTCCAATTTTCATGTCTCTACTCTCTAACTTGAAAAATATAAGACTATCATACAAACTTTCAACCCCAATTTCACCTTAGGGGTGAATTTTCTCAAAACCGTCTCTTATATTCTGATGTCTACACTAGAAGGAATCTACCTTCCAAATTTAAAGGGTCTTCCAAAAGCCCAAAAATTCACATATTTGGTTAGTTTTAAGTTTGATAACCATTTCGAACTATAGATTAATTAAACATTTTAAGCACAGAATAGGTAAAAGTACAACTAAACGCGCGTTTTTAAGTTTGATAAAGAATTGTTGATCAGATTGGCGGCATTTTTACTATTCTTGCTGCGATAGTGAAACCCGTTGTCCTAGGTGAGCGATAGAAGCGACGCGACGCAACGCATCGCGATACGACGCCATAGAAATTTACAAACTAGTCTACGCGACAACGCAGGCCGTGTGAAGGTCAGCTACAGTTTTATATTGCCGCGTTGAGTCGTATCGATTCACGGTGTCGCGTTTGTCGCTCAGGTAGGGCAACGGGTCAGCCAATAGCAGAAAAGCCTTAACTAATCAGTCGATTGCGATTTTTACGCTGTAGCAATCATTTTCTTGTAAAAGAACCGCTGTATTTGCAAGGCCTTTGACATTTAAGTTCAAGGTCACTCACGATGCATCGATACACGATACAAGTCTCATTTTTCTTTGATAAGCGACCTAACTTACGTGTGGAAAGCTTTTTTTATGACAAGATAGGCTTGCGTTTGACGAAAATCAAAGCAATGATTGTCACCACCGATTGTCTTGCTGAATCTTGAGAAGAACTCGGTAGGAATGTTATTGCGAACCAGTGGTAGATTCAATCGATGATTCAAAAGAATTACATAAATAAGTTTATTCGAATAAAAAATATGAGTTTGAGAGTTTGAGTGCGTGCTCCGTTTAGCCGTTCCGGCGTATTTGAGTAACAAACATCCATCCATCCATCCGTTTATATAATTAACTATAGTGTCCCATAAATATAGATTATTGTTAATATTCATATTTACCTTTGAATTGAATTTAGATGGTAGCTTGGATTTGAATTGTCTTTCTTTGTGTTGGAAGTTTAAAGTTGATATAATGTGAGAAACTATATAGTTAATTGAAAACCGTTCCGATTCGAAACCTAGGTAAGGTCTAGATCCCAGACTAGCCTAGAGCGATAATACGCCGCATGCCTACATACGACCTTCCACTGCCAGCGCATCACGAGTTTGGCATATCAACCATATGTAACCGCAGTAACTACACTACTTAACAGCGGTTAGAACTAGGGATTGTAGTATTTTAAGACTAAGATACTTTTCATGGTTAGATCTTGCTTTATTGGTGAAAGAAAACATCGTGAGGAAACGTAGATTTTTTATTCTACTACGAGTTAGCCCTTAACTGCGATCTCACCTGGTCTGAAGTGAGATGCAGACAAAAATGGAAGCGGGCTAGCCTGTTATGTCTATGGCTGTTGTATTAATACATAACCCTTTATTTCTTCTACGCAGACTACTTCGCAGGCTACTTCTAGGTTTCTACGCAGTATCGTACCGAAACGCTAAATTGCTTGTCGTCACGTCTTTGTCGGTAGGGTGGTAACTAGCCACGGCTGAAGCCATCCATAAGACCAGAAATAATTTAGAATTTATATTGACCCTTTCGGGAACCAAGCCCAGAGCCTCCCGAGTAGGAAGCCGGCCGTCTTAACCACTAGGCTATCACGTCCTATTAACCTATACATCATAATATTACTTACGAAGCAAGTTGCAAAGTTTTTAATCATAAAATCAACAATAAATATTACTTTATCATATTAGTAGTTACCTTTGCAACTCTCGTTGTTATATAATCGATCCCCGGCCGAGTATATCGCATTGGAATTCCTATATCAGGACCTCACGATACAGGTATATATGAGCCAAACGGAAAACTGCAAAACCAACAAAATTAAATTAATTTAATTAGTTTTAAGATAACTCTTAAATTTTTGTTAATATGTACGTATCAACATCTTGTAAACATTTTGGAAAATAATGCACTTGTATTTGTATTCATCTCGATTTAAATGGACACTTTAAATTAAATTATAATTTAATTTTAAATACTTTACAATTTTAAATTAAAAGGAAATAATCTGCAGTGTTATTTAGAAATAAAGGGATTTTAAATACGAAACGTGAAAATCACCATTTTCGCAAGAGCGTTAAGTTTACGAGCAAATTATCGTAAAGTTAAAGGCGCGTACATTGGATTAAGTGCACTTTGCTCTTCATTTTATTGTTAAACTATAAATAAATAATAACACGAAGTTCGTAAAAAAGTTCCTTTGCATTTACCCGACAAAAGAAAGTTAACATATTATAACATGTAAACATATACTACGGATGATTTGTTTTTCAAAATCCGGAAAGAAAATCAGGACCCTTAGTAATGCATGCAAAAAAGAAAGACCGGCAGGGCTAGCATGCGCACAACGAGTAAAATTATGTCTACCTACCTGTTATCCCTATTTGTCTACCGAGGCTGGCATTGTTACTTGTCTCGTTACTTCAAAATTAGGGATAAAAGTTATATTGCTTATCTGTGGTATTTTTCTCTACGAACCGAACTATTTTTTTTCTTCAAATTAAAAAATCATTTCATTGGAATTGAAATGTTTTTATTTGAGAGAATATGGTATGATAGAATATGTTTATAGTATAAAATCTATACTAATGTTATAAATGCGAAAGTTTGGATGGATGTATAGATTAATGTATCGATGGATGTTTGTAACTCAATCACGCCAGACCGGCTGAACGGATCTGGATGAAATTTGGCACAGAGATAGATTATAGTCTGGAATAATACATAGATATTTTAAAATGAGTTCACTCCAAGAACCCTCAATCCACGCGGACGAAGTTGTGGGCATCAGCTAGTCTGTATATATAAAATTCAAAGTTCTGACTGACTCTGTTCTGATTTATATAATTTAGCAACGCAAAGCTCAAAACGCAGGTCCTAGAGTTAGAATACAAATTTGGATGAAGTCGCGGGCATCAGGTAGTTATAATAATTTCAACACTACAAGTAGGACAGAAGCTATCAATAATAAAACAAAAACACGTAATAATTTTGTTAGGTTAGGTTCCACAGATAGAAATCTACAACACATACTTATAGACGTCTTAATAGATTTTTATTGAATGTTGATAGTTGAATAGACTGCCAATAATAATTAATTGAATGATTTATTGAAAATAGCAAACTTTTTGACCGTATGTTAATCGATAGGACGATAATAATAGTCTGGCAGTTATTACATAATCTCGATTATATCATTCTGCTGTAAAATGTAGAGTTTTGCATAATATAATTGTATTATAACAGACTTCAAAACGGATGTTCTTTATTCGACCCGTATGTTTTTATATTTGATTGTAACCGATTTTCTCGAAAACTAATGGACCGATTTTAATAGTTTTTTCACTGACGTAATCTACGTTCTTTCAGAAAGGTTTAGTAAATAATATTACACATATTGTATATAAAATCGTAAATTTAGAGTAATATCACATATTTTTTTTATTAGTAAAAACGAAATATTACAATGTTTTTATCTCTTTCAGGTTTAGTGTAAAAAAATGAACTCCTCATCGAGAAAGGTATGATTCCACTGTATAATTCATAATACTAATACCCACCATACCTACTAATATTATAAATGCGAAAATGTGTCCATCTGTCTGTCAATCTCTTTGTCTGTCTGTCTGCTACGCTTTCACGGCCCATCTGTTCAACCGATTTTAATGAAATTTGGTACAGGAATAGGTGGTATCCCGGGGAAGGATTTTGGCTACTTTTGTTCCGGAAAATTAAAGAGTTCCCGCGGGAATCACGAAACTTTAATCCACGCGGTCGAAATCACAGGCACATTAGTTACTTATTTTTTTTTACTATATCACGCAGCAATCCAACATAAGCATATGGACCGGAATCGGTTAAAAAGTCAACCTCACAGCTTCTTTATATTTTTACGATATAATTTCGTAACATTGTCAAATAAATTATTATGTATTGTGAATTGTTAATACGATTTTTAAGCGTTATTGTTGAATTAAGACTGAGTTATAGTGGATTTAACTTAAGTGAATTTGTGGAGCGAAAGTTATTTTCAAAATCTACATTATGGTTCAAATAGTAAAAGAAAAAAAATGGATTCCTCGTATCTCTAGACCTGTCAGAAAATACCCCATATTTTCAGCGATTTTTGGTAGTTTTCCAGAGAAAACTCAGCAATTGTTAACCTAAATTGACGCTGCGGGGATCGAACCCAGCACCTCCCGCTTATATGGCCAAGCATTCACCACTGCGTCAGGGTCCTGCGTCCAAAATGGGGACCCTGAGAGCGTAGCAGACAGGCAGACATATTACTTTCGAATTTATAATATTAGTACGAGATAATACTAGCGAATGTCCGTGACTTCGTCTGCGTGGTTTGAGGTTTTTTGGTTCCCGCAGAAACTCTTTAATTTTCCGGGATAAAACGCCTATGTGCTATTCCAGACTATAATCTATCTCTGTGCCAAATTTCAGCCAGATCCGTTCAGCCGTTGGGGCGTGATTGAGTAACAAATATCCATACATCCATCCAAACTGTCGCATTTATGATATTAGTAAGATAAGAAGTAAGATAAGATGATAATACAGTCGCGGTCTAAAAAAAATTCCACCTTAAGGTTCATAATTGCATGGACACATCTGCGTCAGAAGGTCGTTATGTGGTTTGACTAGACATAGATCATAGAATTTTCAACTTTTTCAGTAGGTGGCAAATGTGGTAATAGGATAGATGCAGAAAGTTAGAAACCCTCTTTTAATATTTTTAATGTCACTTTAACAAATGCGATCATGATATTAATATGTCAAACTTGAAATTAGGAAATGAATTAAAAAACACGACTGCCCTGCCATAAAACGAACTAAAAAGTGAAAAACAATAAATAATTGTTTTTTGTGAATCACTGGATATTAAACTATAGTATTTTTTGGAATCTACTCATCATTTTCTAGATGATGTTTATATAATTAATATTATTTTCGTTTTTTTTTCAAATTTAGTCTTTAATGCGGTCACCTCATCAATTTTTTTAAAAATTTTACTAGCCTATGTCACCCGGAATAAGCTAGAGATTCTAACGATACCACATTTATCAAAATCGGTTCAGGCGTATAGAAGTTATGGTGGAATATACAAACTCACATACATACAAACATACATGAACCCTGAAAACAATATATTCCTTTTTTCAGGCAGTCGTATAAAAATTTTTTCATTGAATTCGATTTTTGATAACTTCGTACCGTAATAAATACATTGCTTTTTAGACCTCAATGCACGCAGAGTTTTAAAGAATCTAATTTGAAAACTAGTAAACATTATCAGATCGCGACCGTACTTGACCCGTATTACATAATATACCATATGTAGCATTCGCCTAAATTTAGATACATCTGCGTTGGCATGTAATTGAGCAGATTTTGAGATAATTTTGGGTACGGGCCACTTATTTTTAAGGTCTGTGTTATTGCTTGTCTGTTACAACATGTAATATGCTAGTTCCATATTCATATCCATGCTCATGTTGAATGCGCACATATATTTTACTTGATTATTTAATCATTATTAGCTGATGCCCGTGACTTCAAACTCTTTAATTTTTCGGCATAAAAAGTAACTTATGTGTTATTCCAGACTATAATCTATCTTTGTGCCAAATTTCATCCAGAACTCTTAAGTTTTCCGGGATAAAAAGTAGCAAATGTGTTATTTCAAACTATAATCTATCTCTGTGCCAAATTTCACGCAGATCCGTTCAGCCGTTCTGGCGTGATTGGGTAGCAAACATCCATCCATCCATACATCCACTCATCCAAACTTTCGCATTTATATTATTAGTATACATAGCGCTATAAAGAAGACTTAATAAAAATCCAGTTGCAATATGGCAGCATTCTCCTTTTTCGCAACATAAATAAAAACACTTTACAAATACCAGCGCACAAATCATCTCTAAAAGATCGAATACGCGTCTGTTGTGACAAGTTAATTATCACAGATTACGTTACTAGTGAAAAGTGGACGCACATTACCGATTTGATATAAATAAGATATTTCTTACTACTGGATGATGCGCGTGCGACTTCGACAGCCTGGATTGTGGAAGATTTTTGATTTCCGTGGGACTTCTTTAATATTCTGGGATAAAAAGCATGTCCTATGTGGTTCCCCGGGATGCAACCTATTCCAATAAAAGTACACAATTTCAATAAAAGTGGTTTCACTACGCCTTGAAAACGTAGCTGACAGACAGCAGATACACTTTCACATGTAGTAATAAATAGGACGGATTATTAGTAAGTAAGACGTACCTACTACAGTAAATGTGTTTACAAAATTCGTATTCAAACAAGTTTGAACGATGATCATTCTAATACTAATATTAACACGAATGTCATTCTGTTTGTGCCGTGAAAAACACGGCTCAACTACTGAATCGATGTTGAAAGAGTTGTAATAGAGATTTAAAGAGAGTTTTATTTTTCCAAAAAAGACCAAAAGTTCACTTACATGAGAAAACTTACAACCTATGCTTAAACATACTTATTAAGTGCCCGATTTTCAAAAGGCGAACGAAGTCGCTGGCTTATAGCTATTTAAAAATAAACCGGATCTAAATATACTAAAGGCTGGATGTTATCTCACAATGTTGTTTAAACTTTATAATAATATAGGCATGTGAGGAAAGTTGTGAAAGGGTTAAAAGGTTTAAATAAAAATAAAAATTAAACAAAAACGAGAAATGACAACAATTTATGAGCACAAAGTTCGGAATAACCCAAGTAAAAAGATATATTTTTAGGGTTCCGTAACTCAAAAGGAGTAATGGAACACATATAGGATCACTTCGTTGTCCCTCTGTCTGTTTGTCAACTCCCTCTTTCTCAGGAACGCGTGCAGGTATCTAGTCGAAATTAATATCAAATACTAATGGTCCCTGGGAACTATAAAAAAATCTAGTTTCTAAATCAAGGTAATAAAAAAACTGCTGCATTTTGAATATTTTTACGCTCGCTAGTAAATCAAAACCTATAGGGTAATCCCCGTTGACCTAGAATCACGAAATTTGACAAGAAGCAAGGTCACACAACACTAGTACAGGAATAAATCCTAAAACCGTTAATTAAGGTTTCATACTCATGGGGTACCGAACAGTTTGTCAGGCGCTAGCGTAATTTCTCAGCTGATTACGATTTGCTATGGCGTCTATCTTGTCTTCTTGTTATAATTATTAGTAATTAAACGATGTGGAGTGGCACGGAACCCTTTGTGCGCGATTCTTACTCGTGTCTTGACTGTTGTTTTTATCTTTAAAAGACAGTAATAATAAAAAGGTACATAAATGAGAACGTTATATTTGGCGTACGTAGCCAAATATAACGTTCTCACTATATAATTTCTTTATATAAATGAAAGTATTCATTATATCTATATAAAAAAATATTAATGGGACTGACTTCTTCCTTGTACACTAAATAAAATATGAAAGTCATAATATTACGCTCGTTATATTTTATTCTACTTTTTCTATTATAAAATTCATTCAATAAAATATTTTAATAATTAGGATGTTATGTGAGCATTCATTTTGAAATTATAGAGAAAGGTATAGGTACTTATTTTTTATTGAGTTAGGTAGTTTTATAAGTCAACTAACTGATGTCCTCCTTAATTTTCCAGGATAAAAAGCCCATGTCACTCTCCAGGTCCTCAATTACTATACCTAAGTAAAAAAACGTCGATCCAGATAGTTGCGTTGAACTACTTAGTTGCGGCGTTATTAAAGGACAAACCAACAAACTAACAATCAAACACAGTTTCGCATTTATAATATTAGTATGATTCTTTACTATAGTCGTTACTAGACGATGACCGCGACTTCGTCCGGCTTAGACAATTTTCTTAAAGTAGCCTATATTATGTTACTCCAGGCTATAATCTAGTTATCTCTGTGCCAAATTTCATCCAGATCCGTTCATCCATCCGTTCATCCAATATATTGTATTCAATTAAACACTTAATGACGTCTAATAAGTTCCATCCATCCAAACTTTCACATTTATATAAAATATAATTAGTAATGGATCTGGATGAATTTTGCACAGAGATAGATTATAGTCTGCAATAGCCAATAACACTTAAGCTACTTTTTATCCCGTATAATTAAAGATTTCCCGCGGGTACCATAAAATTCAATCCACGCGGATGAAGACGCGGGCATCAGCTAGTATTAGTATAAATTCTTCGTTACCAGATTATTTTTTAGGTTAGGTATGCTAGAAATAGTTATTTTTACACTATACGAACGTTAATTTATAAATAATGGAAGACTGTTCAGTAATAATCGTTATATTCATGTAGTCGCTTAGTATTATGATTATTATTACGTACATGTTCCTGGTCATTATGTTGCCAAGAAAAGCTGAGTAGGTCTTTAGGTTAATATGTTTAAAAAAGTTTATAGAACGTATGTTATTTATGGTAGGTTAAAACGCGGGGACCTAGGATGAAAAAAACGTACGTGACGAAAAATCGTTCAACCTTGTCTCTCTCCCTCTAGTACAGTATTTTTTTATCCACTACAAGTTAGCCCTTGACTGCGATCTCACCTGATGGTAAGTGACGATGCAGCCTAAGATGGTAGCGGGCTATCCTGTTAGGGTATGGCAGTTATATTAAACTCATACCCCTAGTCGGTTTTTACACGGCATTGTACCGGAACGCTAAATCGCCTGGCTGTACGTCTTTGACGGTAGGGTGACCTAACTAGCTAACTAGAAGGGTAACTAGCCACGGCTGAAGCCTCCCACCCGATCAGACCAGGGAAAATTCAGAAATCATAAGCGATCCGGGGACCTCCCACGTTAAGACAACAACCCTCAACACTGCGCCAGAGACGTTGTCAAAAGAGATGGAGGCAGACAGAGTATCTGAATCGATCCGTCAAGTGGTTTGAGCTGTGCGCTGATAGATCAGTCAGTCAGTCACCTATTCCTTTTATATATTTAGAATAGCGACCGCCCGCGGCTCCACTCTCGTTGTTATTTCAAAAAATCTAGCTTTCATTCCTCGTACTGTTGTACTTGTTCTGTATTTTATTGTATGCAAAATTAAGCTCTATAGCTCCAAGGATTTGGGTTGCGCGTTAATGAATCAGGAATTTTCTTTTCATAGATTTAGTTTTAGAAAAATAGAAATATTATAAAGTGTGCACCTAATTTTATAATAAAAAAAGTTTTACGCCATAGTTTTGACACATAATCCAAGATACCTGCAGTTCTCAGGAAAACGCATGCAGCCATTCAGCCTACAACGTATAATTAAATAATCATTACTTTTTATATTACTAACGCAACGGATCTCTCACGGTGAATTACCTACCTATTTTTAAAACGGTTTATTTAGTGGAATTGACCTTTGGCCTTTGAAGCGATTATAATCTGTTCTTTGTTTTTTTTTAATACTTCGTGACCTATTATGTGATATAATTTTAATTAGAAATAATGGTAAAAAAATCTTTTATACTTGTAAGTAAGTCATTTTAACGCAAAAAATGGTGTACAAAACGTGTTTATCATCTTGTAAGTAAGAAATCCATACTAATCATCTATATATATTTAAATACTAGATGGACCCTTTCATAGAAAAAAATTGGGCGTCCGACCTGTAGAACGCGCTCCACATCTGTCATAATATGCCGTCAGCCTGTCTTTGTCCCCGCTATAGCGCTGTCCCGCTTTTCAGAAAAAAGAAGTCTACATTATTTGTTTGACAGGGCCCGTCTATGTAAATTGAGGTCGTTGATACTAAATAAATATTATAAATGCGAAAATGTGTCTGTCTTTCTGTCTGTCTGTCTGCTACGCTTTCACGGCCCATCCGCTCAACCCATTTAAATGAAATTTGGTACAGGATTAATACTGTATCCCGGGGAAGGCTACATTTTATCCCGAAAATTAAGGAATTCCCGCGAGAATAAAAAACAATCCACGCAGATGAAGTCGCGGGCATCATCTAGTAGAACTATAAATTAATTAATGCTAACTAGCTAATGCCCACGACTTCGTCCGCGTGGTTTAAGTTTTTTTATCTAGCCGTTTTTTAGCCTATGTTACTCTCCAGGTCCTAAACTAAAACCATGCCAAAAATCACGTCGATCCGTTGTTCCGTTGCGGCGTGATTGAAGGACAAATCAACAATGCAACAAACAAACACTCGCATTTATAATATTAGTATGATTTGAAGACCCCGATAAAAAAAATACTTGGCAGCAAAAAATTAAAATATATCTTTTTACTTACAAGCTTTTAACTTGCAATGTTTGTTAGGTCAAATCTTGCAACTGAATTTTGAAACTGTTAGTCTAAACTGATTTAGCTGAAGTTTTGCATACACGTTTAGTTTGGATGACACTGCATGGTTAGCTAAGTGACGTCATTCTAAATCTAACATGGCGGACTCCCAACGATGGCGGCCTAGCATATTTTATGCATCCCCATAATATGGATAAATAGGTTGAAAAGCTGGTTTGCTGAGAAGATGGATGTTTGTTACTCAATCGCGCTAGAATGGTTGAAAGGATCTGGATGAAATTTGGCTCAGACTGTAGTCTGGGATAACACATTGTTTTTATCAACACAATTAACATTATTTGTTAATTGTGTTGTTAAAAATAATGTATTGTTTTCATACATTTTTAACATTATTCGTAACACGCTACTTTTTACCTCGGAAAATTAAAGAATTTCCGCGGGAACCAAAAAACCCAATCCACGCGGACGAAGTCGCGGGCATAAGTTAGTATTTTTATAATATCAGTAGGTAAGAATATGTTATAGTCTAAGATTATGCGAAGATTAATTCGCATACAATCTATAGGATAAAAAAAAAATGGGTCACTCTATCAATGTCAAATCCGTAAGACCTTTGTGTTATTTAGCATACAATACGAATTGCAACTCAAAATTGATTATATAACATTATCATAACCTAAATACCAATTATAATTTATAGAACAAAAACGCAGGTCAAGGAAACTATGTGTGCAAGGTAGAACATTGTATATTAAGTGCATTATACCGGATTAAACAAATAAAACATAATATGACCATTATTTTGGTTGTAATTCATAATTTACTATCTCACTCGCTCTGTCTTCGCAAGGTATTTTAAAATATGCCCCCCCGATTGTGTAAAAGTTGCCGATCAAATCGTCAAATTTCGGCGTCAAAGTAAAATAAACCATATCAGCCATTCTCATCTGTTTAGGGTATCGTACATACCTAAACGTATGCGAATGGATACACGAAATTAAGGTTTTTGGTTATGATTTAACATAAAACAGGGTGTAAAATTTTGACGAATGTTGGAGTAATTTTCCTCTTTCCCCGAAAGCGAAAAAAGCAATGACATCATTTATGTAAGTCTACGGGAAGAATGTAAACACTGTAGTCATTACATTGGTTAAAAAATAATATGTTCTGAAGAAGAAGAAGAAAGTCTTAATATCGTAATTGGTATTCCTTAGCGAAATCATAAATGTATTCAGTGATCTTTTAAATAAATGGTCTAATTACAAAACTATTAGGTATTACATATAAGTACCTAACCTGATTTATTTTTAGGTCATGGTTTTGGTATTATTACAAGCCATATTTGGCATGGTAGGCAGATTTAATTGTTACAACCTTACCTTATTTGGATGATTTCTAAATTTAGTTTTTTCGTTATAATTGCCCTTAGTGATGTCTCATTTCATACCAGATGACGTGAATTTAGTTTTTTCTATCCCCATAGGAACTCGTTAATTTTTCGGGAAAAAAACTAGCCTATATCCGCCCCGGGATTCAACCTCAAAACATCCAAAATTTCATTAAAAATCTGTTGTAAACGATGGACCGTTAAAGTGTAGCAGAAAGACACACTTTCGAATTTATAACTAGACTAGATTTTGCCCACGACTGCGTACATGTTGATTAAGTTTTTTGATTACCGCGGGAACTCCTTAATTTTCCTATTCCTTCCCCGGGAATCTCTATAACAAATTTTATCGAAATCGGTTTAAAAGATGGGCCATTAGAGCGTTGTAGACAGACAGACAGATAAACCGACAGACAGACAAATAGACACGCTTTCGCATTTATAATATTAAGTATGGATTTGCATGGATGAGTTTTTTTGTTTCGGGCTGAGTTGAGTCACAGACTTTTTAATTCAATTTTTGCTCTGAATAGATGCCAGATCACGATATAAGTATGGATTAAATTTTTTCGAAAAATCTAAATCCTCTACCTATATTTCCACGCTGACCGTACTCAAAACCCCCGGCGATTCCGCCTCAATGACCGATCATTACCGTAATTGCACCGACTGACTGACATTAAGTACATCTGTTTATACCCGCTTACATAACAGAACACTATCGCACGTAGAATAGCTTATATAACCTGCTTTTAGATTTACCCAGGCTTGGGTTCCTTTTGTAGCCGGAAGTTGGTCTGTCACGATTCTCAAATGGACATTATACTTGCAGTCCGCGCACGATCTCCGAGGAAATCAGGGTCTGAAGAAACGACGGCTGCACGCCACCCCCGACCGTCGCTCCATATCCAACTCGCTCCCAGCACTAGTGTCGAGCTTGACGCGTGTAATTTTGAGATAGCAGTTTTGTTTTGTACTTTAAAACACTCTACGTCATTATTTTAACATTCCATAGGATTCCTCGGAGCTTGCACGAGGACTTCCCACAAACAAATCTGACCCGGAGGCCAAAAATAGAACTAATTTTTATGCTTGTTTAGTTTTGTTTTTACTTTATTTTTCTCATTAAACTAGCGACGCTGACACCGGGTCAGATAAGTTTGACGGACTTTATTTCAACTAGCACAAAGACGTTATATCCACGTCTCCTGCTAATTTTTTATGACAACCCCTTTAAAAGTAAAAAAGTGCGTTCACTTTTGATGACGTTACAATTCAGTTTTCCATACAAAATTCTATAGTTACTACCTAAGCGACCGTTTTTTAAATGTTAACATTAATTTCTCCGGCATTTCTGAACCGATTCAGTGTTTTTTTCCCGGCCGAAATTCGGTCGGGAGGACATTTTTAGCGCTCCATGCAAATGTATGTGGTGTTGCAAACTAGGTACTTACCCTTCTTTATTAAATAAAAGCAATTATCATAGCTCAAGTAACATTTCACTCAGGCATCGTGAAGAGCCACGCCTGCTGGAATGCGATTGCGACAATCGTGATTCGCATTCCGCGGTTTGCGACGCGAAATGTCAAAATGCCCGCTTAACTTTGAGAAATCTAGATTGGTATTTAATTATTTGCTTTTATAATAATAAACGTATTTAACCTATTATTTATAGAATTCGTTACCGCATGGTTTAAGTTTTATTTATTCCCGCGGGAACTCCATAATTTTCCGGAATAAAAAGTAGCCTATGTCACTCTCCGGGTCCTCCACTATACCCATGCCAAAAATCACGTCAATCCGTTGCGGCGTGATTGAAGGACAAATCAACAAACACACTTTGGCATTTATAATATGAGTATGATTATTTACTTGCTTACTATCTTACTTACGCCATTAAATATTAAAACTTATTGTTCCAAACCTGTAGTTTAAAGTACCTACTTGACTGTAAACTGTAAAATGTTTGACTTTACATGATTGATGCATTGTCGAGTCAACATCTCCTGAGGTTTGAGGTTTGGTTGAGGAAACGTAAGTTGAGAGCAATTTGGAAGATTTGTGTTGCGCTGGCGGTGCATATTGCAAACTAACCGGACCAGACCAAAACCACACAGTTTTGTCTGTTTTGGCGGATTATAGTGAATTAGGCTTTTTGTTCCGTGATCATCGTGGATTTTCGCAAAGTAACGCCTGGTTCTATCCAAGATTTTTTATTGAAATCTACCTAAATACTAAAGAGTACCTTAAGTAATGATTATGCGACTCAAGTGCGGAAATTAGACCATATATCGTCTTCTTAGATTAAGTCTTTGCTGCATTTTAACCTAATCGTGTTAATCCACTTTATATTATATTATTTATTTCCGCCAATATTTTTCTTTCAAATTATTAAAAATAACTTGATTGATTGGCCTGATTCTGACGACCTCCGTGGCACAGTGTTGAGCTCTGTTGTCTTAACGTGCGGAGGTCCCGGGTTCGATCCTCGGCAGGGTCAATTTGGGAATTTATAATTTCAGAATTTTTCCCGGCTGCGGCCGTGGCTAGTTACCAACTTACCACCCTATACCAGCAAAGAAGTGCCGCCAAGCGATTTAGCGTTCCGGTAGGATGTCGTATGTGCGGAAGGACGTGGGAGCCCACCGCATTACTATCCCAAGAAAACTCCTACTATTATTTAATTAATGGAAAGGGGTCACGACCCTCAGTAATGAGGGATACAACGTAGAGAGAGACGATGTCGTGAAGAAACCAATTAGGGATATGGGTTAATTATAACTACCATGCCCCTAGCAGGTTAGCCCGCTACCATCTTAGACTGCATCATCACTTACGATCAGGTGCGATCGCAGTCAAGGGCTAACTTGTAGTGGATAAAAAAAAGCACTTAGGCTAATTTTGCGGTCAAACGTCTTTGATATATCAACAATGAAGAGAAAATTTCGTTTCCAAATCCATTGTTAGTCTGTGAAACATATTTGTAACACATTTTCCGATCTAAGCGGTCTCTTAGAGCGGCCGCACACTGGCAGTTTGAAGCAAATGACTGGCCTGGCCCACGGAACATCTATTTTTTTTTTATTAAAACGAAAAAATGTTTTTTTTTTCATTTCATTTCATTACGAGTTAGCCCTTAACTGTGATCTTACGTAATGGTAAGTTATAATGATCCTAAGATGGCTAACTTGTGAGTGTAAGTACGGCTGTTATAATAAACCCATACCCCTAATTGGTTTCTCCATGACATCGTACCGATGCGCTAAATCGCCTGGAGGTAAGTCTTTGCCGGTAGGGTGGTAACTAGCCACGGCCGAAGCCTCTCACCAGAACAGAGTAAATTTAGAAATTATGAATTCCCAAATTGACCCTGTCGCGAACCATCTCTACAAAGGAATGTCTATAAATAACGCTCGTTCAGATGACTGTATGTTTTGTCATGTTCTGACATATTAGTAATAATAATTAAAAATAATTAAATTTTTACATAAATTCTTTATTCAAGCCATTTACATTACTGAATTGCATAATATTATCATGCTTCACTATAATTATTACATAATACCTGAATATGTTTCTTCTTTCCTCAACATTTCTCTTTATATTATATGCACTGTCTTTCAATCCTGCCCCCACTACCAAAGGTTAATTGGAAGAGAATACTTCTAGATATTATCTTCGCTTTTGTACATTTGTACATGTGTAGGTACAAACTAATCCGGGACCTCCCGCATATAACATAGAGTCGGGACTAGTCGTAGGGACTCGGGAGGTCGTCAAAACATCGTGTTTACAGCCCGTGTGCGACCGCTCATATCAGTTAACATTAGGTAATTCCGTCCGAGAAACAACATGGCGTGAAACAGTTTATAATAATGTATATTCCCACTGTCTGTCTGTAGGAAAGTGGGTAAACGCTGTATCAACTTGCATAAGTACTTATTTATGAGATAGATATTTGAATAGTGGGAAGGCGATTATGACAACTTAGCACTTTTTACGCGATTACGGAAGGATTTATTTATACAATTAACAATTAATTATTGCCTTTAAAACAATGAACAAAATTACACCACAATTTCAAAGACCAAAGCACTAGAATAAAAAACAGGCTGGTGATTGAAATTTGAAGCCCAAATAGCCCGCAGTCCGCGTTAGGGCTAACAAAAATGACGAATTATAAGAAAATGTGTTTACAAAACAGTGGGTATACTTAGTTAAACTTTTCTTAAAATAAATAGTTAATAGTAACTTACTTATTTTAAATATTTAGATTTTTTATTTCACTTTAGGTTTTTTGTTTGAAGGATTAAATAGGAAAGATATAATAACTTAGTATAATGTCATGTCATATTGTTTCATTATTGTTGACTTTCGTGTTTAAGAATTGTAATCCTTATTTTAGGAACGTCAAGGTACGTGACATCAAACTGTAAATTTTGAGTAATATTGCTGAAGTATTGCTTTAAGCGTTGGCAGTATGGCCCCAGATTAATGCAGCTTAGTTCACGAAAAAATAATAAGGTTAATTAAGTATATTAAGTAAACATTTTTTTTTAATAAACAAAGGTCTCTGGATTGAAACTAGTTTATAAAATAAACATACCATAATAATTATTATACTCCATAATCATCCGTGACATCTCAATTAAAACACTATAATCTGTGATAAATATTTTGAATAGAGCCGCCGTAGAGTTGCATTTTCCTAGAGGCAGTGATGCCCTCCGAGTGTTTTGCAAAATCGACTTAGCCTGACTGGCTACAATAGTATCGCAGTGCTAATGTAAAACCTGGTGTGCTGCCGAGTGCCGAGTGCTGACTGACTATTATTGGGTTTGGACTATTATGATGATGAGTGCTACCCGTACGAAGCCGGGGCGGACCGCTAGTATATCATAAAGGCGAAATAGTGTCTGCCGGTAATGACGAAATTTGGTACAGAGATATTATGATGCATTCCGAGGTATGACTCTTACTTTTTATGCCGATAAATCAAAGAATTGTCCTTGGATTTTGAAGGCCAAATCCACGCGAACAACAACAAACTTCAGTGTGTGAAGTTTGTTGTCTATACTAATATTATAAAGAGGTTAAATATTGTAAGTTTGTGAGTTTGTGACGTTGTCAGGGGTAATCTCTGGATCTACTGAACCGATTTTGAAAATTCTGGTACCAATAGCAAAGCCACATTATTTGTGAGTGTCATAGTCTCTTATATCATCCCGAAAAATTAGAGAGTTCCCGTGTGAATTTTAAAACTTATTTCACGCGGACGAAGTGGCAGGCAAGTCTGCTAGTTTGTTATAAATGTTACGCCATTGGTGATCCAAGAGCTGGCACTTATTTAGCAAAGCGGCTTAGCCTTGCTATTCAGCGAGGTAAGAGCGCCAGTGTTTCGGGCACCATGCCCATCAACGATCATTTGACCAACTCTTTAATTTTGCAGGATAGAAGTATCGTATATGTTATTTAGTTAGACTTTCTGTCTGGAATAACATATATGTTACTTTTATCCTGCAATCTCTGGAGATCCGCTCAGCCGTTCTGGCATGATTAAGTAACAAACATCCATCCATCCAAACTTTCACATTTATAATATTTATGAGATGAGATGGGATTATGAGATATGAGATGAGATTAGATACGAGTATGCGTTTTTCAAGTTTGTTATTTAAAATAATAAAAATTTCACTATTTGTTACTCCATAGGTTAACTCCACCATTACACCTCAATTTAAAAACATAATCTGCGATATTTAAGCGTGGAATATTTCAAATAGCCAAAACCTTAACTCGTATCTCATATTATGTGCGCATGCGCATAATATAATAGTTGTGAGGTATTTAAACAATTCTTTTGTCTACGTTTTCCCATTCAGTAGGTTCGGAACTTTGGAGTCGCGACACAGAACGCCGGACAATCTCAGAATACAATACTTGGGAAATGTAGCGACAGAAGATGACGTCTTTTAATGCTCTAAATCCTACTAATGATTGTTAATGTGTAAGTTTTAATATTTGTTACACCTTCACGTCAATGACCAAACCGATTTGGCCGAAATTTGGAATGGAGATAGCGCCCTGAATTACCATATACCTAGGCATATATCATTCTATATTTCACCCCAGAAAATTAATTGGTTTCCACGGGAATCAAAACCTTAAACTACGCTGACGAAGTCACGGGTATGATTTAGCATAGTATAAAAGGAATAGTGAGTGATCTATCAACGAAAACCGACCTACCATTGGTCCCAACGTCATCCTATGCCGAGGTCTGAGGCTCATAGAAGGCGCCCTTAGAAAGATGTTGCCGCCCCCGATGTCTTCGAACCGTAGAGCTCATTTCTTGGCGATGCCTAGCGCTTTGGGCCCAACCCAGTAAGGGCCTGCGCAACACATTCATTTCGAAAAAAAAAATGGCGATGGAACAAAACGTCATTCTCCTCCGAAGCAGACAATCAGGGGCCATACTGCCAACGATTAAAACAATACTTAAGCAATATACTTAAGCAAGCAAGCTGACAGTTTGATGACCTTGACGTTCCTAAAATAAGGATTGTAATTCGATAAAAAAACATGAAAGTCAACAATAATGAAACAATATGGCTTAAAGCGATGGTAGTGTGGCCCCAGTACGGTGCCTTTTGTGTTTTCCCTCTTTGTAAAAAAAAACAAAATTATGATTTGACATTTCGACTGACACAATTTTCGACATAAAATAAATAGAAACCTACTTCATTTTATAACAATAAGCCCAAATTTAAAGCGGCTCCACCCAAAACCCTTGAACTTTTTAAAATAGTAATCTTAATAATAAAAATATCAAGTTCACTTTATTTGCTATCGCTCCATGGAATGCATTATAGTGAACAATGCACGATCGATAGTGCAAGGTCGTTCGTTCCTCCGTACATATTTTTGTATGTACGGAGATATGTTATAGGATGCATCAAGCGTAGAACTTTTTTTATCCTGTGCCTACTTTAAAAATTGAAGGGCTTTTAAAGCCTATATCCATTTTTATATTATAACGCGAATGTGTTTTTGCGAACATATCAATCAGCTTAGTAATAGATAGATTTTTAACCATACTGTATTACTCATAGGTGAGACTGCCTCGTTGATGTAGCATGTTCGGTTGAAACCGACAAGGTCCCGGTTTCGAGTCCCGGGTCGTGCCATAATAAGTATTCGGTGTTTCTGACAAGAAATTCTCAGTAGGTACTAGCCCGAAGTTAGGATGTTGGCGGTGCCACGTGCCTTGGAGAGTACGTAAAGCCGTCGGTCCTGCGCTCGGTCTCCGGTCGTATCGGATTCGCCGGCCCATTGGGCTATGAGAGTAAAGGAACAGAGTGCACCTGTGAATGCACACACGCTTGTGCACTATCAGTCAGTCTTTCTCGGCTTTTCCTTTTATATTATATACATTTAGATTTCTTTCTGTTCTTCTTCCAGATGTGGCTGTCCTGCTTAGTCGCCAGCTCCGTGTTAAGCATAGCCCTAGCCGCCAATGAGTACCTACCACCTAGCAAAGGGTACAACTACGACGTGCCCAAAATACCCTTCCCTCCCAGGGTAAGTTGTATTTCTTTTTAACTAGATGATGACCGCGACTTCTTTAGCGTTGTTTAATCTTTTTTTATCCCGCGGGAAATCCTTAATATTCCGGAATAAAAAGTAGTCTTAGTCCTTCGCCGGGATGCAAGATATCTCTATGCCAAATTTCATCAATATCGGTGAAAAGATGAGCTGTTAAAGCGTAGGAGACAGACAGACACATTTTCGCATTTATAACATTAACTAGATGGATGAATTAAGTTTTAATTTTCCGGAACAAAAAGTAGCCTATGTTCTTCCAAATTACATATATATTTAAAAAAATATTATGCATATATGCCAAATTTCATTAAAATTGGCTGAAAATATGAGCCGTTAAAGCCTAGCAGACAGACAGACACTTTCGCATTAATAAAAGCTATTAGTATAGATTAATATTTTTAGTTCACGTAAGTCCCCAAATCCACATTCAGGGTCAATAAATCGTGAGTCCTTTGAAACAATTTCGACGTATGAATGGTCGTTTATCCAAGGCTGTATAATCCATTGTTAGCTTATATACCTACATTGTTTTATAATGGTCGTATAAGACAATCGGGGCGTTTTTACCGTTTTAATAATATAGGTATTTTTGCTAACAATCGATTGTATGGGTTGATGATTATGGTGTTAGAATTTGTGAGGTCTTTTGTTGATACGTTTTTTGACCTCCCTGGCGCATGGCGAAAATTTGGAGGGTCCCGGATTCGATTCCATACTTTATTATAATACAGTTTATTTTTAATAGGACATTGGGGCTGATTCTGTAGTGCACAATCTCTAAACTAAACTGAAATTAGAGCATTATAAATATTGCTAACCCTTTCATAATACTCCCTACGGAAAGGGACAGAACTAGATTTAAAGCTGCCATTTTAGTTTAGTTTAGAGATGTTAAATTACAGAATCGGCACCAGTATAGGGAAACCTGAAACCATAGAAGTTATGCCTATATTGTATGTCCAACATGGAATAAATGAATTGATTATTAGGAACCACTAGGCCTTCTTTTTGTGAAAACAATTTTGGCTTAATCTTTACTTCTTTTTAATATTGATCGTAAGGAGTTTTATGTAAGGATAATTTAATTGTAACGGAGAAAAAAAATCAGAACAGTAGAAGTTTGTCTTTAATAAAATGGTTTTTAAGGCAGTTTCCCTTGCCTTGATAAAGCTTTGGCCATATTCTACCACGATAGCCGAGATATTCACACACCTTACAGAACATAAGAGACTCACTAATTAACATTAGAGACTTCATTAGAGATTTTCAGTGATATTTTTTAAATTTAAGTATATAGTACTTAATATGAAGTTTTTTATATATTCCAGACCCCTCCACCCCCACCTATAAGGACGACCCCGCAGCCAACGAGGCCAAACACCTACGTACCACCACCACCAACACCCACTGATGTAAGTAGAACCTATTCTGTGGTAAAACAGGTACTAAAATTCTACATCAATGCGTAAAACCATCCCATTTAACCCACAACTGTCAAGGGTCTAACCAATAGTCGTCACACAAAGTTATCTTACCTGGCCCGGTGGCCAAAATTGGAACTATTTTTGTGCCTGTTTAGTTTTTGTTTATAATCATCTTTTTAAAACAGAAATCCACGCAAACGAAGTCACGTGCATCAACTAGACTTTAATAAAATAAATCGCCTAAAATAAATCAAAATAATTTATTTGTAACTCAATTTTTCACAAACATCTTAGATATTAAAACTGTGACATCAGGGGGCATACTAGTACTACCTACCATTATTTTTATACGACTGCCTGAAAAAAGGAGTATATTGTTTTCAGAGTTTATGTATGTATGTATGTATGTGTGTGTATGTGAGTTTGTAAATTCCACCATAACTTCTATACGCCTGAACCTTTTCTGATAAATGAGATATCGTTAGAATCCTTAGCTTATTCCGGGTGACATAGGCTAGATTTTTTTTTTTAAATTGATGGGGTGATTATTGTCCCGCACTAAAGACTGAAGTTGAAAAAAAAACGAAAATAAGATTACCTATAAAATCATCATCTAGAAAATGATGAGTAGAGTCCACAAAATAAATAACACTATAGTTCAATATTCAGTGATTCACAAAAAATATCATTAATAAAAATGTGACTAAGATTCTAACTTAACTAGATTAATATAGATTTTTTACTTTTTAGTTCGTTTTTTGGCAGGGCAGTCGTGTTTTTTAATTTTTAATTATGACTTGTAATATTGTTGACTTTCGTGTTTCAGAATTAGAATTCTTATTTTTAGGATGATGACATAAAGCTGTCATTTTGAAATAATAATCATGCTTTATGCGATAGTACTAACCCAGAAGTAATGCATACAGGGCTCAAAACAGTTTTTATTTATGTGCGGATTTAAATGCAATACTGCACACTTATATTTAACACTCTGGGTTAATACATAGCTACTTTTAATCCCGAAAAACAATAGGGGTTCCTTCGGAAAAGGGGATAAAAGTTTAGGTCGATTTTACCCATAACTCGGTCAAGTCTGTACCGATTTTTAGCAATTTTATGCTGTCAGGTTAGTCCTATGTGAATTTCGTGAAGATCAGACAAGAAGTTCGGAGATGGAACAAGACAAGAAGTTCGGATGGCGGAACTCCTTAACGGTCCTTAATAGCAAATCAATCACGATCAATGTAATAGCTTAGAAAAAGGTAGATTTTTAACTTAGTATAGTAGATAGTTATAATTCTTGCACGCACGAGCGCGCGTGAATTATACATGTAAGTGCGTAAGTGTGCGTCCCTCTCGGAGCGGTCAGTCGTACTCGCACACATTTACACGTATACAAATGTATCCACCCCTACAGCCCATTAACGTCCCACTGCTGGGCACAGGCTTCCACTCTCCTAAGCGTGAGAGAATTAGAGCTTAGACCCACCACGCTGCTCCAACGCGGTTGTTTAGGCACTAAATAATAAAAAAAAGAACTATACATGCTGCAGTATACCCAGTGCGAAGCCGGGGCTGCACTGGAAGGTAATAAATAAAAAATAATTAAATATCGTCTATGTAATGGTCGGGTGCGTCGCGAGCCTCGGGTGCTGCGTATTTCTTAGTTACTCTTGTACTATTTGTCATTTCTGCAAACAAAAAAGTTTTACTTGTTTTTTTATCTACTAGCCCTTGACTGCGAGCTCACCTGATGGTAAGTGATGATGCGGTCTAAGATGATAAGCGGTCTAACCTGTTAGGGACATGGCAATTATATGAAACACATACCCCTGTGCGGATTCTACACGGCATCGTAACTACCGGAACGCTAATATGCTTGGCGGGACGTCTTTGCCGTCTTTTACTAAATAAAGTTACACTTTGGGTGCTTTGGAAGTCTCTTTTACATTCCACTACAAGTTATAGGCCTATTACACTGCACTTATTACAGGGCCCTGTGGTAAGGGTGTGCGTGGCCGCTAGTTTGAATGTCGCTTATTACACAGCAATTAGGACCAATTTAGGGACCCTTTCTCCCTAAATATTATTACACTAACCCTTCGTCTGTCGCGCCATTTTATTAGGTTACCGCGGATCTGCGCAAATCTCAAGTGCGATCTCAAGATCTCAAGTGGCGGTGTCGAATTTCGCCGGCCGGGCATGTTTATTTAAATCATATCGTATCACTTGTACGAGCTACGTAAACACACAGTACGTCATTCAAATCGTTACGAAACATAGCTATAGATTAAAGTTAAAAAGGTTATCGCACTTCTTTATGGTTTACACAAAAAAATAACAAAAACAACAACAAAAAATGACCCCGTTTTTGAAAATGGAACCTCAAAAAAATAAACAATATAACCTGTATCTTTGTTTAAAAAGGTTGTTTGACTCTATGATTAGTCATTCCAGAGTAAAACAACAAACTGATTCAAGTGTAAGGGTACCTGTGGAAAGTGCAGTGTAATAGGCCTATTAGCCCTTGACTGCGATCTCACGGGGACGTATTGTGTCAAAATGACATAACTGGCCCGGTGGCTAAAATTGGTACTAATTTTAATGCCTGTTTCGTTTTTGTTTTTATTTTATTTTTCATAGATACTAACGACGCTGTCACCGGGTCAGATAAGTTTGTCGGACTGTACAGTAGGCATAACGATCGCAATCACATCTGATTGGTTAACATTAACACTCTTCCACTATTGGCCAAAATTAATTGAGTCAAGAATAAAATAAATTAAGCCAATCACAACAATTGAGACTGCAACAATGATTGACGCATGTTTACATAATTAAGCTACTGGTGGCTAATGATGATGCAGTTTATTTAAATAATTGGTTAACCCGCTAGCATCTCTCACGTTCAAACGGCCGTATTAGAGATACGGCCGTTTGAACGCATACCCTTAATCGGTTTCTATTAACATCAATAATAGCATCGCAACGATAACTCGCTTGGCGACACGTCTTTGTCGGTAGGGTGGTAACTAGCGTCGGCCAAAGCCTCCCACCAGATCAGACAAGAGTTTGTTTTATTATTTTATTATTCCACGACAAGTTATCTCTGAAGATGATAGCGGGCTAACCTAGCGGCACAACTTATAATCCCACCAACTTATCTAGCACGGTGGCCAAAATTAGAACTTATTTTTATGCATGTTTATTTGTTTTTATTTATTTTTTTAATATATAATAGCGACGATGTCACTGTCAGATAAGTTTGTGGGACTATATACACTTACACAATCAAACCTCGATGCGCTCGGTTTTTAAACTCAAACTCATGTTTTAATAACCCCTATTATGAAACCGTTTCATAAACTACTATTAAAAAAACTGTTTCATTACCTAAACTCAACTTTATCTGTGAAAATCCTGAAAATTAAAAATAAACACCTTCGTAAATACATCGACAAAGCATCAATCATAAATAGTTTGTTTGTTGGTTTGTCCTACAATCACGCCACAACAAAGCAACGGATCGATTTTTTGCAAAGGTATAGTTGAGAACCTGGAGAGTGACATGGGCAATTTTTTATCCCAGAAAATTAAGGAGTTCCCGTGGAAATTAAAAAAACTTATTCCACGCAAACGAAGTTACGGGCATCAGCTAGTAAAATTATAAATGCGGAAGTACTATTACCTTTTCACGGCAAGTCCTAAACCGATTTCGATAGAGGTTGTAAGTTATAACCCGGAGACAGGCATAGGTATTTTACTGGAAAATATTTTTTTTCCATTCCATTTTGATACCTGTATCCACGCTAATGAAGCCACGGACATATAATCTAGTATGTAGTAGTACTTAAACTATAAAATATCACCTTTATACTTATCCTTCCACTCTTTCTCATCCATATTCTCTGTAGAGTCCTTATTTCCTTCCTCGGATTCCTTATCCGCATATGGTTCCCAACCTTTTTCCTCTACCCTATCATTATCGTTTCCCGCTTTCTCATCCTTATCTTTACCCTTTTCTTCATCCTCTTTCCCAATCTCTTCTTCATCCTTATATACTCCCTCTTCGTCATCCTTACCCTCTCCCTCTTTCTCATCCTTTCCCTTTTCTTTATCCTCTTTCTTATCCGCATCATTTACCTCTTTATCATCCATATCCGTTCCCTCTTTCTCATGCTTATCCTTTCCCTCTTTCTCATTCTTATCATTTCTAGCATTCTCATCCTTATCCTTACCCTTTACTTCATTCTCTTTCTCAAGCTCATCTCCATCCTTATATTCTTCCTCTGTTTCATTCATTGTCTTTCCCTCTCCCTCATCCTTACCCTTTACCTTTTCTTTATCCTCTTGCTTATCCTTACCCTTTTCTTCATCCTCTTTCTCAAGCTCTTCTCCATCCTTATATTCTTCCTCTGGTTCATTCTTTTTCTTATCCTCTTTCTTATAATTACTATACTTACTATACTTTCCTGCTTCCTTACCCTTATTCTCTTTACTGTATTCTTTATGAGGCTTATCTTCATCGTCTTGGCCTGAATCTTCATCAATTTCCTTTCCTATCTCATTCGGTTCGTTGTGCAGACCTAGAACCTTCACGGTTTTTTTAATTTCTTCTTGGTCTTTCTTTTCTTCTCCTGAATCTGGTAAAAAAAATTACTATTGCTTTTAATTTAATGATAACTAGTCAACGTCTGTGACTTTGCTACCGTGGAATTTTAAAATATCAGCACTCTAGGTCCTAAGTTCTTTTTTAAATTCTGCTACATCACCACTTGCAAGCAGTATTAGTATGACCTAAAAAATGTGAGTACCTTTGCGATTGTAATTTTTGAGGATTTTTAATCATACAGTAAGTAAAAATGGTATGCTAGAAATACTAAAACTGCGACTAGCTTAATATAAGCATAAATGTTTAAATCGATTAAAAGTATGCTGCTGATCCGTTAAAAAGCTTTAAAAGCTTATTATACTGTTGAAGATTATTATTTATTATGTAAATGATATATAATACTTATGGATTTGACTCGTTCCAGAATTGCTTAGGACTACGGTTACTTATGTTACTTATGTAATAGTTACTTATGTTATAGTTACTACGGTTACACATTTGATGTAAATGAATTCTTTCGAAAGAGCAACCACCGAGGTTCTTGCTGGTTCTAAGAGTGGTAGATCATTTAACGATTGAAAAGCACGTTTATTAAGTTTATTGATTAATTTGAATAAAATATGAGTTTGAGTTTAAGTTTGAAATTTTGAAAAATATTCGCTTACCGCTAGCAGGAACATATCCACCGACTGAAATGTATCAAAAAATATATATTTGATCTATGACAGGTATTACTAGCTCATGCTCGCGACTTCGTCCGCGTGGAGTTTTTTTGATTGAAGGACAAAGCAACATATTTAGTTGAAATGGTTATTATAATTATCATTTTTGTATTCTTGAATTTCACCGACGGAATTTTTGCATGTTGTGTTTACTTTTAAACGATTATGTTACATATATAATTTGCATATACTATAATCGATGTAAAAATCGCTAAGTACTAAATCTTAAAAAAAAGATGTAATACCACATACGTTTGATAGGTTCGTCTGTGGTACATCTGGTGGATACTGTGATGGTATTTTCATTATTGTTCTCTGCGTCACTGATCGCTGCTGATCTGTCGCCTGAAAAATAGTTTTGTTTTTCAAAATAAAGATTAATTAAAAGTAAAACAGTAGCCCTACTATTTACCTAAAACCTGCGTGAATCTTATAGGTTCCGTCACGTAAAGAAAACACTGAGCCCTACTATTTACCTAAGCAGTATTGAGGGTTATTGGAGGGGATGTGTCTGCGCTCGGGTACGGTCGCGTCCTCACTATATATCGTCCTCTATAATATACTTATACTTACTAGCTGATGCCCACGATAGAGGTGGTTAATAAAGCACTTGGCACAAAAGCATAACACGCTTTTTTCCGTAGCACGGACAGCATGCTATCCGAGGAGTCTCTATGTTGCTACGGTGCTACGACGCGCGAGCGCGCGCATTGCTTTCGTAGCACTAGTAGCGCCCGTAACGACGCGCGCCTGCCGGTAGCGCACTGGCCGACCGTTAGTCTCGCGTAACGCGCTGCTGTGAGCGTAAGTCATATGCTTTCATGCGTGCTATAGCATAGCATATTTAAAAGCATGCTAAAAATTTATAGTTTCTAGCCTGTAGCATGCTTTGGTTTTATAGCAGTTTTAAACAACTCTAGCCCGCGACTTCGTTCGCGTGGAATGAGTTTTATTAATTTCCAAGAGAGCTCCATAATTTTCCGGTAAAAAGTAGCCACATAGGCTAGGCACTGTCCAGGTTCTCAACTAAATACTCATACAAAATTTAAGTCGATCCGTTGTTCTGTTGCGATGTGATTGAAGGATTTGTCAATCATGCAGCAACAGAGGACCAACCAACAAAGTAGCATTACAATCACACTTTCGCATTTATAATAATAACTATGATTGTAGCTTTATTGTAGAATAATAATAGGTATCGTTCCCCCGTCGCGCCCTTTTTCATACCAATAATTTGATCGATAAATCGCTCAGTGCGCAGGTAAACGGCCACCGCTCTTTTAACGTGACAGGACCTATAGTCTCAAACGTTGTGATTGGCTGAATTAATGGTATCCTTACTGCGACAATGGATTTTTGACAAATAGCCTAATAAGGCGAAAATAAAGCGAAATAGCTTTTAGGGGTGATTACGATCTTTACGCTGCAGCAATTATTTTTACGTAATGAGGCCCCAAATAGACCCACGAATTAATGATTTAAAAAAATAGTTGTGTACCTACTAGGAGAAGTTCTTTTCAGCAATACTTAACTAGCCTATTTTTACTTCTAGAATATAAAAATACTTAACCAAATCTTACTTCTTAGATTATTTAATACCTTTTCTTCTGAAATTAGAAAACTCCGTGATTCCAGGTTCCCCTGGAAGAAGTCGCGTTAGGCATCCATCTCATGATAAGTCTTAGTGTCAGCTTTGTTCCAGCCAATATTATTACGTAGATAAAAGCAAACATTTTAGCATCGATATTTATGTACTTAGGTACTAAATGGGCCCTTTCATAGAAAAAGTTAGGCGTCCGACTTGTAGGGCGTGCCCCTCACCTATATAAGCCTGTCCTTGTCCCCGCCATAGCGGTGTCCCGCTTTTCAGACTAGATGGCGTTAGTAAAATAAGTCCATATTCTTTGATTGATAGGGCCCGTCTATGTAAATAGAGGTCGTTGGTAGATAGGCGGTAATAGCCTTTTTTTTTATTTACGCGTTCCAAACCTTAGCCGTTCGTATCAGAAACTTCCTGGGGGAGAATTCGGGTTATGTAGGATTTATAGTTTATACCTGCTTTAACCTGCTTTAAGCTCGGTGGCAATCAGAGATGGAAGCTCTGAGATCTAAACGGTGATAAAAAATGGCTTATAGTGGCGTAAACACTAGACGTTGGCCTCCTTTTAAGATTGAAGTTTCGATCCCTACACACCTCTAACTTTTCTGAGTGTTTAAGCAGTTAAATATCATTTGCTTTATCGGTGAAGGAAAACATCGTGAGGAAATCAGGACACCGGAGGGTTCTACATAATGTTCTCGAAGGTGTGTGAAGCCGCCAATCCGCACTTGGCCCGCGTGGTGGACAATGTCCAATCCCTTCTTATTCCGAGTGGAGACTCCCGCTCGTGAGCTGGCAAAGGGTAACGATAACGATAAACGACTTACTCATTTTTAGCGCTCCATGCAAATCTGTAGACAAATTTTAACTGCACGTTAGTGTTAAAAAATAGGTACTATAACCTTTCTGGCACAGTGAACCGCTGTGGTTTTATTAGTGCGAATTTACGGGTTCAATTCTCCGAGACTACTGGTCGGAGACTTTGCTTACGGAGCTGTAGCTACCGTACCGTAGCCTAGAATCGCCAAGTGAATTAGCGTTCCATTACGATAGTGCATAAGCTTATTAGGGTAAAGCTACTAAAGCTAAATAAAGGGTAAGCTTATTAGGGTAAAGCTAAGTACTCTATGGGTAAAGTCCTGTCCTACGTCAGCAACAAACCCGACAGTGTCAGACAGTCTGAACCTTCACGTGGCCTACATTTTCGCGTAGATAAGTTTGTCTTTCTTTGGAGTCGTATTGCGTTGCAGTGCGTCTCGTCGCTTTCGTCGCTCACTTGGGACAACGGGTAAGGCCGTAATTGCCTCCAGGTTTAAAAATAATGCAGTTGGTAAGCTCGCTTCCATTTTAGACTACATCATCATAAATGAATTATGGCTGAAAACTTAATTGTAGATTATTCAATACGGGGCTAATGCAATGTCTTACGTCACGGGCGCCGGGATAAACCCCAAGCGCAACGAGGGATATCAGAGTAATAGGCCTATTACACTGCACTTTCCACAGGGCCCTGTGGCAAGGGTGGGCGTGGCCGCTAGTTAGAGCGTCGTTTATTACACAGCAATAAGGATCAAATTAGGGACCCTTCCACCCTAAATCTTATTACACTACACTGATTCAAGTGTAAGGGTCCCTGTGAAAAGTGCAGTGTAATAGGCCTATAACTCCCGAGCGTAGCGAGGGTGTTGCATCTAAAATCCTCTGTGAAGCGCGAATATTAAAGTATCATTTACTTTTTTATTATATATTATTCGTGATTTTATAAAATTTCGGTACATTTTACAAACTTTAGTGTTTCTGAAAATATTTTAATTGTCACTTATGATAAGTATATTAAACCGATAGAATCTAATAATATTAGCCCGACAGAACCTAATATGCCGGCCCCAGGCCGTCCTATCCTAACATTTTGACAAATATAGTAGATAGATAGATACTTTATTGCACACATAAAAAATACAAGGTAAAAGTTAACTATAAACTAGGTATGCAAAGGCGGCCTTATTGCTTACTGAGCAATCTCTACCAGGCAACCTTTGGTGAGAGGATCGAATAAGATGTATAGGGTAGTGTGGCACAATAGAATACACGTTATTATTAATAGGTAAGCACCTAATATAAAACATAATAGACGTATTGTGTATATATGTCACCGAGATATTGTAAAAACCGTTAGACTATAATCTAACTAGCGAAATTTTAAACTGTCGACAGATTGTGAACCGTTCAACGTTCTGAATGTCAATTTTTTTTTTATCCACTATAAGTTAGCCCTTGACTGCGATCTCACCTGATGGTAGGTGATGATGCAGTCTAAGATGGTAGCGGGCTAACCTGTTAGGGGCATGGCAGTTATATTGAACCCATACCCCTATTCGGTTTCTACACGGCATCGTACCGGAACGCTAAATCGCTTGGCGGCACGTCTTTGCCGGTATGGTGGTAACTAGCCACGGCCGAAGCCTCCCACCAGGCAATTTTTGAAATATTCATTGTATTTACGTTTTCTTGTCTGTTTCTTGTAGGTTAGGTTAGGGTTCGACATAAACAACCAAGTAGTGCCCGGGCACTTAGGTTTTACCGCGTTAATATACCTTTCAGATAACAATCTACCGAAAAATAATGCGTTAAATTGTAATCTGTCGACAGTTTACAATTTCGCTAGTTAGATTACTATCTAACGGTTTTTGCAATCTTACGGTGACATTACATGTAAATAAAATACATAAATATAGATAACACGTATATTATTAATAGATACCGAGCATTATTTATACTGCCCATTTATCACTTGGCCCATAACAGATATATTATACAAAAACATACACAGATTACACATATATAAATTAAATTAAATACGCATAGTGGGGCTGATTCTGTAGTGCACAATCTCTAAACTAAACTAAAATGTCAGCTTTAAAACTAGTTATGTCCCTTTCCGAAGGGACTATTACGAATGGGTTAGCAATAATTCATTTTAGTTTAGTTTAGAGATTGTGCACTACAGAATCAGCCCCAGTAACGAATTACGATAGAAGTTTAGAAATAGAAGTAAGAAGAGTTTTGAGTTTATTATCCATGGTAGAACACAGCTACATATGGCGATCAACAGCACCGAGAAAGTTGAAACGTTCTAGATAGCTGAGAGTATGATGAGCATATAAGATCGAGAAAAGTAAAGAAATAACATGAAAATTTCGACGCAACCTAATTGGAAGCCACTTGAGACGAGCGCTCAAGCTTGTTTAATAACTCAGTGAGATCCGTGTAACTGCTACCGGCATAGTCCAGTATAGGAGTGTTACAGCTAAGGATATCTTATAGTTTTGACTGAAAGGAGATTATTCCAGCGTCTCAGGGAGCCGTTAGCAGCAAAGAGGCGTCGGCTGACGTGGTTATCTTGCGGTACCCAGGAGAAGGAGGAGTCAATAATCAAGCCGAGGTTTTTACATAGTACATATTAAACAAGATTTAACTACACCGATTCTGCTGGGAGATAGTTGTAAAATCCGTGGCTGATTTAGTAAATTTGATGGCGATGTATAAATCAGTAAGACAAGTAAATCGGTATTGGTGTTCGCTTCATTCAGGACCTCATTTTTGGTTTTCTTTGGATGCGGGATCTTTCAAAATTCAAATCAAATTACACACCATAAGAGTACCTAATGGATTCCAGTACAACCCCGCTAAGCCATAAGAATTGTAATGACATACTTTACCTTTAGATAACAGGTCTTGTAATAAAGCATTCTCGTGCGAGTGGTGTGAAAACACTTTTATTGTACCTACACCACAAAGAATATGTATGTACTTAGAAAAAACATGGTAACATTACCTAAGCATACAATTGGGCAGCCTAAGCGCTACCTAGCTATCTTTTCCACGCAACCAATGTCTCATGAAACAGAATCTAACGCAATATTCTTTTAAAGATATCATACTAATATCGTAAGTCCGAAAGTATATTTGTTTGTCCTTCAATCACGCCGCAACAGAGCAACGGGTCGACGCGATTTTTTGCATGGGTATAGTTGAGGACCTGGCTTTTATGCTGGAAAATTAAGATGTTCCCGTGTAAATTAAAAAACGCATTCCACGGACGAAGTCGCGTACATCAGCTGGTAAAATATAAGTGCACAGATACTAACCGGTATCTTCAATGCCTGAAAAAATATTTTAATGTATATATGTAAATAATTTTTATTGGGTCGATTTTAAAATAAGTTGAATAAGTATCCTTCAATAATTCAATTTCAAAGGATTTGTTATCCTAATATTCTTTTATCACGGCGCAATTGAGAAACGGATCAACGTGACTTTTTGCATGGATGTAGTTATACACCTGCTTTTTATCCAGGAAAATAAGAGGTCCTACGGGATTTTGAATAACCAAAGCCCTGCGTGGGCTTTGTCTGCGTGACAGCCATGGAAGGTGCTATCATATTTTACCTACGTAACAAGAAATTTTTATACTCACTTGATAATCTTTCTCCATATACTGAAATACAAATAATTTTAATATTATTAAATTAAATAAAAACTAAGTTCTGTTAAAAAAAAACGAAATCGGTCCAGAGCGTGTCAGAAAACGCATATTATGGCCTTGTTGGCGATAATTTTTATTTTAAGTGTTAGTATTTTGCATTGAGGTTTAATATACTAACGTAAGTATAGTACATATTGTTTCAATGGTATTTTGTCAAAAACTTACTAAGAAACCCTACTTTTGCAATTTTTTTCGACTTTTTCTGCTCAGGAGAAGTAGGTAGATACCTACACATACCTACTTACTTACCCTGATTTCGTTTTTCTCATTTTTATAGGCTAAGTTTATAGGTAGTAATATCAGCTTTACAGCTCATAATATTTTAAAATGACTGTAACACACGGACAGTCGGACTAGATCATTTATTCCTTTGGTTTACCTACGACGGATCACTAAATCAAATGGCATCCGTGACAGGGGTAACTAAAATATTAAGCTTTATAATACTTACAAGGATCTGGAAAGAGAAATAAAATATCCTGTTTGTGAAAATAATATCTTAGACTAACTAAAAACTAAAACGCTTTTAGCGCCATCTAGTATCGAGTAGCGGAAGGGTCTGTTTTTTTTAATTAATCGGAGTTTGGAAATCAATTAATCACTTTAATTCCTGACTGATTACTTATTACTTACATCATTAAATTAAAATAATTAATTAAACACTCACACTTTTCTCTACGCAGAGTTTCTGGAATTTACGTCATAAAATTAGAATAATATTATTTATTATATAGCTTAAACTGTATAATATTAAGAAGTAGAATAGACGATTTAAACTAACCGTTAGTTTTTATAAGCATGCCTTTGTGCATCGGCATATTTGATATATTTAGCTGGAAATAAAGGTGCATTTAATTAATTTTGTCCCAGACATTATTTATTTACAAATTGCATACCATTGGTAGGTACGTACACTCTAGATCTATAGAGCGTACTTTGGCTTGGCTCAAACTTTACTTAGTAAAAAGAGATGGACTTAAGTGAGTAACATAAATCTGTCCTGTTTAAACCTTGTCTTAAGTCTAAGCAAAGTCAAAGTTCGCTCTATAGATCTCACACTGAGAAGCATATCTTTCTATAGTAAAGCTGGTTATTGATGGCATAGAATGTAGGTCAAAATAATATTATTCTGCTACCATCCTTAAATCGATAGCATATTTTGTCATACCTATAGACTGAAACGAGCTGCTACGAGTGGGTAAATATTTGGCGCCTTAAATAATAAATCTTCAATGGCTAATGTCAAAGTTGTTTTTAAAATTTATACACCAAAATTAAGAAAAAAAATTACCAAAAGATAAAGCAAAGCCTTCATCCGCGTTTTAAATCCATTTTTAACGATACAATTGTCCAACATCGTTCCCATTCCCGTACTACGTAGGTATTATACCCACTATTGTGTTTCGAAACCAAAGAACAAGGTCGCTGCGGGCATCAAATTTTATGCTATGATAAAATTGCCCAAGCATAGCGCGCATAAAATATTATTTTGCGAATTGAATTCAACTTTACGATGTACACTTACCTTATACTTTACTTGGCTACAATATTTTTTTGGTTGTGTTTCATTACACTTTTGAGGTCTGAACTTAGAATTATTTTTAAAGGTACTAATTTGGTCATATTATGAGTGTATAACTTTTATTAAGTACTTCTTCATACAGAACTAGCTATTGCCCACGGCTTCGCTCAAGTTAGATTCGATTTTTATACTTTAAAGCCCCCTTAGGGGTGGATTTAAATACTTTCTTAGCGAATATCTAACCACATCTTAAATAGCTATGTATGCCAAATTTCAGCCCATTCCGTCCAGTGGTTTGAGCTCTACGTTGATAGATCAGTCAGACAGTCAATTACATTTTCCTTTAATATATTTAGACTCCATATTCTGTCACACATGACAACAGATTCAAAAAATTAGTATGGGGTACTGTGCAGCTCGTATTCTGCCATCGTTACGCTTTCTTAAGCGGGGTCGCCACTCCAGAACCTTGGGACCCCAACGTCAATCGATTCTTCGAACTATGTGACCCGCTTATTACCACTTCAGCTTCTCAATTGGTCGAGCTATATCGGTTACTCTGGTTCTCCTACGGATCTCCTCATTTCTGATTTGATCTCTAAGCTTAACCTTCTTCATGCCCGGATAGTGGCTCAGGCCTTTTTTATCAGATAACAGGTTTCTCATAGTTAGATTTGAGTATCTTGGCAAAATTATGATTTATGATATCATCATTTCGACCCATCGCCGACTCAGCGAGTCTTCTTTCGTAAGGAGAAGCGTTTGGAAGTAGTCCACCACGCTGGCCAAGGGCGGATTGGCAGACTTCACACAACTTTAAGAACACAATCCTATGATGGGATAAGTTTTTAATGAAATTTGACATAATTATGATACTCCTTTTATCCGTTCCAGCATGACCACCATCACGACGACCACCATCACGATGACCACGATCACCACCACCATCACGAGCCCGGAATGCCCTTCGACTTCGCCTACGCGGTCAATGAAGACGGCAACGACTATAGTCACAACGCCAAATCTGACGGTGACGTGACCAGGGGAGAGTACAGGATCGCCCTGCCTGATGGGCGCACCCAAATCGTCAGATATACTGCTGACTGGAAGAACGGTTTCAATGCTGAGGTATGACAAAACTTTAAGTTTTCAAATAATTCAGACCGCGTAATCGAGCTGTTACTAGACACGCCATCTAGTAGTGAGTTTTTCGAGAATAGTAGTACTATTTTTCTTTGAAGTGAAACTTCTTTAGAATCGTTGTGATTTGAAAATTCGATGAAACGAAATCTAGACAAACATATTCATAATAGGATTTAGCCTACGAGATAATGAGATAGACACAAATTGTATTAATTTCAATCTTTCGTAGGCTACTTTTCTGAAGTTTTTTTTTTATCCACTACAAGTTAGCCCTTGACTGCGATCTCACCTGATGGTAAGTGATGATGCAGCCTAAGATAGTAGCGGGCTAACCTGTTAGGGGCATGGCAGTTATATTAAACCCATACCCCTATTCGGTTTCTACTCGGCATCGTACCGGAACGCTAAATCGCTTGGCGGCACGTCTTTGCCGGTAGGGTGGTAACTAACCACGGCCAAAGCCTCCCAGCAGGTCAGACCAGGGAAAATTCAGAAATTATAAATTCCCAAATTGACCCTGCCGGGGATCGAACCGGGGTTTCACTTCTGCCGTGTGTGAATTATTGCATACACACATTTTTTTCAGCTACCATTACTTTCGATAGAGGCTGAAATACCTAAAATATATAAATCGTAATCAAAGACTTCTTGACAAAAGATCTCAAACCGCCAGTTATACCTCCTTTACACTTATATTATACTAGCGGTCGCCCGCGATTTCGTCCGCGTACAATTTCTGATTTCCTATGAGATTTTCCCGCTGCAAAAAGCCTACTTATACAGCTATATAGCATCGGCAGGTTTTTATTATTTAAGACTCACAAGTCCTTAATGCTCACTTCAAAAACTTAGAACCCTCATGTAAGCTTCCAACCTCCATTTCACCCCCTTTGGGGTGAATTTTCGTAAAATTGCTCATACAGTTTATTATAACTTAAAACTAATAACCTAAATCCCGATTTGCAAAGTCTCTAACTTCAAAAACTTGGGAGCCCTTATGTAAGCTTCCAACCCCATTTCACCCCTATTGGGGTAGATTTTCGTAAAATTGCTTATACAGGTTTTATTATTTATAGCTACTAACGTATTTGACAATTTTCATGTCTCTAACTTCAAAAACAAACTTTCATACAAACTTCCAACCCCCATTTCAACCCCTTAGGGGTGAAGTTTCTCAAAACCGTTTCTTAGTGGCCACCATAGAAGGAACCTATCTTCCAAATTTCAAGTCTGTATGCTTTATAGTTCCTGAGATATCGTGATGAATCAGTGACCTTTCGCTTTTATATATATGTATATATTATATAACAAAAAATAATAATGATAAATATGAATATGATATGATGCTTAGTAGGTTAATCTCACAATTTGATGTTTTTTTCAGGTGATCTATGAAGGCGAAGCGCGATACCCCGACCAGCCCAGTAGACAGGGAGGTGGCTATCCCTCAGGACCCGGACAATCCTACATCCCACCAAACCAAGCCGAGGGCTACCACTATTAGAATACAAAAATATGATCAGGGGCCATACTGCCAACGCTTTAAGCCCTATTATTTCATTATTGTTGACTTTCGTGTTTTAGAATTATAACCCTTATTTCAGGAACGTCAAGGTACGTGACATCAAATTGTCATTTTGAGTAATATTGCTTAAGTATTGTTTTAAACGTTGGCAGTAGGGGCCCAGCAACGCCACTTAGGATAAATCGTTACTTTTTTTAATCTGAAAAAGGCGGTAAATCATATTTAACTTATAGAGACACCAATACATGGCGCTGTTAAAATATAAGCTCGCTTAATGATAGATGGCGCTAATAATACAATATTTTTCCTTTCATCTATAGATGGCGGTGAAAGGTAAAAAATATTTGATCATCTCACGAATAGATGGCGTTAGCAGTTTTGAAATCTTAAAAATCTCGAATAATTATTACTTTATTTGGTCATAATTCATTCATTATGGAAAAATCTGAGTTCATGAACACTACAACTACTTTTAAGTTATTTTAATTGGTTATTATAATAGGAATATTATTTAATTATAATTAAACACCATTACTACCTAGTTTACCTACGTTTAAAGTTACCATTAATAATTTGAGGATTTAATTCTTTTACAAAATATGACTGTTATTTCAAAATAACTTTTAATTTTAATGCTACATAATTGTACGACACAAAGGAAGGCTAAAAAGTTTGGTTAAATAACATTGCATAATATGAATTTTCTAAAAAAAAACAAAAACTTAATTTCTAAGTTCTTTTATGAATAAAGTTACTGTTAAGTAATTGTAAAATACTCATTCTCACTGCCTTTAAGTGTACTTATTGTATAGTTATGTTTGTTAAATAAAAAAATGCAACTACCTATTTACTAATGATATCTACATAATATTTATTAGAATGAAGAAATACATCTTTGTAAGTTTATAACATAATCTTTTTTATAAATAAATCTTTTTTATATAAAACCTATCCTGTATTTTATTACTTAGTAGCTAATGGCCAGCATGGTACTTTGATGGTTAAATGTTCTAAAACTATTCCGTAAGTTCTAAAAAAACTGTAAATAACTCAATCAGATGAATGGTTTCAGAAACTAGTACATATATTTGAACTTATTAACAAGTCAAAAAAAAATAAAAAAACACGACTGCCCTGCCAAAAAACGAACTAAAATGTTAAAAATCTAAATTAAACTAGATATATATAATCTTATTCACATTTTTATTAAATGATATTTTGTTGTGAATCACTAGATATTGAACTATAGTGTTATATATTTTTTATCATCTACTCATCATTTTCTAGGTGATTATATAGTTAATCTTATTTTCGACCTATTTTTTTTTCAACTTTAATCTTTAATGCGGGACCATGGTCACCCCATTACTAGCCTATGTCACCCGGAATAAGCTAGGGTTTCTAACAATATCTCATTTATCAAAATTGGTTTAGGTGTATAGAAGTTATGGTGGAATATACAAACTCACATACATACATACATACATACATACATACAAACATACATACATGAACCCTGAAAACAATATACTCCGTTTTTCAGGCAGTCGTATAAAAAGTCACTTTATTGAAAATATTCAATATATATAAATAGACTTTATGATAGTATTTTCTAAGAATGAACAGCCTTAATATGTCTGGTCAATTCCTTATTTAAACTAAACTTTTTGTTACACAGTAAACAACATTCACCTTTTTCTGTATGACACCTCTTCATATGTTCCAGTCTACGTCCAGATGTTATAAACCTTTTGTTGCAAACTTCACAAGAGTATGGCTTTTCACCTGAATGTAGCTTCAAATGTTCCAGCAAATTCTTCTTATGTATAAACCTGTCGCCGCAAATCTCACACACTTCATTCCTAATTTCTAAATGCTTTTTATTATGTTCAACTAAATTTTTTCTATGGTAAAAGTCTTTGAAGCATACATTACAAACATGTGGTCTGATTTTCAAATGTTTTTTATTTATATGCCCTTGTAATGATTCTTTGCATAGACTTTTGTAATTGCAATGATTACAGCTGTAATATACTTTTTTCCGACTGCGCTTATGACTTCTTTCATGTGTTTGTAATTTTTTAACACTGTCAAACAATTTAAAGCAATCCAGACATTGATTTTCTTGACCAAAACTTTGATCTTCAAACTTATTTGTCATAATATCATCATAATTTTCATCTGTTGTATTAGAAAAGTTATATTTATCAGATGCTTTTAATTCTTGTTTCTTGACATCCGTAATTTTAGTTAAATCAATATTAATATCTAACTTTCCAAAGCTTAAAATATTATTATTATTAATTTCCTTGTTAATAGTGTCAATAATATTATTAATAATTGTTGTCATGACTTTATTTCTGTGCATCTTGAGGTACATCTTGATAATCAGGTCTGTGCAGTCTTCACACAATTTGGTTACAGTCAGCTCCTATAAAAGGTAAGCAGGTAAGGAAGGTAGCTAGGCATACTATATCCTGAACCAGTGGTACAACATTCAACTCAAAAGCACACATAAAAGTTTATTTGAACAAAACTTTGCAAGTAAAAGTTTATCTTACAATTTTTACATCTATAATAACTCCTAACTAAGAAGGGGTAATATATACTACTTATACCTAAGGCCTATGGTCAACATTGAACAACTGCTACTTCACATGCAGATAAGATGAAATACATTATAGGAGTAAATGATGAGTAGGTAGTAGTAGTTGCTTGTCAGTCGGTATTCTACAGGATATATTTTGGATATCAACATCATCATCATCAACCGACAGATGTCCACAGCTGGACATAGACCTCTCTTGCAAGGATTTCCACACGCCGCTGTCTTGCGCCGCCTGGATCCAGCCTTGCCTCCCTACGACTTGCCTGCTGTCGTTCGTCCAGCATTAGGTCTGCCAACACTGTGCTTCCCAATGTGAGGTTGTATTTTTTAAAATATATGGTACCCAATTTTTTTGATCTACCGCAAAGGATTGTCAGGATCTGCATCCATATCAAGTTGAAATTCCATAGACATGGATAAAGCGATTTGCTTCATTTCTAATTCGAACCTCTAGGACATGGAAGGCCCTTCCGTCTTTCATTTTTCCATCCGCTTAAAATATTGGTTTTCTTCAAATCAGGAGTGAATAGCCATCTTTTAAGCAAGCGCTCCAACTTAGGCTGCATTATTACAGCAAGTCTGGTTACAGCCTACCGCTAGTCTATAAATTAATTATATTCAGAGAGGGTATACGGATAGTATAGAAGAGTTAAATAATTATACTCACGAATGTCGGAAATAAATCTTTAACCATTTCAGCTAAACTCAAGTGTTCATCAAGAAGCTGGCTCTTTATTTCAATGATAGAGCGAATGTTTTGCGTATTCGCACTTTCTTTGTAACATAAAAAGCATATCTCACCTTTTAATGAGTTGATTAAAAGGTTTATTAAGGTAAAGTCCATTCTGTAATAAAATTATACGAAAACTAAAGAAATAACTGAGAGAAATACTTTTTTGCAGTTTTTGTTTACTAACAAAAACAAAGACAAACTTTATGACACTTTTGACGTTTCTCATTTTTTGTCACAAACAAAAAAAACATAGACGTCTATGCACGAAGGCTTACAAAATAGATGGAGTGCGCACTCTAAATACTTACCGATTTGAAGCGAATCCCATTTGTTGCTATCCCTCGACTACCGAGCGAAAGCAATAAATCGGAAACCACTGATAACACTTTAATCTGAGGCTATCACGAAGGAAGTTCCCTAAAGTAGGTTGTTATCTTTGGTATATTAAATATTTGATTTTATTTATTTGTATCATAGAGTTACAGTAGTTTTTATAAAAATGGACACGCGACTACTAATAGCGCCACGTAGGGATTGTTCATAGATTATGATTTCTTTCTTTCGTCCGGCCTAGGATGCCGTAGCCTTCAAGGCAACTCAAAGACATTCACCGGGGCACAGTTACACGAGCCAACCGGAGAGGTCCAGCGCTATTTCCCAGTATATTTAATGTACTCAGTGGCTATTTCTGATGCGACTATAGGCCCGTTATGGATAAATTATTTTAAGCTATAGGCGCTGACGTAGACGAACAAGAATGTCATGACGTCAGTCGTCACATAACTCAGGACAATATGTTACTTGTCTCTGGCTCGCTTTAGCGTTTAAATCATTAAGGTGGGCATCGAGCCTTCATTAGCCTGTAGCATTACACTACAAGCCTGCTACAAGCGATCTCACCTAATGGAAAGTGATGGCTCAGTCTAACCTGTTCGAGGTATGGCAGTTACAATATTAAACCCATACCCCTAATCGGTTTCTACTCGGCATCGTGCCGGAACTCTAAATTGCTGGGCGCGACGGTACGTCTTTGCTAGTAAGATAAACTAGCTAAGTCTGAAGCTACCCAACCAAAAAGTTGGGAGAAAAGGACAGTCAAAATTAAAATTTATACTAATATTATAAATGCAAAATTGTATCTTTCTCTCCGTCTGCTACGCTTTAACGGCCCATCCTTTCAACCGATTTTAATGAAATTTGGTATAGACAGATTGTATCCCGGGAAAGTATTATTATTATTATTTGTCCCGGGAAATTAAAGATATGCAGCGAGAATCAAAAAAACTTAATGCACACGTACCATGGAATGACGGATTTTTAAAGAATTAAACAAAAACAATAGGTAGGTATAGACAGCATATTTATTATATTGTTTATTAATAGTTGTTACATTTTTGTAATATTATCTAATAAGATAATATAATTTTGTGCATATAATTTTGAAAGATAAAGGCGGGTCAAAGGCTTTTGTTTTACATTAAAGTAACATTTACATCAGTAGGTTTTTATGTAATTAGCTTCCTAACATTTGCAAACGATTCAAATTTTTACATTAATTATTGGCTTTTTCATAGTGCCTCACCAGCACAAAACACTGTGCCAATGTCACGTGAGTTTTGCAAGCGATTTTTATGACTGTTTACATTGCAAAATAGCTGTAAGTTCATGTTAGACTTACAAGAGTACGTGAGATTTGCACTCAAGGCTATGCGACACTTAAGTTGAAAATTACTATAAACAAAGTAAGCACCAAAGTAAAGTCCTACAAACTTATCTGACTTGGTGACAGCGTCGCTAGTACATTGCATATGAAAAATAAAAATAGGCATAAAATTAGTTACAATTCTGGCCACCAGATGAGATAAGTTTATGGGACTATGCAATCAGGTTTAGGGCAGGAGAACGTCTGTCGGGCCCACTAGTTTAACATCAATAACGTTACTTATACAATTTGAATTTGGGTCTATTTCATGTAGGTTGACAAATTATGCAATTAAGCTAAGGTAAACTAAATAAATTTTATATAATACTTAAACTGTACTCATCTATTAATCTTAAATAAATTTGGTAGTTAAAACACTGAAATAAATGTTCATACATTTACTTCTAGATATACATAAAAAAACACATTATGTGCTTATTTTACCAACTCCTAATAACGTTAAACCTAGAAATTTTGATCGATGTTTATAGGAATTCTGTCAAAATTTTTATATTCCTATGGTTCGTCCAATTTAGGATGATAATTTTGTAGATGAGAGGTGTATAGCGCATAGTGAAGGACAAGAGTGAGACAGACTGAATCAGCACTATGCAAATGGCAACTGCCAAAATTATCATCCTAAACTAGACAAACCATATGTTAAACGTTATTCAGAGTTGGTGAAACCAGCAACTAAGTTTAAAAAAAAATTACAGCTAATAAAACACAGAAGTCTTGAAAAATAAAAAAATATCAATATGACAACCAATATGTGATAAATGTCTACATTCTACAATTACCTATTTAAAATCAAGATTATTGGTCATTTCCACTATTCAAAGAAGAATGCCAAAAAACAAGCTGTTGTAGGTTCTTAACCTACATTTAAATTTCGAATTAGCAAATGGGATTTTTAGAGTTGATTTAAAAAACCACTCTATTGTAAACGTTAATTCGCTTGGTGGCACGTACATGTCATAGTATTTTAGTCAATGATGTGGTTAAGATGCAAGAACAGCCCAAATCTCATACAAAATTCGGCATTCTTCTTTTCAAGTCAAATGGTGAGCGTAATACCAGCTCAGAATTGTAGTTAACGCTACATAGAACTATGCATAAGATTTATGTGTGACTTCAGGTCTAATTGACTTGGCAGCACCGTTCTACATAACCTACAAGAATAAATACCCCCATGGAATATCTTCATATGTTTTTTCATCCCAAAGTCAGAATAGAACGCCTGTTTACATACAGGACAAATATGCGGTTTCATACCTATATGCTTTCTAACATGGATAACTAAATTTTTGCGACATTTGAAAGTTTTACTACAAAAAGCACAGGTTTCTTTCGAAAATAAACTGTGGAGCTTCTTGTGACTCGACAGATTGGTTTCAGTGTAAAATTGCTTTTCGCACATATCACAACTGTAAGGTTTTATTTGAAGGTGCACCTTATTCACGTGTAGAGAGAGTTCGTTTTCGTTCGAGCAAGCCTTTTCGCAGAAACTACACGTTTGGACATGTTTGTTCGTGAACGCGTTGAATTTGACAGCGTGCCTTTGCATGTGGACGTCGTAATGTTGTTGGGAAACGAATAACTTTTCGCACAGTTGGCATTCTTTTAATTTGTGACTTTTTTGATGTGATTTCATCTTTCTAATACTAATGCATGCCCTACCGCAAAGCTGGCATGTAATATAATTAGAATTTTCTATATTATGGTGCATTTTTTTATGCTCGAAAAGATAGAATTTCGATTTAAAGCTATTCAGGCAAATATTGCATTGAACTTTCCTATGAACATGTTTCAAAATATGTTTTTTAAGGAAATAGTCCGATATGAAATGTTTATTGCAAAATGGACACGTATATCTATACTTTGGTGTATATTTAGGTGTTTCAATCTTCTTTCGAAACGTTAAGAATTCGCTACAAACATCTCTAAATATAGTATCTTCACAATCGTTTTGATAACCGTTGATTAATTTCTTTTTAGTGTAAGTTTTTGTTATATTTTCAGCAGGGTTAAATAAAGGCAAATCATCGAATTCATTTGAGATATCACTATCAGAGCTGTCCGATTCAGGTATTCTAAATTCATCTTCTAAAATATCAATTTGAGTTTTATCATCCTCAATATCATCTTTTGATGTAGATTCATTAATTTCATCTAATAAAATCATTGGTAATATACTATCCAGTGATATTTCAACTACAAGATTCTTATCAGTATTATCTATCCTACTTAGCCTATCTAGTATGCTACTAACACAAGAATGTAACCGACTACGAACATGGCGAATTTTGACAATGAAAATGTAGGAAGATATTGCGTGATTGTAGCATTTATCGCATATTTTTGTTCCTGTGTATGTGTCAAGGTTTATCTGCAACAAAACAAAATGGAGGTTAAAATAAATGGTAAAAAAGCTGAACAGGTTGGTGTGTAAAATGTAATGTAAATACATAGATAGTCGATATTATATTTTGCATGAAGCATGCACATTTTATTAACACAATTTCTAATATATTGTACCATTTACAATAATGGAAATTATAATTCAAAATGTACTATGCTGTCGCAGAAAGTATTGATAACTGTGACTGAAGTAGTTTACTTATTTGGTCACATACTTTTAAATGATGGAAACGGGGTTTGAACATTTTTGTATGGAGGCCTGCATAAAGGACCCACCATTTTGTTCTTTATTTCGCGTTGAACAATTCGTACAAACGAAAATCCGTCTAAACGTGAAAGAGTGTGTCTGTCAAACAATTACTTCGAAATGTACAGAGATATTTCGCAACTCAGTTCCCCCGGGATCTTTAAAACTCAAATCACCACGCAGTAACGCCTGTCCTCTCGTTCAGAACTCAACAAAAATCGAAACACACAAGCTTAATAATAATTGTAATTTAAGGTCAAATAAAAAAAAACAGTGGTGGATCCACCATGCCGAAAGGCTTCAAACACCTAGCTCAAAACTTTTTGAACATACATACTACACTGTCAGTGGAAATTGCGTAGTGTGTTGTTATACTACACAATTTGTAAACCTTTTGAAATATTATTTATTTTTTAGCAGTCACAGGATTATTCCAAATATCTGCTTACATTATAAAATTATCTTATTTGTAAGATGTAGTAGCAATCCTTCTTAAAGCTTTTTTGGTGCGCCTATTCTTATGATCCTTAGAACCTGCTCCTAAATTAAATGTGAACGGTTGGAAAATATTAGTTTCCATGGAAGTAATTTCATTAGGTGCTGATTTTATGCTTGAAAAAATTGCAGTAGAGTATGATGGTGGATTATTGTCAAAAGCTACATCCATATCTTCAATATTTGAGTCCAAAGCATTATGTTCTATTATATCTGTGCTATACTTAGTGTTCATGGAATGTTTTAAGCTTTTCTCATTAAATTGTATTGTTTCTACATCCATTTTGGAATCCTCGCTTACTTCTTCATTATTTGGTAGAAGTTTATATTCTGTATTGGTAGAATATATTTTCATGTTTTTGATAACTTGTAAATTATCATTTATATTTTCATTGGTACCTGATAGAAAAATAGAGTTTTCTGTGTTGCTAGAAGGTGTTTCTCTTCTCTCCTTAGTTACAGGACCATAAAACACTTCTTTTACAACTGGTATTGTAGTTGCCTCTTTTCCTGTAGCAAGTTTCAAGTTTTCATTGGCTATAAAACCTACTGGTTTAGTAGTTTCATTTGTAACATTTTTTTCTGAACGAATATTATAATTATTTCCAGAAGCTATAATATTGCTTACATCAGACATGAAAGAATTTCCATTGCCAAAGATTGTTATCGAATTATCTGTTGAAACATTTTGTCCGTCACAACAAAAGCACATAAATCTATTTTTAGAATTAGTTGTTAAACAAACACTGCACTTCCATAATTCTAGTTCTTTAGCAGGTGTAGAAACTTTTTCAATATTATTTTTATCTGTTGTTTTTTTGAGATTATTGACTACAATATCTGCAGTATCAGTACTTATTTTTTCATTACGATCAACATGTTTGTTGCAATGATAACATTTTCTAGTTTTCCCAAAAATCCAACAAAATTTACAGACATATTTTATGTCCATTTTAACTTCATCATATCGCTCTTCTTTCAAAACTGCTGATTTGTTGTTAAGGCAATTGTCACAATTTTGAGCCTTAAAAATCCAACATATTTTACAAGAAGTTTTATCTTGTATTAATTCAGGATTAGCTATAGTATTATGTTCCTCTTCTAGACACATTTTATTTGATAAATCATTGCCAATATCATCATCAGATTCACTTTCATTTATAGTAAAGTTAAGAACTTTTTGTTCATTTACATTTTTAACAGGATTATAAAATAAAGGTTTTGAAAAACGGAATGTAATGGAACTTGTGAAATCAAAATCAGTTTTCTGTACTAGAACTGGCATGTCAAAGACAAACTTGTTGTTAATTTCTTGAGAAACAATATCCTTTTCTTCATGATTCAACTTTTTCTTTATCAGTTGTAGGATTTTAGCCTGGTGAGGAACCAATAATTCGTCATACTTGTATTGGTTTGGCTAAAACACCCAACATATTCAGTCTTTAACATCAGTTAGATAAAAAAAACTATTCTGAACATTTTAAGAATAACTGAATGCTTAAAAATGTGAACATTGACACATACGGCACCAATAAGGGGTATGGGTTTAATATAACTGCCATGCCCCTAACAGGCTAGCCCGCTACCATCTTAGACTGCATCATCACTTACCATACGGTGAGATCGCAGTCAAGGGTTATCTTGTAGTGGATAAAAAGATAATAATATGTGAATGCAGACAATTAACCATGATGAGTTGATGACACAGCAGAACGTAGAAACAAATTCAACATACAATTTACTCAACAGCTATGGCCACACTTATTTACAAATAATTAAACTTGTAACTACTACAGCCTATTAATGTCCCACTGCTGCGTACAGGCCTCTACTCTCGTAGGAGAGAGGGAAGTGGAGCTTAGATCTACCACCCTGCTGCTATTGCCACACTTAGGTACAAATAATTAAATTGCATGCAGGTTTTCTCATTGTGATTTCCTTCACAGATTTTAACCTTACTTTTTATACAAAACTCAATTTACACAATTTTGAAATCTGTGAAAGTTCCACTCCACAGTCCACAATAATTGCTGCACAATTACAACCCTGGCACAAAAGCCTTGGTGAGCTCAAAAGTGAGGGACCAGGGCTTGATCCCCATTACTGACATTGGGGAATTTCTGATTTGTCTTTATCCTGGTCTGGTGGGAGGCTTTTTCCATAGCTAATTACCATTCTATGAGCAAAGTCGTTCCGCCGAGCGATTTATAGTTCCAGTATGATGCCATGTAGAAACCCACTAGAGGTTTAATATAAATGCCGTACTCCTAACAGGTTAGCCCGCTCACATCTTAGACTGCATCTTTAATTATCACCTGGTAAGATTGCGGTCAAGGGCTCACTTGTAGTGGATACAAAAAAGAAACTTCTTGTTATCATGCATAATAGCTTTAACAGAGACATTCAATAAGAAAGGGTTTCAGAAATTATATTGGATCAAAGTCAGGCATGTCATATGACTGATAAACAAAATATACTCACTCCAGGAATCGTAGCTGTCAAAATATCCTGAATGCTCTTTTCACCAGTCAACCCAGAATATCCTCCATGAAGATGAACTACATCCTTCAAACTCATCAAACGAGATCCCTTATCCAAGCAAACTGTACACAAAGAATCAACCTTCCGTTCAACCAAACATTTGAACAACAATTTGAATTTATGCTTCTCGTTATGCTGCAAATGTTCTCCAAGAGTTTTATTTGTAGAGCCACATTCATTGCATTTGAAGTCATCGATTTTAATATCTTCAACCGCATCTTGGATGTATGTATGTGTTTCTTTGATATGTTTCCGTAAGTGGGAACGCTTGACAAATGATTTGCCACACAATCTGCAACTGAACCACATGCTTTTTGGATGGGAGTTCTCATGATTTATTAACAACTCCATATTGGGCAGGATTTGCCAGCACTTTTGACATTCAAGTTCACTCATTTTGTCGTTACTTTGCTCAGCAGTGTAATTACTAGTTATGTTTACAATATTTATAACAGGTTCTGCATATCTGATAACATTATTGTGCTCTGCATAAATAACGTTATGATTTGGATTTAGTTTTCGTTTGCCTCTTCTTTTGACCTGTTCTATCGGGTCAAGCTTTTCAAATTTTTCGTATATATCATCAAAACAGTTACGTAAAGCTCTCTCAGCTCTGTCACACTGTTGTGTGAATAAATAGCAACTGATCGCTCTGTTAACACATACATTGCATATTTTATTTGGAAAGTTTGGGTCTTCTGCTACCTGGAAAGAGTTTAAAAATATAATCATTGGAAAAATATGCACCAATTGGGGCCAATTTAGAAGTTGGTTATAGGAATATGTAAGTAAGCTAAGTAGTGAGACATCCATAATTCATCCTACTATCCTATTAAGTAATATTATAAATGTGTAAGTTTAGGTGTTTGTAATTTTAAAATTACATGTGGGAATGAAAAAAACTTAATCAAGGTGGATAAAGTTGCAGGCATCATCTAGCATTCTATAAATGCAAAAGTGTCTATTAATTTTTAATGACTATAGCTGAACCAATATTGATGATATTTCACACAGATATAGCTTGCATTCTAGAGATATGATACTTTTTAACCTAAAAATTTAAAAATGAAATGAAAGAGTTAAGGAAATATAAACAAGTGAAATTAATTTAACAAACTAAAAAATACGACTGCCCTACGACAATATTATTTTTGGAGTTTACCTCCATAAGAAGCGATTTGCATATAATATAGCCTTAGGAATCTTATTCACATTTTTTATTAAATGATTATTTTTTTGTGAATCACTGGATATTGAACTATAGTGTTATATATTTTTGGAATCTACTCATCGTTTTCTAGCTGATGATTATATAGTTAATCTTATTTTTGTTTTTTTTTCAAATTTAGTCTTTAATGCGGGACCATAGTCACCCCATCAATTTTATTTAAAATTTTACTAGCCTATGTCACCCGGAATAAACTAGAGATTCTAACGATACCTCATTTATCAAAATCGGTTCAGGCGTATAGAAGTTATGGTGGAATATACAAACTCACATACATACATACATACATACATGAACCCTGAAAAAAATATACTCCTTTTTTCAGGCAGTCGTATAAAAAGGAAATTATTGAGTTGTGAACATCATCTGGATTTAATTATACAAGTGTCTGCAATGGTTTAACAAACTATCTTCTAAACCAATTTTGATACAGAGAAGTTGTAACATGTGAAAGGACATAGGCTACAGGACATAGACAGACACACTATCACATTTATAATATTAGTATGGATAAGGATTACAGATAAAGTCAGGAGATTTTTCTTGTGATTATGATTCTGGAGCTTATGCCACCTCTGTCAACACTGTCCCACCAATAACTTAAGAATGACTATAAGAATAAAAAAATTACCTTATATGGATGAAAACTTGCAACTATATCTCGTATAGTAACCTCGTGTAATGCACCGCTTACCGCCAAAGTCAGAATCTCATCGAATTCAGACAACTTACTCGTGACGTTCAAACAGTACCTACAAACTCTTAGCCTCAGAGTCCCTTGCAGCAGATACTTCACAGCATCATGAATAGTTAGAGGCAAATCATCTTGCTTGTTTACTTGACCACCAATTTTATACGTTTTGTTCGCTGGTCTAGCATAAGTTTTTATTGGTTTACTGTTAGCGTACTTGTGGTTCATCTTCTCGGTCACAAACAAGTTATTTTATAGAATTTATTGATAAGTTTAGTTCAAGTCTTCCTTCGTCTTTTGAATGCACAAAAATCATAAAAACTAAAATGCGTGCCGACTCGGGACCCAGAAGGACAATTTCCAAGTTCCAACAGCCAACAGACAAGGCAACAGAGATCACCGACCAGAAAAAGAAGACAGGGACAGGGATTTCCAAAATGCAAAGCAAAATGCCAAAGTGCCAACGTCAACGTCAAGTGGCCATGTTGCTTAAAACATAGATTAAAAAAAGAAAAACAAAAACCAAATGAAAACTAGAACAGGGAAGTAAATAAAATTAGGATAGAATAAGTAAGTAATTATGTATTTGTAGGTACCACAGATTTATAAAGGGAAGCAGATTTAATATATTGAAAAAAATAGCGTGGCAATTTCAAACACACGGAAACATTACGCACACATAGACAAAACACAGGGCCGCACCTTGTTGCTGCATAACACATTATTATGTAGGGTTAAGTCGTGTGGGAAAACAACGACCTAAACGTTACCTATCATTTGGAAGCTATAATTTGTAAGGGTTTTAAAAATAATAATAGGTCCTTTTATGACTTTTTCATCACAAGCGATCACAACTGCAATGTAGAAACAACTTTTGCCCGCAGCTTTGCTTACGTTAAATTCAATTTTCATACAAATTTCAAATACCTACCAGTTTTACGATGGGATGAATTTTCAAAAATATTTTCCCGGCATACGCTCCTACCTTTTAACCGGTTTGTAGTTGGCTAAGGCCTGCCTCGATAGGATAGAGGCCTGTGCCAGATGTCTATTTCGGGCTTGGGTCCGCGATGATAATCACGACCACTTGCGGGACCCTAGTCAATGTGATGAATATAGTTATAGGCAGAGATAACACGAATGTGAACTCCGCGCTGCGTGTTATAACGTCACTGTGGACTCCGTCAGTATCATGGCCAGTGGTTCTCGCGTCGTTCTCGCTCTGCGTCGATGCGCAGGTTCTGGAGATATTATTTAGAAGCACCGTACCAACGGATATCGTATAAATACCGCCAGATTTTAACTCAAAGTTCCTATTGACAATAATTTCTTGGCAGTAAGCCAAATAAATGTTGTAAAACAATCGAATCGAATCGTAATTCCAAAAATTAGGTTAGAAGGTTAAATAAAAAAATTACAACAGGTTAAACTCAAATGTTATTTATTCAAACAAGCTTAACAATTAGCGTTTTTGAATCGCCAAGTGAATCTACCATTAATTCGCAATATCATTTCTAGCGTGAAATCATACTAATATTATAGATGCAAAAGTGTGTTTTTTTGTTGGTTTGTCCTTCAATCACGCCGCAACGGAGCAACGGATCGACGTGATTCTTGGCATGGGTAATAGTTGAGAACCTGGAGAGTGACATAGGCTACTTTTCATCCCGGAAAATTAAGGAGTTCCCGCAGGAATCAAACAAACTTAAACCACGCGGACAAAGTCGCGGGCATAAGCTAGTATTACAATATGTACTAAAAAGAACCAGAAGTGGATTAAAGTAAAAAGTAAAAGCAAACAACAAACAAAACTTTATCTTACAGCACAATTTTAACAATCTCAAACTGTGAGACTGTGTGTGTGATTGTGACTTGTGATTGTCAATTTTTGGCTTAAAAAAATTAATGTTCTGCCTAACAAACAATATATGAATATTATTGTAAATGTATTGTGAAGACACCATAAGTATAGCAATCTCTTTAAATTTTTACATACGTTACAAGTATTACACGGACTTGTGGTAATATTGCTGGTATATTTAACTGATAAATCCATCCATCCATCCATCCATTTTTATCCATAGGTCTCTCAGGTATTCATCCTTTGGAACCCTGAAATTAAAAGTCGAAGCTATATACTTAAAATAAAAGGGTCCGGCCCTGTAATTTATTAACATGATAGCATGAAATTTACTTACCGATGGAGCGTTATTTCTGGGGTTTTCCTGTACGAAGCGTTGTAACACTGGGGGACACAACACTTCACCATTTTATTTCAATAAATATTGGCTACTAAGTAAACCTCCAAATTTCACAAAAAATTTATGACAACACAATGTAAACAAACGCCATATATCTTCTACATGTCTTTTATCCTATTATCAGACTGCCACGCATTGAAATTTTGTCAATGTGTGCGTTTGTGTTGCACAGTGTTGCAACAAATAAAAAAAAGATAGGAACATAGACTTTTTGCTTGGAGGGAAAAGGACGCAGATTCCCATACACGTGTTTATGTGGGTGTGAAATTTATGTTAAGTCTGCTTTTCTTTATTACGTCTATGGTAGGTACTGAAATAATAGGAAATCATAGGATTCTATCTTCTTTTATATTAAACTAAATAATTCCTACGACTTCGTCCGCGTAGATGAATGTTTTTTATTCTCGCGGGAACTCCATAATTTTCCGGGATAAAAAGTAGCCTATGTCCTTCCTCGGTATGCAATAACAATGTTCATCAAAATCGGTTGAAAAGATGGGCCGTGAAAGTGTAACAGACAGACACACTTTCGCATTTACAATATTAGTATGAATTGTATGACTCCATGGGTACTCCGTGTTCTATACTCTAAGGCCGTGCAAAGCGTACTAGCGTAGTAATCACCGAGAAGGTAGTAATCTGTGGCCGTGCAATTTGTTTTGACTTTTGCCAACTAGACAAGGTCCTGTCAATGGCAAAATAATGCGATTTATTTACTGTTTACATCGGCATTTCCTTATTATTTTGATGCCAAACTTTAGCTCGTAATATGTGGACTTAAATTCTGTGTTCATAATGTCGTGGCTTAATCTGAACCAGAGTTTAAGCAGCCTGAAAGGGCAGATTACGAATTTTGCTACAGAAGTGTTATCCGAAGGTTCCGTGCAGGATCCTGAAGTAGAATCGTCTAAAACTGAATCTACAGTAAAGGAACTTGAAGAAAAATGTCATAACCAAGAGCTTGAGGTGAGTTTTCTGTATACAATCAGGCCTTACAGCTTGTATTTGGGTTTGACAGCTGACTTAAAGGTTATGTTTTTCTCATTATTCGATCAATTTATAAAATTGGCTGACACTGTAACCACCAATTACTTACCACTTTAATGTACCATAATAGCCATTCTATTGTGGTTCTAGGTCCTACATACAGTCAGTTCAGAGTTCATAGTCTAAAAATACGATATTAAATCTAGTTTATCTTGTTTTTAATTTCATTCCTCAAAAGCATATTTTTATAGGTGTTATGTTATGTTATTTTTTTTCAAGAATTCCTTGGAGTTTTATAGGTTTCAAATTACAATAGTTATTAAGTTATTAATAAGTAAATGATTACTTTAGAAATGCTTATTATATTGTGTCTTATGTTATCAATAAGACACAATGTAATGATCTAAACAATTAAGTACTTAAGTAATTAATATCATAAGGAAAAACAGATATGATATGACAGGATGGTCAAGTGCGGATTGGCAGACTTAACAAGCCTTGGAGTATGTTATGAGATACCTCTTGTGCATGAAAGTTTCCTCACGATTGCTCACTTGTCACTGAGAGTGAAGAAAAACATTGGGGCCAATTCTGTATAACACAATCTATAATTTAAATTAAAATGGTATCTTTAAATCTTGTTCTGTCCCTTTCCTCAGGGAGTATTAAAAAGGGTTAGCAATATTTTTAATGCTGTCATTTTAGTTAAGAGATTGTGCAGAATCAACCCCATTGCGAGGAAACCTGCAGTGAAAGAAAACATCATGAGGAGCACGTAATATTTAATTGCTTAAAATGTATCTACTTACATACTTAAATCAATGAAGTGAATGTCGGATGATCGAACCCAGACCCCCAAATAGGATGATAGGTGAATTTATTGCATAGGCTGATCCGAAGCTATTGCATCTAAAAAATGCAATTTTTTTTGAGGCATGTTGAAAAGCTGTAATAAATAAAGGTATTTCTGCTACAGAATAATTTACGGAAAAACTCTTTCAATATCTGAAAAGATCAGACTTATTTTACTTAATTGCATTAAAAAACTCCCAGTATATTCTTTTATATAATTAACAAATTAAAAAATACGACTGCCCTTCCATATTATTTTTGGAGTTTACCTCCATAAGAAGCGATTTTCATATAAAGCCTTTGGAATCTTATTCACATTTTTATTAAATGATATTTTTTTGTGAATCACTTGATATTGTGTTATATATTTTTGGAATCTACTCATTTTCTAGATGATGATTATATAGTTAATCTTATTTTCGTTTTTTTTTTTTAATTTTAGTCTTTAATGCGGGATCATGGTCACCCCATTATTATTTTTTAAATTTTACTAGCCTATGTCACCCGGAATAAGCTAGGGCAGCTATACTCTAAGTGTGTTCCGCGGAACCCTAGGGTTCCGCGATACCTCTGTAGGGGTTCCGCAAGAATTTAGAAAAAAAATCAAAACACCTCTCTCTGGTCGAACGTTTTGAATCCGCGGCCGCGCGTAGGTATGTTTATTTATTTGTATTTGTAGAAACATGTGTTACCTAGAATAGCTGGTACAATATCTCATAAGTTTGGTATCAACATGTATACTTGTATACTTGGGCGCGCGCACTTCCTTTGATAAAAGCCGCCTCTGAATTAGACGCTATAGTTATCAACAAGCGACTTTCGACTCTAACTTCAAAAAATAAAGTCGAGATTGTTTACAACGCAATTTTTATTTTTGTTTATTGTTTATATCTCTTTTTATTTTTGCTTTTTGTGTATCAAAGGCGCCGACTCGAGTATTTTCGAGAATATTCGAGATCGAGTCTAGGACTAAGTATAAAAGCGGCGATCGCGCGTCGCGCCTCGTCAGTAACGATTGTGCATTATTTAGACCCCACCATCCTAACGTGTAACATTATAAATAAAGAAGAATGGAACGTTGGCTTAAAGGTGATAAACGTGTTGCAACAACATCTTCTAATGACGCTGAATGTTCAAAAGCAGTACGTGCGGAGAATATAGCCATCACCGATCCAAACGATGATGCCACGACGTCAAGCTCGACGGTTTCAAAGACGAAAAAAAGGAAGTATGATGAATCATATATCAGTTTCGGATTTGTTGATTCTAACGGCTCACCTCTTTGCATGCTATGTAGTAAACTGCTTCCAAATAGTTCCATGGCACCTGCCAAATTGCGCCGACATTTAGAAACTGTACATCCCGAGTCTAAAGACAAGAATAAAGAATTTTTGTTCGTAAAAAAGATCAGTTATTGGACAGTCAAAAAAATATGATGCATGTAACACAAACTATCAACGAAAAGGCCACGGAGGCATCATATTTAGTTAGCTATCGCATTGCACAAGCAGGTGAAGCGCACACTATCGCTGAGAAATTAATAAAGCCATGTGTATTAGACATAACAAAATGTATGCTCGATGAAAAATCTGCAAAGCATTTTTCTACTGTGCCGCTATCGAACGATACTGTTTCACGGCGAATCCATGATCTGGCAAGCTACGTCAAACAAGAACTAGTTACACGTCTACAAAAAACACGATTCGCTTTGCAAATGGACGAGTCGACTGATGTCGCTGGTTTGGCTATCTTGCTGGTTATCGTGAGATATCCATATGAAAGTTCTTTTGAAGAAGACATGCTTATGTGTTCACCGCTGCTCACAAACACTACCGGGGAAGAAATTTTTAATAAAATAAATATATTTTTTGAAGAAAATAATCTCAGTTGGGACAATTGCATTGACATTTGCACAGATGGGGCCAAGGCGATGACAGGTAAAACAGCAGGAGCAGTGTCACGAATAAAAAATAAAGCGCCTAATTGTAGTTCCAGCCATTGTATTCTGCATAGACAAGCACTTGCGATGAAGCAAATGCCATCAAATCTAAAATTAGTTATGGATGAAGCGGTCAAAATAATTAATTTTATCAAATCACGACCACTACAATCCCGATTGTTTTCATTATTGTGTGAAGATTATGGCAGCAAACATAAAACACTGCTGCTCCATACAGAAGTGCGATGGCTGTCTCGGGGTAAAACTTTAACAAGGCTATTTGAACTTAGAGCCGAGTTACAAATGTTTCTTTCAGCAGATACTTCTTTTAATTTGAAGGACCGTTTGTATGATAAAACTTGGTTGTTCCGATCGTCTTTTATGGCGGATATCTTTCAAAAACTGAACGAATTGAATTTATCATTGCAAGGTAAACAGACAACAGTGTTTCAGGCCTATAACAAAATAACTGCCTTCAAAAGAAAATTAGATTTTTGGATTATTTGCGTTGGTAAGAAAGAAATAGAAAGCTTTACGTCACTCATTGAGTTTGTTAGCGATAACGACTCAGAAATGTTTCAAGATGATGTGTTTGAAGAATTGGTCCAATATCTCAGTTCGATGCGCGCATCTTTTGAAAAGTATTTTCCCGAAGAACAAAATACAAAAATGAAACTGAATTCATGGATTCATAAACCTTTTTTACCCAACTTGCAAAAGCCCGAAAGTATGTCAAACGAGATATATGAATCTCTTTTAGAAATGTCATCAGACACAAGTATGGAGTCACTGTTCAAAACGACGCCTCTCAACGATTTTTGGTGCAAAATCCGTGATGAATATCCAATGCTTGGCAAAATGGCTCTGAATATTCTTCTCCCGTTCCCAACAACTTATTTGTGCGAAACAGGATTCTCAACCTATGCAGCCACGAAAACAAAATATCGGAATAGACTGGACGCCGAACATGATATGAGACTTCAACTGTCTTCTATCAAACCTGATATCAACCAATTGATGAAAAATAAAAAACAGTTTCATACCTCCCATTAGTTAAATTTTTTCTTTTTTAATAGAATATATTCTATTATTGTATTTGCCATGTGGTAAAGTAAGTAATAATTAGTACCTAACTGTTACATTGTACTTTTATTATGCTTGTTAATGTTGCTTCCCAAAAGGGTTCCGTCACCAAAAAAGTTTGAGAACCACTGAGCTAGGGATTCTAACGATACCTCATTTATCAAAATCGGTTCAGGTGTATAGAAGTTATGGTGGAATATACAAACTCACATACATACATACATACATATATACATACATAATATATACATGAACTCTGAAAACAATATACTCCTTTTTTCAGGCAGTCGTATAAAAATTTATGTTAATTCCAAGGACCGATTTTAGCTACATTAGCGGGGATAATGTAACTATCACTCTTAATTCCTAAACTTGAAGAGGTATAATGCTCAAACTCACTGAATATGATAAATAATAAAAATAAGATATTTCTTTACGTCACCACAAGTAATGCCAATTACCTGATGGTAATTGATGATGCAGCGAGCTAAACTGTTAGGGGTACGGCAGTTACATTAAACCCATTCTTACACCTAATTAGTTTTACACACCATCATAGCGGAACGCGAAATCGCTTGGCGGTGGGGTCGTAAGTGGTAACTAGCCACAGTCGAAGCCTCCCACCAGGCCAGACTAGAGAAAATTCAGAAATTATAAATTCTCGAATTGATCCGGCAGGGGAACGAATCCGCTTTTTAGACGAACGCGCTTACCACTACGCCAGGGAAGGAAGTCGTCAAATGATTATTTAAGTGTTATAATGATCGCGACGCAATAATAAAGACGCATAGACGCAAGCTTGCTTTTGCCGAAGCGTCGCGTTGCGTAGTATTTGTGCATTAACTGTGAGTATGACTAGGTGGCGTCGTATCTCCTCGCGTCGCGTGGCGTCGTTTCTGTCGCTTCCCAGGACAACGGGTAATACCCGTAAGCGATATGACAATATCCCTAGATGTGAATAGTATGTCACCCCGAATGAATTTCGAACACGGTGGCCAATCCCCAGAGAGATAACCCATCTGCGCGGAAGATAGTTAGTTCACAAGTGTGTTCACAAAATACAGGTGCACTCTCTATTCCCTTACGCTTATAAACCTATAGAACGGAAATTCCCACACGACACGAGAGAGATGAGGCGCAGGACCGACTTTACGTGACTTTTTGGGCCAGAAACCCTCGCGGGCGTCCCCAGAACACCCTACCAAAGTTTCATCACAATCTGATCAATGGTTTTAGAACGCTTAAAGGACAAACATACAAACATTGATTTTTATTTATATAGATAGAAGATTGCTACCTACCTACACATTAAACTTTTTGAACGTCGATTATAAAAAGTAAAAGACGTGATGGTGATAATTAACGATTAAATCTTAAAACTAAAGCTATGAGCCAAACGCGCCCGCTGGTCTGAGAAGAGCCCACAACAAAATCAGAAGGGTTAATGAGGCAGTTATCCCTAGATGTAAATAATAATAATAATGTCCTCCAGACTGAATTTCGGCAACGGCGGCCAATCTCCAGAGAGATTAACTATCTGCGCGGGAGATATTTGTGTTCCTTTATTCTCATAACCCAATGGGATGGAAAATTCGACACGACCGGAGATCAGGCGCACGACCGACGGCTTAACGTGCTCTCCGAGGCACGGGGGTGCAACGCCGCCAACTGCCTAACTCCGGGCTAGTACTGAAATTTCTTGTCAGAAAAATCCAATACTTGTTATGGCCCGACCTGGGACTCGAATCGGGGACCACATCAGCCGCAGCAACGCACCAACGAGGCAGTTACAGAACAAACTCAGCCGGGTTAATGAGTCAGTTATCCCTAGATGTAGATAAACATTGTACAGTTACCTTTGGTTCGAAATAGCCGTTGGTACGTAGGGTAGATAGAGTATCTCTGTTTGCACACTGATAACAGACAGATAACAGAATTAGCTTTGGGCTTGAAAACCTGCAGCGAGTCGCTGCGAGTGACGCCATAAAATGCTTGACTCAATTTTATAGGCGTATGGTTTTGAGAGATTAAATGGGGAGAAATTAAAAACATCATAGGAAACCTCCTTGCTCGAGAGTTCATAATGTTCTCGAACGTTTGTGGAGCTAATTTGAAGGCAAGCTGAAGACGCAACGGTCTGGCTTGGGGTACGTAGATCAGAGAATCAATAGATTGTGGGGGTCCCAAAGCGTTGGTAAACCCAAACACTCGGTTCGCGTTTGGAGCCCTCGTAGCTTTAGTCTTAAGATGCCGTCGTTAATTATCACCATCACGTCTTGTACTTTGTATACTTGGCGTTCAACAACTGTACTGTGTAGGTACCAATTTTGAATAAACATACTTTGACGAGTGGACACCGCGCCTTGGTGACCTATGTCCAGCTTTGGACGTCTATCGGGTGACAAGTGACAATGATGACGACGCCTACTTATTAATTTGTTTCATCAAGAGATTTCTCACTCTCACTCTCTCTTATCAACCATTGCCGACTCACTACTGAGCACGAGTCTCCTCTTGGAATGAGAAGGGTTTGACCATAGTCCACCACGCCAAGTGCGGATTGGAAGACTACACACACCTTCGTGAACATTATGAAGAACTCTCAGGCGTGCCGGTTTCCTCACCATGTATCTCTTCACCGTTTGAAGCAAGTGATATTTAAATTAAAATATTTTGCGTTAAAATATTAATAATTATGCGTCCTCTTTTCTTTTGTATTTCAGACATTGTCCTATTCTACAATAATTAATTCTTGTCTACACAATTTTTCAATATCATTCAAGATTATAATCAGTGAATTGTGATGCCAATCCATATCCCTTATAGTCAATGTAAATCGATTATTTATGTTAAAAATATTGGCGCCAATTTCTAGCTACCTGATGATTTTGTTCATCGATCACTATGAAAAAGTTCTGTAGTCAATATTCGAACTTCGAATTTAACTGTAATAAAACGATACAAAGTTAATAGCTATAATTTGTTATGATCGTAAACAATTTTTTTGTAAAAATCTCATCATAATATTCCACACTAAGTAATTTATAAATGCGAAAGTGTGTCTGTCTGTCTGCTACGCCATAGCAGCCCATTTTTTCAACCGATTTCGATGAAATTTAGAATAGAGATCGGTTGCATCCCTGAAGTAGGTATATATGCTACTTTTTATCGGAAAATTCGCGTTCGGAGAAGTCGCTGCCATGATTTGACAACCTCCCTGGCGCAGTGTTTAGCACTGTGGACTTATTAGAGGAAACCCTGGATTCGGTCCCCGGCGGAGTCAATTTGGTAATGTATAATTTCAGAATTTTCTATGATCAGATCTGGTGGGGTGGGACCGCGGGAGGCTTCGGCCATGGCTAGTTACCACCTTACCGCTAGGCCATCTTAAACTGCATCATCACTTATCACTAGGTGAGATCGCAGTCAAGGGCTAACTTTTAGAAAAATATTAAAAACTAGAGTTCCCTAAGACTTCTCTCGGCCCTAACAGAATAACAGCGTTGTGGTTACATTTTGTACCCACAACATTAAGCTGAGTTAGGGACCCTTTTGTTGGCACGACACATTCTAGAATCTAGACGATGAGTACCTAATTAAGTTAAGTTAGATTTTAAGAACTTTTTGTATTTTATGTTTACTATGTGTTGGATGAAAAGAATAAAATATATTCTATTCTATTCTATGTTTGTAATCATACTTTCCTACTAATAAAAAGAATTCGTTAACTCCATTTTTACATCGAAATTGATCATCATGAAAAATCGAATGAAACGTGGACACGGGCTTTTGAATTTTAAATCTGGAATGGATTCTTTGTAATTGCTTATGTTAACCGCCAATAGGTCAAAGATGAATGTATTCACATAATTGTTTCATTTCTTTGTTGGCTTATTGTATCTATGGTTGATAGGGTTGTACTTAAGTTGTTTTTACCGCTGTAATAGCCTGAAAATCTTGTACTTAGAACACTGAAAAAGACTCAAAGTGGTGCTAAAAATTGTTCAGTAGAATAGGACAACCTTAGCTTTTATGTATTAAAAGTTGAATAATTGAAAAACATTTTTTTAACGAGCTTTTATCGTCCGCCATATTAAATTTAGTGTGACTTCAATTTATTTTTCATATTCTTACAAAATCCCTTTATTTGATACCCATGATAAAGGGATGCATAAAAAATAACTAGTCAGTAGTCCACCACCTTTGGGAATCCGCCATATTGGATTTAGAATGACGTCATTTAGCAAACCAAGTCCTAAAACCTCTACAAAAATCGGCTGAGATTGTAATTTGTAACAATGATTGATGTATAGCATTTAACGTAATAGGGCTACCAATTCGGAATGCCTCTTTTAGTTTTCAGTTTCAGTTACTACTTTGACTAGGTTTGATAGAAAATCCTTTCGCTCTCTCGGTAACCTCTAATATATGCGCATAGATGACGCGAGTCTTGCTATATGGCTTATTCAAAAGCTATTATCAGACTAAGCGTTTCCTGTACACTCTGTAAGCCTGACGTATAATAGTCCGTGGTGGGTCAAAAGGTGACGTACCTACTCCGAAAATAGCACTAATTCTCTTAAACTGATAAGAAAAATAGGTTAGGTAGATTGCTCGACTAGCAATCATTATATGAAAATAAGCGGTGATAGCCTTGTGGTTAAACAATTCGATCGTCTTCTCGGCGGGGACCGGTGATTAAATCCCGGGCAGACAACCTTTTGGACTAATTATTTGTCATGCTTAACGGTGAAGAAAAACATCGCGAAGAAATCTGCATAATTAAGTATACTTAGTTGTCTTAAAAGTTTGCCAATCCGTATCTACTTAGCCAGTGTGCTAGTTTATGGCCTAAAATCTGCTCATTTGAGAGGCTACGCTTACATTACTACTTAGTGAGTACTTTACGCTTACATTCAAAGCGTGAAGAGGCGTAACTAGTAAATTAGTAGAGTATAGTGGTTCTACTCTACCGTGACAACTGTTAGGCTGAACATTAACTAAAAATAAAGTTTGTACTTATGTATTATTACCTTACTGCCTCTATGGTTCTCGAGAGTGACAACAATGGTCTTAACTCAAGACCATTGATGACCCAAGACTCAAGAATGGAGGGTCAAGATGGCGACGCGTCCGAGTTGGTCGGTGTTTGTGTGAATTGCTAAATTATAAGTAGAAGTAGTAAAAAAGTATAATTAAATCGATAACCGAGTTTCCTTCTAATACAACCAATATTTACGACGAACCAACCATAAGATTTTTCTCATTGACTACTACTTACTAGGACAGATTGTGTACGGAATAGCACCGTATTGCAAAGGATGGGGAAGGTTACAGAGATAGTTAAATTAAGAAACGAAAGTTATAGTATTTTGTTCACGTAATACGTACCTAACTCCAGCAAATATGAGCTCCTTCAACTCATCATGCAGGGAATAGTGGAAGGCAGGAGGGAGGCCTGGCCGCAGAAGAATATCGTGGCTTAACCAGTGGTTTGGAAAGAGCACAAGATCAATATTTAGGGCAGCGGTCTCGAAAGTTGAAATCGCCCTAATCAACCAACCAACCTTCGCAAGGAGACGGCACATTAAGAAGACGAAGACTACTTACTAGTCAAATTAATAATTTTTTAGTGATTGTTAAATAGAGGATCTTCTAAAAGTCATAATATCCACATCCCCTGTTAGTTTTCTGTTGCATAACCATTTAAACAATCGAATAAAATTAAAAAGTTCTTTCTTTCTTTCTTCTTTCAAAAAGTGCGTCGAGCTTTGATTCAATATTTCATACAAAATCCCATACTGAACGCGCGTTTTGACGTTTCAAAAACAGTTGCTTATTTGACTAGTTGCCAAATGCCTAATTTCATACTTAATATTATAAAATATGCGAAAGTGTGTTTGTCTGTCAGCTGCCGGGGAAGGATAAAAAGTTCCCACGGGATTTTGAAAAACCATAATGCACGCGGCATAAGTCGCTGGGCTTCATCTAGGAGAATCTTGAATTTCATTTTAAATGTATTACTTAAGTAGGTATTTGTCTTTCCAGATTGCAGCATTGCAGAAACTGAATGATGAATTACATATTACATTGCAATCTGAGGTAAGTGTCATATTTTATTAGCTTACATACTCGTACTTCTACAAAACAAACTGCAAATTATGGAACCAGCTTCCATCTTCTGTGTTCCCTTCTGATACATAGATACATAGACAGACAGATACAAAGACACGCAGATATATACGTTAAACTTTAACACCCTTCTTTTTGCGTTTTTTTTTTCTTTTTGGGGGTTAAAAATAGAGCACATAGTAAGTGACGCCACGGGTAAAAGGTAGTAACGTAATAATTAGAGACTTAAATTTTAAGTTGTACACGTGTGACCCTCCAAAGTTCTAAATACCTAATTTTGTCCATAAAAAAGGGTCTCAGGAAGCACTAAATATTAATGTCTGTTAAATGTTATGTTAATGAAATGTTGACAAATAGTTAAAGAAACTTATGCAGCGATTAATATCGATATATTTACATGTTAACTTTAGAATTTTAACAAAAGGCACTGATTTTGTATAATTTGTTTATTTTTTGGTGATAAAATCAATGAATCTTCGTATGTCTAGATGGTTTATTATTATTTATTAATATATTCAAAATAGGATAGTAGTTTAAAAAATTTGAACACTAGTTTAAAATAAATTGAAGTACATCTCATTAAATTTCATGGAAGATCATTTAAACCTTTGCGATATACCTGTGTCGATCTGTATGAAGGCAGTTTGTAAAAAATTGACCTGGGAAAAAATTTTTGTTCCATGCAAAAAATTATCCAAATCACGAAAAAAATTCGTTCGTTAAAATTTAATAGCCGTTAGAACTCTATCATCTGTTAGTGTTACTCCAGGGTACAAATGGTGAATCAACTCTTTCTTTGACCAATGTTCGTTAACGCCATATTTAAGGGTTACGTGTCCATCACAATATGGTGATGCAACCCACAAGTATGCTGTTAGCATAAAGCGGTAGGTATAACGTACTAGCAGGGAGATAAATGTATTGATCGATCTCTAAACGGGGTTGATAAGGGACTATAAAAGCGATAGATAACAGATGGATGACTTTGTTTAGTGGACGCCTAGCTTACGCGGTGGAGGTATGTACTTAGTTATAAGCTTTGTTTTTACAAGATTAGGTTACAAAAAATTAAATAAAGAAATGATAGTTAATGATTTACTAGCTAATGCACACGACATCGTCCGCGTGGATTAAGTTTTTTTAGTCCCGCTGGAACTCCTTAAATTTCCGCGATAAAAAGTTGCCCATGTGTGATTCCAGACTATACTCTATCTCTGTGCCAATTTTCATCCAGATCCGTTCAGCCGTAATTGAGTAACAAACGTCCATCCTTTCGCATTCATAATATTAGTAGTAAGAAGTAAGATTACTAAAGAAGTCCGCGATATGTGATAACCAAGGAACATGAAGCTTTTAATTCGATTCGCTATAATCCGCCAAAACAGACAAATCTTTATAGATTTATATTTTATATGATTATAGGTTTCTATTTATATTTATAAATATAAATAAATAATATATATATATATATATATATATATATATATATTATTTCAGGGGTAGGTCGTAACCCTGCCCCTATTTACAGGGTGGTAACTGGGTACCAATTACCATTGGTAAATTGTATAAAATTATCAGGTTTCCTCCATAAAATCCTATTAATTTATACGAGGGAGCAAAGGTTATGACGGGTGTAGTATGTAAACATTTTGGTATGTAAATCGTATGCATTGTGTGCGTTTCAGTGTAAATTTTTATAATATACTCGCTTTTGCGCGCGGATTCTCTCAACAACAATCGGATTCTTTAAACAATTTAAAACCTCAATTTTACCCCTTAGTAGTTTATTTTTAAAAATATTTTCTTAATAGATGCCTACGTTAAAATAGCTATCTGTATGCCAAATTTTAGCCCGATCCATCCAGTGCTTTGAGCAGTTAGTTAGTCACCTTTTCCTTTCATACCATAATGCTACTACTAGATGATGCCCGCGACTTCGTCCGAGTGTATGAGGTTTTTTATTCTGCCTATGTCCTTCCCCGGGATACGACTTATCTCTATACCAAATTTCATCAAAATCGGTGAAAAGACCAGCCGTGAAAAAGTAGAAGCTAGGACAGACAAACAGACGCACTTGAAGTAATGTTGAAAATCGATAAGTAGATACTAGGTATAGTATAAATGCTAAAATGTGCCTGTTTTTGCATCTGTTACCTTTATATTTGACCTTTGGCTTCTTTTTATCTTTCTTGTACTTTCTATTAAAAAAAACTTACACAATACTGCGAACTTCCGAAGTCATGCCCGTATCATCCTGGTAGAATCTAGTTAAATACTAAAGCTAAGAAGGCTTCAAAGGAGTCCTGATCAGGGAAGAAGCACACAATATTCACAATATACCTAATTCACATTAACTTTCAGTTTGGTAACTTCTTGCACCTTTGTCCCCCGCTTTGCATTTTCATGAACCCATGAAGGCTTCTGTATTCTGTAGTCCTGTACACACACATCCTCCTGTATCCTGTATTCTGTAGTCCTGTACGCACACATGCTAAAAACGTCCATGTGTAAGTGTAGGCGTGTAAATCCACGCGCGCGCAGGCGCCGCCTTAACGCTCAGTTGACCTGTAGACGTCACGGTGTGCGAACGTGTCCTCAATCAACTCTATCCTATACTTATAAACTTTTTTTTTGTGTTCAGTTCAAATAAGATTATCGGGTTTCTTGTGTAGGATATCCGCGAGAATTTTTTGGTGAGTCTTCTTCAATTTTTGTTTGCGTACGCCATTTTTGTTCTTTTTTAGCGCGTGTTTGTTTTTGATTAGCAACGGTGTGAGGTTGCGCAGGTTAAGTAAGGGATGCTCTTTTTTCATTTCTTTCGTTGTTTATTTTTCACATATTCTACTTTAGGTTGAGTCACGTTGTTTAGTTACTTTGTCGTGACATCATTTTTACGGTACGTACGTATTTCTTCATTTATTTTAATTTATTCAAGAAATACGTGATATTTCAACTGAAACAAAAAGTTTTTCGGAATCACGACTCCTGCCACGTTTAAGTAAGCCTTGGTAGACTTATTCAGTAACTTAATTAAGAATTTTAAAAATATCTCTCCTTTTATACGAAGGACCAAGCTGTTTTTGAAATTTTCATTTTACGTAGTATCCCTTAGAGGTTATAAGGTATTCTGTGCCTTTACTTCTAATTGGGTTTCAGGAAATCCAACCCTGCGCTTTCTTTATAAACTGAAGCTATTGTACACCAAATTCCACAATTCTTACTTAAAAAATTACGAACTTTTATTCAATTTCATTTAATTTTTAACTTCCCTGTTTAACCAAATAGATAAAGAGATTTTCTGCTTTCCTGCTGAGTAAAGACTGCTCTCAGAACCGATGGTAGAGTCATGACCTTTCATAAGTAGCACAAGTTGTTCTACGTGAAAGAAATTAAATCATCATCATCATTTTCTTCACTGTTTAGTTTTTCCTTAACCCACTTTCAGTTAACCCTTGACTGCCAGTGGCAAGTGATGATGCAGTTTATGATGGGAACGGGTTAACTTGTGAACGGGTTAACTAGAGCAGTAATATTACACCTAATCTACATAACATCGTACTGGAACGCTTAATCGCTTGGCGGCACGTCTTTGTTGTAGGGTGGTAACTAGCCGCGGCCGAAGCCTTCTAATTAGCCGAGACCAGGCAATTTCTTTCTTGATGCTCACCTACGTTATAGCTTTTAAGAACTCCTGTGCAAAATTTCACGCTTCCAGGTTCACCGGCTTAAGCTGTATTTTGGCCGTCAGTATTAGATTTGAAGAGGAGAAAAATGTATTCCAAATTATTCTTACAGCTAGACAATGGCCGCAACTTCGCTCGCGTTAATGAAATTCCACCGGGAACTCTCTTTTTCTCTGGGTAGGCTATATCCATCTCCGAAATAATACCTCCCGTCAAAATCGTCTTATAAAGCTGCGAAAAGCTACAAACACAGACAGACACATTTGTTATAATTACTAGTTGATGCCCGTGACTTGGTCCGGGTGGATCAAGGTTTTGGGTGGATTCCCGCGGGAACTCCTTAATTTTCCGGGATAAAAAGTAGCCTATACCAAATTTCATCAAAAACGGCCGAAAAGATGGGCCGTGAAAGCGTAGCAGACAGACAGACAGACACACAGACATACTTTCGCATTTATAATATTAGTATGGATTATTTAAGTGACACAAGTTGTCCTACATTAAATAATTCATTTTATATGCCTAATATTACTTAGTATTGAGCCTGCGGTTATACCTGTGTGCCTCACTGTACAATGGTGTCAAGGCGCGATAGCTCTGTGTAAATATGCATTGTTATTAGAACGACACTCGTATTTACAGTGCAGCGTGTCGTCGCCTTAGCCCTAGACGTGGTGTGCCGCAAGGGAGGTTATTCGGACTAGAAATATTTATTTCATTCATAGTCTACTACGCTACACCTGCTGAGTTTTCAAAATTGAAGCAGGTGTTGAATCTAAACGGGATTCAATCCTTCTAATATTGTAAACTGAATTATGGCCGCGGGAACTCTACAATTTTCCTTGATAAAAAGTAGCCATTGTCCTTCCCAGGGATGCAACCTATCTTTGTTACAAATTACATCAAAATCGGTTGAGAAGATGGGCCGTTATAGCGTTTGACAGACACACTCTGGCATTTATAATATTAGTATGGAAGATGGATGCGAATGTGAGCGTGTTTTTTAGGCTTTTATGGATGAAATTTGGCACAGAGAAAGGTTGGCTACTTTTTACGGATTTTCGTACAATATACTTTACCTATCAACCTCCTAAAGAGTAGAAGTTCCAAAAATTTTAACTATAATATTTAACCACAGTGATTTGGGCTGTCACTCAATCACTTCTAAAACCTAAGTCAATGATAATTACATAATTGATTTATGATTTGCGTTTAGTTTTTGAAACTTATCTTTATCCAATTTTACTGAAGCAAAAGCTGTAATGACCTCCGCCACCGCAAAATTATGATTATCATCAGATATTTCTACTTCGTATTCAAATTTTAATGTTTTTGCGATTTCAGCTAATACAATGTTAACCTCCATTTTACGAGATTACTTTATAAAATTGAATTTATTGTCTTTAAAAGGTAGGTAGTTAATATAAGGTACATAAAGTCCCCTGATTTCATCGCCTGATCTGCCCCCCAATTGTGTAAGAAAATCGTAATCGTTTGTCAATCGTATAACTCGACATGTTTTAAGGAGTTCATAGATACGTGCTCGTCAAAAAGCATGTATGAACTCCTTATTTAATAGTTCTAGTTTGACAGTTACGTTTTAAGCTGTCAAATGATTTGCTTAGACAATTGGGCCTCGGATCGCGGCGATGGTTTTAAAAAAAATGGCGAATACTGAACACGGGCCTTAGAATGATAAGGAGTTTGGGTATTGTAGTATTTGTTGGGTTGGTAGTCCACCACGCTGGCCAAGTGCGAATTGGCAGACTTCACACACTTTCGAAAACACTATGGAGCAGTCTCAGGCAAGTAGGTTAAAGTTTCCTCACGATGTTTTCATTCACCGTGCAAATTTTAATATATATTAGCGACTTTAATATTATAATAGGTAATATTAACCTTCATTTTATGAGAATTGCGTTACTTTAGTAATATTTAATGCTTAATAAAATTCTTTGTTGTATTTTACGAGTAGTTATTAGGTATATCTTATACCTAGTAAATTAAATCTATAATTTTAACTTTTAATAAACTTAACCTAGGTCTAGAACCTAGATTTGACGATCCCTCGGCGCAGTTTTTAGCGATGTGGGTTTGTAACTTGTAGGTGGTCCCTAGAAAGTAAAGTCGGAAACTCAACAGTTGCTCTTTTTAAAAAACAAGATAATACAAAAGTAGGTATACATAATTTACAGTAGTGTAAGTAATTATACTATCCTAGGTCTAGAACCCTAGATTTGACGATCTCCGAGCGCAGTTTTAAGCGCTGTGGGTTTGTTAATGGTCCCTAGGAAGGTAAAGTTCGTTTAATAACCATTTTAAACTATCCTTTTTTTTTAGATTATATAGGCCAGCGCTTGGCTGCAATCAGACTTGCTTAAAGTGGTGATGCAAGTAACGGCGTCATCAAACTTCGGCTAACTTTCTTACTTTTATCCATTATAAAAGTAAGCAAGTTCGCCGAAGTTTGATGACGTTAGAAACAAGTAGGTATTTCATACGAGCTCCCATAGTTACTAGTTTTATTTTTGATAAAGAGTTGCTGATTTGACTAGTATGCCCCGGTGACAGCGTCGCTAAGGTATATGAAAAAAAAAATGAAAAACGAAACAAACATAAAAATTACTTCCAATTTTGGCAACCGGTTCAGATAAGTTAGTGGGACTATACTTAGTCAAATACTGAATTATGAGGTCTTTAACAAATTTCATGTTTTTTTTTTTAGCGTTAGAACTTTAGAAGATGTTTTCGTCTGACTTTGAGGCTATATTATGACTTGAAGAAATATGGAAATGATATTTGTACAGACCTTAGCAACGGCTAACATTCACAAATCAAGCTATTTACCACCCTCAGTTGTTTGCATAAGGTTTCTATTTGAACGTAGGTCACAATTTGATCAGCTGGTCAGAGTTTAAGGTACCTATAATGATTGCACCTGATACAACATAACAGGTATGCAAGCGAGTCAATAAGTATCTCGTACTTAATACAAAAACTTCCGACGTTGTTGACGACCTCCCTGGCGCAGTGATGAGCGCTGTTGTCTTAATGTGCGGAGGCCCCGGAATCGATCCCCGGCAGGGGTCAATTTGGGAATTTATAATTTCTACATTTCCCCTGGTCTGGCCTGGTGGGAGGCTACGGCTGTGGCTAGTTACCACCCTATCGGCAAAAGACGTGCCGCCAAGCGATTAAGTTCCGGTACGATGCCGGGTAGAAACCGATTAGGGGTATGGGTTTAATACAACTGCCTTGCTCCTAACAGGTTAGTCCGCTACCATCTGAGACTGCATCATGACTTGCCACTTGTAGGGGATAAAAAAAATCGCTTTCAATGTTAAACTTATCATAATCAAAAATGAGTTTTTTTCATCATTTCAACCCCTTCACTGGCTCACTACTGAGCATGAGCTCTCCTCGGAAGAAGGTTTAAGCTATAGTATACCACGCTCGCCAAGTGTGGATTGGTAGACTTCATACACTTTTGAGAACGTTATGGACAATTTCTAAGGCATGCAGGTTTCCTCACGATGCTTTCCCTCACCGTAAGGGTGAAAAACGGAAAACTACGTACAGGACAGTACAAAACTTTCACGTTAAATTACAACAATTGATTTAAGCCGAAGGTATTAAGTTTCAACCTTTAGATAATTAGTTCAAGATTGACTAAAATGCTAAAAGTCAGAATGAAATAATATTATTTAAGGTTTATGTTGACTGTTGTGTTGATTTATACTTTTGTGAATATCAATAAGAAAATAGGCGATGTCACGCTTTCGTGACAGTTCGTTCAATTTTGGCGCTTGCTAGAAACCTTCGGCTTCAGGAAAAATTTTGGCCGCCTAATTTTGGAAGCCGAAGGTTTGGCCAAAGCCACTAAAGCTTGAGAAAAATGCTTTCGCCTTAACAGTTTTGCCTCTACCTTAGGCTGCATCACCACTTGCAAACATGTCTTATTCCAGGCCGTTTTTCCAGGTCATTTCTGCCTCCTCCTTGCGTTGTATTCCACATCACTGAGGGCGGTGACCGCTTCTACCAATAATCCTTCTATGAACGATGTCGGGCCACGTCACATCATGTGCATTTCTGCCACATACCTGCAAATTATGGAACCAGCTTCCATCTTCTGTGTTCCCTCATGATTATAAAATGGGGCTCTTCAAAAGGCGGATAAACAAATTTCTCAAAAGCCGGCAACGCATTGGCGGTTCCTCTGGTGCTGCAAATGTTCATGGTCGGCGGTAATCACATAACATCAGGTGCCCCGCCTGCTCGTTCGCTCGCTACACCTATATTAAAAAAAATTGTAACATAATAATAATCGCTTAAGACGAAACTGGCATTGAACGAGGCAAAACCAGGTAAAACGATTCATTAACTAGCCTCGCGAGCGGTTCCTATTGAATTATAAATTATGCTCAACTGCTTGCAGACACGCAATACCATTGTCTAGATATTATGATTTGTGAAAAAAGAGGGACACGTTTAATTAATTATATTATCTATGGTAAAAGATGGTGAAGAGAATCAGTATTATTTATAATTATTCAAATACTTTTATTGTATTTAATAACTGATTTAATATTATTTTAATGACCGCGGGCGAAGTCGCGGGTATTAGCTAGTATGAAATAAATGAAATAATTTCACATTTATTTTTATTATTTTACTAGCTGACCCGACAGACCTTGTCCTGTACAATATCAATACATCAAGTTAATTCTTAGTACAATAATCCCATACTTACTATAATCTCTACCAGTATTCCCAAATTTTCAAATTTTTTTCCGAAAGCTTTCCAATTTTCCTTTCCCTTAAAATCGTACTCGTATCATCACGAACATTGAAAAAACCATGAGCCAAATCGGTCCAACACCAGTCATTCCCAAGTGATGCGCTCACAATCAAACAGCATTTATTTTTTATTTATAACTAGCTGATGCCCGCGACTTCGTCAGCGTGGAATAAGTTTTTTAATTCCCACGTGAACTCCTTAATTTTCCAGGGATAAAAGTAGCCTATGTCCTTCCCCGGGATACAAACTATTCTACCTTTCATCAAAATCGGTTGATAAGATGGACAGTGAAAGCGAAGCTGACAGACAGACACACTTTCGCATTTATAATTATTAGTATGGATTGAATCCTAATTCATAATTATAATCCAGTTAATGAGTGATACAAGGTTGAGTGCATGGAGACGGGTATGTATGACTTCAGGGATGCCCCGAACCGATAAGCTCTAAGGGGTATCCCCCTTTACCCGTTGTTCTACGTGACCGACAAACGCGACACTGCGACTTGATACGACGCGACATGACAATATCAAACAGTAGCTGACCCTTTGTTCTAGGTAAGCGATAGGAGCTACGCCACGTGACGCGACTGTGTCAGCTATTTATTAGCTGTTTGATACTGTCGCGTCGCGTTGTATCGCGTCGCGTTGCCGCGTTTGTCGCTCACCTAGAATAACGGATGACCATTCCCGTGGCCTACGTTGTCGCGTAGACAAGTTTGTTATTTTCTATGGCGTCGTATCGCATCGCGTCGCTTCTGTCGCTCACCTTGGATAGGGATAGTAAGGCTGAAATATTTATGAAAACTAAACTTAACTTGAGCAAATCTGCAGGCAATAGTTAAACAACCTTTAAAGTAGGTATTAGCTTTAGTTAAAGCTAGTTAGTTAATTGTAGGGTAATACTTAATTATTATATACCTATGTACATAATACTCATAATATAAATGCGAAAGTGTGTTTGTTTGTTGGTTTATTGGTTTGTCCTTCAATCACGCCGCAACGGAGCAATGGATCGACGTGATTTTTGGCATGAGTATAGTTAAAGACCTGGAGAGTGACATAGGATACTTTTTATTCCGGAATATGAAGGACTTCCCAGGGGAATCAAAAAAACTTAAACCACGCGGACAAAGTCGCAGGCATCAGCAAGTGTAATACTATGTCTGTAAAACACGTATTATCCATTCTGTGAAGTGCGGTGGCAATATTTTAAAGTATAACTTTGTCAAACTAAACAATCGCAAGTGAAACCTTCATGCATATTCAGCAAGTAATTAACGATTCGAACCTATTTATCGCAAGAGTGCCACTAGTGATGTACCACACTCGATATTGTGATCATCGATAGTCGATATCGATCTTGTTGAATACACCAAAAATTAGCACGTAAAGCCGTCGGTCCTGCGCCTGATCTCTCTCCGGTCGAGTCGGATTTTCCGTCCCATCGGGCTGTGAGAGTAAAGGAACAGAGGGTGCACTTGTGTATGCGCACACACTTGTACAATATAATATCTCTCGCGCAGATCGTTAATGGTTAATAGGCCGCCGTGGTCGAAATTAGGTCGAGAAGACATTATTATTTATGTTTTAATACTCAAGTACTCTTCTTTTTCCTGTCCTTATCCCAAGCTATGTGGTGTCGGCATAACATATTGTCTTCGTCTTCCACTCGTTTGTTTCATCCGTCAACTAGTTATGATTTTTATTATCCACCCATTTTACTTGCCCTGTTTCACGCTACTTGTCCAACACTATTGTTTGTATTTAATTCTTTAATTAGTATCGATTTTAACCTATTTATAGCAAGAGCGCTGCTAGTGATGTACCTATTTTTGAGGACATTGTTATCATCGATAGTCGGTGATCGGTATAGATCTTATTCAATATTCTTGTAAAATTTGGTATACACAAAGCAAATTGTAGACTTTTATTTTTGTAGACTATGTGGGAATAAATAAAATATTTGATTTTTATTTTGATTGTCCAGTTTTTTATCTAGTGCCTTTATAGTTACAGAGAGTTAGTTTAGTTCTGCGATTTGTTTACTTCTTTAAGAAGACTTAGACTAAGTATATATTTATAACTTATCCATGACAATCGAAAGTTTATAAGTAGGTATATATCTTAGTCATTACAATTTAGAATTTTCAATACGTATATTTTTATCTATAGGTACTTAACTCAAACATGGCCCATCACTAAGACCTCGGCGCCATTTAAAAAGTACTTCAAACCATTATCACTCGCCGGCTCACGCTTCACAAATTCCGAGTGCAATTAGAAAGAACAAATAGAGCATAGAGTTTACACGTACCACAGATAATGTAGATAAGAGGTGACGGTAAAAGAGGCGGGAAACTAATGTGCTGTGACCCGTTATATTTTCTGTTATCTCTAAAAGCGCGTACCTACGACTAATATAGATAATTTCTTTTACTTTTCTCTTTGAAAGGTTTTACAAGTTATAGGCCTATTACACTGCACTTTTCACAGGGATCCTTACAATTGATTCAGTGTAGTGTAATAAGTTTTAGGACGAAAGGGCCCCTAAATTGGTCCTTATTGCTGTGTAATAAGTGAAGCTCTAACTTGCGGCCACGCCCCTTACCACAGGGCCCTGACAAAAAGTGCAGTGTAATAGGCCTATTAGCCCTTGCGGGCATCGAACTCTTTGATTTCCAGTTTAGTTAACTACAAGTAGGTTAAGTTTCTTCAAAATCGGTTGAACAGATGTGCCGTGAAATCATGGCAGACAGATACACTTTCGTACTTATAATATTAGTATGTTTTTTAAATTTATTTATTAGAAGCCATAGGTATTCTTATTTAAGTAAACCAAAACCAGTTCTTACACCAACCATAAAAAATCATTTCACTAACAATAAATTAACGTTTAATCAATAAGTATAACCTACTCAATCATGCAGCACTATCAATTCCGTTTCCCGCCGAATTTTGCGACATTTGCATTCACCATTTTGTTTTTTTTCGCAGCGATACCGCCATTTTATCTGTACGTCACGTTGTAACAGAAGGGTAGATAATTTTAAGTGTTTGCTTTTATGTATTCATGAGTAGTGTCGTGACTACAATTAAATGCATGTAGGTAAATAATTAAATATGCACTATAAAAAGTTACATACCTACCTACTGATTTTTATTTAGGTATGAAATGTAATGAATATATTTCGCGTGGGACAACTTGTGTCACTTGTGAAATATCATGACAGCCACCGGTTCGGAAAGTGTATTATACTTAGAAGAACTTGTTATATTATGAAACTTAAAACCCATACCCCTATCTTCGGAACCGTTAAAGCTAAGTCGTTTGGCGGCACCGTCTTTGCCTAACTACATTTTTAACAGGTAATCTACCTTTAACCTGTCCTAGCCTAGTGGTACAGCCGCCTGGCAAACCTTCAGGTGGTCACGGGTTCCTCGGACACTTCTATTTTTTTTTCTTAGTTATGTTGGTTTTTAGCAATAATGAAATATCACTTGTTCTTGCTGTGATTTGAAAATTCAATTAAACGAAAAAGCGGCACCGAAAAGAGACAAACATATGATTTGGCTTGCGAGAGAATAAGATAGAATACAAGTTATATTTATCTCATTATTTCGTAGGCTACTTTTCTGATGTTTCACTTCTGCCGTGTGTGAATTGCACACACATACACTTTTTTGCTCTTTATTGAAGAGCATAGTTACTGAGTGACTAAGATCCATCCTAATATTATAAATGCGAAAGTCTGTCTGTTTGCTACGCGTTCACGGCCCATCTTTTCAACCGATTTTGATGAATTTTGGTACAGGGATAGGTTGCATCTCGGGAAAAGACATAGGCCAATTTTTATCCCTTTTAAAGAATTACCCCACGCGTACGAAGTCGCGGGCAACAGCTAGTCTTCAATAAAGAGAAAAAAATGAAGGAAAACATCGTGAAGAAACCAGATTTCCCGATATTCGCGGATAAAACGCCGAACGAATTTACCGCGCGCGTTTAGCGCTCGCGAAATGGAGAATTTTCATGATGTGAATATCATATTTAACGCAACGGAAGTAAAATATAGATTAAAACTAATAAATCTTTTTTTTTTTTAAATCCATCAATAAATGACTGAGAAACTAATTATTTAATAAGTTTCATTATTTAATGTACATCGATTATTGTATCTTAATCGAGAAACTTTGTGAGTGAGTTTTTACCTACACGAGATTTAATACTTCAAAATAATCTTCACACACAAATTAAGTGCTTTTAATTCAATTATGTAATTTCTTTCTTTTATTCGGCTTTATAAAGTCGGTTGATAGGGCACTTGCAAGTGCAACTTTACAGTTCCATAACTTTTTCATTTGTTGAGATATTTTAAGGATTATTTCATATTTTTGTTTTATTTTGTCTTAATTTTTATAATAAATTTAAAAACATGGAAACTTCTCCATTCTGCCCATTTCGTCCCTAGCCTTATTAGGCTATTCAGGTAAAGCGGAATATAAGCAACTCACGAAATCCCATAAACAGCGAAAACCTGAGGTGTGAGAATTATACGGACATACTACACCGCTTACTCAACTGTTCCATACATATAATTTGCAGTATTGAATTTACGACTCTATTACCTAAACATAAGATTCATTTTTGACCGTTTTAAAAATATGCATGTGTAAACCAGTCGGCACTTAATTTACGACTTAAAAACAAGGTGATAAGGTATGTTTTACTATGTATTTGTTGAGTTCAAAGATACCGCTAATTTCCTAGAATGTTTGTTTGTTGATCCCTTGCTGTAGCTTAGTGATAGATTACCTTATTTTACTGTTCACATTGTAATACCTTTTTTTTAAAACAAAAACAGCAACTGCAGAGTCTCTTGCCGGCTCTTCTCAGTAGAATATTCTTTCCGAAACATAGTCCAAATATGACGTACCATTATGGAGATACCTTTATTTCCTATATTTTTAAATGCCTGCGACTTCGTCCACATGGATTGAGTTTTTTTGGTTCTCGCGGGAACTCTTTAACTTTCCGGGATAAAAAGAAGCCAATGAGACTATAATCTATCTCTGTACCAAATTTCATCCAGATCCGTTCTGCAGTTCTGGCGTGATTAAGTAACAAACATCCATCCATCCAAACTTTCGCATCCATACTAATATTATAAATGCGAAAGTGTGTGTTTATCTGCTACGCTTTCCAAGGTTCATCTGTTTAACCGATTTAGATGGAATCTGGTACAGGGATAGGTTGTATCCCAGGGAAGGAAATATAGGCGCATCGACTTTTTATGGACTTGTAATCTTGCTGCTGTGTTCCCCATATAGTGTCAAGTCCGGGTGTGTCAATCCCTGGCGTCGTCCTTTTTATCCCGGAAAATTAAGAAGTCGGAATCAAAAAAACTTATACCACGCAGACGAAGTCGCGGGCGTCAGCTAGTTACCAATAAACGAAACTAATTTATCATATTTAACTATGTACAGAAAATCATACCCATACTTAAAGATTTAATATTGCCACAGACGCAATATACGGGGTCAAAAAACATCGTTCTGGCTGACCCGTATTATATGCTAAATACGCCAACTTGGAAATGCGATTACAATTTCAAAGTGTCCATTTTATATTCAAAACTCAAAACTGTATTACGATACGTTGACCAATATTTTTTCGGACCTATTTTTTTCTTTTAAGCTTTTTTCAAACGCGCTATGGCGAAAAAATATTGCTTCAAAAAATTTATAGTTATCCAATAAACTCAATACTTATTGCTTAACCTGACAATCGTTTTAGGGTTCCCTACCAATGTTTTTGAAAACCCATAGTTTGTTCCTACCTATAATGAAAAATTGTACCTTTAAAGAAAAATGTCTGGGAAAAGTCACACTAAGTACATAATGCAACCAGGCATTAAAATTAATCATTAAATTAAATCAGACACGACCGGAAAGATCAGCAGGCGCAGGACCGACGGCTTTACGTGCTCTCCGAGGCACGGGGGTGAAACACCGTAAACTCCCATACTCGGGGCTAGAATTTATTGTCAGAAAAACCCAATACTTGTTATGGCCCGACCTGGGACTCGAACCCGGGACCTCGTCGGCCGCAGTCGAATATGGTAACTACTAGACCAGCGACGTAGTCTATAATGTAGACAAGGAATTAAGCAAATTTTTTAACATTTCCACCGGAACGAAACCGCGCTTGTTTGTATGTCGTTGATATATCGCTTCAAATTCAAAACAGCTTACAAATGCATTGACCAAGTTATTTCCGATCGTTTTTTCTTTTCATTTTCGTTGTTACGAAATCTTCGTTGACAAATTGCTACTTGCAAATCATCCCGATTTGCTATTTTGATTTGCTGTGTTTTTGAAATCTCGTAAGTGGGAAAACGCACTAGGGGCCGGGCATAATAAAATGGCAGGTAACAACGACGTTTTGTCGTTTCGCGGCAGTGTGTGCAGCTGCATTTAATGTAGGTTAACCCAGAATTTTGGCCGGCAATTCTCGGCAAGTAAAATTATTATCTATCTAGGGCTGGTTGATTCAAACCATTGGTTCATCGTTGTGACACGACACCGTGGATTTGGACAGACTACAGGCAACGATGAGTCGTTATTGACTCAGTTGTGTTCACGCAGGATGTTTTGCGTTAATGAGCGATCGGAATACTTTGCAGCGATATTTTGCTTTTTTTTAACTTTGCTATATATCTTTGGCTAGAATTCATATTACACTAGCTGATGCCCGCGACTTCGTCTGCGTGGATTGAGGTTTTTTTGGTTCCCGCGGGATCTCTTCAATTGTCCGGGATAAAAAGTAGTCTATGTGTTATTCCGGACTCTACCTCTGTGCCAAATTTCATCCAGATCCGTTCAGCCGTTCTGGCGTAATTGAGTAACATACATGCGTTTGAGGTTTTTTGGTTTCCGCGCGAACTCTTTTATTTTTCGGCATAAACAGTAGCCTATGTAGTAAGGATAAGGATTGTTATTATTGTTCCGGTTCGTAACAGTCAAACCTTAGGGCTGGTTGATTCAAACCATTGGTTCCTCGTTGTTACACGGCACCGTACATTGTACAGGCTAGTTACAGACAGAACGTAAAAGTCTCTATTGACTCAGGTGTGTCAACGCAGGATGTGTTGGGTTTTCGCACCAACAACCATTGTATTATTTTTTCAATCCACTACTAGTTAGCCCTTGACGGCGAACTCACCTGATGTTTAGTGATGTTGCAGGCTAAGATGTTAGCGAGCTAACCTGTTATTGGCATGGCAGTTATTATTATTAACCCATACCCCTAATCGTGTAGAAACACGACGTCGTACCGGAACGCTAAGTCGCTTTGCCAGTAGGGTAGTAACTAGCCACGGCTGAAGTCTCCCACCAGGCCAGACTAGGGAAAATTCAGAAAGTATAAATTCCCAAATTGATTGCCGGGGATCGAACCCGGTCCCTCCGCACGCTAAGACAACAGCGCTCAACACTGCGCCAGGGAGGTCGTCAAATTCTTATTTTCTTACCTTTTAATAATACGGAGAACATGTCAACGAAACTAGCAACAATTTCACTTTTTTATTTCCCGTTTTTGAGATAAGATCGAATGAGTTATTTTCAACGAAAATAAAAAACACTCGTTAAAATTCAATTCTCGTATGTAAAGATTTACAATCTCCCATCTAAATATACTAGAAACCATTGTTAAGGCTAGCAGTTCACCCGCATCTAGTTAATTTGTTGTAGTCGTAAAACGCGCGTTTTCACTTGCGACCAGTTTCGATTGAACCACTGTATATATTTATATAAGTTCTGGATTGCAATCTCATCTGGTAATATTATAGGTGATAGTTACACTTTTCGTAACTATCGCCAGAAAGGCTGATTCAGTATTAGGTGAATGTAGGGCTCTCCACCGATGACGATAGGGAAAATCTGCCCGCATGCGAATAGGCTTTTCACTAGATATGGCCGCTCAAAGACGGTTTATGGTTACCAAAAATGAACCATAACTAGAAAGACATTCTTGTACAGTATTAAAGTATGCGCAATACCTACCTATGTAAACAGTATAAAAACTGACGCTATTCATCGGGCCTTTGAGAGGTAATATCTAGATATCACCTCTCAAAGACGTAATAAACTTACATACTATAAATAATTATTAGCAATTATTATGTTGTCACGTTGATTGCTATTAAAAATATAAGAATAGACCAGCAATTAATTTTATAGTGGCCAGTTACCAAAACTGCATCTATCTCTTAGTCTATAGGCGGTTACAGATCAACGGTTTTCGGTGCGTATAAGCTCGTTTTTGGAAGCGCGTTTATAATATTTTATAATGGTAAACAAACTTAAAACTAAAAGACGACGTAAATTTTAGATCTTTTGGAAGACCCTCTATTTAATAATCAGTAAGACATAATTTATTTTTGAAATAGGCGTCATCCCTATTCTGAAACACGAACGTCAAAAACTTTAAGCGGTGGTAGTATGCCCCCAGGTGTTAGGAAAGCCCGCATCACCAACCATCAATGGCGTCGTATGCCGATCACGTACAGCGAGTAACGCCTATTTAAAACTGGCACGTTAAAGTGTCACAAAAAATAGGAGCATTTCAAATAACCATTCAAAAAATAGGAACAAATAGACTGCTTTTCGACCGGTAAAAACGTAAAAGTATTAGACGGTAACCAAAAACACAAACTCTAGCCAAAGTATTCAACATATGTTGATGAAATTCACACGGGACCAATCGATTTAATCGATCAGTAGACTTTCTAAAAAAAATGGGATGACATCTATGTCAAAACCCCATATCCATACTGATATTATAAATGCGAAAACGTGTCTGTCTGCTACGCTCTCACGGCCCATCTGTTCAACCGATTTTGATGTGTACAGGATAGGCGGTATCTCGGGGAAAGACATAGACTACTTTTTATCCGGGAAAATTATGGAGTTTCCTCGTTAATCAAAAAATTTTAATCAACGCGGACGAAGTCGCGGGCATCATCATATTGTCTTTCTTTTAGCCTGTCAGGGTCTAGTCAATCTATCAAACGGCAACACTTAGTCACCGTATCCATACAGTCATTCTATTTAGCTTCCCCTACATTCCAGTCGCTTCATTCATCTAACACTTTCCGTATTTTGTCTGTGTCATGTTGGCTATTGTAATTTTTCGGTGGCTTCTTTGTTCTTTAACTGCTTATGATAATTTCAGAATGTGCCTCCTCGTGACCTGTGCATCTATGGATATGTGTTTGGATTTAATATAACGGCCATACCCCTAACAGATTAGCCCTCTAGCATCTTAGACTGCATCGTGACTTACAATCAGGTGAGATCGCAGTCAAGGTCTAACTTGTAGTGGAATAAAAAAACAAAGTTACTTGAGTATTGCCTTCCCGAATTGAAATTATTGAGTGTTTTTTAAGAGTTAAGAGTAAGAGACTTATGTTCACTAGTGGGCATAAGTCTCTTAGTCACAAAATACGTATTTTTTTTAATGGTTAGAATCGCAAAAGTAACTGTTGTCTGGAGGAAATCACTTTTAGTGATAAGTCCGCCCTTGCGCACTTTGTTTTCTGTACTTGTTTACTTTATATCTTTATGTTTGTGTCCACTACAGCCCATTAACGTCCCACTACTGGGCACAGGCCTCCACTCCTATAGGAGAGAGAAAGAGATAATTAGACCAACCATGCTGCTTCAATGCGGGTTGGCGAGCGGGTTATGTTTGTGTGGCAATAAAGAATTTATCTATCTATCTATATTGTAACTGGGTGTCTAACGATACCACACAGCTTGTTTGTCACGTACGATTGACCAGACCAGCCCCCCTATAACTCAGTTGCTATCAAAAAAATTAAAGACTAACATAATATGTTTTTTAACATTGAAGGTTTGCTATGAAAGTGTTAATTTTATTTTAATAGCAAACCTTCAATGGATATGTCACCGTAAGATTGTAAAAACCGTTAGATTATAATCTAACTCGCGAATTTCTAAACTGTCAAAAGATTACAATTTAACGCATTATTTTCCGGTAGATTGTAATCTGATAGGTTTTTAAACCCGACAAAACCTAAGGGCACTACTTGATTATTTATGTCGAACCCTAACCTAACCTACAAGAAAGAGACAAGAAAACGTAAATACAATGAATATTTCAAAAATTGACACTCAGAACATTGAACAGTTTACAATCTTTCGACAGTTTAGAATTTCGCGAGTTAGATTATAATCTAACGGTTTTTACAATCTTACGGTGACAGATATAAAATATGTCAGTGGTTTTGTGATAGCCACTGAGTTAGAGAATAGGGTTGCAGATCTCTACGTTTTATCATTCCCTATGGAACTATGTTCTAAAATTAGCTCTAATTTGAATTCCTGCATATTTGCTCGTATCCTCAACAGAAATAGACACGGACTGCGGACCTACCGCAATTATGTAACCGTCACAAAAGATGAGAAACCGATGGTACACAGATAAACAACAAAAGTGAAGGATTACATCACATTGTGTAGAATATTCTAGATGTATGTGTTGCTTGCGACAGCGGGGTACGATTTGAATTCATTTAAATCACAATAACATGGCATTAACTTGGTAATACGCTGCGGGTTACGTAGGGTCAAGTCACAGAATGGAACTTTGGTCTAGAATGGAATTGATTCTTGAAGGATATGGCTGTGTTAATCTTAATGTTCTTCCTCTTTACGTGCTAGCCACGTCGTCTCAAACGATAGACGTTCACGGCTGGACAAAGGTCTCCTACTTCTAAAAGAGACAGTCTTGTGCCGCTAGCTTCCAGCGGCTCCTAGCTACTTGCTTGAGATTGTCTGCCCACCTTCTAGGGGAGTGTTGTTTCTGGTGCGAGGCTGCCATTCACGCGCATTATAGAAACCCCAGCGCTTATCGGTTCTTCAAACTTGCCCCGGCCATTTAGTAACTCTTCGAGCTATTTACTCTGGTTCTCCTGAAGATCTCCTCATTTCTGAATAGATATGTCACCGTAAGATTGTAAAAACCGTAAGATTATAATCTAACTCGCGAAATTCTAAACTGTCGAAAGTTTAGAATTTAACGCATTATTTTCCGGTAGATTGTAATCTGATAGGTATTTAAACCCGATAAAACCTAAGTACCCGGCCTGCGGCCGGGCACTACTTGATTGTCTATGTCGAACCCTAACCTAACCTACAAGAAAGAGACAAGAAAACGTAAATAAAATGAATATTTCAAAAATTGACACTCAGAACATTGAACAGTTTACAATCTTTCGACAGTTTAGAATTCCGCGAGTTAGATTATAATCTAACGGTTATTACAATCTTACGGTGACAGATATTAAATATATAAAAGTGGATAAGTTTATAATAATTATTCAATTAAATAGTTTTATTAAATATCGAGTGAAACTAGAAACACAACATTATATGATTGTTCTTGTTTTTTTAAATTTGCGTTTTTGTAGTAGCTATACTGAAATAAGCAGATGTGACAAAAGACGTGTTTAAAAGGGTTTATTTTATAAAATTGTGGTGTGGAACCCTAAAAATTTCGCATGCAGCGTTTGTTTAGTGTATCGTCGCGAGATGGGTTCGGAAGTGCGAGCCATGCGGGTGGGTGCCTGGGTGGCCGCAGCCCTTTTTGTTTTTATACCTTTTCCACTCGTGTTTACTCTTCGGACGTGTTTGCGAATGATAGGCTTTTGTCGGCGCACAGATATTTCGATATTGATCTTATTTTTTGGAGTCAAATCTTAACTGGAGTGTGAATGCTTCATAATTTAATGTTTGACGTTTGTCTATGCTATAGTCCCACAAACGTAGATATGCTATAGACCCGTTGACAGTGTCGCTAGTATATATTAAAAATAAAATAAAAACAAAAACTAAATAGGCATAAAATTTTGGCCACCGGGCCAGATTTACTGTAAATTTGTCTTTTTGAAGAAAGTATGACATTGGTCTCTGGTTTTTGGTTGCAAGAATCGGTAATAAAAAGCTAAACTTGTAATAGATATGTCATCGTAAGATTGTAAAAACCTTTAGATTATAATCTAACTCGCGAAATTGTAAACTGTCGACAGATTACAATTTAACGCATTATTTTTCGGTAGATTGTAATCTGTTATAGTCTATATAAACCCGATAAAACCTAATCAATAATAACCTAATAAAAAACAATCAGGTACCTACCTGATTGTTTACGTCGAACCCTAACCAAACCTACAAGAAAGACACAAGAAAACGTAAATAGTATTTATTGATATTTATAGTATCAATAAATATCAATAAATACCTTTATATTTTACTTTTTTATTATTACTTAGATTTTACACTATATCCAGTGAGAGCGTACTATTTTATTGTTATTAAGATTTCTAATAAATAATTTTAAGATTTTTTTTTTTTTTTTAAGAATACTTTAAGCTGTGTACATAATCATTATTATAATTTTTTTCTAGTTTAGTTATACTCAAGTCATAAGTTTAATTTATTATTCACAATTTACTAGTATTTACAAAACCTATTTTTGATTCAGTTTTCTCAGATTTTCTTTTTACACCAACATAAGATAATACATACTCTGCCTAAAATATAAAGGCTATATCATTGACGTTCGCATCGAAAGGCGGTCACTGAAAATCAGCGTTGGGACACCTGGCACCTCAGATGCGAGTCCTGACGGCATCGCCAGTTTTAAGTCTGAGAGGCCAGGAGCCCCTACACAAGCTGAGTGACTCACCTGTTGGTAGCGTTACACTGCTGTACAAACTTACATTTTATAATATGTATGTAACTCATTTTTAATTTTGATTTATTTTGTGCATCTGTGTTTATTGCTGCCAATAAAGATTTTTCTATTCTATTCTATTCTATTCTATTCTAAATACAATTAATATTTCAAAAATTGACACTCAGAACATTGAACGGTTCACTATCTGTCGACAGTTTACAATTTCGCGAGTTAGATTATAATCTAACGGTTTTTACAATCTTACGGTGACAGATATTAAATATATAAAAGTGGATAAGTTTATAATAATTATTCAATTAAATAGTTTTATTAAATATCGAGTGAAACTAGAAACACAACATTATATGATTGTTCTTGTTTTTTTAAATTTGCGATTGTTGTTTTTATATATCTTAATTCGTTACTGAATTAATATAGTAGGTAGTTAAATTTACCTCATATGAAGACCCGATGTTGTAGATGCCAATATGCTCAACGTAGAAGTAAGAACTTGTCTGAAGCAAACCAATCGATTTAAGTCAACACCATTAGAAATACATGATGCATTTGTATGTAACTGACATTACACTGACAAATGCCATCGATGAGAAAATTATAAATGTGTATTGGACATTTGTTGACGACAATTTGTCAAGTGAGGAGACTAGACATTGTCAGCCGGAGCCATTTGTCCATCCATACTTCCATACTTGGTCCATACAAATGCAATATTGCAGTGTTAAAGTTCATAGAGTGAATAAAATGAAATATAAAAACTCCGTAATCCATACTATCCTAGTAACTATCAAAGTAGTTGATGCCCGTGAATTTGTTCACGTACATTTGCATTTTTGAAAAGTCTCGAGGGAACTTTCCACGAAAAAAAGTAGCCTATGTCCTACCCCGGAATGTAAACTATACCTATCTATACCAAAGGTGAAAATCTGTTGAACATAGTGGGCCGTGAAAGCGTAGCAGACGCAAATGTAAAAGTTTGGTTTTTTGTATTTTTGTAAGTTTGTATGGTAGGATGTTTGTTCCTACTCCTGCACGACACAATGACCATCGCTTGAAGCCGTAATGTTTTAATATTGTTGACGTTCGTGTTTTATTTTTTAGAATTATAATCCTTATTTTAGAAATGTCAAGGTTCGTGACATAAAACTGTCATTTTGAAATATTACTGCTTTAGGCGATGACACTGGTAGTAATCCTCCTGAACCGATTAAAGTGAATGTAAATAAAGTGTTCCCACGGAAATTAAAACACCATAATCTTAAACGCGGGCAAAGTCGCGCTCGTGATCTAGAACCTATTAAATACCATTCGATCTCGCATTCGACATAATATTGAACAAGTCACTTAAACGTTAAAATAAAAACCATAACAATATTTTATACTCCACTTTTGCATACACCATCGATCATTCAACTCCGCCGTGTAAACAAACGCGTTGCCTAGCAACCGAGCCAACATGGTCGCTGCGAAAGACCGATGTTATACAGGGTGTGTGAAATTTGACCGTTCCCGGGATGCATTATGTAACTTTTGTCTTTACCTTTCGTCAACATCCATTAAACATATAGGCCATGATTACGTAATGCAGAAAGATTTACAGAGTACATAGTACAAAACTAAAAACAAACATAATATGCTCATAATAACATATTTGCAATTTATCAAAGAACAAGATGACGCCCGCGACTTCGTTCGTGTTAAGTTTCCGCGGGAACTCCTAAATTGTCCGGGATAATAACATCTCTTTACCATTTTAAATCGGTTGAAAAGATGGGCTGTTAAAGTGTAGCATACAGACAGACAGGTAGACAGACGTACACACTTTCTCATTTATAATATTATTAAAGTTAAGGAATATTAAATGTAGGCCAACTTGTCGCTTTCGTGATTATGTCAAATGTCAAGACTCCATCATCAGTTCGCGAAGCATCCATTCAACGCCGGCAAGAAACGTTAGTTAAAATAATCAACATGTATATAATAAAACGAACGTGAGAGAGAGAGAGAGAGAGAGAGGGTAGAGTTTGTTGAACGATAAAGGCTGCGCGGGCGCATAGTTGGCGTTTTATTTGGTGTTAGTGTTTTATTGGAGGGAGTTATTACTTCCTTAATATACCATTCGACTAGTAGGAACTTATGGGAAATTAATACTTTTCCTATTGGGACTTAAAATGGAAGTTAATTGGAAAATGGGGGTTTCTTTGAGTTAAGTTAACATGTTTTTGTTAGATAATAGAGTCGATAGTTGATACGTCAGCGACAAACACGACAACACATTGCGACAGTAACTAACGTGGCCTATGTCGCGTCGTCGCATGGATAAGTTTTACAGTTTCAATGAAGTTGTAACTTGTATCGCGTCGCACAATATTGGAAATAGCCCACAGAAGCTTTTTTGAGAGGCCACAGAGGCAGAGAGAGAGAGAGTTGAGAACCTGGAGAGTGACATAGGTTACTTTTATCCCGGAAAATTAAATAAGTAGTTCCCGTGGGATGTAAGAAAAGTTGTTCCACGCGAAGTCGCGGGCATCAGCTTGTTGTTAATAAAGACTCCACGCGAAAACTGTTACAAGGCTGTGGTACTCTCATGACTTGACGCTAGGCTATTGACGAAATAACTAAGCATAGTTTGCGCGAAAACTTTATTTTGAACCAAACAGAAACAGTCCACCACGCTGACCCAGTGCGGATTGGCTAGATTCATACACATTATGAAGAACTCTCGGGCATGCAGGTTTTTCTTCACCGCTATAGGACCTACCGTTACCATATATGCCACCGTTACACCCGTTCGGATAAAGTGTATAGTGCGTGCACGAGTATCGAACCCCGACCTGAACAAGAGTATTATTCGTATGATATTATTAGTATATCATTTGTATTCATTCAGTAGTTTCGGCATGATGCGCGGCCGATATACACACAGGCAGACAAACTGACCGAGACACAGTCCGACAAACAGACAAAAATGAAAAAAATACAGTTTTGGATTCAATATCGATTAAAGAGTGCCCTCCAAAAAAAAATTCAAAGTTCTTCAATATATACGGAATTGGACCTGTTACAGTTTTATTATAGGTATATGTATATAGTTACGCTGTGATGTTGATGTTCCCGATGGGGACGTCAATTCGATTGTATCACATCATCAACGTGTGGTCGCTACTCCCTATCTAGTGTCTAACTGGAGGGACAGTCTAGGCCTCAAATGCTAATGTTACAGGCCCACTGACCCGGTCACTAACCGCATGCCTAAAATGCAGGGGTTAGAGGCGTGGTATTTTTAAAGTTCTGTACTCATCCATTTTTATAAATGCGAAAGTGTGTCTGCCTGCCTGTCTGCTACGCTTTTACGGCCCACCTGTTCAATCGATTATAATTAAATTTGGTACAGGGATAGGTTGTATCTGTCACCGTAAGATTATAAAAACCGTTAGATTATAATCTAACTCGCTATATTCTAAATTGTCGAAAGATTAGAATTTAACGCATTATTTTCCGGTAGATTGTAATCTGATAGGTAATTAAACCCGATAAAACCTAAGTGCCCGGCCGCAGGTTTAGACCTACTACTTGATAATTTATGTCGAACCCTAACCTAACCTACAAGAAAGAGACAAGAAAACGTAAATACAATGAATATTTCAAAAATTGACACTCAGAACATTGAACAGTTTACAATCTTTCGGCAGTTTAGAATTTCGCGAGTTAGATTATAATCTAACGGTTTTTACAATCTTACGGTGACATATCCATAATATTGTGTATATATTATGTATGTATAATTAAGGAGCTCCCGCGGGAATCGAAAAAACTTAGTCCATGTTCTCCATGAAGTAAATCTGAGTAAAACTATTAAAAACACAGTTTTTCTCGTAATTTTTTCCTAGATTATTTTGATGCCTCCAACTACAATCGATGGCAAGCCTATTATAATTATATATACTAGTTGCAACGTGTCGGTAGCTTGTATGTTGGCACGTCTATACTCCAAAGCTGTTATTATGTAAGGTCTTCCCTCATAACTTTGAAGGTGAAACTTTACTAACTATGCCACGTAACTACAATCTATATTATCACAGCGTAAGTATATATTTACACAGTGAGTCGACGCCCATAGAGTCCCTTAATAAACAGAGCCAAAACATGACGTAGCATAAGATACTCCATGAAATAAATAAATTGATCATGATTGGAATGTCAATGTGCTACCATGGTATGGCACTTTTGCCTATGGTTGAGAGAGGTAAAAAACTGCATACGACATTAATTTTGTATTGAAAATTCTGTCAGTTTCCCTCGTCCGTCACGCCCCTGTTACCCCGCAGCGTTGCTCTGTCTAGACGCCTCCGTCGGACGACTGGTAGGAAAGAACGTATCTCCTTAGACTGTGGTATTATGACCTACCTTTTGCTCATAGTTTGCGGTTCTGGCAATGTAACATTGTGCTCAGATCTACAGACCGTAATTTTAACTTAGCTCAGACTTTACTTACGAATATCTTGGCCGAGTATAATAATCAGCTCAGGCTCAGAATAATCTTTGAATTTATAGTTGTACCGGGCTAAGACTAAGCGAGGCATACGCTAACTCAAAAAATTGTGAAAGCTCCATTCCTCGCGTTATGTTCTCGATTTTACTGTATAAAGCTTACCAATTTTTATATTTAAAATAAAATACAGAAAATTTTGATATTTAAAATAAATTTTATTTCTTAATTAACAATAATTAAGTAATTCTTAAATGAAATAGAAAACGGGCGTGTTTAAAGAGGGATATTTTCTTTACTACTTTAGTAAAGAAACGGCACGTGTTAAGCGTCTAGTTTTCTAGTATTTTCATAGCCATTAAAAATTACAACCACGATATACCCATTTTACGTTTTTCATGCAGCATAAAAACGTATCTATCGTGCGTCCGCAAATTGCAGTATGCATTATGCATCCATGGGTTTTGATGGCGGCCGCCAAGGTCGGCGGTAATTCGCGGTGAACATTAAAAGCTTTGCCATGACCGACTTGACAATTTTCCGTTACGCACGCTATCGGTTTAGTGTTCATAGACGCGTACAACTGCAGTCCCACAAACTTATCTGGCCCAGTGGCCGAAATTGGAACTAATTTTTATGTCTGTTTTTATTTTATTTTTAATATTTATTAGTAACTTTGAATGTGATAACGGATCTTCATTTACCATCAGATGAGATCGCAGTCAAGGGCTAACTTGCAGAGGATAAAAAAAATAGTCACAGCTGCTAACATAATCACACCTTAAATAAGTAATTGTTTTTAAGTAATCAACCACCCTCAGCAGAGGGTAGTTCCTTCACAGGAATATTTTCAAATTCCATACAGGTTATCTTAGCGTTGAGGATAGGGGCCACTATATAGTTATGTCACACTCTTTTATGAAAATCATATTATTCTTATTTTGTTCTGTTTGTTTGAAAGTGTACAAGTGTACAATATACAACGGCGAAATTAATACCTAGAGTTATTCTCTTCCAGTTAACCTTTGGTAGTGGGGACAGAGTTGAAAGACAGTGCGTATAATATAAAGAAAAATGTAGAGGAAAGAAGAAACATATTTAGGTAGTTGGTAATGTAGTGAAGTATGATAATATTTTGCAATTTAGTATTCTTATAATACGAAAAACAGTTTTTACCACATTGGTAGTTGGTACGGAACCCTAAATACCTTAAACTGTACACGTTTCACACTCCTCTTGCAAACAACGGCGCGTCAATCATCCACCGACAAAAGTGACATTGGTCCATGCACTGTGAATGGACCGGGCTTTGAATCACCTGTAAACGTCTGATCACTAACCCAAAGATTTTCATTATCAACCTTATCTACATGCCAATAAGATTGAGAATAATTTACTTGTATAATGAACTTAAGACGTTTCGCTTCGACAAGTCCTTCAAACATGTCATTAGAAGTTTTTACTGTTTCTTCGGCGTACAATGAGAGAACACCTCGTATGAGAATAACCTTTATTACAACTGCATTCATACAATCTTTATCTAATTTTACACCAATCTGCTTATAGTTATTATTAATCAAACCTGCACTCTATATTTAAGATGATTGAGCTTATATCCGACTGGCAATTAGATTCGTAATTACCTTTCCATTATCGGAATTGAAAATTTATATTTCTGATGTTAAGGTCGTATTTAGATTGTAAATTACTTCGCACGCGACTCGTTACGCTATTGCAACCGCGAAGGACGCTATGTGATGTGAAATTGAATCTATTTGGTTATATTTAATATCTGTCTGCGTGTTGTTATATAATAGCTATATTCCAGGTGCGAGTGCACCTCCTTGTGGAAATCCCCAGGGCTAGGCTAAGGTCTCAGATATAAGTTAATGTGTAAATCTGTATTACACCACATAATACATATAAAAAACTTATTCTGATTCCTGACTGACTGATCTGACAACGCATAGCTTCACTTTCGGGGTTAGAAACTTGAAATTTAGAATGTAGGATATAGGAATTCATATTAAAAGGATTTTTTTGGAATTTTCTTGAATATACTTGATATTATAAATGCGAAAGCGTGTCTGTCTTTCTGCTACGCTTTCACGGCTCATCAGTACAATCGATTTTGATGACATTTGGTTATATTACATGATACATCCCTACTACTACTAATAGTAGAACACTATTTATCCCGACATATTAAAGAGTTCGCTCTAAAATGTAGGAAAAGAAAATGCATTTAACATCTAATACATTAAACGATTGATATAATATGTCATATGCATTACATGTTACGACATCGACGAGGCAATAGTTATTATTTGCATTAAATAGTTTCATCTTAGCCCAGTCACAACATGCGACTAGGTTTACAAAGGCTGGTGTTATGAAAACTAAACCCACCTTGCAGAAAGTAGACTTAGTGCGACTTTTCACGACGGAAACGTTGAAAGATTTCGAGTAACGAAACAATATAACGTCAAAGTAAAATTGAATTTTCGCACTCTCCGTCGGATTCTTCATTGCCAAGGGTTGTGATCATCCTTGATGATTCAATGATTCCATTCATTTTGTGAATAGGTCGTGTATATTTGTACAACAAACACACACAATTTTATCATATATCATATAAAAGTTACGTATTTTAAAGTGTCACTAGAGGGAGAGCTCATAGGCATAGGTTCATTTAGATTCCTAATTATTATAGATAAGAAGAATCATAATTATTATTCTTCCTTTTAATTTTTCTCACTGGCTACTTTCTACTTTGTTGAATGGTTACCTGGTAGAAATCCCTTCAATAAGGCCGCCAATTGTACCATTGCTTAGTTTTAAGTATGTGTTTCTTGATTTGGTGTATTATATAAAGAATATTTTTATTTCATTCATTCATTAATTCAAAATGAGGCCTTTAAGTTAGCTAAAATAAGAGCGAGATAGCAAAAAGATTCAGAACAATCAAATAATATTATGACATGTGTTTAGATGTTCGAAATCTTTAAAGGTTATCGTGATATTCCAACTTACACTAAGGGGACAGCTGTGGTCAGTACGCCGAAGGACCGTGTATTGTTCAGTGTTTGACGTTTCGAAAACTGTCGTGCAAGTGTTTAAACTAAAACTAAAAAGATCTAAATACATAGACGAACAATTAAAAATAACTAAACTTGAATGTTGATATACTAATATAATCAATGATAGTGATGTGAATAGTGCTATAACGTTAGTAAATATTACAGAAATATAATGATCTAGACATCGATTAAGGTTAAAAACTATTTGAAACTGAACAATTATTTAATAATTTCAAAGAATCTCTTGGGTACAGTATAGTTTTAATAGTTTTCAGACTTTAGGGTCTAATCATACTTTCTACTTATTTTCTAACAGGATAGACTTCATAAAAGATAGATAGATAGATTAAAACTTCATAATTAGATAATTAATCGTGTAATTGAAGAATTTGTTATAGCATTGAATATAATTTATTATTCATTTTGAATGATCAGTGAATAATCGAAAAAGTACTTAATTGTTTAAGTAGTTTTTTCCAATCAGCTGGACGTTACGATAAAATATGTTATTCGATTTTTAACCGACTTCATAAAAGGAGTTCTTTCTCTCGCTTCTCAATTCGGCGCGTAATTTTTTTTAATGTCGGTGCATATCTCCCGTGGTATCTGAACCGATTTGAAAAAAAAAAATCATTCTTTAAAGGAAGCTCTCGAGGTGGTCCCATACAAAATTCTGACTTGAAGTCCTCAACCCTGACACGAAAAAGTAAAAAATAAAAATTATTTCCAAAAAACCGACATCCAAAGCCACTGTTTTTTTTTACTTATGTCGCTATTCGCGAACATGTCGGTCACGGTCATGCGAATCTACAAATTTTTACCCCCTACCAAAAGTCCAAAACGCGCCTACAGAAATTTTACACTTCAATATAAATTCCCAAAAAGTGCTGAAAGAAGTTTTCACTTCAATAATTTTGATTTCTACACTCTGTTGGAGTCGGCCGGGTATAATAAGGATAAGCAAAGTTGACGCATCAGACTCGCCCGACTACAACATAGTGTGTGGAAATCAATCAATCAAATCAAAAGCGTTTTTTTAAAACCCCCAAAGAAACTCGTTGATTTTCCGGGATAAAAATTAGCCTATGTCCTTCCCCGGGATGCAACTTATGAAATTATGTCGAACTCGTAGTTGGAAAACTTAGTAGACAGACAGATAGACAGACAGTAAAGAGGCCCAATTGTCTAAGCATATCGTGATCATTTGACTGCTTAAAACTTATAACTCGAACTGTTTAAAGAGTTCATACATGCCAGAACCTGTCGCTCACATTCGTATTTATAACTAAATGATGGCCAAGGCTTCGTCCGCGTGGATTCAGTTTTTTGATTCCCTCGGGAACTCTTCTTCTGCCTGTCTTTCCCCGGGATACAACCTATCCCTGTACCAAACTTCATCAAAATCAGTTGAACAGATGAGCCTTGAAAGCGTAGCAGACATACATTCACACTTTCGCATTTAAAATATTAGTATGGATTTTAGTCTGGATTTCAAACATGGTGGACTCAAATGATGAGCAAGCAATCGAAAAATGATTTTAATGATGTTCTGGTGTCAAGCGATGCGTTCAGATAAACTGTGTCATTCGAAACTAAAACCCGTGCAATGACTGTATGTCATGACTCATGAACTGTATCACACTACATACTAATATTATAAATGCGATTGTGTGTTTGTTTGTTGGTTTGTCTTTCAAACACGCCGCAGCGGAGCAACGGATTGACCCGATTTTTGGCATGGGTATAGTTGAGGACTTGAAAAGTGTCATAGGCTACTTTTGATTCCAGAAAATTAAGGAGTTTCCGCGGGAATCAAAAAATCTTAAACCACGCGGACAATGTCGCTGGCATCAGCTAGTAAATTATTTCAAATGTTATTATACATGTACATATTATTATAGGTAGTTTATAGAGCGTGATACTAAACGATAAATAATTGGAGTGATCTCTATAACGTAGTCACTATGCTCGAAGAGTCGCTATGTTGCAATCTTTCGTGATTATAGAATATCCAGAACTTCTTAATAATGTCCATGTAACTGTAGTAGTTAGCATGTTACGAGGGACGAGTGGCCTAATTGCGACAACGCAGATCAGTCGATTGCGATTGTTAAGCAACGTTGACCCAAGTCGGTAACTGGATGGGTGACTGAATTAGGTAGCCTGAATATGGCCTCTTCGTTTCCCCCGTTACTCGGAGAGCAGGTTAAGCCGTCGGTCCCGCGGTTATTTTCACTAACATCTGACGATGGGATCTTTAGTAACCTAAGAGTTGAAAAAGACTAGTCGAGTCGTATGCGGAAGGACCTGAGAACCTACCGCATTATTATCCCAAGAAAACCCCTGCCATTATGTGATTAATGGAATGGAGTCACGACCCTCAGCAATGAGGAATACGACGCAGAGAGAGTTATAGTATATTATTCGGAATTTTGCTAAATCTGCACATTTAACTCTGACAGTTAGTTTTTGATAACTACTAGTACATGTAAAATAAACAAAGAAATTTTAAATCAATAAAAAAATGAGTGAATATTTTGTGAATAATTAAAAATGATGTTGAAAATAAACCAAAGATGAACTTTTCACGTTAAATATCAACGCAAGATGAAGTCGTTCCGAGTGATTTTTGGACTGTACCAGATGCTGCAAATATGTAGCTCAGCTTGGCACTACTTGGACTTTGAGGTACGAGTGAATACTTTTTGAAGTGATACTTCTTTAGAATCGTTGTGATTTTAAAAATTCGATGAAACGAAATAGCGACCCTAAAAAGGGACAAACATATTCATAATAGGATGTAGCCTGCGAGAGAACGAGATAGAATACAAGTTATATTTATCTCATTCTCTCGTGGACTACTTTTCTGAAGTTTCACTTTTGCCGTGTGTAAATTGCACACACACACTTTTTTAGTTATAGTTTATACTAGCTTTTGCCCGCAGCTTCGCTCACGTCGCTCAAGTTCGATTTTCATACAAATTTCAAACCCCTATTTTATGGCGGCACGAGCGGCATAGATGGCAAAGTGATAATTCAGAAAGAGCACGTTGAAATCTATAAAATACACCAATTTTCAAAACTCCCGAGAAACTTTCCAAGTTTCTAGTGGTTATATCTTTGTGTTGATAGATCAGTCAGACTTCTTTTCCTTTTATAATATCTAGATGACACTATAACCCGTCCCATTTCCGGGCAAAGACCTCTGTCTCTTCCATGATTTAGTATTAAAAGAGTTTCTATGCCAAAGAAGGCCCGCGAACTCTACAATGGTAGATTCACTCGACGATTCAAAATCACTAATTGTCAAAGTCTACTTGAATAAAAACAGATTTGACTTTGAAAATGTCGTCTCCTCTTTCGTACTGAGAATGTCTTGTCAGAAAACCCCAATACTTAATTATGGTCCGACCCGGGAATCGTACTCGGTCGGGACCTTGTTGAAAATAAGCGTACTGAGTATATGGTTTGCGTTTCGTCTGCACTTAGAAAATACGCCGTGTAACAGTGTACCATCGACTGTGCCGTGCACATACGCTTTAGGACTTAAAAGGAAGGTATTTGTACAACCGTTTTAAACAGTAACGATTTGACGCACTGTCGCTTCGACAATGCGCTTGCGCAACGGAAAAACGGTGGCTGTCAATTATTATGCAGATTTGAAGAAACAGCGGGAACCCGGTCAAGGTAGCACAGATCAACCTAAACGAGACGCCGGATTCTGACATTTATTATAACTGCCATGCCCCAGGTTAGCCCGCTACCATCTTGGACTGCATCATCACTTACCATCAGGTGAGATCGCCTTATCAAGCCTAACTTGTAGTGGAATAAAAATAAGCGTAGCGCGGTCATTAACGGTGTTACTATTTGAACTGCAGGAGGTATGGGGTTATCTTATCTTTCGTTATCGGTGACCGCTTGGTAAACTGGGCTTAGCTCGCGACTGGGTGAAGCAATGCCCGCAAACAAAGCTTTTACGGCCTTAGGCCATTAATGAGTGATGGTGCAGTCTATGATGGTAACGTTATTACTAGCTGATTCCCGCGGCTTCGTCCGCGTGATTTTAGGTTTTTTTATTCCCGCGGGAACTCCTTAATTTTCCGGCTTAATAAGTAGCCTATGTCACGCTCCAGGTGCTCAAATATACCCACGCCAAAAATCACGTCGATCCGTTGCTCCGTAGCGGCGTAATTGAAGGCCAAACCAACAAATAAACACACTTTCGTATTTCTAGTATGAGTTCTTATTACCTGTTAGGGGTACCTGGCAATAGTATTTAACCCAATATAATAATATTGAGGGACCCTTGTATTGAGGGACGAGTGGCCTAGTTGTGACGACGCATATCAGTCGGTTGTTAAACGACGTTGACCCAAGTCGGTAACTGGATGGGTGACCGAATTTGTAGGTTAATTTGGCCTTTTCGTTTCCTCCTTGGCGTATCCATCTTGGCTTTTCTTACTTTCTGCAGGAGTGTGCGCGGATGTAGCTAGCATAGCCAAACTTGGCCTGAAAAGTCCGGCGACATGACTCACAATAAAGTTGACAACAACTATTGTACACATGTGTGTACTTCTGCTTCGGCCGAACTTTTTGTAGGTGGTGTTTTGCGTCAAGATGTTGTAGATGCAACTCTTCAAAGGTTTTGCGCCTGTCATTTACCTTTTTACACCATTTAGGTAGGCCTCTGACGCGCTAACTGTTCTCAGCTAAAAATCTAAATCTTACAAGACCACAGGGCTGGAAATGTCAACGTTTTCCGAAAGGTTTTTAATGAAAACAAGCGCATAGGGGTCACTTGCCACGTAAATACCTAAACCAGGAAGTGAACCTTGATCCGCCGGTCGGTATAGGCCGTTTTATAGGCTATTGTTGACGCACGAACTGCTTTATGTGACTTCTACTACTAGGCATAGAGCTAGATGAAAACTAATCCACATTCCCACATTAAGTTCAAGTAATATTGTTCGGCCAATGTTTACCTTCCCATATTGCCAACGATTAAAGCCACATGATTTCATTATTGTTGACATTTGAGTTTTAGAATAACATAATCCTTATTTTAGGTTCACGATGATGCAGTCCAAGATGGTAGCAGGCTAATACCCCTAATAGGTTAGCCCGAAAATATGTTAGACTGCATCTCATTTACAAGTTACCGCCAGGTGAGATCGCAGTCAAAGTCTGACTTGAAGTGCAAATAAATAAAACCCTGGATCCCCAAATAAGACCATAGACTTAAACTTTAAGCTATCACCGCTTTTCATACACCATTAGAGCCCATTAACGTCCCACAGCTGGGCCTTCACTCAATTTTTAAAGCTGGAATTAAAGCTTAGACCCACTACGCTGCTCCAATGCGGGTTGGCGTGCTTGCTTGCTTGCTTGGCGTTTAACGACTATTATCATGTTAGTGATAATAACCCGGACCTGCACGGACCTATTAACGTGCTCCCGAGGCACGGGGGTGACTCATCGACAACTTCCAACTCCGGGCTAGCTAACTGAAAACCCAATATCTAAAAAAATTCTATCCACCGGGAATCGAACTTAGGACTGCAGTCGACTACTAACCGCTAGACCAACGAGGCAGTCACATGAGGTTTTTCATACATGCTCGATTAATTACGGCGAATCATTATTTCAATTAAAGTGAAGTTATATTTAAACCACCCAGCAAGATGTTGCTAGCTGGTTTATCGCCGCTTCATGCTTCAGTAACTTAAGTAAGAATTTAAAAAAACTCGTTTCCATTAAAAAAAATTGGCACCTCGAACAATTAGTCACCAAAATAAACACCGAAACGATAATACGTTACTTTTAAACCTAACGTTATCGTTTAAGGCGAATGCCTCACAATAGGTTCTCGCTTCGCTCCGAAATTTTACTTTCGTCAATGCTTCCATGTCAATATTTTAAATGCAAAAGTGTGTCTTTCTCTCTGTCGGTCTACTACGGTTTCTCAGTCCATCTGTTCAACCGATTTTGACTACTTTTGGTACAGAGATATGCGGAAGGACATGGGCACCGCACCGCTACCGCATTATTATCCCAAGAAAACTCGTTATGTGATCAATGGAAAGGGGTCACGATCCTCAGTAATGAGGAATACGATGCAAAGGGTACAAAGACATCCCCTTCGAGACGCACCTGACTCGCGAGAGAGGAAGGCCACTTATAAGTTTTTATAAAAATTAAACAAAAATCGAGAGTTTAACGCAAAAGTAAATGAAAGATTTCATGGTTCGTAAGATAGTCATTCGCCTTAACAATAACTTCAGCAAATTGTTTTAAATCGATATATTTTATTAGTTATGTATGACATTACATTTGTAATTTAGTTATCATTCACCGATTTATTTTATTTTAACTATTTTGTTTTTTTTTATTTTTTTGTCAAGTCACACGTGAACGTGTTTGTATACTAATTGAGAAAAGTCGATGAGCCGCCATTTTTTTAAATCGCATTTATGCAACCGTCCGTACAAATATCAATACTTTAATTAAAAGAAAATATCTTTAACAAATGTTACAAATATTTGAAATGAAATAATAGGGATACCGAATAATGGTCTTCCACAAGACCTAAATTTTACATCCTCGGTTAGTTTTAAGTTTGATAACCCTTATAAACTATTGGTTATTGCATTGATGTAGAGTTTTAGTACCTAGGTGTGTTGATATTTGATGACTCCATAACTATGTATTTCACACACGTCTATACTAGACGTGCGTTTTTAATTTTGATTAAGACCTGCTGATTTAATTGAGTTGTCACCATCCCTATCGTCGAACCAAGTAGTCGGCTTGTAGCCCAAGTTCTTAGTGGCCCAACCCAAGATGTATCTCATACAGTAGAAAGAAAAGTTATCTCTCACTTAACACCTAGCCATTGGACCTAGAAAGCTGAAAGTTTGACGTTCCCTTTATAATGTAGACAAGGAAGGGTGGATTTTACGAAATTGTGGAGTGAAAACACAAGCGGTTGATTAAGAACCTAAAGTATGCTAGCAGGTGCGTACGTTAGCTTGAAGCAATGGTTTACACGCCCAACTAACTATTGGATTGGTTTTTCGAGGGTTTGATCCCCGGGCACGCACGTTTTCGAACTCTGAGCTTTTTGAATATTTTAAACACTAGCAGACTTACCCGCGACTTCGTCCGCGTGAAATAAATTTTTTAAATTACCACGGGAACTTCCTAATTTTTTGGGATAATATATAGCCTATGACACTCACAAATAATGTGGCTTTTTATTGGTACCAGAATTTTCAAAATCGGTTCTGTAGATCCAGAGATTACCCCCTACAACGTCACAATCTCACAAACTCACAAACTTTACCTCTTTATAATATTAGTATAGATTATCTTTTGCTTCAACAATTTAAAAATATTGTGAGAAACCATCATCCCTGAGAGGTCTTCATAATATTCTCAAAGGTGTGTGAAGTCTGCTGCAAATCCACACTTGAAAAGTGGTGGACTGTGGTCAAACCCTTCTCATTCTGAGAGTAGACACAGTACAGTACTGTGTACTGCCGGCTCCACTACTCCACTACAGCCCATTAACGTCCCACTGCTGGGCACAGGCCTCCACTCTCATTGGAGAGAGGTAATTAGCGCTTAGACTCACCACGCTGCTCCAATGCGGGTTGGCGGGCTTTAACGACTCCGGGACTGACGGCTTAACGTGCTCTCCGAGGCACGGGGGTGAAACACCGCCAACTTCCTAACTCCGGGCTAGTACTGAGAACGTCTAGTCAGAAAACTCCAACACTTACTGAAGTACGTTCAAGGCAAGAGTGTATAGGCAACTTCTAGGTGGGCGCGCACCAACCTAGATCTCATCATTGATTTGTTTTTGCATTAAGCGTGATTGTCATCAAGCGCACATGTTGCAATAAAGAAAACTTAATTATGGCCCGCCCGGGACCTCGTCGCAGTCGAACATGCTAACCACTAGACCAACGAGGCTCACTAACCGGCAACATAATGTAGTGACGTTAGCCTAGCAACACAGCAAAGTGCGAAGGTAACTTTGGTTCCAAAGAGTGAGCGACAGTCGGCAAGGACAAATGTAACTTGTACTACGATTGTACACTCGGCCACGTATAAACCATGCAGACACTGACGATGCCTTGACGTACGATTTTAGAATTGTGAGTAAGGAACTCAATAAAACACTGAAAATAAACCCCTCAAACCTAAATCTGGCACGAAATCTCTACTTGCATGGAAAGAGAATCGATGAAATCTCTAAATCTATCTATGCTATTATTATAAATGTGAAAGTTTGTATGGATGCATATTTGCTACCCAATCACACCAGAATGGCAGAACGCATCTGGATGAAATTTGACACAGAGATAGATTATAGTCTGGATTTATAGGTCATAGGCTTTTTACTTTTCATCCCGCGGACGATCGCGGGCAACATGCAATTCTTGTTATAATTTTTTGTGCGTTCCTTGAAGATTAGACACTGTCCTTTTGAATTTCTAGCTTTTTACCATGCAGTAGTATATTGTGTGCTTAGGGGTGAAACAAGATGATTTCAGACGAGGTTCGCTCAGGCTGGCATCACCCGAAGTCCGGCATCTGTGGCGCGGCTCACACTATATTTTTCATATAACCTGCATTGAAAGTGCGATTTTTATTAAAATAGTTGCTAGGTTATTGTTTACAAATATGATATCTGTCAGTTTAGTTGATGGTTAAAATGACAATTATAACGGTTTGAAATAAATAATAGATACTCTGAGAGGATTGAAAGGAGGGCTGCTACGTCATTCAGCGGGTAGAAAACTATCACTTTCTATCCGCTGAATGAAATTAACTAGTTTCGGGTGGCTCAACAGGAATTGAAACTCGCATTATATGAATATTTCAATGCAGTTATATGAATATTATCGCCGACTGTACCTGCACGTACCTATAATTTGCATCAGCGCGTAATTAGCAAATATTACCATTATTGTAATCAATGCCAAGACTTTTAATGCTGCTATTTTATTATTTTTAACCTACTTCATACATTAAAGATGTTTTAAGTTTTAATGTAAATGTGACTTTGAACCGTGGTAGTGCAGATGCCGACCTCATAAACAAAGTCCTGAATTGACCGATTTTGATGGACTTTTTTGTGTGTTTGCGTGGGTCCCGGGATGGTTTACATTCACAATTGGCACCGGTAGGTGGTGCTTCAATCGGGTTCTAGATTCAGGGTATCTGTCGGGCCCACTAGTACCAAAAACAAATTCGTCATAATCGGTTGAAAAGATGAAAGTGTACCTACCGGACCGACTCACTTCTTTTTTTTCACGTAGAACAGCGTAACTATCTATCTATCATGTGCCACTTATGACATGACAGGACTCTACCACCGGTTTGGAAAGCTGATTCTACTGAGAATGATTTGTACTGCGATGACTTATAGAATATCTGCACATCGTCATCATCTTCACCGCGTGCCTTCTTCAAAACGAAGTTTGGCGTTATCATGAGAAAATCTTTCTTTTGAGTGGCATCTTTTAGCCTTGGATAGCTAAGCCTTGCCCACCCCCTTATATATAACCACTTGCGCCTTAGGCGACCTGGAGCTCTCTTGCCTGTTATCCTTCCTTCCAAAACTAATCTTGGAAATGAGAATTAGTAATTAATTATTAATCTGCACATCAGTTATTATTATTGTATTATTTTGTTCAAAACCACCGAGTAAAAGTATTAGCTTTTCAGTTGGATTCCAAATCAATCAGAGTACAAATGGAAACCTATTTGATAATTTATATCTATGTGTGTATGTATGTTGCTAACTTGCTATGTTCGCCTGTACCGCGTTACAAATGTGCTACAAACGTGAGTCAGGCTTTAAAACGTAGATAACGTATCGCGTACAAACAGACGGACAATTTCCATACAGTCGTACTATTTACAACCTTGTGAGATAGAAAATAAAAGTTTTTTTCATTTGAAAGCGAAGTAATTCATGAAATAAATGCCAGCCAGTTATATCGTATAAATATAACGTTTCAAAGTACAGGCGTCATCAGATTTATAAAAAAATTGAGTAATTCAGTTCATAGGTCTATCTATCTATTCAATCTAAAAAGGACTTGACCGGTGGAAATATGGCAGCTTGCCTAGGTGTCAAAAATCAATGATTTCTTTATTATTGTAATTGTAATATTTCACTGTTTTCAGATAAAAAAGTTTCAGGAGTCTGAAGGCTCGGAAAACTGCGAAAATGAACAAAAAAAGTTTCACCAAAAGACTGCTTTCCCACACTAGATGGCGCTATTTATTGTGTTGAGCGAGTCTAAAAAAATATTTTCAAGTATTATTTCTTTATTATTGTAATTGTTATATTTTATAGTTTTCAAATAAAAAAGTTTCAGGAGTCTGAAGGCTCCGAAAACTGAGAAAATAAATTAAAAAAGTTTCACCAAAAACTGCTTTCCCACACTAGATGGCGCTAGTTATTGTGGTGAGTCTAGAAAATATTTTTAAGTATTGCTCACTACTTTTGGTTAACAAGTTCAACTATTCGACCACAGATGGTAGCATATGCAATGTGAAAGGGCGTTCCTTTAAACGCAGTATTTCAAAATGCTTTGTTCGATCTATTAGTTTGAGACTTGTCAAAAAATAAAAATAATTATAAACAAAACATACATTTCCTTTTCATTACTATTTAATTGATCAAAAATAAATCATTCATAATATAATGACTAAGGTACTTAAATGGTATTCATGTAGGGTTACAAGATTATTATTAGGCATGGATATAAGTAGTGCTTAAAGAGGAAAGCGGACGCTCAAGATTTAAACAATAAACATGCTGTTTTTTTTGTCATTTGAACCCTGACCTTATTTGGAATAATAAATCCATAATAATTTTGTTTTGAATTTTTAAACCTTACTGTAAAAACGGAAATCCTGCGCATTGTCCCGAATCGGAGGGCAATTACTGGTCATGTCCTTTGGATTTGATTCCTTCCAGCAATGCGCGGGACTGCTGCCGGTTACATACCTATTACTCGTATGTATGATATTAATCATTATTAACCTTTAAATTCAATTATCAATTAAGTATTTATTTATTTTATTGCATAATTTAAATTACAAAACCCGCGAAACACAAATATGAACATACATTAAACTTAACGGTTATATCTTTATGTAATTGAAAATATATTTTATTTTTTTCAAAAGAGCAACCACCGAGTTTTTGCTGGTTCTTCTTGGTAGGAGTGGTATTCCGAACCAGTGGTAGATTCATTCGACTTCATAAGCATTTGTAAAAAGTCTATTTGAATAAAAAAAACATTTGAATTTGAATTTAAAAGTAGAACTTAAACGAGCAACCGCCGAGTTTCTTGCCGTTTCTACTGTTAGATGGAAACTAAAAGCGACCTGAACATGGTATCACTCCCTGCATGGTCTACAGTGGCAACTCTGATCTATAGTACACTCTGTAATGGCGCCGACTGCATTATGTGTAAGCTAGCTTATGTCCGCGACTTCGTCACCGTGGTTTAAGATTTTATTCCCCCAGGCACTCCTTAATTTCCCGGCATAAAAAGTAGCTTATGTCACTCTCCAGGTCCTCAACTATACCTTTGCCAAATATCTCGTTGATCCGTTGCTCTCTTGCGGCGTGATAGTAGTACAAACTCTCGATTTAACATCCTTGGGGATAAAATTTTCAAAAACTGTGAATCACATATTTTTCATTACATACCATTCCAAATACCAAATACCAAGTTTCATGGCTACAACTTGAAAAATGACAGACTTTCATATAAATTTAACTTGGGGGGTAGAATTTTTAGACTGTGAAACATGTATTTTTTTTTCATTTTAAACCGGTAGCTCATGTACCAAGGTTCATGGATATAACTTGAGAAATGACGGACTTTCATACAAACTTTCACCCCCTATTTTACCCACTTAGGGGTGGAATTCTGAAAAATCCTTCCTTAGTGAGCGCCTACGTCACAAAAGGAACCTAATGTCTAAATTTCAAGTTTTTAACCCCAGCAGGTTAGGATGTGCGTTGATAAATAAGTCAGTTAGTCTAAATTAAAGTAATAAAAAACCGGCCAAGTGCGAGACGGACTCGCGCACCGAGGGTTCCGTACAAACGTGTAGTAAGATATGATGTAACTAAAAATTTATGCTTTTCGCAATTTTTCCATTATCTGTGCTATAAAACGTTGCTTCGTACCAAATTTCAAGATTCTGAGTTCACGGAAAGTACCCTGTAGGTTTTGATTCCCTTGCGAGTGTCGAAAATTTGCTGCATAAACTTTTGATTTTGATTGCGTTGGCTTAGAAGTTTAATTTTTTTACAGCTCCAAGGGACAGTAGACCTGAGACAATATTTGATATGAATTTCAGCTGGATACCTCCATGACTTCCTAAGAAGAAGGTTCTTGACAGACAGACGGACGGACAACAAAGTGATCCTATAAGGGTACCGTTCTTTCCTTTTGAGGCACGGAACCCTAAAAAGAATATTATATGGATAACCGAGTTTCCTCTTAATACTATTTTGTTGGAATGGCATTCCGAAGCAGTGGTAGATTCACTTCTCTTCACGTAGACAAGTCAAAAGCACTTCTCTCCATACCTAAGTATGGTGTATGAGGAAGCAAGAACTCTGCGTGCGGCAGTAATTAGTTACTGCCGCACTCAGAGTTGCTTAATCATTACTTAAGGAACTCCTTAGTATAGGTTTCAATACAAAATCTAAACGAAGGAAGGATTTAAATAAGTAATGATTAAGTGATTGAGTGCAGTAAGGTACCTAACAGATATTATTACCTCCGTTAAAATGTAGCCATCGCAATTTTTATGTTAATTTCATCGTCTTTTTTTCACACCTCACTGTACTTATCAGCTATTTGAATATTATCAGCGGTTTTAACACCAGTTTTTCACGTTACTTCAAAAACAGGCACTCACTATCTACAAAGACAATATGTACACTGTACATTTATAATTGTACCTACTATGGCTGTTACCGCTGACTTCTTTCGCGTCTGTTATTGTATCGTCAAATATTCTTATAAACTTTTAGAAGCCCTTTTAAATCTACAAATTTCTGTCCCTTTTACTCAGCCAGTTTTTGGTTCGGTACTATTTTTCCTACGTATCAAAAACTTGAAAGCATAAAACTATTTTGCTACTTCCAAAATAGTATAGTCAGTAGTCACGTTAACCTATTATTTTTATAATGTACTCGTATGTTGCTTTGTATGTAATTTATATTCTCATTAGATATAACCCTGTGCGTTTCACAGTCGGGTAAAAATAATACTTTTTCAATATTCAAATACCAAAACTATTTTTAATTAAGATAATTTTTAAGTAAGAGCGATGAGTTCTACACTTTGTCAGCTTTGCGTTTAAAATTATGATTAAATTTTTAGAAATTAAATAAGTTTGATAACTTCGTTGTTTAATTAAATAGATATTTGACTCATTCGATGTTTTTCACTCGGTTTGTTCTTTGGTGGGGATACGCCATATTGGAATAATTTGCATAAACACAAGTATTTTGACGTTTGACGTTTCTGGCAGACTCATACAATCATTGAATGCCTCCGGTGTTTAGATCGTTATTTTCATTTTGAGCTTAGTAGTAGTAAACTGCAGCCTGATCAAATGATTAATTATTGTCGTAATGCTTTGGCCAAGTTTTTATAATTACCGTTTTACTATAAATCTCCCGTGAAACCGCTACACGTTTAACCATTTATTCGAGCAAGTTTTAAAGGGGGTACAAAAATAAATTTTAAAGCAATTTATTCCCAAACCCACTTCTGGAATTATGCTTACAGCGTACAGAGGTATTTTTTAACATATGTAATTTAATTTATCATTTCCTTCTTTGCAGAGAGTCTCACGACAAAATGGGCTCAAAGAAGAGGAATCAAATTGGTACTGGGACCCGCCTGCACAAGTTTCAAGAAGTGATCACGAAATCGAAAAACAGTACAAGTTGCAAATACAAGCTTTGCAAAGTGAACTATCCGCCTTGAAAGATAGAGAAATGGTAGATCATGCAGTTGATAATGAAGAAGAAATAAATAGGCTGAGACAAGAAAACAAAAACCTTACATGCAGCCTAGAAGACCTAGACAACCAACATCAAGTTGCCATGGAAAGACTTCTAGCACTTAAGAAAGAACTCCAAAGAAACTTCGAAGTTCTCAAACAAGAACATCAAGACTTAAAAAATAATAATGACGAATACTCTGGACAAATAAAAGTATTACTACAAAAGATAGGTGAACGAGATCAAGAAATAGAAAGCCTTAAATCGGCGCATCCTGATTACGATACTTTACAACATAAGTACCAGAATTTAGAAAGGATACATAGCTTGTTAAGAGAAAACGCTGAAAAATTTCAAGAAGAAAATCAAGAATTGCATGAAGAAGTTTTCAAATTACAAGAACAAGTTACTAAATTAGAACATGATATAGAGGTCGCTAAACAAAACGAAGTGACACACATGGTGCCAGTAGACAAGTATGAGCAGTTGGTAAAAGAACTAAATGATTTGAAACACAGACGCGATTCCAGCCAAGTACATCTAGACGAAATAAATATAGACGATAACGCTAAAAGTGTAATAGAAACTTTAAAAAGAGATATTAATGAATTAAAACGAAAGTTAGCTCAACGAGATAGTGAACATCAAAAAGCAACAGAAAATAAAGTCATTAAACCAGATAAAATAATGCAGTTATACAATAGATACGTAAACTTTGACTTGCCTGTAGATTATGTTGGTGAAATGCCATCTGGAACTGAAAATGTTGTTATGCAAAAACTTGAAGGTGTATTTAAAACTTTAAACTCATTTAAAACAGATATCGATGATCTCAAACATAAACTTTCAGAAAAAAAACAGAGCATTGATCATTTACAAACTCAAGTTGACGATGTAACTACAGAAAATGAATATTTGACATCCGATATACAACACCTTGAAAGTGAATTGGAAGAAATGAAGAAAAATAATGATTTCCTTATTTCTGAAATAGCTGCTTTAAAAAATACGTCTAAATTGGAGCCTATAATAGAAACTCACGAAGATAATCTTGCAAAATTAGAAACAGAACTGGCTGACTCAAATAGAATAAACAAAAATTTTGAATCAGAAATTAAAAGGATAGAAAATGAACTAAAAGACGTTCAAAATGAGAAAAAAATATTGCAAGAAAGCCTTAATGAAATGAAGCGTAACTATACTTTAATGCTTAATGAGGTGAAGATGTGCAAAGTTCAGACACAAGCAGTACATGAGCTAGAAAACAATACCGGTGCTACACATAATGTTAAATTACAGGAAGCAGTAGACAAAATAGACAATTTACAAAAACTTCTACATTCCGCTAACTCTAAAAGTGAACAACTTTTGATAGATATACATATTATAGAAAACGATAAAGTATTACTTACTAAACAAATCGAAGACTTGAAACATGATAAACAATCAATGTGTGAGGTGCATAAAGAATTAGAATCTACAAACAAAACTTTAAATAGCAAGATACATGATCTTGAAAACAAGTTGGATGATTCTATTAAAGATAAACAAGATTTGGACATCAAATTAAAAGATCTTGAAAATGAACTTGTTGAAGCTTATGACATAACCCGGCGAATTGAAGCTGAAAATATTACATTAAAAGAAACTAAAGAAGCAGTTATTTCATCTGTGACTGACATCGACAAAATTTCCAGTGAAAAGAAGCAAATGGCAATTAAACTAGATGAAGTTCTGCAAGAAAACTCAACATTGAAAGAAAAAATTGAATCATTACCAAACGAAATTTTAACACTTCAGAACGAACAACAAGAGTTAATTAAAGAACGTGATTTGCTGAAAGAAAAAAGTCTGATTGACACTCATAATGCAACGGAACTTCAAGAAACCATTAACCAACTGAAGTTAAAAGCTGATCAATACGATGCCATTAATAACGAGCTCTTAGGTCTTAGAGAAGAAAACAAAAAGCTTTTAGAGAAAAAATTGCAACTTGAAGTTGAACTGTCTTCCACAGATAACAAAATTGTACAACTAGAAGAAGAATTTGAGAAACTTATAGCTGACCTCAATGAAAAAGATTCCATTATTGATAATCTGAACGTTACAATGAATAAAAATAAAATCGAACTTGAAAGCCTGCATCAAAATGTAACGGATCTTGAAAATAGTGTCCAAATAAAAAGTCAAGAAATTGAAAGTTTGGTAAAAACTGTTGACGAATTGACACTTAAACTTGACAGCACTAGTCTTAGTTCAAACCAAAATCATGAAGAATTAAGAAAAATACATATAGAAAAGGAAGAAATTAACAAACAAATATATTGCCTTAACGACGAAATCAATATCAAAAATATGGAGATATCTAGAATGACATATCTTTTGCAGGAATTAGAAAAATCGAATGCATTATGTAAATCTCAAATGGACAGTAAAGATAAAGAAATAAAAGAATTAAAGCAATCCATGGTGGAAATAGGAGACAAAATCAAAGCGTCAGAGAATACAACGCAGCCAAATGATGAATATGCTAAATTGTTTGAAGAGAAACAAGCCATAGAAAAGGTAAGGACAGAATTACAAAACGTCTTAAATACAAAGGAAAATGAATTATCAGAAACGCAACATAAAGTATTTTTATTAGAAAATACATGTAAGGAGTTAAAAACTGTGATAGATAATGCGACTTTAGAAAAAAACGAATTGATTAATTTGGTCAATTTAAAACATAATGAAAGTATTCAATACCATAGTGAGATACAAAGATTAAATCAAGTTTTACTTGAACAGAATAATGAATTTAAGAGGATAATTGATGAAAAAAATTTATTGATCAAAAACAACTCTGAAAGTTGTGCAAACTGTGAGACAATACGTTCGAGTCTTAAAGAGAAAGATGAAATAATAATGGCATTAAATCAAAATATCAGTGACCATGAAAGTTTAAAAGCTGAATTAGTGAATGCAAATGAATCAGTAAAGAATTTAACGAAGAGATGTGAGGATCTGGACAAGAGTTTAACAATACAGTTAGAGACTGTGAAAAATTTGACGGCGGAAAATGTACAGGTATGTATCACCTTTATTTTATTTGTTGTGTGTTTTATTTCGCTGAGAAACTACATATAAATCAAAAAGGAACTCGTTATTCTTCGTTAAAAAATTAATTGGTATAAAATCATTTCCGTTTTGTAGCCATATTTCAATTTCACAATGCTTTCTTTTAAGCGCGACATTTTTGTCAGAAAAATCTATACCAATTCCAATCTTTCCTTAATAAATTATTATTATAAATTTTAGTGTCTGTCTATCTGCTCCGCTATAACGGCCCCTCTTTTCAGCCGATTTTGATGAAATTTGGTATACGGATAGGTTGCATCCGAGCAAGGATGCACCCTCTCTGTATACCAAATTTCATAGCATAGCATAGGCTACTTTTTATTCCGGAAAATAAAGGAGTTCCTTCGAAAAATACTTAATCAACGCGGACGAAGTCGCGGGCATCATGTAGTCATCTCTTTGTGTGTTAGCAGTGTTGCAACTATACTAATAAAATAAATATAAATTATATAGATATACAAACCATTTCTGCATTTTACAAAGAGAATCTTGTATAATATTCTTAAAATAATGTAGTTACTAAACGAAATAGGTACATAGAGAAAACCAACTGTCCCTAAGATAGGTATAGACCTGTATTATTTTTAGGAATAAAAATTCAATATCTCAAAATTCCAAAAGAGTTTCTGAATTTGCCAGTGCATACATTAAAAACTATTAATCTGCTTTCGTTAAGTCGAGGTTATTAAACTATCGATGATTTTCTTAATGACAAAGTTGCATGGAAGCGACCGGCCTCGCATCCAGTAGCCCACAAGTCTGTGTTATATTTATAACGTAACGTACTCGTATGTATTGTATTGTTTACTTATTGCAAAAAAATCTTTTTGAAAAAAAGCAACTGCTGAGTTTCTTGCCGGCTCTTCTCAGTAGATCACTTTCCGAACCGGTGGTAGAGTCTTGGCGTATATGACGTAGTGACACAAGTTGTCCTACGTAAAATAAATAAATCATTTAGAATTTATCAATAGAACCCTATCGAGAAAATGGGACTTTATGGTTTCCAGTTGTCAGAACAAGAGCAGAACTCCTCTCGGGAGTTGGAGAGGCTGCGGCATCATCTCGTGGAGCTGGAGGAGAACTACACGCAGGATCTGATGGCCTCGGAGCAAAGACTGGGCGAGTGCCAGGCGCGGCTGCACCAGGTCGAGGAGCGCGCCAAGCAGACCAGCACTGTGTATACCAGCAATAGGTATGGTGGCATAGCAGGAACTACACACAGGATCCGATGGCCCCAGAGCAGAGGTTGGGCGAGTGCCAGGCGCGGCTGCACCTGGTCGAGGAGCGCGCCAAGCAGACCAGCACTGTGTATACCAGCAACAGGTATGGTGGCATATGAAGGAACTAGACACAGGATCCGATGGCCTCTGAGCAGAGGCTGGGCGACTGCCAGGCGCGGCTGCACCAGGTCGAGGAGCGCGCCAAGCAGACCAGCACTGTGTATACCAGCAACAGGTATGGTGGCATATGAAGGAACTACACACAGGATCCGATGGCCTCTGAGCAGAGGCTGGGCGACTGCCAGGCGCGGCTGCACCAGGTCAAGGAGCGCGCCAAGCAGACCAGCACTGTGTATACCAGCAACAGGTATGGTGGCATATGAAGGAACTAGACACAGGATCCGATGGCCTCTGAGCAGAGGCTGGGCGACTGCCAGGCGCGGCTGCACCAGGTCGAGGAGCGCGCCAAGCAGACCAGCACTGTGTATACCAGCAACAGGTATGGTGGCATATGAAGGAACTAGACACAGGATCCGATGGCCTCTGAGCAGAGGCTGGGCGACTGCCAGGCGCGGCTGCACCAGGTCGAGGTGCGCGCCAAGCAGACCAGCACTGTGTATACCAGCAACAGGTATGGTGGCATATGAAGGAACTAGACACAGGATCCGATGGCCTCTGAGCAGAGGCTGGGCGACTGCCAGGCGCGGCTGCACCAGGTCGAGGAGCGCGCCAAGCAGACCAGCACTGTGTATACCAGCAACAGGTATGGTGGCATATGAAGGAACTAGACACAGGATCCGATGGCCTCTGAGCAGAGGCTGGGCGACTGCCAGGCGCGGCTGCACCAGGTCAAGGAGCGCGCCAAGCAGACCAGCACTGTGTATACCAGCAACAGGTATGGTGGCATATGAAGGAACTAGACAGAGGATCGGATGGCCTCTGAGCAGAGGCTGGGCGACTGCCAGGCGCGGCTGCACCAGGTCGAGGTGCGCGCCAAGCAGACCAGCACTGTGTATACCAGCAACAGGTATGGTGGCATATGAAGGAACTAGACACAGGATCCGATGGCCTCTGAGCAGAGGCTGGGCGACTGCCAGGCGCGGCTGCACCAGGTCGAGGAGCGCGCCAAGCAGACCAGCACTGTGTATACCAGCAACAGGTATGGTGGCATATGAAGGAACTAGACACAGGATCCGATGGCCTCTGAGCAGAGGCTGGGCGACTGCCAGGCGCGGCTGCACCAGGTCGAGGAGCGCGCACGGCAGACCAGCACTGTGTATACCAGCAACAGGTATGGTGGCATATGAAGGAACTAGACACAGGATCCGATGGCCTCTGAGCAGAGGCTGGGCGACTGCCAGGCGCGGCTGCACCAGGTCGAGGTGCGCGCCAAGCAGACCAGCACTGTGTATACCAGCAACAGGTATGGTGGCATATGAAGGAACTAGACACAGGATCCGATGGCCTCTGAGCAGAGGCTGGGCGACTGCCAGGCGCGGCTGCACCAGGTCGAGGAGCACGCCAAGCAGACCAGCACTGTGTATACCAGCAACAGGTATGGTGGCATATGAAGGAACTAGACACAGGATCCGATGGCCTCTGAGCAGAGGCTGGGCGACTGCCCCAGCACTGTGTATACCAGCAACAGGTACGGTGGCATATGAAGGAACTAGACACAGGATCCGATGGCCTCTGAGCAGAGGCTGGGCGACTGCCAGGCGCGGCTGCACCAGGTCGAGGAGCGCGCCAAGCAGACCAGCACTGTGTATACCAGCAACAGGTATGGTGGCATATGAAGGAACTAGAAGTTTGATTCACTATAATCCGCCACAGCAGATAAATCTATGTGATGGTTATTAATTTCGGGGTACTGATTACGAAAATATAAATAACGTCCATAGATATTCTATTCCAAGATTTTGACGACCTCCGTGGCGCAGTGTTGAGCGCTGTTGTCTTAATGTGCGGAGGTCCCGGGTTCGATCCCCGGCAAGCTCAGTTTGGGAACTTATTAATTCAGAATTTTCGGTCTGGCCTAGTGGGAGGCTTCAGTCGTGCCTAGTTACCACCCTACCGGCAAAGACGTGCCGCCAAGCGATTTAGTGTTCCGGTACGATGCCGTGTAGACACCGAACAGGGATATGGGTTTAATATAACTGCCATGCCCCTGACAGGTTAGCCGTAGCGGGCCTGACATCTTAGACTGCATCATCACTTATCATCAGGTGAAATCGCAGACAAGGGCTAACTTGTAGCGGATAAAAAAAAATTAGTTTTTTATTTATTTCTACTTCCCCGTTTACACCTAAACATGCGCCCATTTTACTAGCTTTAAGCTAATATCGCTAAGTTTTCTTTTAATTCAACAGCATCCGGGCAAATCAAGAGGTGGAAACGCTTCGAAACCAAATCAGGCTACTGGAGAAGCAGCGCGAAGAAGTGCAAGCGAAGCTGAGCGAAGCGGAAGATGCGAGGAACAGAAGCGAAGCCGCCCTCACCAACTTGCAGGTTGTGTTGGAACAATTCCAGTTAGGTAAGCTCTTCTTAATTGAAACTTTTTTAAGGCTCAATTTCAACACGGTCGTTTTTTAATGTTTATGTCTATCTTTGTGCCAAATTTCATTCAGATCCGTTCCGCTGATCTGGCGTGATTGAGTAACGAACATCCATCCATGCATCAAAACTTTATGAACAAATTATAATATCAGTAGATATAGATAAAAGGTTGCTCTTTGAACATATTCTTAAAATGGATATGGTGTGTGGATTACAAAAATGTTGACATTTTACAAAATTACTCAAAGCAATGATTTCTTTATTATTGTAATTTTTATATTTTATAGTTTTCAGATTAAAAAGTTTCAGGAGTCTGAAGGCTCTGACAGTAAGAAAATAAATAAAAAATGTTTCACCAAATAACTGCTTTCCCAAACTAGATGGCGCTAGTTGTTATGATTAGCGAGTCCAAAAAAATATTTTCAAGTATTGCTTACCACGTTTCTCAGGAAAATAATTAAGCTTTGTATTATTTGAGCATGGATGAGTATAATACTGAAATAATAAAACTATATTTGCAAGAATTATATAATTCCTTTAAAAATTCACGCTACATTGTACTGCTGCCAGACTAGATGGCTCTAAACGTTTTGGTTAGCGAGTCTTTTCAACTATTCGACAACAGATGGCGCTAAACGTTTTTGTTAGCGAGTTTTTTCAACTATCGTAATTGTAATCGTTTGTCAAACGTATAATCCGACCTGTTTATGGAGTTCACAGATGCCTAAAATGCATGTCAAAACGCATGTATGAACTACTTGTACAGTTCCAGTTATACGTTTTAAGCAGTTAAGCTGTCAAATGATTACGATTTTCGTAGACAATTGGGCTTCAGATCCCTGAGCCACATGGGCACTTTTTATCCTAGAAAATAAAAGGGTTCCCTCGGATACATAAAACAAATTTGCGTGGACGAAGTCGCTGTCCTTATGTAGTTATACTAATTTTATAAATGTGAAAGTGCGTCTGTCTGGCTCTCCGACTGTCTCCTACGCTTTCACGGCCCATCGGCTCAACCGATTTAGATGACATTTTGTATAGGGATAGATTGTATCCCGAGGAAGGCCATAGGCTACTTTTTATCCCGGAAAATTAATGAGTTTCCGCGGGAATGAAAAACCTTAATCCACGCGGACGAAGTCGCGGGCATCATCTAGTTAATAAAATGTGCTTTTCACACATTACAGATAAAGAACGAGACATCTGCAACGCAACGGAGAAAATAAGAAACAAAATGGACGACGTCAAACGTCAAAACGAGGTGCTGCAAAACGAAATAGCCCGATTGAACGGCAAACTGGAAGAGTCGATAGCCGGGCTACAAGCCGCAACCAGACTGGGTGACCAGGTTGAGACTAAGACTGCACAGATCAACGATTTGAAGGAACAAGGTAGGTGTGAACCTGGCTAAGGATCACAAAAATGAAGCAAGACTACCTTTTAGGTTACTTTTTTTTATTCCACTACAAGTTAGCCCTTGACTACGATCTCACCTGACGGTAAGTGACGATGCGATTTAAGATGGTAGCGGGCTAACCTGTTAGGGGCATGGCAGTTATATTAAACCCATACCCCTATTCGGTTCGTACCGGAACACTTACTCGCTTGGTGGCACGTCTTTGCCGGTAGGGTGCTAACTGGCCACGGCCGAAGCCTTCCACCAGGCCAGATGAGGGAAAATTCAGAAATCACACATTCCCAAATTGATCCCGTCGGGGATCGAACCTCCGCACATTAAGACAACAGCTCTCAACACTGCGCCATGGAGGTCGTCGACTTTTGAGTTTCACTCACGTAAGTCGCGTATATGAGTAACGTACGAAATGGAAACAGTGTAACACGCGTATCGTATGCAAATGTTATTTATGTGAGTTACTTACGTGCTCTACTTACATAAAAACGTGTAATCGTGGCCTTAAGCAAGCTTATTTTGACGATCTTTCTGATGCAGTTGTGTTCAGTCCCGGGTTCAATCCCTGGCAGGATCAATTTGGATTTTTTGTTATTTCTGAATTTTCTCTGGTCTTATATGGTGGGAGGCTTTGACCGTGGCTAGTTACTACCCTACCGGCAAAGACGAACCAGTGATTAAGCGTTCCGGTATAATGCCGTGTATTAACCGATTAGGGGTATGGGTTTAAAATAACTGCCACAACTTAACAGGTTAGCCCACTGTCATCTTAGACTGCATCATCATTTACCACCAGATGAGATCGCAATCAAGGGCTTACTTGTAATGGATAAAGTCTTATTTTATTTTTGAAGGCGACTTATTTTTGATGTTTAAAAATGTACATTTACAATTGTTTTTAGTTTAAAATAACTAAATGGGTTCCAAACATTTGGCATACTGGACGATCCGCCATTTTATGTTTTTTCTCAAAGGATCGTTCATTTTTGACCATTTTTAATTTACATAGTAACTTAAGTGTTCTTTTCATATTATGCGACAAATTCTGCTGTGCACGGTCTCGTAACTAAACTTCAAGGACAAGGATTAAGACCGGTCCTTTGGTATCTATTTTCAATATAGTATTTTTTGAAAAATAAAAAAGTATTAATTAATAATATATATACAGCCGTAAAAGTAATCTTGTTAGAAGCATTGTTAAACTTTTATAAAGTTTAGATTATAGAGAGTTCCGAGTCGAGTGTACAGTAGATATAGCACCATTGTATTATAAATGCATATTTGAGAGAATTTTTTGAACTGTTCCCATAAACCTTGGTCAAATAACCAAGAATTAAAGATTCAAGACAATTTCTAATTTTAATATTAATACTTACGGATATCTTTTTTTTTTACTTTAGTTGACCAAAGTTTTTGTCTATGCTATGTTTGTGATAATTAGTTTAGTAGTTACAACCATGATGTTTCAACAAAGTAGCCATAGAGTACGGAGTTGGGCTAAATATCAGCTGGTAATTCTGGGGTGAGTCACCCCCAGGCTATCAGTTGGTATCAAGCCTGACCCCGCACTGCTCCGTAGAGTTAGCAGACACACGTGCTCAAACGAGTAAGTTTTATGTCGAGTTTTTGACGTTGTATAGTCTTGCTTTGAACGTGTGTCTTAGTGTTAACACGTTTACTGAAACGCCACCTAATATTACCGCAGACTACTGAATAGTACCTTTCAGGTACAGAAGAATTACTCGGCAAGGACGTTTAATTAAATAGCGATTCTTGTTTCCACGTAATAAAGTGCAATTCAGCTCGCACAGCGCTTCGAGTGAATTTTGTTTATTTAACTAAAGATTTTATTTGTTTCTCTTTCTATCGCATAACTCTTATCCCTTCTAACGCGGCGTAAAACGCTGAAACCTCATCCGTATTTCACAGATATTTATGTTTTTTTAGCCCCTAATGATCATTGTTCTTTATAGGGTAGTCAGGGTTCACAAGTGTGTCAGCTTGATGCAAAGTCGCGAAAACAAGATTCTGCCGCATCGCCTGCGTTCTGCTTTATATTATACATAATATTGTTAAATTATACCTATGTACATGAATGCTAAAGATTTCGTGGCGTTTCAGTATTCTGGCGGCAGTTAAGTCACCTGTCCACTAAAGCGAGCGGAGTGAAATAAATAATTAAAAGATAATAATGTTGTGATAATAATTATTTTTATCATGAGATATCCATAAATAATCTGACAGATCTCCGCTTAAGTTGACAGGAACTTTTAGTGTCGCTTGCAACACCTTGTTTTGTTTTCTGTTGCTGTCATGTACAAATTGTTGAGCTAGTCGTTATTTTAGCTTACAGTCCTACCAACTTATCTGGCCCGGTGGCCAAAATTTGAACTTATTTTAATTTTTGATTAGTTTCTGTTTTTATTTTATTTCATTATGATTGTTATGATATTTACTAGCGACGCTGTCACCAGGTTAGATATGTTTGTGGGACTATAAATGCGAATTTCAACAATTTTTTTCATTTGCAATTTTTTTATACCAAAGTATGGATAACTGTCAAATTTTAGAAACCACACGGATTATTAACACGACTGCCCAAAAAAAGGAGTTACATGTAATGTTTTCAGGGTTCATGTATGTATGTGAGTTTATTTATTCCACCATAACTTCTAAATGTCTGAACAGATTTGGATGTACGGTATCGTTAGAATCCTTATATCATCCTGAGTAACATTAGCTACAGTTTTTTGAAAAGTCTCCTTCTGGCAGGTCAGTCGTGTTTTAAAAAAAATAATTAATTATAGCTTGTTTAGTACAACTGTTTTGTCAATCTTAAGCAGCATTCAAGAAGCAAGCTTCAAACCTGCTTCGGCCTAATCTCATTTGGTAACTGTGAGACTTTTTGACGCCGCGGCGCAGCTGTCACTGGCCTGACGTGCCACTCACTGGCATAGCCTGTCACTCACTGGCATAGCCTGTCACTGGCATTTCCTGCCACTCATTGGCAATGACCTGCCACTGCATCCAGTTTGAACTGCCTTTATCACTGGGGGCATACTACCATCGCTTAAAGCCTTATTGTATTAATATAGTTGACGTCGGTGTTTTAGAATTTTTATCTTCATTTTAGGGACGTCCAAGTGGCATTAAACTGACATTTTGAAATAATATTGCTATAAGCGATGGTAGTAACCCTCTGGCATACCTTGTCATTGTGACTGGCATGATGTGTCACCGTCACTGGCATGACAGCCTGTGCCGCGCTCGACTCAGATTACCATGTGGGGTTTGATCGAGGAATCTGGTATCACCATCGTGGCGTCTTTTTTCGTTGTTTTTATTTTACCATCTTATGCCCCTAATAGCGTGCCTTTTCACCAAAGTTGTACTACGTTGCTAAGCTACCTAAAGATTTGTGTCAAACCCAGGAGCCCTTGATTTTCTAACCCGTTGTCCTAGGTGAGCGACAAGCGACGCTTTGCGATACGACCCCATTGGATATGGCAGACGTATCTACGCGACAAAGTAGGTCACGTGAAGGGCCAGCTACTGTTTGATATTGTCGCGTTGCCGCGTTTGTCGCTCGCGTAGGATAATGGGTAACGCTTAGATCGCTAGATGTTAGATTAAGCGGCTGGGTTCCTATCCTATTGGTGGGTTTGACACATTCGTAGCTTAGCAAGACAACTCATCTGTCTGGTGGAAAGACGTCCTTAAACATTGACCCAACGCATTCGGCCTACGTGTTAACGCTATGCGCATTGATCCTTTGATTTGTATATAAAATTCACACAAGTATGGCAGTTGGCCGAAAGCGTTAGGCCAACGTACATAAGGGGCTTTAAGGAATATATTTTTATAGAAATTGCCAAATACGTAAACCGTGAAAAGGTTAATAACAGACGGACACACTTATGAAATTATAATATTAGTAACTTTCGCGTTTATAATATTGAGTATAGATTTTGAAAATGAAAAAGTTGGTATTGGCAGTTTCTAAAAATGTTATTTTTTATATGTCGTATGTTGTATATTGTTTAAACAATGTGTATTCGTTTGCACTTGCAAGATTTGTTGCACCCATGCTGTTTTCAGTGAAATGTTGTTTATGTTTGTTGTTTCTGCTTCAAAAACATGTCGAGACAGGGAGTTGGAAGCTCCTTCAAACAATAAAACTTTCTGATGAATGCGATTTTGCACGCATGGAAAATATTTGATGGAGACGATTGCAATCTTTTTCAGGAAATTAATCAGACTGACGCATCTAAATATATAAAAGAAAAAGGTGACTGACTGACTGACTGATATGTCAAACACACAGCTCAAACCACTGAACGAATCGGGCTGAAATTTGGCATACAGATAGCTATTAGACATCCACTAAGAAACAATTTTTTTTAATTCAACCTCTAAGGAGATAAGAAAGATAAAAAAGTCGTAATATGCATGTCGGCGCATCATCGCCGTTGGCACCGAAGTCAGACATGTTGTTGCACACAAGTTTAGGTAAAGTAGAAAGATCTCGTAGAAAAACCTCTTAGACGATTGTAACAATGTTTAATCTTCCAAAGAGAATACTTAATAATAATCCTCGCATCTCCATTACAATGGTATTTATACCCTCTAGTCAAAAACAAATCTTAATATTAAGTTATTCTGCCGGAAATCAAAAGCAGAACCCTTAACGCTAAAAAAATATAAAAATAAACGGAAGTCAATAACAAAACTCTTAATATAAGTCGAACGGAAGTCAATAACAAAACTCTTAATATAAGTCGAACGGAAGTGTCAAAACAAGCGCTTAACGGATGTGAATGAAATATCAAAAATAAATACAAAAACTAATAAATCAATCACACCGGAAGTAACATTCGAAAATCAAAACATATTTAAAATTACAATAATTAATATAAATACTTAATCAAATAATGGTTTGCGCCCATACGGCCAAACTGACTCCAGCGCGTCCCTTGCGCTGTTTTTATGACATAATTTCAGACAAGGCATCACCCATACTGGGATCTAGCCAATACACAAGGCATCACCCATACTGGGATCTAGCCAACACACAAGGCATCACCCATACTGGGATCTAGCCAACACACAAGGCATCACCCATACTGGGATCTAGCCAACACACAAGGCATCACCCATCCTGGGATCTAGCCACCAAGACCAGGTTTAAGAGGATACGCATGGTGGCCAGCCAGCGTTTTAGGAAGGATATTGGATAGGAGAAATAAATTTGACGCACACACATTAATAATTATTACAAAAATAAATCATAAATCATATCAATTGTCAACACAAATGCAATCATATAAAACCAACATTGTCGGCAAAGGAAGTGGAAGCACCTTCGGTCTCCACAGACTTCTCTGCCCATGCGGCCGGTTCATCATCATCATCCATGAATGGATCATTTTGAGCTAAAGGTGTTGGTCTCAAAAGGTCATGACTGGCGATCTTTTCGGAACATCCTTTCAAATTGACATGTTTTACTTTATAGCGATTACTAGGCAGTACTTCTAGAACTTCCATGGGACCTTCAAATTTAGGACCAAGTTTTGTAGTATGTCTTTCATGTTTATGCATTAAGACAAAGTCCCCCTTTTCCAATGGCTTTATTTGAGCTTTGCCCTTGTCAAACCTCAATTTGTCCCGAAATGATCGCTCGTCCATCCTTAATTTACATAATGATCTAATAGTATTAAGATCTACAATTGGTGTATCGTCGTCGACTTGTAAGAGCTTAATACCCGGTGGTGAACACTTTTTCCCGAATAATAGCTCCATGGGCGATTTTCCAGTACTTTTAGAAACTGTAGAATTAATAGCTAGCTGTAAATCTCGAATAGCAGTGTGCCACTGTTTGTTAAGCTCTACAACCGACATGTTATCTTTGATAATTTTCGTAATACGCTCCACCTGACCGTTTGCAAAAGTTTTTAAAATCAGTTGAGGTCATACTTTTGTCCTGATCCGTTATCAGTCTGTTTGGGGTGCCAAAAATAGAAATTACTTCGTGCAAACAGGATATTGCTGTATCAGATGTCCGATCGTTAGTATAAATTAAGCGAGTATATTTTGTAAAGGCATCTATAAACACAAATGCGTATTCAGCATTACTACGTTTACCGTTCATACGTCCAGTTATGTCAGCATGTACGGTGTGAAACGGGATTGCAATTTTATCTATAGGATGGAGGGTAACTTGTTTAGCGCCAGACATACCCTTACGGATTCTACAACTTACACAATTTTCAGTGAACTTTCGAACTAGTTTTGACATATTAGGGAACCAGTATTGCTCTCTTAATTTAGCTAGAACCTTTTCCCAACTAAAATGTTGAAGATTATCATGATAGTGGGAAATCCAATTCCATCTGTAGTTACGTGGTACAATAATAAGTTTACGAGTTTTATTGTCGATTTGGACCTTACGTCTAAGTAATTTATCTTGGGATATGACATAAGTATCTGCTATATCTTTTGGGATCGTGTCAGAACCAAGTTGTTCTACTATATTTTTAAGAACCGGATCACGTTTTTGTTCAACGAGAAGCCAATTATGATCCAATGTAGAAGGGTTTACTGAAAATTGTAATGAGACATTTTCACTAATAGCTTTACTGAGGCTCTCTACAGGATTACGACTAAAGTAATCGGCATGGGAAAGCCTATCGCCTTTTCTATACTCGATATCAAACTGGAAATTTTGAAGAAATGCCCACCAACGGTGCACCCTAGGTGTTAGCTCTCTTTTGGTTCTAGAGGCTTTGAGGGAATTATAATCGGTTATAACTTTAAAACATCTTCCATACAAAAAGTGGCGGAAATGTTTGATAGCTTTTACCACAGCCAATGTTTCAAGCTCATATGAATGATATTTGCTCTCAGCATTGGTTGTTCGCATACTAAAATAGCCAACGACATGAGGATTTTTATCATGTCGTTGAATTAAAACTGTCCATAACCTAGAGAACTAGCATCTGTGTGGAGTTCACATGGCAGATCGGGGTCAAAAATTGTCAAGAGTGGAGAGGATGTTAATCTATGAATTATTTCCTTTCGCGCATTTTCTTGCCGCTCTGTCTACTCCCAGGGTACGCCAGATTTAGTCAGTTCATATAATGGGGACATAATCTTCGAAAAATTTGGAACAAATTTTCTAAAATACCCAGCTAAACCGTTAATTGACGTAATTCTTTAATAGTTTTTGGCACAGCAGACTTAGAGAACGCATCTATTTTTTTTAGAACTACGCCTTACAGTCCCGTTTTCTATTAAATTTCCTAAATATTCAACAGACTTTTTTAGAAATGAGCATTTTTTAATGTTTAGAGAAAAACCAGCAGAAGTTAACCTTTCCAATACTAATTCTAAATTAGTTAAACCTTCTACAGTTGCTGACATGACAAGGACATCATCCATATAAACGAGAGCAATCTTATTCTTGTAGTCACCCAAAGCTCTATTAATGGCACGCTGGTAAACGGACGGCCCGTTGCAAAGCCCAAAAGGCATGCGTAAAAATTCAAACTGGCCGTCCGGTGTGACAAACGCGGTTTTTTCTATAGAATCTACTGATATAGGTATTTGATAAAAGCCTGCAGTCATATCCAAACAAGTGAAAAAACGAGCTTTGCCTAACCTGTCTATCTGATCGGCGATTAAGGGTAAAGGAAAATTATCCCTGACAGTGTTTGGATTTAATTCTCTGAAGTCCACGCATAGTCGGTCAGACCCATCCTTTTTCTTAACTAACAAAATAGGGCTGCTAAATGGAGATGAACTGTCTCGGATTATATGGTTTTGCTTGAGATCATCAATAATTTATTTAACCCTCTCGCGTTCTATTGGCGATAGTCTATAGGGCCTACGCTGGACAATCTTATCTTCATTCTTTAATCTAATACTTAATTGACCTCAGAAACTTTATTACCCGAAGTGAAACTTTCTTCAAATTTGTATAAAATAACATTTAATTAATCTAACATGATAGGGTCAAAAAGATCGGTATTTAATTTAATTTTAGACTCCGCTAAAGAACATTTATTAATGATCATGTTTCTAGAGACAATCAACTTTTTACCAGATAACGTGATAAGCAAGACCCGGTATTTGTGCCAAATCATAACCGATTAAAATTTCGAATTGGGTTTGATGATCTTCCACTATATATAATTCTAATTCTACACTAACTTGATCAATCTCAACAATGGTTGTAATATTTTGGGAACATGTGACATTAACACCACCTATTCCAGTGAAATTTATAATAACAGACTTCCTTTTGCCTGGAATCGAACCAGAAATCCTTTTACGTACTAATGAGCAATCTGCACCGGAGTCAAAAAGACAAGGATAGGTATTAGGACCAATTCTGACGGTGGTTATGCAACGGTTTATAGGACCACAAAAGTTTACGGACTTTTTGATTAGTCAACTTAGATTGTTCATCCGTTTACTTGCGATCTGCATTCGATTAACTTAAGTTTTTCTGGCGTACATTGGATGGTCGACTTTGCTGGCACACTAGAGTCTAAGTTTACTGTTGGTTTATCTTTACAATCACGGAAATGATGATCAGGAGTCTTACATCGAAAACAGATTGACGACTGACCTCGTAGATCAGTGGTTTCCGAAAGACGGGGCTTTTTGTTACACGGGGATTTGTCGGTACCGTCAAGTTTGGGTCGGTCACGTTTTCGGAAGGTTTTCAAGACGGAAACTAGTTTGGGCAAAGAGTCAGGCGTATTTCGTAATAATTCACATTTTATAAAATCGGGGCGAATACCAGTTATAAGTGCATCAATTACCTCAGCATCCGAGGCTTTAGGTCGAATTCTCTTGAAGAGTGTCCAACCTGTGGTCGCGTAGTCTGCGTAGCTGCTAGCCTGGTCCGACGTGTAGTCGCGCCATTTCTGGACGTCATCGGCATACCGGAACTCTTCACCAAACGTCTGGATCAGGTCTTGTTTTACTTGCTCCCATGTGGTAGATTGTAGGGACCACGTATCTGCCCACGTCTTCGCTCTGCCTTTCAGCTGCAGTATTGCCTTCATGCAAGCTTCATGCGGTGAAATGCCAATATTGGCAATGGTTTCGTCAACATTGCGGGCCCCGCATCTTGAAGTCTTCAGTATAGGCGAAGTGGATCCCACCGCTGCTGTCGGCGCATCATCGCCGTTGGCACCGAAGTCAGACATGTTGTTGCACACAAGTTTAGGTAAAGTAGAAAGATCTCGTAGAAAAACCTCTTAGACGATTGTAACAATGTTTAATCTTCCAAAGAGAATACTTAATAATAATCCTCGCATCTCCATTACAATGGTATTTATACCCTCTAGTCAAAAACAAATCTTAATATTAAGTTATTCTGCCGGAAATCAAAAGCAGAACCCTTAACGCTAAAAAAATATAAAAATAAACGGAAGTCAATAACAAAACTCTTAATATAAGTCGAACGGAAGTCAATAACAAAACTCTTAATATAAGTCGAACGGAAGTGTCAAAACAAGCGCTTAACGGATGTGAATGAAATATCAAAAATAAATACAAAAACTAATAAATCAATCACACCGGAAGTAACATTCGAAAATCAAAACATATTTAAAATTACAATAATTAATATAAATACTTAATCAAATAATGGTTTGCGCCCATATGCACGTCCGTTGTTTGAATACCATTTTGAACTATCGTTTGAAGTAAAAAAGTGCGTCGAATTTTGATGACGTCACTATTCCGTATTTCATACAACATCCCATACTAAGCGCGCGTTTTGACGTTTGAAAATAGTTTCTCGTACTCTCTCTCACTCCATTGATACTTGAGAGAAAGGTACAGAGAGCAGCGCTTTTCTGTCATGTACATTTCTCCCGCACAGGGCCCAGCGTTCCTGTTATAAATAACTAATGTAATAAAAAATTGATAAAGCTTGCATGTTTTTGAGGCATTAATTTTCTTTTTCCCCCAATCCAGTAGAAGAAGTAGATAGAAGAAACTAGAGCCGCATTGTCTCTGAGTATTACTTCAGGTACTGGTGGAATAATATAGAAATGGGAACGAATTGCACTTTCGCTTGATGGAACACCAGCTTGGCCGAATTTCGGCCAAGTATCTACTCACCCATGCTAACATATTGGTTTTAGTTGGTCAAACTTTGAATTGATCAATGTGATAAAACTTAGCTTGTATTTGATTGAACATTGTGGCTGACCCGTTGACCTAGGTGAGCGATGCGACGCGATACGTGGATTTCATTTATTGATAGCCACTGAGTTAAAGAACAGGTGAGCCGTTGAGACCAAATGGAGAAATCCTCGTGCATTTTTTGATGTCACTGAATAAAGAACAATATCGGCATTAGGTATAAAATTCAAAGCAGAGTTCTTTATACAGTTACATCAAAAATGCGACGATTTTTCTATTTAGTCTGAACTGATCATTAGCCATGTTTTATGAATTAATAACTCGTATATCGTTCAAAACACATGCCACATATAAGCCAAGTTTTGACCAATGTTTGACGGACCAAATATCATATTCAGATGCTTTTAGGACAATAGTTAGCCCTATATCTTTTTCTCTTGAGTGACTAATCATAAGAGGAAAAGAGATTAACCTATTTCTATTATCCTAATAGAATCAGAATCCCAATTGTCTAAGCAAATCAAAATCATTTGACAGCTTAAACTGTTAAATCACTCGAACTGTTTAAAGAGTTCATACATGATTTTTGACGTGAAGTCAAATAATCTATGAGACTCCTTAAACAGGTCTGATTATCCGTTTGACAAACGATCACGATTACGATTTCCTTACACAATCGGGGGGCTAGTTATGATACTACGTTTTTTCTTCATAGTTTTTCGGTAGTATGTGTCAGTGACGTAAGTCACTTGAGTGTCATAGACGAGTGTCAGTGTGGTACGTTCCCTGCCCAGTGGCTGAATAATACTTTGAGATCGTGTGTGCATTGTCATCGTGATTGCACGCGATTCGTCGATTGCGCATGGTAAGAGTAGATTTAGATATTTGAATGATTATTTTTTTTGTAAAAATTATATTTTGTTTTTTGTATGAATGTATATTTGTAGTTAAGTAGATTTTGAAAATATTTGCAACTGTCACAAATTTTGTCACCATGTTATCATTAACCGTCCGACCGCCAGTCCTTCGGCTTCGGCCAAAATGGGCCAAAGTTACGAACGTATTTATAACTAATGAGCCCAGCACACGTTTTCTTGCCTTGAACTTACAACCCAATTGCAGCACCACCTACAGAGTTTTTGAGATTTTTGAGACAATTGAGAATTTCAAACCCTATCCGTGGCTCAATCAAGCACACACAATAAAAAATCATCAAAATCGGTCCGGCAATTTTTTTGCGAGACTAACGAACAGCAATTTTTATTTTTATTCATATAGATAAGATTGGCTTTTTTATGATAAGTTCAACAATATAACAGTCAACATAAACTAAAAAAACACAATTAATTACTTTTAGCTAATCTTAAACTGAATTTATTAGGATTATTAAATCTTCGGCTTCGATGAGATACTAATTCTATTATTAACATCATTATTCGGTACTTCCCCAGTGCGAAGTCTCCAAGCGACGATAGCAGCGGCTGAGGAGCGCTACTACAGCGCGATATCCAACCAGCAAGACAAAGTCGACAAGAACCTGGTCAAAAACCTGGTTGTGAACTACGTGTTGACTGCTGGCCGGAGTGATCTTAACAGGTGAGATTATAGGGTTATTATAGATTATAGAGGGTGTGATATCATAGGTTCTAACTGCCTCGTTGGTCTAGTGGTTTGCATGTTCGACGGCGGCCGACGAGGTCCCGGGTTCGAGTCCCAGGTCGGACTATAAATAAGTTCTGGGGTTTTCTGACTACTCTAGCGGCACGCTATGATGGCCGGTTTGACACATTACAATAGTGATGTGGAATGTCAATTTATTCTCGAACAAAAAACAATTAAGTTTTGTTTTTGTACCTGATTAAATAGGTTTAATAAAACAAAAATGTATATGTTTATTTAATTTATTTGAACGAACTGAATATTTGAACGAAAATGAATATACATACTTTATATGCACACAAGAAACATATGAATACAAAAGATACCAAAAAAGGTGCCACAAAAGGCCATAATTAATCAGATTCGTCCATACTACTATTTTCACTGTCGTCACTGCTATCATCACATACATTAATAATTATATGTTCGTTTTCTATAATATTATCTATTTTCACATCTCTTTCATAATCTTCCCTTATTAATTTAACAGTTCTATTCACAACCTTTTCCCAGTCTCCTTTAGTCACATGTTCACAAGCTTCTTCTAATAATTTTAGCATTTTTTTTGTGGTAAATGGGGGTTCTGTATTGTGTCTTGCAGCATATCCCTTAATTTGAGCCCACACCAACTCAATCGCATTATACTCACAATGGTAAGGCGGTAACCGTATAACTCTGTGCCCATGTTCTAATGCTATTTCGTCAATGACGTATCGGATCTTGGTTGGTTTGTTTTCTTTTAAAAGACGTACTAATTCCGCTTTTAACATATTCATGTTTGCATCTACGCCATTTTTACGAAGCCATGCGACGATATCAGCTTTCTTTTGGGATTGGGCAGGTGGCTTGTCAATTTGCATCGAGTGGTATGGGGCGTTGTCCATAATTATAATAGATGGTTCAGGGAGGCTACACAACATTGAGGTAAACCATTCAGTAAACTTTTCTCCATTCATGTCTTCATGATAGTCTCCAGTGGTTTTTGACGCAAAAGCCATGAGAGAACCTTCGACAAACCCGTTGATGGTTCCGGCGTGACAAATTATAAGTCGCGATCCTTTTCCTACAGGAACTTTGGAAGTAGATGCTGCTGTGTCATCGTTCCAAGAACGGCCTACAGTATGGTTAGCATTAAGCCATGTTTCATCCAAGAACACAACATTTTGCCAATTTTTGATTTCTTTCACTTGCCGTAAAAAAGTATACCTTGCCATCGCTATATCAAATCTTTCCATCAATATTTTGCGTTTGTTACATTTTTTGTATCGAAATCCAATGGTCTTCAAAATCTTCGTTAAAGAACTTTCCCCACCGAAGAATAATCCAGCTTCCTTCAGTGAATGCACCAACTTTTTTCTTGTTGGATACTCCTTCTGTAAATAGTAGCCGTAAACATGTCTTCGGATAGCATCGGCATCAAAGCTATCGATGCCTACGACTGGTTTTGCTCGTTTTCTCTTTTTTGGTGTGTGAAGTTTATTTTCTTCTGTGCCAGTCTCGCCATATTTTTTTTTAGTTATCCGTCTAACAGTTCGTTGTCCAATATTAAGCGCATCAGCTACGCGTTCAACCACTGACGTTATAGGTAAAATTGGCCCTCCATTTTGAGCTTCACGATCGAAATAGTTACGAAGGCGTATTACGAACTCACGTGTCTGACTATTTAGAACAGTTCTCTGCGTACGTTCGGTCATATCGACGAAATCCACAACAAAGGGCTTGAACAGAGTCCAAATTAACGAGCAAGGGTCAACAGTAATGCAGTATCAATATTTGAAATCCAAAGCCAGGTCAAAACTATATCACAATCGCATTGCACTGACAGTTTATACTTTTCGAAGCAACGTCAATTCGAAACTGCTTTGTTTTGCATTGAGCATTGACGCGAGTTTGCCGGAGGTAGTAGTTGTGCTAGCCAGCGATCCTATGTGACGATCGTATTAGATTCCATTTTTAAAAATTTATTGATATTTTTTTGCGATTTCAGAGGTTTGTCCACATAGTGAAAATTGTTCATATTCACAAGTACATTCACCCCTTAAATGGTGCAAACTGATTTTTCTACACTTGTATACATTTAAGAAATCAATTTAATAAATAAATTTTGAGTCCTAAACCTAAAACTACATTCGATAAAATTTATGAATCTCTGCACATCACTATCGTCAATAAAGTAATACAATTATTTCCTTCAAAGTCGTTATCAATTAATACGGAACTTCATGAGCGGACAAACGTCAAACCGGCCATCATAGCGTGCCGCTAGATTAGAAATTTTCAGTACTAGCCCGGAATTAGGAAGTTGGCGGTGTTTCACCCCCATGCCTCGGAGAGCACGTTAAGCCGTCGGTCCCGGTTGTTATCATTAACGTGATAGTAGTCGTTAAAGGTCACCAACTCGCATTGGAGCAGCGTGGTGGGTCTCTAATTCCCTCTCTCCTATGAAAGTGGGTGCCCAGCCACTGCTGCCCAATTCTTAACCTATGATCCCACTGGATCATAGGTTAAGGATTGGTCTCCGTTGCGATTATAGGTAGAGTATGTTCAATAAGTCAGTTTACAGGAGTAAATTTCAAGGTAATTGAAAGACAGTTTATTGAAACTCTGCATGAAAAAATCATCGGCGAATCAAACAAATGTGAGAGACAGTCCAACTTTTCATAAGTACTTTACCGCAATCTGTTCTAATATTATAAATGCGAAAATTTGGATGGATGGATGGATGTTTGTTACTCAATCACGCCAGAACGACTGAACGGATCTGGATGAAATTTGGCACAGAGATAGATTATAGTCTGGAGTAACACACAGGCACAGAACCAAAACACCTCAATCAAAGCGAACAAAATCGCGAGCTTAGTAAAGTTTGAATTTGAATGATCTCATCCTCTTTTACAGGACCCAAATCCTTCGAATCCTCTCAACAGTGCTGGACTTCAATCAGACAGAATGCGAGAAGCTGGGTCTGGTGAAGTCTGGACCCTCAGGCGACAGCCTGGCTGCGGAGTTCGTGAAGTTCCTCCAGAACGAGTCGCGACCCCGCGCGGCTCTGCCCGATATGATGGGGCTACAGGGTGGGAGGTCGACCCCCGCTAGCTCGAGAAAAAGCTCCACCATTGGTAAGACATCGTTTTAAAAAAAAACTGGTAAGATCTCTCTAAGTCTAACAGGTGAGGTCTTTCTGCTAAGATTCTTATTATTTTTTAGTCCACTACAAGAAAACGAGTCTTGAAGGGTGAGCGTGATTACCCGGTATGATGGGGCTACATGGTGGGAGGTCGAACCCCGTTAGCTCGAGCAAGACTTCCACCGATCGTAAGAGATCCTTAGAAGAAACCTCAAAATAAATCAAATGTGGGATTCATCACATCCTAAAGCACAGAAAATGGACGATGTGATCGGAGAAATCCACCTCCGCCTCCGCTACCGCCAACCTCCGCATCCGCGGAGGCAAAGCCCCTTCACCTCCGCATCCGCCTCTGCTTCCGTTAAGGACGCATCCGTTACAAGTTACAACCCTAGTTTTAAGTTTCATTACCATTTTAAACTATAGATTAAAGAAAAAAACGTGCGTTTAAATTTGGTGACGAATACAATAAATAATAATAATTTATTTAAAAAAAAATATAATAGGTAGGCGAAAAATAAAGAAATATAATAATAATAAAGCCTTTTATTTGCTAAAAATATACATAGTTTAAAAAATATATAATAAAAATTAAAAAATCTTCTTTTTAGCACCCCTCGAGGGTGTAGGCCTCCTCCAAGCTCTCCCATAGCTTTCGGTCTAATGCCTTCTTGGCCCACTGTGAACCCGCTGTCGCCACGATGTCGTCAGCCCAGCGTTTAAGCGGTCGGCTGTCCTTTCCACCGAGTACCGATCTTGCTCCACCTTTCGTCTATCATACGCATACAATGACCTGCCCATCGCCATTTCATTCTTCTTGCATGTTCTAGTACGTCTATAATTTTTGTTCTCCGTCTTATGCTCTCACTTTTTAATTTATAAGAAATATAGGTATGTTATAATATTATTTTAGAGTTCATAAAGCTTTTCATTGTTTCAGGTCCACACCCTGTCTTCGAAGTCGGCCACAGAAGGAATCCCTCAACTAGTTCAAGCAATTTGTTATTCCAGAACCTGGATTCCATGGAAACCTCATCCCAGATTTCCATGGAATCCGATACCAGAGTGATTCCATCAAACACATTAGACACTGGAATAAACCAGACCAGGAATAACGAGGGCGCCATTTTGAAACATGTTTTGAAGGACATGTGATATTATTTTTAGTATCGAATTCCAGATCATGGATTCCACGGGAAAGTCTAATCTACTTTGCATTTGGTCTAACACCATAACACATATAACACTAAATGCCAAGTAACATCTCGAAAAATGCTCGAAAAATCCCGATAAAAAATAACAAGGACTCCATTTATGAAACATATGACAAGTGATTAGTATCGAATTCCAGATCTTGGATTCCACGGATAAATGTATCCTACTGTATATAGAGTCTGCCACCAGAACTCCCTATGCTGCAATAATCCAAACCACAAATAAAGAGGGCGCTATTTTGAAATAGAGTCATACACTCGTGCAAGTTAGCGTTTTGGTACCAGGTACGCGATGCTAGCGTAGCCCAATTTCATCTAAGACTGTAGCAACTCAACTCATAAAGATAAAACATCTTTATTCAAAATAGGTACCTACAAAGTACACCTTCTGAACGTCATGTTTACAAGAAATAAGACTTGATGGTGATAATTTACTACGGTATCTTAAAATCATCTTCACTTACCATCAGGTGTTCGGTGATCGAATTAAGGATTTCATTTTTAAAAGTTCATCAAAATATAAATAATTCTGTATATTATAATAATTTATTGCGTCAAAATGTATTATGGTACTGTATGAAAATAAAATAATCATTATAATAATATTCTTATTTATTTGTATTTAATTGCATTTATCATTTATTATAATATAATTTTTATTTTCGCTAGATAATATTATAATAGATAACAATTTGTTGTGTATATTTTTACTTAAACTAACGACTATATTTCTTTCTTTTTCTGCACCACTAGTACAAGTCATTTTAGTTTTTGAAATCGAAAATCTACATCAAATAATCTGCATGTACCTACTTCATTTTTGTCTTGAAATCCTGCAGCTTTTATCAACAAAATACTTTCCTCTGTAAATTTGTAAATTACTTAGTTATTTCGTCCGCTTCTATTGTATAAATAAATATAACATGTTCAAATTATTGTGATTAATTATATCATCCATCATGCATTATGGTAAATTATAATAATTAATTATTAATATTGTATTTAATTATAAGGTATTAATTGAGAATGTCATACACGTGCTTTAAAATAAAGTTTTTATTTAGAAATGTACATTTTATTTTTATTTTATACCCAGTAGGTATCTACTTTAAGCAGAAGTGGATTAGATTTTTTTAATGTTGTGGTAACTTTTTAATTTTCCTAGATAAAAGGAACCTATGTCCGACTATGGGAGGACTGCAAGCTCAGAGTAAGATTCTATACTAATATTATAAATGCGAAAATGTGTATGGATGGATGAATGGATGTTAGTTACTTACTCAATCACACCAGAACCGTTGAACGGATCTTGATGAAATTTAGAGAGAGAAAGATTAAAGTCTGGAATAACGCATAGGCTATTTCTACCTAATATCCACGCGAATGAAGTCACGGGCATCTGCTATTACCATATACATAATGCTTTATTTATTGACCGGCTCAAGCCGGATCCCCGTCGATAGATGTGATGAGACCCGCGACAAAAATATTACCGTACAAAGTTATTGGCCTACAAAGCCGTGCGGTAAAATTTATTTTCGCACTAGTGCAGTAATATGATGGCTGCCATACAAACAAACAGCTGTTTCCATGGCATCTTCGTCGACGTATTTTATTTAGTTCAATTCCAACAAAGGTATTCGGTTACGTGTAAGATCCCTTATCTATAAAGGTTTTGATGTCACTGTATGATAATTTCACCCTCTATAGGTACCTACATAATACAGAATGTTCTATTAATTTGGGGCAGTAAAGTGTCCACAATTTTCTGAGCAATCTATTTTGGGTCCAGCGTCCCACAGGATAGTATAATAACTTACAATCTGTATCTATACTAATACTATAAATGCGAAAGTTTAGATGTATGAATGGATGGATGTTATAGTTACTTAATCACGCCAGAATGTCTGAACGGATCTGAATGAAATTTGGCACAGTGATGGATTGTAGTCTGGAATAAAACATAGGTTACTTTTATCCCGGAAAAACAAAGAGTTCCCGCGGGAACCGAAAAATCTCAATCCACCCAGACGAAGTCGCGGGCATCAGCTAGTATTATATATTATTACACCAGGGCCGCGTCTCAGTCGTCAGTGCATCTCCGTGTAGCGCCACTAAGTGGGACCAGCTCTATTGAGGTCTTTCTGATAAGATTGTTATTTTTCATCATACCTATTCGAAAAACGAATATTGGGTTCAGAGGATAGCGGGAGCAAAATGTAATTTTTAGGCCCATGGGACTTTTCATTTCTCTGTTCTGATTGGTCCGCGTTCGTGCTTCTGATTGGTGCTTAAACGTATAGGTAATGTCCATACACAGTACGTTGATACTCCTAGCTTTTTCTCATACGTAATGATGAAAAATAGTGTGTGTCACTCGGGGCCAAATTTTTTGTTCTCGGGCGGCGTATATTGAATTCCTCGCTACACTCAGGATTCTACTTTAGAATCCTTCACTTCGCTCTGAATTCAAAATAGCGCCCTCGGGGCACAAAAATTTTCTTTGGCCCCATATAACACAAATAACTATTTTTTATTCCACTACAAGAAAACGAGTCTTGAAGGGTGAGCGTGATTACCCGGTATAATGGGGTTCCATGGTGGGAGGCCGAACCCCGCTAGCTCGAGAAAGAGTTCCACCGTTGGTAAGAGATCGTTATTGAAAAGAAAAACGGCAAATAATATAACGATTAAAAATAATGATATAAAGAATTACGATCTTTCTCTTCAAAATTTTCAATACAACCTCATACAAATAATAATTGTCGCTAACTAGGTACGTGCTGCGCTGCGTCGCGCTTTGTAGTGGGGCTGCGAAGTTTATTCTAAAGGAACCTCCTGTGTGTGTTTCCATCTGTTTGTCTATCTGTATCTATTCACGACCCAAATTAAGGCTGAACGTGCATCCTGGAGACACCTAGCCTTAGAGCTTGTATAACGGACTCATCCTTTAGTTACTTAAAAACAAAAAAGTTCCCACAGGATTTTAAAAACCTACACATAGGTAGGTACATTATGGGTTTGAAAAAAACTCCCAGAAGACATATTGGAGACTAGATGATTCACGCGACTTCGTCCGCGTGGATTAAGTTTTTTGATTCCCGCGGGAACTCCTTCATTTTCCGGAATAAATAGTCTAGCCTATGTCCTTCCCCGGAATACAACCTATCCCTGTACCAAATTTCATCAAAATCGGTTGAACAGACGGGCCGTGAAAGCGTAGCAGACAGACATTTGTTTATTGTTTATCCTTTCCCGCCCTTTGCTAAATTATGTCTACCTGGAATTTGCACACTATTGATTTAGTTGAATGTTATGACCACTCATTGACATTTCTTACCATCAAATATTATTGTACAACATTCAAGTTTAAGTTTTTTTGATGCCCGCGGGAACTCCTTAATTTTCCGGGATAAAAAGTAGCCTATGTCACTCTCCAGGTCCTCAACTATATTAATGCCAAAAATCACGTCGATCTGTTGCTCCGTTGCTGCGTGAATGAAGGACAAACCAATATACCAACAAACAAACACACTTTCGCATTTATAATAATAGATATTATTTATTTGATCAATATTATAATCATAAGGGAATACAGAAGATGGAAGCTGGTTCCTTAATTTGCAGATACGTGACGGAAAGACCTGGAATAACGGGAGGTGAAAGAAGAGCAGGCATCCAGGTGGTGAGGATGAAATTTGTGTCTGTTTCAAATTTCATGACTACAATTTCGCTAGTTAGATTACAATCTAACGGTTTTTGCAATTTTACGGTGACAGATATAAAACTACCTTAAAATGTCAGTCAATGAGTACCTACTTAACTGTCTCATTAGTCTAGTGGTTAGCATGTGCGACTGCGGCTGACGAAGTTCGAATCTCGGGTCGGGAAAAATTCTCAGTACTAGGCCGGAGTTAGGAGTAGGTATTATGAATGGGATACCAAAATGCTATCCCATTCATAATACCTAAGTTTGTGGCCAAGGAAACATGGATTTGAAAGGCTGAATCGTAGCCATCTATATCTATACTAATATTATGAATGCGAAAGTTTGGATGAATGTATGGATGTATGGATGTTTGTTACTTAATCACACCCCAACGGCAGAACGGATTTGGATGAAATTTGGCACAGAGATAGATTATAGTGTGGAATAACACGCTACTTTTGATCCCGGAAAATTAAGGAGTTCCCGCGGGAATCAAAAAACCTCAATCCACGCGGACGTAGTCGCGGGCATCAGCTAGTTTTTGTATAAACCACACCTAACAATTTCCCTAAAAGGTAGGTGATCTAAAAACTAACTAAACTAGATAACAACCATAATCGCCAATTCAGCGCAAAAATCGAACGCACTTCGCCATAATTAAAAATAGAGGCCAATTTATTCCACCTCCTTCATTAACTTCAACCCCGGCTTACCACCCTTACCACCCCCTTTCTTCGTATAACGGTCAGTAGTGTACGGGCCTTCTTGCAAACGGTGTCGCCTTAGTAACTAAGTGCAAAACAAAAATAAACAAATTGCCAACCCATTTCGGAAAAATCCCCTTAAAAAATTCGTGAAAAAATGGCGTTTTCCCAAAACTAGAGAGAAGTGTGAAAAGTTTGAAAAAGTGTCAAAATGGCTGCATCACCTATTGTTTTGTGTCAAATTTAATATTTGTTGTGTAAAATGACGATTTTTAATAATAAATATTAAATATTATACTTATAAAAGAAAAAAATACAAAAGTGACGAATATGTCTGCTGAAAAATGTGCTACGTCCGAAAATATAGGCCGTTTTTTAGTGGAAATAAGTTGTTACGTTGCCCCAGTTGACGTTTTCAATTAAAAATGGCTTCCATTATTTGTTTTCGCGCCAAAAAATCAATCATGGTCGCGAATTTGCCGGTGGTTTTCTATATTTTCAAAATCAAATTGAAATGACGTCGGGCGAAAAGCAATCTTCGAATTGGCGAAAATGTGAACTGAAACTTATTTTGCTGTACTGTGTCTGTTAATAAAACTGTATGTTTGTGTGTTTTTTATATATTCGCAGTGTATTTTATCCTTAAAGGTTGGTATTTTAATGTACTTTTTAAAATTTTGTAATAATATTTTTTTCTAGCTTGATAGGTACCTACTATTCTGCTGGATCAAGCTTCCTCGCATTTCTTCCCTTTTCTGCGTTGCATTCCTCATTGATGAGGGTCACGACCTCTTTCCGTTAGTTACATAATGATAGGAATAATACTTTCCCGGGATATTAATCCGGTGGGTTCCCAGGTCCTTCCAAAACTCGACTTATAATATGTATATCTACCACTAAACTTAGGATACTCTTCGGTTAATTGATTACAGAAGATAATTTAGTGATTAAAACCAAGAACGACGAGGACTCGACTCTCGCGCTCTCCAGGGCACGGTGGTCACAAACATGCCAAATTCAGACATCCAAATTAACCCACAACACATTTTTGATTGTGCCAAAAACTCAAATGAAGGTCAAACACTCATGTCATGTCAATTGTCCTGAAAAAGCTTGATTCATTCATGACCTATGAATCACGATGATTCAGTAGGTTTCACTGTACTTCTAAGGACCAATGGACTAATAAATAACCGTTAAGACATATCACTTTTTTTTAAATTCAAATGAACAAGCATAGCTGGAGCGAGTCAATTCCATGCTCTTTTTAGTTAACAGTATAATAAGCTTTTTTTATGGACGTAAGTTTTGTAACAACTTATTAAACTTATGTTAGGGCAAGTCTAAAATGGAATTGTGGAATTTTATGCCCACGAATGACCTTCGGATCCCCGGGCACGCAATAATTAAAAAAAATAACGTTTCCTTTGAGTAGTATAGTATATCTTCAATATTTCATCCTTTCATCCAGATCCGTTCAGCCGTTCTGATGTGAATAACAAACATCCATCCATCCATCCATCCAAACATTCGCATTTATAATATTAGTATAGACTTACACGTTTTAGGTACTACGGTATCCTAAAATCTATTAATTTACGTGTGCCATATTGAATGTATAGGCAGGTACACCATGACATGCTGAAAACCGCTTAAGGTATCATGTGCCATGATTAATGGTGTCCGTGTAATACTGTAGAGTGCAATTCATTCGTCTGTCTTACCTACTCTATCTACTGACAGGCCTAAATGCCTGATAGAATTTGTAATAGGCACAATACCTAACTATAAAATATTATCTAGGCATTTATTTTTATGTAAGGGTTTTCAAAAGCTCGATTTTTTAATTCCACTGTAACCTGCATTATCGCTTATTAACACATACCGTAAGTGATGATGCAGTTTAAGCTGGTAGCAGATTAACCTGTTATAGACATGGCAGTTAAATTAAACCCATTTTCAACCCGGAAATAAATCTACGGGATTTAAAATAAAAACTAAATCCACGGGCTGAAGTCACGGACATCATTAAGTTCATAAATAATGTTTTTATTACTCTTACTAATATTCTTATGAGTAATAATAATAGGAATAGGTAAATAATGGAATTAATAAGAATAACTAATTAGTACAACGTGATGTATAGTAGGTACTTAAATTAATTTTATAGTTTAAATAGCTGATGCCCGCGACTCCGTCCGCGTGGATTGAGGTGTTTTACGGGTATTAAAAATAGATAGTAGCCGATTCTCAGACCTATATATAAAATAGACATATAAAATTTCATAAAAATCGGTCAAGCCGTTTCGGAGGAGTATGGTAACTAACATTGTGACACGGAATTTTTTATATAAGAAGATAACTAGACTCTCAACTAAGTATTTCTTATATCTAACTTCAACTATCAAAACAGAATTCAAACTAATTATAATCCCAAATAGTCGTTTTAACTATTAATAAAAAATCCATCTTGTCTACAACTTAATACAACAAACAACGGCCGTTGTCTAGCCTTGGTTAGTATTGTGGGGAAATTAGAAGTATATTAATAGCTAAAGAGTAGATATGGGCACCATAAAGTTGTGTTTTACTTTCAATGACCGTAATGGTGACGGGACATGAAACAGGGAGAGTCTAGGCCCCTGCTCATTTAACCGATATGAACAAAAGGTGAACATAATTAAAAAGTTACAAACTCTACTGTCCTGTCTTATTAAAATAATGACATCCCGACCGAGAATTTCTTGTCAGAAAAACCCAAAACTTGTTATGGACCGACTCGGGATTCGAGCCCGGGAACTCGTTGGGCGCAGTCGAACATGCTAACCACGAGGTCAACGAGGTAGTCAATCAAAAATTAACACTAGCTTTAATATGCCCTGCCATACCTATTATAGCTAGTGTCAATCGGGAGAGTAAGGATTCTAACGATACCCCATATATCTAAATCTTTTCAGGCATTCAAAGGCTATGGTGGAATAAATAAACTCATACACATATATACAGTCGCGGTCAGAAAATGTTTACCACCATAAGGTTCATAATTGCATGGACATTGCATTGCATGCAGCATTGCATCTGCTAGAGAACTCTTCGTTATGTGACAGAAGGTCGTTCTTATGCATAGATAATAGATTTTTTAACTCTTTCATTATATGGCAAATATGGCAACTTGCCAATGAAAAAGTTAAAAAGAATCTATGATCTATGCCTTAGAACAACCTTCTCTAAGATAGATGGTGAAAACCTCTTTCAATTTTTAAAAATAAAATATGTCACTTTAACAAATATGTCAAACTTGAAATTAGGAAATGAATTTTATTATTATTTAATAAAAAAGTCATGAATACTATTTATGTTTAATTCGATGTTTGAAAACTTTTGATAATTTTGAAACGTACCTTGCTCAAGAATTTTAGACCCTACTGTACGCAGTGTTTTAAAGAATCTAATTTGAAAACCGTTAAATATTTTCAGACCGCGACCGTAAGTAGGTACATGAACCCTGAAAGCACTCAGTTTTGGGCAGTCGTGTATTAAAATTAAAATTGATGACCGTAAAAATTACTCAAAATATGAGCTTATCATTAGTATCGATCAAAATTGTAACGTAGTTTTTTTCGTAACGTCTTGCGACATTTTGGTATTCAGACCGTTACAACGAAACAAATAAATTCATTCTTACACGCGTAATTTTAAAAACCATCGTATCACTCAGTCGGTCTATCGAGAAATTAGAAAAAATTTAAGTTTTTTATCTCTGAGTATAATCTATACTTAATATTATAAAAAACCGAACTAAAAAGTTAAAAATCTAAACTAATCTACCTAGTTAAATTAGAACCTTATTCACATTTTTATTAAATGATATTTTTTGTGAATCCCTGGATATTGTACTATAGTGTATATTTTTGGAATCTACTCATCATTTTCTAGATGATGATTATATAGTTAATCTTATTTTCGGGTTTTCTTTACAACTTTAGTCTTTAATGCGGGACCATGGTCACCCCATCATTTTTTTTGAAATTTTACTAGCCTATGTCACCCGGAATAAGCTAGGGATTCTAACGATACCTCATTTATTACAATCGGTTCAGGCTTATAGAAGTTATGGTGGAATATACAAACTCACATACATACATCCATCCATCCATCCATACATACATACATACATACATACATGAACCCTGAACACAATATATTCCTTTTTTCAGGCAGTCGTTTAAAAAAGAGGTAAAGTTTGTGAGGTTTTAAGGGGTAATCTCTGGATCTACTGAACCGATTTTGAAAATTCTGGTACCAATAGAAAGCCACATTATTTGTGAGTGTCATAGGCTGTATATTAACCCGAAAAATTTTGGGAGTATCCGTGGGGATTTAAAAAACTTATTTCACGCGGACGAAGTCGCAGCCATCTGCTAGTTTAACGTAATTTGCTAGAATCTAGCAGCTAGATGATTACTGCGACTTCGTCCGCATGGGATAAAAAGTAGCCTATGTGTTATTCCAAATTACGCCAAATTTCATACAGATCCGTTCAGCCATTCTGGCGTGATTGAGTAACAAACATTGAATAGAAGCAAGCGTTACTTTGCGGAAGTCTATGATAATGAATGAAAGAACGAACAATGTTCTGCTTCGAGCCTTGCAATCATCCATTGTCGAGTCTACATCTCCTGAAGATGCTTCGCTGTTGGAGTGAAACGTACGTTGAGAATAATATTTTGGAAGATTTGTGTGGTGTGGTGGATGTGGATTTGTGTTCCTGCAGGGCGCAGAAATATCGCAACGTGCAATTACAAGATACACATTGTAAAACATAGGTTGGTCTACTATGGCGGATTATACAGCAAATTAAACTGAACTAGGTTCATGAGTTCAAACATCCAACCATCTAAACTTTCGCATTTATAACGGCAAGTTAAGACATTGTAAGAAGTGCCTAAGTTAAGTTTGAAAATTGAGATAATTGATTCAGCTTTCCCGTAATCTACCAGCCGTGGTCAAAAGTGGGCGATGGGTAGAGAATACAATGAAGAAGAGATACAATGATAGTACTGATGTACTACAGTACAATGGTCATACCATAAAAAGAACATTTGGAGGTTATCTCAATCGTATCTTTTGTCAATTGGCATTGGAGTCGTTGTGGTGGTGTAATTCAGGCAATGGTATAATCACAGCCATTATTCTATTGATTAGACTTTAGAGTGCAGTTCACTGTTTCTTATATTGTAAAGCCTTGTCAGAGGTTTTTTTTATCCAATATGTTAGCCCTTGACGCCATCTCACGTGGTGGTAAGTGATGGTGGAGTCTATATGACAGCGGGTACGGCAGTCATATTAAACATATACGAGTACCCTTAATCGGCTTCTTTCTACACGGCTTCGTACCGGAATGCTAAATCGCTTGGTGGCACGTCTTTGCCGGTAGGGTGGTAACTATAGTCACGGCCATCATGTCTGTCAGAGAAAATTCCAAAATTTTAAATTTCCAAATCGACCCTACCGGGAATCAAACGCGGGACCCCCCACAAGACCACTGCGCCATGAAAGTCGTTATAAACCTTATAGAGTGCAATTCACTGTTTCTAATAATATGAATCTTTTAAATTTCCGGGATAAAAAGTAGTCTATGTGTTATTCCAGACTATAATCTATCTCTCAGTGCCAAATTTCATCCAGATCCGTTCAGCTGTTCAAGCGTGATTGAGTAACTAACATCCATCCATACATCCATCCAAACTTTCGGATTTATAATATTAGTATATAAGTATTTGGTAGTAGTTTTGACCAGTCGGCCAGCCTTGGGTCGGGGCAGGGATCGAACCCGCGATAGCCCGCAAGGACGCCCCGCGACCTTGTGCCGTGCGGACTACGTTTCACTTGATTTACACGAGTCTTTAGCCGAAACTCTATTATTATGTCTGTTGTACACAAATTAGTAGAGAACTGCTTCGTTGGTACAGTTGTTAGAATGTTCGAATGCGGATGACGAGGTCCCAGGTTCGATTCCCGGGTCGGGTCATAATTATACGACTGCCTGAAAAAGGAGTATATTGTTTTCAGGCTTCATGTATGTATGTATGTATGTGAGTTTGTATATTCCACGATAACTTCTATACGCCTGAACCGATTTTGGTAAATGAGGTATCGTTAGAATCCCTGGCTTATTCCGGGTGACATAGGCTAGTAAAATTTAAAAAAAAATTGATGGGGTGAGCATGGTCCCGCATTAAAGACTACAGTTGAAAAAAAAAATCGAAAATAGGATTAACTATACATATAATCATCATCTAGAAAATGATGAGTAGATGCCAAAAATATATAACACTATAGTTCAATATCCAGTGATTCACAAAAAATATCATTTAATAAAAATGTGAATAAGATTCTAATTTAACTAGATTAATTTAAATTTTTAACTTTTTAGTTCGTTTTTTGATAGGGCAGTCGTGTTTTTTAATTATTTTAATTATGACTTGTTGGGTTTTTGTAATTAGAAAAACTCTGTACTTACTCAGCCCGGAATTAGGAAGTTGGCCGTGTTTCACCCCCGTGTCTCAGAGATGACGTTAGGCCGCCGATCCTGGGCTCGATCGCTCTCCGATCGTGTCAGATTTTCTGTTCCATTGGATTATGGGAGTCAAGGAATAGAGAGTGCATCTTGTGTGCGTTTGCGCACACACTGGTGCACTATAATATTATCTCCCTGACGCAATAGGTTAATCTCTGTGGAGATTTAATGCCACGGCTGAAATTCAGTCGGACATTAAATTAGTAAGTACATAATAGCTAAAATAGGTATTACTTAACGGTGATGGAAAACATCATGGAGAAACCTGCACGTCTTTATAAGGTTCTTAAAGGTGTGTGAAGTCCGCACTTGGTCAGCGTGATGGATTATGGTCAAACACTTAACCTTGTAACCCAGGAATAGATAAACTATGATATGCGGGTATAAGTATAAAACACACACTGTTGATGTCAACATGATGATGGGTTCTCTCTTACGTCACCCGGACGTGGTCTTAATTTTTTTTTTGTATTAGTTAGAAATAAATATAAATTTTAAAAAAACCCACGGCCTCGGGGGCGTGTGGACTAATCTAGTCCAACCGACCTCCCATTCGTCGACCCAACGTCATCCTGAGCCGAGGTCCGAGCCTAATAGGAGGCTCCCTTAGGAAGGCGTTGACCCCCCCCGATGTCATCGAGCCCTAGGGATCTTTTCTCGGCGACACCTAGCGCTCGCCCAACCCCCCGGTGATGCTGTAGCGGTCAGTAGGGCCTATGCAGAATATTCAATCCGAAAAACAAAAAAATAAGACATGGGTTTTATTGCTCCAAAACCCGGAGTTTTTACGCTTCTTGTCCTGTTAGCTAGATTTTTGAGATTCAACCCTTCATGTAGACATCTATGATCTCCTTGTTCAAATTATACGTTTTATGAACGTTTACGATAACAATTATCTTACACAATCGGAGATTGCTGAAATAATTATGACGACATGTTAAAACGATTTGATGTTACAGTTAACTTAACCTTGCCTTTCAGCAACGGTCGAGTAATTTACTATAGCTAGTACAGAGGCAGGTCATTATTCATACACACATTCTTTTCATCGATTAGGTATATCACAGGGAAACTTAGCTAACTTTTTAGGATTCCGTGGTAAAGCAAAGAGATATAGATTTTTGGATTACAAGTTAGCCCTTGACTGCGATTACTTCGGTAAGTGATACCTACTGATATCTATGGATCAAGTACACCAAAAGATCCTTCAACATCCTCTGGGTACAGTATAACGATGCACTTCGTATTTTATTAAAAATGCCGATGTATTGTAGCGCGTCGGGCATGTTCGCCGACGCTGGTGTCCCAGATTACTACGCCATTATTCGGAGTAGAATTGCCGGTTTCTGGGAAACCGTCCGCAATTGTACTAATAAGCTGATTAAAGTCCACACTCGGGCACCCCTGACAATGTGTTTTATAAACACTGGCTAAGGGTACACCAGACCCCTAGCGTAAAATATTTTTTCTTATTAAACTTTATTTTAATTTATGTAAGTATAATTTATACATTTTATTATATTTAGTTATTGTTTTTTTTAATGCAAACGTGTTTTTATATGGGTCCCCGGCCTGCAATAAAATTATTTTATTATTATTATTTATATCTGATAAAAGGTAACCATTTAGGAGGTATGGCAACTATATGAAACCCATAACTTACCCTTTCTACGCGGCATCGTATTGGAACACGAAAAACGCTTGACTTCTTTGCTTAATGTGAAGTGAGAGAGTGTTGAGTAAGGTGTTTTTTTAGGGTTCCGTACCTCAAAAGGAAAAAACGGAACCCTTATAGGATCACTTTGTTGTCCGTCCGTCTGTGTGTCAAGACCCTTTTTCTCAGGAACGAACTCAGGACTGTCCTTTGGAGCTGTGAAAAAATCAAACTTCTAAGCCAACGCAATCAAAAGATACAGCCGTATAAGCAGCAAATTTTCGACACTCGCAAGGGAATCGAAACCTACAGGGTTTGTTTGGAGAACCTATTACTTCCCATGAACTCAGAATCTTGAAATTTTATACGAAGCAACATTTTATAGCACAGATAAAGGAAAAATTTCGAAAAGCATAAATTTTTAGTTACATCATCATGTTATGTATAATAAAAATATTTTAATGCAAATTTTCGACACTCGCAAGGGAATCAAAACCTACATACAGGGTACTTCCCGTGAACTCAGAATCTTGAAATTTAGTACGAAGCAACGTCTTATAGCACAGATAAAGGAAAAATTGCGAAAAGCATAAATTTTTAGTTACATCATATAGAGAAAATAATTTTAATAATTTTAAAATTACCACCCCTTTCTTCATGAACGCGAAGAGGTACCTATTAAATTGAAATTCATATCAAATACTCAGGTCTATAATACCTTTAAAAGCTGTAACAAACTACTGTCCCTTGGAGCTGTAAAAAAATTAAACTTCTAAGCCAATGCAATCAAAAGATACAGCCGTTTCTGCTGCAAATTTTCGACACTCGCAAGGGAAACAAAACTTACAGACTGTTCTAGGTCGGTAGTTGGCTTAGCTACCTAGATGCTTTTCTGATTACTCTTTAGTAAGACAGACAAATCAGACAAATTTCTACATTTCAAAGCAGACATTGTGACCAAGGTGATTACGATGATCCCATTATAGTTCCACTGGTGTGCGCTGCGCTTTAGGGGGCCAGTACAGCATTAATTAGTGTGGCTAAATAGGCCGTATGCAAAACTGTCGCGTTACACATATAATTTATTCTGTTTAAGCTGAAAAAATTCCCGCATTTTGTGTGACGCGGGAATACTGGCCTCGTAGTAATTTGTGTACGAATTCTTATATTATTGTCGCGGATTCTTGGCGCCATAGTGTAAGCGGCAAATATTATATTTTCATATTCATATTCATTTATTTGCATTTCCAGCCCTGCTAGGGCAAAGCAAATTTTACCCATTAATCCATACTAATATTATAAATGCGAAAGTGTCTGTCTTTTTTTTATACACTACAAGTTAGCTCTTCTAGTGGATAAAAAAAAGGAGTAAAGTAGCGGGCCAACCTGTAAGGGACATGGCAGTTATACCTATTAAACCCGTATCCCTATTCGGTTTCAACGCGGCATCGTACCGGAATGCTAGCGCGAATCGCTTGGCGGGTGCGTCTTTGCCGGTAAGGTGGTAACAAGCCACGGCCGAAGCCTCCCACCAGGTCAGACCAGGAAAAATTCGAAAATTATAAATTCCCAAATTGACCTCCGCACGTTAAGACAACAGCGCTCAACACTGCGCCAGGGAGGTCTGTCAGCTGCTACGCTTTAACGGTTCATCTTTTTAAACGATTTTGATGAAATTTGGTATAGGGGTAGGTTACAACTATCCCGAAAAATAAAGGAGATCCGGTGGGGAAACAAAAAAACTTAATCCACGCGAAGTCGCGGGTATTGAGTCTAGTAGGTTTATAATTTAAGTACCCTGTATAAAACTAGATGATGTTCACGACCTCATCGCTTGAATTTATGCTCACTAAGCGAGAAAAAATGTTTTTGAATTTGAATTCTTTTTAAACTGTTGAGCTGAAAAATGAAAGAAACATCAATACCTTCACTATACTAACAATCGTGCAAATTAAATATTATTCTATACCACTCATAGAAGTATTCTGCATCTCCGCTCGCACTGGCGCCCCACCTCACGCCTGGGTTCCATGTCCTAACATACTCTTGGTATTTGTGTCGTGTAATTAGCGACATTATCACAAAACTAGCTGACGCCCGCGACTTCGTCCGGTTTTTTCCGCGATGAAAAGTATCCTATGTCACTCTCCAGGTCCTCAACTTTAACCAGGCAAATAATCACGTCGAATCGTTGCTACTTGCTTAGCTTTGTAGCGACGTGATTAAATGACAAGCCAACAAACAAACTGTCGCATCTATACTTATATTATATTTATGCGAAAGTGTGGATGGATGGATGTTTGTTACTCAATCACGCCAGAACGGCTGAACAGATCTGGATGAAATTTGGCACAGGGATAGATTATAGTCTGGAATAACACATAGGCTGCGTTTATCGTGTAAAATGGAAGAGTTAATGCGGACGAAGTCGCGGGCATCAGCTAGTAATGAATTAACGCTAAATTTTTCCTATTCTTAAGAATAAAAAAAGTTATAAAGCTGTAAGGTTTTTCTACAATAATAGCATTAATAGCATTATTGTCCTTTACTTTTTTTACACCAAAACCAATGGTGCGTGCTAGGGAATCGAACGCGTGACCGTCAAGGTGACCGCTGGAGCGATATTAATAAAATAAAATAATACTCTACAATTTAAAAATAAAATTTAATTCTGTCCAACTGTCACGTTATAATTTTAATTTATTAAAACTTACTCACGAATTTAGATAAATTAGAATTAAAACTGTTGATTTCTTGAAAGATATTAAAATATATTGTACATAAAAAAAAGTTTAATTTCAATTTATATCCATATCACTGATAATATGGATATAAATTGAAATTAAACTGCTACAATATAATTAAAATACGAAGGTAAATTTCGCCACACTGCGCCACGGAGGTCGTCAAAATTAAATAAGCTTAAATAAAATCAACATTTGATAAAATGGCCTGCATGATACTGACCATGTAATTTCTCATTACAGGTGCAGGTGAAAAGATGTGAAAAATGGCGCTAAAACTGAAATACACAGACGAGCACGGGATTTTACACATCGACATGAGTCCCTCTAGCAGTCCCGTCGGTTCCACGGACCAGCCCACCGATCCCAAATTCGACACAATCAACAATCGATTCGGAAGTTACGACCTTTTCGGCGGAAAATACGACGAAAAAGAACACTTCGATGGCGAAACACAGTCCCTATTCCGAAGCAGATACAACAGTTTTGAAGAGGAATTCGCGAATACGCCTTACGCGTTCGCTACCGACCGATCTCTCCACAAGACATTAGATATCACGATAGACGCGCGGTCAGACGTGTCTCCATCCAAAGATATTGAAAACAACAAATTCTTCGACCGATCCGATTTATTCGGACCGAAAATCGATTTGAAATCGAGTGACGCGTTTACTGTAACCCATTTGATACACGCGCAGGATCGATATTTCGATTTATCGACTAGGGTTGGCGAAAAGGGTGTAGTAAGGACTATTGCGGATAGTTTCGAAGTGAAAAGTGCGCCGAGTTCGGCGAGAAGGGTAAAAAGTGCTAAGACTAGTGATGGGGAGGCATTCAAAGTGCTATCGGCGAACAGTGTGAAGGGATTCCCAGGTGCAGAAGCCAAAGTGCCGTGAGTATTCACACTTATTTTTATATATGTAGATATTGGTATAAGTAACCTGGGTAGTTATTTTTTAATACAAAGGCGCAAGACCGCAGCGTGGAAGTACCTGCACAAGACCAAGACGGCTAAATGTTAAGCTGTGGACGTCAATCGGTAAACTACTAAAATACAATAGTCATGCAATATACCTACTAGTATAGTATGTATATTTGACGACCTCTCTGGCGCAGTGTTGAGCGCTGTTGTCTTAACGAGGGATGTCACGAGTTCGATTCCCGGAAATTTAAAATGTCTGAATTTTCTCTGGTCTGGAGGCTTCGGCTGCGGCTTGTTACCACCCTATCGGAAGAAACGTACCGCTAAGTGATTTAGCGTTCCGGTACGATTCCGTGTAGACACCGTCTTGGTGTATGGGTTTAATACACTACCATATCCATAACAGGTAAGCCCGCCCTTCGTAGCTTTAGTTTTAAGATACCGTTACTGATTATCACCATTATATTGTTTAAATAACTGGACGTCAATAAGTGTAGTGTACCTACGTAAATTGAATAAACATTATTTGACTTTGACTTTATCTTAAGCGGCGTCATCACTTACTATAAGGTGCGATCGTAAACTTCCTGGCGATAGTTACCAAAAGTAGGGCTATCTTTTGTTATATAGTAGCTGTCTGAGTCAGTGAGTCAGTTTTCCGCAGAGGGAATTTTCATCCCTGACAGGATACATATCTACTTACATAATTGCATCCCGGAAAATCAAAGGGTCGTCGCGGGATTAAAACAATAAACCCGCGCGAACAAAATCGCAAAGACTAGTAGACGTATAACTACTAGATGATGCCCGCGACTTCGCGTGGATTTAGGTTTTCGGAAAATCTCGACTCTCTTTAATTTTCCGGCTTAAAAATAAAGTAGCTTATTAGTATATCCTTCCCCGAAATGCAACCTTTCCCGTCAAAATCGTTTGAACCTATGTGCCAAAGGCTTACAGACAGACACAATAATATGTATGTAATACTAGATGATGCCCGTAACTTCGTCCACGAGAATTAAGGTTTTTTTTTCATTTCACGCGGGAGCTCTTTAAATTTTTAAAGCTCTAGAAAAATATTGCTAGCATATCACTTATGTGTTAATTTAGGGTATCTATCTCCATTTGAAATTGCAGACAAATTATGGCGTGAAGGAGTAACAAACTTTCAAACATACAGACTTACAAACCTCGAAACTTTCACATTATTATAATGTTAGTAGGAACAGAGGCCCAATTGTCTAAGCAAATCCTAATCATAAGACAGCTTAAAACGTATTACTCGAACTGTCTAAGAAGTTCATATATGGTTTAAACGTGCAGGCATCTGTGGAGTCCTTAAACAAGTCGAATTATCCGTTTCATAAACGATTACGATTACGATTTCCTTACACAATCGGTGGGCTTATATAAATTATTCCGAATGCAAGTTTAACAACTGCTGGCTGAACTATTACTGATTCTGTGATATGACGCTTAAAGACGCGAAGTAGGTGCCAAACGTAATAATTTGTAATTTTTTACCAAGAAAAGATTATTATTATTTTGCTATAATCCGTCAACAGAAATAATCTGTATGGTCAAGCATGCAGTTACAACTTACAAGCGAAGCACCGTTTACCCTCCCCACCAAGCAAGAAAGCAAAGTTCAAAATAATTGTAATCTTTCCTATTCCTTGCTAAATCATGAACTTCCGCAAAGTAACGCCTGATTCTATCCAATATTTGTAATCTTATTCAAAACAGAAAATCTATTTTGATTATGTAAGAACTTAAGTACGAGGATATTGCTAAAGTTTGAAATAAGTAACAATAATAATAAAAACCTATCTAAAACCACCACTAATAGTTACAATTACCTACTTTTACCCGACTCACGTTTATTTACACAATTTTTACACAAATCGCAAGGTTCTATGTAAATTCGAAAATTATTTACAAAATAAACTAGATACGTGTTACAAAATAGCAATTTTTTTTATAATTAACGACTAGCTATAAATTCGGATATAAAGATTGGGATCTGAAATAATTAGGTACCGTATTTAATGTGGTTTTGAAATTTCTTGCAAATCCGGTGACCTTTACAGCATCGATATAAGTGTAGGTACTAGATGGCCCTTCACAGAAAAAATCTGGCGTCCGACCTGTAGTGTGTAGAGCGCGTTCTACAACTGCATATCCCTGTCCTTGTCCCCGCCATATAGCGCTGTCCCGCTTTTCAGACTAGATGGCGTTAGTAAATTAGGTCCACATTCTTTGTTTGACAGGGCCCGTCTATGTAAATGAGGTCTTTGTTTTACAGTGATTTTATATTACTAGTCAGACAATAAGGTCGTTATTCCAGTAGGTCTAGAATGCGCACAACGAGTAAAATTATAATGTCATGATCTCTATTTGTCTGCCGAAGCTAATATGGTTACACATATAATAATGTTACATCAAAAGTAGAGAATTAAGAGTTATTAATTAAAGAGAAGTAGAGAAGTATTATCTTATCAGTGGTATTTTTCTCTACGAACTCTTACATGCTGACTACGACTGCGGATCACGAGGTCGCTGATTTTCTTGCTGCCTCTTCTCGGTAGGCATAATGACATAATAATGGCATTCCGAACCAGTGGCAGATTCACAGACGATACAATAGCCTGTAGTAGCGTAATGCTAATCCTATTTGGGTGGTAGGGGGTTCGATCCCCGGGCACATTTATGTTTTTGCATTTAATTCTATTAGCAAGTATTATAGGGATGATGCCTAATATCAAAAATAAATTCTTTCTAACTGATTATTAAATAGAGGGTCTTCCAAAAGACCTAAAATTCAAATCCTCGGTTAGTTTTAGGTATGTTAACATATAGATTAAAGAAAAAAAGTGCGATGGAATTTCATGACGTCACAATGGCGAATTTCATGCAACTTCCATACTAGAAGTGCGTTTTTAAGTTTGATAAAAAGTTGTTGATTTGATTGAGTTATCATCATCCCTATTGTTAGTATTCCGTGTAAGTTAGTATAGATGACGTAATATTCTAAAAATAAGAAAGCGTACCTAAATAAAAAAATATAAGTAAGTAGTTAGACTTTAAAAACCAAAAGGTGACTGGTTTCAGTGGGCGTGGAGCCTTATTTAGCCGGTGTGGTGTGCAACCTTTACCGTTTTATTATTATCATATTTTTTACCTACTTCATTTTTTTAAGTTTTATTGATACAAAATACTAAATTTTTTACAGCTGGCTCTAGCCTAACCTACTTAAATATCCCATATCATCATCACCATAATTCCATCATCGGCCCGCTATACACGGATCTTAGGCCCTAACACAGGAAAACGTAATATTACAGGAGATAGCTGCACTTTTGGTAACTATCGCCAGAAAGGTTGATTCAGTATAAGGTGGGTGTAGCTCTCCACTGATGACGATACTGAAGGTCTGCCCGCATTCGCAAGGGGCTCCGACTACTTATCGCCGCTCAAAGGCGTGTTATGGTTACTAAAAATGGACAATAACTAGGAAGACGAATTCTAGTAGGTACAGTATTAAAGTATGCGCAGTACGTGAACAGTATAAAAACTGACGCTATTCATAAGTAGGAGAACTTTCTACCAACTGTACCTACTATTACTTATTCTGTGGTTCTACAACAACCTAGCCTGGATGGAAGCCTCTTGAAATTCGAATTCAAAATACCTTTCGTAGTCGGGTAAAAAAGGGGACAATATTAGTATGGTTATTTGAAATAAGTAATACAGTTTAATAATAGGTATCCAACTGAAGCGCGGAATACGAAAAAACGTCCTTAAAGAAGATAATTTCCGATCTTTTGTAAGTAGGTATTCCGATCTTTTGTAAGTAGGTACTTATTCTGTTTTTCTTAGTTTTATTATAATTATTACTTACAACAATATGGACTTCCTAAGATTGTAACCTTGTAATTTGATACCTACGAGGTATCGTGCGGTTGAGTTATTTTAAGTTTTATTCTATCCAATCTTTAAAATGAACCTAAACCTCTATATAGCTACCTAAATCTTAAAACATTCAAAACAAGCTTTTATCGTCCGCCATATTGAATTTAGTGTGATGTCATTTAATTTTTCCGCCGGTTCATGAAATACAGCCCGCTTACTGACGGACGAATGGACGTACAGTGGAGGCTTATATGACTTAAGTAAGAGTAGGTAACTTCATCAAAATTTGTACGTCAGGGTTGCCTGACTGGATATGCTGCGGCCATATTATCTCTATGGCTGCGGCTTTTCATACTCTAACCATCATTGTAACACTCACAGAAATAAATTCATTCTATTCTATTCTAAGCCAATTATCTGTTGGCGTAGTGGAGTAAGAAACGACATTACGCCACGTCTTACTATACAGACCGTGAAATGTAGCGAAAAGTAATATATAATAATAAGAATGGCCAAAGAACCATTGTTTACATTCAAGTAATATCCCACAATACTTAAACATAGAGAAACCGACGTTGGCTCAACCGATAGACGTCCATTGCTGGACGAAGGTCTCTTGCATTTATCTCCACTTAACACGGCGTTGTGCCAGTTGCTTCCAGCGGCTCCCAGCTACTCGCTTGAGATCGTACGTCCACCTAGAGGGGGGTCGTCCAAACTTTCCTGTACGAGGTCGCCATTCAAGCACTTTCGGACCCCAGCGCCTATCGGTTCTTCGAACTAGTACGTAAAAAAAAGTTGTTCTTTTCTCAAAAAGAAAAATGTTACAATAAGTAAAGAATATAGGTACTCGTAGAAACTCGTAGTTACTACAGTACTACGTACTGTAGCACTTCAGCTTAGCGACCCTATATCGGTTAGGATCTCCTTATATTGGGATTTGATCACGTAGAGAACTATAGACGACGTAAAACTAATCATAATCAACCAACCAGGCTACAACTGAGAACGGATGTCTTCTCAGAATGAGCAAGGTTTTGGCTATAGTCCACTATGCTTTGAGTTTGAGTGTTCTCAAACGCACAATCAGTTTGAGAATATTATGAAAAACTTCTAGGCATACAGGTTTCAACACGATGTTTTTTTTGCCATGTCATGAATGTCGAGTGATAATCAATACTACATAAACTTATAATATTATAAATGCGAAAGTTTGGATGGATGTATGGATGTATGGATGTATAGATGTATGGATGTAGGTATGGATGTTTGTTACTCAATCACGCCCCAACGGCTGAACGGATCTGGCTGTAATTTGCCACAGAGATGGATAGTCCGGAATAGCACATAGGCTACTTTTTATCCCGGAAAATTAAGGAGTTCCCGCGGGAACCAAAAACACAACTAAAAATCTACGAAGTCGCGGGCATTAGCTAGTATTTAATAATTATAGCAGAGTACAGTTTAACGAGTGACATAATATTACACCGAAAGGTATTATTTTATTGTAGTTGTAGCTGTAATTCTAGAAACTTATTATAAGTTAAAATTACAAAATAATTTAATAGGATTTAAGAATTTAAATCCTATTAAATTATTTTGTAATTTTAACTTATAATAAGGGTCCCTGCCTGAATGGTTTTATTGATTTTTAACAAAGCCCTATAGAAAGATGCTAAAGTTAGTATTTCTATCATATACACATTGAAGGAAAATTAAAAGTTTTCCGGCAAACAATCATGTAGATAACGTCTTGGTTTTCGGTTTTTCCGTGAAAATTGAAAACTACATTCAAAACATCGGAAACACCAAACAATAAGCACTGTCAAACCAACCAGAACCAACAACATGCAAAAACTTTTTTTTTCTTAAAAAAAATCAATGTCGTTGGACTAACCTTCACAAGGTCATAATTTACGCTTTACGATTTTGGCTGTAATTTTAACTTTTTTTTTCTAAATAGTAAACATAAAACTAGCGACTTGCCCTGGCTTCGCATGTTTACCCTAGTATCGTCATATTTTCAGTTCATCATAATCATCATCAGTCTCCTCTTAGAGTTAAAAAGTTTTGCCATAGTCCACCACGCTGGCCAAGTCGAATCGGGTATTTGACAACTAGTTAGTGAAATCAACAACTTTTTCAAACGTCAAAACGCGTGCTCAGTATGGGATTTTATATGAAAATATAGTATAACTGGCTGATGCCCGCGATTTCGTCCGCGTGGATTCAGGTTTTTTGGTTCCCACAGGAACTCTTTAAGTTTCCGGGAAAAAAGTAGCCTATGTGTTATTCCAGACTGTAATCCATCTCTGTGCCAAATTTCAATCTTTTAATCTTTCGCATTGTTACTAATGTTTTTTAGAATAATTAATACGAGCTATCGTAGGTTCTACTTCTAAATTCTATCAATACATACCTAATTCACTGCCCTTTTATGTCAAGTTAGTAACGCGTGGGCACAAGGTCAACGACCTCCTTTTCACAGCCTTACAAGGTATGCCTTATATTGATCCTAATTCAGTTTAACAACTCTTTAAAACTAGTTGAACTTACTTAATTGTATATAACTAGTTTTTGCCCGAGGCTTCGCTCACGTTAAGTTCTTTTTTCATACAAATTTAAAACCCTCTTTGGGGTTGAATTTTCAGAAATCCTTTCTTAGTGGATGCCTACGTCAAAATAGCTACCTGTGTGCCCAACTTCAGCCCGATCCGTCCAGTGGTTTGAAATGTGCGTTGATAGATCAGTCAAAGTCAGTCACTTTTTCCGCTTATATATTTAGATACCTCACTAACTGGTCCGCCCCGGCTTCGCTTGGGTGCTGAAAATCCTTTTTATTGGGGGTATTTTGGTGCGGTTTTTGATCACTGCATTGTAATGATCGCAATAGGGCCTCGCATGCTTTTACAGTATAATCTTAAAATACCTCTTTTTCGCTATTAACCGAAATCCGTCATCGAATATCACAATAAGAATATCATAAATTCAATCAAATGCAACTTTAATTGAGATTGTATCAATAATTATTGATGGAATACAAATAGGCGTCCCGTACCTACACATGGCCATATTGTTTATTGTATCAAACTTATCTTTTTATTTAAATAAACTTATTTAAAATGTTTTGAATCGTCGAGTGAATCTACCCATCAGTAACTTCGAATCTTGTCGAATTTGACATTCAGACGGTATATATCACATACCTATTCAATGGTATATTATGTCAACCTTTGCCCAGCCCTGGGACACAAAATAATGGGTGAGGTACTGAGTAATTTAATTTGTTATGTAATTGTGTTAATCAAAGTTAATTAATCACAGGTTAAGGCCAAAATGTAGAGATGCACCGTGTTAAATATTCAACCGCTGCCCACGCCTGCCCACCACCAAACTTAAAAGGTTACATGACTCACGCACTGTGGGGTTCTCATGCATATGAAAAAAAATCATATTTTAAGTAATTTTATTAATTACTAGCTTTTACCCGCAACTTTTTCCGCGTGGATTACACAAATTTCCAGCCCCTATTTTACCCTTTTCGGGGTAGATTTTTCAAAAATCCTTTCTTATGTCTATGTAAAAATAGATAGATGATCTATTTGTTCACGAAATTAATTAGTTCACAATATGTGCTTACAAAAGTAAGTCAATTGTTAATTAATTATTGCGTGTCTATTACAATCATTCGTGAACAAATAAGGCTCCTCGCTAAGCACAAAGCCGCATCAAGCCGCAGCGCTGGTTTTCAGGAGGAGCCTTAAAGTGTCTAAAGACGTGTTTCCGACCTTATAACTAAAATTAATTACTATAAATAGCTATCTGCGTGCCAAATTTCAGCCCCATCCGTCCAGTGGTTTGAGCTGTGCGTTGCTAGATCAGTCAGTCAGACAGTCACCTTTTGAACTTCTGTGCAAAATTTTAGCGTTTTATGTCGAAGGGTTAGGACTCGACGTTGATGATCTAGTCTGTTTTCTTTTTCTAAATATGTAATCGGCCACGGCGGCCTATCTCCAGGGAGATTTGTTTGAGCGAATACACACAGGTGCACTCTCTGTTCCTTTACTCTCATAGCCAGATGGGGCGGAAAATCTGACACGACCGGAGAGAGATCGCAGGATCAGGCGCTTTACGTGCTCTCCAAGGTACGGGGTTGGAACACCGCCAACTTCCTTACTCCGGGCTAATACTGAGAATTTTGCGTCAGAAAAACCCAATACTTGTTATGGCCCGACCCGGGGGTAAACTCGGGACCTCGTCGGCCGCAGTCGAGCATGCGCACTAGACCAACGAGGCTGTCAAAGTAATTCAAAGGGAGTACTACGGGGGCAATATTGCCAACGCTTAAAACCATATTGTTTCATTATTGTTGACTTTCGTGTTTTAGTATTATAATCCTTATTTTAGGAACATCAAGGTACGTGACATAAAACTGTCATTTAGAGTAATATTGCTTACGTATTGCTTTAAGCGTTGGAATAATGACCCCAGGACGTACAAATCGCATGCAGTTAAACGCTGAATGCGGCACCCGCAGCCGGAATGCGAGTCTGACTTGACGGTGCCAATCATCGGCGAATCAGCAATTACTGCACGACAAACAATTAAAACTACGATTGTTTCAATTCTATTTACATCTGGGGCCATACTGCCAACGCTTTAAAGCCATATTGTTTCATTATTGATGACTTTCGTGTTTTACAATTATTTAATCCTTATTTTAGAAACGTCAAGGTACGTGACATCTAAATTTCATTTTGAGTAGGTTAAATTGCTTAAGTATTGCTTTAAAAAATTACAAGTATAGTTGTAACAAAGAACATATTTTAAATGAATGTAATTGTGATGATAAGGAAAATAAAAGGCTTATTAATTTACTAGATGATACCCGCGACTTCGTCCACGTAGATTAATTTTTTCAATTCCCGCAGGAACTCCTTAATTTTCCAGGATAAAAAGTAGCCTATGTCCTTCCCCGGTATACAAACTATGCCTGTACCAAATTTCACCAAAATCGGTTGAACAGGTGGGCCGTGAAAACGTAGCAGACAGACTGAAACACTTTCGCATTTATAATATTAGTATGGATTGTTATTGCTTTAACTCGAAATTTGTCCTTAACTTGTGTTAAGAAAGTGTACTCAAGTAACCGAATTCGACCGAAATCTCCAGAGAGATTAGCCACGCAAATGCGTGGGAGATACTACCTATACCTGTGCACAAGTGTATGCGCAAATACAGATGACTACTTTATTCCCTTACTCTTATACTTAGCCGGAAAATCCGACACGACTGGAGAGAAATCAGGCAGGATTCCTTGACGTGCTCTGGGCTAGTGCTGAGAATTTCTTTGTCCATAGGTCCAATAAGTATACTTAGTTATGACCCTACCCGTGGATCCAAACCGGGAACCTCGTTATCCGCAGTCGAACATGCTAAGCACTAGACCAACCAGGCAGATAAATATTACGTGACTATTAGTGTAACTTTTTATGAGTTAGAGCGGTTTCAAACTATCGTATTTTTCTGCTCATATCGCCTAATTTGCTTACACGCGTGTTACAAAAAGTATCATAGAAGGGGTTAATTAATTAGCAATATATTCAGGGTTTAAATAAAACGTCACGTCTTTGCTCACAAGCTCTCTAATCGAGACTGTCCTCTTAACTTAGGGGTACAATATATCATTTGGTCCACCAACAAAGGACTCAAGTCTAGCAAGACATTTACTTAGCTTAATTACATCCTTATTACTATGACCTTAGGGTTAACTATGTCTAATCGAGCGTTGGAGGTACGCAGTGGCTGGCACGACCATCCTGCCCCAAGCTTTGATCTCAAAGCTTCCTCTCTATTTCACCTGTAAACATAAAAATATTAAAGAAAAAGTACACAAAAACCATACATACAGTTTTATTTTGCCATACTTCAGGCGCGGTCAATGACACGATTTCTAAGTGTCCCCTTTTTTTGTTGCTTACAACTGCCACATGATGCAGTTCGTTAAGTATTTGTTTGGGTTTATTTTTATTTAATACTTGTTGTTTTTTTTTTTTGGGCTACTGGCACACTTACTGTTGCAAGCTGCTAACGCCTCTTTTTATAATTGTTATTTGCGATCCTCGCGACTATATAAGTCGCTCTCGCTATTGTATTATCATTTTTTTTTTATTTGCGATCCTCGTGACTATATAAGTCGCTCTCGCTATTGTATTATCATTTTTTCTTATTTGCGATCCTCGCGACTATATAAGTCGCTCTCGCTATTGTATTATCATTTTTCTTATTTGCGATCCTCGCGACTATATAAGTCGCTCTCGCTATTGTATTATCATTTTTCTTATTTGCGATCCTCGCGACTATATAAGTCGCTCTCGCTATTGTATTATAATTTTTTTCTTATTTGCGATCCCCGCGACTATATAAGTCGCTCTCGCATATTTTTTTTTTATCAGCGATCCTCGTGCTCAATGTCACTCACGCTTCATTTTATTCTTTTATCAGCGATCCTCGTGCTCAGTGTCACTCACGCTTAAATTTTTTTTTTTTTTACCAGCGATCCTCGTGCTCAATGTCACTCTCGCTTTAATTTTTTTTTTATCAGCGATCCTCGTGCTCAATGTCACTCTCGCTTTAATTTTATTTTTTTATCAGCGATCCTCGTGCACTATGTCACTCTCGCTTAATTTTTGTTGCGGTCCTTGCGTACTTTATCAAGCCGCTCGCGCATCAAGCATACTTTTCAGCATACTTATATTTTTTTTTACTAGCCTATTGATGAGTTATCATTTTTTTACCTCTATCTATTATTGGGTTACCTTTTCTTACCTTCTCTATTATTAGCAATAACTATTTACACTCTTTTATAAGCTATTATGTTTTCGCCATTATTGGCTCAGCCTTTTTTTTTAACATTGTCATTTATTGGCTTTAATGTCTATCACGTTTTACCTCTCTCCATTTTTGGCTATTTTTTTTGGTTACTTTTATTGGCTATCTCGGCTCTATCAATAACAACTGTCACTGGCTTTTCTATTCTAAAGCCTAATTTTGTTCTGTCCCTGTGAAACAGTTTGTTTTTTTTAACTCTCGGCAATCACTTTAAGTCTTAAACGGCTCATTATAACGCGGTTCTAATTTTTCCAGACTGACTAGGTATAACAATATCGCCTTCTTTCTGTAGCATATTGTTCTGTTACTCGTAAATTGCTATGAATAAAAATAATAATTGCTCTTTTGAGTTCAGGTAGGTTACCACTTAATCACTCTAAAGCAGGCACTTTCGAATGAATCGCTGTTAATAATTCTATCGTTGTGTAACCGATTTTTTTTGTTGACTTGAGTGTTAATAGCCGTGTCCATTTATAAATGTTGTCATGTTGCATATTTTGTATCTATATTTTTTCTGTGACACCATTGCCGAATATACTGCCTTTTTTTCATAAACCGCTCGACCATTCTGATCATTCATAACAAGCCAATAATTTCAAACGATATGTTCATTTGTTCTACCCTTGCTGGTCCTTATGTAATGCACTTCAAAGTCCCTTTTTTATAACCTCTTTTGTTTATGTGTAGATTTTTTTTCCCTTTACCACATTTGCTTTTGCTTTGAAGAATCTTTGTTTTTGGTCAATTGGGAAGTTTTGTGATATAGTGATACAGCGCTCAATATACCACAATACTAAATATATGCCAGGTGATATAGTGTTCAATATACTTTCGTGTAAACTATGCTATTTTTGGATATCATTACTTGGCTCTTATTGCTTCTTTTGTTCAACTTTGACATGGCATTGTTTCTCGTATTACAGACGAGTTAAATTAAAACTCATCGAAGATGATAGGAAATACCATGTTCCGTTCTCATTTTCTCAACATTATTCCACCGTGCAATATTCCAAATTCCAGTTATCATCATCATCATTGTAAATTTCAAAATTTTTATCATCTCATTAAATCTATTGTTCCTGGCACTGATCATGTCACTGGATCATTACATTATGATTACATTTTCTGCCCGTGCTCATTTTAACTCGTGAGTCGTGATCTTAATTGGTTTGCTATAGGTACTGGAAATTAGTCTTCGTAGCATAAAAATGCTACTGCCTTTCCCGTACTCCATCTATTTTTTATAACACTAAAATTAAAATCTTTTTATAAGCCTGCCCAGTGTTTCTTCACTTTTGGTCTTGATTTTATAACATTAACGACATTGTAGTCGACAACGACGGTCAGTAAGTTCTTCAAACTTGATACCTCATAAGTTTACTCCATAATAATCGATACTCTTCAAGCCTTACTAATTTCATAGCAGTATTTGTTTTGTTCAAGTACTTCCGTGATCTTTTTTTTTCAGTCCTCAGTACATTTCCATTTTTTCATTAAGTAATTGAAGAATTCTGTTTTCAACACAAATTCTGATCGGATCTGATCTGGTCAAATGATTTCTGGAAATAGCTAAGTCCATCAGTTATCTGACCTGTATTTCCCTCTTATAAGTACTGTTATTTTTTTTTAAACGCTTCAGATACATCTTTGTATATTCTGGGCGGATTTTATGTTCATATTATATAACTCCGGTCAAGTACTCAATTTCTATTTGCAAGACTTTGCACTTTTTAATCTCCAATGTATATCAAGCTTCGTTAACAGCTTTTCAACACCTTCTAGACCTTGCTCTATTATTTTTCTATGAAAATCAAGTAGGTACAGTTAAATATCGTTTTCTTCCATAATTTGTCATCAATTATTCATTTACAATGACTCAATCCAGTGCGCCATAATCTACGCACAATTTGTTGTCCTTTTTTTTTTGGTTACTATAATGTAACAGGCAACGGTTATGGTGAACTTGACTCGCGTATGATGTTATTGTTTAAGAGTTCCGCTATTATTTCTCGTAGTTTAGCTCGTTCAGACGGTCACAAACGGTACGGGTGATAAAAGATTGATTCACAAGTGGTGGTTCTTATTTCCAGTCTGCTTGTTTTAGATTTAACTTTTGAAGCGATAAGCCCAGAGTATTTTAAAACAGTTCTCGTAACTGAACTTGTACTTCAATAGGGGCTTGACTCACACCGCTTTTTATAGCGTCCTCCAAATCATAAAAAAAAATTAACATAACTGGGACTAAAACAATCGAACCGTTGAAGTGCCTTCGAAATAGTAGCCGTCTTACTAACTATTGCATCATAGCATATTCTTTTGTCTTGAAAAATAAAAAGCAGTTTCCAATGAGATATTTTCTAACTGGATGACATTGGGGTTCTTTGTTTTTCTTAGACATCAGTATGTCACTGTTCAGTGAAATTGAAGATTTCTTTGATTTATTTATCCACCTTACTAGGTTTCAGCCTCTCTTGTAATAAATTGTAACGTCCTCGGATTTTTGATTCGTGTCTTGATGGTCATTCGCTAGAGTAAGTACCCTGCATAATTGCCTTTAATGGCAACTCATCCATCGTTATTTTTTTTGAAGATTCAATTCGTTACTAACAAAGACACCTCTTCATTTCTCACCTTTGAATTTCTTTAACTTTTTTTTTTCACTTTCTTAATCCTTTTGATTTGAGCTTGAATCCGTTTGATTCAAAGCGATAAGGCTGCCGCTATGGCTTAGTTTCTAATGTGTATTGTATGTGTTTCTTGTATTGGTGTACATTATAGAATATTTAATTCATTCATATTTCATTATCTCATTAATTTTAGGTCGTCGTTTGAGCACACAAAACGATAAAACATTTTCTCTCCTTTCTTTTCTGCATTAAAATTGATTGGAAATGTGAAATCTACATATCTCCCTTAATAAATTATATTATTCTACTCTCTTCGAATTTTAATCTCAACAACTTATTTTCGCAGCATAATACTACACTTTAATGAATTGATCACTATCAATATTTTTTCAGCAATCTTGAAATCTCTGTGTACAGATCTTCATATTTTGGAATTTTAAGTACTTCTCAGTTTAGATTGCCTAAAGTCCATTATTTACATATAATTCCTTCGCTCTATTCCGAGTTCCGACCTCTTCCAATTAAAGTTTATGCCAAAGCTTCAAGTGTAAGCTTGAGTGTACAAGTAACTCATGAGTATACTTTTTATAGTTCAGAATTCCGATACTTGGATCAAAATTTCGCTATAAAATATCTTTACTCTTGAGTCCTAAAACTATGGTATCTATAACACTAGTTCACTCTCTGAATAGCCTCAGTCGTTCCTTTTATTTTAGTTTTGTCACTCATTTACACATTTCACAAACTTTGTTTTCTTAAATTTTAATTTCCGTTTTAATAAACTTTATTTACTGTCTCTTATTTAAACTGTGGTACGCGAATTCCATCCCACTTCTGATGTTACAAAAAGTATCATAGAAGGGGTTAATTAATTAGCAATATATTCAGGGTTTAAATAAAACGTCACGTCTTTGCTCACAAGCTCTCTAATCGAGACTGTCCTCTTAACTTAGGGGTACAATATATCATTTGGTCCACCAACAAAGGACTCAAGTCTAGCAAGACATTTACTTAGCTTAATTACATCCTTATTACTATGACCTTAGGGTTAACTATGTCTAATCGAGCGTTGGAGGTACGCAGTGGCTGGCACGCGCATCACATTTTGCGCTTATTTCCGCGTTTTCGTTCGAACCTGTGGTTTGTCAGTAGTAGTTTGGAGTAGTAGTCAGTAGTATTCGTATAGTAACTACTGACTACTACTTCAAAACTGCTTATAAGCATATAATACGCATCAACGCTCCTTTAAGACTTGCGTTTGCGGCAAAAGGTGCTCCTATACACTACCTATTCTGTGCCTATACGCGCTTCTAAAAAACGAACTTATACACGCCGAAAGAACGCTCGTCTGAAACCGCCTTATTTTGGAGCAGTATATAAAACTATTGTCTATTAGACACTGGCTAATCTACTCCGGCCCCACTCGGTAAGAATTCCTTTTGTAGGACAACGAAGCCTGGTCGGTTCAGCTAGTATATGCCACCGTAAGATTGTAAAAACCGTTAGATTATAATCAAACTCGCGAAATTGCAAACTGTCGAAAGATCACAATTTAACGTATTATTTATCGGTAAATTGTGATCTGTTAGGTATATTAACCCGATAGAACCTAAGTGCCCGGCCTGAGGCCGGGCATTACCTGATTGTATATGTCGAACCCTAACCTAACCTACAAGAAAGACACAAGAAAACGTAAATACAATTAATATTTCAAAAATTGACACTCAGAACATTGAACGTTTCACAATCTGTCGACAGTTTACAATTTCGCGAATTAGATTATAATCTAACGGTTTTTACAATCTTACGGTGACATATAATATATGCATAACGATTTAGTTCGCAAAAATTCGGGACTGGAATTCTTCCAGACCCCACCGCTTCAGCTCGCAAAAGTGATATAAAAATTATTGGTAAATCAATAGCCTTATTTTTATTACTTTAGTTAATTTATTTTTTATGTGTATTAAGTTTATAGTATAGTTTTATTGGAATGACATTGTTTTTGTGATCTGTGTATCAAATTATGTGTTTTTGTGTGTTTGTTAATTGCAAGCTAGTACATTAAGCTTTTTATTTGTTGTCACTCTATTCTGTAGCCCGCAGAGACGCATTTGGCAACTGTAAGGTCTCTTCGGGAATGGTATCTAAATAGAAATAAAAATAACATCAAAGATTTAATTTCTTTATAATTACAACATAGTAATACAAACTTGCTTTGTAGGCTAGAAAAAACCACGAAGGTATAAATTTCACGCAGGTTTAAGGCGACTCTATAAAAATAGAGTCGCCTTAAACCTTATTTATATACTCGGATCACGCGAGTCTCTTCGTGAAAAATTTAATAAAGAGATTGGCAAACTCGCAGTGCCTTCGCAATACATTTATAATAATACCAGCAGATGTCCGCGTGGTATAAGTATTTTTCGATTCCCGCGGGAACTCCTTAATTTTCCTGCATAAAAAGTAGCCAATGTCATTCTCCAGGTCCTCAACTATACCCATGCCAAAAATCACATCGATCTGTTGCTCCGTTGCGCCGTGATTTAAGGAAAAACCAACAAACAAACACACTTTCGCATTAATTATATTAGTATGATTGTCTGTCATACAAAAGATTAATAATTATCAGCAAATAAGTCATACACACCATCGATTTATGTTTTGTACTCATACTCGGTTTCATACTTGGTACCCCGTATATAGTATATTATCTATGCTTGGTACAATCAAACCTTTAGCAAAGTTTTGATACTAAGATTAATTCGTAAAACACGGGTAGCACTGCACTGTTCGATGCGTACGGCCAGTCATACCACCACGCCAACTGTTTCCCCCGCCTACCCGCGACTACGTTAGCCTACGTTACGTACGTTAGCCCTTGGCTGCGATCTCACCTGATGGTAAGTGATGATGCAGTCTAAGATGGTAGCGGGCTAACCTCTTAGGGGCATGGCAGTTATATTGAACCCATACCCCTATTTGGTTTCTACTAGGCATCGTACCGGAACGCGTAATCGCTTGACGGCACGTCTTTGCCGGTAGGGTGGTAACTAGCCACGGCCGAAGCCTCTCACCAGGCCAGACCAGGGAAAATTCAGAAATTATAAATTCCCAAATTGACCCTGCTGGGGATCGAACCCGGGACCTCCGCACGTTAAGACAACAGCGCTACACACTGCGCCACGGAGGTCGTCAAAAAAAAATAAAAGGTGACTCGACAACATCAAGTGGAAGGAAGTCGGCTCGGTCCTTTTTCTATATCGCCAAGCCTTAAATTACTAGAAACCGCCATAAGCTTGTAACTGCGCCATATCGTGTGCGCAAGGTGCAGAAATCTTTTGTTGGCTCGAGTGTACGCTTTTATGACCACTACCACTACAGCCCATTAACGTCCCGCTGCTGGGCACAGGCCTCCACTCTCATAGGAGAGAGGGAATTAGAGCTTAGACCCACCACGCTGCTCCAATGCGGGTTGGCGGGCTTTAACGACTATTAACATTGTTAGTGATAATAGCCGGGACCGACGGCTTAACGAGGCACGGGGGTGAAACACCGCCAACTTCCTAACTCCGGGCGAGTACTCAGAATTTCTAGTCAGAAAAACCCAATACTCAATTATGGCCCGACCCGGGACTCGAACCACCAACCACTAGACCAACGAGGCAACGCTTTTATGACATGGTATCGAAAGCGTTCTTAGATTTGCCATTGCATAAATTTAAGAACTGTGTAAAACAGCATTTATTATGCCGATGCTATTATACTATTGCTGAATTTTTAATGACAAAGTTACATGGAAGACATTGGCTTCGCATTCGGCAGGCCACAAGACTTTGCAATTCTTGTTATATTACTATGTTTTGTGAATTATTAGCTACATATTGTGACATTTTTTCTGTTTTATAAAAGAGCAACTGCCGAGTTACTAGCAAGTTCTTCGCAATAGAATTCTTTCCGAAGCGGTGGTAAAATCGTGACATTTCCTAAGTGGCAGAAGTTGTCCTACGTGAAATAAATAAATAATTTTTAACTTAAACTTATCAGCCGATAAACGTGGTTTTTATAAATCGCATAGGGAACTTTGCAAATGCGTAGTCGTTGGCCAATTTATATTAAGGTATTTTAAGACCTTAATTTAGGGCTTGGCATTAGTATTTAATTTAATAGAAAGTATCCTTCGATTGTTTTCTTTTTCGAAAATAATTGCATTCAAAAGGTTAGAGGTGTAGTCTATTTTCAAAAATAATATCTTTTGAGTTTAAAATAATCAATGCAACATTAACCTGAAGGTTTTGTTTTACATTCACTTCCAACAAGAACAAAATAAGCCTTTCTATTCTAAGCACTGTTCATTTGTCTAATTTTTTTAACAAAGACAAGAACCCTATCTTTCGCCATAGTCTCAGATAAAACTGTCTACAAACATTTAATTATGCCATAAGCGTCGCCTTAATTGTAATAAAACTAATTGTTCAGTCATGTAGTCGTGGGCAAGCAGTAGGTATTTGTGTCTAGCATCAATGAAATATTCATAGTCTTCCATTCATTACATCTCAGCCTTTCACTTAGTGCAATCGTTAGTGAATTCATAATTCGTATTTAAACAAAATTAAAGAGGTGGTTATAAAAGTGAAAAAGTAAACATAAGTGAAAATAAATTTAACAAAAATTTCTAAAAAATCTTTGTACGACATTAATTTTAATTAAATTTAAAATAATGTAATTATTGTATTATACTTTTTAAATCCTAATAAAAAAAAACCTGTGAAATACATTAAAATCTCAATGAAAAAGTAAACATTAAATTTATTATCCAAACCGCTGATATGAGGATTATTAATTGCGTACTTATTTAATAACTTGTAAAAGTGTAGTAATATGTAATAAATAGGGATTAAAAAAACTAATTTGTATTAATTACTATATTAATATATAGTATTAATTAATAGTATTAATAACTAATTTGATTAAGTGAATTATATCAAGATACGAAAATGAAAGTCACATTTTAGCTATTGTTAAATTTAATAAATAAATAAAAAAACAGGAGAAAAATAACCGATAATCTTTGTATCAGCTTTTGGAGCTTAAATTTTTGTGTAATATAAACTATAGATAACTATGGGTTTTTCAAACTATTCCTGTAGGTAATTCTTATTACTCCTACATAACAAAGTACATAGTTGTCGAACTATGCCCTCAGCTGTTAATGCAACGGACAACAATTACCGTGTTATTCTATGTTTATAAATAAGGTCAGTGTGTTGTGTCTAAGCCGAGGATGTTCTTGTGTCCACGTGTTGATCTGCGAAACGTTGAAGTGGGAATTTTTCAAAGGGTAAGCGATTTTGGGCATATTTTTCACCTACCAACTATGTTTTTTAAGCCCTCCCTGGCATAGTGGTGAGCGCTTTAATCTTATATCTAAGAGTTTCTGGGTTCGATCCCCGGAAGGTTCGATTTGGGAACTGTTGTAAATTTGGAACACCTTCGAAGAATTATTTCAACATGATAAAAAACACGACATTTTTACATTCTTTTGTTGTTAACTAAAATGAATTTATTCTCAATTAAACTCAATCCCTCTTTATAATATTTGTATGTACGCCGATACGGCTAATGTGCTGAACTCTGCTTTATAACCTAACATCTTGTGCACTTACACACATTATGCAAATAAAGAATAATAATAAAGAATAATTTGCCGTTTAGTTGGTAACTAATAAGCCACCAGACCAGAGAAAATTCAAAAATTATAAATTTTGGCCCTGCCGGGGATCGAACCCGAGACCTCCCCCATAAAAAACAGCGCTCAACACTGCGCCAGGGACGTCGTCAAACTGTAGGTACATTACAATATTTTCTAGAATAAAAATATCTGCTTGTAGTTTGTGGTGAAAAACTTCTATCTTTTAAAGAAATCGTTCAAAAAACCGCCTCACGGTTCGTGATCTTCCACAATACCTAGCATCACGGCTGCGCAGCCGCTCTTATTACGACAATTAAAATGATATACACGAGGAATTATAGTGATTTATGTCTGTCTACTGATGAGATATGGATCGCAAAGTAATCTCGGAAGGTTTGACTTTTATCTCGTAAGCCTATTAGTGTTCCGCCTCGGTCCCATTGGCACCCTTTGGGTCTCTCTTTCTCTCTCTTTTCGTCGTATTTCTCATTAGTGAGGGTTGTGACCCCTTTCCATTATTCACATAATGGTAGGAGTTTTCTTGGCATAATCACTTACCATCAGGTGAGATCGTAGTCAAGGGCTAACTTGTTAGTGGATTAAAAAAAAACGCGTGTGGACGTTGTCCGTAGTACGTTTTCAACTTCAACTTCAATGTTTTTTTTTTCAAATAGTCTTTTACAAGTGCTCTTGAATTTGAATCGTCGACTGAATCTACCGCTGGTTCGGAATAGGTTCATCTCAATACTCAATTTATTTATAACATGTGGGATTGTAGGATATGTGTCTCTTATGTTACCGTAATATTTTGGCTATACCACCGGTTCGGAAAGAAGCTTCTACAGGAAAAAGCCGGCAAGAAACTCAACATAACAATTGCGCAATGCAATGATGTAAAGGTTTTGTAAAACAAAAATGCGATTAGCGAGTCTCGGTTATGTATGAAATAAAACAATTATAATTATAAGCATAGAAAGCGTGAGCTATGTGTGAGTGGACCGGGTACCTAATTACAACTATGTAACGAATTTGGTGGAATTCAAGTAATTCGCAAATCGCAACATTCCAACCCACAAATATAATAACTTGTAGTTATTTGTGTTTGGATATTTGCGTAATTTGGTATTAACTTAATGAGCATTTAATGAGTAATGATATGATATGAGTAGTGATGATTTAATGAAATTACTTCGATATTACTTTAATTTTATTATGACAGTGCACAACAAATATATATTTGAAAAAAAAAATTGTATGCGTGCATAAACACATTGATAAATTCAAGAAGAAAAGTGATTGTCATAATGTCAATACTAGAAATAAAAATAAACTTGTAATGCCTGCTTCTAGGCTTAGTAAAACTAGCAATTCATTTGTTGGAAACAGTGTCCGCTTCTACAATAAGCTCCCAGAAACATGTTAAAGATGTCTCCGAATAACTTCAAAGTTAATGTAAAACGTAAACTCATTGAAAAATCTTATTACCATGTAAAGGATTACTTAAATGACAAGGAGGCTTGGCAATAATTTGCTCTAATGGCTCTGATAGTTCCTTATTTGAGATGATTTGTGAGATGGTGTTAATGAAAATAAAAACCCCCGGCTGAATTTGTTGTGGGCTCTTCTCAGACCAGGGCGCTTTTGGAACCCTCGAAGCTCTAGTTTTAAGATACCGTAACTAATTATCACCATCATGTTTTATGTGTAAGTAATGGACGTCCATATAGTGTGCATAAATTGAATAAATGAAAAAAAAATTGAATGAATAATCCTTATTTTAGGAAAGGTACGTGACATCAATGTAATTTGAAGTAATATTGCTTTAGTAAATATTGCTTTAAGCATTGGTATAGTAATGCCCCTGACGATAGTGATGTTGCTTAAGTCAAAAATAAATTATTTCTTATTCATTAATAGAAAGATGGTCTTCTAAAAGACTTAAAATTTACAGGCTATGTTAGTATTAAGTTTGATAACCATTTAAACTTAAAGAAAATATTACGTGAAAATGCGTTGAAAGTTGAGGTCGTCACAACTATGTACCACACAAACTTACATGCTAGAAGCGCATTTTTGAGTTTGATAAAGAGTTGCTGATTTGATTGAGTTGACATCATCCCTATCGTACTCTGTTCCGTAATTGTATGTACACAGTGTTTCTAGCAAATAAACGATTAATTGATTGGTTGATTGACTCAATCAATCAATCCCCTTATCGGCTGTCTCAACACCGCCCAGTCCAAACTCCTTTTTTGGACCTAGAAAGCTGAAATTTTGCAATTTTGCAATTGTGAATTTTAAAGCTTTTTTTTTATTGACGAGGGATAATCTCCTTGAGATACCCAATCTCCAGGGGAAGAGGTCAGGTTATGTGGAATTCCTAGCCACTAAACCCTCTCGGTGGCCTCCCTCTGCACGTTATGATAAGCTCCGAGAACTCTTAAGAACATGCGCCGGAGTTTCGCTTGCGCGACGCCTATTGGGCTCGTCCTAAGGGATATAATCCCCTTATCGACTTGGTACGGCAGCTTGTGCCACGGCAAGCTGTCGTCTTCCCAGGGTTGCACATAGTTGGAAAAAGAGCGACTGGAGCCCCCATTCCAGCCGCTCGCAACCCTGAGGTCTCTTCACCTGGGACAAATGTGCTGATGGACCAGGGCGCTGGTCAGTGCGACCGTGATGCCTCCGTCTCCGAGCGGGATCGGTGATCGGGTCTCGGTCTCGCTCAGTGGCCTCCTTCTTGAACATGACAAGATCACAGGAGGAGATCCCTGCCCTCCATGATTCCTTCTTCGCCAGCATTGATGCTTGAATTTTCAAGCTAACTTTTACCAGCAGCTTCGCTCACGTTAGGTTCGATACAAATTTCTAAGCCCTATTTTATCCACTTAGGGGTTGGATTTGATATTGTTACAGTTTTGTGAATCTTGTAAAAGGATCCTTTGTATTATATTTACCGACTTCCAATACGAAGAGGCATTCTGTCTCTTGAATACAATATTTTTTTATAAAACAAAGTGAAAGCTCACATTATTCACATAAAAACATCTATCGTAGTCAATACAATCAACATTCAATAAGTAATAATCTCGTAGCGCGTATGTCTGTCTGTACATTACATATAAAGGTGTAGATAATATAATTTACAACAGTGTTGCTGTAGGCGTCAATCATTTCACTGATAGCTAGTTGAAGGCCTCTAAATACCAATTGCTTAGTAATGATAAACATTTTAATAACCTACCCAGCGGCTTAGTAGTTAAAACGTTCGACTTCTTGTTCAGGTGGTCGTGGATTCAATCCTTGGACACGCATTTCGAACATTTTTAGAGTATTTGTATTTAATTATGACTTGCTTCAAAAGTGAAGAATATCATCGTGAGGAAATCTGCACGCAGAAGAATTCTTCAAAATATTCTCAAGGGTGTGAATACTCCTCTCAGAATAAGAAGGGCTTATCCATAATTTTTAATACAAAATTCTTTCACTCTATCAATCAGTACGCAGTTTTTACATACTCGTATCTCTATATCTCACATTCATTTAAATAGAGAGATATAGAGATATATACCGTAGCTCTAGTTGCTACAACTGTAGCCGGGTATGTCATGTGTATGGGAGTCGACCCATTGTATGAATGAATATACCTACTAGCTGATGATGCCCGCGACTTCATCCGCGTAGATTTATTTTTTTAATTAAGGGCAAACCAACAAAAAAGCACACTTTCGCATTTATAATACTAGCTGATGCCCGCGACTACGTCCGCGCGGATTGACGTTTTTTTGGTTCCGGCGGGAATTCTTTAATTTTCCGAGATAAAAAGTAGCCTTATGTGTTATTCCAGACTACGAAGTTAACATATATCTCTGCACCAAATCCGTTCAGCCGTTCTGGCGTGATTGAGTAACAAACATCCATCCATTCTTTAGCATTTATAATCATACTAATATTATAAATGCGAAAGTGTGTTTGTTTGTTGGTTTGTCCGTCAATCACGCCGCAACAAAGCAACGGATCGACTTGGTTTTTGGCATGGGTCCTGGAGAGTGATATGGCTACGTTTTATCCCAGAAAATTAAGGAGTTCCCGTAGGAATTATAATAAAATTATTCCACGCGGGCGAAGTCGTGGGCATCAGCAAGTATCTACTATAGATTAGTAGATACTTACGTTTTGGTGTAGGTAATCGTGTCGAAAACCCATGCCAGTTACTGCCATGCACATTATGCGTTGGTTATGCAACCGCAAAACAATAGATCTCAGGTGTGGGGTTGCGTAGGACGACCACGATTAGTCACAGGTTCCGAAGATGAAGGCAGATGACTTGAAGATGGCGGGCGTTACTCTTCGCCTTGTACCCGTTTAGTTAACTAACAACCTACGGCTAATAGTAGCTTGAAAGCCTTGGGAGGTTGTGAACTTTTAGCATAGTTTATTAGATATTTAATTACACCAGTCGCTCTGGATATTTTGCTGGCTATCTCTCGAATGATGCTCAAATTTTGGTAAGTTTTTTATTATTTAAACTCAAACTCAAATGTTTTTAACAGACTTCCCAAAAATGAGGAGGTTCTCAATTCGGCGCGTACCTCTTTTTTAATGTATGTTATTCAAGTAGACTTTAACAAGTGCCTTTGAATCGCGACTGAATCTACCACTGGGTCAGAATCCCATTCCTACTAAGATCTTTGAAATACTTAGTTCTAAAAATTTATTTGCGGATGGGTGGGTAGGTACATTATATAAGATACCTACCCGTCAATTTCGTCAAGTAACTTATTATAAGGCAATTGTAAGGTGAGCAAAAAACTTACGACGCAGGCCCTCCAAATTACCGGGCCACTATAATTGAGCACTCCAGTCTCCTCTCAGAACGAGAAGGCTTTGCCTAGAGTCCACCATGTTAGCCAAGTATGGATTGGTAGATTCCACACTCCTATGGGAGATTTTGGAACTCCCCTTTGGGAACTCTCAGGCGCTAAGGTTTTTTCACTATTTATGGATTCGTTCACCGTTACAGCGAGTTATATATTTTAATTGCTCTAAAACGCATGTACTTATTTCAGAAAAAACAATAAGTGCGTAAAAGGATCGAACCCCCACCGCCTAAACAGCAGGACGAATTTGTTGTGGCGTGATTTAAGGACAAACCAACATACAAACAGACACACTTTCGCATTTATAATATTAGTATCCCCTCAAAAACATAAATGTAAAATGAGAGCCAAGTTCAAAATTGTGATATATATGCCTTAGTTGTTGACTTCAGCGACAAAAGAAGTGAGATCTAAATGGGTGCCAAGTTCAATGGTCAGTCCTGCAATTTATTTATCCCATCAAAAACATAAATGTGAAATGAGAGCCAAGTTCAAAATTGTGATATATAAGGTGAACCGAGGCTATTGTAACTTCGGGGCTATTGCGTCTTATCATTTTATCTTCCTTCACGAATAGATTTCCGGGAAATGCCATTTATTGGTGGATAGACAAACTAATGTTTACTAAAGGGGATCATAGAGTGTGCTTGTATCGCGCCTACTGTTTTACCGACGGCGTCTTCTTTTTTAGTCGGCCATTTTTCGTTGAGTGTGCTGAAAACATGGTGTGATATTTTATTCGACAAAAATTTACTGTGAGCCTTTTGGAACAATATTTTACGGTAAGTACAAATTTAATGAATACGTCCTTGATATTTGATAATTATTTTCTTTCTGTGTTATAGTTATCTAGACTTATTAGTAAAAACACATTAACCCCACTAAAATTGTGACACGGGGCTATTGTATCTACAAAGAAAGACACAATAGCCCTGTTGATTTTAGTATGGAAATAAAAGTACTAGTGATGCCAACGTATTTTTTTATCGATAAAATAAAAAACAGAATTTGTAAGAAAATAAAAGGTAAAAGTTTGGACTCGAGCCACCTTCACCGAGGGTTCAGATGGGTAGCGGGAGAAAGGGAGGGTATTTGTTCTCGCCTCCCACAAATCCAACTTGCCGGAGACGTGTAGTTTTTTTTAATTTTTAGTTTGATGTAATTGTGGGTCACTCCAATCCACAATTTTACCCCCTACCAAAAAGTACTCAACGCGCCTGAAGAAGTTTTCACTTCAATAACCAGCTAAATGCCAGGACCACTGTGTGTGTTTTTACTAATATTGGCTAAAATATTAAAAACAATATTGCTCCTATGGCAAAAAAGATTCGTGGGAAGGGGAAATTACCCTTTTTCCTTAACAACCCTTCTCCCCTGTACCCTTCTCAACCCTCACAACACGATACAAAACTCTACTTAATTTATTAAATAATTTAAATACCTTTTATTTGCACTTATGATGATTATTATTCAAACTAAACCTATCAACGTAATTATTTATAAGAAAGATTTGTTTTTAGATGGTGCGTACATACAAAAGAAAACGAGAAAAAACATAGTGAACAGAAGACCTTTTTAAAGCTCTAGAGGCAGTAAAAACAAAAAAAATGAACAGTTATGAAGCCTCGAAAGTATTTGGTATTCCGAGGTCAACCATTTCCACCCGGATAAGCGGTGCGCGTGGCGCAAAAATGCCATCAGCTGGAAAACCTACAGTGTTTCCCAAGAAACAAGAAGAACATCTCGCTTCACTGCTGCATGTAATGGAAAAGACTGGCTAGTGATACTTTTGTGATAGTAACCTAATTTTTGCTAGTGGAGAATTATTTTAATTTTTAGAAGGTATTTTTTTAACATAATATTACTTTAAATTTCGTCCTTTTATTTTTTTTCATTAATAAAAATATTACATAAATGATATATGAAAACGTGTATCATTCAAAATATTATCGACAATCGACACAGCACAAATTATCAGGCATAATCCAACACTAAAATTAAAAAAAAAGCTACAATAGCCCCACTTATATCGAAAAAGTATTTTTAAAGAGAAACTAACCTTCTTACATTGAGATAAGTCTCAAATTCATTCAATTATGCCTCTGTTTATCATATTCAGTGAGTTTGAGCATAATATCTCTTCGAGTTTAGGAATTAAGAGTGATAGTTACATTAACCCCCGATACGGGGCTAATGTGGCTAAAATCGGTCCTTGAAATTAAAATCAGTTTTAATAAGATAGATATAGTGGTTGTTTTCTAACGCAAATGGGTAAAAATCAGACTTTAGGATCTAATCATTCAAGATATTAAAACAGTTTTTCCCTAAATTATTTTTTAGCAGAAATACAGCTCCTTCAACATACCTCGGTCAAAAAAAAAACAATTTTTAGATGCAATAGCCTCGGTTCACCTTATGCCTTGGTTGTTGACTTCAGCGACAAAAGAAGTGAGATCTAAATGGGTGCCAAGTTCAATGGTCAGTCCTGAAATTTTTGTATAACAACATGTAATATTTTATAACAACTTAAAATATCATTTCTTCTTATAACTTAGTATAAAATGTTGAAGACTAAGGCTTTGGCTTGGCTAGTTTCCATATACGAATTATTATTAAGTAGGTACCTAAAAGTACAGTTTCTACCAGCAAGGCAAATTTTCGGAAGAATAAAATAAGAACTTACAGCTTTACAACTTGTGAAGGCTATAATTAGTATATGAAAACTAGTTATTCAATAGTTAAGGAGTTCTACCACCGCTTAAAGCAGTATTGTTTCAAAATAACGGTTGAATGTCACGTACTTTGACATCCTTAAAATAATGATTATAACACTACAACATAAACGTCAACAATATTAAAATAATACGGCTTTAAGCAATGGTAGTATGCCCCGTGTCAGAGTTTTGATCTATACCTAGGTAGAGCATAAAAATGACGATTTTTGTACGTTTATATCTAAATAACCATTTGAGGTGTGCTTATGAAATTTGGAGCACATATGTATCTCACGGGTCTCAATATATGCGCCAAATTTGACATGTTTATGTGAAATAGTTTTTGAGTTATGAGGGGGTCAAAAGTGGCTCCAAATGGTTCGTGTAATATTACACACGGCGCTGCTCGCCAGTTTTTTTGAACTTTGGCTGGACACGCTTCCGCGTGTCTTGATTAAGTATGATAGTCATTAGGCTCCTACCTACATTTGTCAATATCGCTTTACTAGAATCCATAAGATGAGACCTTCAACTCGTTCGCTATGCTTGCTCACAAAAAGTTGTTCTTTCAACCTCATACAAGCAATGTATGAATGAACGTAAAATTTGCGCCTACTTACCATAAAAGTGGTCAAAAATCCCAATGTCAGTATGTGATACTGACATTGGGATTTTTTACTGAGAGGTAACATAAGTTTCCCTCTCGCTCGCGTGTTCTTTCATTTAAAGTGATTGTAGAAGTCTCAGTACCTATACTTTTGACAAAATGTGGTCAATTGATAATAAAATTACCTATGGATTACCTAATTATTAATAGAGAAAAATGGCGAATACCGATAATATTTTCGTAAAACGTAGATTTTCAACCCACCCGTGCGAAACCAGGATGGGTCTGCTACTAAAAGAATACAATTAAAAACCGGCCAAGTGCGAGTCGGACTCGCGCACCGAGGGTTCCTTGCAAAGTACCTATTGCAAACCTATAGTAAGTTCAAAATTATTAAAAATATTTTTAGCAAAGATTTTTAGAAGTTCCCTGTAGGTTTTGATTCCCTTGCGAGTGTCGAAAACTTGCAGCATAAACGGCTGTATCTTTTGATTGCGTTGGCTTAGAAATTTGACTTTTTCACAGCTCCAAGGGACAGTAGACTTGAGTATTTGATATGAATTTCAGCTTGATATCTCCATGCGTTCCAGAAAAAAAGGGTCCTAACTGACAGACATACGGAAAAAAAAAATTGTTATCAAAAATATTTTTTGGTTGTGCATGAATTGTCTTTGTTACTTTTGATATATCAAATTATTTTCGATGTCCATAACTCTGGCTGAACAAATGTAGTTTTATTATCATTTATTAGAAAAACTTTGTTCAGTTCTACAAACTTATCTGACCAGATGACTGCGTCGCTAGTATATATGAAAAATGAAATAAAAACAAAAACTAAACAGGCATAAAAATTTGTTCCAATTTTGGCCACCGGGTCAGGTTTGTGGGTGAATATAGATACCGCTACCGCTCGTAACTTGACGCGTATGCACCAGTGCGTAATATAGGAGGCGAAAGCTGCGTACAATAATTGCTACACTATTAAGGTTTCTACAAATTGTACCGTACCGTGCGGCAATCACCCATGCTTTTAGGTAACTGCTTCTGTGTGTTTGTAAACAATTAGATTCGTTTACTCGGAAAACGCTTGTTTTGTGGACCTTGACTTATATTTTTTTTACTAGATTAGCGCTTATCTGCAATCTGACTTGCTGGAAGTAGTGCTGCAGCCTAATGCACGCTTACCTAGAAGATGCCTATTCACTCTTGATTTGAAGATACCAATATTATTTTTTTTTGAAGGGATCAAAAAAATTTGATAAACCGACTAAGTGTATAGTGTACATACCTACTATAAATACGAAAGTTTGGATGGATGGATGGATATTGGATGTTTGTTACTCAATCACGGCTGAACGGATCTGGATGTTTGGCTCAGAAATAGAATATAGTCTGGAATAGCACATACTTAGGCCTTACTTTCATCCCAGAAAATTAAAGAGTTCCTGCGGGAACCAAAATACCTCAATCCTGCACGCGGACGCAGTCGCAGGTATCAGCTTGTTTGTAGGTATATTGTAGCTGTATAGCTAGAATACTAGCGTTAATTTTCTTCGCAAAACATTAACACGGGGCTTCAATTTTTCAACAACAAATTACAATTCAAACGCCAAGGTTACTGTTCTTGACTTAAATTGAGGCCACGTGAAAAATCGCTGTCGAGGCGACTGCCGTATTATTCATATACAAAATTAACCTATTTCTGTTCTTGTGCACAGTGGCTTAGCGGCCATTCAAGGCTAAAATCAGCCCTTGCTGTACTGTAACTGCCTGCTTCAATTTCTGGGGTGGTTCATAAAAAATGTGCTTAGCTAATATGTCGATTTTTGTAGTGGCTAGCGAATATCTGAAATGCGCGAAAAATACAGAGTAGTAAATGATGATATAGACAGGCACATGCACTTTAGGTTATTATTAGAAACGACCCTATAATACTAAAGTACTTGAAATGTCATAGCTTTCACCTGTTTTGTGTAGTATTTAAACAATATACAACAATTTAAAGAAATTAGACTGGCGTTTATTTGATGTTTACTTTTTGAAACTCTCTAATTTCAAAAATCTCTAAACTACATAATATGTAAAAAATGTAGCGCCATCCAACTACGCCAGGTACTAATTTCAGATCACACTAGAGATTTTAATATGCTAGCAACATGTACGAGTACATCAGACAAAAAACTTTCTCCTGAATAAGTCCAGAAAGCAAGTTTCAAGAAGTTCTTTTTTATGTTTTCTTATTTAATAGATTGAGGCTCCCAGACGATGCCATCTGAGTAATTTTACTTTGGTATTCTTAATAAGTAGGCATAGACGTATTCGTAACTTTAATCTATCACAGATTTTCATGCTTATGAGGATGTACGTAGATAAATACCTTGTTGAAGGAAGCTACTTTTAAAATTTACATTAAGTATAGCATGAAGCGAAAACTATGAATTCGAAACTATCTTGGCGAACCCTTCGCCTATGAAGGTCAACTGTAGTTTTACGCACTTCATGGCGTAAAAATGGGGTTAACTAGCGGGGGTATAGTTTGATTGTGTTAATTATGACGTCAAACTAAACAGCGACAGGGATTAAAGAGCCTATAATTCTTTTGATGCATTGAGAATTTAAAAAACTAATTCCTCCTCCTCCTGGAACTCCGCAACGGGTCAAATCAGTCGGGATCATTGTTTAAATCCATACTTCCATACTTACTAATATTATAAATGCGAAAGTGTACCTGTCTGTCTGTCTGCTACGCTTTCACGGCTCACCTGTTTAACCGATAGATAGATAGATTGGTACAGTGATAGGTTATATCGCGGGGAAGGACAGGCTACTTTTTATCCCGGAAAATTATAGAGTTCCCGAGAGAATGAAAAAACTTAATTCACAATCATATAGTAGATTAATAAAAGGTAGATTTTGAGCTAAGTATATAATATTTTGACCAAAGTTTGTCAAAGTTTTAACTGTTTTTTCTTTTTTATATCCACTTGAATTAAGCCATTGACTGTGATCTCATCTGATGGTATGTGATGATGCAGTCAAGATGGTAGCGGGTTAACCCGTTAGGGGAATGGGAGGTATATTAATTATTAAACCCATACCCCCATTCGGTTTCTATACGGCATCGTACTGGAACGCTAAATCGCTTGGCGGCACGTCTTTGCGGGTATGGTGGTAACTAGCCACGGCCAAAGCCTCCCACCAGGCCAGACCAGGGAGAATTCAGAAATTTCAAATTGAGCCTACCGGGGATCGAACCTCTGCATGTTAAGACAACAGCGCTCAACACTGCGCCACGGAGGTCGTCAAACTTCTTCAAACAAACGACAAACAACTTAAATGTAGTTTTAAAACCTTTGGAGTTGTGTCTGTAACACACATTTGATTACGTTATACTAATTACATAGTTAACCGTCTTTCCGTCTGTCTGTTTCCAGTGCGGTCTCCACGTCGAAGCGGAAACGTGAGTCGTCGTTCGCGATCATCGCGGAACCCTGCCCCTCGCGCCCCGCCTCCCCGAACTCCCTGCCCGTGGACATCCGAACCGGGAGGGTTTCACCCTTTAAAGGTAACGGGATATTTTTTTTTTAAATGACGACCGCTCGTAAAACCTGAGCGCACTTTGACTTCAGAGTTTTCTAAGATTTCAAAAGGAACAGGCTCTCTTACTCTTACATTGTCATAACTATACTAGTAAAAAATCATAAACACTAATCAAATTAGGGTAAGACGCTAGTCCTATTTCGTGTTAATAAAATAATAAGCAGTCAATTGCCTTTACTTTACTTACGTTTTACCCAAAGAAGATTACAAAATCAGATCAATCACTATTCAGTGAATCGTATATAATTTTATTTACAAACATCTTAAATTATTGAACGGCAATATAAACAACAATCGCTTTGCTTTTAGGTCGAGGCTTCAGAGAAGAAACTTCACGACACAACACACCAAAAACCTCAGCTGCCAACTCCAGATCAAATTCACCTCCAAGAAGAACCAACTCCTTGACAAGGATTGACAACATGGCACAAGTTGCCACATTACCACTCCCTGGACCTGTTCACAGGCCTCCAAGAGACTTCTTGAAAGAAAACATGGAAGAAATTAGAGAACTTAGTGAGCTAAATAGAGAAAAGAATGAAGCAGAAGCGGAGAAACAGAGAAGAGAAGAAGAAATAGCGTTATTGAGAGAAATGGGGGTGTTGAAAAGTTGCACGAATTCTCGCACTAACTCACGAAGTAACTCTCCAGGCAGAATTAATTTAAGATCTCGATCGAATTCCCCATCAGCGATATTACACTTCGAGAATATTCCAAGGAATAGCTCGGAATTTCTCAATAAAGAAGAAACAGTTTCTAAGCCTGTGGCACATCGATCTAGAGTACGGTCGCTATCGAAATCCCAACCGCAATCAAGTAACGGTTCTCCTAAAAATTCCAAAATACCAAAACGCCAAAATTCTGTTTCACCCACAAGGAGTACGTCTAGACCATCTGTTAATAAAACTTTAAATGGTAGTCAAAAATATATGTCAAATAGTACAAGCAGTATACACGAAACAATAAGAATAGGAAGTCAAATGCATGATAAAAGAACTACTCAAAGTAGTCAACAGTTAAACGTTTCTGAACCTAATGTGAAAGGCAAACCTCCGATATCACCTGGCAGAAGTGGACCCCCTCCTTCTAATAAGTCAATAAATGCAAAAAGACTGTCACCTATAGTCGGTACGCCAAGCAAAAGTCCAGTTGATGAGTTGAAGCCAGGCTCAGCTAAAACTAATTCCAAACCAACTACAATAGTAAAAAAGTCAGTAAAAACTGCTGGCAATACTCCTGCTGCATCTAGATTAAATTCTAGACAGATTAGCAGAACAACTAGTAGAGACCCCAGTCCTGACAAACGGAAGCCTGCAGCTAAAACAAATAAGCCTGTCAACGGTGTTACTAAGCCTCCAGTTAATAAAACAGCACAAAAACCTCCAATAGCAAGTAAAACAGAACCCAAAAAACCAGTTAGCCGAACAAATAGTGTCAAAAATTTAACTAGAGTACCAAGTACAAAGAATTTAAATGATAAACCTCCATTAAACAGACAAGTTAGTAAGAAAGAGCTGTCAGCCAAATCGAAATCCACGACTAAACTAAACGAAATCGCATCGAAAGCTGATAAAGTTGGTAAAACTGTGACAAAAACTGATGCAACTAAGAAAAACGCAGAAGTACAAGTTAAGGGAAAGGAACCAGTAACAACAGCAGACGCAAACTTTGGAGACGAAGTGTCAACACAAGATAACGAAACCCAATACGATAAAGCTAAGAATGAAAACGGTGATATGGTGATACTTACAAAGAAAAATGTCATGTCTATGACCACTGCTGCTATTACTTCACAACCATTGGAAGTTGTAACTACGGTAACCAATCAGCTACCAAGTGCTCTAGAAAAAGCTAGAGAAAAAGGTATATTTGAGAAGTTAAACTCAAAAGATTCATTGGTTGGTAAAGAAGAGGATAAGGTTACAAAGGAAGCAGCCCAAGAGAAGGAAAAAGAAGAAAAGAAACCTAAACCAAAAACTGAAAAGACTATCTTCGCTGAAGATAACTTAAGACTCAGGCCTCTACAACCTCCTTACAACAATCCTCAAGTAGAGAGAGTAAAACAAAAAATTGATACTCTACTTAAAGAGCCCGAAATTTCTACCGAAAATATTATGGCGGCCACTAAAGAAGCCGCTGCTAAAACTATGTCTGAAAAGGCTAAATCACCTCTAAAAGAAGCTCAACATGATCTTGAACAAAAATTGACAGAAAAAAAAGATGAAATTACTAAGCAAGGGGAAGAAATGGCATCTGAGATACGTTCCGAAGCAACTAAAATTGTTGACAGCATCATAACACCTGTAGAAGAACCTGAGAAGATCCTCGATAAAGCAAAAGAAGAGGTTAATAAGATCATAGAGCCCGTCGTTAAAGTTGTGAGTGAAAAGAAGAAGGAAATAAAAACGGAAGTTGAGAAAATGACTGAGACATTGGTGCAGGGTGGGCCGGAAGTGGATGTGCAGAGTTCTAATTTGTCAACTCCCGGGGTTGAGATGGCACTCAAACCAACCGGAAGTGCATCGGAAAAATCGCACAGTAATGGCGGGTAAGTAGTTTATTAACTTATGGCTTTGCAAATACTAACTTGCGCAAGTACCAAACCAGTTTATTTTTTTGTGATCAAAATCTTTGACTTTTCTTCTATTTTATTTTAACTGTTCCGTAAAAGAGAAAAATCCTCTGCCCCCCGATTGTGTAAGGAAATCGTAATCGTAATAGTTTGTCAAACGTATAATTAATTCGACCTGTTTAAGGAGTTCATAGACGCCTGCCCATCAAAAAGCATGAATGAATTCCTTAGACAGTTCGAGTAAGACGCCAATACAATTTTAGGCCATGTCGTTTCAAACTCCTGTTTTACCCCCTAGAGTAAAATTTACAAATCCTTTATTAGCGGAATTCTACGTCATCTGTATAGCAAATTTCAGCAAGATCCGTCCAGTGGTTTGAGCTGTGCTGTGATAGATCAGTCAGTCAGTTTGCATGATCAAGCGACTCTAAGTACGGCAGTAAGTACTTATTAACTTCTTAGTAAGTAAATCGTTAGTAATGAATATATAGATCTAAAGTTTAAACGGATAACAATTTAAATTTTCCTTTCACACTAACAATACGCGTATTCCCGCCTGGCGAACACTTATTATTATAAGTGCGAGAAAGTTTTCCCTGCTGATTTCCATCGCTTTTCACTCTCTGATAGCGGCAGACTGCGGTTTGCATAAGCGCGGTTATTAACTATGCGTTAAATGCGAAAGTGTCGGTAAAAGTGCGTTTTTATAACATTACTCATAACTGATGTAGGTCCGAGTATACCTAATTGCACCTTAGGTTTAAAGACATATATGAACACTTTATCGCCAACCCGCATTAAAGCAGCGTGGTGGGTCTAAGCTCTAATTCCTTTCTCTCCTACAAGAGTGGAGGCCTGTGCCCAGCTGTGGGGACGTCAATGGGCTGTAGTAGTGGTGGTAGTGGTACTTACTAGGTAACTAAAGTGGTACTTAAATGTACTTTACATGCGTAACATAATATGTAGATTTACCATCACGTGCAAGATTAATAGATTGCATTTAGTAAATCTAAATATATAAAAAGAACTACCTATCTGTACTGTTTTTTTTTCTGTGGCTTCTTCGCTGGTGTATGTATTTTGTATCAAATTTTAAGTATTTTGAAAACTTAATACTTAATATTGCTACTTTTGGGTCTTAATAGTAGTAGCAGTAGTAGTAGTATAAGTATTTTTGCATCTTAGCACATAGGTACAAAATTATGCATAAATAACATTGATGTAGAATTTTAATGATAAATAATATTAAAATAAATAAAATAAAATGGAGGAAGCGCATGAGATCTACTAACACCTAATCCGAAATGTATGTTCTCGCATCATTTCAGAAGGAGTATGGACCTATTCTGATGGATTTTTGCGTGTGTTTGAGTGGTTCGCATAATCTTTTATATTCACAAATGGAGCCCGTAGGGGGCTCTGCAATCGAGTTCTAGGTTCAGGGTAGGACGTCTGCGGGGCCCACTAGTTTTATAAAAACTAAATCTAGAACTACAGTGACCCTTAATACTACAATAGTGAGACATCGTACTTTTGGACTTATTTCTTTGTTTTTTTACTTTACTTAATTTACGTTACGGAACTTTGTAGTGAGTTCGCGTCGTTAACGTCTGCAACATAGGCTCTCAAAGTGTAATGCTAATTGCTAACCACGCGTGGGGGCTATAAGAAAAATATCATAAGAAAATATTATAGTTATAAGAAAATTTGTATTATATAAAATAACTAGTGAATTAAACTTCAGTGATAAAGAGTTATAATAATGTACAAAATTATAATATTTGTATATGTGTACTAGACTCTAGAAGTCTATAGGAATGACCCACCCAGACAAGTCGACAAATTGAAATGTATTTTATTGATGTTAATAAACAAATTAAAAATACTGTTAAGTAAATATGTGCCTGACAGCAACGTCCACTGGGAGCGCTGCTGGAGTTTATATTTAAAATTCTTGGCTTTCTATCTTAGGCTGAAATCTATTCACATTATTTTGACTTTATTTAGAGTAAAAAGAAGACTTATTTATTTCAGAGATAGCTAGATATATAAATATCGTTCGTCTGATCGTTTTTATATGCGTCTAAAGGTTTGCTCACTCAAGAGACACATTATTAAGACCTTTGCGGATCTATAAATCTATTTGTATGACGCACTAATGGGTGTTGCCTGTATTGGATGAGTGGGAATTTGATGGGTGCAAAACAATTTATTTGTTTTCTTCCATGGCCTCTGGGCACATAACTTTGGGAAACTATTAAGTGAACTCGAGCCAATTTAGCCAATATGGTGCTGTTGCATTATAGTCCTTATACTAATAATATTAACAACCAAGGGACCAAACGGTCATCGTATCGAGCGATGAATGGCGTGACCACCAACCCTATTACCATACTATAGCAGGGTTGTCACTTTTAAAAAGAAATATAATAATACATTAGATATACTAATTTTAACTAAGGTATATTCAGGCAAAAGTTATTTTGAAGAAATGCAATTTTATAAGTGGAAACACTGAAATATACTTACTTTGTAGTCAAGCCCTGGCCTATCAATAAAAAAAATACTATATAGCTAGCCGAATTAATAAGACTGTTACAAATTGAATAATCCTCAGAAATAACATGACTCACGAATACATGATAATATTATACCATAAAAGCACGTTTACAAACTTAAGTTGAATGCCCTTCATTTTTAATCAAATTACCTACTAAAGCAAAATGCTGCTATTATTCCTATACAAAACATTAGCTGACGCCATCGAGCTATAGTTTAGATTTTAAAAGATATTATATCAGCTAACTTCAGATTTGGTGTGAAAAAACGCCCACAACAATTTCTATTGACACATTTGCAATCATTAGGTGATTTGGCATTTTAAAGTTATAATGTGTAAGTATATAACTAACATAAGAACTCAAACTCAAACTCAAAGTATATTTATTCAAAACTATCTGATGCCCGTGACTTCGTCCGTGTCGAATAAGTTTTTTCAATTCCCACGGGAACTCCTTAATTTTCCGGGATAAAATCACGTCGTTCCGGTGATCCGTTACAGCGTGATTGAAAGACAAACCAACAAACAAACACACTTTCGCATTAATAATATTAGTATGATTGGTACATACCTACAAAGTACAGGCGTACTGAACGTCACGTTTAGAAAATATACGACGTGATCATAACCACGGTATCTTAAAACGAAAGCTACGAGCATATTGAGATATATATTTTGCATTTTAAAATAAAGAAATGGTAGAGTCTGCTTTCCAAACTATTCGTAAAGTCTTGAATTACTGTAAGAGCTACAGGTTGCCTACACGAAACATCTAAAGATATTTTTGTTGTGATAAAGATAGCTTATATAAATGGCAGAAAGTATTAAATTAGGCCCAGCGCCAATTTACCAAATTACCAAAAATAAAATTGCCTGGCTGAACTTGTTTACCTGTCAAGTTGAGGTCATTTTTCATAACATTGTTGCTCTAATAAGTAACAACTCTCATGCCAACGCTTTCAAAGAATATCCAATTTTGTATCGATAACTTGCAAAGAATTTTCACAGCAACGTTCTATCGACAATCGATAAGTTAGATAAGACATTTTAGCAAAATTTAGGCCGAATTACTTTTAATTTCCGTTGCGTATTTTACCTAAGCGAATACATTTTGGCAACCCTAGCATATTATGCGGTTAGGTATAATACAGCTTCTGAAAAATAGCTTGATTTAATTAAATAATTGTTTATTTAGCTTGTTAGGCAACTTAAACCATATTGATTATTTGGTTGGAATTTTTAATGACTAGTCTGCATTTTCGTCCATGTGGATTTAGGTTTCCTTAAGCCAATTTTTATTACAAAAAAGATACCTACGCGCTGAATTGAGAACCTCCTCATATTTTTTAAGTCGGTTGAAAACTAGCCATCCCTGGGATGTCTCATGCAAGCTCTCTATGTACTATTGCATTGTTTCCTAACTTGTGGTCCGCGGACCCCTGGGGGTCCGCGAGCATCTATGTTGGGGTCCGCGAGCATCTATCTTATCTTACTTAGAGCATTAACAAAAATAAACAAATTTGCTTTCTTATGTTCGCTACGAACACAACGACAGTAGGGAGGATTTATTATTCTGCATGCCTCTGCCTACGCATACTACAGGCGAAGCAATATTTGAAGTTTTAAACAACTTTATGTCCACTCATGAAATACCGTGGGAGAAATGTGTGGCAGTTAGCACTGACGGTGCTCGAGCTATGACTGGTATACGAATAGGACTTCAGGCGCGCGTTAAGAAAATGAATCCTTCTATTATCTGGCACCATTGTTGCATTCATAGAGAGGCATTAACTGCTAAAAATATGCCAGAAAAATTAAAAATGGTGTTAGACGACATAGTGCAGGTAGTGAATTTTATTAATTAATATTAATAAATTCCCGTATTTTCGGTAAGATTTGTGAAGAAATGGGAAGCGTTCACAAGCAGTTACTATTGCATGCTGAAGTGCGTTGGTTGTCTCGTGGCAAAGTTGTGTCGCGTGTTTTTGAGCTTAGAGATGAGATCAGAATGTTTTCTATGAAAAATTATGTAATTAATAAACATGCTGATCACTTCAATGACTTTGAATGGCTTACATTGGTAGCATATTTAGTCGATATCTTTAGTGCCCTTAACGAGTTAAACTTGGGTCTACAAGGGAGAGATAACAACATCTTCGAAGTTGAAGATAAAATAGAGACAATGCTTAAAAAGCTTGACCTGTGGACTAATCGTACCATTCAAAAAAACTATAACAACTTTCCAACACTGGCAGCGTTTTTGGAATCATCTGATGGAGCACTGCTGCCATCACGTGTACAAGACGAGATAATAAATCACCTCCGCGCTTTGAAGTCGTCGTTGCGGGATTATTTTTCAGTACCTGATAAAAATAAAAATTGGATAGCAGACCCTTTCACCACAGATGTTTCTGATATAACTGGCTTGACAACGGTGCAAGAAAACCAATTAATAGAAATATCGTGTGATTCTGCCTTGAAACACTCCTTGTGTAGTTTCTGGGTGAATATATAAAAAGATTATAAGGAAGTCTCAGAAGAAGCACTGAAAAATTTGCTGCTTTTCTCCACCACTTACCTATGTGAAGAGGCATTCTCTACTCTTGTATACATCAAAAACAAATACAGGAACAGGTTACATGTGAAATCTGATTTGAGATTGCAATTGAGCAATAATATCAACCCGAACATTGCTAACTTAGTTGCAAAAAAGCAGCACCAACCTTCTCATTAATGTTTTTCTAAAATTAATACTAAAATATAATATTGTCTGAAATTGCACTTTTTTTTTCACTCAGGGGTCCTTGGCATTATGCTTGATTTCCTTGGGGGTCCGGGGCTGAAAAAGGTTAGGAATCGCTGTACTATTGAATAGAAGTAGGCGTTACTTTGCGGAAGTCCATGATAGTGAATGAACTAGAAGTTTCACCTGCAGCATGCGACACCCACCACCCAGCAATTTGCATAGGCACAACACCACACCACACAAATCCTCCAAATTACTCTCAACGTAACTACGTTTCACTCCGACACCGGAGCATCTTCAGGAGATGTTGACTTGACAATGCACGATTGTGAAGACTTCACAAAGTGAAAGACACGCACTGTATCACACAGATTTGTCTACTGTAGCGGATTATAGCGAATTAAACTTCTAGTTCATTCACTCTCTATGTACCAAAATTCGTCAAACTTTTAGTTTGTCCGATTTTGACACTGTTTATACCAAAAAATCACAAGCATGAATGAATTGACCTGAACATGAATTTTGGTTTTTTAAAATCTGGTAACAGGATTTTTAAAAACCAAAATTCACGAGAACATCATCTGGTTAGTAAAACAGATTTACTTTGTTTTGATCTGTCGTTTTGGCGTGATTTAGTAACAAACATCCATCCTGCCATCCACTATTCATCCAAAGTTTAAGCATTTAAAATATCAGTGTAGACATTAGTATACAGTAAGTATATTATAGACTTATTTCTCAGCGGAACCCTAAATTCAAGTAACGCTCGCGTTTCAAACAATTTCTTCGCGTTAACAGATCGCATAGCACTCGATACAACCCCTATACTAACGACCCTTAGGGAATTAGTTCACGCTACGTGTAGTCCGACCTCGGTCGCCGGCGAACAGCGTCGTTCTAAACGTGAATCACTTGACAAATGGCGCCAAATAATTATTTTGACAGTGACATTTAGAATAATTCATTATCTATGACTCAGATTGCAGGTTATAAGATCCTGCAACTTATGAAGTGTGATATAATTTAAAAACATAAAATGCGACCAAGATAAATATTAAAAGAGCTACCACTAATCCTGAATAAATTGTTATTTTTTTAACTAGGCAAAGATCTCATAACCAATAAAATAAAGCCTTAAAAAATAAAAATATCAAAGGATTAATTAGTACTGCTCTTATAATCAGGACTAATTTAATAATACACAGGCTGAAGGAATTCGACTTTAACTGTGAATTCAGTGATTCTTGTTTTTCATTGAAAGAAATATTCAGACCAATAAAAAATATTCAAAAATATTATATAAATAGTGTAAATAAAAATCAAAATGAATCAAAATAGGACAGTGTATATTTTACCAAATGAACTATTGCCAAAGCGGTACACGGATGAAGGGTAAATATTATCATTTATTCATATTTGTCATAGAGGTATGCCCATCTCTATAATCTGTGGCTGGTGGGTACCACCACTACAGCCCATTAATGTCCCACTGCTGGGCACAGGGCTCCACTCTCATAGGTGTCAGGAAATTAGAGCTTAAAACCACCGCCCAGCCCATTACAAAAATATGCTGTGGTTTTAACTCACTTTTAAAATTGCCAGTAAGGGTCAGTTCAATTACAAGGAGGTTATTTTAGAAGAGAGACTCATTTTATTTAGAATAGCCGTTATATTTTTTTCATTGGAATGCAATATGACGATGAAAGTATTGAAATAGTCTTTATTACATTCAAATAAAGTTGCAAATAATAACTTATAATATATGTTAATTCTATCTTGTAATGTATTTTCACCTCTATTAGAATGGTATGAAGTTGGTATTGAATTACACGTCGTAGAAATACTCAAGAGGCGATCACTTGCCGCTATTATTTTCTGCTAAATTGCTATCGTCAAAATTAGGTCAATAATTAAAAAATAACAAATATTTAAACCCTCTAATTATTTTAACCCACATATTTATATTTGACCCCGATCTAATCATAATTTCCGTTTACTAATGTTCTGCCTACTTCAGTACCTACTTTTACCAATAGCGTGCAATAGGGTGTTAGCTATTCAAGGTAAGTAGGCGAAATTTAAAGAATTTCTGTATTGTATTAAGTTACGGTTTTGTAAGAAGGTTAAAAAAGAGAATAAGTTATTGATAAAGTCGTGTATAAATTACAATTTTACGTTTACTACTTATTACTATTATTAGTTATCTAATTAAAAGTCGGAATTAAAAATAGTAGCTGGTACTTTAACGGTTTTTTGAGAAAAATTCTATTTCGAACCAGTGTAGTAGAGTTACTAAAATTCGAATGATTTGACACATCAAAACTGTTTAAACAGGTCAAAGTTATTTAAACACCTACACGACAAACAACGTAGGACCAGTTTTTTAATTTTGTGCCCACCGACCGCCCGGAGGAAAGAAACTTTGAGAGCCACTGGCTTACTGAACTCAATGTATGGATGCGTATATTTTTATTTTAGGTATATATGCTCCTTATTTACTCAGATATTTAAAGTTATTTATCATTATTTATTGTAGGTTCGAGGCTCCATCTAAATTGTTAAGGTAAAAGAAAGTTTTAACAAAAATTGATTCAATATTGTGCATGTAATTATTATTTAAAGTATGACATATTGCATGGTTGTTTTAAACAAGCTTATTTTGAACACTTAACTTTTTTAACACAAACATAAGCTAAATAAATTTAATGTACCTACCTACCTACTTAACTAATATATAGGTACTCTGCTACCTAAGTTTTTTTTTCTAAAAATAAAAGCCAAACCTAAAATCACCACAGTACTTTTTCTCATCCATTATTATGTATACAGACCAAGTTAACACTATGTAAGTATTTTATAATATTACCTACGTGCTACACCATAATATACCTACTATAATATTAATGAATGTGATAAGGCGCATGACCTGCTCATAAGCACAGAACTTCAGAGGTTGTCAAATTGTCACATTATGTACATTCACTTTACAATATTTCTTGTTGTGATTGTCTTAATTTTCCTAACCAGCTCCCCGATTGTGTAAGAAAATCGTAATCATATGTCACTGATAAATATAATTCGACCTAAGTTTTTATGGAGTTCATAGATGCCTGCACGTCAAAAAGCATGTATAACTCCTTAAACAGTTCGGGTAATGCAATTAGTGTGACACGACGATACGTCCTTCCTCTGTGAACACTGACGGAAACCTTTTTGTCCTATCAGGTCCCTAGTGTATGGAATGTGGATGTGTAGCCAGGCAGAAATGATCAGAGACCCAATTGTCTAAGCAAATTGTAATCATTTGACAGCTTGAAACGTGTTACTCTAACTGTTTAAGACTTCATACATTGCTTTATGACGTGCCGGCATCAATGAACTCCTTAAACAGGTCGAATTATATGTTTGACAAACGATTACGATTACAATTTCCTTACCAACCGGGGGGCAGACATGATGCCGATTACAGCAATTGCTCTCATATATCATATATCTCAGTCCATATGTATTTACTTTAAAGGATTTAATGACTTACGTTTCTACTTTTTTCTAGATTCCCCCAAAGCACAGGGACCACACCGAAACCTCCGCCGCGAGCGCATAGAGCAAAAGACAAATCGCCCCCGGTACAGTCCGACCAGGACCCAACACAGAGCCAACCCAGACCCAACATCTGCGCAAGACTCATGGGCAAGTGCAAGGCCAAGTGCTGCCCGTGCTGCATCACAGCGGCTCAACCTTTAGAAGAAGAGAGGGAGAGTGAACCGGAAAGATTGGAGGGAGTGGCAGGAGATGGGGAGAAGAAGAAGTTCTGGAAGAAAATGAATTGCTTCAAGAAGAAAGTTACTGAGGAGGAGGTTGAAATTGCTGCGGGAAAGGTTAGTGCTATCTACTTTTGATATGGTTGAAGTAAATGATAAGTATACTAGAGGAGAGGAGTCTGTCAAGCGGTAATAGATTAGTGCTTTACGAGCAATTACGACCTTCTATTCGGGGCCGCAGGTTCATCCGCATTTCCCGGGCATGCACTTCTAACTTATCGGAGTTATGGGCGTTTTACGAAATTGAATAGGTATCCCTTGCTTCAAACGGTAAAGGAAAACAGTCAATCCTGTATGCCAGAGAGTTCTTCATTATGTTCTCAAAGGTGTGTTAAGTCTGTCAATTGCCAATTTGGACTATGGCCTAACCACTTCTCATCCCTGACCTGAAAGAAAGAAGATCTGTGCTCATTAATGGGTAGTTTATGATACTAAACGACCTTTTCAAATATAAGGTTTAAAAGCACAGTAGGTATGTACTTCTATTCTAGAAAAAGAACAGACAAAAAGAGCATACTACCCAGTAAATGTGGTGGGAAAACTAATTTATCTAAAGGTCTCTAATTTATCTACAGGGCACGACAATAGAATTCGAAACGGAAACGAAACGAAAGCGCAAACTGCGCGACGTCCTCTGTGCGTGTTGTCGTCGTCAACGTGTCGCCGACGTGTCGGAACCGCCCCTACACGCTGAGGTGACGTCGCCCGTGACGTCATCTGACGTGGTGAAGGAGACTGGCTGCTGTGGGAAGAAGAGAGAAGCGGAGAGAAGAGACAGCATACTAAGTGACAATCCACCTTCGTTGTGAGTAACTACCAATTGAAGTAACTCTGTGACGGCAGACATGGTGAAGTGAGAAAAAATTCTTAGCCCAGGGTACTTATGGAATCCTCGTAGCTTTAGTTTTAAGCTACCTACCGTAATTAATTATCACCATCACGTCTAATACATCCATACTTAAAATATTCTGTTGCCTGTCTGTACGTCTGCTACGCTTTCACGGTCCGCTCGGTTCAGCCGATTTTGATGAAATTTTGTACAGGTATAGGTTGTATCCCGGGGAAGGACATATCAAATCAAATCAAATATTTTTTATTCAAGTAGACTGTACAATAGCAAACGAAGTTTTAATGAAACATCCTTTGTAAGATTCAAGAAAAAAATACTCAAGCATTTTCAAAGTGAAGTTTCATAATAAGAAAAGTTTGTAGTTAGTAATTTCTGTATAAGGTCACCTTTTACTCTCTAGTCTAAGCATATATTTTTGTAAGTTCTCATATAAGTGAACCTTTGTTCTTTGAGAAAAATAAATCTCGTTAAACCTAATCTACCACTGGTACTACCGAGAAGAACTAGCAAGAAACTCGCTCATAGGCTACTTTTTATCCCGGAAAATTTAAGAGTTCATGCGGGAATCACAAAAACTTAATCCACGCGGACGAAGTCGCGGGCATCATCTGGTACTTTATATTATTGACGTTCTAAAAGTGTACAGTGTACCAAATTTGAATAAACTATTTATATATTCTGATTTTGATGAAGATAATGCTAATAGTGATGATGTTTAATTTGTCATCAGGTGCTGCAACAACCGCCTATGCCGATGGATCAGGGGCGCGTGCAGACGACAGTCCACAGTGGCGGAGTCCGGCAGCAGAAGAACCAGTCTCTTCTCCAAGAACAAGAGTCTCTCTCCCACTCTACCTCCTGAGGTGAGACATTCTCTACTCTATTTTTTTACTTTTATGCTGCCGCTTGGCTGTAATCAGACCTACTTGCAAGTGGTGATGCAGCCTAAGGTGCTCCGCACTTGCCTAGAAATTCCACTACAAGTCTATGATGCATTATAAAACCCGGCTGAGATTGTTGTGGGCTCTTCTCAGACCAGGGCGCGTTTGGAACCCTCGTAGTCAATAATTATCACCATCACGTCTTATACTTTGTATAATCGACGTTCAAAAAGTTGAATGTGTAGGTAGGTACCAATCTTCTATGTATATAAATAAAAATCAATGTTTGTATGTTTGTCCTCTATGCGTTCTAAAACCATTGATCAGATTGTGATGAAACTTTGGTAGAGTGTTCTGGGGACACCCGCGAGGGTTTCTGGCCCAAAAAGTCACGTAAAGTCGGTCTTGTGCCTGATCCCTCTTCTGTCGTGTCGGAATTTCCGTTCTATAGGTCTATAAGCGTGAGGGAATAGAGAGTGCACATGTATTTTGTGAACACACTTGTGAACTATCTCGCGCGTTTATTGGCCACCGTGTTCGAAATTCATTCGGGGTGACATATTATTTACATCTAGGGATATAGTCATATATTTGACGTTCAGAAAGTGTACCATGAAGATCTAGGTACCAATTTTGAATACATGTACTTTTTTTAATTTTATGCAAAATGCATGACAGTTTACAAGTCTATACAGTTTAAGATGGCAGTTGTCAGTACTGTTAGGGGAAACGCTGAATGTCTTAGCCGGCAGGTTGGTATCTAGCCATACTAGCCGAAGTTTCTAAGCACAAACTGCCCTTTTTCCAAGCAAAAAGTATGTAGAGAAACTTGACACAGAAAAGTATGTACCTATTTTGCCCTTTAAGAAAAACTGTATGAAAAGAATCACGAAAGAATGTTACCTTGAAGTGACCGACAGCATTTATTGCATTTACTGCCACAGCCGTATCGTTGGCATTTTATACATTAGCCAATATTATAAATGCGCAAGTGTGTTTGTTGATTTGTCCTTCAATCACGACGCCGCAGTAGTTGAATATCTTCAGAGTTACATAGGGTACTTTCAACCTTGAAAATTAGAGTTCCCTGTAACTTTGAATACCTAAATCCACGCGAACGAATTCACAGGTATCCTCTGGGGCAGGGGTCTTCTCAGTCGTATCCAAGATTTGGGACCCAGAGACGATTAATTCTCGACGCGGACTGTGGCGCTGGATTTTTATGGGTGTTCTATTCTGGAGTGAGTCCCCCATTACCGCTTAGTGCGCTAGTCATTAAAAAATATGACTATATTATTTTTTTAGTGAAAAGTTATATACCTAAATAATAGAGGGCCCAAGAGAAGTTCTGCCAAAATATGTAAACCGCAAAACCAAATTGTTTGCTTACTTGAACTCAATAGATGATCCAATAAAGTCATATCATATTAGTCAGCGGAAAAACGAAAATGCGACATAGGTAGTAGGGTCATTAAAGATCAACACCCGTAATTACTGGTCGAATCATAGTAAGTATACCTATAATATGTAATCATTTCATGGTTTTCCACACGAAGACTCGCGTGACACCAAGTAACTAGTTAACCAAGATAAGTTACCGGTCACCCTTTGTCCTATGATCACTGCCATTAACGTCCCACAGCTGGGCACAGGCCTCCACTCTCATAGGAGAGAGGGAATTAGAGTTTAGACCCACCACGCTGCCGCAATGCGGGTTGTCGGGGTATATTATGTGCAAGTGATAAATTCAACTAGATGATGCCCGCGACTTCGTCCACGTGGATTAGGTTTTTTATTCTGGTGGGAGCGTCTTAATTTTCCGAGATAAAAAGTAGCCTATGTCCTCCCCCGGGATACAACCTCATCGAAATCGGTGGAAAAGATGGGCCGTGAAAGCGTAGCAGATAGACAGACCCTTTTGCATTTATAATATTAGTAGCTGATGCCCGCGACTTCGTCCGCGTCAAATAAGTTTTTTAAATTCCCACGGGAACTCCCTAATCTATCGGGAGTCCGACTATAGTATATATGTATAGTAAGACTATATTAATATATAGTCTATGACACTCACAAATAATGTGGCTTTCTATTGGTACCAGAATTTTCAAAATCGCTTCAGTAGATCCAGAGTGTCGTCGTCGTGTCGAGTGACGTTGTAGTTACCCCCTACAACGTCACAAACTCACAAACTTTACCTCTTTATAATATTGGTATAAAACAACGCAACGTGATAGTATCCAACAGTAGGTAAATTCTTCACTTTTCATAATTTCCTATAAAGACCACTATCGTTTCCATGCGAATTATTCTTTGGTTAACTTTTTTAGTCATTTGTTTGTGAGGAGAGATAACTTGTCTCAGGTACACATCATCTCCAACATATTCTATTGGTTTCTTATTAACTTTTATGTAATTTGGTCTCCATTTGGCATCAATTTAGTTTCTCTGTAGGTATTCATAGTTCCTACCACAGCACTCTATTTTTCGAGTTGTTTTAACATTTAACACTAAATTCGATCCCAAATGCACCTAATAATGCATAGAAATTACACTTGAACTATATAACGCAAATAACTTTTTGTGAAAATTCGTATTTATTTTGCTTTATTCCGCTTCTCTACTCTCAGCGGCCACCTTCCGAGGTCCTGTCTAAAATTAGAGAAAATTATTTAATTTTAGTTTGACGTTTCTTATTTTTGACGTTTAGAACGTCGACCAGAATAGCATTTCGCTATTTTATCGCGAAATTGAATAGTTAGAAATGTCAGGCATAATTTTAGGTTAGACCTGTCAAAAATGTGTGTTGTCAGAATAGCAGACGTCTCTAAGTCTAATATAAGAGATTTTAAATTTAGAGAAACGCACTCTGAATCGGCACCATTGTCGTACAGACAAGTTTGTCATTCTTTATGGAATCGTGTTGCGTCGCGTCGCTTTCGTCGCTCACCTAGGGTAGAACAACGAGTGAGCTATCAACGCAAAAGCCGGAGAGCTTATACTTTTTTTTAGGGGCGATTTTACTATCTTCGAATTACGTTTATCTTCGGAATAAATTTGATGTTTTGACCGATTTTTTATAGGAATTCTGACATATTTATTCCTAGATAAGATGAAATGTAATTCGCAGTTTGTAAAAATGGCACTTAGTTATTCAATTTAGGTAGGTAATTCTTAATAATTATTCTTAAGTTACCGTAAGTTATTAAAATAGAACTTCGTGCGTGAAATGGTAACGTTAGTTTGTTTAGCGATAAAATCTACTGAGGTAGTGACATTTTATAAATAAAATATGGCGGTTAGTATTTTAATTTATATTGTACATATATAAGTATAAACACTACAGCAGTTTTTCCTATTTTTAATACACGAACTTGGATAATGGATAAAGAACTAACTAATCTGAGTAAGTTTTAATTTGTTCACCAAATTGCTACTCATAACTTCATGACTAAGTTTGTACTATGGAGGGTAGAAAGAAGATATGTATATAAAAAGTGTCCGTCGAAATTCATTAAATTGGGGGCGCCACATTAGCATCAGGGTAAATTTAAAAGGAAGCGCCAAATATTATTAGAGTAGGTTTAAGAACAAGGTTTTAAACAAGGAAAGAAAACATTCATCATTATTTTGTACAACGTAAGTTGTTGAAATTTTCAATAATTAACTATTTTAGTCGACAAGAATAATATTTTTTTTTATCTCGGCATACTTCACTTCAATCTACAATTGCTACATTCATACCATACCCTTTGCTACACCAGTGCCACTTTGGAATATATAGTACTAACCACTGGACACTTTTTCAACTTTTCTCCCATATGAGATGTTATTCCTTATCTCTACCCTCCATAGTTTGTACCGTAGGCCTTGCTTCGCCATTAGAATCAAGTAACATCATTACTACGGGGAGATTAGAATACACTGATGTGTAATTCTGCTTCGTTGGTCTAGTTGTTCGCATGTTCGACTGCGGCTGACGAGGTCCCGGGTTCGAATCCCGGGTCGGGCCATAATTGAGCATTGAGTTTTTCTGACTAGAAATTCTCAGTACTAGCCCGGAGTTAGAAAGTTGGCGGTGTTTCACCCCCGTGCCTGGGAGAGCACGTTAAGCCGTCGGTCCCGGTCGTCGTTGGTCGTTACAACCCAGCATTATAGCAGCGTGGTGGGCAGCTCTGAGCACAGGAAATTAGTTCCCTCTCCTATGAGAGTCGAGGCCTGTGCTGTGTGCGACGTTGATGGGCTGTAGTGGTACTTAATAGTGGTTTAATTCTACACTAGTACCTACCCGGTCATTCTATAAGTTATTCAGCCAATCGTGGTAGACTATGCTACGAAACCCTTCTCGTTCGGAGATAGTGCGTAATATTATTGGATTGAGATGATGACGAAATAATTATTTTAAATATCTTGTCCAAGGCATGTTGAGAACTCTCGTAGCTTTTGCTATAAGATACCTTAACTTATAAATCAATCATAAATTTATCACCATTACGTCTCTGAGTGCCTACGTTTTAAAATACATAATTCTATTATTTACTACCTGATGCCCGCCACTTCGTCCGCGTGGATTAAGTTTTTTGGTTCTCGCCGGAACTTTTTCATTTTCCGGGATAAAAAATAGTCTTTGAGTTCAGGCTATAATCTGTCTCTGTTCCAAATTTCATCCAGATCCGTTCTGACGCGATTGAGTAACAAACATCCATCCAACCATCGTATCATACATCCGCCCATACTTTCGTATTTATGATATTAGTATGGATAATAATGCTTGTTAGTCCAAGGCATGTTTAGAACCCTCGTAGCTTTTGCTTTAAGATAGCTTAACATAAATAGCGATTAATATCACCGTCACGTTCCTAAGTATACCTAAGTTTGAAAATGTATCTATTTTATATCGACCCTGAAAAAATGTTTAGTGCCCACGTTAACTTGTTTTAAACTCACCCGTGGAATCAAGTTCGTAGTTTTGCGTTTATACCTGTCACCATTCATATACTTTAACAATACCTTATCGAAATCGATATTTAAACGAAATGATTAGCAGTTTTATTTGCCCTATAAACTTTAGTATCGATTCCGCGTTACTCGCATAAGCTCGTCGATATAATAATTAGGATTTATTGTTTAGCACACACTTGTGGGACGCTTGCACAATTTAAAAGGCAGTAGTGTACTTAGAGTTCGTACTATGCTAATTACGAAATTTACTTGTTTAATATTTTAAAACAAATTCAAAATTCATATTTTTTTTATTCAAGTAGACTTTAAAAGTGCTTTTCAATAGTCGAGTGAATCTAGCACTGGTTTGTAATGCCATGCCTACCGTGAAGAACCAGCAAGAAACTCGGTGGTTGCTCTTTAGATAAACGATTAATGAAATTGTATGAGTTGCATGAAAATTATAGCAACTCGAAGATCAAATATTTTCTCAGGTTTCAAAGGGCTGATAACCCATAGCCGTAAAAAAAAATTTTTAAATGTTTATGATAATTATCTAAGAGCATGCTTAAGCGTGTAACGTATAGTAGTTAATAATTGTCTTGTTGTATTTAAACTACCTTTTTGTTTTTGGCTGCGACTTCATCGCTTAAGTCTTTTTTTAATTCCCGCGGAAACTCCTATAATGTTCGGGATAACCTTTCCTCAGCATTAACACTACCTCTGTACCAAATTTCATCATAATTGGTTGAAAACATGGGCCGCAGACAGACCGACACACTTTAGCATTTTTAATATTATAGTAGGTAAGTATGGAATAGTATGGATTCATTAGATATTATTATTAATTGATATTAGAAATTATTATAATTATTGGACGAGCGGCATGGACACCCGTCAAAGTTGGTCATAGATATTGGACAAAGAAACTTGTTGAGTGGCATTCCAGCCTAAGACCTGTATGTACCTTTATCTCATTTAACATGATAAACTATGTTATACCAAAGCTTGGTTTGATTGCAAATCTCAAGTAGGTAAATATAAAAAATAATTTAATAATAGCGTAAATATATACCTACCGAAATAATGTCAATTTCCGCAAAAAGCAGGGATGACGCCTCACCATCAGTGAAGAAACCCAAAATAATTGTCTCTAATGGCCGGAAGCGGTCTCGTGTACTGTTTGACGATGATGATGACGAGGTACCTATTATACTATTATAGAAATATTATACTGTGTTTCCAGTTTCATACATATAAAATTACTAGATTTTGTCCGCGTCGATTAATTCCGCGAGAAATCTTAAATTTTGCGGAGTCCACTAATCGCTATGTGATCTCGAAATTTAATACGTGACGACGAAAGGCACAAAAAACCTACTCTATGTAATTGCCCAGGATACAATCTATCTCTGTAACAAATTTCATCAAAATTGGTTGAAAATATGTGCCTTGAAAGCATAACAGACAGACCGTCACACTTTCGCATTTATAATACTAGCTGATGCCCACGACCTTGTCCGCGTGGATTGAGATTTTTGGTTCTTGAAACTCTTTTTTCCGGGATAAAAATAGCCTATGTGTTATTCCAGTCTATCATATGCCAAATTTTATCCAGATCCGTTCAGCTGTTTTGGAGTGAGTGAGTAACAAACATCCATCCATCCAACCATCCAAACATTCGCATTTATAATACATATTAGTATAGAAGTACTTGTTATTATTTTCCAGGACACCCGCAAGAAGCTGGACCCGTCTCTCATCGAGCACACAAGCGTAATGCGCGGCGCTATCCCCGTGCTGCCGATCGTGCTAGCCTACTTCTGTCTGCTCTGCAACATTGTTATCCCTGGTCTGGGTGAGTCCTTTTCTATTCTTCTCTATTCTCTTCTTCTATCTTTCTCTTATGTCCTGCGTAGACATGGGACTGTGTACGCGGAGGATATGTAAACGTCTCTATTTAATACAGGTTTTCATCTCACACCGTATAGATATGTTATGTGATGCAGTTTCAAGTGATCAGCTTTTGACAGACAGCAATAAATTACAAGGAAGACTGTACCTCGTCTGTGCAGGTCTAGGGATTGATTTTGTTACCTAAACTTCTTCTCTATAATCTGTGGGAGACTCGGCCGCGACTATATAGGTAGTTTCCACCCTACCGGCATATTTGTACTGCGAAGCTATTAAATGGTCCGGCACGGTGCTGTTTGGAAACTGTTTAGAGGTATGGTTTTATTTAGCTGCCATACCCTAGCCCAACCCCTACCAGGTTAACCCACAGCCATCTTAATTTGCATCATCACTAAGATCGTACTCAAGGACTACTGTCAATTTCAATTTGTTCATTTAACTTTATCAGGTACAATCTTCAGCGGAATGTTTTGCCTCTGTTTTGGGATACCACGATTTGGTGTCCACGATGGAGCTAAGCATAGGATAGGTAAGTTGTTTTCCATTATTATTATTATTTGTACCCCACAAGTAAAAATAACAAAGACAATAATTGGAAAAAATAACCACAGACAGAAGTAGGATACAAAAGGCGGCCTTATCGCTTAGGTAGCGATCTCTACCAGGCAACCTTAGTAAAAGGAGAAAATAATGGAAAATAGACTGCAGGTGGTTCTATAATATACTTACATTCAAATAACTACATACTAATACATAAACCAATAATAAACATATAATCAAAATATAAATTAATATGAACTATAAACATATAAGTATTTTAACTAAGTATAAAGAATATTTTTTGCTGTTGTCTTTAGTTTGCAAGATAATGATTATTAACAGCATTTGTAAATATTTCCAGTGACTTAGATTGCGGTTTGGTCAGTGGAAGTGCATTCCATAGCTGAACAGCTCGAACACTGCACGAATTGTTAAATAACTTCGTTTTATGAGTTGTGTTTAAAGCGTTAAGGTCCGACATGGTCTTATATCGGATTGCACTCCAAGAAAACTGAATTTCTCCTTGAGGTAGGAGGGCGTTTTTAAATGATTACGTTCCATTACGTTTTCTTCCATTTCTTTGATATGGAACTGTACCTATCTCATTATTATTATAGGAAATGGATTTAGGATAATCGTAGGAGGATCTTATTTGTTTTATGATCTCTTAATTTAAATAGCATACTTATTTTAACTAAGGACTATCTACCGACGCGAAACTTTCACACAGTAAGAAGCCGTTGAGTCTAGACTTGAGGCTTTGCATGTTGATTCTTTCGATTATTTCTATAACGTAGACCGACATACATAGGACTTCGGTCTTGAACTTCAAAGCTTGGTATATTATAATTAAATCATCTCCAGCACACTGCTGAACATGATGACATGATGACTCTCAGACTAAAAAGGGACAGCACTTGGCCAACTTGGTGGACTCCATAAGACCACCAAGTTGGCCAAGTGTTGATTGACAGTCCGCTCAGTCCGAAAACATTATGGAGAAATCTCAAGCATGTACACGTTTCCATCGCCGTTAAAGCAAATGATATTTTATTGCTTAAAACGCACTTAAATATAACTCCGAAAAGCTTGCGGTGCGTGCCTGAGGCACAATAAACAATCCTGGGGATTAAATCCAAGGAATAGGAGGCCGACGTCTAATCGCTAGCCCATCACTGAGCTTGGTACGTAACAGCCCCAAAAGTTTGATCAAAAAGGAGTACCTATAACTTCAGAGAATATCTAGACAAATATGAATAGTTCCTATTTCATCCAGGTTCCTTCATCATCAACCTGATAGTAGGAGTGGGTCAGCTGTTCACGGTGCTGTTCTGCCTCGTGGGCTGGGGCTGGTCCATCTGGTGGGGCTACATCATGGTCAAGACTTCTCGTAAGTACCTATTCTCCTCATCCAGGTTCCTGCATCACTCACTTAAAGCCGTATTGTTTTAATATTGTTGACGTTCGTATTTTAGAATTATAATTTAGGGACTTCAAAGTACGCGACATTTTAAAATAATACTGCTTTAAGCGATGGTACTGAAAACCCCCCTGGATTGAAGTCAGTTATACAATAATTTTAATTATATTTTGTTAATTCGAGGTAAATACAAGAAACTGAAAGCAGAGGCGGCCGCAGAGGAGGCCGAAGCACCGCCCGTGATAAACAACAACCACACTCGAGCGTAGCAGATGACTCCAAACATGACAAGCCAAATAACTTGTCATATATTTCGCAAAGGCTAGCGGCCCAACATTTGTAAAACGCGTCCTTTTCAGAGTGGTATACCATTAGTCAAATTTCATTGTCAAATCTAGATTTGATCAAACTTCCGGCAAAATATGTGCTACCAACCCAAATTGATCAAATATTTTTTCAAAAAGACTAGATCCCACAGGCGTAAAGCCAGTTCAAAATTTAAATACTTAGAATTTATTTTTGATTTTCCTTTTTAATAAAAAATAATAAATGATGTCCCAAAAACTGAACTGACCCGGTGACAGCGTCGCTCTCGCTAAGTAGTTTATATTAAAAATACAAAAAACTAAAAAGTAGTTCTAATTTTGGCCACCGGGCCAGATAAGTTGGCGGGACTAATTTATTTATGTAATAATACAGTCGATGCACTTGCGTATAGTTATAACAATTATACCTCCATTTTCTTTTTTTTATTTTAACTTTAATATTGGCATGTACCTACTTGAAAAAATATTTCTCAAAGATATTGGACGAGAGCATGGGCATTCGTCAAAGAAAGATCTAATCTTGGTCAAATACATTGGACAGAGTTTGATGAGTAGAATTCCACCCATTCAAAATATAATTTTGGATTGAATTAATTTATAATGTGCCTTAGAAAAGGTCTCACTCTAAAGTGGAAACTATTACAAAAATATTTTATACTAAGTAATATTGTTATGGAAATTTATATTGAACGCATTTAAGAATTAATATTAGATTTTAGAAAAATTCGGAATTGGTAAAATTAAAAGCAATTTGACTATGTATGTAAAACATAAAAATTAAATGGAATATTAATTATACCTAATACAATTTAACGGTTTTTTTACATAAAAATAATAATAAACGAGCAATTTATTCTTGTTATTTGTACAGTATTTTTTAATTAATTAATTAAATATAAAGTTAGTAGAAATGCAAATTCCAGTAAGATTTGCATGAAGTTACTAAATGAAAATAAAGCTGTATTATATTTCTGCTGGTCAGAACTTTTCAGCCATGCCATATCATGGTTTTTTTACTTCCATACGAAGTTTTCCGACCTATTTAGAGGTCTTTTTTTAATCTGTAGTTTTTGTATAGAAGTGGCAACACAGACATCTCTGACTATAATGTACCTACTATTGGATAGTCCTAAAAATTATAATATTTGCGTGTGTTGATTTACAATAATATTTTATGTAATACTTAAATTAATTTTACGATTTTCTCAAGAGTCAAGATAAAGTTAAAACGTTGTTAAAACTTGAGGTGGAAATACTTTTTAGTTTTAACTAGTTTTAATGTTACAATCGCTATTAGTTAAATTCTTGCAGTAATCGTCGAAGATTATTTTTAAAATTAATAATCTTAATTATTACCACGGACTTATTTAAATAATTTCTGTTGTCAGTGTTGCCACAGTGAAAATTAAGCCCCAAGTGCTTCTTCTATTATTAATATTAAATATTAAGAGTAACAATAAATTAACTATATTAATCAATAAAATGTACATCTACAGCATGAAAAGCACAAAAGTCTAGTAGCTTCCTATTTTCTATCGCTAAATAAATAATTTAGCAATTACTATTAAGTAGGTACTGTTTTTTAAAATATTGTAGATGTATATTTTGTCTTTTTTCGGTCATATAAAGACCTCGACAAAGAAAAAATGATAATCAATAAAATGTACATCTACAGCATGAAAAGCACAAAAGTCTAGTAGCTTCCTATTTTCTATCGCTAAATAAATAATTTAGCAATTACTATTATGTAGGTACTGTTTTTTTAAAATATTGTAGATGTATATTTTGTCTTTTTTCGGTCATATAAAGACCTCGACAAAGAAAAAATGATGAATCGCCTCTATATGACACAATAGTTAGGATTTTACTAATATTTCATAATTTTAACAATTTTATATATGACCAAAAAAATAAATAGATATATTTAGCAAGATCTAAGCGATATTATTTTGAAAATAAAAAAAAATCGTTTATGCCATGGTGTTAAGATTGAAGTGCATTCATAATGACAAAGTAAAAGAAAATGGTAGACCGATATGACATTGTCAAAATTGCGTGTTGTTGTACTTTCAATAGATGGCGTTGCGAGATTCCGAATACTAGCGCACTTAGCACTTTAAGCAGCTTTTATTTTGTTTCTTATGGTACAGATCTAGCGCTTAAGCGGTGGTATTGTATATTATTTAAAACTTAAGTTATTCTGTGATTGTTATATAATTATTTACTATTATTCATTAGTAAATCATCTTTTAAACTCGTCATCGTTGATCTACATAATTTTGATATTACTCAAAACAATATTTGATTGATAAATACAATGAGTCTAAACCGGGTTCTTCCAGTACAATTCATTAGCTTTTAATGATAAATAGGCGAATTACTTAAATGTCCTTTGTACTATTATTTAAGTATTATGTTTTAACATACCTATTATTATTTAAGTTAAAATATACTCTATACCTACATAACAGTTGCATAAAACAACGAATAATCAATAAAAAAATTACGTTCGAAATTGTATTTCATTTCAAAGTACAAGATGACTCATGTTGGACACCAAATTATAATGTGGGCCAAGGCACCATTACCTCGACTCTTACGTCCGATTTCTATATTCAATATATCGACGTTCGATAATAAATAATGGTGACAACGTCGTTGAGTGTTACTTCTTATTAAGTATTAAAAGTGTAATAAAAACAGATACTAGTCATAAAAATTTGTTCAAATTTTGGCCACCGGGCAAGATACGTTGGTGGGACTGTAGATATTCTTTTGGTATGGATTTTTCTTACATCGGTGTTATACACTTTGATATGTATATATAGATATTTAATGAAAGGCTATGCACCACAAAAATGTTTTTTTTCGAAAACAAAAACTCGACTGTCGAAATGTCAATCCCAATTATGTTTTCTATTTCTATGGTCAATTCAATCATCTGTCCCTTGCTTCACTTTTTTGTGGTTATTATGACCGCAAAACTGATTTTTTGTTAAATTAAAACTCAAGAGGTACCTGAATCGCTACGCTATTGCAACAAAAAAGGTAATTTTTAAAGTAAAATGCGAAATTTCCCAAATGTCACTTTATTCGTTAATCGTTACAGATGGTGATTAGAGTTATAATAAATAGATAATATTATCATAGGATACAGGGTGTGCAGTATAGACAAGTTACAATCATTGCGACATGGCGTCTACCGTGAGGACTACAATAATTAAAAAAAGCTGGTATAGTCCCACAAACTTATATGACCCGGTGATCAAAATTGGAAGTAATTTTTATGCCTATTTAGGTTTTGTTTTTATTTGTTTTTTCATAATATATACTAGCGACGCTGTCGCCGGGTAAGATAAGTTTGTCGGACTATAACAAGGTCTAATATTTGGCAATTTAATAGAAAAGAAAAACAACGTAGGTTATATTTTTACATCTATTGATGATTGTACCTACGGAAGCGGTAATAGCCAATTCTGAGCACGAATCTCCCTGTCTCTCTCTTATAACGATTCAGGCCGTAGTGCACCAAGCTAGCCCAGCGCGGATTTGGCCTTTTTAAAACATTATGGTTAACTCTTAGGCATGCATACTTTTTCACTATGTTTTGTTTCAGCGTTAAAGTAAGTGATATATAATGGCTATAATTGCACTTTGGAGGACGCGTGGCCATAATTCCAAACCCGTATCCCAATAGGAGGTCCAAGTCTATAACCACTAGGCTATCACCATTTAAAAGCATGGAGGAACTAGAAGTTTAATTCGCTAAAATCCGCCACAGCATACAAGTATATGTGGTACAGTGTGTGTGGTGTGTGTGATATTCACCGCCCAGTAAGCAAGCAATTCGCATCAACACAACACCACACAAAATCTTCCGAATTATTTTCATACGTTGAAATCGGACCATACGTTTCACTCCGACACCGAAGTATTCTCAGGAGACTCGACAATACACGATTGTAAAGTTAAGACTTTACAATCGTGCATTGTCGAATTTCAAGATAAACACTGTACCACATACATGTCTGCTGTGGCGGAATATATAGATTTTTTCTAGTTCCTTCATTATCATGAACTTCCGCAAAGTAACGCCTGCTTCTATCCAATACTTCAAGGCATATTATTTCTTTATTTAAGAACCATCAAATTGCCAGAATGTAGACCTTGCTATACTCAAGTGATATCAGTTTATGTCATCTAGCTACAAATTGAAATGCAAACAATCATTGCAACCTACAGTTTGATCAAACTTACAAAAAACTGAGATCCAGAGTCTTAAAATAAAGTGTAAGGCATAATGCAAACTAGCAGAGTTGAGTGGAAACTGAAGCTACCTACCTACCTACCTGAACCTAACTTCCGTCGAAACTTATCTGACTCGGTGGCCAAAATTGGAACAATTTTTATGCCTGTTACATTTTTGTTTTTATTTCATTTTTAATAAACACTAGCGATTCTGTCACTGGGTCAGATAAGTTTGACGGACTATAACTTTATTTTTGACGAAATAGGTACGTTTGAAATTGGGCAGGGCATAAGTGGCACGTGCCCTTTGGGTCCATGTTTAAACTTCATTGAACAAATTTCAACCATATTCCAATGTACTTAAAGCTGAGTTCAGGCAAGTTGCTTTCACCTCAGCTCCACTCTATTCCACAGATATGCCTTGCGCCTAAGTATTTTATGATAAAGTTTTATTTTCATACAAAAAATAAGTAGCTTGTAACAGTGTTTACAAGCTTATACCTACTATCTTACTCATACTCATTAAAAATGACAAAAGTCAAAAAAGGACAAGACGTTTTATCTACACGAGCTTTGTACAACGTTTTTGGGTTTTTATGAAGGATTTCGCACCATTACTACCAAGCTGATTATCCCTTTATTATGTTAGCAGCTAGATTCTAGGCAGAGATATTACAAAATTATATTGTACTAGTTCGGTTGATCATAAAACTAAATTTGCTGATATTACCAGGACTAAAATGGTTATTCAGAGTGGGCTGTCAATATACATATAGGTACAGTCCGTCAAACTAATCTGACCCGGTCGCCAAAAAATGGAACTTTTAAATATTTTTTTTCACAAATCTACTCGCGACGCTGTCACCGGGTCAGATAAGTTTGTGGGACTATACTATAAATATACCTAAACACTGCTCATTTTATATTGACCGACGCGTCACAACGCAAACTGCTTGATGCGCGGATAAAACACGCTGTGATGGGCACTGAGTCTAGTCGCGAGAACGCATGTCAGTTGTTTACGATTGCGCTGGTTAAGCAGCACTGATTCAACATATAGCTTTATGGGTGACCGACTTTTGAGTTCCGAATTTGGCATTCACCTTTCCTTCAAATCAATCAATCAATCAAATCATCTTTATTCAAAATAGGTACCTACAACCGTTAGATAGAAACCGTTAGATTGTAATCTAAGTAGCGAAATGGTAAACTGTCGACATATTGTGAACCGTTCAATGTTCTGAGTGTCAATTTTTGAAATATTCATTGTATTTACGTTTTCTTGTCCCTTTCTTGTAGGTTAGCTTAGGGTTCGACATAAACAACCAGGTAGTGCCAGAGCACTTAGGTTTTATCGGGTTAATATACCTAACAGATTACAATCTACCGAAAAATAATGCGTTAAATTGTAATCTGTCGACAGTTTACAATTTCGCTAGTTAGATTACAATCTAACGGTTTTTGCAATTTTCCGGTGACATATACGAGGAATAAGACTTGATGGTGATAATTAAATACGGTATCTTAAAACTAAAACTACGAGGGTTAGATTATACCAAAGTCCTGATTATATTTACTATCGAAAACATCCTATTGTAACCTAATCTATTATATGTATTAAATTTTACAGTATGAATGAATTAATGTCTTATACTAATGGACCGGAGTCCGCATTACTATCCTAAGGAAATCTCCACCGTGATACATGGAAGGGATTATCATCCTCACGATATAACATTTAGTCCTTAAAATTCAGTTTAGTTTTAGTTTTACGAACAACCGAATAAACAACTTTTTAAAACTAAAATGTAATTAATTCGAGCGATTTTTGAAAATAGATTGTCAGTAAAGTTACTATAAATTGAATAAATAGATGATTATTTCAAGCTATAGAGAGTATTCAAGTCGTGTAGTATAGAGAATATCGGCAAATATTGCAACAATTAATAAATAAAATAGTCAACTCATGCAAACTATTTTCATCCTAAGAAAACTCCTACCATTATTTGATGAACAGAAGGGGACCCGACCTTCAGCAATAAAGTGACAACACAGCGCAAACAAACAAAAGAACCTAAGAAACTATGTAATATATGTTATAAAACAAGTAAAATAACATAACGTTAAAAAAATATAATAATTTACAATCGTACTAATATTACAAATGCGAAAGTGTGTTTGTTTGTTGGTTTGTCCTTTAATCACGCCGCAACGAAGCGACGGATCGACGTGATTTTTGGCATTTTTGGTACTTAAGTACCTGGAGCGTGACAAAGGCTTTTTATCCCGGAAAATTAGGGAGTTCCCGCGGGAATAAAAAAAACTAAAACGAAGTCGCGGGCATCAAATAGTTTATAATATAATTTCACCGACAATCTATTTCCACAAATAAAAACTCGATATCATTTATTAAAAAAAACTAAAATCTAATTTTAATAAAATAAAATATAAGATTGCACAATAAATACGTACACATGTGGTTACGTTTTAGCACCTCTCACTTTTAAAAACTTCATTTCATTACGAAATTACTATACCAATTTTTATGAGGCTTGTACATACTTTATAGAGCAGCTAAGCAGAATGTAATAAAACTATTACGATCAGATAGCTTAAATTTAGTGTAGGATATAAAAGAAATTAAGTATAAGTACAGGTAAGTTATATTCACAGATTAAATAAATAAATTATTTTACAGTACAAGTGCTAAAAATCAGTTATTATTATTATTATATTTTTAATAGACATTTCTTGCATTCAAGCAGTTTTTTTTGGAATAAGTTACCTTCATAATACTTTTGAAGAGTTTACTATTAGTATTATTATATTTTTCTGTTTTTAAGCCTAACAGGTAATTCTTAACTTTACAATGAAAAAGTAAAAGTTTGCTAATTCATTGAAATTATTTCATTAAAAATAATATTGTTTTAATATTTTCATTATTGACGTGAAATAATAACAAGATAATTATTTTTATTATTTTTTCAACAGTTTTATTAAATTACAGTTATTATTTGAAGTCAATATAGCTTACTTTTTGTATAAATTAAAAATAATGTAAAAAAAATAACTATTAGCTCATGACTAAAAATATATTAGTGTCGATTCTGACTAAAATTAAACAAATTTTAACAGAAAAAAATAGCGAAAACTATCTAGTAGTTTAGTTTTAGTGAGTTCGATTTGACACCATTAGGCGCATCTCACACCCGTAGACCGGGCGAAAGCCAAGCCACTTTCACTTTAACAACAACTTGAACTAAGCTTGTTTTTACTTAGACATACTGGAGTTTGGACAAACGAGCGCAAAGGAAAGAGACAGATGGAGAAATCTTCTAGACCAGGCCCGGGCCCACAAGGGACTGTAGCGCCAATGATTATGATGACTGGAGTGTCATCCGTGTTTTGTTTTCTGTACACTAATATCAACCATATGGCGCAACACAAAGTTGAGTTCAGGTTGTCATCAAAGAGTCATCTATCACTCCATTCGGTCTGAATGCGCCGACCGTTCATGGCAAGAATATTTATCTAACATAGCCATCAATAAATACTCGTATAAACTCAATTAAAAACTACTGAAAAAATGACTAATATTTACAATTACAATACAAACATTTATTTATTAATAGTCCGCGCTCCGACGTATAAAAATAATGCTGCAAGCACATAACCGTGTCGTGGTGTGACGTTCAACGCGATCGGAACACTTTATAAAATTTTCGTAAGCCCGAAGCATACCGACCTACATTATCACCACAGAGCAGGTGATGGTTGTCATTTTCAATTTGTATTGATGCCATATTGATGCTTTATGTCATTGTAAACTGGGGCCATACTGCCAACGCTAAAAGCAATATTATTCAAAATGATGACTTGTATCTTGATGTTCCTAAAATAAGGATTACAATTTAAAAAAATGGAAGTCAACAATAATGAAACAATACGGCTTTAAGCGTTGGCAGTATGACCCCTTTAACTAACAATCTAAGGAACTAAAATCATATGGCATTATTAGCATTATTATTAGTTTCAGGGACTCTATGAAGTTGCGCACACTAGTCTGTCCGTCGTTCTGGAACGCTCTAGTTGTCGTATCATATAGTCCAGAATGCATCCCAACACACCACAACACAGTAATGTTTTCGCCTTTACAAAATTATGAATTTGTACATTTAAAAAAAAATTAATTATCTATGGCATTGTACTCATGTTTAATTTGTTATTGGATAAAGGCAGCCGCACATATATTATCGGATCCGACCGTTAAAGAAAACAGCGCAGAAAAACGCCCAAACACTCACGGTCAATTGCGCAATTGATCGTTTGGTTTTATTTGACCACTTAAAAAAACTTAGGGTTGCAAAAATCAGGGTTCTTACAATCTCCATTATGGATGTAAGAATTCTGACTTTTGCCACTCACTTTGCCGTTGGATGGAGAAATTTACAAACTAGACCATAACCATCTATGGTGAATGCACTTTTAGTATTTTATTTATTTATCTTTTTACCTTGCTTTGTTTTCAAAAAAAAATAATTAAAAACAGAATCGCATTTAAAAATACAGACAAAAACTCACCAGTAGATAAACGATCTGACAATCGGATCCGACAAAAAAAGTAAATCAGTTTAAAAAGGATCGAAGTTTAGGAAAAGTTTCTTTGGTGACGTAGACAAATTACAATAAAGCAAAGCGTGACACCTGCGTACATTTTTGAGATATTCCATCCTGAAATTTGGTACCACACTTTCAATTATCAATTTTGATCTCAAAGCTCAAGATACATTGCGAGAAACATCCCGAAGTAAAATGACGCGATTCTAAAATGTTGCAAAGCAAACTAAACCTTATAATAACCTCATGAAGAACAAATTTATTAGGAACATATAAACATCATCGATTGCAGATTAGCAGACTTCACACGCCTTTAAGTATATTATAAAGAACTCTCAGGCATGTAGGTTAGGTTAGGTACGCGATGTTTTCCTTCATTGCTTAAAACGCGCTTAACTCAATAAAGTGAGAAGTACGTACTCGGGAATCGAATCCCCTACCACCTTTATATGAGGCTATACTTTTCAAACACTAGGCTACCAACGCTAGTTTGTTATCCTCCACACTTTGCGCATTTTACAATGGAGATAAAATTCAGTTTACTTGATAAAGTTTGTTGTCATTTTTCTGTCTAATTCTGCCGCAATGAGTCTTGAGCCTAACAAAAAATTAATATGTATGTAAACTTAACACAGCTACAAAAAAGTAATACAACAATAATTACATTTGTAAATTATAAAATATCGCAAAATATATTAACTATATTGATAGGCAAATATTATTGAAAGCTTTAGGTATACTATTACTGTCAATTTCCATAAAACGATGACTTATAAATACCAATACTTCCGTTAAAATATTTATTATTCGGCAGTTTGTCGGTGTTAAGCATCACTTAATATTAAAGGGGTGACTAATATTTGATTTATAGACATGGTTTCACTGATGACATAAATCAAAAAGGGATCGTTTTAAAATTTACTTTTTTATTTCAAAAAACTATCTTTGATAATATTGTGATACAGTTACAAATGGCCTAAATTTTTATTCTTCAATACTTATTTTATTTAATTAATTGATATTTTATTATTTATAGGAAACAAATATTGTGAGTATTTTTTTCGACTTCGACAACTAATGTCGACGTTTGTATTAAAAAATATATAATAAAATTATTTTATTTGAACTAATAAAAATTAAACTAATGATTAATAAAATTATTTTAAGCCATGCGAAGTTCCAAAAATGTTCTCATCGAAGTAATAAATAAATACATAGATTTGCATGCATCTATTCTATAATCTGGCACTGTTTTTTAAATACATTATTATTAAAGACATTTTGTATTGGAATTAGATCTCGGTTGTTCGAGAAAGACTGCAATTTGAATAAATAACTACATTTTAATGTCTAATGGACCGTAGCAGCGCATCTTATAGTTCATTTTGATATGGGCCAGTATTCACTACTTTCATAAGAATGGATTCGAGTCTCTTCAATTATCCCTTGTGGTTTAAGTATGATAAACTTTGAGAAGCATTTTTCCTTCTAATGAATTTATTATAATACTGACCCATCTTAAAATACGACTTTTTTATTTCATCAAAATTTTATCAGTACATTTTCATATCTAGAGTCGAATCGCGAGTTTTGTAAAATCGATGTTTTCTTTAATCCCTATAGAGACGTATAAGCTATATGTTTAATTAAGCATTGATGAGGGGTTCTAATCCTTATTCACTGTAGGATACAGTTGTTTTTCCTTTGAATTTCAACATTTGAAAGGTTACGTTGGATCTCGTCGTCTGCTGCTATCCTGTAAGGAAAAAAAACAGTATTTTTAAATGGTATACGAAACCTCTTTATCTACTCATGGCTGCATACACAACGAACAAAGTAGTTTTTTTTAAATATAAAGATTTCTAGGTACCATTAATCATAATAATGAAATCGTGAAAGTATTAATTACTAGCTGATGACCGCGACTTCATCTACGTAGAATAACTTTTTTAGGACTGTCATATACATATTGTATAAAAGCCCTTAAATAAAGATTTAAAAAAAAACTTTTTTAAATACCCACGGGAACACCTTTATATTCCGGGATAAAAAGTCCTTAGCTAGCTTGTCCAAAAAATCGCGTCGAACCGTTGCTCTGTTGCGGCGTGATTGAAGGACATACCAATAAACCAACAAACAAACGTACATTCGCATTTACTTTAGCGCAATACCGGTATACTAGTTGTTACTCTAACAAATTGGGATGTTGTCTATCTTACTAATATTATAAATGCAAAAGTTTGGATGGATGGATGGATGGATGGATGTATGGATGTATGGATGTATGGATGTGTGGATGTATGGATGTTTGTTACTCAATCACGCCCCAACGGCTGAACGGATCTGGCCGAAATTTGGCACAGAGATAGATTATAGCCTGGAATAGCACCTAGGCTACTTTTTATCCCGGAAAATTAAGGAATTCCCACGGGAATCAAAAAACCTCGATCCACGCAGACGAAATCGCGGGCATTAGCTAGTGTTAGAAATAAACGGTGATTAATTATTAAATAAGGGATCTTCCAAAAGATATTCACATCCCCCTATTATTAGTTTTGTTTAAGAAATATTATGAAAGTATCGATTGTAGTAAATAAGGCGTCGTGCGTGCGTCGAATTTAATGACGTCACAAGTACTCCATATAAAGGGTATGTTCCGATATACAATGCGAGCACTGAAAGGTGTGACGTCAATTTAGTATACTGCGAAGCCGTTCCCTTATAGTTAGCTATAATGGTTTAAAACGGAACACAGTCCAGCTGTTGATCACGTGATCAAAGCACTGAGAGCATCTTACCTCAAAAATGCCAGTGCTCACAGTTCAAAAATGGCGACGTCATATATTTCCCTAGGAATAGGATACTGCGGCAGTACACTGTCAGTCCATAACGGAACGAATTTCTCCCCAGTAAAAGCACAGAACAGTGCTCGCAGTGTATATCGGAACATACCCATCATCACATACTAAACTTGCGTTTTGGCGTTTGACAAAGTTGCTGATTAGCAGTGAATTCCGTCGAAATCGGTTTGACCGCGAAATGGTAACAGACAGACAAACTTTCGCGTTTATAATATTAGTATAAATAATTAATGCTTACGCTTTCTCCTGCTCATCCATCTCTTGCACCAGTCGATCTCTCTCGTTCACCGCTGCTAGCAACTCCTGAAAACAGACACACATTTAATTACAACCCTTTATTCAAGTTATATAAATATATATACCGCTGCCTCGTTGGTCTAGTGGTTGGCATGTTCGACTGCGGCCGACGAGGTCCCGGGTCGGGTCATAATTAAGTGTTGGGTTTTTCTGACTAAAAGATTCTCAGTACCATCCCGGAGTTAGGAAGTTGGTGGTGTTTCATCCCCGTGCCTCGGAGAGCACGTTTAACCGTCGGTCCCGGTTATTATCACTTACATGATGATAGTCGTCAAAACCCGTCAACCCGCATTGGAGCAGCGTGGTGGGTCTAAGCTCTAATTTCCTCTCTCCTATAAGAGTGGAGGCCTATACCCGGCAGTGGGACGTTAAAATGCTGTAGTGGATGGCTTTAAGCATTGGCAGTATGGGCCCGGATGAGACCTAACTTGTAGGAGAATAAAAAAAATTGAGCAAATCAAAGCTGAAAATGGTTAAACAGGGGCAAATGTTAGAACTTACCTGTAACAACAGTCTTTCTCTTCTCTTCTGCCCGGGAGTCTTTCTCCACTCCTCAACTCCGAGAGAGAGTCGCAACTCTCTGTCCAATAGTTCACATCTTCTACTGAGATCCTCTTCTTGTTCCCTGAATTATAATAAAGAAAAAATTTCAAAATAAACTTCAATTTATGAATATCAAAGGAGGGACGAGAGGCCTAATTGCGATAACGCATATCAGTCGATTGCGATTGTTAAGCAACGTTGACACATGTCGGTGACCGGATGGGTGACCGAATTTGGAAGTTCAAATTTGGCCTTTTCGTTTACTCCGTGCCTCGGAGAGCACGTTAAGCCGTCTGTCCCGATTATTATCACTTACATCTGATGATAATCGTTACAAAAACCTAAGTTTAGTAAATACTTTTAGTCGATTTGTATGCGGAAACGACGTGGGAACCCACCGCTTTATTATCCCAAGAAAACTCCTACCATTATGTAATTAATCAAAAGGGATTACGACCCTCAGTAATGAGGAATACGACGCAGAGAGAGATAAATATCAAAAGTGTTTCATTACTAAAAATATGGTTAAAAATTCCAAACAGTAGTTCAGAAAGTGTGGGTAGTTATGGAAAACTTACAGAATATTCAGCTGCATCTGTCTCCTTAGTAACGCATTTTTCTTGTTTACGAGGTTAAACCATTGCGACATGAGACGATCTTCTTCCTGCGAAACAAAATAAATTAAGTTCCATTATTATTACTCTTTATTTTGTACACCACAACACACATAAAAAGTACACAAAAAATACATAGAAAACAAAGAACTAAGTAGTATACAAAAAGGCGGCCTTATCGCTTAGTAGCGATCTCTGCCAGGCAACCTTAGGAATAGGAGAAGTAAGGAGATTAACTCGCGGGTGGTGTATCAATATAAACATACAAACAAATACCTACATACTAATACATAAACTGTTACACAAATAATATAATACTTATAATAAATATATGAAAATAAACTAATATATATTATGTATTTTTAGTTTAAGTAATATCATACTAAATAAAAGTTAAAACTAGTCGTCTGTATTATGGTGATAAATAGAAACTCTTAACAGATTTTTTAAATATTTCCAGTGACTTTGATTGTCGTATGTTTAATGGGAGAGCATTCCATAATAAAACAGCTTGCACTGTGAAAGACTGCGCATAAAACTTTGTCTTATGCGATGGTATGCATAAAGTTAATTTACGGGTTGTTCGTATTTCGGACTGATCTCCCAGAAATTTAAACTTCTCCTTCAGGTAAGAGGGAGTTTTTGGATCAAATAGCACACGGTACAGAAGTGACAGAACATGAAGATCCCGGCGACGGCGAATAGGAAGCCACTCGAGCATTTGACGAAATTCAGATACGTGGTCATATTTACGTAGACCGAATATGAACCGAATAGCAAGATTTTGGAGTCGCTCAAGTTTGTTAAGTTGGTCCTCTGTCAAATTAAGATAGCTTGCGTCTGCATAATCGAGAATAGAAAGTAAGAGAGAATGTGCTAACATAACTTTTCTAACTTTTAACATTCCATTTAACTTTTAAACTTGGTTTAATCACTACAAATACAAATTGGAACGTAGAAGTTTCTTCTAACTTTATCAAATGAATGAAAACGTATTATACTTTCAAAGACCACCATATTAGATACTACTTACTACACAAACCTAACTGACTTGGTGGCCAAAATTGGAACTAATTTTTATACGACAGCCTGAAAAAAGGTGTATATTGTTTTCAAGGTTCATGTATGTATGTATGTATGTGAGTTTGTATATTCCACCATAACTTCTATACGCCTCAACCGATTTTCATAAATGAGGTATCGTAAGAATCCCTAGCTTATACCGGGTAACATAGGTTTGTTTGAAATTCAATTAATTCAAACTCCTCAAAAAAAGCTATTAGAACAATATATAGAAAACTCATGTTTTAACAGCTACTTACGAATATTACTAAAACCTTGCTAAATACAAAATAAAAGAGCTACAACAATATATAAGAGATACATAGTACAAGAGTAAAGAAAAGGAAAATCAAGGATCGGTACCGGATTATGCGGAATATGGACACACGTAAGGAATATGTTACGCCATTTTATCTGAAAACGTCAAATATTAAACCTTTACGTAGGAAATTCTATTTACTCGTCAAATATTTTGATTCAAAGCCATTGGAGGATTGCCAGCCATTTTATTTACGCCGCTTGGTCATGTGACGTCACCTTGCTCACTACAGAACAAAATCTTCTAAAGCCTACTAAATCATTGAGACACCAGTATAGTTTAGTTAGCTTATATCTTGGAAACCGTCAGGTTTCAAAATACCGGAGCATCATCAGATGTTGACACGACAATGCACGATTCTAAGACTTTTGTGAATTGCTGTCTTACCGTGCGGCAAATATCGCAAGCTACACGTGGTATCAAATAGATTCGTCTGCTTTGGCGGATTATAGGGAGTTAAAGTTCTAGTTCCTTCATTAATGGTCACGACCCTCAGCAATGAGGAATACGATTATTATTTTTTTTCCACTACAAGTTAGCCCTTGACTGCGATCTCACCTGATCGCATCGTACCGTACGTACCGGAACGCTAAATCGCTTGGCGGCACGTCTTTGCCGGTAGGGTGGTAACTGCCACGTCCGAAGCCTCCCACCAGGCCAGACCAGAGAAAATTCAGAAATTATAAATTTCCAAATTGACCCTGCCGGGGATCGAACCCGGGACCTCCGCACGTTAAGACAACAGCGCTACACACTGCGCCATGGAGGTCGTCAAAATACGATGCAGAGAGAGAGAGAGAGAGAATAAAATGTCACCTCTGTATTGTCGGCGGCGTCCATGACCCTCCGCAGCTGTTTCTCCAGGGCTGCCGCCTTCTCGTCGATCGCGCTCTGCTCCTTCTCCAAAGCCTCCAGTTCACTCGCTATGTACGACCCTGTTTCACGACCCTGTGCACACCAATATTACGGTCAAAGTTCGACAAGTGCCTAATAAAAACACAGAACTAAAAAAATCTAGTGTATAATTACTATCAAAAACTTTAAAAAAAAATTGGCAAAACAACCAGGTTTTTTTATTTAAAAGTTGTAGACAAATAATTCATAAATAAATCAATATTTTGTACAAGCCTTTACAAGCTTACAAGCTTATTAATATTATAAATGCGAAAGTTTGGATGTAGTTGACAATAATATTTTTTTTTTTTAACTCAGCATACTTCAGTTCATCTACAATTGCTCCATTCATACATTGCCTACACCCGCGCTACTGTGGAAGGTTTTTGAACTGTTATTTATAGCAACCACTGGATACTTTTTCAACTTTTCTCCCATATGAGATGATACTCCTTACCTCTACCCTCCATACTTCTAATAAATAAATAAGCACCAACTTATCCGGTCCGGTGGCCCAAATCGGAACTAATGTTTATGCCTGCATCCCTATATGTATTATGTTTCGTTTTTATATTATTTTTCTTAGATACTAGCGACGCTGTCACCGGCTTCGTTAAGTTTGTGGGACTATATACGGGTGTTCTGCTCACGTGTTCCATATTAAAGTGTTCGGGCGATAGCCTCTCCGAGAGCGCAGCGAGCCGCTGCGGCGATGGCGGCGTATTGCTGCGAACGCTCCTACTGTCCTCACTCGCGTGTTCTGGAGAACAAAATCATGCTAATATTATAAATTCGAAAGTACCACAGTTATTTTTTGTTATACTAAGACCTTTACTCAGAAATAGCTACTGTGTCGTTGTTCGTGAACCTGAACACCCGGTTCTGGAGAACAAAATCATGCTAATATTATAAATTCGAAAGTACCACAGTTATTTTCTGTTATAAGACCTTTTACTCAGAAATAGCTACTGTGTCGTTGTTCGTGAACCAGAACACCCGGTTCTGGAGAACAAAATCATGCTAATATTATAAATTCGAAAGTACCACAGTTATTTTCTGTTATAAGACCTTTTACTCAGAAATAGCTACTGTGTCGTTGTTCGTGAACCAGAACACCCGGTTCTGGAGAAGAAAATCATGCTAATATTATAAATTCGAAAGTACCACAGTTATTTTTTGTTATACTAAGCCCTTTACTCAGAAATAGGTACTGTGTCGTTGTTCGTGAACCAGAACACCCGGTTCTGAAGAACAAAATCATGCTAATATTATAAATTCGAAAGTACCACAGTTATTTTTTGTTATAAGACCTTTTACTCAGAAATAGCTACTGTGTCGTTGTTCGTGAGCCCAAAGAAATAAAATAAAGTGTGTCCGTCTGTCTGCTACGTTTTAGCGGCCTATCTTTTTAACCGATTTTGATGAAATCTGGTATAGTGGAAATCAAAAAACCTTAATCCACGAGGACGAAGTCTTTTTTTAATCCACTACAAGTTAGCCCTTGACTGCAATCTCACCTGATGGTAAGTGATGATACAGTCTAAGATGCTAACGGGCTAACCTGTTAGGGGCATGGCTGTTATATAAAACCCATACCCCTTTCGGTTTCTACACGGCATCGTACCGGAACACTAAATCGCTTGACGGCACGTCTTTGCTGGTAGGGTGGTAACTAGCCACGGCCGAAGCCTCCCACCAGGCACCAGGTCGTGGGCATCATCTAGTAATAGAATAATCTACAGGTCACTAATATGACGACAGATGGCGCTATTATGAATTTACGATTTCTGAATTTTCTCCGGGCTAGTCTGGATCCCAGGTTTCCGTCGTGGCTAATTACCACCCCACCGGATAATAATATAACTGCCATACCCCTAACAGATAAGCCCATTACCATCTTAAACTGTATCATCACTTCCCAGTCAAGGACTAATAGGCCTTATTATTAATTACACTGCACTTTTTACACGGCCCTGTTGTAAGGGTGGGCGTGGACGCTAGTTTGAGCGTCGCTTATTACACAGCAATAAGACGACCCTTTCTCCCTATATCTTATTACATTACTCTAATTCAAGTGAAAGGTCCCTGTGAAAAGTGCAATGTAATAGGCCTATAACTTGTAGAATAAAAATATATCACAGTCGCTTACCAGATCTATCAGGGCTGGCCGCGCTTTTTCTCGAACCCGGACTAGAAGGAGCGGACTCGGGCCTCGACACTAGGCCTTCTAAGTTGTCCACACCAGCCGCTTGAAAACAATAATAATACAATAAACTATATTTTTACATTATATAGGGCTAATTAAAAAAATATTAATCTTTTAAGGGCAACTTCTCTTCATGAAACTGAAAAACTTTTGTCTTTTTTTCAAAAACTAAAATAAAATAATCTTCTCGCTGTTAACCCTAGACACTCTTCAACTCAGTGTTTTAGTAGGCAGTAGTCGGCTAGTCGAGCGAAAAAGGTCGCATATCGCGTGTCGCTTGGAGTAATGCTGTCTTAGAGCAGCCAATTTAAATACTTTTATTTTTGTGATAAATGAAATGAAATTACACAGAATTTTTAAGTCATAGAAAAAAGTTGTTATGGGGCCATACCAACGCTTAAAGCAACGCCTAAGCAATATTACTCAAAATGACAGTATGATGTCACATACCTTGACGTTTCTAAAATAAATACTTTAATTCTAAAACACGAAAGTCATTAATACGGCTTGGCTTGGCAGTTTGGCCCTAGTATTACGTACTAAAAGCTACCCAAGAGCATATTAATAATGACGTCATTTTATTGCTATCCCTTTCATAGGTCCATGCGGAAAAGGACAGCACTATACCCTTAATTTAATTTATTTGAACTACCAACAGAATTACAAGTAGTAGGTATACAAAATGCTGAATGGCTTAGGCAATGGGTAACAAGCAATTCAATTTATAGGTAGTTACATCATGCACATAGGAAAAGTCGTACATAACTGACACAAGTATACATTGGGGAATTATTAATAAATAATTAAGATTAGAAAGAAAGAAAACATATTTATTCAAAAATGGTGTTACAGACAAACATCTGTCATACATAGCTGTACACACAAATGTATGTTTGTCTATAACACCACCCGGAATGGGTGTACAGCTCAGCCGTGTATCCGGCATTATACATACAAATGCATGCATGTTGCCGGACGCTGATTTTCAGCTGTGACCCGGGTGACGTCACAGCCAACGGATATGAATACTTATACCTCTAACTATTTTACAACCTACTATAACTTAACACATCGATAATCCACTAAACCTAAGTCAAAGCATTCACATAAATATTATTCATACTCAAGGCCAAAGCAAGAGAATCAACGAACAACATATTAAAGTAAATGTTAAAGAAATTTATACAAATATTAAAAGAATCTTAAATATATAATATAAACTAAACGTATATTATAATATATATATAACATATTTATGCACATTATACAATAGATCACATGCAAATAAATTAAAACAAGTATATGTCACCGTAAGATTGTAAAAACCGTTAGATTATAATCTAACTCGCGAAATTGTAAACTGTCGAAAGATTGTGAACCGTTCAATGTTCTGAGTGTCAATTTTTGAAATATTCATTGTATTTACGTTTTCTTGTCTGTTTCTTGTAGGTTAGGTTAGGGTTCGACAGAAATTATCAGGTAGTGCACTTAGGTTCTGTCGGGTTAATAAACCTAACAGATTACAATTTAACGAAAAATAATACGTTAAATTGTAATCTTTCGACAGTTTGCAATTTCGCAAGTTAGATTATAATCTAACGGTTTTTACAATCTTACGGTGACATATACACCGAATATGCTACAAATTAAATATATCTATTATTTTAACTATTTATTAAATGCCAAACTATATGCCTATTTATATAATTGATATATCAACAGCGACATTTTCATGTTCCGTTTGTTTTAACAAAATATACTGTTTTAATTTACGCCTAAAAGCATACATGCTGCGGCATTCCCGAATGGGTGGAGGGATATTGTTCCAACATCGGGTCGCCGCATATTTAAAACTGCCTCTAAATGCAGCTGAGCAATGATGCGGAACACTTAAAGGCTTACGTGCACCTCTGAAATGATTTCGGCCCTCGTACATCCTTCCCAGCTTATCATAAATATAGGATGGTCTACCACTTCTAAATAGATTACTGATACAAGACTATAAAAAATTAATGAAAATAACTATCAACTTAAGAGAATACTAGTATTTTTAAATGTAACCCTATAAAAGCGTAAAAAACGATTGTATACCTGCGGCGAGCTCCTCCATGACGGATTGTTTAGTGATGATCTCTACCGTTCCGCGCGTCCGAGACGGAGACAGCGGCGACGTAGGACTGTATGGAACACAAAATGATTTGAAAGAAAAACAGTTTATTTACAGTTAATTTCACAGACAAAATTAGATAAAAAAGTAAAACTTTGTAACATGCCCATAAATTCTTACAAAACAAGGCGCTGATTATCAGGTATGACCCCGGGTGACGTCACAGTTACAACAATAAATTAAAACAAAACCAAAAGTTTGAAAGGAAGCAGTAAGTAAAGAAAATAATCATAATTAGCTATTAATATTAATTATAATAATATTTGAATTAAATATTATGCAAATAAACTTTTACAAATGTTTTTAAATTGTCGCTTTTTGGTGGTTCTTTTCAGTAGGAATGGCATTCCAGACCAGTGGTTAAATTCACTCGACGATTCAAAAGCACTTATTAAAATTTTCTTGAATAAAAAAACATGAGAGTTTGAGTCGAGAGAATCTACCACTGGTTCGGAATGTCGCACTACCGACAAGAGCTACAAAGAAACTCAGCAGTTGCTCTTTTAATAAATGTACAAGTGAACATATAATATAGTAATGCGAAAGTTTCGATGGATTTTGGTTACGTTAATCACGTCACAACTGCTGAACGGATCTGGATGAAATTTGGCACAGATATAGCCTATAGTATGGAATAACAAATAGGCTACTTTTTATGTAGGAAAATTAACGAGTTCCCGCGGGAACTTCAATCCACGCAATGTCGTGCGCATCTGCTAGTCATTTCAAAAAATACCACTGCCCTGCCATATTGGTTTTATTTTTCACATAAATGGCTTGCAGACTGAAGACGCGTGGATACATTTACATAGAATTTATTTTTGAAAAAAAACACTAAACTAGTTAAAAAAGGAATATTATGTTTTCAGGGTTAATTTATGTATGTGAGCTTCTTTATTGCACATTTCTTCTAAATGCTTGAACAGATATGGATGTATGTGGTATCGTTACAATCCTTACATCATTCCGAGTGAAAGTGGCTTCGTTCGTTGAAAACTTCGTTGAAAATAAATCTTTTTGGCAAGACAATAGTGTTTTTTAATTATGTAATAATAACTTGTTTTCATTATTTACCTGACAATGCCCGCTCTTGCATCAGCTATCAGCTTTCTTGCTCGCTCTCGCAGCATCGTCTGCCTTTCCTCTTCCGTCATTTGCTTTATAAAAATAAAAATAAAATGTTTATAAAATACCTACTTCTTTTAAATTGGAAGCTTGTTCAAAGATAAAAAGTTAATGAACATATTGCTGCTAATTCAGTCGTAAAACCACACGACTAATTTTATTGTTGTCCCTTTCACAATATTCTCTGCCGAAAGAGAGGAAACTAGAAAGACAGGTAAGGCCAAGCTTATAATCATAATGTAGCTAATTCTGTTGTACATAATCACTAAACTAAAATGACACGCCTTTTTTTTATTGCTGCCCCTTTCATAATGTCCCATGCGGAAAGGGACAACACTGTAGATTCAGGCCTATTAATTCAGGTTAATTTAGAAATTGCTTACAACACAATTAGCCACAAAAACCAACTTTCATTAGGTTTTAATTAAATTGTAAACATAAAATTTATTTTTATAATGAAACCGTTGTATTAACGGGTTACATTTAATATAACTCGTTTGAACTCACGTTTAGTTAGTCAGATGTATTCCGACAGTATAAATTATACAGCGTAACGCAGACTGCGTACTGTGAGACGCACTACGCCATTTCATTTTAAAAAATGTGAGTTCAACCAATTCATAATTATTTATTTTTATAGTGAATATCCATCCTACGCTATAGTTCAAAATGTTGTAAATTTATTATGAAATCTCAATCTACTTTTTTCTAAAAACAGAGCCAGTCTCAGTTATCCAACAAAATCTACTAAAATATTTAGTAAAACTCAAAAATATCTTAAATGCCTAAAAAATCAAGCAAAAAATATATCCAAAAAAAACATGAAAAACTAAGATAATTCTACAGAAAATACAGAAGTTACTCACGATACCTTTTTAGGACTTCCTATATCTCCATTTTTGAGTCCATTACATATTTCACTCTTCTCATCACTCTCTTTACTGTTCTGCCGTTTGCTCTTGTCCTTTTCCCTCGCCTCGCGTTTTGTAGCCTCGAGCAACTGTCTTGCTCTCTCTTTGAGTTCGTCATGACGTGAGAGTAATTGCTGTCCAATCGGGAGCGAGCAAACAGCAAGCGCGCGATATTCGACCAATCACATCGGAGCAAGCGTTACGCGTCGACCAATCAAGCGCACACACAAACCGTTCAAAGCGATGATTCGTATCGGGAATGGAAAGAAATGAAGTTCATTTTTTAAAAAATAATGAAAATGTTACATGAAATGTAGCTGTATAACTTTTGTAAAATTCTTGAACAATGAAAAACGAAACGGAGACTGTATTCATGTACTCGTATTTGTATTAACTTTAATGATAAATTTTATATATTTTTTGTTATTAATTTAAACTAGAAAAGTATACTATTATTCCTATTGTGTCCAATGTAGACCAAGAAAAAAATCAATCATTTGCATTTTTAAATTCAAAATTTTGCCGACTACTTTTTAACCTGTAATTACTTTATACAGTCCAGATAAGTTTGACGGACTGTGTAAAGTAATTACAGGTTAAAAAGAAGTCAGTAAATTTTGAATTTAAAAATGACCCGGTGGCCAAAATTGGAACTATTTTTTTTTCATATCTACTAGAGTCGCTGTCACCGGGTCAGATAAGTTTGTGGGACTATAAATAAACAAGGTGTCCTCAGACACCCCGTTAGAACATAGTTACTTTCGCTATTCTATTTAAATACGATACAATACGAATGTGAGAATTGGGAAAGTGGGATCCGAATCTTTGCCATTATTGAGCTTACGACGCGGCGGCTCTTTCCCGACCGAGCTAGGAAATTTCGAAATTCCACCCCCAAGGAAGTTAAATAGGCGGTTGAAGTTATATCCATGAAACTTGGTTTTGATGTATTTTTGTTCAAATTTTTTTCAAATTTCTTTTTATAAGAAGCTAGTTACACGCGGACGAAATCGCGTGCAAACGCTAGTAATAACTGATTAAAATGTCATAAAAACTAATAAGTACCTAATCATAAAAAAATTAATAAGTATTTAACTATTGAGATATTTTTTTTATCATCACAAAAATTACTATGTTCTAACGACTAAAATATAACTGAAAACTAACAAACATCACAAAAAAGCCACCCCCTACAATAAAGTGACCAGCTTACCGGTGTCGGTTTGGGTAGTTCCGGTGTGGTTGGCTTCGGTTTATCCGTTATCTGTCCATTGGTTACGGTTTCCGGTTGCTGGACGGTTAACGGGTCTGTGGTTGCCGGTTCTATAATTAGTTTTTGGTCAGGTTTCACTGTTAAAAAAAAATAAACGGTTAGCTCTACAGATACATTCTAAACACTATAATTCATTATAGAGTCTGTCTAGTTAAAGCTCGTATACATATTCATTTATTTTGCATTTCAATTGTACATTTAAAGTCAATAGTTATATATGTAGTTTGTATTGCACTATTATCTATACTCATATTATTCAAATAAACTTTTACAAATGCTTTTGAAACGCCGAGAAAATCTTCCACTGGTTCGGAATGCCTGCACTACCGACAAAAGCCAGCAAGAAACTCAACGGTTGTCCATTTGAAAAAATGTTAATATATGAACATATAATCCACTATCTATACTAATATTATAAATGCGAAAGTTTGTATGGATGGATGGATGTGTGTCACTCAATCACGCCAGAACGGCTGAATGGAACTGGATGTTTGACACAGAGACAAATAGCCTGAAATAACACATAGGCTACTTTTATCCCGCAATTATAAACTTCCCGCGGGAACCAAAAACCTCAATCCACGCGGTCGAAGTCGCGGGCATCAGCTTAAGTGGGAAGATAAGAGAGATAGACTCACCACCATTGGGAACGTCGTTGGTGCTAGTATTAGTGTTGGTGGTATTAGCGTTGGTCGGTGGAGGCTCCTCCTCATCATCAGACGCGAAGGGGTCGGTAAACTCTTTGCGCGTCATCAGCTTCTCGGGCCGGGCGGGGATCGGCTGCAGGAAACACTAGGAATTGAAACTTTAAACACCCCACTACAGAAACCGCACACCGCTTTGGGCTTAAAGATTAACGTTTAATGAAAAACTACGTGGACTAATGTACTCGAACGTAACGTACGAGAAAAAGTACGTTGGGACGTTGTGATATTTCGCAAGTTTTTCCAAACCACTCCCCCTGTTAAGAGCCTCACGTGATTAATAGACGATCCCTAAGTTGGTGAGGAGTAAGATATTCTGTAGATTGCTGCATGTCAAGGTAATCATGTCCTTGCAAATATATGTCACCCTAATATTGTGAAAACCATTAGATTGTAATATGTCTAGCGAGATTGTATACTGTCGAAGGACTACAATTTAAGGCATTATTTTTCGGTAGATTGTAATCTGTTAGGTATTATTAAACTGATAGAACTCGGGCACTACCTGATTATTTATGTCGAACCCTAACCTAACCTACAAAAAAGAGACAAGAAAACGCAAATACAATGAATACTCCAAAAATTGACACACAGAACATTGAACTGTTCACAATCCGTCGACAGTTTACAATCTCGCTAGATATTTTACAATCTAACAGATTTTGCAATTTCACGGTGACATATACATAATTGGCACCAATAAAATACAACTAAGATGCCAGTGCTTGTTTGAGCAGTTCTTACACAAACTGTCGATGTCAACGTACATACTAAGAGCGAAAATATGCTAATGCAACGCGTCTTGCGTTCAACTTCAGACGCGACAAAATAATTGACTCCAGCTACACCCGAACCAATCAGACCTGTGAAAGTTGATCACATCCCTTCAACAACTGGAAACTGATGATCTTCATGCGGCTGAACAGTTATGACGAAACATAGCTAAGAAACATTCTCGACCAAAACTTTTGAACAATAAAAAACTAAATCAAAATCGATTCATTCGTGATGCCACAGACAGACAGATACACAGTATAAACTTAAAGCACTCCTATTTTTGTGTGGGTGGTTTAAAATCACAACAATTGATTCTAAATATATAAAAGGAAACGGTGACTGACAGACTGATCTATCAACGCACAGCTCAGGACGGATCGGTCTGAAAGGCATACAGATAGCTTCTATGGGGTACATATCCTAAGAAAGATTTTTGAAAATTCAACCCCTAAAGAGGTAAAACACGGGATTTGAAATTTGTTTAGTTCACGCGGACGAAGTCGCGGACAACAGCTTGTATTATATAAATTGGTGGGCAGTCATTTTTATAGTAAACTTACCTCGGTAACTTTGCCTGGGTCAGTAAACCACTTGGCGGAAGGTTTCTCCCGCTCCTTGGCCGGGGACAGCATCTTGCCAAGGATACTCTTCGACTGCAGATACATGTCCCGGACATCTTTGATGGCCGTTGGGGATTTGTCTGGGGAACGCTCCTGCGATTGGCGGGAATCCTGGGATCCTTGGGACCTGAAGAAATCATGATGGAATATAACAATGTCAGTATAATTTTTACAAAGCTTTGACTCTCCTAGGTCTTAATTTATAAATTATTTTTTAGTGATTATTAAATAGAGGATCTCACAAAAGACGTAATATCCACGTCCTCTGTTAATTTTATATTTGGTAACCATTTTAAGCTATCGATTAAAGTAAAAAGAGCGTCGAATTTTGATGACATTTTTTTTCAAATGGTCACATTTATGTATTTCATACAAAATCGTATGGGATTTTGTATAAGTACTTAAACATGCGCGCGTTTTGACGGGCATCGACGCGACATTCGCGACTGAACAGTTCTGCGGGCATCGACGCGTCCGTGTCGTGACGACCCACCATGTCAGACGACTCCGTTTCATCGTTACCTGTCAATATACTACTACGGGTCTTGGCCTATCAGTCATGTTCCTAGATCGTCTCGTGATAACTTCGCGACTGAACAGATCTGCGGGCATCGATGCGTCCGTGTCGTGACGACCCACCATGTAAGACGACTCCGTTTCATCGTTACCTGTCAATATACTCACACAGGTCTCGGCTTATCAGTCATGTTCCTAGATTGTTTAGTGCTATCTTCGCGACTGAACAGATCTGCGGGCATCGACGCGTCCGAGTCGTGACGACCCACCATGTAAGACGACTCCGTTTCATCGTTACCTGTCAATATACTCACACAGGTCTCGGCCTATCAGTCATGTTCCTAGATCGTCTAGTGCTAACTTCGCGACTGAACAGTTCTGCGGGCATCGACGCGTCCGTGTCGTGACGACCCACCATGTAAGACGACTCCGTTTCATCGTTACCTGTCAATATACTCACACAGATCTCGGCTTATCAGTCATGTTCCTAGATCGTCTAGTGCTAACTTCGCGACTGAACAGATCTGCGGGCATCGACGCGTCCGTGTCGTGACGACCCACCATGTAAGACGACTCCGTTTCATCGTTACCTGTCAATATACTCACACAGGTCTCGGCCTATCAGTCATGTTCCTAGATCGTCTAGTGCTAACTTCGCGACTGAACAGTTCTGCGGGCATCGACGCGTCCGTGTCGTGACGACCCACCATGTAAGACGACTCCGTTTCATCGTTACCTAGCAAAAAAATACTTCGTTTTATTCCACTCGTAGGTAAATCTGACTCGCCGAAATGTACTGATTGCGACGTAATTGAACATTTATATCATGTCTTAGAAACGAATTGGAAAGATTTCATTTAAAGAATATGTTTATATTATTGATTTACGGGATTCGTCTGCAAGTAACAGGGCTTGCCCCTTGTTAGGGCATGCACAAATCAGGTGTTAAGCGTAGGCAGTAAAGTTTAAGGAACAAAATGTTCCAATGAGGGTGACGTTCAATATTGAACAAACCCTCTTTAATAAATATAGATTTTTAAAAAGACACGTGTCTTATGAAAAGAAACGTTAACTATACCTCCGGCTAGCTGTGGTGGCCGTTCTGACATCTTACAATAGTGATGGATTCAAAGTTACTATCGAATCGAGTCGATTATGTCTATTTTACTTTTAAAAGTTGGAAATTCATTGGCGCATAACACAAGGTTATCAATCAATCAATCAATCAACATTTATTTATTCAAATTAGGTACACTGTACACTTTTGGACGTCCAATAATTTATAAAACATATTAGATAATCAGTTACGGTATCTTAAAACTAAAGCTACGAGGGTTTCAAACGCACCCAGATCTGAGAAGAGCCCACAACAAACTCAGCCGGGCTTATTTAGTATCACCACTATCAGAGCCGTTAGAGCATATTATTGCCAAGCTTCCTTGTAATTTAAGTAATCCTATACATAGTAATAAGATTTTTCAATGAGTTTAAGAAGTTATGTATACTTTACATATTAACTTCAATATTATACATGCCTAATTGTTCCACTTGCATTTCGGTGCCCGTGAAGTAGGCCCGCAGTTGAAACAAATACGTCATTATCTGGAAATAAACGTGCGCATTAGAACTAATACTCGAATTTTTAAATATACAACGCGCAGCTTGCGATATGCACCGCCACACAAATCATCCAAATTACTCTCAACGTGCGTTTCACTTCGACACCGGAGCATCCTCAGGAGATGTTGACTCGACAATGCACGATTGCTTAATCATTTAATAATAAAATTCTTGTGTCACAGTTTTAGTGTTTATACTCCTCCGAAACGGCTTGACCGATTTTGATGAAATTTCATATGTATATTCAGTAGGTATGAGAATAGGTTTATAAATAATTTTTACACCCCTAAGTGGTTCACCCCAAAAAAAATTTTTTTATTTTTGGACAATTTTTTTTTTGTTTTTTTTAATGGTGTGGAATTGAAAAATACATTTAGTCCTAAATTTTTACCCTCCTACCACCGACCCCTATGTTTTGATAGCATTTTATATTTTTCAACCCTGGTCGATAGCTGATCAATGGGCCAATTCCTCCGCTTGGGAGCAGCATAATAGCAAGTTTAATAATTCATATGGCAACTAGTAATAATTAATAATGCTCACCGCTAGTTTGTCGGGCACGGGCGGCTTGCAAACATCGGCGGCAGTGAGAACTTGTGCGATGCCGAGCCGCGCGCTCGCCTCTAGCGCGGTACGAACGTTTACCTCCGCCTCATCGGCTTGCAGGCCCGAGAAATCTCTACAATATATTGGAATGATAATATTATTGGAACTGCAAATTATTCACATATGTTAATCTATAAGGCCTTCCAAACGATACACAAAACAGTTTGTCCGTGGATTTCTTCGAAACCATCAATCGGATTGTGACCCTCATTGGCGCACACATTGATTCTTTATTGACTCACATTTCGGTCGGTTTAACTATCAATCTTTTAGATTAACACTTGTTTTATTCTATCTTAAATTCGTCATCTTCACGATTAATTTTACCTCTGGCTGTAAGGTTGGACAAATACGGCCATGATTTTTTGTCAGCATAATACACACATGCAGATTGCAATATTAAAACGCACAACCTACAAAAAGCCGATGAAAAAAAAACATCCGAGCCGATCCTATTGTTGGTGGAAAATTAAACGTTCGGAAATGTATGTGCTAACGCATACTTCTCACCGATAGAACGTGAATTCGCGACGTGCTCTTCCTTATATAATCGGTCGCTCACAAAATCGGTGATAAAAGTATTTGAGTTAGTGAGTTTTTTAAAGTAATAGTGTATTTTATAATATGGGCCTTGTTGCCTAAAATAAAATGAATAATAATAATAAAAGTCGGCGAAATTATCGGCTCGATTTTCAGACCTACAAATTGTCTGACGTGTGCAAAGGCCGTCATGAGAAAACTTTCTGCAGTTCAAACATTTAATCTATTCTAACTAACTGCTCTAATAAAATAATCATTTAATCTATTCTAACTAATTAAAAATACAATTTTATGTGATAATGCTAATCATGGTGATGATGATGATGACGATGATGATCGTGGTGGTGGAAATGATGAAGTAGTATATTGTGACTCACATGAGATCAGGTCTATAATGGTGTATAATAGCACAAAAGGCGAGCCCGTTCCGAAAGCTAGTGGTGAGGTTAGTGACGCGACAGTAGCTGTACTCGCGCGTCACGCCACTGCACCACTCCAGTAGGTCTTGTACCTAAGGAAAAGAACAAATTCTGTGCCAAAAAGTGTGTTCTGTGTCAAATCTTTGCCGATTTTTAAGTATCTCTTAAAAAAGCACTTTTTGCCTCCTTAGTTTTGCGTATCCAGTTCCTTAGATAGAAAGCTTATATCCAAATATATATACATATACTTATTATTTGTTATATATTTCAGTTGTGTGTATATATCTTATATATGTTTTTATGTAATAAACGTATTTTATATGTACAGATCTGTGTATTATCTATACTAATATTATAAAGAGTTGTGTTGCTAAGTTTGTGAGTTTGTGACGTTGTAGGGGGTAATCTCTCGATCTACCAAACCGATTTTAAAAATTCTGTTACCCATAGAAAGCCACATTATTTGTGAGTGTCATAGGCTATATTTTAACCCCAAAAATTAGGGAGTTCTCGTGGGAATTCAAAAACTTATTTCAATATATATGCTAGTATATTATAATATAGTATTTAGATTTGCTACCTTAATTTAAGTGTTTTATCCCTTATTTGTATTACCTACTTTATGTGCACCCTCAATCAAATTTTCTGTTATTATTTCCTTTTCTAGCTTGGAAGAGATCGCTTATCAGCGATAAGGCCGCCTATTGTACAGTTTAACATAATTTCTTGTATTTGTTTAAATGTGTTATATGTATGGTGTACAATAATAGTTATTTTCATTTCATTTCAAAGTAATTTTTTTTTCATTTATAGATTATGCTCGAACGAAACGGTTTTGCTATACGTTTCTGATACGATAGTGGCGTATAATAGCACAGTAGGTCATGACCCTCGTTCTTAGGTACATGTAGGTCAAATTATTTACCAAAACCACATTTCTTTTTAAATTTATAGACTATGCTGGAATGAAACGGTTTTGCTTTACGTCTCTGATACCATAGGGGTGTATGATAGCAGAGTAGGTCTTGTACCTAAGAATAATAATTATCAAACGTTTAGATTCGGACACGTAATAAATAACCACAGTCCCAAGCATTGCTGGAGCGACTCAAATCCAAGTTCTTTTATCATTTACATATCAGGAGCATACTTTTAGTGGATTTTTTATTGGATTATACTTGAATAAAGGGAAATCTATACTGGATTATGGAATTTCATTATATTAGAATACGCTATTTCCACTAACTACTTTCGGCCTTTTTTGAGGCGAAGCAAAGGCGTAAAGAGCCTATGTCAGTGGGATATGGGTTTATTATAACTGCCATAGCCCTAACAGGTTAGCCTGCATCCTAGACTGCATGTTTGTCTCCTTGACGTTTTACTATGTAGTCCTATTCAACAAATTTAATCAAATTAGGTTTTAAGCCACTTACCGGAGTTTTATCCTTATCCAGTCCCTTCACAGACAAAAACTTTTCCACATCCGCTACCGGCGTCTTGTCATTATCAATTCCCTTCTCATTGTCATTCGTATCCAAACTAATGTTGTTCAAATTCGACTTCAAGTCCAAAGGCTTAAGGTTTCTTTTCGCTATCGTCTTGGGCTTCAACACCCCCCATTTTAAGTTATCTACCTTACTATCTTCGGTAGTTGGAATTATTTTTGGGGTTGAAGTGTATTTGGGGGTGTTATTCGGTTCGCTTTTCATTGCTAGTTTAGTTAGATTACTCAAATATTCTGGTCTGGATTTTGGGGTTATGGTTGTTTCATGTATTTTTAAGTCCTTAAAGTCTTCTTTTAGGTCGTTTAAGTCGTTTTGGATAGCTTGGGGTTCCTTTTTAGGTGTAGGGGTAGTGGGCGTGGTGGACTCAGGGGTGATGGGTGCGGTGGGGGTGCGAGAGTTGTCGAAGTTAAGGCTTTGCACGCTATTGGGGGTGGCGGCTATATCGCTGTTGGTTAAACTCTGCGTCATTTCTTCCATTTGCTGTCGGAGATCGAACATCTGAAACGAAGACCACAAGTTTAGATCTCAATACAGAAATGTTACGGACTTTTATGACCTGGCATTTTATACTCATAGACAAAGATATCGAGAGCTTTTTTTTAAAATATATATGCTAGCGCTTGGCTGCAATCAGACAATACTACCTTTTCACGGCACATTGTATACATTTTGACGAAATTTGGTACTGCAATAGGTTGCATACTGGACAATTTTTTCGAGTTTCGGTGGAAATCGAAAACCTTAATCCTTGTGGCCAAAGTCGCGGGCATCATCTAATAAATTACCTGTCTAGTGGAATTATCGGAGAGTGTATAGTCGTCCTCGTCCAAATCTTCCAACACGGCGATGTCAGAATTATTGTTCACTGACAGCAATGACGCAAGGGATTGCATGTCTTCATCCCTGTGACATGTAAACATTTAACATCAAAATGTTAATCTATTAAAATAAGGAAAGTCATGTTGCCTGCCCCGCTCATAAAATACGGATGAGGAAGGACCAAAACAGTAGGCCCCTATCTCAAATACTGCCTTAATTATTTAAGAACCCATTCCGACTTTGTATTGTACCAGTAAATATAGTCCTACAAACTTATCTGACCCGGTGACAGCGTCGCTACTAAATATTAAAGAATAGAAATAAAAACTAAACAGGCATAAAAAGTTCCAATTTTGCCCACCGGGCCAGATAAGTTGGTGGGGCTGTATAGTATGTAATTAAATGATTTATTTGTCAGAATATATGTGACAAATCGAGCCCTAAAAACAACAGCAGCTTTTTATATCTTGGTCACAAAGGTTACAGAATCGGGATGTTGCCTATATCAAAAATAATTACTTTTTTTAATAAATAGAGGATCTCCCAAAAGTCTTAATATCCACGTCCCCTTGTAATACAGTTATTAATAACTAACCTACGTCAGCAGCTCCTCTAGTATTGTAACGCGATACGGCGATGCGTTAGTTTGAGCTATATTTGAAAGACAAATGAGCTTTTCACTCACGTCACCTGCCCCTCTCGCAGTAACATAAGTATAGCGTGAGGTGTAGTCTCGCGACACAGTTTCCAGCGTGAGCCGTAACGCGCGCTGAGCTTTGTGGCACCTGGCGAATAGTTACTACGTAATAACCAACTCACGTCGCCTGCCCCTCTCGCAGTAACACACAGTGTAGCGTGAGGTGTAGTCTCGCCGCCTTCAGTTTGCGCGACACAGGTTCTAGCGTGAGTCGTAACGCGCGCTGAGCCGGCGCGAGTGACGCATGACGCCGCAGATTGACTGCACACGCCGCTAATCGACGCCGTTTGCCTGTTTGTGACACCTGCAAAAATATTACTGGTAACAGTACACTCACGTCGCCTGCCCATATTTCGAATCAGTAATATTCTTATATAAATCTAATGTAATACTAGTGGTTCGCCCCGAACTGAGACCTCGCGTTATCCATAAGATAGTTTTAACTACCTATATATTGTAATAGTTAAGTTAACATTAGACGAAAAGAGCTAAAGAGTTATTGGAGAAACGAATAAACTGTTACAGAGCGCTATCTATTGACATCATTGTGAAGTTCTGTTAAAAACACTGAAGCTCAATAAAAATTGAATAATTTCGTTTCCTTATAATATTTATCTTGTTTTAGTATTTGCTGTTCAAGTACAGGATATAATTTAAATAATTGATCAAGTTTCAGGCTCAGCCTTTCAGAAAATTGCGAGTTCTGAGGTCAACTTTGGACGTTAGAAAATCTCCACTTTGAAAGCCCCCCATTTTGTCAATTTTAGGGAAAAAATTTAAAAAATATATATTTTTGCCCTCTTTTCCTAATTTTCTTTAAAATCATATACCGCAATTCTATGTGACGCTATAAAAAATATTTTACTTCGCATTCGCTCCTATGAGAGCCCCCTGAAATAAAAAAAATTATAACTTTTTAAGCCGTATTCAACTGGAGGCCATCGGTTTACATATTATATTTAAATTTGAAGTAATTACGTTCAGTAACTCAGAAGTTATAGGGCTCTGACAGACGGACGGACGGACAAGTGCAAATTCACTCAAGTAGACCCAGAGACCTTCACTTCGCTCGGTCAAAAATTTGTATATAAAACTTCTGCCAAAATTATTGCTGGGATAAACGTAACTCGGCGTCTCTGCAAGTGGGTATCAGTTAAGTTCTATGTTGTTCTAAAATAACATTGGCATCACAATTTTATGATTTTTATACTTGTATTAACCTTCAACTCACGTTGTTTGACCCATTTCTAACGTTAACTCTAAAGACAATATTAATAAGCAAAAACAATGTATTCTTATCTTTTTTTAGCAAAAGTCTGAAATAGATCAAAGTTTAATTTTTTTAACAAGACACATGTATGACAATAATTTTATGATATGAACCGTTTGCAAGAAGTGTAAAATGCTACGTAAAATAAAAAAAAAGCCAAACAATTTCTCAAACCTTAATCTGAAAAATTATACCTACTTAGGAAATCAGAAGTGAGATAACTTTTTCTTTGGTTTTTTAAAAAATTATAGTAAACGTACATCCTCTAACACGAAGGTCCAGTCTTTGTCCTCGAGTTCATTGGTCCTGGCGTCACGGAACAAAGTCACCGCGACCGTCTGGTTTTCTGGCACCGCGAATATTACTGACCCTCTGCAGAAAAACGACCAAATGTATTTATATAAAAATAAATAAACACAACGAGCCTTCATTCACTTCAGACAAGTCATAGGGAAAAATATAAGAGATAGAGACTTCAATGTAGTATCACGTAACGTATCTCTTTAGACTGTGGTTTTACTTAATTAATCTTATTTTTCACACACTGGTCCACATACTACCAGCCAGGTTCCTTATGTTGTCTTTCCATTTATTATTCCTGGGATACCACGTAAATCGCGTCGAAACTATTTGGTCGAATTTTCAACATTTTCTCTTACCATCAATATTTTATTAAGTATAAAAAAGTGTCCATACAAAAGTGGAAAGTTTTTGTTATATTACATTATAGTAAACAATTGTGACTGTCAAATAATAACAGACAAATAATTAGCTGAATTATACGGTATTTCGTTCACTACAAAATAAATTTAATTAATTTTATAGCGTCAACAACACGTGGTAATTATGCTGTTAAAATGTAGCTTATATGACACGTTCGTAGATTTACCATAGCAGCGCCATCTATTGATTACTTACTCAACCCAGTCGAAAGGTATCGACAACTGTTAGAATCATTTGGAGTTAACAGATAATTGTGACTGTCAAATAATAACAGACAAATAATTAGCAATAAATTAAAATTGCGACTATAATTTGAGATTTAAACTATCCTATCTCTCAAGTTGGATCGAACTGCACATGGTGTGCGAATTTTATTATAATCGGTTAAGTGGTTTAGGAGTCCATTGAGGACAAGCATTGTGACACGAGATTTATATATATTAAGATAAAAAAGTGTCCATACAAAAGTGGAAAGTAAGGGTTTATAAAAATAATATCGGCTATTAAAGTCAAATATGTTACAAATGATTTGAGTTTACAGATTTAAGTTTTGGGATATTTAACGCCAATCAAAAAGTCGTCTCTGATCTGTGGTGCGAATGCATGTTTAGTAATAATGATAATTTATTTTGCCAAATTGTAATTTATTTTGCAGTTCCCACACAAACTGTCGATGTCAAAGTTCATACTACGCGCGCAAATATGCTATAGCGAAGCGTCTTGCGGCCAACTTCAGACGAGACTAAATGATTGGCGCCAGCTATAACCCTTTAATGTAGTGTGTATTGAGCACTTACTTCAAGGGGTCTTTGAGTGAAGGCTCCCATTCTAACGGCTCAGTTAGGACACGTCTTGACCGACGAGTCCATACAATGCTTAGTTTGTTGGGTTTCCTGCAACAGTTACACAAAATCTTGAAGTTTCATAGCTCAAAACACAAGTGGATGGAAAATTATTAATCTTTATTAGATACGTGAACAAGGCGTACATTTTAGGCCGCAATAAGGATGATGACAACTCCATCAAATCAGCGACTGTTTATCAAACTTAAAAACGCGCTTCTAGTATGGAAGTTTGCATGAAATACATCCTACATATTTTTGACGTCATCAAATTTCAACGCACTTTTTTTCTTTAATCTATATATTATATACAATGGTTTAAAATGGTTATCTAACTTTAAACTAACCAAGGATGTGTTTTTAGGTCTTTTGGAAGACCCTCTCTTGAATAATAATCAGTAAGAAATAATTTATATTTGACATAGGGAATTACATCCCTATTCCCTATAATACTGTATTTCGCTGTATTTTGGTCTACCTGACTCCCACGTCTGTCTATCCGGGAGATAGGCTCCTTTTTATCCCGCAAAATCAAGGAATTCTCACGGATTTTAAAACCTACATCCACGCGTAAGAAGTCTCGGGAATCATCTCTAAAATACACAAAAATGTATACAACATAGAACGATTTTCCAAGTTGAGTTGCAAAACTCTACAATAGCAGACGTACGTTATACCAATATCCTCGCTACCAATACCAATATGTGATCTAATTCGCTATAGTGGATTGACTGAGGCGTGTCTCTCGATAGCTACCGGTATTGACGATATTGTCGCGTTGCGGTGAAATTGAGGTTTGTTATAGTATATAATGGATTTAACCCGACATCACTAAGGATGCCTTAGCACCAGAAATGTGCTACGTTGCTAAGCCAGGGAAATGTATCAAACTCACCGATAGGAATGCGATGATATGTTATGATAGTATGCTTTTTTAAGAATAAGGGTCTTGACAGAGACAGACGTTCAACGAATTGATCCTATTGGATCAATTCGTTGAACGTCGTTGATCCAATAGAAAACACTTAACAATAGTTAAGTGTTTTCTATAGGATCAATTCGTTGCAAGGTACCTCTTTTTTCTTTCGAGGTACCCCCTCTTTGCGTCGTGTTCCTCATTGCTAGTCGTGATCCCTTTCATCACTTAATGGCAAGGGTTTTCTTGGGATAATAATGCGTTGGGTTCCCAGGTACTTCCGCATACGACTCGACTAAGAGTACTATTCCAAGTCTAGGTTTCTAACGACTAATATCAGATGTTAGTGATCTAGCCGGGACTGACGGCTTAACGTGCCCTCCGAGATATGGAGGAAACGAAAAGGCCAAATTCGGACTTCCAAATTCGATCACCCATCCAATTACCGCCTTGGGTCAACGTTGCTTAACAATCGCAATCGACTGATATGCGTTGTCGCAGCTAAGCCTCAACTCAACACAACATAAATACAGAACTCTAAAAAAAAGGAACTCTATACATTACTACCGGATAAACTCACGTGTTATGTCGGAAAAATGCCTGACTAGTTTCGAACCCGTTCAGGGCCCTTATTCACGAGCCTTTTCGTGTGACGCGGTCGCTGTCTGACTGCGGGCCGCGTCAGACACGGCCGGAATAAAATGAATATCACTTACGACAGTTTAAAATTTAAAATAAGGAACTTACCATTTGGGCGTCAGTTCGACGTCAATGCGGTGGTAGGACGCGGTGTACTGGAATTTGGCAGCGCGCTTGTTGACGCGCTGCAACCGTTTCCAGACGGACGCCATTTTGTTAAGCTCTGGAAACGAAATTAAATAGTTCAGCTCAAGTCACAGAATAATATAATAGTATACTCAAGTATACAAGTATAGTCCCACAAACTTATCTGGCCCGGTGACAGGGTCGCTAGTAGATATAAAAAAAAAAAAAAAAAAAACTAAACAGGCATTAAAAATAATTCCAATTTTGGCCACCGGGTCAGATATGTTTGACGGATTGTACTGCACTAGCCTCGTACAGTCTATGTGCCACTTAAGATAGTCGAAGATTCATATAGTGAATCGTGAATATCGAAAAGTACAAAAAGTTTTAAATGCTATAGTTACTGCGTACTTATAACACCTAGTTTTATTGTGCCCAAACTATGAGATACACGACCAAACCACGCACAAAAGTAAATCAAGGGCAGATTTTCTTTTGGTTTAAGTAATTTTTTCAAATCCTTTACCCTGAGTTGCATGTTACATATAAAAAAAAATTGCTTACTAACTTAACATAACTAACTTCATATAATTCCCTACTTTTTTTTAACTCAGTTAACTTAACTAACTCAGAGTTAGTTACTTAATTTTACCAAAATGAAAATCGGCAGTAAAATTATGTACAGAATGTACACATGAACATGGTACTTTTAGGTCGATAGTTAGGGAATACAGACTGGTATTTTAATGAGGTCTGTTTAGTTCGAATTGCAAAAATTCCCCGCTATTGTAGCCCGAAAACTCAATTATCTCCAATTAATTTACACCAGCATCTAGATCTAGGTAACTAACTACAGTATCTCGTATGTAGGTCGATAACCCTCGAGAATCGAGCATCGCGCCTAGAAGTTGGCATCATATGACGCATTCTTGTCTTTTTTCTTGTAAATATTCTAACATTCAATAAAATCTGTTTCAGTAATTCATAAAGGAACACTGACTGACATATCTGAGGTCGAGGAATTCTATGTACTTGATTTTGACGTAAAGATCTAGAGTTTTCTATAGTAAAAAATAACACTGCTATGGCAAAAATACTCGCGAGCGGCGAACTCAATATGGAGCGACGCGGATCGGGCGCCGGCACGCGGACTCAATATAGAGTTAAAAATCAGCTAACTAGTAATTATAAATTGATAACTGGGGCGATTCGACTACTAAAGTATAGTATCCTACCTAATGGGGCTGCCTCGTCTAGTACTGTATCAGCAATGTTTACTAACGTCAAATTAGATACCGGTCATGCGCAAAACATACGAAACTCAATGTGCGCCCCAGGCTATTTCCGCCTTTACTCGTCACTATAATGCGTCAAATGGAAAAGATTCTAAAATTCTGGCATTAGGAAACAACTACATTTATGATTAAGACCCAGTGGTCATGCATCATGTCGGAGAGATAGCGCCTCTCTCTCGGTAGTGCGTGCATTTTGCTCTCGAGTTATATAAAGGTGCTTCAATAAACTGCACTAAACTTTGAGTTTAAAGCTTCCGCAGTCAAAGAGATACAAGCATGCACCAGTAACTTGAGTGTTTCAATACAGAGAAACAGAAAATACTTTAAATCCAAAGTTCCAATACAAAGGTCTGACTTTGAAAGTTTTTTTTATATTAGTTAAAACGTGCCTTTTGAAAAGCCTCATTTCGTTATTTTACGTTACTGACAATGCTCAGGGGCTAGTGTGCTTGAATTTTCTCATTTCTCGGCTTGTAGAACACATGAAAGGAATCAGTTTGCATTGGCCGTAACTATATCAATATAACGATTCTCAATAATTTCACGGAAACATAGTTAAAATCAAACATATTATATACCTAGTTAAACATGATAACTTACATAAATATATTATAACAACTGTTCGCTCGCGATTATCTGCGCCGGCGCATTATCGCTTCCACTCCTGTAAACGGAAGCCCACAGATAACATATACAACAAATAATATATGTAGAACTACGAGTATTAACTAGTAACGTTATTTTTCAAAATACATAATACCTACCTACTTAAGTAATAAACTTTAGGCAAATGTTTTCTTAGAATATATTTTCTTGTAAAATAAGATTTTTTATCTCCCTCTTTGGTTGTTCCTTCATTGTTGAATATTGTGGTCCTGGTTATATCCTAACCTCGAATGGATTATTTGTTTCCACTAGCTTCTGTTGGTAGCCATTCCCACTGTATTACAAAATTTTGACGCGTTCGACTCCATCAGTTGTCAGACCACCTAGTTGATTTTTTCAGGATTTGTTAGACCAAATGAAATACTTTACTATCTTACACTTTCCAGCGGTTTTACTTTTTAAGTTACAAAGCCAAAACTAACATTTTCTAGTGAAACTTCTTTAGAATCTCTAAATTCTTTAATCAGGTAGTGCACAATCTTTGTACAGTTTACAATTTCGCGAGTTAGATTATAATCTAACGGTTTTTACAATCTTACGGTAACGTATAGAAAGCGTTTCATTTTTGAAATTTTCTGTATGATTGTTTAAAGGGCAAGGGCAAAAACACAGAACCCGGCCACGGATCGGGCGCGTGGCCTGTGAAGCCGCGCACCCGACCCGACCCACGCCCGTTCCCTGTGTGTTTTGCCCCTTAATGTTGCAGTAGAAAGTGTGATTTGTTAATTGCTTTGGTTTTTTTGTTCAACGAAACGAAAAAGCGACACCAAAAAGAGACAAACATATTCATAAAAGATTTTAGCCTGCGAGAGAATGTGATAGAATACAAGTTATATTTATCTCATTTTCTTGTAGGCTACTTTTCTGATGTTTCACTTCCATTGCCATGTGTGAATTGCACACACTCTTTTTTAATAATTTTTTTAAACTCTATAGTTTATCAGAGAAAAGCTAATTGTATGTTTATGTCGATTGTAAGCTACCTCTGTACCAAATTTCATAAAAATCGGTTCAGCAACTGATGTGGTAGAAGTGTAATTTAATAATGACTGGTTGGATAAATGCAGCGAAAACAAAAAAAAATGATCAAACATAGCAGCTTCTTAGCATTCTTCCACCCACTTAAAATACCTAATACTACTTTATGACCTCATCTCACTTTATTGCAATCAAATCTTTAAACTATTTATATCAGGCATAAGGTCTATTTTATGAAATCTTCACTATGAACTACAACTTGATAACAAGTCTATTTTTAAGCATACAGTTTATATGTGAAAATAATTTGTTTGTTGTTATCATTTTACACATGGAATCATACATTTTAAATGTTATTGTTAGTTTGTTTACTTAATTAGCTACTAAGTATACAGAGCAATAGTTACTGAATTACTTACTTAAAATTCAGAGCTAAAGTACAAACTCAAACCTTTTTAATATAGACTTTTATATTAAGTAAGTATATATTTGATTTATAATATAGTCGAGTGAATCTACAACTGGATCGGAATTATATTCACACTGAGAAGAACCAGCAAGGAGATTCAAAAACATTTGTAAAAGCTAATTTGAATAATATTTTAATTCAAATCATACATACAAAAGTGAAAACTATCTATTGAGCATGTTACTAGCCCGCTAGGATACTCTGGTAATGGTTGCACCTACTTTCAAAACTAAACTGAAATGTTTGATTAAAAGTATGCAAATAACTTCTTGACTTCATCTTCTGATAAATGAGAACAATGATTGTAAGAATACCCTGGCCTTTGACATCCGCAGTACGCAAGACATGATAAATGCCCGCGACTTTGTCCATGTGGATCAAGGTTTTCTGATTCCCGCGGAGATAGCCTCTGTCCTTTCCAGGTATGCAACTTACTTTTGTATCAGATTTTATCAAAATTGGTTGAAAAGATGGTCTCGGAAAGCGTACCAGACAGACACACTTTTGTATTTATAATATTTGTATGGTAGATATTCAATGATGTTTTTAGGGTACAACTACTGCAGCAATTAAACAAAATCTGGCAGAGATACTTAAATAACTGCAGCCTCAAGAGATATGGTGACCTCTAAAATATTATATCTGTAGTTAGACTCATAGGACATATAATATGTTGCACTTAATAAAATAAATGATTGAGCTATTTGTAATGTTATACTTAATTAGGTATATTATCAATATATGTTTACCATTTTAATTAGGTAAGAAATATTTCAAACAGAATATATTTAGTTTTTTCAGTTTTAAATATTGCATGTGGTAACACAAATACAACCTATTTATGTTATCAGTAAGAGCATGATATAAGCTTTCCGTTACAAAGATTGATTGAAATAAGAAATAAGTCATTTAAGACCTAAGCTGAGGAACTAAGTAATTATAAAAATTATATCCCAAAATTGAAGTTTTTATCAAAACACTTAATAGTTGTATGTATTGATACATATAACTATTTATCTAAATAAGTACATTTGTAATACCTATTTACAGAACATGGTCAATTAATTTGCATCACTCATGCAAAAGTGTTTTGACCTCTGCAGTAAATTGACTTTATAACAAGTGTTATTTCCTGTTTCTAAAAAAACATTAATACTCAGTTAATTTATCCTCATAATCCCAAACTATTGCTCACCAACTGAGAGACCCCTTAATTTATTCTGAGGGGAGACATATTCCTCTCAGAATGAATGGAAAAGTTTCCCAATCTTTTTAATAATTAAAATCATAAAAATAATTATAAAAAATACACTGATTAATTTGTTTTGATCTATATGTTAATTTAATTGTATTAACAACATTGTGAAACTTCTCCATTATGGAACTTTCAAGCATGCAGGCTGCCTCACAATGTTTTTCTTCACCAATAAAACATCCTAGCTATCCACTTATCTTTGTGTAAGTGAATACATGACTTGTAATTTTCTTTTTTTAAATAAAAGTTTAAGCACATAGGTACCTTACTTACTTTAAGAAGTTCCTCCTTAGACTAGTTACATAGAATCTATGTATATAATATCTTATATTGCAGGGTTCAAACGAAAACCTCTTTCTGCTCAAATCACAAGCCTAACAGTAAATTACATCAGTTCCAGCAGTTGGGATTTAAACCAAAGAACCTAATGAACATCACAAATCAATACAGGCCTGTAACACCCATGAAATGTTTGCTTAGCTAACAAATTAAAACAACATTCAGTAAAAAGGGATCTTTGTAAACAAGCGTGAGCAAGCAAACATACTCAGTCCAAGTTTTACGTAGTTCACGAGCTAAAAATAAACCGCATGAAGCCCTACGCGAAGTTAATGATTTTAATACGTCGATTTGGGTAAAAGTTCAAAGAACCGACCGTGATATCATCGTTTCTTTGTCGGATATGCGACCGCTCCATTAATTGATGATTAAATACCACCCAAGTCTCAACCTTGATAAAAGCCACAGTTTTTACTCACTAAATAAGCTCTTCGATGGGATGTTACTAAACTGCAATGGTCATTTTATCACTATTCACTGGTAAAATTCACATAAATCACGAATGTATTTTATTAACTATATTTCTCGTGTCACATTAGAAGCGAGGTCACTGTTCAAACGATTTATTTTTACGTAAATTTTTACAAAACACTGCAGCGAAAAGCAAATCTCAGGCCATTTTTGACGTTTGACCAAATATGGTGTTGCCACTTGTCATGCAAGTTTCTTGAATATTTTTGCCTTTTGGCATGAACTGTGGAATGGAAAATGGAATAAAATGCCTTTATATTTTTATAGATTCAATAAGGTGATGATTTAAACAAAACGACTTAAGCTGACAAAGCTTAAAATTAACTATTAACTGAAATTCTAACACTAGAAACAAAAGAGTTTTCATCTTTGCAAAATTTACAGCGCAAAACGGAACGCAAAAGAAAATGATTTTTAATCTTGCAGCTGTAATGCAATCAGTCAGTCATTAATTTGTCAAATTTTCAAAATATGAACTAAAAAGTGATGTGTTATTTTTTATGTTGATTGTGTAATATATTTCCAATAATTACTTTATTTCTTAAATGGCAATTAATTGGTTATACGTGTTGATTTAACAATATTAGCCGGCTTAGGTTATGTACTGCAAATAGAATATTTTATTGGTTATTAACATCGATGGTTATTTATTATGTTTTAAGAAGAACTTCGTATTGTATTACCCTAGTTTGTATAGAAAGGAAGAGAACAGCACAATGTCACGAATATTGAATCATCGTATGAGGTAATAAGACCATGAATATATAACTGAAGCAATTTCCAATAGTTAGATCACCTCAATACAACTCTTCAAAAATCCAAGGATATTTACTCATTGTAAAAATATTTCTTATAAGCCCTAAACAATTTACAAAATCCTTGAAAGGTAACTTAAATGTAACTTAACTATGTCAAAAACCAGCTAATGCCTTGATATTAAGTATATAAAACATTTTTGCCAGTCACATCATACACCACACATTCTAATTTTGTCTGTTATTAGCCATTTAGGATAGTTTTAGACTATGGAAAAGCCAAAAGAAAGGATATTGATTTTAGCAGTCTATGTATGTATTTTTGTGGTGTTTATGTATTTTTCACTATGGCGTTCCACCAATTGGTTCGTTATTATGGTCCGGGTAACATAGGTTACATTTTGTTCTAACAAAATCAATATGAGAGATTTTAAATCCAAAGATTTGAGGTCTTTATTTTTTTTTACTAGTTAATTGAGTGGGATGTCAAATGAAAGAGGAGATAATTCTGAGTTGGCAAATATAAATATAGTACAATTTTACAATATGGCAAGTGACAGAAAGATAATATAACAATATTATTTCCTTATTGTATATCTTAATTGCAGAGCATCATTGAAGAAACCATCATGGTCACCCATGGACAAGAGAGCAGTAGCATTCTCAATATACACCGGCCGCAGCTTGCTCCTGCATAAGCCCCTAGCACCTAACCAAGTACCAAGAAGAAAGTACGGTATGCTAGTAGCCAGGGCTGTGAGGGGCGTGTTGAAGATACGCTACTTGATACTAGGCGGTGCTGTTGGCGGGGGCATGACTTTGAACAAGGTGATTCAAAAATCTCTCCTATCAGCTGCTTCATTGTGTACATGATTGATGGACAAACACTCATTCACATTTACTATATTAGTACAATGTTGTGTTTGGATTACTAAGCAACTGGATGATGCCCGTTACTTAGTCCGCATGGTTTAAGGTTTTTTATTCTGTAGCCTATGTCCTTCCCTGGGATACAACCTAGCCCTGTACCAAATTTCATTAAAATCAAAAACAGATGGGCTGTGAAAGCATAGCAGACAGACAGTCATACTTTCGCATTTATAATATTAGTATGGATTATCATGCTCCAGAATGTAGATTTGTATCTAAAGCACTTTTGAACCAAGATGAAATAATTAATGACAGAAATGTAAAATGGAAAATTCTTTAGAACTCCACCAAGTATGTCCAGTGGCATGCAGAACAAAGAGGTATAAGAGTAATGCTTACCCTAGGTAAAAAACTCAATGCTTATTTTCGTCATGCCTGCCTGAAAACAGGAATATACCCTGGCTCCGAATACTATGCACACCACTACGGTGAATCTTCAAGGTACAGTGAAAAGGTACTTTCAATAGTTTGGGTTGCCATTTTATAGGGCTTATTTAGCTCAAAGTTCTAGCTTGCCTTGAATTGAGGCAGCATACGATAATGGACAAAAATCATGTAGGTAATTCTGTCTCATTCTTTCACCCTTTGTGAATGAATATGCATTCCTTTCTAGTGCAACTGAAATGAGTAGTGTCTTGTAGTCTTATAGGCTTTCTTGATCTTTGGACAGAAATATGCGGAATGGAAAGATGGTTTGCCGGACATGGGCTGGCTCAATGAACTGTTACCAGATAATGATCAGTGGGACAAATTCACAACTACCCTCATTTCTGCTAAGGATAAAATTGGAGACCAGCTGCAAATTGGTAAGTACCTTATGTATTGTTTTATAGCCTATTTGTGTTTCGTGTATGTATGTTCCTTATATAAATGTAGTTTGAATATGTTGAGTATGTAACTACTACATATTATTTCTATATTCATTTGTATCTAGCATAGAGCAGCAAAGTATTTTCTCATTGACTTGAAAACTCTAATACTCAATTATAATGAGACTTAAATCAAAAATCCTCAAAGTAATTCAGGTTTTATACATTTATTTTCTAATGGAGGCTCACAGTTATGTTACTTACAGTTAATGGAGAATGGTTCAATTCTGAGCACTAAGGTTCATATATTTGATGGCTTAGTAACTCAAAGAATCTCAAAAGTTTATGTTAGCTGTGCTGCAAGCAAATTGCTAGACACCTAGCGGAGAGGCGTAGAACCAACAGCTTTACGTTATCACCTAGGCACGGGGCTAAAAGACCGCCAACTTTCTAAATCCGAGCTAGTAGTTCTTGTTAAATGAACCCAATACTTAATTGGTATCTTGCTTATGCCTGGCCGAAGGCGAAGCCGAATTCTATTAATCGGCTATCGCCACAACCACACCGGTGCACACACGCGCATTCATTATAATTGCTCGCAAACAAAATACGTGTGTAATTTGGCGAGAACGAGAGAGACGTTTTTTGTATTTGATTTGCAAACTATTAAATAAATTAATTAAAATACAAATTACAGTTCGTTCAGTTTCGGCGCTTGCTAGAAACCTTCGGCTTCGGCCAAAACATCGGCCCATTTTAGCCGAAGCCGAAGGTTTGGCTGAAGCCGAAGCTTTGGTCGAACACTACTAGTGTACCAGCAAATGTGTACCGCTAGGGGTCCCACTGACGCTGTCGGTGACCTCAGATCCGCGGCTGCGGGACGCGGGGCTAGAGCGTGCGGCTGAGCTGCGGGCGTGGCTGACGCAGCGGTACGAGGACGCTGTTGCGGCGGCCGCGGTCAATAACACTTCCAGCAGTATGGGTGAGAGACACTGAGGCTGATTCTCTTGACAACACTATTTAAATTGCTGCTAGACGATGCGACTTCGCCTGTGTAGGTTTTTCTTATTCCCCCGGGAACTCCTAAATTCGGGATAAGAAGTTTACCTATCTTCTTCCCCAAAATGTAACCTATCTCTAAAATTTCATAAAATCAGTTAAAAAGATGGCCGTTAAAACGTAGCAGACAAACAGACAGACACTTTCGCATTAATTATAATATTAATATGGATCCCTTTCATAATACTGCCTGCGGAAAGGGGCAGCACTAGATTTAGAGCTGTCATTTTAGTTTAGTCCAGAGATTGTCTTAAACAGAATTGGCCACACTGACTATTTATTCAACTAATCAACTCATTAATTCATAATACGACAAGAAAAATAATAATAAACCACGAACCACAAATAATAATAGCATAAAATAAAACATCATTGATAGTCGATCTACACTACATTGAACCTTTATTATAGTAACAAAAATATGGGAAGCAGTGACACTGAATACATCGATAGTCAGTAATATACATCGCACACACCAATGTCGCAAGTCTTTCCACAGCAAAGGTGCTACCAATAAGAAGAACTTAATATTATTGTAGGATATCATGATTAGTAATAGTTGTTGTATTTTAGTTTATGTTATAGTTTTGTTCATTAATTTATTTTTTACTTAATGTAGAGCTGTAAAATAGCATATTTTTACTATACTTAACAAATTTTAAAACTTATCCATACTAATATTATAAATGCGAAAGTATGTCTGTCTGTTCGTCAGTCTGCTACGCTTTCACGACCTATCTGTTCAACCGATTTTGATGAAATATCCCAGGAAAGGATTTACCGTGGGCATCTAAAAACCTCAATCCACGCGGACGAAGCCGTGGGCAACATCTAGTTATATTTTTACGCCAGACAAGTCATTTAAGATTTTCATTTTGTTTGGTGGTGTGTTGTCAAATGTTTTGGTTTCACCCACAGAGCCAGCGCCCAAGATCGTCAATAACCTGCAGAGCAAGCCGGCGCCGGCTCCAGCCGCCGGCCGGTCGCCCGCCGAAGAATCCGCGGCATATGGTAACATGTACAGACCTTTCAAAAACATAATAAGGCGCCTTTTTTATTACTAACTAGTGTGGACCCGGCAGACGTTGTCCTGCCCTATTTTCCTCGCAAATTTTCATATTTTATCACCGTTTAAACCTTTCCAGGGCTACGACAAACATTTCGAAACCAAAATCAGCTAAATCGGCCCAGCCGTTTTCGAGTTTTAGCGAGACAAACGAACAGCATTTGATTTTTATATATATGTAATAGGGATGATGGCTATATCAAAAATAAATTATTTCTAATTGATTATTAAATAGAGGGTCTTCCAAAAGACCTAAAATTCACATCCTCGGTTAATTTTAAGTTTGATAACTATTTTAAAATATAGATTAAAGAAAAAAGTGCATTGGAATTTGATGACGTCACAATTGCGAATTTCCTACAACTTCCATACTAGAAGCGCGTTTTTAAGTTTGATAAAGAGTTGCTGATTTGATTGAGTTGTCATCATTCCTATTGCTGGCTGCAATCACACTCGCACGAAGAAGTGATGCACCCTAAGCCTTGCCTAATCACTCTTGATTTTTAAATTTGTTTCGTGCAACAACCGGACTAGAGGAAATTCTGAAATTATAAACCCTTACTCTGCCGGAGACTTCCCTCTTGTAAGACCAGCGCTCACCACTGAGCCAGGGAGATCGTCAAACTCAAACTCAATTTTTTTTTATTCAAGTGTACTTTGACAAGTTCTTTTAAATCGTCGAGTGAATCTACCACTAGTTCGGAATGAGTTCCTACCGAGAAGAACCAGCAAGAAACTCAGTGGTTTCTCTTTTGAAAAAATTAATTTGCAATAACATCAATGTGTACATGTATAAGTAATCGCTGTCCTTAACATTGCTGGAGCGAGTCAAATACATGCTCTGTTATCATTTACATAATCTTCAACTGTATAATAAGCTTTTTTCAGGAGCATACTTTTGAAGGATTTCTTAAACTTGTGTAAAGGCAAGTAGTAGTAATAGAAAGCTCATTCCCACGAACGACCTTCGGACTTTCTTGAGGCCGAGCGATGGTGTCACGAGCCTATTGTTTTTTTTGTATTGAAAATTATTTTTTTGTCCTTTGGAACAGAGAAGAGGATCCACAGTCTGCAAGAGGAAGTGCTCTCGCTGCAAGCGCGGTACCAGCGCGAGCTTCAGCGTCTGGAGCAGGAGAACAGAGAGTTGCGCCAACAGAACATGCTGCTCAGGCAAGGGAGACAACCGCCCGCCAAGAAGATGAAGGTTAGTATCACTATATCTCCTTTGGAACAGAGAGAGGATCCACAGTCTGCAAGAGGAAATTATCTCGCTGCAAGCGCGGTACCAACGCGAGCTGCAGCGCCTGGAGCAGAAGAACAGAGAGTTGCGCCAACAGAAATGCTGCTCAGGCAAGGGAGACAACCGCCCGCCAAGAAGATGAAGATTAGTATTGTCACATAGCAAACTAACTGATGCTTCGTCTTCGTCCGCGTGGATTGAGATGTTTCGGTCTTAAATTTTCCGGGATAAAAAGTAGCCTATACTCCAGACTGTAATCTATCTCTGTGCCAAATTTCTTCCAGATCCGTTCAGCTTTTCTGGCGTAATTAAAGAAACAAAGAAAACCAGTTATTTCCAAATTGTGCCACACATAACAAAAGAGGTAGATCATCCCTGCACCTCGACAATCTAAACAAGATATCTATAATCTTAACAACTACGATGAGGCGCAGGGATGAACTGTATCACGTATGGCACAACCCAAAAAATGGGCCAGTCTCAGCATAATGCTGTATGTTCAGTGCAAGCACTAACCAGACATCGCTGATTTTCAGCCTGAACACTGATTCAGGTGAGACCACGAAAAAATAATTGAGTAACAAACATTCATCCATCTGTCCAAACTTTCGAATTTATTATATAAAAAAAAGTATATTATAAATTTCTTTCTTTGTGTCCTGGGATTATTTTTTTGCACTTGGACGCAGGTGTCCGCTGTGCGTGAAAACGCTGGTGTGACCCCCCCTCATTCCAGCCAGCCGAGCTCACTCCAGAATCCAAGCAGACCACCGAGGTCGGCGAGGACTTCCGGTAGTGTTGCTGGGGAGCCAATGTAGGCTTCTCATTGGGTGGAAACACCGCTGCACTCGAGCAGCACGTGTTTCGGTTTTTATTATAAAAATTGTTACGGATCTAAAATATATAGACTTTTTTGCGCTAATTATATTTGGTTGAAGCAGGGTTCGACCAGGTTTTTTTTCCTGTATCTCTTTGAAAATTTGTGCTTATGAAAGTGTTATAAAGGTGTATATTTTCCTAACACCTGTGTGAATGGGTTCCAGCGCTCGCTAATCGACATGTACTCGTCTGTGCTGGACGAGCTGGCGGGCTGGGAGGCGGGCGAGGCCGGGCGCCTACCGCGAGTCGTGGTGGTGGGGGACCAGTCCGCCGGGAAGACCTCCGTGCTGGAGATGATAGCGCAGGCCCGGATATTCCCCCGGGGCGCTGGCGAAATGTGCACCAGGTAAATAAAAATCAGGTTAGGCCTTGACTGCGATCTCACCTGATGATGTAGTCTATGATGGTAGCGAGCTGACTTGTTAAGGGTACGACAACAATATCCCTATCGGTTTCTACACGGCCGCTAGTACCGTAACGCTAAATCGCTTGACGGTACGTCTTTGCCGGTAGGGTGGTAAATTTTTTTTTTATCCACTACAAGTTAGCCCTTGACTGCGATTTCACCTGATGGTAAGTGATGATGCAGTCTAAGATGGTAGCGGGCGTTAGGGGCATAGCAGTTATATTAAACCCATACTCCTATTCGGTTTCTACACGGCGTCGTACCGTAACGCTAAATCGCTTGGCGGTACGTCTTTGCTGGTAGGGTGGTAACTAGGCACTGTCGAAGCCTCCCAACCAGATCACATCAGAGAAAATTCTGAAATTATAAATGCCCAAACTGACCCTGCCGGCGATCGAACCCGGGACCGCACGTTAAGACACCAGCGCGCAGCACTGCGCTGCAGAGTTCGTTAAAAATAATACGAACCTATAACTACTGTAGTCATGTAATGTAATGCGAATTATATGACTACAGACCCTAAATTGATGAGTTTCTGCCCTTTTGAAGGCTTCTATTTATTATGAGTAGAGGCCAATCATTTAGTCGCGTCTGAAGTTAGCCGCAAGATTCGTCGCAATAGCATATTTTCGCGCGTAGTATGTCCGTTGCCTGCGACAGTTTGTGTGAGAACAAGCACTTGCACCTCAGCTCAGTGACGACTAAATTATTGGCGCAAACAATACATTAAATTGAGAGACGAATGGCGCAGTTGTGACAACGCATTTCAGTCGATTGCGAATGTTAAGCAACGTAACCCAAGTCTGTAACTGGGTGAAAACTCTGTTACCTTGACCCAGACTTCGGTCACGTTTAGTCGTTTTTAGGTTTAAATTTGACCTTATCGTTTCCTCCGTGCCTCGGAGGGCACGTTAAGCTATCGGTCCCGGTTATTATCACTAACATCTGATAATAATCGTTACGAAAAAAACTAAGAGTTTAAATAAGTTTTAAGTCGTGTCGTATGCGGAAGGACGTGGGACTCACCGCATTACTATCCCAAGGAAACTCCTACCATTATTTCATTAATGGAAACGGGTCACGACCATCAGTAATGAGAAATAAGACTCAGAGAGAGATATATTAAATTTGTTTTCAGGGCGCCAGTAAAGGTGACATTATCGGAGGGGCCGTACCACGTGGCTCAATTCAGGGACTCCTCACGAGAGTTCGACCTCAACAAAGAGTCTGATCTCGCCGACTTGAGAAAGTGAGTTTCAAAACATCCCTACGCTGTTCACTTCACACAAAAGACTTCACATTCATCGTTAAAACAGTTGAGGGAATCGTCCCATATAATTTCCTTATAGCTCAATTTGGATCTTACGAGACTAATTTGAAACTTAACTTATGAAATTATCTTCGGGCATTATATTTCTTCATAATCATAACTTTACAATTTTTTCGTAAGGTTAGAAAAGCTGTTTTCAAGATCAACCTCTTGAAAATCATGGTATCTAGGGTTCCGGACCTCAAGAGGAAAAAAGGAAACCCTATAGCATCACTTCATTGTCCGTCTGCATGCAGGGATATTAAAATCGCCCAATTGACATAAACGCTCCTGGTTACACAAGAGTATAGATTTCCGTTCCGGACGAAAAATCTTTAGGTAGTAACCTAAAGATTTTTCGTATCGATTTAACGTATTTCCTCCCGCTTGTAGGGAGGTAGAGATGCGCATGCGCAACAGTGTGCGCGGCGGACGCACCGTGTCGACCGAAGTGATCGCAATGTCGGTCCGCGGCCCCGGCCTGCCCAGGATGGTGCTCGTGGACTTGCCCGGCGTCATATCCGTGAGTGCGACACACAATACACACATATACACCACACGTACAAGTACAGCACACATAATCCTGCGTGCATAATATTTACAAGTGAAGATGCGTATGCGTATCACATACAAAACATGCGAAAAAAGCTAGGGACTAGAGACTGCCAGTAGAGAGTAGGTCAGGTAATTATAGAATGCATGGACGCAGGCATAATTTTTGACTTCAGGGCCTGGGGGTCATTAGGAAACAAACATACAAAATGGCTATAGAAAGAAGTCTTAAATATGGACTTTTTGTCTTATCTTGTCTTAAATAATGTTCCTACTGGAAAAAACATACTTGCCTTTTCAAAAGCAAACAAAGTTTCCTTTATTTCATTCCCACACAACAAGTTCAGAGTGCAGAAGGCAGAATTTTTGACTTCAAGGGTGAATGGTTGGAGATTATCAGGAGACATAAAGATATCTTATTAGTGACATGCGTAAGAATTTCCTTGGATTGAGCATGGCGCCAAAATTTGGCTTACAGCATTCACAATCACGATCAAATTGTGGCGGTGTAGCGGTTACCACAGTGACTAACTAGATGGCGCTAATTGTATCTTCGCCGCAAAATAAGATAATCAACTGAAAACTTATAAGTTACCATACAAGCCTGCATCACGATATCAAAGTTTTCTGAGAATAGCGCTATATATAGACCGTTCCAACTTACAACGGTCGGACCAGAAAGGTCCCCGGGCAACACGCCAGCCCGGAGGAAGATCTTCCTATTGGTGCGGACGAGTACATACCACTCACTCGTCCCACAGTGGTGACCCCGACGTGATGAACACGCAACCTTCGCTCACCCAGCAAATCCGCTACATCGTCAGTCACGTACTGAACCTACCGTCGCCGATGCACAGCGTCTAGCCCAGCCGCCTAGCTCAAGCGCTAGCAACAGCCGCCTGCTGAGCGGTCGGCACAGCCGCTTCACACACAGCCGCCAGCTTTCACCGCCAGCACAGCCGCTCGCCCAGCGCCAGCTCAGCCGCCAGAACAGCCGCCAGCTTCCGATGCAACGCCAACCAACGCTACGTCACAACTTATACGACTTCCAGTCTCGAAGGGGAGTCATGTAGCGGTTACCACAGTGACTAACTAGATGGCGCTAATTGTATCTTCGCCGCAAAATAAGATACATCAACTGAAAACTTATAAGTTACCATACAAGCCTGCATCAAGATATCAAAGTTTTCTGAGAATAGCGCTATATATAGACCGTTCCAACTTACAACGGTCGGACCAGAAAGGTCCCCGGGCACAACGCCAGCCCGGAGGAAGATCTTCCTATTGGTGCGGACGAGTACATACCACTCACTCGTCCCACAGCGGTATATCGCGATTTACAGAATTAAACACTTACTTCTGGCTTACCGTAACTAGCAAAATAATTGAGTATTAGTTGTTGTTGTCCAACCACGGAGAAAATATACTGTGCAGCTTACTATGGTTTAAAATTTAAATACTTCATTAAAAACAAACTTTATATGTAGGACATAAAGTTCCTGTTGCATTACCACATGCAGTGGCAAGAGTGTTCCCTTTCAGGACCGATCTCTTTGATTAATATCTGTTCAACAGACTCAGACAGTAGACATGGCGGCCGACACTCGGGAAGCGATCAAGCAGATGACCAAACAGTACATGGACAACCCCAACGCTATCATACTCTGTATACAGGTCGGTTTTATCACATAACTATTTGAGGTTATTTTCTTCATCAAAAATAAATGATTTATTAATAAGAGATACCTTCTCCGCATTAATTTATAATAAAATTCCACAATCCATTTTAGACTTGCCTTTATACAAGTTTAAAAATCCATTAAAAGCATAATATGATCCACGAAAAAGTTTCATTCACAGTTGAAAATTATGTAAATAATAAAGAAGCATGGATTTGACTCGCTCCAATTGTTACTTAAGTATCTGCATTCTTATGTTTATTATTATTGGATTACAAGATATTTTTTTCAAATAAGCAGGCTTCGAATTTCTTGCTAGCTTTTCTCGGTATTCGTAATTCGATCCAAAGGTAGATTCACTTGACGATGCAAAAGAAAATATAAAACATTAGAATTTAATTGAAAATCACTCTATTCTGCTGCCATAGGACGGTTCGGTGGACGCGGAGAGGAGTAACGTGACGGATCTGGTGGCGTCTTGCGACCCGCAGGGCAAGAGAACTATTTTCGTGCTCACCAAAGTTGACCTCGCCGAAGAAAACCTCGCTAATCCTAATCGGGTAAGTGCTACGAAAGATTATATTTACGAAAAAAATTGGTGATCTGTGTGAAAGCTAAACTAGAAATCGCAATTGAGTCCTCCTTCGCTCCGCCTTAATTTATAATGATCAAAATACATAAATGATTTTTATTTAATTTTTTTTTAAGAAAGTCCCAATCGTTCGTTCTTTGAATGAAAGAACGTAGATTTCGTCAAAAATGGTTAAGCCGATAGGCTGTGTAAAGGCAACAAGCAGCGTCACTTTCACATCAATTATTCATGCCAGATCATAGATGATTCCAGTAACTCCAGTCCAGGATAAAGGTTTTGGAATTAGTAAGTATGGATAAGTAACATTGTTACAAGCTTGATTTTAACTTGCAATGTTCGTGTGCTTGTTTGGGTCAAATCTTGCAACTGTATTTCAAAATAGTTTATTCCAAACGATTGAGCTGAAATTTTGCTGGCAGCTAAGTGACGTCATTCTAAATCCAATATGGCGAACTCCCAAAGGTGACGAACGAGTTATTTTTTATGCATCCCCATGATATGGGTATCAATTAAAAAGGGTTTGTTGATAAGAAAACGAAAAATAAAATGACGTTACACTAAATTCAATATGGCGGAGTATAAAAGCTTGTATTTTTAATGTTTAAATGATTGAAGACTTATTTGTTATTAGTTTGTACCTGTATATATTTCAGATCCGTCGTATATTAGAGGGGAAACTGTTCCCTATGAAGGCGCTCGGCTACTACGCGGTAGTAACTGGTAGAAGCAGGAAAGATGACTCCATCCAGAGCATACGCGAATATGAGGAGAGATTCTTCCGCTCCTCCAAACTGTTCAAGTAAGTTCCACCAGGCATCCACTCTTATAGGAGAGAGGGAATTAGAGCTTAGACCAGCCCCGCTGCTCCAATACGGGTTGGCGGGCTTTAACCACTATTATCATGCCAGTGATAATAAATGAGACCGATGGCTTAACGTGCTCTCCGAGGCACGGGGCTTCCAACCTAAACCTCATCATTGCTTTGCACTAAGCGTGATTGACTTCAAGCAAGGCTATTTCGCAATAAAATAAAAATTGCCAGTCATAGGGCTGCCGATAGAAGTGAAAACGATTTTTTTTTTCTAATTTAAAAAATAAAATAATAATAATAATAAAAATATAAACCTCAAAACTAAAGCATTTAAGTTTAATTTTTATCTTCGTAACAAAGCGAGGTATTGGCCACGTTTACACAGCACTTTTTATTAATATAAACCTTAAAACTAAGGTATTAAAGTTTAATTACGAATGTAATTATCATGATTTAGGAATAATAGGCCTATTACATTGGACTTTTCACAGGGACCCTTACTCTTGAATCAGTGTAGTGTAATAAGATTTAGAGAGAAAGGGTCCCTAATTTTATCCTTCCTTAAGTAATATGCTGCGACGATCTAACTTGCGGCCACGCCCACCCTTACCACAGGGCCCTGTGGAAAGTGCAGTTTAATAGGCCTATAAGACCTTTTGTCTTAAGAAGAACGGTGTCGGTCTCGCGTATTCCACATTTTTACCCCCTACCAATAAGTGCTCGACGCGCCTAAAGAAGTTTTCACTTCCTTATGTCGTGAGCAGGGAGGGTCTGGTGGCTGCGGCGCAGGTGACGACGCGCAACCTCGCTATGGGCGTCGCGGACTGCTTCTGGCGCATGGTACGCGATACGGTGGAGCAGCAGGCGGACGCGTTCAAGGCGATGCGGTTCAACCTCGAGACCGAGTGGAAGAACACGTTCCCGAGGTGAGACGACCGACCATACCGATTACCGACCATAGAACTAGTATCTTATCTTACTAATATTATAAATGCCAAAGTTTGGTTGGATGTGTGGATGTATGGATGTTTTTTACTCAATCACGCCCCAATGTTAACGGATCTGGCTGATATTTGGCACAGAGATAGATTATAGTCTGTAATAGCACATAGGCTACTTTTTATCCCTGAAAATGAAGGAGTTCCCGCGGTAACCAAAAAACCTCGATCGACGCAGATGAAGTCGCGGGCATTAGCTAGTGTACTATAAAGTGTGAAATTTTAATGGTCAATGGTCAGGATTTGTTCTCTCAGTAGTAGTATAAATCAAAACCCATTGTTCATTAATATACTTTATTCTTTCCGATAATATCATATTCTATCAATCCTTCCATCCTCCGTTTTTCTTTTCGTTCTCCGCGCTCAATTGGCGGGAAGCGCCCTCATTGGCCCTCAGAATCCCCTCTTTTTTAATTAATTTATTTTACGGCCCTGGATTATCCTTTATGGCATTATATTTATTACGAATGGCGTACCACAGAATATAGAACTAGAAAATCATGACAGTAGCATTATCGAAACATAGAATTAAACTTAAAAAAAAGTAAAAGTGTTTTCAAAAATATTCATCAACTCGAAAGCGTGAGAAACAATAGTAATAACGTAGGTACTACTATATCAAGATGCTATTAGTTAGCGTTATTTTCTTGAGTGACTGTAATTATAAGAGGAAAAAAGATATGCGAGGACTGTTGAACTGAAAAATTTACCTTCGGTAGGACACCAAAAACTACCTCGTAGTGTGTTGTGTATTCCAGACAACGCGAGCTAGACCGTGACGAGCTATTCGAGCGCGCTCGAGCTGAACTGCTGGACCAGTCGGCCGAGTTATCCGCCGTGCCGGCCGCCGCGTGGGAACAGAGATTACATAATGCTCTATGGGCTTCCACTGCTGAGAGGATCTTCAGCGGGATTTACCTGCCTTCAGCTGCGCAGGCGCACGATGACGTCGGTGAGTTGAAAAACATTTAACGCTCGCTGTACCTACCTTTCATTATTCGGGTCATTTTTATAACCGCATACCTTCAATCAATTATTAAAATTATCAATTTAAGCCTTTCCTTTTCTCCTTCTTTGCCTGAATCCTTACCTACCTTACCTTATATGAACTCTTTTTCCCCCTTTTCTCAGCATATCCTCTTCAGCAAGTAAAATACAAACAAGGGGACGGTACCACTGCGACCACAATATGGCTTGACCCTTACGATTTTGAATACAGTAAGAAAGTCTCTTAACATTCCCTACTAGTAGTTATTACAATTTAGAACTTTTAAATATTGAAGTAGCAAGTTTATCAATTTTTCGATTATAATACCGAAACGCTTGTATATTTTGAAAGTACTCGTTGACTTCATTAGCGATTATCTTTATATTTATTATATAGCTTTATTTAATGACATAGGGCCTAAACCCAATTTCCAATTGGCAGCACGTAAAAACGCGCCACTTTGTTTCGTGCTGTAAAGTGACATGCCAGAATAAACAGCTAAGCGGCATGATTCACGTGGCTTCCGCATGAGCCCGCATTTTTTACGACTCTACGTCATGACTGTGACGAGTTTGAGTTTTGGTCCTAAGTTTTTAATGAAATTCACCAGTCATTAGGATCTGGATAGACAGACTGCATTAGAACATGACTGCAAAATTGCAGTTATATAACATAACTGCAAACTGACCGCACAGTCCGCTTGAAGTCAGTGGTCAGTTCTAATGGAAATGAACAAGCTGCTGTGCAGTTCTATTGCAGTTGAGTTGCTGTTCTATTGCACTTATGCCAAGTGTAAAATAAAGTTAAAGTAAAAAAGTGCGTCGAACTTTTCTGACGTCACGTTTGCAGTCGGCGTGCAGTCCTAATACAGTCCATATATCTATCCTACCTTTAGTAATGACTGATTACTGTCGTTTGCACATCGAAAGTAAAACAGCCAGTTTAAATTCTCCCAAACAGATAAATTCAACACAGCAGTGGACATAAAGCTCCGCGAATGGGCGGAGAGCGAACTAGCTCGGCAGTCCATCGAAGCGGGTCGCGAGGCTTTGAGGGAAGAGTTCGATGAGCTGTTGACGAGGTCTGCAGACACGGACCCCGTGTATGAGCCGGTGAAGAAGGCTGCCGTCGAGGAAGCCTTATCGAGACATCAGTGGGAGGAACGGGCACAGGACGTGAGCATATTGAGACCTTTTTATGAATCTTTAGTTCCCACAAGGCAGTATTTTAGGCCCCACACTATATCTACTTTATATAAAGGACCGTGTCACAAGTGTCTCCGGTGAAGAAAGCCGTTGTGGGGGAAGCCTTGTGGTGTAATCTCTTTACATGGGATATAAGTATATTAAAACCTTTCTAGATATTGTTTTGTTTTTTGGTGTCCCATGAGGTAGGTTCTCAGGCCCAGACTGTTTCTACTTTAAATCAAAGATTAAAAAGACTCTGTGTATGAGCTGGTGAAGAAGGTCTCGCATAAAGACACCGATGAGAGCTGAAGGCACGGGACGTAAGAGTATTAAAACCTCTACCAAATGTATAATTGGTATCTCGGATGGAGTCGCACAAGGTAGCTTCTCAGGCCCCAAAGGTTTTCTACTTGATATCAAAGAATAGTGCAATAATATCGATATAATAAAATAATGTAACTCATTAGTTTTACTTACTAATGGGCTAGATCGTGTAGTAGGGTACTGTTGTTAGTACTTTATGATATTATACATAAATTAAGAGCTTGACAACGGACTATGGAAATGAGGATAGTATTTAATCAATTGTGGAAAGAAGAGTCCGTTAAAATAATCAGTCTATCCCTTATTTGTTGTGAGGGTCAACTCCGGCTGCTTGTGAGGGCCAAGCAGGCTTCAAAGGCTTGTCTCATATAAATTTATTATTCTCTTCGACAAGGTTCCGAGTTCTGGTCCCATAATTAAATATTGGGTTTTTCTGACTAGAAACTCTCAGTACTAGCCCGGAGTTAGGAAGTTGGCGGTGTTTCGACCCCGTGCCTCGAAGAGCACGTGAAGCCGTCAGTCCCGGTTAATATCACCAACATGATAATAGTCGTCAAAGCCCGCCAGCCCGCATTGGAGCAGCGTGGTGGGTACAAGCTGTAACTTCCTCTCACCTATGAGAGCGGAAGCCCGTGCCCAGCTGTGGGACATTAATGGGCTGTAGTGGTAGTGGTTTTATCATTCCTTTTATATGTAGGTGCTCCGCGTATTGCAAGTGAACGCGCTACAAGACCGCTGCGTGCGTTCTCGCGCGGAATGGGACGCGGCGGTCTCGCTAATGGACACGGCGCTGCGGGAACGCTTGCAGGCCGTGGAGGCTGACCTCAAGACCCTCACTGGTGAGGTTTTACACGACTTTTTTTTTTTTTATCCATGTTCGGGACACTGCGTGTAACCGAACACCGCGCAGTCAGCGCTTTACGCAACTGCCTCAAGTTAACGAGGACAGTGCGGTAAAATCAGTACGATTCGATCGTCCGCGCGGATTGTACTCCAAATCAATATCAATTTATATCAATTATCATTATCATTTATCATTTATCATCATCAGCAAATACAGTCCACTAAAACATATAATATCTATCATTTTATCAACACAAAGAACAACACCCCAACAATCCACTACTAGTTAGCCCTTGACTGCGATATCACCTGATGGTAAGTGATGATGCAGTCTAAGATGCTAGCGGGCTAACCTGTTAGGGGCATGGCAGTTATATTAAACCCATACCCCTATTCGGTTTCTACACGGCATCGTACCGGAACGCTAAATCGCTTGGCGGCACGTCTTTGTCGGTAGGGTAATAACTAGCCACGGCCGAAGCCTCCCACCAGGCCAGACCAGGGAAAATTCAGAAATTATAAATTCTCAAATTGACCCTGACGGGGATCGAACCCGGGACCTCCGCACGTTAAGACAACAGCGCTACACACTGCGCCACGGAGGTCGTCAAAAACTGTGGACCGCACAGGGCTATGTGTTCATCTGACTATTTATATTGAGTGACTTTATTTATTTATTTTATTGACTGCCTCGTTGGTCTAGCGGTCAGCGTAGTCGACTGCGGATCACGAGGTCCTGGGTTCGATTCCCGGTCGGGCATAAAAATTGTTAGGTATTGGGTTTTTCTATTAAGAAATTCTCAGTGCCAGCCCGGAGTTGGAAGTTGGCGGTGTTTCACCCCCGTGCCTTGGAGAGCACGTTAAGCCGTCGGTCCCGGTTATTATCACTAACATGATAATAGTCGTTAAAGCCCGCTAACCCGCATTGGAGCAGCGTGGTGGGTCTAAGCTCCTAATTCCCTCTCTCCTATGAGAGTGGAGGCCTGTGCCCAGCAGTGGAACGTTAATAGGCTGTAGTGGTGGTGGTGGACTTTATTTGTTTGTTAATGTCCTGGTCCCACGGTGGTGCAAAGGACGTCTACAGTGTTGTGCCATTTCGAGCAGTTACACCCTTGACCTCATCCCACGTCATCCCAATCCTCGCGACCTCCCCCAGAACCTTACGCTGCTAAGTTTGTTTGGGTCGACCACGCTTTCTTTTTCCCTGAGGATTCCAGACGCGGTATTGCCTGAATCTCTACGTAGAGTGTGGCCAATTCAGTTCCACTTGCGTCGTTTAATCTATTCGTTTTTTGGGGCTTACATGCATCGTAGTCAGAGATGGACAATGCATGCCCGAGACTACCTAATTCAGTACCAAATTTCATCAAAATCTCTCTGTCACTTTACAAAGTCAAAATATTGAAATAGTTTTCATAGTAATTCTGATCATGAGATCTATACTCTATACTTACTAATTTTATAAATGCGAAAGTTTGGATGGATGGATGATTGTTACTCAATCACACCACAACGACTGAACGGATCTGGATGAAATTTGATGCAGAGATAGATTATAGTCTGGAGTAATACGTAGGTTTTTATCCCGGAATATCAAAGAGTTCCCCGCGGGAACCGAAAAACCACAATCCACAATCCACGAAGTCGCGGGCATCGTCATTCTGACTCATACAGGTATATTTAAAATAACTAATACCCCTATTACACTGCACTTTTCAAAGGGACCCTTGTGCTTGAACCAGTGTAGTGTTATAAGATTTAGTGAATAAGGGTCCCTAATTTGATCCTTATTGCTGTGTAATAAGCGACGCTCTAATTAGCGGCCACGCCCACCCTTACCAAAGGGCCCTTGGAAAGTGCAGTGTAATAGGCCTATTTGTTATCGAGGTATATTTTGTGAACATTGTCATGGTCATATATTAACTTTGTCATTTTGTAAGTCCTGACGCAGACTATTTGGTCTGCAAATTACAAACGCCAGCCTGAGTTTTTAGTCTAGTGCTTTGGTCTGCAAAATTGTAGTGTAAATTTTATTAAAGCATAAAATAAATCAGCTAGTATGTCAATATGTTTGTAATGATGAAAAAAGTCATTGGTTTCGGTGTCAGGCCCCAGTTTTCGGGACCGGTATAAAATAAATCAGCTAGTATGTCTTAAGATTGGCAATGTTTGTAATGATGACGAAAGACATTGGTTTCGGTGTCAGGCCCCAGTTTCCGGGACCGGTGGCTTCGGTGGCAGTACACCAGCGAAGAGCAGAGCAGAAGAGCGGAAGTCCGCGCTGAGCTGGAGAAGCTGGGCTCCAGCAGACCTGCGCTCTCCTATGACGAGGTGATCATAATATCATAATGATAACAAAATGTTACACTAAACGTACGATCGCACTCTGAAAATGTTTACCAGTTTTCAAATTAAATTCGTTTTCATATAAGGGGTCATCCATAAAGTACGTCACACTAATTTCGTGATTTTTTTGTCCGCCGTCCGTGTCACAGTTGGTCACATTTATGTGACGTCACATATCTTGCAATTTTATTACATCTTAAAATTATTCAATTAAAACAACACTTCCGAAATTCTTCAGTTTTATTTCCATTTAATATATTTTTTTAATATTATCAAAATCAAATCAAACATTTGAAAAAAATAACAAATCTTGGAAATATTTTTAAGTTTTTCGTTAACAGTTCAAATTTATTTGCAAATAAAATGAACACTTAGATGTTTTTTATTTTGAAATGTGATGTCACAAAACTTAGGACCCCTCCCACCCCTTGTCACACAATGTCACACTTCGTCGGACCCTGTCCCCTATGGCCCCTAACCTGCCTTCAAAGTGCGAATTTCAATGCCTATTGAGCCACCCGAAACTAGTCATTTCAGTCGAATACGTCATTCAAAGGACAGAAACCGATGATTTTCTGCTCGCTGAATGACGTTGCAGCCCTCCTTTCGATCCTGTCAAAGTATGTTTATTATAAACCTTTATAATTGTCATTTTATTCTGAGGATGCTCCAGTGCCGTAGTGAAATGCATGAGAATATTTTGGAAGATTTGAGTGGTGTGGTGTTGTAGGGGTGCGAATTGCTGGCTTATAGGGCGGTGAATATCGCAAGCTACACGCTGTCATCTTCATCTTCATTCACTGGGCTTTTCCGCACTTAGGCGCAGGTGCCCGTTGTGCGTGAGACCTCTGGTGCTACACGCTGTATCACATGGATAAATATAAATAACGCTTTAAACTACTTGTTCCTTGATTAGTTATGCGAGTTACTTACGGACGCTACTTACGTAAAAACTTGCGAGTGTAAACGCGCTATTGTCTTATTGTATAGGTGGTGGCAGTGCGGGACAATTTGAGGCGCCGCGGCGTCGAAGTGGACAACGAATATATCCGCGAGACGTGGCGACCCGTATACCTCAGGTGAGGGGTGGTGGTTAACGGCCCCTATATCAAAACCACCGAATATGGTGGAGCGGGGCGTTGTCTTCTAGATTATTTTGCAAGATCTAGACTTGATTGATATTAAACGTATTATGAGTGGACTGTATTTTTATACGACTGCTTGAAAAAAGGAGTATATTGTTTTCAGGGTTCATGTATGTATGTATGTGAGTTTGTATATTCCACCATAACTTCTATACGGCTGAACCGATTTTGATAAATGAGGTATCGTTAGAATCCCTAGCTTATTCCGGGTGACATAGGCTAGTAAAATTTAAAAAAAAATTGATGGGGTGACCATGGTCCCGCATTAGAGACTAAAGTCGAAAAAAAAATCGAAAATACGATTAACTATATAGTCATCATCTAGAAAATGATGAGTAGATTCCAAAAATATGTAACACTATAGTTCAATGTCCAGTGATTTACAAAAAAATATTTAATAAAAATGTGACTAAGATCCCAAAGGGTATAATATGCAAATCGCTTCTTATGCAGGTAAACTCCAAAAATAATATGGCAGGGCAGTCGTATTTTTTAATTCGTTAAATTAAGTTCACTTGTTGATTAATAAGTGCTCAATCAGGGACCTAGGAATTGAAGAACAAAATCCTCTAAATTCCTCTGTATTGGGTGCGGTGATGGGTTAAAAAGCCGGTGCGTTTTAGAAGTGGTAGTACATACAACAATTTGTCGACAGGAACTTCCTCCAGCGTGCGCAGGCGCGCGCGCGCGACTGTAAGAAAAGCTTCTACTTGTACAGCCAGCAGAACGGACAGGAGGTTCGTTACTATTGTTGTTAGATAGATAAAAGATTTATTTGCTCACGAAAACAATCCATACTTATTAATATTATAAATGCGAAAGTATGTATGTCTGTCTGCTACGCTTACCCGGCCCATATTTTCAACCGATTTTGATAAATTTTGGTACAGGGATTGGTTGTATCCCGGGGAAGGACATAGGCTACTTGTTATCCTGTAAAATTCAAAACTTCCCGCGGGAATCAAAAAACATTAATCCACGCGGACAAAGTCGCGAGCATCAGCTAGTTTACAATTTTTGTTTACAAACGTAAGTAAATCTATGGCCTATTAAAATTGCAAATATTGTCTTTGCTATAGTTTAGTTAGTTAGTTATCCCATACAAATATTATATATGCGAAAGTATGTCATATGTGTATTTATGCCTTTTTTACCTTTATTTTTAATGTTATTGTCAACAGAAGGATTGCTGTGAGGTGGTGATGTTCTGGCGCGTGCAGGCAGCTCTGCGCACCACCGCCAACGCGCTCCGGCAGCAGATCGCCAACAGGGAGGCTGCGAGGCTCGACAGAGACCTGCGGGAGGTGCTCGACGAGGTAATATATCTTGTCAACAGAAGGATTGCTGTGGTGAGCGCTGTAGTCTTACGAGTAGGGGTGCCGGGCAGAGGCGAGCACAAGGTTTTAAGCTGCTACGGTTGACATTACTTACTCAGAAAACTTAAGTTAAAGACTGTACCACCCTACCGGCAAAGACGTACCGTCAAGCAATTTAGCGTTCCGGTACGATGCCGTGTTGACATTATCACTTACCATTAGTTGAGTTCACGGTTAAGGGCTAACTTGTAGTGGAATAAAAACCTATTTATGCCCTTGCTTCACTCACCGTTAAATCCTGAAGTGTGCGTGCAGGGAATGAAACTAATTTTTTATCTAGTACTTTTTAAAACTAATTTTATTTAACTATGAGTTAGCCCATGACTGCGGTCTAACCTAGTGGTAAGTAACGATGTAGTCTAAGATGGTAGCGGGCTAACCTGTTAGAATTACGGCAGTTATATTAAACCCATGCCTCTAATATCTCGTAATTTCATCGTTCTGACTACTCTATATTATTAAATACCTCGACAAATATGGCGGCATCGAAACAGCTAATGTTTTGTATGGCGGCCATTCTTTTACCGCACTAGTGCAAGAATAAATATTGCTGCACGACTTTGTAGACTTATAACTAATAAATAACTAAAGTCTGAAAAAACTTGAAAATGAAAATGCTTCTGCGAAGGAAAACATTTCTGTCATATCTTTACCTCTTCATTTTCTTTACTAGTTTTTTAATTCGAAGAAAATATAATTAGATGATGCCCGCGACTTCGTCCGCGTGGACTAAATTTCTTCGATTCCAGCGGGAACTCCTTAGTTTTCCGGAATAATCCGGGATACAACCTATCACTGTACTGAATTTGATCAAAATCGATTGAACAGATGGGCCGTGAAAGCGTAACAGACTGACAGACAGGCAGGCACTTTCGCATTTATAATATTAGTATGAATATTACGTCACGAAAAAATAAGTTTAACTCCAAACATTATTATTCGCTTACAGATGTCAGCGGATCCAGAACTCAAGAAGAAACTACTTTCCGGCAGAAGAGTGGAACTCGCGGAAGAGCTTAGTAAGTTTACAAATCGCACAACTCAAAATAAGTTAATTGAAATAGCTATTCTTATTTAAAACTAGCTGAATTAGCGACCTCGTGAACGTGCATTGAGGTTTTTGGTTCCCTCGGAAACTCTAATTTTCCGGTCTAAAAAGTAGCCTACGAGTTAATCCAGGGTACAATCTATCTCCGTTCCAAATTTTAGCCAAATCCGTCCAATAGTTTTTGTGTGAAAGGGTAACAAACACGCACACACATACAAACTTTCGCCTTTATAATATTTGTGTTATAGTGTAATTTGTATGGGTTGTAAACTATATCAAAGACAATATTATTTTGACGTCAATTTTTTCAATATTTTTTTGCAGAGCGCGTAAGACAGGTGCAAGAGAAGTTAGAAGAGTTCATAGAAGCGTTGAATAAGGAGAAGTAGTCAAATGTACTATAATACTGTTAACTGAAGCTCGCGTCACCAAAGTTGGAACAACATTTTCTGTCAATTTATCGCATTATAATGAAATGAAAATTCAATGTAGGACAATCTAAGATATGAATTATGATAATAGGTATCATGACTGATTTTGAAAAATGGTCAGATTATGTTCGGAAGTATCTACTATTTCGATAAAATATCTTATTTCAGAAAAATAAGGTTTGGTAGATAAAATTGGCATTTGAAATTTAAATTTTAAAATTCACGCCAAAACGCTCGCCGGTGTCATGGCGCCGTTTCTGACGTCACTATTGTTTTTACCGATGTACTCTGTGCAGTGTGCAGTGAACAATAGTGTGATTGTCAAAGCTCGAAAACAATCAATTGTGACGTCATTCGCTTCTTGGTGTTTAATCCATTATGGCGGATTGCTGTATTTTATAGTTTTATTTTACCAAATTAAATAGCAATCTCACTCGAAATAGAAAAATAAATACGTTTTTTATAATCCATGAACCCTATTTCATTAGATGAATTCATAATTTCATTGATTCTTGGTTACTGTCATCATGCCTATTACTAGCTTTCGCTTCTAAACTCACTGGCATATTTAGCGGAACATAAAAAAAAAAGGTTTGATATCAGTATCATATAAGGTTGCTGGCTGGTTTATACGTCATTTAATTTAAAAAGAAATATTTTCAAATTAAGATAACAACTGAACATCACATTTTATGCAATTGTTTTAATTTTATTCAAATACACCTTATCTGGAGCGAACTTCGAGTATTTCTTCCTTCTGAGTTTGATTTAAAATTTCATTGAAATACTGTTTTTTGTTAGTTTTTTTTAATCGCGTATCTTTCTGGAGTTGATGACTGAATTATGCCTGACTTAGCCCCAACGGAGATTGCCAGGGCACTCGAAATGCGAAGAAATGGTCAAACCTACAGAGTGATATCCAGAGATCTTCGTCGACCAGTTTCAACGATCCATCGCAGTATCCAACGGTTCAGGGAGACCGGTACTTATGTGAGAAGAGCAGGACAAGGCAGAAAAAGACGCACTTCGAGTAGGGATGATCGTTTCATTCGGCTTCGTGTACGTAGGAACCCCCGTTTGACGGCCGTCCAAGCCCGACATGAGTTAGAAGCAGTGCGGGGTGTAACCGTAAGTGAGCGTACGGTACGAAGAAGGCTCGAAGAAGCTGGTTTGGGTTCATTTGTGCCCGCCAAGGCTCCAGAGCTCGAGGTAAATCATCGTAGAAACAGGTTAACTTTTGCTCAGGAACATCGACTTTGGAACGCGGATCAATGGAGTAAGGTATTGTTTAGTGATGAGTGCAGAATTCTCTTAAATCAAATTGACGGCAGGCAAAGAATATACAGACGCAAAGGAGAACGATACATTCAGACATATTTTGAAACTACAGTTGCATACGGTGGTGGATCAATAATGGTTTGGGCGGGCATTTGTTTGGGAGGTCCTATAGACTTGGTAGTGATTGACAGAGGGACTCTGACTGCAGACCGCTATATCAGAGAAGTTTTAGAAGAAAATGTCGTACCGTTTGCCCCATATATCGGTGAAGATTTTATTTTTATGCAGGATAATGCTCGGCCGCATACCGCTCGGGTAACTCAAGCTTATCTTAATGATATGAATATCACTGTTATGGAGTGGCCGGCGAGATCACCGGATATGAACCCAATAGAGCACGTTTGGGACTTGCTCAAAAGAAAAGTTAAGTCCAGAATTCCAGCTCCTGCCAACGTGGGAGAACTGCGAATCGCCGTAGTTGAGGAATGGCGGAGACTATCCCAGGAGACCATCGATAACATCATTCTCAGTATGCCTAGACGGGTAGAAACTTTAATAAGAGCACGTGGAGGAAATACGCGATATTAATCACAATTTTCCAATTTAATTAATTGTTATTTTAATATTTAATTTCACTTTTCCCGGTTACATGAAAAGTTCAAAAATGTACCATTTTTCACAAATAGCCTTTACTCGCAAAATCTGTTCTTAATGTGACCTCATTTTAAGTAAAACAAATGAAACTTTAAATAACAAAAGAAGTGTAGTAAGTAGATTTTAAAATAAAACCATATTTTTTTAATTATGGACCTTTTTTTATGTTCCGCTAAATATGCCGGCGAGTTTATTTTAGGTTCTATTCTCATACAATTTCAAAGGTCTATTACCCCTTTGAACTTTCAAAAATCTTTTCTTAGTGGATGCGTAAGTCATAATGGCTATGTGTTTGAGCTGTGCGTTGATAAATTAGTCAGTCCGTCACCTTTTCCTTTTTATATATTTAGATTAAGGCGAAACTACCCGGTCAGAAAGTAGATTTTACTGAGAAGTGCCGACAAAAAACGCAGCAGTTATTTTTTTTGAAGTGAAAACTTCTTTAGGCGCGTAGAACACTTTTTGGTAGGGGGTAAAAATGTGGAAACGCGGAACCGACAACGTGCTTCTTAAGACATAAGGTCTTAACTAGTACATTCGTAATTAAACTATAAAGCCTTTGTTTTAAGGTTTATAAAAAATTAAAAGTGATGTTTAACCGTGAATGACACAATTCTAAGACTAAATAATTAAAAGGTCTTAAGTATAAATAATATAGAACATTCGTAATTTAACTTTAATGCCTTAGTTATAAGGTTTATATTTTAATTATTTTAAAAATGCTGTGTTGTTATTTTAAATATTCGTTTTCACTTCTGTCAGCAGTCCCTATGACTGCCATTTTTTTTTAAAGACGTCATGATGTGTTCATAAACTGCACAGTTAAACTAGAAACTAGGATTCAAAATTTCAGGGACTGAAAAATATAAGGAAAATGAAGAAAAAAATTTAAATGTTTTGCAGACTTTACGTTTTTTCTATTTTCCTTAATTTTTTTATTATTTTAAAGTATTTTTTTTACTAGCGACATCCCCTGTCTCTCAATATTTTGCTTTAACGCGATTTCGCCCATACACATTAGTTCAAAATTTGTAATATTTTACGTGACTCCTGTTGGATCTGTTTTTTTCCAGATTCAACGCATAAAAGCCTCCTTTACTTACTAACGTACTTCAAGTCAGCCCCGTTTCATCTTAGACTGCGTCATTACCGTACGCTTTCCCAACTTTCGTGACGTGTGCTGTACCTACTGTACATTGAATTGTAGGTTTAACCTTTACTTTTACCCGAACGATGTATTTAATAAATTAATCTCGGATAAGTTATATTTATAATAAAATGTTGCGCAAAAATTACTATGCTATTTTTATTTCAATTAAGGCTCCGCAGGGCAGCGTTTTCTTCATACAAACGTAGAAGAATGATTGCTTCACTATTTAATATGGTACGCCCAAAAATAAGCATGATATCGATTTTTCTTGTCATTATCAAGGCTAAAGGCGGTATAAACCAATAAAATGGATTTGGGCGTAACCTCCGCTAGCCAAGTTACATACGTTTCGTTACTATTCTCTTTCTATAACGCTTTCTTTAAAGCGGAGAGAAAAAATACGTGAAGTCTATGATTAGCGTTTTTAATCGCTTACGCTCATTGATGTAGAATTTTAATACCTATACGCTAAAGCGTTCACGTTAATAGAAAAATAATAGACATCATGAAACGTATGTAACTTATCCAAGGGTGATCGCTGAGAGGGTTAATTAAGAAAAAGGCCCACTTGCAGAAACACCAGGTTATCCTTTTAACCCAGAGTTAGCTGCTACTTTGACAATTCGTATAAAACTTGTCATCTATTTCAAAATTCCTGGGTTAAACGTTACCCGGCGTGTCTGCAAGCGGGCGGGCATGGGGCGGTCCTAAGAGAACTCCAAAAATAATTTGCCCAGAGGCATAATTTTAATTATGAACTAGAAGTTTAATTCGCTATAATCCGTCATAATTTAACTTCTATTTCATTCATTATCATGGACTTCTAAGTAACGTCTGCTTCAATTCAAGTAATTTATTCATCAGTCGGAATTACTTTATTTTGCATAAGTAGGTACATATGTTGCTTTACATACATTTGTTAGGTTTTTGTAAAAACACTTTCCGAACGCCCGTTCAACCCTTCCCTGTTCAATATCTAGGTAAATAACGCGCGTGCACTATCAGCAGGGCGATTGGCTAAAAATAAACATATCAAAGTAACAGTTAACATCAGTACTGACTACTGACACCAACTGACACGACGCTGAGTGAAATGTAACAAGCATGGAAGCCACGTGTGCTCGCGATTTCCTTCGCTGTACTGCGTATGAGGGGTGTCCTCTTACAGAATGTCACAATGGTGAACATTATCGAGGTATGTGTCAGAAGCAGTAAGTATTCTATTATAAATTTACTTAACATTTACTGTGTTTTACTGTAAAATAAGAATAATTCGATGTAAGATTGAGGCCTCAGAACTTTAGGAGGCAGTTTTCGAGCAAACAAATAAGAGTTTTGATCCTTCGAACCGGATTTGAACGCAAAATCCTTAGGGTTGAAAAAATAAAGATTTTGTTTTAATAAGAATAGCTTTAATAGTAAACATATAACAGATTAAAAATTTTAAAAAGCTATCATTTTACAATGAGGTTCATAAAAAGCATATAAAATACTACATGCTCAATTTCGTTGGTCGATAAATGGATAATATCCAAGGAAATTCACAATTTAAAATCTTGCAGACAGTGATAATAATAAATAAACGGTCCTATTACACATCGGCCGAATTCTGTAAGCGCCGAGAAAAAATGTGACTGTAAACGCTATTACCATCGATATAATGAATGTAAGCACTAGATGGGCACTTTCATAGAAAAAAGTTGGGCGTCCAACTTGTAGGGCATGTACCTCACCTGTATAAGCCTGTCTTTGTCCCCGCCATAGGCCTGTCCCGCTTTTCAGACTAGTGGCATTAGTAAAATAAGTTCACATTCTTCATTTGACAGGGCCTATCTATGTAAATTGAGATAAAAAAAGCGCTCCTACACGTCGACCCAATTCTGTAAGCGCCGAAAAATGATGACGAAAATGACAGTTAACGCTGTTACCAAATTAAAATTCTTAGATATTTGTGCGAAAACCTTCAATATTCTGCAATATATACTGAATTAATTCATCAAGACTACAAGATATCAATTCACTCTTGCCTTGAAGGTAAAATACAAGTGATTATCAAGAAAGGCGATCGTCCGCATTTCTAGTGAATTCCTTGTCGAATATCGACCAATGAAAATGAGCCTTGAGGTAGATAAATAACAATTATTTAAGTAATCTAAATGAAGAAAGCTATAATAATAAAATGTAACAATATAAAAACGCTAAAATGGTTATTTTGTAAACAAATAGAACTTCACTTAGAAACTAGAATACTCAAATAAATAAGAATTTGTTCTAGCGTAAAGTTGAGGTGCCACGGACTATAGGTATTTGTAAACAATATTATAAAACCTCCAGTTCAATTAACTTAAAACGTTGTACAGCGAGCATGAACGCGCAAATGGATATATCCATCGTAAATAGCAGTTAGCTGCGAATTAAAACGAGATTACTATTGGTTAGAAAAAGTCAAGGCAGTTTTAATTAAGCGCAAGGCACGGAGATAACATCAGCATGTAGGAATACTTTGACTTCTTCGTCTTTACAATCCTCCAAAACTTTCAAGATTTCTTTGCAATGAGGTGCAGAAATATGGTACGAGTGTTCTTTGTAGAAGATATACTCCGCCAAAATATACGCCTCCGTGGAATCAACTTCCAAAAGACCTTTGACTATGAAAGAAACTAAAGTATTTCTGCTATTATTGGAATGGAAATATTCACGCAGATATTGCTCCAAAGGTTCTTTATACAAGTCGACAACAGACTTGAAATATTTGCTAACAAGCTCCTTAATTTCATGGGCAATGTATTTTCCAAAAATTCTGCCAACTATTTCTACAGCTCCTTTTATTTTTTTGGGATCATCTAAAATACCAGGTTTTTGTTTTTTGGCTTGATTGATAGTCTTGTAATAGAGCATAGTCAAATGTATTTTCACATATTTACTGAAATTCTCTTCAATAGGTAAAAGTTTGTGCATATGTTTTAATGCCGCTTCAAATACTGGCATACAATTCACATATTGATCAGAAAGAAATACTTTACTGTATTTCAAAGCGAACATGAATTCACTTAGCAGTTTAATCAAATCCTTTTTACTTTTAGACGTTTTTAATAAAACTTCTATTGCATCGAAAAAGGGTTCACAAACTTGTTCTAATGCTTCTTTCTGTTCGTGTTCAGATTTACATAAAAGGAGATGTTTGGCAATGATCCTAACGTACAAACATTTTGTATTGCTTGAATCAAATTCGGCGACTTCAATAAATTTTTTGACCACACCTCTCACAAAATTTTGATCTACATCCCACAGAAGGTTTTCTAATCGACAAAGCATAGGCATGGCTTGCCTTTCATCGATTTTGGCGAAAATATTAAAAATTTGTACCCAGTAATCGGCTGCAACATTTTTCGAAATCGATGTAGGATCAGATATTCTATTCAACAACCTCTGCTTTTGAGATAAGTCTTTGTTTTGAATTATCAATTTTAGAGCTTCCCAAATAGAGAGTTCGATAATTTCCTTTGATAAATATAATGTAAAGCCCACTTTTAAGGCGGCTAGAGGTCGTAATTGGCAGAAAGCAATAAAAGTGTCGACAGCAGAAGTTGTCTGATCAGAGAGACGGACTGCAATTCTCGCCGTGCGACGCCATTCTAGAAGTTTCTTTATATATCGTTCCTTATCAGTTTGCCTACAAATGAGAGCTTTATTGGCAACCGCCTTAGCTCCAACCCACTTCCAGTACAAAGCATCAACATTTACCGGTGGTTTACTCATATGAGCATTGGCCCTAAGCCCTGTAGACATCAAAAGTTGCGATTTTGATTGCGGTTTTTCCGATTCGAATTTTGAAATACGTTGTAACAACTCCTCGTTACTCAAAAGAGAGGATAAAGAATGGGCAAACCAATGTTTTGGCGTTGACATAAATGCCTCTTCTAAAGCAGCTCTGTGCTTCTCTGCTAAGCCACCTGGTTCACCAAAATACAAATATAAAGATTTGAGAAATCTGTCGTGATTCGGACGCCTTTTTGTGACCAATTCAGCAAAACTCTTCCCATTCTGTAACGGTGTTGTATCGTGACGCAATGCATTAATATATGCAGCATTATTCTGTTCAAGAGCGAAAGTTTCGTGGAAGAGTTCGCGACGTAATATTTTAGCTCGGTATAACCTAGCTACTAATGCTGAATCAGCTTTTGCTGCTTTTAGGAGAGCTTCTTCAGCATTCGGTACATCTTTTAAATTAACCTTATATTCGACAAGTGTGTCCAAAAATGCATTTGCATTTGAAGATAATATAAGTTGAGGTAAACGTTTCGCGACTAATTTCTTCTCTTCAATATTGAGTTTGTATTCGGAGAACGTAGTAAACTGGCGAAGGAAGCCAGAAAGTAAGGCAGGTGACACTGCTGTATCAGAAAGAATGTGGCGTAAGATGACCGCGTGAAGACCTTCGCGGCAAATCGGGTCGGTATCGGCTCCATCCAGACCTACGTCTACTCCAAATAGCAGTATCAACGACCAGACATTTTCAGGCAAACGCCAGGCTGAACTGCGTTTCACAAGAGACCTTACAACAGCAGCTCGAAAGGTAGTCGGTTCATTTCTATGTCTTTCAACCATGAGCTTCATGAATTTTTCCACTTGGTTGGGAACACCACCACTTTTGCTAACAAGAACTAGCATCATATTGAGACGACCCTGGATTGTACTCTCGGCTAGTAAGCTTTTGCTGAGTTCGTAAAAAGTTTGTTCAAAACCGCTGAAACGATATCTGTTAAACAGTTGGTCTAGAGGAGATTTTCCCTTAGGTACACAACAATTCATATACCTTGGACATTGTGCCATCCTGCAGTATTGATATGGGTGATACTCATATTCGTAAGGCTTGTGGTGTATATCTGTAAATACATGAGCTACCTCCTCAACTTCTAGTACCAAAGCTTTGGGTGTTGGATAAGGCCAATCTTTGACTTTACAACCAATGTTCTTCTCAACAAAAACTTTCTTTTTAAATGCGGATCTTTCTTCCATTTTTAACCTCTTTATTAACGGTTCAACTTTTTGGTAGGAAAACCAATAGTCCAAATATTTTGCTCTCGCAAGTTTCATTACAAGTTCTTTCCCCTGGTCACTTGTCATGTGAGATGCCAAAGTTTTCATGTGAAGAATATAGGTTGCATATAATTCGCTTTTAGCATCAAACCTATCTCTATAATTTTTCATGATATACTCGGTGATGGCCGGGCCAAATGCTGCAAATGAGCTTGTATTAAAGTATCGTTCAACAATATCTAAAAATATATTGCCATCATATTTCAATACACTTTTGATACAACTGAAGTAGTTTTGTGCATTGTTCACATATTTTTTGAGTGCTGTGTGGTTGTTTGGTAAAATCTCAAAGTACAGTTTGCATATTGAAGGACAGACTTCAAAAACTATTTTCAACTGTTTGTGAGAAAATTTATCAATTACATTTGGAAATTCACTCGCAATAAATTCATTGCAACAGTGCGAGAGAAAATTAAATGCATAATCCCAGTCAGCTATGTAGTAATTGTAGAAGTCTTCACATCTTTTTTTATCTTTTAAATGTAGCTGTATGAAATGTTTCATTTTATTCACAGCTGGCTGAGTCATTGCTGGATATAAAGTGTTTTCTAGATGCCCAGGGCTTATTATATCACAATGCTGAGATTCCAGTAACCAGTGGCATTTCAGTGCCCTACTCACATACAACAAATCATCATTTTTGAGATTTTCTATTATGTATTCAACATTTTTATACTTCGAAGCGAGATCTATTTTGAAAATTCGATCAATAGCTGAAGATTCTGGTTGCTGCAGTATGTCTTGGAGAGAGATGCTATTCTTATATGCTTCATTAACGAAGGAGTTCAAATGACGATGTTTTTCCTGTAGATTTGATCCTGGTAGAGTCAAAGGGAAGTGCACAGCCATCTGAAAATTAAAGTATGTATCAGGTAGGTATAATAATACTCAATTTTACCACTTTACCATCAGACAACAAGACATTGTAAAGGTATGCATACTCAAAATTTTATATGCGAACAACATGGAAAGCTCTTCTAGCTTTCATGTCCTCCGATAGATATACACACAAAATATGTTGCAACCGAAACATGGACAAAATATAAGAACATCAGATCAGGATCCAAGTAACAACCATTAATATGTGTAGTGTGTACACAACATTGAAAAATACATGCATTAAGTAGATAGGAATGATACATAATAATATAGTTAACATAAATATATAAAATATTAATAACTAGGTGATGCCTGCAACTTCTCCTCAATAAAAAGTAGCCTATGTCACTCTTTTCAACTATACCCATGCATTAGCATGGGTATAGTATCACGTTGATCTGTTGCTACATTGCAGCATGATTGATGAACAAACCAATAAACAAACACTTTCATATTTTTAATATTAGTATGATGTTGATCTAAAGACAAGGCAAATCAATTCATATTGTCAAAATTAATAAAAAATAAAAACTTAGTAATAACTTAGTAAATAGTAACTAAAATAAAAATAAAGTTCCTTGATTATAAAGTCAGAGAAAGTTCACATATTTTCTTTTTAAATAGGTTTGCGTTATTATTATAAATGTCAATAGATTTTATGATAAGATCATTAAAGTTTAAGTGGGAACTTACGAACAATGGGATTGTAAAAAGAAGTATTATTTTTGTGGACACTAAGGGTGAAAGGTTAAGGATTTCTTAATCGGAAGTATCTAATTATATCTATTTTAATATCAATATAATTTATATTGACCAGCATGAGTAAATGAGAGAATCTATTTTGGAATAAATAATTGTATGTAAAACTAGCAGACTTGCCCATGACTTTGTCCGCGTGAAATATTTTTTTTTAATTCCCACTGGAAATCCCTAATTTTTCGGGATAATATGTTTATTTATTATTTATTTATTTTATTTAAAAACAACTATATATTAAATAATACAATATAGCATAATTTCCATTACGGTGTATCAAAAACCTGATCAGGTTCATATAGCCTATATAATGTGGCTTTCAATTGGTACCAGAATTTTCAGAATTGGTTCAGTAGATCCAGAGATTACCCCCTACAATGTCACAAACTTTACCTCTTTATAATATTATTATAGATGATCAGGTGAGAATACTTTCGATGGAATTCCAAAGCTTGCGTCTTGTGCAAGTCTATCTTGGTAGAGTGTGATTCTAAGTGGTCCCAATGAGCTTCATAGCATGGAAACCACCCGAACCATGGTTTGGTAAAGATGTGTCAAACTATGAATCCTATCAATTTGTTGCATTTGGCAATGAGTACATATTCATGATCCCTAAATGACAGTTTATCATTGAATATCTGACTAGTGTCATAAAAGGGTTTTCCTTTCTTATAATAGTTAAAACTTAAATTCGATCTCTGATTTACTTATAGGCCTATTACACTGCACTTTTCACAGGGACCCTTACATTTGATTCAGTGTAGTGTAATAACATTGAGGAACTAAGGGTCCCTAAATTGGTCCTTATTGCTGTGAAATAAGGGACGCTATTATTAGCGGCTATGCCCACCCTTACTACAAGGCCCTGTAAGAAGCGCAGTGTAATAGGCCTATTAGGTTGAGATAAACTAACCACAAAACATTAAACATTAATATATTTTTTATCAACTACAAGTTAGCCTTTGACTGCGATCTCAACTGATGGTAAGTGACGATGCAGTCTAAAATGGTAGCCGGCTAACCTGTTAGGGGCATGGCAGTTATATTAAACCCATACCCCTATTCGGTTTCTACACGGCATCGTACAGGAACGCTAAATCGCTTGGCAGCACGTTTTTGCCGGTTGGGTGGTACCTAACTAGCCACGGCCGAAGCCTCCCACCAGACCAGACCGGGGAAAATTCTGAAATTAAAAATTCCCAAATTGACCCTGCCGGGGATCGAAACCGGGACCTCCACACGTTAAGACAACAGCGCACAACACTGCGCCACGGAGGTCGTCAAAAACTATCGACCGCACAGGGCTATGTGTTCATCTGACTATTTGTATTGAGTGACTTTATTTATTTATTTTATTGACTGCCTCGTTGGTCTAGCGGTTAGCGTACCTAGTATGTTTAAATCTATAAACAGTAAAATAAACTGCGTATTATTAAAATGTCTTTGGAAGAACTCACTAGTTTCCATTAAAAAAAAATTATCTCACCTTTCAGTGTAGATTGGCAAAATTCTTTTTAATTCAGCTGTAGATACATATATTGTTGCTTTTGGACTGATTAGCAGTTTCAAGAGTTTCAAGTGTCAGTAAAGTTTACTGTTTTGTCCAATATAAAGAGCATGTCTTGGACATAGATTAATATTACCAGTATATATAATGTACTCTGTGATTAATATGTACATGGTCTAGGATAAACAAGATTGTATCTCACATTATGTTGTATCTGCACTCAGCGTCAGCAGGTATCAGCAGGGCGGTTGTGTAAAACCTGCATCAATCATTGTTACGGTCTCAATAGTTTTGATTGGCTTAAGTTATATTTTCGCTTCGTCAATGGATTTTGGCCAATAGTGGATGAATGTTAACCAATCAGAGGTGATTGCGATCGTTACACTGTAGCTGTCATTTTTATCCAATCGCCATTTACGATGATTTTTGTTCTATTTTTAGAATCCTACGTCAACTCTCTACGTTACGTCTACTCATAGTCATACCTATTACATAATCAATCGCCGCCCGGCCGGCGGCCGCAGGCCGGCGGCCGCAGGCCGGCACTACCTAACAGTTAGTGGTTCGTCCCGAACTGAAACCTCGCGGTATCCATATTATAGCCTATAAAACGATGTAATCCAGTATAATATATAATGTACTCTGTGATTGTAATAGTTAGAGTTTTATGAGAAACGAATAAACTTTTACAGAAGCGCCATCTATTGACATCATTGTAAAGTTCTGTTAAAAATGCTGAAGCTCACTATAAATTGAATAATTTAGTTTCTATATAATATTTATCAAATTTTAGTATTTTTTGCTCAAGTACAGGATATAATTCAAATAATTATTCATCAAGTTTCAGGCTCAGCCTTTCAGAAAATTGAGAGTTCTGAGATCATCTTTGGACGTAGGAAAATCTCCACTTTGAAAGCCCCCCGTCAAATTTAGAGCAAAAATTTAAAAAAAAATGTACTCTATTCCTAATTATATTCCTATTATATTCCTAAATATATTCATGTATGGAGTGGAAACATGGACCATCAAAGCAAGAGAGAGGCAAAGAATAGATGCTTTCGAAATGTGGTGCTGGAGGCGAATGCTGCGGATTCCGTGGACTGCCAAACGGACAAACGTGTCTATTCTTTTGCAGCTGGGAATCACTGTTCGACTCTCCTCCATATGTTACCAACGACTGCTCTCGTATTTCGGACACATCATACGACGTGGGGACAGCAGTCTCGAGAAGCTGATTGTCACGGGCAACACTGAGGGCAAAAGAGCAAGAGGCCGCTCACCAACTAGGTGGTCTGACCAGCTGAGGGACTCTAACGCGACGAAATTTCACACTTTAGTGATAATGGCCACCAACAGAGGCCAATGGAAGCGAATGATCCGTTCGAGGGTAGGATCTAGCCAGGACCACGATCTTCAGCAATGAAGAAACGACCGAAGAGAGAGAGAGAGAGAGATTCCTAATTATCTAATGAACCGCAATCCTATGTAACGCTATAAAAAATATTTTACTTCGCATTCGCTTCTCCCAGAGCCCCCCTGAAATAAAATATTTCATAACTTTTTAAGCCATATTCGGCTGGAGGCCATCGGTTTACATATTAAATTTGAAGTAATTACGTTTAGTAATTCAGAAGTTATAAGGCTCTGACAGACGGACGGACGGACGGAACAGTGCAAATTCCCATAGGTAGACTCAGAGACCTTCGCTTCGCTCGGTCAGTTAATTCGTAGCTATTATTAGGTTTATTCCGGTTAATTAGGACTATTAACCGGAATAAACAGATTACAATCTACCGAAAAATAGATAGATTTTAATCTTGAACATCATCAAATCATAAACTATGATCTACGGTCAGAGATAAGTAAGTCTTTACCTTTGATTTTATATAATAGGAGTATAAAATCAAAGGTCTCTACTCCAGCAACTTGTCTTGCCGATTTCACAACCCATCGAAAACTCCATCGAAAACAGAAGTATACTCGGACATGCAGGTTTCCTTACGATGTTTTCCTTCACCGTTACATAAAGCGAGAGATATATAATTGCTTTAAACGCACATAAGTCACAACTGAGAACAGTTACACGAACATCGGGTCAGCGAAATCTGACCTGAAACTGAAATCGAAAGAAAAAATCGTAAGAAAGTAATCCTGTCAACAGAACTTCTAAAAACAGACTGTTTAATTATACGATTGAAACAGTCATAGTACTCATAGTGCTATTCGATCCACTGGTGGATCCAATCAGTGTAATCCTTAGAAATCAGGGTGCCTGCACGTGAGGCAGCAGTTTTCGAGCAAACATATCGAGGTTTGATCCTTCGAACCGGATTTGAACGCAAAATCAATAAGATTGAAACATTAAAGATTTTGGTTTAATAAGTATAGCTTTATTAGTATAAAAATAAACATACAGATTAAAAATCTTAAAAAGATCTCATCTTTAAATAAGGTACATAGAAAACCTTAAACAATACATGCTCAATTTCGTTGGTCGATAAACGGGTAATATCAAAGGAGATTAGCGATGTTATATCTTGCAGACAGTAAATTGCGTCAGTTTTTATACTGTTCACATAGGCACTGCGCATACTTTAATACTAATTACTATACAAGTATCAGCCTTCCTAGTTATTGTTCATTTTTGGTAACCATAACACGTCTTTGAGCAGTGATAAGTCGCATGCGGGCAGACCGTCACTATTCTCATCAGAGCAGAGCCCTACATCCACCAAATTCTGAATCAGTCTTCCTAGCTATATTTATCTATCTAGGTTGGAACGCGCTCGCCTAGAAGCATATAATTATAGTCCACTCATTTAAGCTTAAATTAGGTAAGAATCTCGGAAGTCGAGATACAGCTGTAAGTCTGTAAATACTTGTATATTGACACCCTAAAAGTTGTCTCAAAACCTACATATCGTAGGGTGTACGCGACTATTAATTTTCAAGGTCAAAGGTCACAAAAATCGGGTTTTTTTGTAAATATCACATTTCCTATGGGTTTTTTGCTATTTGTATTTATTATCAATATTGTAGAATACAAAATTCTCTACAAATTTTGTTTAAAAAAAATTTTCATACGGTGAACCGTTTTCGAGGTAGAGGGCGGAGAGCGCGCGGTCACTGCATCACTTCAGGTCAACCGGTGCCTCCGGTAGAAAACGCGCCATATATAGTTCATGAACTATCGATAAATCAATACACGATGCGTACACTGTCTTCCGAACAAGAAATTTCCTTTAAAAAAGTTGGGAAAGGAAATGTAAAAACGGAGATATACTCGACTAAAATTTTTGATAATTATCCTCATTCCAAAACACATATTTTATTTTTGCACGCATTAAGTGGCTGTGACACAACTTCTGCGCTTGTTAAAAAGGGGAAAAAATCATTTTTAAGTTTTTGAGAAACTGACAAATTTGGATGAACTAGCTGCAGCATTTGAGGAAGAAAATTATTCGCCCCAGAGATTATTAGAGAGTGGAACTTAAACCTTATTGGCAGTCTATAATGCTCCGAAATCTGTGAAAAGTCTCGATCATCTTCGTTATATGCATTACGTCAAGTCTACAAAACTTAATAAACCTGTGCAGCTGCGAAACGATTTTCTGGAGCCTATCATGACAATTTTACCACCTGCTACCATTTGCTAAATATAATTTTCTGCAACTGCAAGAGTGGTTGTGGTTCGCGATGCGGATGCAGGAAAGCGGGCTTGCTCTGCTCTTTAGCTTGTGGCCAATGTAATGGGCAAGCTTGTCTCAATGCTCTACCATATCAGAGCGACATTAACGAAGATGGAACCTTTGACCCCGAAATCATGGATGAACTGGAGACAAATGTCGTTGAAGACGATAATGATGACCAGTTTGAAATTTACCGGCAGCCGGAAGACGACGATTAAGAGGAAAAAGATGATTAAAATTATAAATTGTAGTTTTTGTACCCTTTATTCCATTTTTTTACTTTTGATAAAAATAAATGTATTGAATGATATTTTTTAATAAAAAGATTAATTCATAATTTATTTGTTTTTTTTTCATCATGTAAGAAGTTATTAATATTGATTAGGTTAAAATTCAAATATAATTGCTATATTTTCATTAACAATTCTGCAATTACATGGGCAGGTATGTGTTCTTAAATAAATTAATACTGAATAAAAAGTGGATAGGTTAGGAAAAAAAATGATAAAATATAATATAATAGTTAATAAAAATTGACAAATATGTATAATCATTGATTTATCGATAGTTCATCAACTATATATGGCGCGTTTTCGACCGGAGGCACCGGTTGACCTGAAGTGATCCTGTGACCGCGCTCTCCGCCCTCTATCTCGAAAACGGTTTTCCGTATAAAAAAAAATTTTAAACAAAAATTGTAGAGAATTATGTAATCTACAATATTGATAATAAATACAAATAGCAAAAAAACCCATAGGAAATGAGATATTTACAAAAAAAGCGCAAAAAACCGATTTTTGTGACCTTTGGCCTTGAAATTTAATAGTTGCGTACACCCTACCATATGTAGGTTTTGAGCCAACTTTTAGGGTGTCGATATACAAGTATTTACAGACTTACAGCTGGGTATCTCGAATTCCGAGTTGAACTTACTATAATGACTGGACTAATAAGCAATATATGTAGATACTAAAGTAATACATTATACCTCAATGCCTAGAAGATGCGTATGCACATAAAAACAAGTGGTTATCAAGAAAGGCGATCTTACGCATTCCGAGTTTTAATGTCGAATTGCGACCAATGAAAATGAGCCTGGAGATGGATAAATAAAAATGATTTAGGTAATCTTAATCAGTAAAAATTACGCTATACTAATAAAATGTTACAATAACAGTTAATATATTAGTATAGCTATAATAATAAAATAACTTACAATATTAAAAAAACTACGCCAAAACTGTTATTTAATAAAAATACCACATCACTTAGAAACTAAGTGCAATATTCGAATAAATAAGACTTTTTTAGCGTAAGTTGAGTTGCCATGCCAGGTATTTGTACCTAAAACATTGACAACGAGCATGAACGCGCCAATGGATATATCCATAGTAAATAGCAGTTAGCTGCAACATTAAATCGAGATCACTATTGGTTTAAAGCCAAGGCAGTTTTAATTAAGCGCAAGGCACGGAGATAACATCGGCATGTAGGAATACTTTGACTTCTTCATCTTTACAATCCTTCAAAACTGTCAAGATTTCTTCACAATGAGTTGCGGAAAAGTGGTATGTGTATTCCCTTTGGAAGATATACTCCGCCAAAATATACGCCTCCGTGGAACCAACTTCCAGAAGACCTTTGACTGTGAAAGTAACTAAAGTATGTCTGCTTTCATTGAAATGGAAATATTCACGCAGATATTCCTTCAAAGGTTCTTTATACAAGTCGACAATAGACTTGAAATATTTGCTTACAAGTTCCTTAATTTCATGTCCAATGTACTTTCCAAAAATTCTGCCAACTATTTCTGTAGCTCCTTTTATATTTTTGAGATCATCAAAAATACCCGGTTTTTGTTTTTTGGCTTGCTTGATAGTCTTGTAATAGAGCATAGTTAAATGTATTTCTACATAAATACGGAAATTCTCTTCAATAGGTAAAAGTTTGTGCATACGTTTTAGTGCCGCTTCAAATACTGGCATACAATTCAAATATTGATCAGAAAGAAATACTTTACTGTATTTCAAAGCGAACATGAATTCACTTAGCAGTTTAATCAAATCCTTTTTACTTTTAGACGTTTTTAATAAAACTTCTATTGCATCGAAAAAGGGTTCACAAACTTTTTCTATTGCTTCTTTCTGTTCGTGTTCAGATTTACATAAAAGGAGATGTTTGGCAATGATCCTAACGTACAAACATTTTGTATTGCTTGAATCAAATTCGGCGACTTCTATAAACTTTTTGACCACACCTCTCACAAAATTTTGATCTACATCCGACAGAAGGTTTTCTATTCGACAAAGCATAGGCATGGCTTGCGTTTCATCGATTTTGACGAAAATATTAAAAATTTGTACCCAGTAATCGGCTGCAACATTTTTCGAAATCGATGAAGGATCAGATATTCTATTCAACAACCTCTGCTTTTGAGACAAGTCTTTGTTTTGAATTATCAATTTTAGAGCTTTCCAAATAGAGAGTTCGATAATTTCCTTTGATAAATATAATGTAAAGCCCACTTTTAAGGCGGCTAGAGGTCGTAATTGGCAGAAAGCAATAAAAGTGTCGACAGCTGAAGTTGTCTGATCAGAAAGACGGACTGCAATTCTCGCCGTGCGACGCCATTCAAGAAGCTTCTTTATATATCGTTCCTTATCAGTTTGCCTACAAATTAGAGCTTTATTGGCCACCGCTTTAGCTCCAACCCACTTCCAGTCCAAAGCATCAACATCTACCGGTGGTTTACTCATATGAGCACTGGCCCTCAGCCCTGTAGACATCAAAAGTTGCGATTTTGATTGCGGTTTTTCCGATTCGAATTTCGAAATACGTTGTAACAACTCCTCGTTACTCAAAAGAGAGGATAAAGAATGGGCAAACCAATGTTTTGGCGTTGACATAAATGCCTCTTCTAAAGAAGCTCTGTGCTTCTCTGCTAAGCCACCTGGTTCACCAAAATACAAATATAAAGATTTGAGAAATCTGTCGTGATACGGACGCCCTTTTGTGACCAATTCAGCAAAACTCTTCCCATTCTGTAACGGTGTTGTATCGTGACGCAATGCATTAATATATGCAGCATTATTCTGTTCAAGAGCGAAAGTTTCGTGGAAGAGTTCGCGACGTAATATTTTAGCTCTGTATAACCTAGCTACTAATGCTGAATCAGCTTTTGCTGCTTTTAGGAGAGCTTCTTCGGCATTTGGTACATCTTTTATATTAACCTTATATTCGACAAGTGTGTCCAAAAATGCATTTGCATTTGAAGATAATACAAGTTGAGGTAAACGTTTCGCGACTAATTTCTTCTCTTCAATATTGAGTTTGTATTCGGAAAACGTAGTAAATTGGCGAAGGAAGCCAGAAAGTAAGGCAGGTGACACTGCTGTATCAGAAAGAATGTGGCGTAAGATACCCGCGTGAAGACCTTCGCGGCAAATCGGGTCGGTATCAGCTCCATCCAGACCTACGTCTACTCCAAATTGCAGTATCAACGACCAGACATTTTCAGGCAAACGCCAGGCTGAACTGCGTTTCACAAGAGACCTTACAACAGCAGCTCGAAGGGTAGTCGGTTCATTTCTGTGTCTTTCAACCATTAGCTTCATGAATTTTTCCACTTGGTTGGGAACACCTCCACTTTTGCTAACAAGAACTAGCATCATATTGAGACGACCCTGGATTGTACTCTCAGCTAGTAAGTCTTTGCTGAGTTCATAAAAAGTTTGTTCAAAACCGCTAAAGCGATATCTGTTAAACAGTTGGTCTAGAGGAGATTTTCCCATAGGCATAATTTCACAATCATCTGCAAAATCACTATACATTGCACATTTTTTCTTTATCATACGTTTACCTCGATATGGGCGATACTCATATTCATAGGGCTCATGTTGTATATCTGTGAATACATGAGCTGCTTCTTCAACTTCTAGTACCAAAGCTTTGGGTGTTGGATAAGGCCAGTCTTTGACTTTACAACCAATGTTCTTCTCAACAAAGACTTTCTTTTTAAATGCGGATCTTTCTTCCATTTTTAACCTCTTTATTAATGGTTCAACTTTTTGGTAGGAAAACCAATAGTCCAAATATTCTGCTCTTGCAAGTTTCATTACAAGTTCTTTCCCCTGGTCACTTGTCATGTGAGATGCCAAAGTTTTCATGTGAAGAATATAGGTTGCATATAATTCGCTTTTAGCATCAAACCTATCTCTATAATTTTTCATGATGTACTCTGTGATGGCCGGGCCAAATGTTTCAAATGAGCTTGTATCAAAGTATTGTTCAACAATATCTAAAAATATATTGCCATCATATTTCAATACACTTTTGATACAACTGAAGTAGTTTTGTGCATTTTTCACATATTTTTTGAGTGCTGTGTTGTTGTTTAGTAAAATCTCAAAGTAAACTTTGCATATTGAAGGACAGACTTCAAAAACTATTTTCATCTGTTTGTATGACAATTTCTCAATTACATTCGGAAATTCACTCGCAATAAATTCATTGGAACAGTGCCACAAAAAGTTAAATGCATAGTCCCAGTTAGCTATGTAATAATTGTAGAAGTCTTCACATCTTTTTTTATCTTTTAAATGTAGCTGTATGAAATGTTTCATTTTATTCACAGCTGGCTGATTCATTGCTGGATATAAAGTGTTTTCTAGATGCCCAGGGCTTATTATATCACAATGCTGAGATTCCAGTAACCAGTGGCATTTCAGTGCCCTACTCACATACAACAAATCATCATTTTTGAGATTTTCTATTATGTATTCAACATTTTTATACTTCGAAGCGAGATCTATTTTGAAAATTCGATCAATAGCTGAAGATTCTGGTTGCTGCAGTATGTCTTGGAGAGAGATGCTATTCTTATATGCTTCATTAACGAAGGAGTTCAAATGACGATGTTTTTCCTGTAGATTTGATCCTGGTAGAGTTAAAGGGAATTGCACGTCCATCTGAAAATTAGAGTGAGTATCAGGTAGGTAATAATACTCGATTTACATTGTGAAGGTATGCATACTCAAAATTATATTATAAGTAAGGAATGCTCTTTTGGCTTCTAGTTCCCGATAGATATACCATTAGTGTCCAAGCAAGTGTACCACACCTTAGATTGCATCACAAAAAAAGAAAAAAGAGTGAAGAGACACCCCCTGCAAGTGAGACGTTCCGAATTTTATTACTTTCCGAGATATTAATTTTTTTAAATGTTGACGTTAGGTTTACCGAAATTCTGCTTAGCTCTGATAGTTAAGACGGAGAATGGGTAAAAGTGGCTTGGAGGGAGGGACGGAGTGGGGGGAGGGGTATAAGTAGTGGGAGAGGGAGGGAAAGAGGTTAATTTCTTAATTGGAATGGGCTACGCCAGAAGACTCGCTTCGTCGCCCCTGAATGAAGCGAGCCAACGAGGCCGAGTGGAGCGAAGGGGAGAGGTGGCGAGCGAAGCGATCCGGCGACATCCGCAGCGAAAACACTCTAGGGGTAGGGCAGACAAGACTGCGTGGAGTCGGGGTGTGCCGATTCGGATTTGGAGTCCAACACCTGCACTACACAAGACGCAGCACTTGCAAGCACAAATGGCTCATTAGAGTCTAACACTTGCACTGGCGAAGCAATAACACGCGAAGAGGTGAGCGCAAGTGGCTCATTAGAGTCTAACATTTGCACTTTTCTCGACGAAACGCTAGAAGATGGTGACGACGACGAGGCCTGAGGCTTCGAAGACGCCATGGCAGTCAAACAAAAAAAAAATATATATATATTAAAATGTTCTCAACTGAAAAGCGCGTAAAACGATGATTCATAGGTTTGGAATTCAATAGTAACATTTGGACACTTTGGCGCCAACGCACGCGTTCCGTTTTTTCAATAATCGGTACATATAAAACTCGATGTTTTATTCGAATGATTATAAAAACGTCCATGTACAGAAAATTTAGACTATTATGCCTAATAAATACTATGATAGAGATTTTTTGTGGTTTGAATATGATTATTACTCGATTATTAACATTTTATAATACTTTTTATTTTTGGAACGGATTATCAGGCCCTATCGAGTCCCGAAGTGCAAGGTACCAAGAGTTATCGGGTTGTCCATCTCTTTCATCTGGCATTGTATCCCCCGTTGGTCTCTCGCTCTAATTACGCACACAAAATATTTTTAAATTTCGCGGGGTTTTCACTTCACTTTTATTGGTCGACGCCATTTTCGCTGAAAAACCGACGCAAGCCGACAATGACAATGAAAATCATAAGTCCTAACCTTAAAATCAATTAAAATTGTTTTAAGAAAGTTTAATGTTTTGTACTATGAATTGCGGTGATTTGTGTTACTTATTTTGTTATTTAACTGGTAAGCGATTAGGCGTAGTCTCAAGTGTAAAGCCTACACAGACTTCTTGGAAGTAATTAGTGAGGTTAGTTTGACTGTTTTTCCCTTGAAAATTGGTAAGGGTTAATCTTTTAATATTTAAAGGTAAATTATCAAAGATATTAATAAGGTATCCTCATTTGAGCAACTAAGTATAATGAACACTTAAATTTAAAATGTGAAAGTAGGTAGGTATGTATTTTTGTTGGTTGGTTTGTCTCAATTGTATTCTTGTTTCAATCAAGCTGCAATAGAGCAAAGAATTGAAGTGATTTTACATGGGAATGGTTGATGATCTGGAAAGTAACATAGGTTACTCTTTATCTCGGAAAATTTAAGTGATGAGTTCCCCGAAAGAAATATTTTGATTTTTCGAAAGTCTAAATTCACGAGTAGTTGGCATTATCTGGTGATCCTTGTGAAATTGATCTATCCATTGAAGAAAATAATGTAAAACAGTACCCCGAATGGTAGTTTAAGACATGCTTTTGAAAACATGTAATTATAACATTTGTAACAATTATTTTTAGAAGAACGTGCTTCATGAATGCCACAGCACTCATGCATGAGATAGAAATATACAAGATGCGAGATGAAAGAGCTTCTGGACCGAGATACTAACCAAATTCTTGACAATGCAGTGTAGATCGGCACTAGTGTATTGTAAGTATAATAATATTAACATTATAGTTGCTAAAGTTTAACCCCAAACTAGCTAACGATGCAAAAGATAATAATTATAGTGCACATGTATAACCTATGATTTCATATACATATTTTATATATAGAATCATATCACATATTGTGTACAGTGGCAGTATAATATTATTATTTAGTTTATTACTTTATTTATGACGAAAATAAATATTATTTCAATATTTTACAGGTATGCTGTATTCCTGTGCAGTTGTTCAGTATGGAAGTATCGAAGACTTTGGAAAAGCAGATGAATACTGATAATGATATATTTATTTATATAATATGTATGTTTTGCTGGATCAAACACAAAGTGAAATAATAAATAGTTATTATTATTATTATATATCATCGTTTTTTTATATGATTTCGATGTAAGATTTTTGTTCATAATAAATTAATTTGATTTCTGAAATTTATTTTAATTTTGTTTTTGAGAAATTCAATAGTATCCTGTATTATTAGCAAACCGGTAATTAGAAAAACCGGTATTTGCTAAATAAATCTAAAACCGATACGTTCAAATCACATCACTATTACCGGTTTTTCGCGTAGGTTGCCCATCCCTAACTACTTCCGGTTCCGCTAATTGCGTCATCGAAATTTAATTATGTATATCAAGTTAGAGCGAGTCGTTCTGGTCATGAATGAAACCCGTCGGAAGACGTAACAGGCTAGAGTGAGAGACGTGATTTTTTTATGAATGAATTATATAGATGTAATTTACGTTCAAGGTCACTCCCACTACTATCCGTTATCTACTTCAAATTGTGTCTATGGAGTTGCCTGTCTATATCCTTTATGTTACTTGTCTCTGCGGATTATAATACGCTAAACGAAACTTTAGTACGCCAACTAAACGTCAATGAGCCTGTAATCTATGGCAAATGTCGTAAGAAATAGTGAAAAATGGTGAAAAATTGCGATTTTCAAAAAAAAAATCTCCAAAAGTATTAGAATTCGGAGTAAAATATTTTAGTGCAAGGCCTAACACATCAAGGTCTTTCTGTAAAAAAAATATGAACGTCCAACTCAGCGGGCAGTAAACTATAGCTGAGCCGAGTTCATCACTGTACAGATATATTTTAATTTGAGTTTCAATTTTCAAAAAAGTTTTGATACCACCGGTTTGATACCTACTTACCCCTACAATATATATTTACTTGGATTTTTAATTCCGTGGAATTCTGACGTTTGTGACGTTCAGAAGTCACAATCAGTTTTGTATGAAATAAATAATTTATCATTTGTCACAAGCAAAATCCAAATAAGTACTTATTAATTACCAAAGAATGAAATAGTCCTTTATTAGAATTAATAACTTTGCTAAGAAAGGATAAAAGATAAATTATAGAAATAAAAATCAATAATGTTAAACTTTATCCATACATATTAAATTTACAAACTAGATTCCGCGTGGATTAAGGATTTTTGATTCTCGCGGGAACTTCTTAATTTTCCGGGATAGTGCCTATGTCCTCCTCCGGGATACAACCTACCTCAATACCAAATTTCGTCAACATCGGTTGAAGAGGGGTCGGGAAAGCGTAGCAGACAGACAGACAGACACTCTTTCGCATTGATAATACTAATATGGAAGTATGAGTCTTTTTTTAAGGCAATGAAAAAAAACCTATTTCACGCGGACGAAGCCGCGAACATCAGGTACTTCTAAATAATTAAGTATTGTAGGGTAGAAATAAAGAAACGCCAACGTCGAGTTACTACTCGTATGTATTGTACCATAGATTAAGCATCAGAGATGACTGCAACGGCTATCAATCTCCTAGCTTATAATGAATGGCGGAATCTAGCTAAATCCTAGATTGCCTAGCTCTAGACGTGAGAGAAGACTGCAGTGGCTGTCGTGCTCCGGATCCTAGACTCGACTGTATTGGCGACTGCAGCGGTTTTCTGCTAGTGCGGTCGCTAACTAGCTAATTGAATTAATATCTTTTTCGCGCTCGGGCTTATATAGGGATCTGCCGCTTTATTCTTCGCTGAGATAGGTTAGTCGGAGCGCTCCGAGCGAAATGGTACGTCGATGTGTGAGCACGAAAGTTTTCGACCCGAGCCGCGCGTGCAATGCTTGTTACAGTATAAAGTAAACTCATCATCATCATCGTTGTCGTCGTCATCCTCATCATCCTCGTCATCTACAGACACTGTCAATCAAATAGGTAATACGACATATTCTTTAATTGCATGTTCTATGCACTCTATCCATTTGTTTGAGGTGACGTTAGCTCCATCAACCAAAAGCTCTTTCACTTCTGCCATCTTATTTTTTGCAACATCCAAATTGGATCCAAGTTTGAGCCCAAACCAACTCAATTTAGATTGAGCTCACAATGATAAGGGGGCAATTGGAGTACCTACAGGAATCCTTTGTTCTGCTGCCAACTCGTCCACGACATTTTTATAATTTTTATTTGCTATGTCCAATAAATTTACCTTCAACTTGACCAACAAATTGACTGAAAACTTAATCAACATAAAAGTGTTGAAAATAGTAATTTCTAATTGAAATTGAAATTTATTGATAAAAATAAATATTAGTTGTTTCACAAACTTTCAAAGGACTTGACCGGTGGAACTATGGCAGCTTGCCTAGGTGTCATAAATCAATGTTCAGCAATGATTTCTTTATTATTGTAATTGTAATATTTCACTGTTTTCAGATAAAAAAGTTTCAGGAGTCTAAAGGCTCGGAAAACTGCGAAAATGTACAAAAAAAGTTTCACCAAAAGACTGCTTTCCCACACTAGATGGCGCTATTTATTGTGTTGAGCGAGTCTAAAAAAATATTTTAAAGTATTATTTCTTTATTATTGTAATTGTTATATTTTATAGTTTTCAGATAAAAAAGTTTCAGGAGTCTGAAGGCTCTGAAAACTGAGAAAATAAATAAAAAAAAGTTTCACCAAAAACTGCTTTCCCACACTAGATGGCGCTATGTATTGTGGTGAGTCTAGAAAATACTTTAAGTATTGCTCACTACTTTTAGTTAACAAGTTCAACTATTCGACCACAGATGGCAGCATATGCAATGTGAAAGGGCGTTCCAGTTCAACTATTCGACCACAGATGGCGGCATATGCAATGTGAAAGGGCGTTCCTTTAAACACAGTATTTCAAAATGCTTTGTTCGATCTATTAGTTTGAGACTTGTCAAAAAATAAAAATAATTATAAACAAAACATACATTTCCTTTTCCTTACTATTTAATTGATCAAAAGTAAATCATTCATAATATAATGACTAAGGTACTTAAATGGTATTCATGTAGGGTTACAAGATTATTATTAGGCATGGATATAATGGAACGTCAAAATGGAGTAGTGCTTAAAGAGGAAAGCGGACGCTCAAGATTTAAACAATAAACGTACTGTTTTTTTTTGTCATTTGAACCCTGACCTTATTTGGAATAATAAATCCATAATAATTTCGTTTTGAATTTTTAAACCTTACTGTAAAAACGGAAATCCTGTGCATTGTCCCGAATCGGAGGGCAATTACTGGTCATGTCCTTTTGGTTCAAAAAGGTTTGTTATTCATGCGAGGTGTGGCCAGTTGTGTTTCAATATTGATATTTACTAACATTTCAGTCGGTAATAACTTTTTTCACAAAAAAACTAGAAATGCTTTTTTTGAGTCTGTCTGCCTAATGATCATTTCATACGACTTTTAGTTTAAATGTTAAAATTTCTTGTTACTTGCTATTGCCACTCACGAAAGTTTGAACAAAAACTAACAACCGCCTGGAAAAAGAATGATATTCAAGCATGGTAAACGTCGAAGAATTTAAATTATGATGAAACTATATTGAAGGTAAACTTATTGGACATAGTAAGTAAAGAAAATCATAATTCATATAATAAATATGTTATGTAGACGAGGGATCCCTGTGCTCCGATTACCCCCTTACCATTGTGAACACAATCCGATTGAGTTGGTTTGGGCTTAAGCTAAGGGGGCATGTGGCAAAAAACAATAAAACGTATAAAATGGCGGAAGTAAAAGAGCTTTTGGTCGAGGGAGTGAACAATGTCACCCCAAAAATTTAGCAAGAGTGCAGAAGCAAATATTATTAAAGAAGAGGACAAACTATGCTGTATTGACCATTTGATTGACAGTGTCTGTGAAACTTTCATTATATATGTCGGTGACGATGACGAGGATGATGATAACGATTATGATTATTTTACTAATTTATTATTTACAAAAGTTTAGTATTATTGTTTGATGGATTTTTCTCTATCCTTTCTTAGCAAAATTGTTCTTTCTAATTACTTCAATCTTCAGTCGGTAATAAATATTTGGATCTTATTTACATTACATGCACATTACGCATTCAAATATAAAATGTTCGTAACGTTTGGCACTTGACATTAAAATAGTGCTCTCCTAACAATTTAATGATAACTAACACTGTTATAAATTTAATCTTTAGAATCCATTGCATTACTTATATTTTATTAGAATTTGTTACCCTTTTTTTGTGGGAATTGTTTTGAATATTGTATCACCAAGAAATGTCAGAATTCCACGGAGTTAAAAATCAAGGTATATGTACCCCTACTACCGGTCACGATTTTCTAGTTGTATATTCTGTGGTACGACTAATGACTATTTCTTACATTGGGTACATACGACCTTTGATTAATTAAGAGGGTACGACATTCGCAATAAATATAAGGCCTTAAAGGACTTGAATCCAGGACCTTAAAACAAAATAATTAAAAGAGGGGATTCTGAGGGCCAATGAGGGCACTTAATTAAATTATGCAACCCTTTGACTGCGGAGGGGCAGTCTAACTGCCTTTGACGTTTACCGGGCAACTGCGGAACGGCAGTCTGAAGGCCTCACCACAAGCCAGGAAAAGGCTGCGTGCCAGTTGAGGGGTAGCGATAAGTTTGGGAATTAATTTCAAAATATTTACTAACTCGATTCTTTTGAAATTTTTTTCTATGCGAATAGGTTAGACAAGGACAGAGTATGAATTTTTTGGAGAACCTAATCTATGACATGAATTTATGGGTGGAAATTTCGTGCGAGTGAAACACGAAATGTAAGGTGATACCCTCTATTTTTTATTTTTGGTTTTTGTTCTTGAAATAGACAAATGGAACAGAATCTTTGGTTCTTGTTGTTTTACTCTGGAATGACTAATCATAGTGTCAAAAAACCTTTTTAAACAAAGTTAGAGGTTATATTGTTTTTTTTTTGAGGTTTTTATTTCAAAAACGGGGTCATTTTTTGTTGTTGTTTTTGTTATTTTTTTGTGTAAACACTATTAGAAGTGCGATAACCTTTATAACTTTAATCTATAGCTATGTTTCGTAACGATTTGAATGACGTACTGTGTGTTTACGTAGCTCGTACAAGTGATACGATATGATATAAATAAACACGCCCGGCCGGCGAAATTCGACACCGCCACATGAGATCTTGAGATTGCACTTGAGATTGGCGCAGCTCCTCGGTAACCTAATAAAATTGCGCGCCAGACGAAGGGTGCAAGATAATTATTTAAATTACTAATTCTAAGAATAATAAATTATCGTGAGGAATAAAGTCTTAAAACGAACTTATGTTTTGATTTATCAAATACCTTAATACCACACTTCACAGTTCACTTCTTGAAAGGATTTACTCGTGCACAGGGCAAAGAGTATCTAATGGCAACGACATAGGACTACGATAATGTTTATAACAGGGCACAAATATTTCGCCAATATCGAGTTTTGCTTTACCTCTAAAACTTGCAGGTTTTCTATTTCTAAATTCTTGCGTCTTCCCTGTCTACGTTTTTTTTACTAACCACAGATCACTCATAAACTAGTCCCTACTCCCTTTAATCTGTGCCTATAATTACCTGAATATCTGGCTTCACAGCTCTGGGTTCTAGTCTAAACCAGAGACAAGTAATATATAGGATATAGACAGGCAACTCCATAGACACAATTTGAAGTAGATAACGGACAGTAGTGGGAGTGACCTTGAACGTAAATTACATCTATTTAATTCATTCGTAAAAAAATTACGTCTCTCTCTCTAGCCTGTTACGTCTTACGACGGGTTTCATTCATGACCAGATCGACTCGCTCTAACTTGATATACGTAATTAAATTTCGATGACGTAATTAGCGGAACCGGAAGTAGGTTGTAGGGATGGGCATGACCTATGCGAAAAACCGGTAATAGTGATGTGATTCGAACATATCGGTTTTAGATTTATTTAGCAAATACCGGTTTTTCTAATTACCGGTTTGCTAGCAATTAAGGATATAATTGAATTTTTCAAAAACAAAATTAAAATAAATTTCAGGGATCAAATTTATTTATTATAAACAAAAATCTTACATCGAAATCATATAAAAAAACTATAATATATAAAAATAATAACTATATAATATTTAACTTAGTGTTTGATCCAGCAACACATACATTTAAGAAATGTAAATGAAAATTTGGATAATATGTAAATGTCTTCGATACTTCCACACTGAACAACTGCACAGGAATACAGCATACCTGTAAAATATTGAAAAAGTATTTATTTTCGTCATAAATAAACTAATAAACTAAATAATAATATTATACTGCCACTGTACACAATATGTGTTATGATTCTATATATAAAATATGTATATGAAATCAAAGGCACAAAACATGTGCACTATATATAGTATTTTTATCTTTTGCATCGTTAGCTAGTTTGGGGTGGTTACACTTTAGCAACTATACTGTTAATATTATTGGCTAATTCTCAGATTTCGTGCAAATCGGACGAAAATGAGAGAATTTTTAAAATGTTGAAATTGCTGATCCAAACCAAAATATAGGTAAAATTAGACATAGTCACCAAGTTATAATGAATTGCACCAAAGGATTTCCAAGACAAATGCATTTGAAACTTTATGTGATTTTAGTGAGGAAAGCGTTGATATTAATGTGATGTTAATGAAATGAAACTTCACCTCCAACAATAAACCCATTTTTATTAATCAAATACATATATAATTTGATACATAAATACATATATAAGCAATAACCGAAAATACTGTCGCAAATTCGCAATGCTTCGAAAATTTTAATACAACAACCAATAATATTGCTAAAGGGACTCTCATCTTTCTTATTTAATGCTTTTAAACCCTCTTTTAATTGTTTTGTAAGATTTTTTTCATATATCTCTTTTTAACTTTTCTTTTTTACCCTCATTTATATTATTGTCTATTAGGCCTATCCTATTACACTGCACTCTTTACAGGGCCCTGTGGTAAGGGTGGCCGCTAGATAGAGCATCGCTTATTACACACCAATAACCACTGGAGGACCAATTTAGGGAGCCTTTCTCCCTAAATTTTATTACACTACACTGATTCAAATGTAAGGGTCCCTGTGAAAGGTGCAGTGTAATAGACCTATAGAGCGTCCACTTTACTTTTTGTTGCTTGGTTCTCTTTTTGAGACTTTTTTTCCAGTAATTTATACAGCCTTCTCTGTATTTGATTTGTTTCCATTAGCGCTTTTTCAAGTTCATTTTTTTAAACATCTTTTTTGTTTATGTGTTACGTATTCTTCTCAACTTTTTCTTCTATATTCTTGTCAATCGGTACATAAAATGTTTCGCTCTTGTTCTTTTTCTTTCATTGTTGATGGTCCACTAAAGGTCACTCTTCCTTATTTTTGCTGTATACTTTTTTAAATTTTCATGCCTATTTTTCCTTTCTAGTCTTTATTGTCTCGGAGTCATGTCTTTAATAGATTCAATTTTCTTTTCTTATTTGCATTTTAAATATCTTAGTCTTTCTTTTTCTTTCTTTCTCGCATATTTTTCCGGATCCTTCTTTAATTCTTCGTATTTTTGTCCTTTATAGCACCTAAAATCAAAATGGTGTTATATTCATATTCAAATACGAAGCACAACGATTTTAAATAGTAATTAGGTTAGTTGGTACAGTTTGTATTATACGATTTGGCCGTCAAAAATAGTACAGCAATATTTACTGAAAAATTCATCATTTCCTTCAGTTCAGCATCATTACCTTCAATTTTAAAACTGAAGGTAAATGAAGGTAATGATAGTGAGGGAAGTGAGATTTTGGCATTTTTACCAATATCATCGTATTTTAAAAAGCAATAAATATAAATAGTAAAATACATACTCACATCGTTTAAAGTTCAATAAAGAAGATAAAATTATTAAGATAAACTAGTTACTTACCCTAAAATGATTACGACGGTAAAGAGTGATTAATCGTGACAAACACCATCCTCGGACATTTAAACACGAAAATAACTTTGTTTCAACAAGCGCACGGCCACTGTCTGTGACGTACCTAGATAGATTGACTAGCATTTAGCATGGGGCAGAGGGGAAAGAAGTGCAATAAGTACACTGCAAGGATATTTTGGAATAACAATCTCAGCCGAAGGTAATTAGTTTTTATCCTTGACAAACTCTTGTTATTTTTTTATAAATGAATAAAGGGATTCGTACGTGTGAATATGCAGTTATATTACTCCTCATAGTGTAAGTTATAATGTGTGAAAAATTTAAGCTCGTTTAAAATTGGTATCTTGGAAAATCATAATGATGTATCCTAAGACTCTTGTTTTCCCCCCTGAAGGTGGTGAGTTTTAGATGTGAAAATCGTGATTCTTTTAATAATCTTTTATGTTACAATTTAGATTTTTGTGGCACACTTAGCTGATTATATGAGAGTTCATTTATAATGCAATTCAAATTTTTAAAGTAATTGGTTATTTTTTTATTCGAATTGAAATGCGATTTGAACGAAATCAGAGAACTAGCCTATTATACTTTATATTATATTATATTATACACTAGTGCCAAACTACACTACAATGTCAAGAATTTGGTTAGTATCTCGGTCCAGAAGCTCTTCCATCTCACATCTTGTATATTTCTATCTCATGCATGTGTGCTGTGGCATTCATGAAGCACGTTCTTCTGAAAATAATTGTTACGTTATAAATACATGTTTTCAAAAGCATGTCTTAAACTACCATTCGGGGAACTGTTTTACATTATTTTCTTCAATGGATAGATCAATTTCACAAGAATCACCAGATAATGCCAACTACTCGTGAATTTAGACTTTCGTAAAATCGAAATATTGCTTTCGGGGAACTCATCACTCATCACTAAATTTTCCGAGATAAAGAGTAACCTATGTTACTTTCCAGATCATCAACCATTCCCATGTAAAATCATTTCAATTCTTTGTTCTATTGCAGCTTGATTGAAACAAGAATACAATTGAGACAAACCAACCAACAAAAATACATACCTACCTACTTTCACTTACTTACTTAGTTGCTCAAATGAGGATACCTTATTAATATCTTTGATAATTTACCTTTAAATATTCAAAGATTAACCTTACTTACCAATTTTCAAGGGAAAAACAGTCAAACTAACCTCACTAGTCACTTCCAAGAAGTCTGTGTAGGCTTTACACTTTAGACTACGCCTAATCGCTTACCAGATAAATAACAAAATAAGTAACACAAATCACCGCAATTCATAGTACAAAACATTAAACTTTGATAAAACAATTTTAATTCTTTTTAAAGTTAGGACTTATGATTTTCATTGTCATTCTCGGCTTGCATCGGTTTTTCAGCGAAAATGGCGTCGACCAATAAAAGTGAAGTGAAAACCCCGCGAAATTTAAAAATATTTTGTGTGCGTAATTAGAGCGAGACCAACGGGGGATACAATGCCAGATGAAAGAGTGGACAACGCGATAACTCTTGGTACCTTGCACTTCGGTGGTCTAAACGTCCCCTCAAGGCCTCAAGTCACAGACTCATTACCCAAGAGAATATAACCACTTCGTTCATAGGTTTTTTTTATTTTTATTTATATTTACTTGCACAATTTTACTACTTTATTTGTTTTACCCTTTTACCAACATATCTAAATCTAAACTAATATTAAAAAGAAAAAAGATTTGTTTGTTTGTAATGGATAAACTCAAAAACTACTACACCGATTTCAAAAATTCTTTCACATATAGAAAGCTACATTATCAGCGAGTAACCTAAGTTAAGTATATTTTATTTTGAAACAAATTAAGAGATCCTTACGAAAATTGCAATAATGTCAACGAAGTCGGAAAAAATCGTCTCTTCTGAGAGCTGCGCGTGCTGCGTGCGCTGCCTAAATAGATAAAGTTGCACAAAAACAATGAATGGTGGAATTGTTCCTCTAAAAAAGTTCTTAAGAAAAAGTCCACAATAGCATATATCTATCTTTTATGGTTGACTCACAATAACCATTTTTATGATTTTCAAATTTGGTCTAAACTAATGCTTTACTTGTGCAGGTGTTTTTACCGACATAGTATTAATCCTATTAAAATGAATATACGTAACTATAAGTTATCACACGTATTTAATTAAGATAAAAATTGTCCTTTACACCATTTTAATTTAGATTAATATCTTATGAGATAATATAGAAATAATGTAACGTGCAAGGGAAAAGGGCCGGCGCGCGCTCAAAGTAAATACTAAATACTTAATAAGGACTAGCGGCTGTGGCAGGTGTGGTGAGGACGACGCGTACTCTTACAATGAAATATTAAAATGTAAAACCTGTTCACTGCCCACTGGCTACATTGGGTATAGACTATTAGGGTTATTAGTGTTACCCGTGCGAAGCCGGAGCGGATCACTAATAGCCATACAAATAGTTTATACTAAATTCTGAAATAAAATATAGTCTGGCCACGCTAACTCTGCAATGGATTAAAAAGGCAACACAAAAAAAATTACAGTCTTAGGGACTGCCGATAGAAGTGAATACAATTTTTTTTTAAAGCATTTGGCATTTTAGCATGATTTTAGCCATTAAAGTTTAATTTCGAATGTAATGTATTTAGATTTAAGACCTTTTGTCTTCGTAACAAGGCGAGCATGTCGCTGTTGGCGAGCATGTCGGTCACGCGAATCCACATTTCGCTGACAGAAGTTAACCCGGCGTCATTGTGGTACAAAATTGTTACACGGATGTTAAGGTGGGTCAATATAACCCATGTATATAATGTACGATATTTTCATGTTTTATTGAATATATAAATAATCCTTGTCATTATAATGTATATTTACACTCTGATTTTAGGAATAAACGAAAAAAGATATGAATAATAGAACATTTATTCAAAATATTTAAACTTTTACTGAAACTCCCAAAATATTAACAAAATTGAGATCCCTTAGAGTTTCATCACCTTACTACGCTAAAATATAGCATTTTCAGTCATATATGGGACCTAAATTATAAAATCAAAAACATGAACATAAAAACATAAGAAAATCTTGAATAAACACCAAAAAAAAATTCAGTACAAAAATCATACAAAAAAAGGCGCGAAATTTTGTTACTTTAATTGTGAGTATGGGTCATATTGACCCTTTTGACAAATAAGCACGTTTAGCTTTCAGCGCGGTCACCGTTGGACTCATTTCTTTTCAGAAACGTTTAGAATACAGCGTTGGCTCCAGCTACTAAGAAGACGGCCAACGACGCTCGCGTACGTAAAAAAATATTTGCATTCTTAAATATACTGGGTCATTCTGACCCAACCTCAATGACGCCGGGTTAAAACGAATATTTAAATTTATTTTTTAATTTTTTTTCTAATATAAAAAAAAACAAATATAAACCTTAAAACCAATGCATTAAAGTTTAATTACAAATGTACTATATTTATATTTAAGACTTTTTGTCTTCGTAACAACGCGAGGTGTCGGTCACGGTTCCACAGCACTTATTGATATAAAACTTAAAATTAAGACATTATGTTTTAACGATTGTACTAAACTCGCCGGCATATTTAGCGGAACATAAAAAAAAGGTCCATAATTAAAAAAATATGGTTTTATTTTAAAATCTACTTACTACACTTCTTTTGTTATTTAAAGTTTCATTAGTTTTACTTATAATGAGATCACATTAAGAACAGATTTTGCGAGCAAAGGCTATTTGTGAAAAATGGTACATTTTTGAACTTTTCATGTAACCGGGAAAAGTGAAATTTAATATTAAAATAACAATTAATTAAATTAGAAAAATGGTGATTAACATCGCGTATTTCCTCCACGTGCTCTTATTAAAGTTTCTACCCGTCTAGGCATACTGAGAATGATGTTGTCAATGGTCTCCTGGGATAGTCTCCGCCATTCCTCAACTACGGCAATTCGCAGTTCTCTCACGTTGGCAGGAGCTGGAATTCTGGACTTAACTTTTCTTTTCAGCAAGTCCCAAACGTGCTCTATTGGGTTCATATCCGGTGATCTCGCCGGCCACTCCATAACAGTGATATTCATATCATTAAGATAAGCTTGAGTTACCCGAGCGGTATGCGGCCGAGCATTATCCTGCATAAAAACAAAACATTTTCTTCTAAAAAATCTCTGATATAGCGGTCTGCAGTCAGACTCCCTCTGTCAATCACTACCAAGTCTGTGCGAACTCCCAAACAAATGCCCGCCCAAACCATTATTGATCCACCACCGTATGCAACTGTAGTTTAAAAATTTGTTTGAATGTATCGTTCTCCTTTGCGTCTGTATATTCTTTGCCTGCCGTCAATTTGATTTAAGAGAGTCTAATCTAATCTAATAATAAGAGAATCTAATCAGGGAATCTGGAGGACTCTCGGTAAAAAGCGTGCAACACGGGAAACGACAGTCAATATTGACAATTTCAATTTGAAGACATAGAAATATTTAAATTCAGATTTTGATGAATAAAATATAAAAATATGAGATGATATTTTAAAATCCCGAGTTGAGTTTACTGTGGGCTTTTCTCAGACGTTTACTGTAGTTATTATTCACCATTTTTATATTATATATTTTATATTACATTTTTATATATTTTACTGCCGTTCAAAAAGTTAACATCTAGTGTGGTACCTATTTTGAATAAAACAGTTTGGACTATTGACTATGTTTGTCCTTAAGTAGTTGAAAAGATCTACCCTGATCGTGTAATAATTTGTTGTTAATCTTTAGGGTCACTAGATTCACACTAATATTAAATTCGAAAGTCTGTTACCTTTTTTTGACTTATCCCTTGACCAAAAACATACGGTTTCTGCGTGAGCTTAAACCCGAAATCCACGGAGAGGAATTCACGGTGAATATAATATCTAAAACTAGCAATTCGCCCCGGCTTCGCACGGGTAGCACTAATAATCCTAAATGTCTATACTAGGGTTGTAACGGAGGCGTTCTTAGCGGAAGCAGAGGCGGATGCGGATGTAGCGGAGGATTACGAGCTGGTTGTATTAAAGCTCACAATTGATGCTTAGAGAAACGAAAGGAATAATAATTTTATTTGTTTTTTTTTTTTTCGTATTGAATATGCTGCATAGGCCCTACTGGCCGCTACAGCGTCACCGGGGGGATGGGCTCGATGACATCGGGGGAGGCAACGTCTTCCTAAGGGCGCCTCCTATGAGGCTCGGACCACGGCTTAGGATGACGTTGGGATGAATGGGAGGTCGGTTGGACTAGATTAGTCCACACGCCCCCGAGGCCGTGGGTTAAGACCACGTCCGGGTGACGTAAGATATCGGAGTCCTCGTCTTCGCCAGCGAAGACGCTGTGTTTGACTGGTGTTGGTGTGTAGCCCTAAGTAGGGTGCATTGTCGGTGGTGATTTGGTCGTCGGGGTCGTTAAGGACGTGTTTGGGACGTCTTTTGTCTGGTGGGTCATTTTGGTCGGGGGTGTAAGATGCAGTCTGAACTACAAGAGGTTTGGGATGTCTAACTGCCTTCTCAAAATAATTTTTGGAGAGCTGCTTGAAATATTGGGCTATGGTAGGGAGTTCGAGATCTCTATGGAGATCGACGTTGCGTACGAACCACGGGGATCCCGTGGCCATACGCATGAACTTATTTTGGAGGACCTGGAGACTGTTAAATCGAGAGTGAGGGAGGTGTGCGAATAACACGCATGCGTAGGACATAATAGGGCACGTTTTATAAAGCGTGACTTTGTGTCGCAGGGACATTTTGCTTTTGCTGCATATCATGGGATATAGACGGAATAAAACATAGCTAGCCTTGTTACAGACTCGGCGTATGTGGGCGTTAAAGCTGAGTTTACTATCAAAGGTTACACTTATCGGTAAGCCTAGATGGTGAAGCTTGCAGATTAAGCTGGCGTGCCAACCCCTATCGAACGCTTTTGCAACGTCAAAGAAGAGGACTCCGGTTGAGATGCGTCTGGAGAGGCGATTGAAACCTGTGTAGATATGTTCCGTGAGGCGGTGCGCTTGATGAACGCAAGAGTGGCTGGCCCGAAAGCCCAATTGCTCGTCGTTTAGGAACTTCTTTTCTTCGACGACGGACTTAAGCCGGTTGAGGATAATTCTCTCATACACCTTTCCAAGCGTGTTGAGTAGACTTATAGGACGGTAGCTAGTTGGTAGGTTACGGGGTTTTCTCGGTTTAGGGATGCCTATCACTGTTGCTTCCTTCCACCTATCGGGGAAGGAGCACCCGGCCATAAGGGCATTAAATATGACAACTAGGAGATTTATGATTTGATCGGGGAGCAATTTTAATGTTTTGTTATTAATTGAATCGGGACCTGGAGCTTTCTTAGCGTGTAACTCTTTGATAATTCCTCGGACTTCGCCGCAAGTTGTGGGAGGGAGAGGTTCCTCTTCAGGAGAGGGGGAGAAGGAGAAGAGGATAGCTAGTTCGTTATCGACTAGCTCTACGTGGGACCTATCAAGGGAGGTTGTGCTTGGAGAGCATTGGGCTTCTAGGCTATCAGCTAATAGTTCGGCCTTATCGACATCTTCAAAGGCGGGCGGCTGGTTGGGACGTATAAGCGGAGGGGTAGCCGAGATAGGGTCGGCTTTGAGAGCCCTAACCAAACTGTAGTACGCTACATGCGATGGCGAGAGCTCGCTCAGCTTCCTGTCTCATTGTTCGTCACGGAGTTCGGCAAGGCGAGCCTTTACCTCCCTCTGGGCTCTCCAGAGTTCTCTCTAAAATAGTTAACCTTACTTGATGGAATGCAGCGGGACACCTTACACCGAGTAGTAGACACGAAATACAATTTATTAACACTTTATCGAGATTTTATTTTAGCTCAGGAATCTAATGTTTTTTCACCTTTTTTACACCACGTACTATTACTTTTTTACTGTCAATCAATTATTTTGAATTTTGGTTCGTAAAGACTATTGTCAATGGTCACGAATAAACACACTGAAGGAGTCTTTACTTAACACTTTCCCTAATTCTATTGTATTGTTGACAGGATTTTTAACCCAAGCCTTAAGCGTAGGTCTGTCAGCCGATGTCGCGGAACGGGTTTTGTTAGCATATCGGCTAATTGGTCTACTGATGGTGTCTTAATGACATTCAGCGTGTTACTTTGCACCATCTCTCTTACAAAGAAATGCCTAACACGAATGTGTTTCGTCCTCTTGTGGAACTCCGGATTATGCGCTAATCTAATCGCGGCCTCGTTGTCCACTTTAAGAGTAGGTATCTCTTCTAGACCCGTTAACATCTTGAAAATCCGCTGAAGCCAAACCAATTCTCGTGCAGCTTCGCTGGCAGCGACGATTTCGGCTTCTGTGGTTGATATGGCAACTGTTGCCTGTCGCTGACTGAGCCACGATACAACTGCGCCAGCATATTGGCAAACTACGCCTGTTGTTGAACGACCAGTGGTGGCGTCTCCTCCATGATCAGCGTCACTATAACCTACGAGGTGATTAGGTCCACTGCTGTACGTAATTCCAACGTTAGAAGTCCCTTTTAAGTACCGAAATATTCGTTTGACTTTATTCCAATCGTCTTTTGTAGGACTCTCCAGTTTTCGTGAAACTACGCCTACAGCATACGCTATATCAGGGCGAGTGCCTACCATTAAATACGCAAGAGCGCCGACAGCTTCTCTATAAGGAAACTTATTTTCCTGTTTGCAAGCTTTCTCTAGTTGAACACCCTCTTTCTCGATTGGAGTTGAAACTGGATTACAATCAGCCATCCCAAAACGTTGCAAAATCTTCTTCGTGTAGGATTCTTGCTTAATATTTATGGAACCATCCGCTGCTTTTCCAATTTCAAGACCCAAGTAGTAAGAGGCAGGTTTGGTGATGATTTTCAGCCTTTTTCTGAGATCTTCCAGAAAACTGTTTGCCAGTTCTGCATCGGTTGCAGCGACCAAACCGTCATCTACATATAGTGTGATAAGTATCTTCTTATCTCCGATTTTCTTCGTAAATAGGCAAAAATCTGCCTCACTCTGCTTGAAGTTCATTTCAAGTAATATACCTTCAAAACAAGAGTTCCAGCACCTTGGTGCTTGCTTTAAACCGTAAAGGCTACGATTCAGGCGATATATTTTTGATGAATTATCATTATATCTCTCCGGTTTCTGCATGTAGATTTCTTCTGTCAATATACCATTCAGGAACGCAGTTGCGACCTCAAACTGTACGAGGTGTAATTTTTCCTGGGCACTGACGCTTAGAAGTGCTCGTATTGTAGCGAGTCTCGCAACGGGACTAAACGTTTGCTCATAGTCAAGGCCTTTCCGCTGTTTGAATCCCTTAACTACTAGCCGAGCTTTGTACTTATCTATGCTGCCGTCGGGGTTCCTCTTGATTCTTAGAACCCACTTGCATGGCAGAGCCTTCCTGCCCTTAGGTAAGTCGCAAGGCGTCCATACGTTCAGCTCCCTCAGAGACTTCATTTCACTGTCCATGGCTTGCAGCCAGTTGTTTCGATCCTCTCGATTCATGGCGTCTTTATAACCTTCAGGAAAAGATTCGGTTACGCACACATAGTCATCAAATCTCTTGGGCCGTCTCAACTGACTTAGATCGCGGAGATCGTAGCGTGGCAGTGGTACAGCATCATGAAACACTTCATCATCTACATCAGACTCATGAACGGTGTTATCTTCGACTCGGACTTGTTCCAGGTCATTTCCCTCGAGAACACGTTCAAGGTCATTCGAAACTGTATCTTCAGGGACTTCCACGAGAACACGTTCAGTATCGGTCGGTAGTACTGCTTGTTCAGGGTCTCTCTCGGATGGCACTGTCTGTGGATCTTGATTCAGGTCTCCTTCGGATTGAACTGTTAGTGGATCCTCGTGTAATTCCTGGTTAGCCGTTCCCTTATCAATGGCGCCGTCCATCGGTAATAGCAACTTGTACTACCTCGTGTTCGTGTCGGTCTCTACACAACTCGGTTCAGTAATTGCAATCGGTAGTGGCTTCTCGTCGAAAATTACATCGCGCGAACGAACAAGAACATTTTTCTTTCCGTCAGTAATCCAAATACGGTAACAATCTTCATCGTATCCAATCAGAATGCCCTTAATCGCTTTCTTGTCAAGCTTCTTCCTCTTTTGCTTCGGGATATGGACGTAGGCTGTGAATCCTATTACACGAAGGTGTTTGATGATCGGCCTCTTTCCATACCAAAGTTCATAAGGAGACTTGTCTTTGTTTGTTGGACCTGTTCTGTTTAGGACATATGCAGCAGTATTGATTAGTTCAGCCCACAGTTGTTGAGGCATCGGTTCATGCGCATAAGTCAGTGATCGGGGTGTCTCCACAAGCGTCCGGTTCTCACGCTCGCTGACTCCATTCTGTTCTGGGGTGTATGGCGTGACTAGCCGTTGCTGAATGCCGTGTGAATCCAGAATTTGCCGAACTGCCTGGTTGTCAAACTCGCCACCGTTGTCACTCAAAAGGCATTTTATGGTATGTCCTACGACTTTAGTCTGATTAATAATGAGGGCGAGTTTATCCTTCACTTCAGATTTCTGTCTCAAAAAATATACCATACGGTACCCGGTGAAATCATCCTCGAACAAAACGTAATATTTCAAATTCGTAAAACTAGGTTGAAATGGTCCACAAACGTCGGTGTGTACGAGCTCTCCTGGCGCTGTTGCTCTAGCTCTCGTACCGAATTTAAGTCTATGGGCTTTCCCATATAAGCAGCCTTCACACGAGTCCTTGTCGAGAGGTAGATCTAGGCCCAGTTCGCGTTTAACCGTAGCTTTCACATGCCTCTTATTCTGATGTACAAGTCTCTCATGGTATAACTGCATCATTGCAGATGTCGCATAGACTTCGATTGGCCTTGCAGGTGGTACATTGCGCACGTCTAGGCGACATAAGCCACCTTGCTGCTGGCGTCTTCCTATTAAGCTTGCTTCTCCGTTGACATAGACGGTGCATTCTTTTGTCGTCGATGAGAATACGCTGTTCGGAATTTTGTCGTGTAGTGCCAAAATTGAAAACAAATTTTTATTTATTGCTGGGACATACCAAACGTCTTGCAGGGTAATACCGATCGCTTTCCCTCGAACTTTTGCCTCGATATTTACTGAACCTTTGCCTTTAGCACTAATCGCATTGCCATTAGCCGTAGTTACAGTACGAATCTCGTCAAAACGTTCAAAATTTTGGTATAAGTCAGCCCGATTTGTTACATGGCTCGTGGCGCCGTTATCCACGTACCAATTTTCTGTGTCACGTTCGATTGAAATAACTTCTGTGCTTTCTACTGACATCAGGACCATGTTAGCGTCTTTAGATGTTGAAGGCGTTGGTTGCGAATTACTACTTTTCGGAGGTCGGCCATCTTTTATCCACTTGTGACAGTTCTTTACTCGATGCCCTATTGCTTGACAATAATTGCATTTTAATTTCTTATCCTTCTTCTTCTCCTGAGAGGCGGTGTTCTTGCTGGAGTTCGTGACAAGAGCTTCTTGTTGAGTGCTATTGTTGTTGTGCAATTGACGCTCGAATGCACACAGATGACTCGTGAGGCTTTCCACTGTTCTATCGGATTTCGGTGACAAGAAGGTATCATCAAGGGTATCAAGAATTTTGCAAATCAAAAGCAATTCTGGTAGCTCCTCTGTATTGTCCCTCTTCATTTCTTGATTTAGCTGTGTCCAAATATTCTTTAATTTAGACATGTGGCTAGTAACATCATCTCCTGCATCTTTTTTATAGCCGAAAAAACTCATACAAAGATTGTATGCCTTGTCTTCATCACTACCATCAAATAGGCGGTGCAACTCTAGCCAAACATCACGCGCGGTCATGTAACGCATAACTTTCCTAAGTGTGTCTTCCTGCATATTGGTCGTTAGTATTAGAAGAGCGGTGGAATCGGCCTTAGTAAAACAGTCTAGACTCTGGTTATACGTACTCATTACGGCATCTCCAGATCTGGTGACTGGTTCTGTGGGTCTTTGGAACGAGCCCTGTACCACATCAAGCGCTTTCGGGACGGTCTTTAATAGGCATTTGACTTTATATTTCCAAGTATCCCAGTTATTTTTCCCTTCTAGTGGACCAATTTGTATTTTACCGGTAATATTCTCCATTATGCAGGGCGGATTCTTAAACTGCAGTGCTCGTTCTTAACTTCCGATGTGGGTCCTCAGACTTGCTTGCTGACCCATAACCTAAAATAGCTAACCTTACTTGATGGAATGCAGCGGGACACCTTACACCATGTAGTAGACACGAAATACAATTTATTAACACTTTATCGAGATTTTATTTTAGCTCAGGAATCTAATGTTTTTTCACCTTTTTTACACCACGTACTATTACTTTTTTACTGTCAATCAATTATTTTGAATTTTGGTTCGTAAAGACTATTGTCAATGGTCACGAATAAACACACTGAAGGAATCTTTACATAACACTCTCCGGTTGTCAGCGGTCGGACATGCGTCATAGGCTCTACGTTTGGCGTTTTTATTTGTGATTAATTCTCTAGCGTCGTCCGGTAGTTGCTAGCGAATAAAACCGTTAGGCATTTCCCGGGAACAGGCGCTAAGAGCATCGCGGATGTGATTGGTTAGGTGCAGTGAGGCTGCATGCGCTTCGTCTAAGCTTTCTATGTTGTCAGGAATTTGAGAGAGGTGCACTGATTCTATGGACTTAAGATACTCGGAGAGTTTCTTGAAGTCAATGACTGTTATGGTCGGGGGGGCTGCGTTGGGCGGGGGTCCTAGCTGGAGTAGGACAGGGCGATGGTCTGAACATAGTTCGGATAACACTTCCAAAGGACTCACCTGTAAGGTGATGTTCTTTAGCAGTGCTATGTCTAGTATGTCCGGTCAGTCAGTAGTCTGTTCTGTATTTGGATAACGAGTCGGTGTGTCAGGGGCCAAAAGTACAAAATTAAGGTCCTGTCGATTTGTCAGTCTTTCGAGTGTAACTCCTCGTTGGTTTGCGTTATTACAGTTCCAGCGGCGGTGTTTGGCGTTGAAATCTCCTGCCAGAATGACGGAGTCTCCGAGGGAAAGATAGACAGATGCTAGTATGACCGTCGGATGGCCGGACATACTAACCTGACAAATAGATGTTTCCATATTGGTAAGGAGGGGAGTGTCGAGAGGAGTGCAGAGCCCTTCTGTAGTAAATTGCTCGAGGGCGGTTGCTCTGTCATTACGTATTAAATTATAATTGGCAATTCGCGGATCGCTTCTACTAGGTTTTAAGAAGGTCTGTTGCACTAGGAGAATATCGATTTGATGCGCGCAGACAAATTCACATACTTCATCTATTTGGTCTGTGTCTCATCGTTAGGGAATGTGGTTTGATTCTACTATTATTTTTGTTGGCCATTTAGAGAGTCAAATAATTGCTTAACTGGAACGAAAAATTCCATGTGTTTTTGGAGGACTGTAACTACATCTGGGTTTGTCCTAACATCCCAGATGAATCTGTGCAATTTTATTAGGTCTATCGTCAGGAGAAGTTTGCTGAGGATATCGATGTTAGTGCTTGCATATGCATAAGCGGAGGCATCAGAATACTCATCTGAGTTGGCCTGATTGGCCGAATTGGGCGTTGTTGGTGAGGCCTGGGTCGGTGTTGGTTGAGCGGGCTTAGCCGCGGAAGCTGGGCGATTGGCCCTGGGAAGAGGTTTGTCCCAAGCGTTGGTGGCCGGAGCCGGCGCCGGGACAAATGTTGGAGTCGGTTTGGAAGGGGTGGCAGGTTTGCGGCCGGCCGATTTGACCCTTCGCTTGGGTTCCTTGGGGGCTCTAGGGCATCCGCGATAGTTCCGTTGAGACCTGCAAAGAACACAGCTTGAGGGCTCCTCGGTCAGTTGTGTCCTAGCGCAATCTGCTGTGCCGTGGTCTCCTAGGCACTTGACGCACCTAGGGCGGGCGAAGCAATTCCTAGCGGAATGGCCGTATAACTGGCAGCGATGACACTGCCCTAATCTACCGCGCTGACGAGGGGATTCGACCTTAAGGCCCGAAAGACGACATATTGCCGTGAGGTTATAGATTTTCTTACCCTCTGGGGTAAGATCTAGGAGGACTAAAATCATCTCGTATGGGGATTTCGACTGGGCGTGGTACATGCGGTGTACCTCTCGGACTGGGAAACCTTGGGCGAGGAGATCTTCCTTTATGGCTTCTGAGTTTAATTCCTTTGGAATATTGCGTACTACGACGCGGAGGACGCGCTCCTCGGGCAGAGCGTAGATGTGGAAGCCTATGTTCTCCTGTCGGAGAATAGAAGTAAGACCACGGTGGTCTTGGGAGATAGGACATTCGACTCGAATGCCTATGGCGGTGGAGCGTGCTTCAGAGAAGGTGATGCCTTTCTCTGTTAGTATTGGAAGGATTCGCTGCCAGCTCAGCTTCTCTCTAATGTAGAGAGGAGGGACTTTTTCCCTTACTGGTTCCTCCATCGGGGAGTCTTCCGACTCCTCTCCGGAGGAGGACTGGGTGGCGGAGGGACCTTGGGATTTGGGAGAATCTGAAGGATTTGTGGGTGGCGTGGCGGCAAGACCAGCCTTCTTAGGAGGGTTTGCGCAGGATTTTGAGGTCTTTAGCTTTCGCTTTTGGCTTTTGGACTGGACGGGGGTAAAATCGTCCGATTCGGATGAGGCGGGAAAGGTCTCATTTTGAGGTTCCTCGGATATCGCTGGAAGAGCAATTCGGGCTACGGGACCAGGGATGGTCTTGGGCAGGGACGGTCTAGCGGGGGCGGCTGAAGGTCCAGAGGGGGGCAAGGAGAGAAGCTCCTTGGGTTTGGGGGGGCGCGGGGGTGATCTCCATGACTGTCGCCTGAAACGTGCCGCGAGTGTCAGATTCTGATGTGAATACGTCAAACTGGACAACTAGTGCTTTCGCTTACCTAACTTCGGTGCAAACAGACATCCCTTTACTTATTATATTATTTTACAATTTGTTATACCTTTATACCTACCACTTGTTATACCACTTAATTAAATACTTATACACCCTAAAAGGAGTTCATCATTACAAACCTGCTTCGGGACAGCCGCCCTATATAACTGGCGCAGTCTTAAAGGATCGTTCTGCTGCTTCAAGGTCGTCGTGCATCACCACCTTAAGATCAGGCCGACGCTTTCGACTTCCTTGACAGGACGAGAGAACCAACCAGGAGCTGCTGTCATAGAAGCTGCCGCTGAAGACTTCGAGTCATACTGAACATCGATGGATCGAAGCTCGCCAGCGACTTTGGTTATGTACCTAAGTCCATGAAATCCTTTTTATTGGTTGTGGTATAAAATTTTGCGGATGGTTCTATAATATACCTACCTATAAGGTTTTTCTTTCCCGCGTAGTTCCTCTAATTTTAGCCGTGTTAATCATTTAATATATAGTTAAAATAAATTGCTTAGTTTTTATTTAAAATTATGGAAATTAGTCAAGTAGATTTGTTAGATAGAATAAATAAGTTACGTTTTTACCGAATTTTGATGGAAATGGATTTAACGAGATTTATAAAATTATCCGACCAATTAGTACGCTCATTTCTAAATCCGGCTCAAGAGTACGAGCTTTCAAATCTTTCTTTGATTAATGGAATTTTAAATAAAATCACTGGATCTGCCGCCAGAACCTTAGCAACTAACGGTATTTCCAATGATTGGCCTAGCATTAAATTTACATTAATAAATTGTTTCGCCGACCATAGAAATGAAACTGCATTACTGACAGACCTATCCCTTTTAACTCAAGGTCATTCTACAGTATCATATTTTTATGAACAAGTCCAAACTCTACTGTCCACGATTATTACATACATAGAGTTACACAATACTGTTATAACTACAATAGACGCAAAAAGAACACTCTACCTTAATATAGCTCTTAAGACCTTCTTGAGAGGCCTAAGAGAACCGTTAGGGTCAAGATTAAGGTGTATGCGACCCCCCACTTTAGAAAAAGCTTTGGAATTTGCCAAAGAAGAATTGATTATAATTTACTTACAGAATAGAACCAAATTTTATCAAAATTGTAATAGACCTACTTCGAGACCTTATCCTTCTCATTCACACCGAAATTATTATAGTAGCATGAAAGTCCCTAAAAGGTCACGAAAATACCCGAGGTTCCAAAAACATATTCCTTCTGCAGAACCTCATTACCCATCCAGTGGTTACATTCCATACCAACCCGACCCTCATCCTAAAAAAAATCTCACAAGTAGAGTTAAATCTACATAGTATATTGGAAGCTCCAGAAACTCAAATTCCTTTTAATTTGTATGTAACCAACATGATTCCCACGAACAATACGAGTACATGCCAGCTTGGTGTGAAAGTGAAATTGACACCGCCGACGATAAGCGGAATTATGAGTCCATATTATTACATTTGTCCATAGATCAATTAAATCAAGAAGAGGCAACTAACTTAATTAACCTTATCAAAGAATATTCGGACTTATTTTATTTCGAAAATAATAGTTTTGAAATTAATGACTACCCTCAAGTCGATCCCAATTTTGTACAGAACTTGTATCCGACTTCAAACTTAACCGATGTTTTAGACAAGTTAGGAAAGTCCTTGTATTTTACAACTCTGAGTTTCGAAAATTGTAGTGCTGCTTTTAATTTTATGAATAACAATCTTCTAGGTCTGCTAAATTGCATAAGTTACTCACACAAAATTTTAGTTTTCTCTACATCATTGCAGGAACACTTAATGAATCTGCGTGCTCTCTTACAAAGATTAAGATTAAATTTTAAAATTAATACAGACAAATCAGAATTCTTCAAACGTAACAAACTAACAACCAATAGAAAACAAGATTAAATATTTACAATACAACAACCAATGAGAGACCATACATTTCAACCAATAAAATCGGCAAACAGAGCCGCGCGAAATGCTAGTTCCAGGTAACGCGCAATTTCCCCGAACTATCGTTAATGTAATAATAATAATGGAGGCGTGGCTTGCGTGCGCATGCGCGGTGTGGCGCGGGGCGCGAGCCTCGACGACCGCGCAGGCAGGAGCTCAGTCGAGCCGCGAGCGTCGCATACCGCAGTCAGCAGCGAGCGTCGATAGCGCAATGACGTGCGCCTCAGTGCCGGTCCACGGATCTGTGGTGTTTCGACGGCGTCGCAATATCAGTGCAGTTAAAACGGTTCTTTCCAGAACTACTCTTTCCATTTCAATAACTGCCTGATCATTTCTTCAGTCATTCCATTGAATATCCAGCGAGGTTCTGTCTTTTTCGAGATTGAACTCGCACTTTCCTATTATCTGGAATTCGCTGGAATCGTGTCAGCTAGGCAATAAAGAGTATAACAGCAAATCCGTGTCATATTTTCCTCTGTGATATTAAAGTGATTTCCCGTGTACGTTATCTCTCTCGCTTCTTCCATCTTCCTTTTCCCTCCTTCATTTCCTGGTAAAAGGTAGCGCCGGTAGGTATGTTTGGTACTCTGTTGGTAAAGGTATATAGGTATATAAACTCGCCGGCATATTTAGCGGAACATAAGAAAAAGGTTTGATATCAGTATCATATAAGGTTGCTGGCTGGTTTATACGTCATTTAATTTAAAAAGAAATATTTTCAAATTAAGAAAACTGAACATCACATTTTATGCAATTGTTTTAATTTTATTCAAATACACCTTATCTGGAGCGAACTTCGAGTATTTCTTCCTTCTGAGTTTGATTTAAAATTTCATTGAAATACTTTTTTTCGTATCTTTCCGGAGTTGATGACTGAATTACGCCTGACTTAGCCCCAATGGAGATTGCCAAACTTACAGAGTGATATCCAGAGATCTTCGTCGACCAGTTTCAACGATCCATCGCAGTATCCAACGGTTCAGGGAGACCGGTACTTATGTGAGAAGAGCAGGACAAGGCAGAAAAAGACGCACTTCGAGTAGAGATGATCGTTTCATTCGGCTTCGTGTACGTAGGAACCCCCGTTTGACGGCCGTCCAAGCCCGATATGAGTTAGAAGCAGTGCGGGGAGTAACCGTAAGTGAGCGTACGGTACGAAGAAGGCTCGAAGAAGCTGGTTTGGGTTCATTTGTGCCCGCCAAGGCTCCAAGGCTCGGGGTAAATCATCGTAGAAACAGGTTAACTTTTGCTCAGGAACATCGACTTTGGAACGCGGACCAATGGAGTAAGGTATTGTTTAGTGATGAGTGCAGAATTCTCTTAAATCAAATTGACGGCAGGCAAAGAATATACAGACGCAAAGGAGAACGATACATTCAGACAAATTTTGAAACTACAGTTGCATACGGTGGTGGATCAATAATGGTTTGGGCGGGCATTTGTTTGGGAGTTCGCACAGACTTGGTAGTGATTGTCAGAGGGAGTCTGACTGCAGACCGCTATATCAGAGAAGTTTTAGAAGAAAATGTCGTACCGTTTGCCCCATATATCGGTGAAGATTTTGTTTTTATGCAGGATAATGCTCGGCCGCATACCGCTCGGGTAACTCAAGCTTATCTTAATGATATGAATATCACTGTTATGGAGTGGCCGGCGAGATCACCGGATATGAACCCAATAGAGCACGTTTGGGACTTGCTGAAAAGAAAAGTTAAGTCCAGAATTCCAGCTCCTGCCAACGTGGGAGAACTGCGAATCGCCGTAGTTGAGGAATGGCGGAGACTATCCCAGGAGACCATCGATAACATCATTCTCAGTATGCCTAGACGGGTAGAAACTTTAATAAGAGCACGTGGAGGAAATACGCTATATTAATCACCATTTTTCTAATTTAATTAATTGTTATTTTAATATTAAATTTCACTTTTCCCGGTTACATGAAAAGTTCAAAAATGTACCATTTTTCACAAATAGCCTTTACTCGCAAAATCTGTTCTTAATGTGATCTCATTTTAAGTAAAACAAATGAAACTTTAAATAACAAAAGAAATATAGTAAGGAGATTTTAAAATAAAACCATATTTTTTTAATTATGGACCTTTTTTTATGTTCCGCTAAATATGCCGGCGAGTTTATATTATGGAGGTAAAGGTACAGGTATATTTATGGAGGTAAAGGTATAGGTATATTTAAAGAGGTATAGGTATATATATAGAGGTAAAATGCTGTGAGCGCGGGAACGAATGACGTAAGTATTTCGTAAGTATATCTATACTTTATGTGCGAGGTACGCACACGGAGGTGAAGGGGCTTTGCCTCCTAGTAATAAAATAAATAAATATAAATAACAATATATATTATACAACATACATAAATAGTAAATACATAATGCATACATAAATTACACATATTACATAAATAAATAATATTACCTAAGCGTAGTGACGAATTACGATAGAAATAAAATTTTGTTATTATGGCACGACGTGGTTAAGGAAATATTCTTTGAGACTATTTTTAAAAATAGGTAAGGATTTGGAGTCTCTTATATTTTTGGGTAGAGAATTCCATAACTGCACAGCATACACTGTGTACGATTTGCTGTAAAATTTCTTACGATGGTGAGGAGTTTCGAGTTTATTATGCATGGTAGAACGCAGCTGCATATGGCGGTCAACAGCACCGAGAAATTTGAAACGTTCTTTAAGATAGCTGGGAGTATGAGCAGCATATAGGAAGAAAGAATAGTAAAGAAAGGACATGAAAATTTCGACGCAACCTAATTGGAAGCCACTTGAGGCGAGCACGATACGCATTAATATAATCAAATTTCCGCAATCCTTAAATGAATCGAATACACATGTTCTGTAAGCGCTCAAGCATGTTTAGGGACTCCTCGGTGAGATCCTTGTAACTGCTATCGGCATAGTCGAGTATAGGTAAAAGGAGCGTTTCAGCTAAGGATATCGTAGTTTGGATTGGAAAGAGATTCTTCCAGCGTTCTATAGAGCCGATAGCAGCAAAGAGGCGTCGGCTGACATGGTTAATGCCGAGGTTAATATAGATATAATGTTTAAATACGGGGATCGCATCATATCATTGATCTCTACCTTATTACGCTGTCAAAACTGTGTCCTATATTTACATTTACACTATGTAATGTACTAAAAGGACCAATGACCAGGAAAGCGTATTAAAAACAGAAAACCACAGAGTACTTCAGAAAACACAAGTATCAAATGCCTTTTTTTCGCATTACAGTCTGTGTTTGCATCAACAGATTTTCAAATTCTACCATTTTCTTACTGGTTGTGACTTTGTGGCTCTATTTCACAGAGCACTACGCTCTGTTTTGTCGGAACTTTCACGCCTTGTGCCAACACAGCACAATTAAAACCGTTTAACTTCAGACGTTTTTGAAAGCGTTTTTGATTTTAACTATGGAGGGTGGAGATAAGAAGTAACATCTTTTATGGGAGAAAAGTTGAAAAAGTTTCCAGCAGCGCGAAGGTTTTTGAACGGTTATTTATAGCAACCACTGGACATTTTTCAACTTTTCTCCCTTACGAAATGTTATTTCTCTATCCTCCATAATGGCGAGCAATAACGTGTAGGTACATTAATAACTATGAGAGCATTTTGAGGGAGAAAAAAAAGCGGCAAAAATATAAGCAACTTACGCCAAGTACTTTTTTAACTCTTTTCGAAATTACTCTTTATTCGTCAGTTAAATCCAAACTTTTCTCAGAAGATTGAAAAACAGGCCCTAAATAAAACATAAAGTTAATTATTTTTTATTTGTGTTATATGATAATTCATGGTCCGACCACTTTCCACTACGTATAGAATGCGATGTAGAGATGACTGAGGATCCCGTAGTTAACAGCAATATTGCTGCAAGGACGGGCATCCGCTGAGGCTCCAGAGATGCAACGCAAATTTAAAACGTATTGTAAAAATAAATTAGATAGAATAAATGTACACTTAATATGTAAAGATTGTGATAGTAATTACCTATTGTTGTAAGAATATTGATAGTAATTATTTGTTTATTAATAATTTATATAATGAAATTGTTGTTGTGATGCAATCTGGTGCTGTACACACATCAAAGCGATGTCAGTTTATTAATAGTTTTACAAATAAGGTCACAGGCTGGAATTTTCATGTCCAGGACAGTCATAGTCTATATAGGATGCACTTTGAATCTTGGGTAATGGCGGGCAAGCCGTCTACGGGATGCTCATATTTAAATATGACCGAAGCTCGTAAAGTATTTAAAAAATAAGCTTCGTTGGTGTCAAAAGAACGAAGAAGCCATTAAATTAGATATAATATTAGCCATGCATCGTAAACAAAAAAAATTTGTGAAATTTTGGAAAGACACTAAGACTTTTAATGGTAAATCAAATGATCCGTTGAAAGTGGACGGCTTGTAGAGTCATGCACAGATAGCTAATATGTTTACAGAAAAATTTAAAGTACAACCGCTAGAAGTAGGTCCAGTGCTAAGAGGTAATAATAATAGCTCCTTACCCAAGCCACAACAGGGTATAAAGCAATTCACGGTTGAGGTGTTTCAAACAATTAAAGAAATGACTAAAGGGAAAAGCCCTGGTTTTGACGAGTTAAGCATTGAACAAAATATACGGTGGCAAAGCTCTACATGACAAACTTTGTAGTCTATACAATCTTTGTATCAAATATTCTTATCTTCCGCAAAAGTTGATGAGAACTGTAGTTGTTCGAATAGTGAAAAATAAAACCGGGGACTTAGGTTCAGCTAATAATTATCGTCCGATCTCTTTAGGCACTATAATTGGTAAGATCTTGGAACGACTGTTGCAGACCGAACTGCTGAAGAATGTGATCATCGATGATGCACAGTTTGGTTTTCGGTCTGGTCTATCAACGGACTCAGCAATCGTTAGTTTAAAGCACACTATAAAGTACTACACCAGTCGGGATACGTCTATTTATGCGTGTTTTCTAGACTTGAGTCGGGCCTTCGACCTGGTCAATTATGATATTCTCTGGGAGAAATTATACCGGTCTCAGGTCTCTAACAAAGTGGTGAGTCTGTTGAGACACTGGTACGGAACTAATGTTGTGAAGTGGGGCGAAACGACTTCTAATTCGTATAAATTAGACTGCGGAGTTCGTCAGGGAGGAATTACTTCTCCGGACCTTTTCAATATTTACATGAACAACTTAATAGAGGGGCTGAGGGACACCAATGTCGGCTGCCATATCAATGGTGTTTGTATAAACAGTCTAAGTTATGCCGATGACATGATCCTCAGCCCGTCCATCCAGGCCTCAGAAAGTTGCTTTCGGTCTGTGAGCATTAAGCTAATGCTCATGGACTGAAATACAATGTTCATAGAACTGAGATGTTAGTTTTTAGATCAGGAAAAGGTCCGGAAAGGATTCCAGGAATTATGTTAAATGGTAAAGCAGTTCGGGTTGTACAGAAGTGCAAGTGAATACTTTGGACATATAACAGAGCAGTTAAAGGACGACAGTGACATTGATAGGGAAAGGAGGGCACTCTAAATTCGATGCAATATGCTGGCACGTAGATTTGGCAAGTGCAGTAAGGCTGTTAAAATAACCCTATTTAACGCTTACTGTCAGTGCTTTTATACGTGCCAGCTCTGGAATAACTTTTTGAGAAAATCATACACTGCAATACGAGTGCAATATAACGATGCATTCCGAATTCTCATGGAGCTGCCGCGGTATTGCAGTGCTTCTACGATGTTTGCCGAAGCGAGAGTGCCCGACTTCTATTGTATTGTGAGAGCTCGTGTGGCGTCTTTCTGGGAAAGGCTTCAGAGCTCTAGCAATCGAATACTCAAGGTCGTCTGTGAGGGTCCTAGCCCTATTTTTGACTATTGGCTGTCTGTGCACCGTGACAAGAACCGAAAGTAGTAAGTACCTGTGACCTGCGACATCTGAAATGAGCTTTTTTAACCATTTGAGTTAACCGTAAGTTCAATGTTTTATATTACTGTATTTTTTATAGATTTATTTTATACTGGGTTTTATGCCTTTAAATAATAACTTTATTATTATTTATTATTATTATTATTTATCCTTTGCTAGGCTCAAAATAAAGTACAACTATATTACTTCTACGTCTACTTTGCTTACTTCCACAGTGTCATGTCATACGGCATTTTATTGTGGGGCAGAGCAGCTGATATTCAATCCATTTTTATATTGCAGAAAAGAGACATCAGTTCTATTTATAAACTCGGATCACGCGTATCACTTCGTGAAAAATTTAAAGAGATTGGTGTTCTTACGGTGCCTTCGCAATACATATACAATAATATAGGTAGCCTTATTTACGCAGAACATTAATGTTCACAAGCAAATAGGTGATACTCACAATCGATACACTAGAAACCGCCATAAGCTAGTAACAGCGTCGTATCGTGTGTGCAAGGTACAGAAATCCTTTGTGGGGTCGAGTGTACGCTTTTATAATATGGTTGCCAGAGTGTCTGGATTTGCCATTACATAGATTTAAAGACTGTGTTAAACAGCATTTGTTAAGTCGAGGTTATTACACTATCGATGATTTTATTAACGACAAAGTTGCATGGAAGCAACCGGCCTCGCATCCAGTGACCCACAAGTCAGTCTAATACTTGTAACGTATGTGTTGTGTTGTCTACATATTGTAACTTTTTCTTTTCTATGAAAAGAGCAACTGCTGAGTTTCTTTCCGGTTCTTCTCAGTAGAATCATTTTTCCGAACCGGTGGTAGAGTCTTAACGTTTCATAAGTGACACAAGTCCTACATGAAATAAATTAATCATTTATCATATAAATCATTTATCATTTATTAAACAGACTCTTAAAATATACAACATAAATATACTATACTCATAATTTGAATACAAGCTGTAGCATAACTAAGGACAAAAACGTCAGTGGTGGACCGACACAGACCTTTTTTCCTGAGCAGTTTAAGTATTTTCATCACCCAGAGTCTTTGATTCCTGTGAGTTGGGTAGACAATTATAAAGTATTTTTTCTACATTATCTAAATAAATTAATAGCACAGTAGATAATACTATTTATCTATGGGTAGTGGATTATGGATATTTGACAAATAGTCAAATCAGCAACTTTTTTCAAACGTCAAAACCCGGGATAAATGAATTTTGAACGGGGAAATTTATGGGATAAATGAAATTTTGTAATGTGACATCATAAAAATTCGATTTTTTACTTTAATTGATTGTTTAAAATGGTGATTCAACATAAAACTATCAGGGGACGTAGATATTACGACTTTTGGTAGAACCTCTGTTTAATAATCACTAAAAAATAATTCTGTGTAAAACAATCTCTTAAACTAAAATGGCACAGTTCTGTCCCTTTCTGCAGAGAGAATTATGAAAGGGTTAGCAATATTTTTAAAGCTGTCATTTTAGTTTAGTTAAGAGATTATGTTTAACAGAATCAGCCCCACTGTCTGGATGAAGTCTGATAAAACCATTCAGGTAGTGTTCCAACTACTCTTGTCAAACTAATTGGACCATGGACTTATGGTAGGAGCAGTGGTTCAACTATTTTAGTTGTACCACTGCCCCATTAGGAGACCCAAGGTACAACTGATTTATTTTGAGTAGATGGAGTGGTATCAGGAACTCAACTACTATTAAATGTAATTAATGAATGAATGAACTAAATGTAGTTATCCCCTATTGTCATTTCTCACTTCAGTTAACTAACCAAATAATTTAATTACAAAATCTCAGTTCTCAGTGGAAATAACAAATCTTCTCATGTTTTGCTCAACAGGCAAGTTTGGTGGTATCATATTCCTGCCATAGTACAACTTGCTGGTTGGATCATGATGCTTACTTATGTGTTGCTTCAAGAAATGGCTGGTAACAAACTTTCGTGAGCAGATCTCACACATCAATGTAGGTCCTACATGTTTGAACTTGATATGCTCAGCCCTAGCTGAGGCATTCACAAACCGTTCGTTACATATTCTGCAACTGTAAGGCTTCTCACCAGTGTGTCGTCTAGTGTGGTATAACAATGCCTCTTTAGAAACAAACTTACCACTACAAATTTCACACTTGAAGTTCTTTTCACCAGTGTGTTTAACCATATGGACCTTCAAATAACTGGGTGCAGTAAATTCTTTGCTGCATACTTTACATACATGTGGTTTTGCATTACCGTGAGCAAATCTTTCGTGAACTCGTAGACCTCCTGGTGTGCTGTAGGCCTTATCACATTTTACACATGTATATGACTTTTCCATTGTACTCCTAATCGGGTGAGGATCTATCAAGTCCTCTAAACATAACTTAACATGTTTCTCATAAAACTCTCTTGTTGTATAGGATTTTCCACATTTTGGACAAACGTTTTTAACTCTATGCTTTTCTTCATGTATTTGTAGTTTGTCTAGGCCTTGGCATGTTTTCCCACATTCCTTGCATATGTAGATACAGTGCATCATATTCTGATGATCTTGTAGTGCTTCTTGCGTGCTTCTATACTGGGGACAATTCGGACATTTGTATTTATGGTTGAGGCTCCCATGGTTAATTAGATCCAAATCATTATGAAATGTTTCCAGGCATATTGTACATGTAAAAATATCATGTCGAGTTAAATTGTGAGCTTTAAGGTCAGAAACAGTATCAAAATACTCAAGGCAAGGATGGCATTCGAAGGGGCGTTTAATAGTATTCAAATTTTGTTTTCCCCTACTCTTTTTTACAAGCAGAGCTTTAGATTCCACATTCTCGATTAATAAATACAATGTCTTGTTTTTATCTCTCATATCAATATCAAAATTAAGAGTATGCGTTAGGTTTTCAAATACTTGATTTATGAGATATACTGATTTTTGACATTTCTCCATAAATCGGGCTGCAGATAGTGCCTGGTCCACGCAGTCTGGACACACTGCTTCAATTCCAGTGATTTCATCACAAATCTGTAAAAAGTGGTTTGTAAATTGGAGATCATGAAAGTGGGGTCAAGTCTGGTAAATTATTTATACATATTTCTAGTATGTTAAGTAAAAGGTAAATAACATATTAACAAACTTTTAGAATTTGTCAAGTAGTAACTACTTTCTTTCTCATATAAAGTATGATCAGGCTCTTGATATTAGGTAGGAGATATTACTGACTAGCGAATGCCCGCGACTTCGTCTGCGTGGTTTGAGGTTTTGGCTCTCGTGGGAACTCTTTAATTTTCCGGGATAAATAGTAGCCTATGTGCTATTCCAGACTATAATCTATCTCTGTGCCCAATTTCAGCCAGATCCGTGCAGCCGTTGGGGCGTGATTGAGTAACAAACATCCATACATCCATCCAAACTTTCGCATTTATAATATTAGTAAGATTACTTACATTTTCACCCAGAAGTTTAGTTAGAATTTCTGCTAAAGGTTGAATAGTAGCTTCTTCTGGATATAAAGAGACCGCATCGTCAAAACGGACGTAATGGTCTTGAATAACTTTGAGGCATAACCTGCAATGACTGTAGCGGTTTTCACTGATAACATTAGACACAATAACACTCAGATCAGGATCCTCCAACATTTTGAGTCAACGTAAAATAAAAATATAGATTACCGCGAACCTTCCTTCTAAAATTCAATCAAATTATACGCGCGCTTTCGAAACTTTTCGTTCAAGAATTTATTACAACACGAAATCTGCTAAAGACGCCATATTTCTTGTTAAATTCGGAATTCTAAAATGATAGGTAACCATAGAGCCAAATCTTGAAATATTCCAAAAAGTACTAATAACTTTGTGTACAAAACACTATTTAAATCATTCTAAATTAATAATTCTTCATTTTAATTAATTACACAATAATAATATTTACATAATTTTTTTTTGTAGTTGGCTACCATAGACAACACATACAATAGCTATCTGAAAATCTGCTATTATTTTTTGAGCTGAGATTTTACGATACTCTGTCATATTTCTGTCAAAATAAGCTGGTCAACTTTGCTGGTCAGACTGCAAGTCAGTGAGTTAACTTAGGCCCGATAAACACTGGTCGATTGTTTAGCGACGTTTCGGTTTCAGTACAGTGGCTAGAGGTGAGGGTCAAGACAGTGACTGCAGCCTGGTCAAGTGTCGTATTTTCACGACACGATTGAGGAGCAGCGTCACGAAATTCATTCATAAGCTATGAATGAATTTCGTGATGGCCCAAATATCATTTGAAAAAAAAAATTTAGGATAAAAATAGAATAGGATAATGTGTTAAATAGATCCGAATTTTACCATACGCACAAGATTGCAATGCTATACTTGTATTATTGCTATTATTGTATTTCAAATAGACTAATAATTTTCCAGATAAACATATATTTCTATATTTATAAATCTAATTTCTATTAACAAATAATATCTGTGAGGGATCAATACTAATATTATAAGTTGCGTCTGTCCGTCTGTTATGCTTTCTGGAGTCACGTACCATCTGCTTACCAACCGATTTAGTCTAATATTTATATTTTGATTTTGTAGCCGGAATGTAATTTATTTTGTAATTTTCTTTTTTTAATTTATTTATTTATTATTTAATTTATTTTAATTAATTTATTTAATTTAATATATTTTACATCCTTCCCCCGGATGTCATTTATCTCTGTACCAAATAACATCAAAATCGGGTGAAAAGATGGTCCGATAAAGCATAGCAGACAAACAGATACACTTTCGGATTTATAATATTACTAGCTGCGGCCCGTAACTTTGTCCGCGGGGCTTAAGTTTTTTTAGATTCCCGCGGGGATTCCCCTTAATTTTCGGGGACAAAAAGTATAAGTCTATGTAAGCTTTTGTCACTCCAGGGTCCTCAACTATACATACCCATGCCAAATATCGTGTCGATCCATTGTTCTGTTGTGGCGTGATTGAAGGAATAATCAACAAACAAAAACACTTTTGCATTTATAATATTAGTATTTAGTATGATAGTATGGATATGAAACCCTAGTTTTACTGTACCACAACAATTATTACATATACAATACTTAACACAAGTCACTTATGGACTACTTTCCACGTAATGTCCAAAGTCAAGAAACATATTTACACAGAGCTCTGATACGAGTTTTTTGTTTACGGCTGAATGAGATCCACGCGGACCGTGTTACGTAGTGTAAAATTGTGTTACGCCTCACGTGTGTCTCTGCTCCGGAGATCCTTACGAATCCTATGCCTTGCCACAGGCCTTGCTATGAAACTAGCGTTTATAGTTTGAAATAGAAAGGAGTGAAGTTTCCACTGTACTATACCTAATACAAATACTAACACAATCACACACTGAGTGTGTGATTGTGTGAGTTTTTACATTTTATGCTTTTTTAATCAAGGTCTATAAAATAAATAAGGTCAAATGGTAAAGTTTACAGAAAATAAACAAATTTCAATTTCAATTACTTACCGTCCCCACTTCACACTTCTCTTGGTCAGAGACAAGTAAGAGGATACTCTTGGTATAATACCCTTTTGGTGCAAGTGTCAACTGCAAAGGCAAATTGACATTGGTGCGTACGTGCATGCCACAGTAGGCCAGAGACAAGTTAGCAAGGAACATACCTATTTACTACGGGGAGGCAAGTGATTAGAACAGAGTATAGATTGAGATTATAGTAAAGATTATCCTATATGTTACTTGTCTATGGTAAAGATTTTTTGATTTTTCCAATGTTTGTACGTTTAAAAATATGAAGTTTAAAATAAACAACATACTACAATGTCTTATAAATAATGGAGGCATTTTCTGTACTATATGCTTTACTAGCATTGATGACTTGAAAAATTCCTTGTCTGTTACAGACAAAGTTATTTTGAAAAGTGAAAATGAGAAAAGTATTGCGGATATTTTAAAATTTATACTGGTTCCAGGCGTAAGTATACAGTAAGGAGTTCTATTTCTGTATACACTATATGATATAGGATTATAGATATGTTAGCCCTTGTCTCAAATCTCACCTTGTCAAATAGTAAATGACTTTTAATATGCTGCAGCCAAATCTTAGAGAATTTGGTGCTAAGTGATGCTACAGCCTAATATGGTAGCGGGCTAGCTGTTAGGAGTATCTCTCACTACGTCGCATTCCTCATTGCTGAGGATCAGGACTCCTTCCATTAATCCCATAATGATAAGGGTTTTCTTGGGATAATAATGCGGTGGGTTCCCAGGTCATTCTGCATACGACTCTACTGAGAGTAGTATTTCAACTCTAAAGTTTCTAAAGAATATTATTAGATGCTAGTGATAATAACTGGGACCGACTGCTTAGCATGATCTCTGAGGCACATAGGAAACTAAAAGGCCAAATATGGACTTCCAAATTCGGTCACCCATCCTGTTACCGGGTTAGGACAAGGTTATTATCAACTGAAGTGTTGTCAAAACTAGGCCACTCGTCCCTCGCTCGTAAGGAGCATAGCAGTTACATTTTACAACAATTTGAATTTTAACTACCCTTCTTCATTTTCAGGTTTCCAATGATTTCATAACTACCTGCATATGCCTAAAATGTGCTAAATCAGCATTATCAAGTTATTTATTCATAAAAATGCTCAAAGAAAGTAGTGAATATCTCTCTCATATGATGAATAATTTAGCAAATGTGTTAACAAGCACTCCCAAGGAGAATATAGAATGGCTTAAGACAATATTTTTGCTAAATGAAGATTCAAAGTTCCAAAGTTTGTATGATACAAAATGCAACACTAATTCTATAGAAACTGCAAAACTAAGGTTAGAAACTATCTTGTCAGATGAAACAAATGAAGAATTCTATTCCATTTCTATTAACCTAGAACCTAAACAACAAGAAAATGAACTGTTACAACATAAAAAAGCAAAGAAAAGAAAACCTGTGGCGAATATGTGTGAAAGAGATGACAAAAGTGTAAAGTGCAAAATTTGTTTAAAAGTTTTCACTGCCATGACTCAGTTTAGCAATCATTATTACAGGCTCCATGCTCCAAAAACTGTTAAATGTCCAAAGTGTCCTAAACTATTTGGCTCAGAGAGTTTATTTACTCAGCATTCACTAAGATCTCACATAGATGCAATATGCACTGAGTGTGGTAAAAGTTTTACTAACTCTAACTATTTGAAGCAGCATGAACTTAGCCACCGAACTAGTTTCGCCTGTGAAAAATGCAAGCGTGTTTATAAAACTAAAAAAACCTTCAACTTACACCTCAACTTGAAAATATGTGATCAAAAACAGAGAAAGACTCGAACAGAAGCAGTGTTCACTTGTGACATTTGTAATAAAAAGTTTTGTCAGAAATCATCATTGAGAGTACACATTGATTTTATTCATGGGAATGGCAAAGTGCATGAGTGCACATACTGTAATGAAAAATTTATTTCACAGAGTCATTTGAGTAGGCATGTACTAAAACATACTAAAGTAAAAAACTTCCTTTGTACTATATGTAAAGGTAAATTCAGTTCGAAAGAGGGCCTTATTGTCCACACTAGATTACATACTGGAGAAAAACCTTATAAATGTGTTGAGTGCGATGCTACCTTTATGTCTTCTTCACGGAGATCAACCCATGTTCAGAGTTACCACAGACATTTACAGTTTGAATGCAATGAGTGTTGTACAAAATTTAAAAGTAAACAGACCTTGGTTAGGCATAAAAAGGGAATGAAATGTCATAACAAGGAAGTTTTAAAAGGAATGAAACAAGAAAAATAAGCTTGTCAATAATATTTAAAGAATAGCAACAACCCACTGTGAGCAGTGTTGCACAACTTAACTACTTCAAGTCTGACTTCAGGAATTGGAGGTGATCACTACAGATGTCTAAGGGTCGTAAGTGAAGCTGGGTCTCCAGGAGCCTTACATAACCTCCTCTCTGTGAAAAAGAATAGCATCATGAAGGAATTTTCTTAGTGCCATTAATTATAGGTCTTTGAAGAAGTACAATTTTTTAATGTTAGCTGGGATTAAAATACAACTGTCTGTCGTCTGACTTCATTTTTGTTGCCCATCTGTTCAACTGGTTTTCATGTTTGTTTCATCCCGGGAAAAGACATAATTAGGCTTTCTATCCCAGAAAAGCAAACAGGGCTTTCCATAACTTCATACTTATATATTAAAAATGCGAAAGTCACTCTACAAAAGAGATTAGTTAATTTTTTTTGCATTGCTTTATTATGATTTTTAAATGGGTTTGGTAGTATTAAAGTGTAAGTCTTGTTACTTCAAAGAAAAGAAGTCAAAGTCACCAGTACCATTTATTTGCATCAAAACCTAGCAAACGTTTCTTTGCCAACATTTTACGCACAACTTTGCCAAATACATTTGTAGCATCGTCTAACACTTGGCCAAAGTCAAGAGGAAATTCTGGTGACAAACCTGAAACAAATAGTTTATAATAAGTATATTATGTGTTTGGTTTCGACATCCAAGCAGCAGACCCAAAGTCCCTTTATATTGTACACCTTCCCTTGCCACTGGGAGTCGCTAGAGGTCGTGTAAAAAACAACATCTATTTGCACAGACAAAGAAACTTAAGTATTGTACTATTTATAGTACAATATAACCCTGCTATATTATATTAAAAACAGGGCTCGATAAAGCGTATTCTCGCGTCACGGTCGGCATTAGTATGGGAGGGTGCGGGGTATGAAGCGACGAGTCGGGCGCGGTGCGCATCAGCCCGATACCTCTGCCCCCGATTTCTCAGAGCTGGCTAATTTACCTACAACAACAATATAACTATCAATAAAATAATTACCTGTAATAATTACGTCTTTTATTTTATTATATCGGTCCTTATCACCTTGCTTTGCTACTGTTTTTATGTTTTCATCCCATGAATTTTCTTTACTGTTTATCACTTGAAATTTGACCTGCACAGTGAAAAAGAAACCTCTAAAAACTTGATCCTGTTCTAACCACCTCATAGTATTAAAATGAAATCTTGTAGGGCTTAAAATCTTATTTGCCGTACTGTAGTTAGGAGCAGCAAAAGTAAAAATATGCTTTTAGTGGAAAACATTTTTGCGGGAAAAATCCAAAAGGGTAGAACACTTAAAATTTTAAAACCGCGCGCAAAAACATCAGAGACAAGTAACATATAATCAAGGAACATATTTGGGGAGCATAGAATATGATAAACATGTCCGACGCATCCACAGATCCATCCAACTAGCTTTACGGCTCTGGGTTCAAACCCTTCGCATCCACGAGCTAGGGATACGTAAAGGATGGAGTGCTTACTACTACTAAACTCGCCGGCATATTTAGCGGAACATAAAAAAAGGTCCAATTAAAAAAATATGGTTTTATTTTAAAATCTACTTATTACACTTCTTTTGTTATTTAAAGTTTCATTTGTTTTACTTAAAATGAGATCACAGAGAACAGATTTTGCAAGTAAAGGCTATTTGTGAAAAATGGTACATTTTTGAACTTTTCATGTAACCGGGAAAAGTGAAATTTAATATAAAAATAACAATTAATTAAATTAGAAAAATGGTGATTAATATCGCATTTCCTCCACGTGCTCTTATTAAAGTTTCTACCCGTCTAGGCATACTGAGAATGATGTTATCGATGGTCTCCTGGGATAGTCTCCGCCATTCCTCAACTACGGCGATTCGCAGTTCTCCCACGTTGGCAGGAGCTGGAATTCTGGACTTAACTTTTCTTTTCAGCAAGTCCCAAACGTGCTCTATTGGGTTCATATCCGGTGATCTCGCCGGCCACTCCATAACAGTGATATTCATATCATTAAGATAAGCTTGAGTTACCCGAGCGGTATGCGGCCGAGCATTATCCTGCATAAAAACAAAATGAAAGAATAGAAGCAGTGCGGGGTGTAACCGTAAGTAAGCGTACGGTACGAAGAAGGCTCGAAGAAGCTGGTTTGGGTTCATTTGTGCCCGCCAAGGCTCCAAGACTGGCACTTCACAATCGTGCATTGTCGAGTCAACATCTCCTGAAGATGCTCCGGTGTCGGAGTGAAACGTACGTTGAGAGTGATTTGGAGGATTTGTGTGGTGTACTGTTGTGCCTGTGCGAATTGCTGGGTGGTGGGTGTCGCATGTTGCAGGTGAAAGACACGCACTGTACCACACAGATTTGTCTACTGTAGCGGATTATAGCGAATTAAACTTCTAGTTCATTCACTATCATGGACTTCCGCAAAGTAACGCCTGCTTCTATTCAATATCAGAAAGCAGAAATTAATGAATTATGGTTGAAGGGCTCTCGAGTACCTATGTCTCTCTAATTAGGATCAGTCAGGAAAATTACAGGTAGTATAATATATAATAGTAACAGTTGCCACGCGACTTCGTTCGCGTGGCATAAGTTTTTAAATTCCCACAGGCACCCCTTAATTTTCCGGGGAAAAGTCTATAGTGTCCTATGTCACTCTCCAGGTCTTCAACTATACCCATGAATAAAATCGCGTTGCTCCGTTGCTCTGCTGCGACGTGATTGAAGGACTAAGTCTCTATTTAACGTCCTTGGGTATAAAATTTACCAAAATTACTTATTTCTTCAATATACCAAATATCAAGTTTCATAGCTTTAACTTGACCTTGAACTTAAAAAATGAATGACTGTATGAGTCAACTTTCATCCCCTATTTCAACCCTTTGGGGCTCGAATTTTCAAAAATGGTGAAAAAGGTACATTTACATATTTAAATAAAAGCTCAAATACCAAATTTCATGGCTATAACTTGCAAAACGACGGACTTTCATACAAACTTTCAACCTCTATTTTACTCCTTTGGGGGTGGAATTTCGAAAAATCCTTTCTTAGTGGACCCTTCACAAAGAACACACCCTCCAAAAATACAACGAAATAACCTTTAAAATCACCACACAAGTCACAAACAAAACGATGTCACGATAATTTCAGCTGTCAAAGTCATATTAAATTGGACTCTTCAAGTGTTGCCGTAAAAATAATGACTCCCTACGAGAAATGATCTCGATTTACGGAAATAAAGTATTCATAGCAATGGCAATACTATGGATATTAGTTAATGCTAACTATAGTTATAATCACGATCAAAAAACGAAAAAGTTGTTTAATGCTAACTATAGTTATAATAACGATCAAAAAACGAAAAAGTTGTTTAACCATTTGTTAGCGTCATAACTATAGTAAACTGCTCTGGTAAACTGAACTAATTGTCAACTGTCTGTTGTAGCGATGTGCCGAGTTGTATTTTTTTTGACTCGGTTACTCGAGTTCGGAAGGCCACTAACTCGAGTTGCAACCCGAGTTGACTCGACTCGTTGACTGTCTCCCGTTGGGCGTCGCGACTCGAGTCCAAGCCTCAAGGCAAGGCGCGGCAAGCGTGTGCCGTGTGCGGTGTGGCATGAATGGGAGCGACGAGTCGACTCGGTGTCTTTATAGCTGTAGCGGTTTTAAAGACACCGAGTCGACTCGTTACAACAACAACCAATGTTGCGTAGCGGCGTAATTAAGATTTATGATTCAGGCTCCCAGGATTACAGGTCGTTATAAACGTACAGTATGTTATAAACGAAATATAGCAGGTATTTGTTACTAAAATTATAAAATATTTAATTATTGAAGTCGTACACTTAAAAGTATTAACTATTAATGGCACCATTTTTCAATCTTTAAATAATAATTACCTATTTAGTTTAACTAGAACGTGTACAAATCTTAAAACTAATCAATATTACAGTCTTGTGTTTTAGACAAATACAAACATAACACTTAAACGATTTTTTTAAATTAAATTTTTAATAAAAAAAAATTTAATTATCAAATTAACATATTACTTATTCCTTATGGAAAAGTTTGATAATAATTATCAAAGTTACTATTATAATTATTATAATAGTAAGGTTGTGTTAAAATTGACAAGCTCTATGTGCTTGTCAATAAAAACAAAACTAAAGTTAAATTACGAAATAATCTGAAGTCCGAACATTGCAAAGCGAGCTCCGAGTTAACAAGGCGCGCGCGGGAATGCGACTCGGTTATCGGAGATGCTCGGCAACTCGGCGCAGGCCGCAGCTCGACTCGAGACTCTCGAGGTAATGCGTCATGCAACGCGAGTCGCGAACCAACCACGCGAGCTGCGAATTCACGACGACGTGAGTACGATTTTTTTTTCGGATGTAGTATGCTGCATAGGCCCTACTGGCCGCTACAGCGTCACCGGGGGGACTCGGGTTGTTAAAAACTGGACTCGAGTTGACTCGTTTACGATTTGACTCGAGTTACTCGAGTCACACATCGCTACTCTGTTGTCTTTGTCTCAAAAAACCGGCCCTAAGTGTAACGTCTTTGCTCCCAACTGGTGTCAGTGAAATAGATAAATCATCACATAATCTGTGGTAACTTGTCTTTCGTTGTCAAAACTTAAAAAAATACTTCTTAGTCTGTGTTTAATCGTATATCGTACAAAAATACAAAATGGCCGAAACTCGCTAGACTGCGATAGACGTTCCGTATAATATGCCTTTCGTGAAACGGTTATAACTGTAAATAAACATTAAAGTGCAAGTATCGTGTTTCCCGCAGTGTCCCGTGCTTGTGCATGTCATGTTCATCAATGTGTTAACATTGTGATAACGTGAAAATAGAGCAGTTTTTGTGCAGTGTTTTGTGTCTTGTTTTCACGGAGATCATCACTTTGCCGTCTGTTTTGGATTTATGTTTGCTTGGCCACGGTTAGTACGACTTCCATCACTTATAACAATATCCAAGGTCTGATAAGTTATAAGTAAATAAGCAAAATACTAAATAATTACTACTTGTCAAAGCGTGTAAATAATTTTCAAAAGTTTTGACAATAGTTTGTGCGAGTGAGTAAACGTAAAGTATCTATAGCAGCGATGTGTGAAGTTTTGTCACTCCCCAGGGTATGGAAAGTGTGTCGAGTATTATTGTTTTGGTGGCGACTGGCGACCTATTACGAAATATTAGAATCATAAAGCGTTTGGGAGGTCGAGGGTCAGTGAGGGCAATTATGGGCCGACCCTCTAAGATTAAGCGTGATACCAGGCGCGTAGGACGTCGCAGCATCTCAATAGTGACATCATTTTATTTACATTATCAACTTTAGACTGCACTGAACTTCCGTAGGCGACGTTTTGTCTGTACAAGTAAATGCTGAAGCCTGAATTGTACAATTTATTGTTGGTTTTATCAAAGGAAGTAGATTAGGTCAGTGTGTGTGTCATAAAGATGTGACTAGTGGCTTGTAAGAGCCATAAACTATACAGTATTATCAAATCATATCATTTATTTTGTGCAAAATTTATGTTTAAACTTCAAAACTAATATTATAAATGCAAAAGTTTGGATGGATGGCTGTTTGTTACTCAATCACTCCAGAATGGCTGAACGGATCTGGATGAAATGTCTGTTTCATGTAGGTTAGGTTAGGGTTTGACATAAACAACCAGGTAGGCCTGCCGCCAGGCACTTAGGTTCTATCAGTTTAATAAACCTAACAGATTACAATCTACCGGAAAATAATGCATTAAATTGTAATCTTTCGCCACTTTGCGATTTCGCGAGTTAGATTATAATCTAACAGTTTTTACAATCTTACGGTGACATCACCACTGTTTGTATTAACAAGTGAATATTTTAAGGTATGTATATAAAATTATTAGATATGAATATTACTTACTGCTACATTAAATTGGCACACTCTTAGAACACTACCATCTTGATATCATAGACTAATCACACTTAGCACCAGATGTGATTGCTATTGTGGACCCACTTGTAGGGGAATGCAAAAAAATAATATAATATGTATTGATTTTTGAAGGCAAAAGAGATATCCTTAGAAAAAGGCGTTATATTGAATCAGCAAAACGTCCATTTAAGCAAAGTTTTTTACCTGTGGACCTAAAATAATACTTATTGTTATTTCTGTATTGCATTACGTAATTTTACTTTATGGTCTGTTGCCGCTTGGTGGCATTATTTCTACAAAATTTGTTCTAGTACTCAAATAAGTTATATGCATAATTTTACTCTAAATTCTGTTTACTTAATGGAATGTTTTCATAACTCTATCACATACAAATCTATAAGTGAAATCATGGTTCATAAATTAGACGTTGATATGATATTATGTATTATGAAAAGTTATGATATCTAAGTTAGTTATGTAACTTGTTTGATTTACCTTTCTATTATAAAAAACCTTATGTTTGTCAACTTATGAGAAAGATTTGCTTGGCATTTATTGAATGTTGCAATTATGATTTGACTAGCTGATGCCCACATCTTTGCACTTTGATTTAGTTTTTAACTCTTTAATTTTCCAGGATTATTCATCTCATCAAAATATTTCTCTACATACATCCATACTATCCATACAAATATGGGAAAGTTAATAGTGTGTAAGTGCGTCTCTCTATCTGCAACGCTTTCATGGCCCATCTGTTCAACTGATTTTGTTGAAATTTGGTACAAGGATAGGTTGTATCCCAAGGAAGGACATGAGCTACTTTGTGCCCGCAGGAACCAAAAAAGTGGTCTCTTCAACCAATTTTGATAAAATTTGGTATAGGGATAGATTGTATCGAGGGGAAGGACATAGGTTACTTTTTATCCTGAAAAATTAATGATTTCCCGCAGTAATCAAGAAATCTTAATCCATGCGGACAACTGTTGCGGGCATCATCTAGTGCTAACTAAATGACACTATTATCACCATTTATTACCCATAAGAGCGGGGTGTCTTAGTGGATTGAACAACCTATATCTGTAAGTAACCAGCCAAGATCCCCTGCCAATTGAAATTTAAAACCCATATGAAGTATTCTGTGCTATTAATGTCCTCCCGACTGATTTCGGCCACAACAGTCAATCTTCAGAGAGATTAGCCATCTACGCAGGAGATATTATAGTGCACAGGTGTGTGCTCTGACACAGGTGCACTCTCTGTTCCTTTTGCTCTCATAGCCCAATGGACGGAAAATCTGACACGGCCGCACGTTTGATCTGGCGCAGGATCGAAGGCTTAACGTGCTCTCCGAGGCACGGGGTGAAACACCGCCAACTTCCTTCCGCCTACTTCGGGCTAGTACTTACTGATAATTTCTTGTCAGAAAAGCCCAATACTTGTTTTGGCCCGACCCCGTACTCGAACCCTCGTCGGCCGCCGTCGATCATGCTTACCACTAGACCAACGAGGCAGTTAGATTCGGTGCTATTACTATAGTGTCATCATCATTAACAAGTGTTAAAGCAATTATCATGTTATTTAACTTGATAACTAGTTAATTGTGTTAGGGCGTAGTGTGGATCGAGCCTAAGAGAAACCAGCGCTTCCGTACGAATGCCCTTCACGCCTTGTTCACACTATATACTTACTACTATTATTATGTATGCAAGTGTGACGACTGCGCAGAGTTTGGACTTGGCAAACTTTTTTTTTCTATTCTGCTACAAGTTGTCCCTTGACTGCGGTCTCACCTGGTGGTAAGTTACAATGTGACGGTAACGAGCTAACCCTAATCGGTGTTTCTACACTGCGCGTACCGGAACGCTAAATTTGTATTTTCGAGTCGTATTTTATCTATACTACTAAATATTATAAATGCGAAAGTTTAGATGGACGGATGGATGAATATTTGTTGAAAGGTACAGAGATAGATTATAGTCTGAAGTAACACATAGGCACTTGGCCTAATGTTTATATTTTAGCCTAATGTTTTAAAGTTAGTGGTTTTACCAGTGTCCTAAGACTTACAAAAAATACAAATATAGAAATCTAGCTGATGGCCGCAACTTCGTCCGCGTGGATTGAGGTTTTTGGTTCCCGCGGGAACTTTAATTTTCCGTGATAAAAAGTAGCCTATGTATTATTCCAGTCTGTAATCTATCTCTGTGCCTTTCATCCAGATCCGTTCAGCAGTTCTGGCTGATTGAGTAACAAATATCCATCTTTCCAAACTTTTGCATTTATATTATTATGTACTTAGCATAGATGAATCTTAGGTCTGCAGTTCGCGCATTCTCAGTCCGCGTGCGCGTACGCCGCGATGTATGAAATCTGACACCCGTTCAATGGCGTAGGGCACTTCAGCGCTAATGCTTGCCCACCATTTTGAGCACCTAGCTCTAGGTTGTACCAAGTTCGAGTGTTTGCAAGAATATGTAATATATATAGATCCTTAGAAGAGACATTTATACGACGCGACGTGCAGATTATATGATCAGTCTGCTGCAATGGATGTCAAGACACGAGAAAAGGCCCGAAGTAGATTAGTGGAGTGTAAACTGTATGCGTATTGAATCTGGCTGTTATTATTTATAATAATTATTTATATATCGAGATAGGCTTGCGCTTGAGGACAATCATGCCTAATACAAAGCAATGATGAGGTCTAGTTAGCGCGCTTGCCTAGAAGATGCCTATTCAATGTTGCCTTATAGGTACTCAAGTTATACGTGGCAAAGAAAACATGCGCTGGAAGGGTGTTCCACATCCTGGAAGGTACGTAAAGCAGAAACGTTTCGTTCAGGCCGACTGGACGTTAACCACATGAGGATGCCAACGCTGACGGGTTCTTGCTGTTCTGTGGTAGAACGGTGACTAAGCTGAAAAGGGAACATCACTTTGAGAGATGTTAAATCTCATACCCAACAAAATATGAATAGGTAGTTAGTCCCTTCGGGGAATTAAATCCTTCTACTTATAAAGAAAAGGTTTGGTCTTACAATTGGAGGTACGAACCCCGGCAGAGTTAATTTCGTCTTTGTCGGTATGGTGGTAACTAGTCACGGCCCGAAGCCTCCCACCAGACGAGACCAGTGAAAAAATAATAATTCCCGATTTGTCTCTGCCAGGGATCGACCCCGGAAGCGCAGCGCTCACCACTGCGCCAGGGAGGTAGTCGACGTTTGGCGTTTGGAAATAATTGATGTGTTTCTAAACGTTTGACGGCTATAACTAGTTACAAAGGATGGCCGGTGCTATATCAATGCTTGGCGATTCGATTTGGGTTCTGCGCTTTCCGTTTTGGCGATGCGATCAAACGTTGCTTGTTTTCTATGCCCTAGTAGATAAATCAGAACATGACTTTGATAACGACTATATTTTAATAGAAACGATTGTATAATAAAATATCTAAATGGCAATGGTTAATGCTGTTGTTATTTCAAAGCAATGACATAAAAGGTGAGATGCGTCGTACAAATAGTTAAATATCTGGATGACCAGTAAATCGTGTTTTTTTGGAAATTATATTTAAATAATAAATTAAGTAGGTATATATATTTTATTTATAAACTATTTTATAATATTTAAAAAAAGGGAAACATAATTTGACTGGAAACATATGGACTCGAACCGGGGTCTTCTGGTTTCAGGAACGCCCGTTTTCCCACCTGAGCTATTATACCTAACCTTGTAGATGGTGGCGAAAGGACATGACCAGTAATTGCCCTCCGATTCGGGACAATGCACAGGATTTCCGTTTTTACAGTAAGGTTTAAAAATTCAAAACGAAATTATTATGGATTTATTATTCCAAATAAGGTCGGGGTTCAAATGACAAAAAAAAACAGTACGTTTATTGTTTAAATCTTGAGCGTCCGCTTTCCTCTTTAAGCACTACTCCATTTTGACGTTCCATTATATCCATGCCTAATAATAATCTTGTAACCCTACATGAATACCATTTAAGTACCTTAGTTATTATATTAGGAATGATTTATTTTTGATCAATTAAATAGTAATGAAAAGGAAATGTATGTTTTGTTTATAATTATTTTTATTTTTTGACAAGTCTCAAACTAATCGATCGAACAAAGCATTTTGAAATACTACGTTTAAAGGAACGCCCTGTCACATTGCATATGCTGCCATCTGTGGTCGAATAGTTGAACTTGTTAACGAAAAGTAGTGAGCAACACTTAAAAATATTTTCTAGACTCACCACAATAACTAGCGCCATCTAGTGTGGGAAAGCAGTTTTTGGTGAAACTATTTTTATCTATTTTCTCAGTTTTCAGAGCCTTCAGACTCCTGAAACTTTTTTATTTGAAAACTATAAAATATAACAATTACAATAATAAAGAAATAATACTTGAAAATTTTTTTTTAGACTCGCTTAACACAATAAATAGCGCCATCTAGTGTGGGGAAGCAGTCTTTTGGTGAAACTTTTTTGTTCATTTTCGCAGTTTTCCGAGCCTTCAGACTCCTGAAACTTTTTTATCTGAAAACAGTGAAATATTACAATTACAATAATAAAGAAATCATTGCTGAACATTGATTTTTGACACCTAGGCAAGCTGCCATAGTTCCACCGGTCAAGTCCTTTACTTTCGTATTCGAATGGTATTGTAGAAGTTTTTCATTGCCTGAAAACACGTATAAAACGACATTATCTAAAAATGAATCGTAGCTAGATCGATTTATCGCCCCCGAGACCCCCTGCATGCTAAATTTTATAAAAAGCTGTTTCCGAGATTCAGATTCAAGAATTGCTCGTTTAAAGGATCTGAGTCCAGTCATACACGTTCCTCGCGCTACACGTTCCTCACTCCTAAGCTTTTGTCGTGACGTCACTTTCCGCCACCTTGGTAAAGTCATCATCATCATCGTTCGAATTCTCTACCCATCGCCGGCCTACTAGTTACTGAGCCTGGGTTTCCTCTAAGTTATGGTTAAGCTTTAAAGTTCCCGACGCTTTTAGTATGTGCACAATTTCTGGCGTGTTTAATTCGTATAACTTATGAGATGATGCACGAGACTTTGTCCGCGTTAGTTAAGTTTGTTTTTATTCCCGGGCGATCTCCTGGTTTTCCTCGGACAAAGAGTCTATGTCCTTCCCCGGGATGCAACTTACCTCTGTACCAAATATTGTCAAAATCCGTTGAAAAGATGGGCCGTGAAAGCGTAGCTGACAGACAGACACACTTTCGCATTTATAATATTACCTAGTATGGAATTCCATACATAAACACACATGCATAACTCTGTAATGTGCGAAATGCGTGCCTGGGATTCCAACTCCGGACTCCCTGAATATAAAGCCAAACTCCAAACTATTTGTATACTTAGTCTATCAATGCCTTCACGTACGTACTTGATTTAGCAGTGACGATATGTTGAAAAACGTTGATATGGTTGCCCTTGGCTACACTCCAATGTATATGAAAATTATTATTAAATATAACTATCGCTCCCAATATATAATTGTCACGGGCGATGACTTCGAAATGCCTGGCGCAGTCAGGGTCAACTTTTATGATCCTGTAGTTACACACTCTTTTTCCGGGATAAAACTAGCCTACGTCACCCTACAGGTCTTTCACTATATCCGTGCTAAAAACAACGTTGATCCGTTGCTCCATTTCGGCTTGATTTAAGGATAAAGCAACAAACAAATTAAGTTAATTTGGTAGATTAATGAACATACTAGAATTGGATAACCCACCCGTGCGAAGGCAGGGGGAGTCCGGAGTCATAAATCATAATGTATCGTCATCATCGTGTGTCTATACTCTATAGTCAGCGCGCTAGCTCTGAGGAATCGGGGGCTGAGGTAGCGGGCGGGTACGCCCCGCGCCCGACCGTTGCTTCATACCCCGCACCGCACACTCCCATACTGGTGCCGCCCTTGACGCGGGAGTACGTTTTATCGAGTTCTGTTTTTAATTTTGCGATACCGGTTGACGACTAGAGTACTACCTACTGACTTACCAACCTATTATAGCTACGAAACAAAGAAAAACAAGTCATAATTTAAAAAAATATTCAAAAACACGACTGCCCTGCCTAAAAACGAATTAAAAAGTTAAAAATCTAAATTAATCTAGTTAAAATATTAGAATCTTATTCACATTTTTATTAAATGATATTTTTTTGTGAATCACTGGATATTGAACTATACAGTTATATATTTTTGGAATCTACTCAACATTTTCTAGATGATGATTATATAGTTAATCTTATTTTCGAATATTTTTTTCAACTTTATTCTTTATGCGGGACCATGGTCACCCTGTCAATTTTTTTTCAATTTTACTAGCCTAAGTCACCCGGAATAAGCTAGGGATTCTAACGATACCTCATTTATTAAAACCGGTTCAGGCGTATAGAAGTTATGGTGGAATATACGAACTCACATACATACATGTACATACATGCATACATACATACATACATACATGAACCCTGAAAACAATATACTCCTTTTTTCAGGCAGTCGTATAAAAAGTTAATTTATTGCTTAGCTAATGGTTTCTTTTGAATGGATGCACTATCGTTGTAAATAATTTGTCCCATATGAAGGAGTTTCCTAGTTATGAGTCCCTTGCGTACGTGAATACAAATTTTAGTTACGGGTTGGTTTAGGAGACCTTTTAGCTTAGCGGTCTTTTAACTATGTGATTGTTAGGGGATGTCTGTAAAACTGGGCATACGTTTTTTGATTTCCTGGGATGCAATCTATTTCTATACTGAATTTCATCCAAATTGGATGAAAACATGGGCCGTGCAAGCGTATCAGACAGACAAAACACCCTGTCGCACTTATGATGTTAGTATGGATAAAGTTTATTGGTTGTTGTTTTTTTCTTTTATCCATTCTCACGATAGATAGTGAAGATAGTACATCAAATCCTTAAAGTACAGATAATTCTGATTGCGATAGTGATTAATAAGATTTTACCTTATTTCATTTAATTCAATGTACCCGCTCAGATACTAAAGATGTTTTAGTATCGATAACGTAATATCGACTAAATCACAACTCTATCTCATTACGTCAACATTCCTTAAGACATCGGACATCGCGGACATAACTGTACCTCGAATAGAAATTGGGCAGTTATCTAAGAAAAGAAACTGAGAAACTACTAAAAAGTATATACTAACTTACAAACACACACACACTCACACACACACACACACATACATACACACATACACACACGTACACGCATACCTCACCCACACATACTCTCACACACTCTTCCTCAGAGTTTATACAGAATATTACAAGTATTATAATAGATACATAAATAGAATAATTTATTTTCTCTTTGTAAATTTTTGGCTAAATTTGATCCTCCGAAGGGTATGCAGGCCTCTGCAATACAAGTTTATCTTAGTGCAGAGTCTGCGCATCAATCTGTGTGTATATTTATACAAGCCATTGCATCTCAACTTTGTTGTGCCCTTAGTAACTAAGCCAAATTTGTATGTTATTGTGAAATAAATAAATTCTTAAATTCTTAAATCACGCGTAACGCTTCTCTATTTAAAGTCGCATCTTTTAACTTTGGGCACAGAATAGGTAAATGCGTGGGTGAGTATGTGCGTGGGTGGTATTTTTTTTTTTTTTGGAAAATCGTGTTTTTTGGAAATTATATTTAAATACAAATTATATACTTCCTGAAGAAATATGAATAATATCTTTCGATCTTACCAATATAATAATAAAAAAATATGAACTGCTTATTTAAATAAAAAATCACGAGTGCAATTGGGCTCCCAAAAATAGTTTTTCTCACAAAAGAAGGAACTTAAAAACAAAGGGAAAAATAATCGAACTGGTGACATCTGGACTCGAACCGGGCCTTCTGGTTTTTGGACTACCCAATTTCCCATCTGAGCTTTTATAACCTTGTAGATGCCGGCGAAATTTACCTACGTATTCTAATGATAATATTGTAGCAATTTTCACTGAAATATACGGATAAAACAACATTTTCTAAAAATGAATCCCAGCTAGATCGTTTTATCGCCCCCGAAACCCCCAGCATACTAAATTTCATGAAAATCGTTTTAGCCGTTTCCGAGATTCAGATTATATTATATATGTCACCGTAAGATTGTAAAAACCGTTAGATTATAATCTAACTCGCGAAATTGTAAACTGTCGAAAGATTGTGAACCGTTCAATGTTCTGCGTGTCAATTTTTGAAATATTCTTTGTATTTACGTTTTCTTGTCTGTTTCTTGTAGGTTAGGTTAGGGTTCAACATAAATAATCAGGTAGTGTAAGTTTGTATGAAAGTCCTTTGTGTTTGAAGTTAGAGGCTTGAAAATCGAGATGTAGGTTATTAGTTTTAACTAATAATAACATTAGTAAGCAGTTTTACAAAAATTCACCCTAAAATCTCATAGGAAATCAGAAATTGTACGCGGACGAAGTCGCGGGCGACCCCTAGTAAATTATAAATGCTAGAGTTTTGGTAGCGTGTCTAAAAAATTCTTGATATCTCTTTCGTAACTTTGTAAAGTCTCAGTCGCTCGAAGTTTACCAAAGCGTTTCGTCACGTCATGTTGCGTGTTTATTTATACGCTTGAAATCTTCATTCGCAGTTTGATTTACAAGTTTTCCGGTTACGTGATAAACGTATAACAATTATTTTGTTATTTTTATTACTTACGAGTAAGTAAATAACAAAATAAGAAAAATAAAGCCACCCAAGCGTGTGTTCGTATGACTTTAATATTTATGTAACATCAAATGATTTAAATAACTGTGAATAGCTGAAATGAGTGTATTTTGAATACGTCATGTGAATACGTTGAGCACATAGACTACACGGCCGAGTGCCGACCATACGTAGTCTATTTTAAAACTTTAACTTTCTCCAGTTAGCCATCAGGTGGAATCCATCTGCCATCCATCCATCCATAATTCCATACCATAGTTGCACTAGCCATTGCAACTTCCTAAACTGGTACTACTCTTATAAATGCGAACTACGAAGTGGCGAAAGTGTGTATGTCTGTCTGTTACTTTTTCACTGCTCAACAACTGAACCGATCTAGACAGAATTCGGCAGACGGATAGCTATCGTCCTGGAGTCGTACAATAGGTTTTCTCATCCCGAAAAATAAAAGAGTTCCCGCTGGATTTTTAGTAAAACGAACATAAATTTACGCAGATGAACAAAAGTTAATGGACGTTATTTTAAGATTCTCAGTAGTTATTCTCAAGTTCATGGTTAAAAAAATTTTTGCTTGCATTTGGTTTGAACAAAAAATTTATGAATTGACAAACGCCTCCACATGTTACTTACTGCAGTCTACAACTCAAAAGCCTTTATGATCAGGGTCATACTGCCAACGCTTAAAGCAATACTTAAGCAATATTACTCAAAATTATACTTTGATGTTACGTACTTACTTTGACGTTCCTAAAATAAGGATTAAAATTATTCTAAAACGCGAAGGTCAACAATAATGAAACATGGCTTTAAGCGATGCCAGTACGGGCCCTGTCTCTCGTATACGGGTAAAAAAAATGTGTATGTATTACTAGATGATGCCCGCGACCTCCTCCGCGTGGATTAAGATTTTTTAATTCCCGCGGGAACTCTTGAATTTTCCGGAATAAAAAGTAGCGTATGTTTTCCCCCCGTATACAATCTATTTCTGTAGCAGATTTCATCAAAATCGGTTGAATAGATGGGCCGTGAAAGCGTAGCAGACAGACACACTTTTGAATTTATAATATTAAGTAGTATGGATTGTTATTTCATTTACCAATAAAAATTTAACAGTGTGAAGAAATCATGGCAATGGTAGTAAAATAAGAAACTACGCCGTAAATTATTTAAATGCTCTTGCATACTTGCCCGAATTCCACATAATTTTAACACTTCACAGTATACTTCGAGTCTGTAATTAGTTGCAGTCGTTAAATCTCATTGCGAACGCGTTCATTATGTACGTACTTCGCAGTTATATTAGTTCGTAAACGTATCGTTTGAACACGCTCTAGGGAGCCTAACAGTATCGCAAAAAGGCTTAACTAAACCTGGATGATGATAGCTGATAACTTAGATAGATGATAACTTGGCGGAGTACGATTCCGGCGCAGGTGGCGTTAGTCGCATCGTTATCGCATGCAAGGAATCGAATCGGAAACCTCCCTCTTTGTCGACTTCCCTGGCGCAGTGTTTATAGGCCTATTACACTGTACTTTTTACAGGGACCCTTACACTTTAATCAGTGGTCATGGTAAATGGTCGCTTATTACACAGCGATAATGACCAATTTAGGAACCCTTACTTCCTAAATCTTATTACAATACACTGATTCAAGTATACGGGTCCCTGTGAAAAGTGCAGTGTAATAGGCCTATTAGCACTGTTGTCTTCTAAGCAGGAGATCCCGGTTTCTATCCCCTGCAGGGTCAATCTGGGCAATTATAGTTTCTGAATATTCTCTGGTTTGCGCGGGTGAGAGGCTTCGGCCGTGGCTGTTAACCATCTTACCGGCAAAGACGTGCCGCCAAGCGATTTAGCGAAACTCAAAAAAAACCGATAAGGAAATATAACTGCCATAATCCTCTGCCCCCCGTACCACCGTCTCAGTAACATTACTTTATATTAACTACATTACTTACAACCAGTAAATAAATATCTCATATCTCGAAACGGTACATAACACCGCGTAATATCAATGAAATCCTTGACCCTTATCAACTTTGTCATAAAAGCTACAATCCAATGGAATATTTTGTTACCCTCGTGCCAAACCGGTCTCGAACTCACTGATCTTACGCTAACCGCATTTATCATAGGATCGATTTATTGGGTGGCACGGGGATATTAACAATGTTATAATCTATCGTTTTTACACCGTGTCACATATCTAGTAGATTTATTACTTTTACTACTAATAAAGTTACTTAAGTATGGTTTATATTTGGGTGTGTCTATTTAAAATTCTCGCGCTTTGTTTTATTCTACCAAGTAACTAGTACTTCATGTTAGCCCTTGATTGCGATCTTACCTGCGCGTAACTTTTGCATCAATCATTGTTACAGTATCAATTAATGCAATTGGCTGAATTTATGGCATTCTTGCCGCGTCAATGGATTTTGCCAATCAGAGGTGATTGCGATCGTTACACTATAGCTGTCATTTTTAGCCGTTCGCCCTGCTAGATTATGAATTGTCAGTGATGATATTTTGATGAATGATGCAGTCTATTGTCTTAGGAAGTTAGGATGATATCGGGCCTTGGAGGAAGCAATATCGGGCTAACCTGGTACGAGTATAACAGTCATTAAACCCGTACTCGGTTTCTAGTTTCTACACGGCATCGTACCGGAGGTAAAGGCTTTGTCGGTAAGGAGTTGTAAATCCTAGAGCGGAGCCGCGTTAGTAATTTCTGAATATTGAACAAAATGGAATTGCCAAAAATCCGTGAAACACTTAACGAAAGCCCAAATAGTTCCCAATTAAAAAAAAAATGGTAGTCATAGGGTCTTTTGTTTTAAGGTCGGTTTTGCGTTTCCACATTTTTACCCCCTCCCAAAAAGTGCTCAACGCGCCTAAAGAAGTTATCACTTCAAAAATTACAGACTTCATCAAATCCACTATCTAAATCTAACCCCCTTAGGGATAGAATTCCCGAAAATCTTTTAAAGTGCGTGCCCACGTCGTAAAAAAAATTATTTAGATCAGTAGGTCAGGACGAGTCTTATCTTTGGAGGAGACACAAATTAGTTGTGTTGGCCTATTTTACACTGTATTTCATGAGTAAATTATGAAAAGTTTGATCTAAATCTTGTGCGACAAATGACATTACAAAAGAGTAGTACGAAGCCGAAGGGCCGATAAGTTATTTAGTTCAATTGCCAGTCCTTGGTCATCCATTTACGTAATTTCTGTAACAGCATCCGTATTATGGTGAATTTTGCGACTAGTTGGTACAGGTATTTAACGGTTCGTAAGGTCACTTTAATTGACGAAGCTATTAAGCATCATTAGGTCACAAAAGCATAGTTTAAGAGGATGCTATGCTATAATAGTATTTCCATAATAACTATTATAGTATTTCCTCTACTGTAGTTATGTTGAAATCCAGCAAAATTAGTTTGCATTTTGTGGGTGTCAGCCTGTGGACTGGTTTTTGTATGGGTATAACAATGTTTTCCTTTTCCAATAGCTTAAAACGCACATAACTCACAAAATTTAGAAGTGTACCGTGCCCGTGGGTGAACCCCCGACTACCTTAGTAGTATGTTGAACTTCTCAACCACTAGGCTATCACCTCTTGATAAACTTTATAGATAGTGGGTTTCTTAAGTTTTTTATGCTAATCCAGCTATCGATAAAACTACATAGCCTTAAAGATAGTATCAATACAACCTTTTAAGACGAATCGTGTCGACGTCGCTAGTATCTGCTAGATATCTGCGCGGCCTTGTTTCCTTCTGTTGCCAAATCGCGGGCGCATTGATATGCGACACGAATTCGATGTTTCTTTTACACAATTCGGTGCAGAATGTGTTTTAATGTGTGTGGTAATCTCAGTTCAAGCTGCTACGTCTTCGCCTTTCCGAAAAGTTATCTTAAGTAATCGATAGAGGTGTACCGTTGATAGATCAACAAAAAAACATTTTACTGAGGTAACTACTTACTTAGTCCTGCCTGACTATTTGGTTAGATTTTAACCAGGTAAAAACTAATCAGAGCTCTGATTAGTTTTTAAAATGATATTGTCGTATATTTCATTCCCCCTTTTAAACATGCAGGAAAAGTGAGCACGCACCGCCACCATACCACACAAATCTTCCAACCTCTACTCTAAACGTACGATTGACTCCAATGTCGGAGCATCCTCAGGAGATGTTGCTGTACATTGATTACAATTATGCTTTTTTGAGTCAATACTGAGACGAAGAGTGACCTAAGCTACTTTCAGTACCAAAAAACTACGTTCCCACGAGATTTTTTAATAGTCATCTAAATCCAAGAGGACGAATACGAGAGCATAGTAATTTCAAGCACTTATTATTACCATTTTATGCTCTTTTCTTTCAAGCGAACCTAATGTGACAATGTAATTTAAACCTGACATTCTTCTTGGAAGCCCTTAAAACTTGCCGAAACCGAAAGATATAATATGGAAGTGCATTCTTCATAAGGTTTCACTGGTTACGTGGCAGATGCGAGTCTAACACCAAACGCGTTTATAACACATGTATAAGGTGATGCCTGTGACTTTATCCGCGTGCATTTTGGTTTTTAAAATGCACGTTAAAATTCCAACTCAAAATAGTTAGCCTGCGCCATCTCCGAGTTGTAAGATACCACTGCACTGTAACCAAATGCCAAAATCTGTTTAATATGGCCGTGAGGTAACAGACATCTCAGACAGACTTTTTTTCTGCTTTCCGAACCGGTAGTAGAAGTCTGTGGTAGAGTCCTGAGTACATACCTATCATAACTATATATAAGTGTCTTACAGGAAATAAACATTTGCTTAATTTAATTTCGCATTTATTATAGGTACAGAATAATTACAACTCCGCACCGAAGACCTCGAGTCCTAGGTGTTTGGACCTACTTACTTACTTATTAGATAAAAAATTTTGGTTGTTAAGTACAAGTAGCATCTTAACTTAATATAATACTTTATTATAATATTTTGTTACATAAGGTAAAAATAAATAAGTTTCATAACTAAGTAGGTGACTCCTGACTGACCTCCTCTGACGATGCGATTTGACATACAAGAGATCTTTGGTTGATCAGAGACTCCCTAAAATGATCGTTAAGTTCCACAGGAACTAGGTACCTCCTGTTTTTACCCGTCCTTGTGGCCTGTGTGGGTATATATTACCCTTCTGGAGCCCCGATAAAGGCTATGACGAGATCACAATCATACGCAAGATGTTAAGCGACCATCTGGTAAATGATTAACTACGAGGGCAAAACTTAATAATTACTTATTAATTATGGCCCTTAGAAGGCTTACATTCTGTCCGTTTAAGTATGAAGAATTATAATCGTTGGCGTGTTGGAAATTGAAGCAGTTTCAACATTTTAGTTAGTTATTGAGTCAAGGACGACGCGACGGGTGCGTTTGAAGGTCCACAACGCGACTGGTTGTTGCGACGTGTTTTCAGTTAGAACTTAGCCAGTGTACATACAGCCTGCCGAACTGAGTTAGTCAGTTCGTCATTCGGCTTATGCATAATCCCGTGGGAAACTTTTTGATGAAAATTAGCATAAAGTGCCCGTCTCCGGGATACAATCTATCTCTGTACCATATTTCGTTAAAATCGGTTGAACAAATAGGTCGGGAAAGCGTAGCAGTCAGTCATAATATATTACACACTTTCGCATTTGATAATTCGCATTTAATTATAAATATTATTATTAGTATGTAACTATGTAATATTATGAGAGAGGTAAGCGGCGTTATCCGTTGGCTTGAGATCCTATTTGCGGGATCCGCGCATTGAAACTGAGATAACTCGTATCGCTGATAGTTAACTTAGGCTAAAAGCACTAATGGATGACACTATGATAGTGAACTAAAGAATGACACTTTCGAACAAAATCTCTAAAATTGAAAGTAATAAGACGTTTCAAAATATGAATTGAACTAAAAGATACCTAAGTTTATCTACTTTTTATATAGGTACTTATATATAAACAAACTTTCAAATGTTTTATTATGCAATTATAATATGTATTTTTATAGTTTAAGTTAACTATGGAAGGAATCGGACACCTGCTCTGTGATTCCTGAAGGTTTTTGTTAGGGAGGTTAAAGTTTCTTTCATTCGGGCCATTCAGGATGCCCTACATGTGCCTAGTTATGAGCATTTTACACGACGTATAACATTGATGATATAGGTTGCAAACGTTAACTCAATTTACGTGTAAGTACACGCACGTAACTCCGTCGCAAACACATTAATACAATACGTAACATCAAGTGAGCCGTGACAAACGGGTCACGACGTTTCATTTCATTCTAGATATTATGCCTTATGCCTATTACTTACTCGCGTCTATGTGTGACGCGCGAGGTCTTTACTGTACTGGGTATTTTATATTTGATCACTAACAGTTATTTGAGCTTGATTTATATTAATATCAATTATAATATCGTTTCGAGATTATCAAAATAAGCTGATAACTGAAATTCATAAATCCTTTATTTGCTAGATTGTATTGTATACAAAAGAGGTGTCACAGTTAAACAAGAAACCAAGCCACAATCAGCCATGAAATGGCATGCAAACTTTACTTTTGTCCTGATTAAACCTATGATTTAAACACATTATTTAAGTAAATAATAACTATAGTGATAATAGTGGTCATAGTTACCACAGCTATCGAAATCTATATTAAAACAGAGATCTACCGCTATAGTATTCTTATAATCTCGCCATTTTAACAACTTGATTTTGACAACTTTAATTTTCAAAATAAATACAACGAACCTTAACCAGTTGATTCAACTACTTAATGAGCGTCTTCCGCTTCACAAATTGTCCAGCATCTGCCCAAATAAACCGTAACACCTGTCTATTGTACTCGATTCGGAACCAGCTGAAAGGTTGAACCAGTGGTGGGTAAATAGTTAAGTATTAATATTAATGGTAGTAATTAATAGGGTTTTTGACAAATGTCAAATCAGCAACTTTTTTCAAACGTCAAAACGTGTCCTAATTATGGAATTTATAATTATGAAGTTCTGAAATGTGACGTCATTAAAATTTGGATAGAAGCAGGCGATACTTTGCGGAAGTCCATCACTCCACTCTGATGCCGGAGCATCTTCAGGAGATTTGAGGAGGTTGCCTCCACAATGCACGATTGTGAACTTCAAAATCGTTGTTGGTAGTTTTTGGAGGATTTCTGTGGTGTGGTGAGAACCACTGTACCACATAGATTTTTCTGTTGTCGCGGATTATAGCGAATTAAATTTCTGGTTCCTTCATTGTCATTAAAATTTGATGCACTTTATGGTTAATTGACATAAAAATATCAGGGGACGTGGATATTACGACTTTTGGGAGATCCTCTATTTAATAATCACAAAAAAATAATTTATTTGAATAGTAGTCAAATATCCAATTATACACGGGCAACCATTCCACCGTCCTCGTAGACAGATTGACGCCTCGAATTATAATAACGTTCTTCCTCTGTCGTATTCCTGATTTTTGGGGGTCGTCACCCCTTTAGTGACGTTATTGAATGGTTGTCTCAACCTATATACGTCCACTGCTCGACGAAGGTTTGAATGGTATGGGATTGGTATATTTATTACTTATGCAGCGCTGAATTTCAACGACTCGACTCGATAAGTCAAGACTCTACTACCGGATCGGAAAGCTATTCGACTGAGACGGGAAGAAATTCAGCCGTTGCTCTTTTCATAAAAAGAAAATGTTACGCTGTCAGTTTATGCTGTCAGGACGGTCGTGTGAATTTCATCAAGATCAGATAAATATTTCGGACTAGCTTATGCCCAGGAGGTGGCTTATGTTCAGCCGCGTGAATAGAGGGTTTTGATTCCCGCGGGAACTCTTGAATTTTCCGGGATAAAAACCTATGTGCTATTCCAGACTAATCTATTCCTGTGCAAAATTTCATCCAGATCCGTTCAGCCGTTCTGGCGTGATTGAGTAACAAACATCCATCCATCCATACATCCATACATCCATCCATCCATCCATCCATACAAACTTTCACATTTACAATATTAAAATAATAATAGATATTCGGGTGGAGCTCTTAAATGGATAACAGCAAATCGTTTGCGATCAATGACGTAGGTTAATAAAAGATAGATTTTTCACTATATATGTATTACCTTATAGGTACATAATACATTATGATTTAGAATATAAGCTAAGCTAGTCTCTGAATAATCTGATTTATCGAGGCGTTCATTTCTCCGCTCTAGTGGACACACACCATTAAGCTGTCTGTGGATTCGTGCAATTATTAATTCGGGTCTTCACTCTTTGCTCCAGTAATTGAGTACTTCCTGCGAAACCGTTCAAATCTCCACAACGAATGATATCTATTTATTTTGTGATGTGATGACACACGTGATTATACACCGTTTATAATAATATTATGAAACGATTTTATAATTTACGTAATTTACTTACCTAAAATGTGTTTTGAGTTGCGGAAGAGTATTTATAATTTAAAAGATTGTAACTATGCAATATATCTGTCACATAAAAGTTTCCTGTTTGGAAATCGAAAAACGAAAGTGTAGATTTTGTGTAGTTTTTGCGGAAAAACTGTAGCTTGGCTCACTAAATTCTTCTTGCTTTTCCTGACTCCGGCATGCATGAAGCATATGCCAGGAGTAAGGTATGGCCCTCAAGATCCTGGGATTACTGTCTCGACTGTCCCAATGAGCTGGCGGTGCCTTTTGATTGTTTCATAATGTTTGAGCTTAAAAGGAATTAAAATAAGACCTGGATAGCTCAATATAGATCAATTTTGATATTCAACTATCGTATCATTAATGTAGACTTCAGTGCGTTATAGAGACTCGGCGCAGGATAGATGTGCGTTATTTGATAAGTGATAGTTAAAAATAACAGTGCTATCCATTGTTTTTTTCCTTAGTTCCACTCCTGACTCCCGATGTTATAGGTATATACCTTAAAATACGTAGAGATCTGTGTTAAACAGTGCCGTCTATTATCGGTTTACAATGACGATGATCTTTACATGTAGTAGTTAAACAAGTAACTGTTATTGGTTCTTGAAAATAACACAGCTGACAAGTCTTACATTCCATACTATATTACAGCTTACTATCTAATTAAAGCAATGCAGTCATCACTGTATTGAGATGCTTGTCTACACTCTACTATCAGTATGTACCTACGCTACGCTCCTTTTATTTTATATATGTCACCGTAAGATTGTAAAAACCGTTAGATTATAATCTAACTCGCGAAATTGCAAACTGTCGAAAGATTTGTAATTTAACGCATTATTTTTCGGTAAATTGTAATCTGTTAGATATATGTCCCCATAGAACCTAAGTGATTATTTATGTCGAACCCTAACCTGACCTACAAGAAAGAGACAAGAAAACTGAAATACAATGAATATTTCAAAAATTGGCACTCAGAACATTGAACGGTTCACAATCTGTCGACAGTTTACAATTTCGCGAGTTAGATTAGAATCTAACGGTTTTTTCAATCTTACGGTGACATATCCACTACAACTTAGCCCTTGACTGCGATCTCACCTGATGGTAAGTGATGATGCAGTCTAAGATGGTAGCGGGCTAACCTGTTAGGGGCATGGCAGTTATATTGAACCCAAACCCCTATTCCGTTTGTACGCGGCATCGTACCGGAACGCTAAATCGCTTGGCGGCACCTCCTTGCCGGTAGGGTGGTAACTAGCCACAGCCGAAGCCTCCTACCAGGCCAGACCAGGATAAATTCAGAAATTATAAGTACCCAAATTGACCTTGCCGGGGATCGAACCCGGGGCCTCCGCACGTTAAGACAACAGTGCTACACACTGCGCCATGGAGGTCCTTAAATTACTCAGTCATTCTAAATCTAGCGACATATTTGCAGTTACATCACGTTGACACGGCATAGATTGGGCCATCTTTAAGGGTCACAGCACACATGTCAACTTTCATGCGACGATTTCAACGTTTTCCGGAAGTTCGTAGTTGCCTTACTTTTATTATCTCTACATAATATCGGACGCCCGCGCCTTACGTAGCGGGTGTCTCCAAAGAAGACTGTATCATAATTGACCTAAAGTGATAGATCGATCGAAGTATTTGGATCGATCCCCAAATCATGGATTTGGTTGGGGTTGCACTTGGTAGAGATATTTCGTTCCTTCCTGGAATCTACCGGCGCACAGTTTGTTCGTATCGAACAACTTTCAATTGAAAGTTTTCAGTTCATAAATTTTTGACAATGTTCTTTACTTTATTTATTTATTTTTATTTTTATTGTGGTGCCTAACTACTAATTTCCTTAAAGGATTTAAAGCTTTTAAAAGTATTTACTATGCCATGGAATAGTTATTTAGCTGGAAAGAGGTAACTTCGCAGAGAGGTTTTTTAGGTTCGACACATCAGATCCTGTTCCAAATACTGACCACAAGTTACATCATACAATTTACATATGAAATGGCATTGTCTTGCTTGTTTGTATCATCTCTATACCTGTCATTAGTACCTTTCCTACCGCGCGCTGTAGTTTGACAGCTAAAGCCTGCAGCTGATTGACTGACCAAATATCGTGAAAATGAACAGTGCAACGTCGTAATTATAGCCGTGTTTATTATTTACAATTAAATAAATGGCAAATTTCGTTCTCGTGAATATAGGGCTTTTGAAAAATCCCATAAAAGCTTCCTTTATTTTCCAATATAAAACGTAGCCTTTTGCTTTAAAGTTTAGCAGACAGACAGAAATGCACACTTTCGCATTTATAAATTAGCATGGATAGTAAGCGAGCACTTATTCATTCAAATTCCAAATATGTCGACAGTATGTTGAGTGTGAAAGCATGTGAAAGGGAGCAATAAATCGATGCCCTACAAATTGTTTATATTGGTCAGTGCCGCAGCGGTGCCGTATTGGGGTCGAAGGAAATATGTAGGGTTTGCATATTATACCCAATATGCCGATTTACGCGACTGTTCGCGGAGCTATGCATATTTATGAGACGGATTTAGTTATTTGTTGATTTACTAGCTGATGCTCGCGACTTCGTCCGCGTGGTTTAAGTTTTTTTGATTCCCGCGATATAGTTCAAGATTTGGAGAGTGACATACGCTACTTTTTATCCCGGAAAATTAAAGAGTTCCCACGGACCATAACCTCATTCCACGCGTACGAAGTCGCGGGCGTTAGCTAGTGTTGCATATTTAACAACAACTACCTAATAGCGCAGTTACTTAATACCACGCTCTTAATAATTAATCACTTATCGACGCTATTGTTTTGTCTGTGTGTTACTTTTTATGAGTATACAATAGTTATTTGTGGAATGAAATTCGAAGAACAGTTTGAGAGGTTTATCGCCGTCGTATGTTAATAAAGGTTATGGCTTTTGCAACAGTGTCGTAATAGGTAAGTAGGTAGCTTGACATATTATGAGAAACACTAACCTTGTATTTTAACCCATAAGGGCTCCATTAGATAGTTTTATTGTCAGTTTTGCTTCTTGATATTATGTAAGTACCATAGGCTTCAAAATATAAAGCCACCCACATCAGTCTTATGTCTCTGTGGTCGCAGGGTGCAGCTGTATGCAGGCGGCGCATGACCGCGACTTTCACGAGTCCCTACAAGAAACGAATGTCCAGCAGGTTGAAGACGGAGACAAATTATCATTTAGAGAGCTGTCATTTTAGTTAAGAGATTGTGACACAATTGCCCCCAATATCGATAATTTTGGTCTCGCCTTCAGAACCATAATTGGTAATTTTTTCGAAAACAAAACTGCTGCGTAGATTGCATGTAATACTTAAGTACTATCAATTTGTTATTGTTATTCGATGTTCGCATTCTTTGGTTTTAGATATTGACTTGCCAATTGCCATTTATATATTTATAATTTTGCAGCGTCGCGTTACAATATCACAAAATCTTGACCAACTAGATTATTAATTCATAAACCAGAATTTACATGAAGAGTATGTGGTATTATAAAAAGTCTTACGTCATACCTCATCCCGTTGGATCTCGCCACATGAGATTCCTATATCGTTGATCACCACGGAATGTGGAGGCTTCGGTGGTTTGGTCATTGCAAAAAAACTGGACGCGCAAGATGCCTGGCGCGCCTTTCCCATGTTTTGAATTTAATTGTAGCCTTATAAAATGATAATAATGAGTGATATATGTAAAGCAGTAATTGGTTTAAGGTTTGAGCTCGCTCCTGCACTTTTAAACAGCTATGAGGAAAATCTCAAGTATGCACAGTGCACTGTGCATACATAGTTTTTAAACCGGGTTTGTGCTTTTCACTTAATAGGTACTTAGGTTCATATATTGGCAACGTGTTATTAAAGAAGAGTGGATGCTATTTTTTGATATAATTTTATTAAAGTAGTACCTGCTACTTACATAATCTTATTTTATCATATATTACCTGTAAGGGAATTTCTAGCAACGTTATCCTCATGTAAATCACCCTCAACGGAAAATCTATTTGCATTTACCTTACATTTAAAGGCTAAACTAAAACCTGAATATTACCACAGGCACCCATTAAAATGATTAACAACTGAACTATATAATATCATGTATCAAGCGAACGCTATTCTATTCTTTATATCAATAGCGTTAAGACGAATATATTAACGCTGAAATGTTCATACAATATTTAATATTATTTAGCAAGACTAGCGTAGATTTTAATGACATCACCCGAGTACATGAAGCTTATCCTTTATTGAGTCAAATGATAGTGTGGTTTATGCATTACCATAAGATAGTAAGTACATTGACATTTGCTTTGTCGTTATTCGCTGCTGGAAAAAAATAAATTAATTTTGTTTATTTAAAAGTAAACATACAGTTTATCTGATGTAAGTTCAACTTACCTACTAAAGTCTTTTGTAATTTTGGTTTGTAGTAAGAACTATAAGTAAGCAGTAAGCACCCATGTCCTTATTTAGTCATTTCATGAAAAAGAATTTAGCTACATTGTTATCTAAACAGTGCTTCTTTTCTTGGTTTATGGCTTTGAGTAGTGCCAAGCCAGCACACAGCACTTCGCCTGTGTCGAGTAACTTGAGGAGGCACGAAGGAGATTGGTAAACAGTGCTTATTTAGAACTAACAAACGAGAATGTCAATGTGTTGACAAATGAACCTGTTTTGCTCCGAATAAACTAAAAAATAATGATCACAAAAGAAACGGAAATAATAGCGCGCTATCATCGCGATAAGCAAATATACCTGTAACAACAGTGACGTCCGCTCGCCGTGACTCATCGCATGGAAATGACAACGACTCGTGCGATTGGTGGGTTTTCACCCTTTTCAGGGTCCCGTGGCAAATAGATAGTTAATCTGTCATCAAATCATCAAAGTTTGTGTCCATCAATGCGAATGCCATCATAATCCCATGAGTTGATTTAGCCACATTTGTTAAAGAATACTGAGAATTCTTCAATCATTGAAAATTATAGGAAGTGCGAAAGAGAGGAAAATTTAGCGCCTGCGCCCTTAGACCGCACGGCACAGCACAGTAGATTATTCCCGTGACATTCAGGGTAATTTTTCGTCTGTAAGCGTAGGCTCTATGGTTAACCTCGGCGCCTCCACCACCACCTATACAGCCCATTGACGTCCCATTGACGTTGGACACAGGCCTCCACTCTCGTAGGAGAGAGGGAATTAGAGCTTGGACCTACCAGGCTGCTCCAATGCTGTTTGGAAGGCTAAGTAACAATAATTTCAATTTGAGTTTTCTTTATTTGCATCACTACGGAACCCTGAACCCTACTTCATGCTTCGTCTCATACACATTTTTAACCAGTTATATTTTTTTATTTCTCCGCAGCCGAAGACCGCAAGGCCGTTATGCCAACTCATTTTTTGACGTAACGTGTAAATATGCAAACTGTGTAACCTTACGGGTTATGAAAACATTTGTTTGTTTACTTATTACCGCTGCTGCCAATGTTACTGCGTTTCTAGTTCGTTGGATAATTGATTTAATGATTGTAAGCAGGGTCGTTTGGTAGGGTTGCCGATTGTACGGTTTTCTCAGGATATGTCCTGATCGTTATGGTTATGGCATTAGTTAAACTTTACTTATCTATTTCTTAATACATACTATGTCACATGTACCTACATATAAATATTGCATGTGAGTGGTGTATACTGTTAAAGCTACCAAAATATGTTTGAGTCTAATACAGTTTAAAATAAATACTGAACATGTAAACAATTTTCAGTTAATAAAGGCTTATTTATTTATTTATCTATTTCTTAACTGTTTTGTTGGTCTAGTTGCTTTCGGATGGCAAGGACCTCGGTTCCATTCCCGGGTCGGGCCACAAAAACTAAGCATCGGCCCCTAAGATACGGGTCCTCCTAGTTTATGGGCCAGGAATTCATTGTATTTTTTGTACTTTAGTTAAATTCATTAATAAAGATTTCTTTTTCTATTGGGGTTTTCTGCCAAAAAATTCTTAGTACTGGCTCGGAGTTAGAAATTTGGCAGTGTTTCGCCTCCGTGCCTTTGACGAAAGAGCACGTAAAGTTTAGGTAGCTATGTAAGTCTAAGTACTGAAGTAGTACTCAAATATCCAATCTCCTTTCCAATTTCCTTTGTGCCTCCCTCAAGCTACTTGACAATGACGAAGTACATCGTACAGTGTGCTGGTTTGGCACTAACTAGTTATAGAAAGCCAAGAGCAAGAAAATAAGAGATTGTAAAAATGATGCATAAGTCCAATTTTTCCGTAACCAGTCATCAAATGGATTGCCTCCTGCTCATCTATACTTCTATACTAATCTATACTAATATTATAAATGCGAAAGTAACGACAGATGTATTGATGGATGTTTGTCACTCTTTGATTGATTTGATTTGGATGAAATTTGGCATAGAGATAAATTATAGTCTGGAATAACAGGCTACTTTTTATCCCGGAAAATAAAGGATATCCCGCGGGAACCAAGAAACCTCAATAAACGCGGACGTAGTCGCGGGCATCAGCTAGTTGATTGTACAGAGTAAACGATGTCCTGCTTCTAAAATTCGAGTCATGGTACCTCTATCGCTGAGACATTAGGTAGCAAGCTCCAGCTCTGAACGGATGCCTATACTTGATCTATGGCACGCCGTAGAATGTCGCAACAGGGACCTGCACTAGTCTCGTTAAGGCGCCGCGCACTAAACTTGATGTGTAAAAGTACGGGCAACTAACAACGCACGTGAATCTATTTTTGGTACTTAGTTTTATTGGGACGGCCATAAAAAGTTTGGAGGATTTTGTATTCCTTGTATTTTAAACTAGCAGACTTGCCCGCGACTTCGCCCGCGTGAAATAAGTTTTTGAAAATCCCACGGGAACTCCCTAATTTTTCGGGATAATATTTACACTCTCAAATAATGTGGCTTTTTATTGGTACCAGAATTTTCAAAATCGGTTCAGTAGATCCAGAGATTACCCCCTACAACGTCACAAACTCACAAACTTTACCTCTTTATAATATTTGTATAGGTACATATGTAAAATAATGAAATAGGATATTGCGAAGAGGTTAGTTGGAAACTTGTTGTGCGTAATCTAGAAAGGTAGGTCCTCGGGATGCAAACAAGCTCTATATCAAAATTCGTCAAAATCGACTCAAAAGTTGGGCGGTAGCGTAGCAGACAGACAGACACACTTTCGTCTTCATAATTATAATATGTGATGATGATGTAATATGCAGAATTTCTTGTTAAATCAGTATCTAGGGTTGCTAAGTTTAGCTTAGCCTAGATATAAGTTCAGCTCTCCACCCTTTATGAAGGGAAACCTATTTTGCTCCACTACCTTCGTAAATGCCAGTTAGCCGTTCTGTGACAGGTCCGTTGGGTTGCTTTTCTGGAAAAGCTATACTCGATTAGCTAGTTAAAGTTTTTCAGCTCGATTCAGCTTGTGACCATAAAAAAGAAGTTTTCTATGGAGAAGCATAACGGCTTTATGCAGATGAATGGATATCCATACATAACATCAGCTTTGTATGGACAAAGTCTAAATCAAGTTGAATAAGTTTAATTAGTCCCAGCGTTGATATACATTCAGTTTTATATGATGTATATTTAAAGGATATATAGGGAGTACTGTTTCATCATCATACGCCACTATCTGCTGCTGGACATAACTTTTTCAAAGTAATTCCATTAAGATGACGCTCTTGGCAAGACGAAAACGTTGAAGATCACTCGCAAAGTTTGTATCTGCGAGTGCACCAAAGCTGCAGCTCTGGTTGTTTGGCGTTGGAACCTAGATTCCTTAATAAAATCTCCAACCGTTTGGATGCAATGATCATTTTACAGAGAAAAAGTCATAGCCTCGTTAATTGATTTTCGAAAAAGTTCATCTTTTGACTATTAAGTACTACCTATTTTAAAAATATATTATTTCTTACTGATTATTAAATAGAGGGTCTTCCAAAAGACTGGAAGACTGTTAAGTAGTTTTAAGTTTGATTTTCATTTAAAACTATCGATTAAAGAAAAAGAGTGCGTTTAAATTATATGACATCAAAACTATGTATTTCATACAAACTTCCATACTAAAAGCGCGTTTTTAAGTTTGATAAAGATTTGCTAATTTGATTGAATTGTCATCATCCCTATTACCAATCTCTACAGTCTAGATAAAGGTCTTAAGGCAACGGTGAGACATGTGAGATTTGTGCAGACTGTATGCGAATCGGAAAGACTTTTTTGACTTGCAAAAGTTTGCATACCCTTAATCAAATGATAAAAACGATTCTCGGTACATTGAATGTGTCCCGACCTTTACAGCCGTCGACCTGGTTATTTATACTCATGAATAGTACAGAGTAAAAACACATGAATATAAATATTCTCTTTGCTGCGTGTTTTATTGACGCTACTTCCTTTGCTCTGTACGCGGTGCCCAAATTACATCAAATAGTTTGTAAACTTATGTAACAGATGATTTTTACTCGAATGCTTTATAGATTCACCAGAATCTAGATGATGCCCGTGACTTCGGTCCGTTTTTTGGATAACCGCGGGAACTCTTTAATGTTCCTGGATAAAATAATAGCCTATAAAATTAACGTAAATAGCATATAAGTTTATTCAGGGTACACCTAAGCTATAGGCTCCATTCCAAATTTCAGCCAAATCTGATCAGTAATTTTGGCCTCAATGCGTAACAAACATCCAAACATAAAAACTTATAAACATCCAAAGTTTCATATTTATAGGTCTTATTACGTAAGATTGGTAAGATATGCATTCCAAGGCAAATAATCGAAGTACATTCATAGGGAATAATTGTCGCTGTCCAACCTTATGGAATAATAAGGAATGAAGTAAGGGGTCACGGATTTCAGGAGTCACGACGCAGACCCTGCCGGGTTATTTTGGGAATTTATTGTTATTATTAGATCGAACCCGGGACCTCCCGTTTTTAAGATCACAGTCCTTTTTATTTTATTTTATCTTATTTTAGCCCTATCAGAAAAACTATGAAAATACGCACACACACAGCGGTAAAGATATGCAGCTACCTAATACCGATAAGGCGATAACTGCTTAGTAGAATAGAGTTAATTTATTGAAGTTATAGGTAGTTACGTATTTTATAACATATCTACTTACCAAAGTGCATTCCTCGGTCCGGCAGTCCGAGAGCAGGGCAAATTAATTGACAATAAGCTGATTATAGTGATTACACGTTTCTGATTTACGTCGTTATAATAATGGATTGCTTACATTAGCTATTTCTATGGGGCATAGAATAATTGGAAGGGCGTGTAAACTTTTCTAGAACATTACTTTTCTACTATGGATCGCTAACAATACAATAGAACTTAAAGCTAGCTAGCCTAACCTAATTAAGTTATATATAAATCATGCCAGCGTGGAATGATGGCAAGAATGCTGGCTGCATTTCCGCGATGGACAGCCAGGCTAATCCTTTGCGCAAAAAATGAGCCAGTCCTTCTGGCACCATATGAGGCAATCAACCGCGGTAAAATATCTCGCAAAATATTTTGCCACTTGTCTTAACGGTTACGGATTTATCGTGGGGAAACCTCATGCTGGAGAGCTCTCCATACTTAATGTTCTCAAAGGTGTCTGAGGTCTGCCAATCCGCGCTTGACCAGCGTGGTTGATTATTGGACTTAACCCTGCTTATTATGATAGGAGAACCGTGTTCCATGATGTGTCAGCCATGGGTTGAGATGATGAAGATGATGGATTTATTGAATAAGTTCCATGAATAAGATCGATACATTGTTAAATAATGTTTACGAAAACAACAGGAAGCTTGAAGATTGATTGATAGGTTGTCTACTAAAAACGTCCCATATAAAATATATTCTGAACTCGAAAGTGTCGACAGTTGATATAGACGAAATTCTCCAAATTCCTCGCGCGCATGTGCCAAAAGCGCCTTATTATCTGTGAATCTCGTGCGTCGTCGAATTAGCCGCCGAAATAGACCGGCCGGCGACCACCATCACTCATGCTGGAGGTGGACAGGGGAACTATGACAGCCGACACGCTAAGGCGGCTTACACACTTATCGACAAGACGCAAGGCAGAGGCCCAATTGTCTAAGCAAAAAATTGTAATCATTTGACAGCTTGAAAGGTATTACTCAAGCTTTTTATGGAGTTCATACATGCTTTTTGTCGTGCAGGCATCTATGAACGACTTAAGGCTTTAAGAGATGACAAACTGCCTCAGTATTAGGATGTTTAAGTCAAATTGTCTTAAGAACTGATAGTTGAATCCGTAAAGAAAAAATATGTAACGGAAGATATAGGCTTAATAAACATTTCTCCTGTAAAAAAAATTTACTTTTTTCAAACCCTCTTTCAGAAAAAAATCCCCAAAGAGTATCTACTTTTGTCATACTTTGAAAATGTTCAAAACGGCACAAGCTTTTTAATTAGTTCTTGCACACAAAAATAGGTCTTAAAAATTACAATATTTTTAACGGAGAGTTTTATTTTTACTCCCTATAACATTCGTGTAAAGTAATTTTCCCCCGAAATTTAAGTATATTAGTGAGAACGTGGCTGCTCCGTCGCCCTGTAAACACCCGCGAGCCCTTCGGCAGTCCGTTTCGGGACATTGTCGAAGGTTGACCGCACGTCGGTGTCGGAGCGAATTTTTTAAAGTTAATTTTCGATTTTGAAGGGTTTATACTCATTTGTACATATTTAAAATTTTAGAAATACTTAGTTCAGTATTTATCTGTAAATTAGTAGGTGTAAATATATTTTTTTTAAGAATTTAACTTTTTAAGCGTGCAAAGTAGGTGCAAAGACTAAATAAGGTTCTGTAGTGACAAGTGATTGTAAAAATTCAAATCAAGATGATTTTGATGAGGAACAACCAGGTAGGTTGTTCCTCACTCGCTCTCACCGCACTCGCTACATATTTTGATTGTTTTTAAAGCTTATAAGCTTTAATTTGATTTTTTTTCCTCCGACCCGACGGAATAGATTATAATATCTTTAATGCAAAATTACTTACTAATAATATTAATGCTACTAATAACTAAAATACATACTAATAATAATTATAATGTATGCGTAAGTGTGTCTTTCTGTCTGTCTTTCTCAGATGTAAGTATGTATGTATGTATGTATGTATGTATGTATGTATGCATGCATGCATGCAATGTATGTATGTATGTATGTATGTATGTATGTATGTATGTATGTATGTATGTATGTATGTATGAAAAAGAACAAACATGAAAACTTAAAATGTAGGTACAATAAGGCGGTCTTATCGCTAACCAGCGATCTCTTCCAGACAATCTTATCGATAATATCATAATATGGAATCGAAATTCGTGATGACAAGCTGGGAACACCTGCACTCCTATTCTCTAACTCCGTGGCTATCATCATATATTAATTACCATATATTTTATATTCATCAAAATACATTACATAGTCATGGAAACATAATAACAACATGAATTTCAAAATGGCGCTAACTTTGTTAAATTTTGGTAACAGTTTCCTGTTTTGTGATCCCAGTAGGTCTAGGATGTGCACAACGAGATTATCTCGCGACGAAAGAGAGAGCACATGCACAAAATGCAGTATATTACAAGAAAAAAGTAGTCGACATGTAAAGGCTCGTAGAGAAAAATACCACAGATTACTTTTATCTCTACTTTTGACGTAACGAGACAAGTAACCATGTTAGCTTCGGTAGACAGAGAGAGATAACGGGTAGACATAATTTTACTCGTAGTGCGTATGCTATTTTGAACGAAATCGGTCAATTAACAAAGAATTTCAAAAGGGCACCGACTTTTTAAAATTTTGGTAACAGTTTCCTGTTTTGTGATCCCAGAAAGCCGTAAATATCAATTTTGAACGAAATCGGTTATTTAACAAAGAATTTCAAAATGGCGCTGACTTTTTTTTAAGTGACTCTGTGCTCAGAGCTGCGCATGACGTAGTACTGCACATAAATTTTCATACCACAGGCTCATACATATGAAAATTGATTCTAAAGGAGTAAACTCACAAAAAAACTACGCAGCTCCGGCAAGTGGGGTTTATTGTGAGCAGTTAGTACCTGATTCTCTATCTCCTCTCCCTGTACCCCACTCATCCCTCGGTGGAGGTAGCACGTTTCAAAACTTTTAGCTTGATGTCAACTATCGATAGTTCTGCAACACTAACTTGAACTACCTACATTTTAGCATTGATCCAATACGAAATATTACTTGTACCTATACCTAAATCTGTGCCTACTACAAGCGCAAACAATATTTAGTATCGGATACGATATCGAACATTTCATGGCAAGGTCTCAAGGTAAAGCTAAAGGTAGGTATTAAAGAAAGTTTACGTATTTGTGACCTATGATATTTATGCGCAAACATAAATATAGGCATTATCCCATAAAATAGCACTTGTTCCCTCTGCAGTCTATAGTCTTTGGCCTAGTTTGCGTAGTTCCGGGCGTGGCCGCTATACGGCATTACCGTCGGCAAAAGTCCCGCTGGTCTGCGTTTCGTCAAGGTCATTCGGCCTTCTTAACCCCTTAAACAGGTCGAATTATCCGTTTGACAAACGATACGATTACGATTTCCTTACACAATGTGGTGTAAGCCTCTAGTTACTATTTACGTCCTGTATCCATTATTAAATGATCATTATTAGCGTATCATCCGAAACCTGTGGTCGTTTGTCATTCGCCTACCCAAAACCCTATATGGCGAACCTGCCAGGATCCGAACCGGGATCTTCTTCGGGAGGCAGAAATAGATAATACTGGATGATGTCCGTCCATCCGTCTAGTTATCCGGCTGTCTGTCTAACACTGATTTGCACCCAACAATTTAAAAAATTTAAGTGGTGATTAACTAATTTAATCACCAGACTTCATCACAATTCTTTCGATTAAATTAGTTTAATCTCTACTTAAATTTTCAATTTGTGTCGTGCAACTCAGCGTAAGCTACAATACTGCCTAACCTTATTGTAAATTAAAGAATTCAAATATAACTTACCACTCGTTTCTGTGATGAAAAATGTATAAAAATGTCCTCCCCCCAATATCAGATATTATAAAATCGATGGCTTGATTATAAAGTGGCACCGTAAATTACGAAAACCAATAAACTTTCCAAATGTGGAAATTCGTCTTTTTCTTTTTAGTCGAATTAAAGATGCTCATGTAAACTGAATTTTGTCGCAGAATTAAGTTCCTAATATTCGCAATTGCATAATAAAAGTGACGATGCGCTTTTAGCTTTACTCGTACAATAGGTCCGCATTGCGGTTTTCCTCTCCGGATATTACGACGCGGCTCCTGTCTAGACAGACTGAGAAAAATATACTTACATCTAGTTTTGAGAGTGTGAGTATAGTATGGATTTTTAAACACTGCTTCAGTGGGTAGGTACGTTTGCACAAGTAACCTTTCGTACATAGACTTAAGAATATAAAAGAACGAAGTTTGTCTGCGTAGTTTGATAATAAAAATGGGAAATAAACAATTGATCCAGCGGCTAATTAATCTAAGTAATTGGTAATTATAGTTCTATTAAATTTACGATGTTCGTGAGATGGTGATAATAATAACCCGGCTGAGTTTGTTGTGGGCTCTTCTCAGACCAGGGCGCGTCTGGAACCCTCGGGTTCCAAACACACCCTGGTTAAAACTAAAGCTACGAGAGCTTTAGTTCTAAGATACCGTAATTGTTTATCACCATAATGTTTTGTAAGTTTCGGACGTCAATAAGTGTGTGTACCTACCTAAATTGAGTAAATAAAAATTGACTGATTCCGTCAATAAGTGTACCTAAATTGAGTAAATAAATATTGACTGATTGATTGATTGATAAAACACGATAGTCAACAATAAATGAAACAATATGGCTGTAAGCGAAGGCAGTATATGCGTAGTAGACTGATTCCGAGAGTGTGCCCGCAACGGGTTGAATTAATGATGCTGATGATTTCCCAGTGAGTGACTGATGGGTCATGTGATGTGTGTTGGGTTGTTACAGGTGATGCTGGGCGGGGCGGGCGGGGCGGGCTCGCCCGCGGGCGAAGAGCTGCTCACCGTCACCGTCGTGAGGGACGAACACGGATATGGGATGAAGGTGTCAGGTGGGTTGTCTATTCATAAATACACTTAATCAAATCAGATGATGCCCGATGATTGACTTCTCAATAGGGATGGTGACAACTCAATCAAATCAGCAACTCTTTATCAAACTTAAAAACGCGCTTCTAGTATGAAAGTTGTATGAAATTCACAATAGTGACGTCATCAAATTTCAACACACTTTTTTTTCTTTAATCTATATTTTTTAAATGGTTATTTTAAAATGGTTATCAAAACGTAAAACTAACCGCGGATGTGAATTTTAGGTTTTTTGGAAGACCCTCTATTTAATAATCACTTAGAAATAATTTATTTTTGATACAGGCATCATCCCTATTATAGATGATATGATAGATGCTACTGGTGGTATTCTGGGAACTCTTTAATTTTCCGGGACAAAATATGGCCTGTGTAATTTGGTGTATAACTTAACTCCATTCAAAATTCCAGCCAAATCTTTACAGTCATAGTGACGTGAAGGAGAAATATACATCCAAAAACTTTTACTTTTAGGATATTACCTAGTAGCTTCTAATATACCTACAACATTACGGTAAAGTTTCACCAAAATCCATTTAGGTAGTTATTATGTGAAAGAGTAACGAACCTCTATCTATCCATCCATCCTCACAAATTTTCGTGCTTATAAAGTACCTATCTGATTAGACTGTGATATTAGTAAAATTACCTACTTTAGTTTACTGCATCGATTAGGTATTAGAAATCAGCATGTTTCGTAACCATGCAAATATAACAAGCAGCGAAACGGCCGACACGTAAGTAGCCGGATCCTGAGCAGTCCGCATCCCAGTTTTGTTAAGCGCAAAACACACAGGGATAGGGCGCGGGTCGGGCGTGGGCGGGTCGGGTGCGCAGCGGGTTGAATTCCTCATATTTACATGGACGACAACACAGGACCCGGGCGCGGGTCGAGCGCGTGGCGGGTGACGCTGTACAATACAATACAAGGAATACAACCTGCCACACACCCGACCCGGCCCGCGCCCGTTCCATGTGTGTTTTGCGCATACAACTGCCGACAGCATGGATGCGGACTGCTCAGGATCCGGCTACTTACCTGTCGGCCGTTCCGCTGCTTGTTATATTTGCATGTTTACGAAACATGCTGATTTCTAATACCCACAGATACCTAATCGATGCAGTTTTACCTTTTACCTTTATTTATTATGCTGATTTAATTAAGTTAGTGTCGAAATTACAATTCTGTTCTATCACAACACTGAATAAGTATTAAAATACGCCCCCCTGTGACCACATCCATAGGTACTAATGCTGATAAATTATTATAATCCAGTCAATGAATTAATCAGTCGGGGTAGAGTGTAGGTATGGGAGCGGCAGAATTTTTCAGGGATGGGTTGGGGGTCAAAATACTGAGCCCCCGACTATAGGAAGTTGGAGATAAGCCAAACCCTGGAGGTGGCGAGAGATCGTATTTTTGGCTTTTTTGGTTTTTCACTTATACCTACTTGCTTAACTCGAAAAATATTGGTCCAATAGAAAAACATAATATACTTGGTATTGACTGGCCTGTTATTAATTAAACACTAGTTAAGTAACTAATAAGTAAAAAAAAGAGGTAAAACGAATCGTTACAGGATTTACAACTTAACTAACTATGTAGATGTTCACGTGGATTTAGACTCAAAATCCCGTTGGTAGGTACTCACGCCATGTATTTCTGTATTACCTAATCGTGATAATATGATAACTTCATAACAATTGGGTCATTCTGATGTCTTTCTGTGCAAGGACTATTATTTTGTGCAACCATTATTATTTTTGTCTTTCTGTATGGAAGCTGAACTAACACAAGCTAACTAGGTAAATTAGTCTTCACGGGTCTTTTTTTTATTCCGCTACAAGTTAGCTCATAACTGTAATCTCACCTGATGGTATTACTTGTTAGGGGTACGGCAGTTATAAATTACCCTAAACCTCTATCGGTTTCTACACGGCATCGTACCGGACCGCTAAATCGGTTGACGGTACGTCTTTGCTGATTGGGTGGCAACTAGCCACAGCTGAAGCCTCCCACCAGACCAGACCAGAGTAAATTCAGAAATTACCAAATTGACCATGTCGGGACCTTCCACAATAAGACCGCCACTGCGCCAGGGAGGTCGTCAAAGGATCTATTCTTGTCAAGGATCCGAAACTAATAGCAGACCTGTAACGGGTTCCAGGCGACAACCCAGTGTACGTGCAGTCGGTCAAAGAGCACGGTGCCGCGTGGCGCGCCGGCCTGCGCGCTGGGGACAGGATCCTCAGGGTGGACTCCGTGCCCGTGCACCAGCACACTCACCAGCAAGTCGTGCACATGATCAGAGGTGAGCCATGGTGATTAACAGTATCATTTTAGCTGGGGAAATTATCTTAAAAGGGTCTGCCCAAACATAGAGCGGCAGCTGGCAACTCGACGATACACTTTTTTACTTCAATCGATATTTTAAAATGGCACACGCACCAGCAGGCCGTGCACATGATCAGAGGTGAGCCATGGTGATTAACAGTATCATTTCAGCTGGGGAAATTATCTTAAAAGGGTGTGTCCAAACATAGAGCGGCAGCCGGCAACTCGACGACTCACTTTTTTACTTCAATCAATAGCTTAAAATGGTTTGCGAACATAAAAAAAAAACTAACAGGGGGCGTGGATTTCGACTTTTGGGAGATTATCTATTAAATAATCACAAAAAATAATAATTTATTTGAATAATTGTCAAATACCCAATTTTTCTGCCGCGTCTAGTAAGGACTTGCGGACTACATATACACGCGAATATAATATGCGTGGCAGATGTCTAACAGCGGCTTCGGCGCGCGGCAGCCGTGCTGCTTTATGTTGGACACACCTTAAGATTCGGGATTCCATCTTAAGCCGACTTTACACTGCGAAATTAGTGGCATGAAATGAATTTCAATATATTGTATTAAAGTAGTGTCGTAATGTAAATACAGCTTTAGCGCAATCAAGCTGCTTGCAAATGGTGATGCATCCTAAGGTAGAATGCACTTGTCTAGAAGAGGCCTTTTCACTCATGATTTGTAGATGGGATACGCGGAAGCCGGCAGGGTAGAGATGGGCAAATGAAAAATCTATATATATCGTATCGATATTTTATAAATATATCGATATATGTAGAAAAAATATCGATAGTTCGATTTATCGAGATTTTACCGCAAGCCGCAGTCCGTGATCGGATAGTGCGAGTTGCGACTTAGAGTGCACGGTGCTTTCACTACGAGCAAATTGACTGGAAAACGTATTTGGTATAGTTTAGGAACCTATCGATAGATGGCGGTGATAAATTTTGAAATATCAACACTTAAAATTATTTACACCGGCATCCCCTTTTTCTTGTGTCGTTGAATGTTTCATTTCACGCAGTAGTTTCAATAAATAAAATCAAAATATCGTGTAATATCAAACAATTTTGACCATAAAAAATATTTAAATAAATTCACGGCTAATTTAGTTGTATAGCCATATTTTAATATTAATTTTAGCGTTCTGTAGTTGTAAGTTTTTAAATAGTCACATTAAAATGTCACCTGTCAGTTGCCAATCACGAAGTTTTTGTCATTGATTGTCTTGTCATTTGTCACTCGTGTTATTTTATTCATTGAAATTGAAGAATTGTCTAAATTCATTATAGATGCCTCCTGTAATTTATTTTTGTACAGCTGGTGCAAAAACACAAATAAAATATTAAATGGTGCTACAAAAGATGTAGATGTACAAGATTTTATCCAAAAGTGCTGTATTGAATATTATAATAAAAGAAAAAAATGAATTAAGTTTTTCTTTTCATTTTGACACACGCTTTATGCTCTTTTTGTTTAATTTATTTTAAAGCTACCAGAAAGAGCTAAAGCGTGTGTCTGTAATGTCCTCAGAATTTACTTATAAAATTTTAATATTGGGCAAGCTACCTATATAGTAAAGTTCATTATCTATAGCTATATACACAAGAAAATTAGTTCAGGAACCAACCACCAGGAGCGCTGGTTTCCATAGCTCGTATATTAAGTGGGAGTGATAACTCTATACCCTTTTATACATCCTACTCTATGGTATAGTGGAGCTTCTGAGGGCTTACTATTTCTACTAGTAGTGGGGGTGTGGAAATCGTGGGTTAACAAGAGATAGAAAAAGGGAGTGATTCAGTAGTGCTGCTATATGTATGTACTGAGCTCGTAAAAATATCGAATTTGATGCTTCGAAATAAATATCGATTATCGAAATTTTGAGATTCAAAATATCGACGATATACAAAAAATCAGTATTTTGATATATTGACATTTTTATCCAAGCCTACGGCAGGGCATTCTATGTTATCCTAGCGGTTCGAAGCGATTTGGAGGTTTGGTTTGCTCAGAATTCAAGGATATTTAGGGGAGGGGAAGGAATCTAGAAATCTGCCTTGTCAGACAATATAGTCCGTCCTTTCCATTCCTTATAGCTACTATCATCGCTTAAAGTATTTATATTTTAAAATTTAAGTCCCTCTTGTTCTCCAGTCCGATTTTTTTTTTCCTTTTTTGTCGAGTTCCTTCCTTTGTGACAAGAAATATTATTGGGAGCCTAATTGCACTGGTGATTTTTTATATAAATAACCAGTTCATATTGTTTTATTATTATGTCGGTAAGATCGAAAAATATACCGAGCTATATTCGGCCATCCAGAGTGTAATTAATTATTAATGAGATGGTAGTAAGCCACAAGTTTTCGTATCGTAATCCTTTCATGTTGTGTCTAATTTCTTTATTCTTCTATTATCATTTAATTACTTGTGTTCCAGCCAACCCCAGCACCGTGTTAACAGTCCAACAGAACAGTTCGCGGCACAAAACACCCATCACCGGGCCCGTGCCAGTCAATGTGAGTATGAACCAACTGAGTACTTACTCGCAAAAGTACTATAAAAATTAAATTATCATTTTATGAGTAAAATGCGTAAAGGAACATCAAATATTATTAAGTTTTCGAGAATTATTAAAATTCATGTTATAGAACTACAGTAAAGGTGTTTTGTGAAAGTGTACCTGTCCGATTGTCTTTATTTATATCTGCCTGTCGGACTATCTGTCTATCTGATACGCTTTCACGACCCACCTGTCCAACCTGAAGTCGAGGGCATCATCTAGTTATTAAGATTTTCTGTAGTTTTTACTTTTCAAGTTTTAGTTCAGTAGATTTTAATTAACCTTCGCTAGAATCATTCCCTTATTCGTAAACGGTATAGCCTTGACTAGACACATTACATAGTCGTCCACCATATCACCACCTGTGTCAACAGAGATTCAGCTGAGACTGGATTTTACTGAGAGTTGTATTTTTAGTTAGCTGTTACTATTTAAAATTCTTAAATATTGTGGCCGACCGAATTTCGGCCACGGCCTGTATCCAGAGAGATTAAACATCTGCGCGGGAGATATTATGGTGCACGAGCGGTGTGTATCACACACAGATGCACTCTGATCCTTTACTCTCATAGGGATGGGAAATAAAAACATGACCGGAGAGAGATCAGTCGCGGGACCGGCGGCTTAACGTGCTCCCTGAGGCATGGGTGCGAAGCACTGGAAGTGCTACCTAACTCCGAGCTACTAGTACTGAGTATTTCTTGTCAGAAAAACCCAATACTTGTTATGGAACATCCTAACCACTACACCAACGAGATAAAATTCTTAAATACTACATTGCGGATAGACCTGGGAATCCATCGCATTATTATCCCAAAAAAAAACTGCTACCATTATGAGATTAATGCAAAGGGTCACGATTCTCAGTTATGAAAAATACACAGAGACAAATCAAAATCAAATATTTTATATTCAAATAGACTTTTTATAAGTGCTTTTGAATCGTCGAGAAGAACCAGCAAGAAACTCGGTGGTAGCTCTTTGGAAAAAAAAAAAATTACATCAATGAGAAGATATATTAAGTCCTAAACAAATACAACATATTTATTGCCTGCACCAATGTTTTATTGCTGGCGGTGCATATTAGTAAGATTGAGCAATAATGTGGTCTTCTTTCTGTTTCAGTCAGAGAAGCAGCGCCAGTTGGAGGTGTCCAAAGTTCACACTGTACGGCTGATGCTGGAACAGGAGACGAAGTACATCCGGGATCTCAGAAGTAAGTGCATGTTAACGTTGGGCAGAAGCGGGCGTCACTTGCCGAAGTCTATGGATAACCAAGGAACAAGAAGCATAACAGGGATGATGCCTTTGTGAAAAAAAATTTATTTCGTACTGATTTTTGCATAGTCTATATCTGCGAGTCGACATCTCCTGCGTGAAAAATATGTTGAGAATAATTTGGAAGATTTGTGTGGTGTGGTAAATATCGCAAGTTATAAGTGCAAGATACATACTGTACCTGTGTGTTGTCGCAGTCAAGGGCTAACCTGTAACGGATAAATAAAAAAATAAAATTAAAAAAAAACTACTGTGGCGGATTATAGCGAATTAAACTTCTAGTTCTTTCAATATAATGGACTTCCGCAAAGTAACGCTTCTATCCAATATCTATCTGTATGCCAAATTTGGCATACAATGAGCCAACTTAACATAGTATTTACTAAGAAAAATGCTATTTATTTTACAGATGAACTCCTTAAAGTACCAGATGTAAGAAAGCAAGCACAATTGGAGTCAGCCGAACAACGCCGCTCCACGCTGCAGCATGAGATAGACGCCATCATCGCTTCACAGGTGATTATGTACTTTATATTGATGGACATAAGCACTAGTTCTATTTGACTAGCTGTTGTTACATGTAGTTTACATTGATTGGAATTGTTGGGTTGGATTGATGATTGAGGAATTTACGTTTCTAAATCTTAAATATATAAACAAAAGACTAACTGAGTCTAGAAACTTGCGATTTATCTGTAACGTAAGCGATAAGCATATCAAAGACCCAGACTAGGGTTTATGGAACCCTACCTTATGCGTTTTCTGACAAACTTTACCAATTCAACTTTTAAAACTCAGCTCAAGAAAAATAAATTATATGTATTACCAATCCACCAATATACAATCTGAAAATATACACACTTTCAATGATTCATACTGTGGGCACAATACCATCGCTTTAAGCATTATTATTTTGGAATTACAGTTTTATATAACATACCTTGACCTCCCTAAAATAAAGACTACAATTCTGAAACAAGAGCGTCAACAGTATTAAAATAATACTAGTTTAAGCGATGGTAATATGCTACCCGCATTTCATTATTAGCCCAAGTAACGTACAGTGTACATTGATTCATATTTCTCACTTATGATTTATTTCCTCACTTTTGCAAAGCGCAGTCGCCATTGTGTTCCAGCAATTATTTAGTTTTTTAAATTCATATTTTCATATTTCTGTCATTTGTTTTCTTTTGTGTTATGTCAATGTGGCCTGTGGTTTAGATAGGAATATTTTGTCTGGTTACTTCATTTAATTAATACTTAATATTATAAATGCGAAAGTTGGTCTGTCTGTTACCTTTCTACGGCGCATTCGCTTAACCGATTTTGACTAAATTTGGTACAGAGATAGCTTACACCTTGGAGAAGGATGATGTCTTCATATCCAAGATTTTCCTTGGGATTTAAAAAGATCTTAAATCCACACAAATGAAATCGTGGGCATCAGATTTATTATAATTTAAATACATGAAAATATTGATTTATGATAAAACTTTTTTCATTATATACTTGTCTAAACCATACATATGAAAGGCGAAAATAAATTCGTAGATCATAATATTATGTGCCAGTGAATATTGATGCAATGATTAATATATAACTTACTTAAATAATATTAATAATGACTACTAACCATTGCTGGGGATGGATGGTTAATAATAAAAAAAATGAGTTTCCGTTTTTTGTCTAGTTGTCTGCTTCTATGCATGTTTGTTTTTGTCACTATTTCATGTTTTTATATATATATTGTGGCGTACATGTTGTTATTTTTCGCGTTAATTTTTAACTATTGATTGAACAAATATTCAGATTTCGATTCTATCTGATCTGATGTATAAATATGTGTATTATACATATTCAAGTTAGGCTAGTAATAACAACCTTTGAATCTATGGACCGGCACTATGGAACATAAAGTTATTTTTTATATAACTTTTTTGACAACATTTCTTGAGTGTAAAAATAGTGTTAGAAATGTGAATAGTAAAAATTGTGTTACATTTGTTTAATACTTGTCAAGATATTTCATATAATTAGACAAAAATGCATAGAAACAGATTAGTCCAATATTGTAACGTTTTCACAATATTTTTGTAATCGTGAATATATGTAAAAAATAAGGTACATATAATATCATTGTTTGTGATTCATTTTCACCTCGCTGTAAAGGGCATTAAGGAATTTAACAGTATTCATTTCTTACACTATGTTTTAAATTTTGATGAAGATTTAATGAAAAGTACAATAAAGATTTATAAAAAAAATCGAGTAACGAAAATATCTCCGTTCATACCAAGGCGTTAGCTAAAAGGAAACCGTAACCCACCCATTCTAGCCGGAAGCAGTCCAACCACCTTCAACGCCAAAATTAACCCGAGCAAAGGACGGTCTCCAAAACACGGGGTTCCTCAGCGGCTTACCCCGCTCCCTCAGTAACCTGACAGGGCAGAGTCTGCGGAACCTGCGTCAAGCGAGGCAGAAGCAGGAAACCACGCCGCTAGTCCGACAGAATTCAGACGAGACCAACAACAAACGACGCCACGTACACAACAACACAGTGCCGATGGTCCCCACAACTTGTCTGGATAACAGCCCGCCGCCGCCATTACCACCGAGGTCCATAGAACGACCGCCGAAGAGAATACCTATGAGTCCCACAAATAGTCCTGTGAATCCACTTGCAATGCCAAAACCCTGTACGTCGTCCCCACATAAGCAATATTACAAGAAACCGTATCTAATGCACCAGTCAATGCCGCCGTATAGAGAAGAGAAATTCAGAAGATCATCCCATTCGTTGGACGGGGAGTTGGAGGGACCTCAACCGAATTCGATCGCGTTGCAAATGAACTATCCATTGGTTAACGCGCCTCCGCCCCCTTTGCAGGTTAGTTTAGGTTTGGTGATTGAGCCTTGATTAAATGAAAAATAATGGCATGATTATAATATAGTGTCTATTAGATTATAGATTTGCCATCACTGTGGAGAGATTTGTTTAGCGGGCCAATAAGATTATTGTTCATAAATCAATAATCACATTGGTTCGTTAAACATTGTTAACCCCACCACTACAGCCTATTAACGTCCCACTGCTGGGCACAGGCCTCCACTCTCATAGGAGAGAGGGAATTAGAGCTTAGACCCACCACGCTGCTCCAATGCGGGTTGGCGGGCTTTAACGACTATTATCATGTTAGTGATAATAACCGGGACCGACGGCTTAACGTGCTCTCCGAGGCACGGGGGTGAAACACCGCCAACTTCCTAACTCCGGGCTAGTACTGAGAATTTCTAATCAGAAAAACCCAATACTTAATTACGGCCCGACCTGGGATTCGAACCCAGGACCTCGTCAGCCGCAGTCGAACATGATAACCACTAGACCAACGAGGCAGTACCTCCCAATAATTGTGTAAGGAAATCTTAATCATTTGTCAAACGGATAATTCGACCTGTTGACCTGTGACCTGCACGTCAAAAAGCATTTATGACCTTTTTAAACAGTTTGAGTAATACGTTTTAAGCTGTCACATGACTACGATTTGCTTAGACAATTGGGTTTTGGCTGGGAGTAAGGGGTACCCCTTTAATGCTTTACCTGTCATCTGAGGCTGATGTTTGCAGAACAAATATTTGCTGTACTAGCTGTTCGATCACTCACTTATAATTATTGACGGAATGAACTGATGTAGAAATAGAACCTATCTTTGGATACCTAGATATTTTTGAAAACATAAAATCCCTAATTAAAAAAATTACTTATTGGCTCAATCAGTAAACTTATTTAGTTCAAATTATCAAATGTTTCTACAAATATCTTTTTAAATACATATATATTTTTAGAAACTTTTGGCTTCGATGTTTTGTGTTTTTTTCCTCACCACTGTCATTAGTATCACTTTTCATTTGATATTTTTGCGCTATAGCTTTATTATTATTTAGCTAAAATTTTTGTAGATCTCGTTTTCACTCGATCACTTTTCTAGTGCTTAGTAACTTTGCTAACAAAGAATAAAAATTATAAAATTAAATATTGTCATGATTACAATAATTAAGTACTATTTAATTTTTTTTACATTTATGTGTGTCTACAAGTGTCTATAAGTATAAAAAATTTCTTTGTGTTTGTCTTGATTGCCTATTATAATATAATTTCCATAAATAATCCCAACCTGTTATATTTGTAACTAACTACGTAATGTTTGTTTCTATCATAAAATTTCAAATTAAGTAATAGAAAGAACTAGTCGGTACCTTTAGTATTGGCCATGAATGAAAAATAAAATGGATTCTTTTTAAATGAACGTACGGTATCATCATTAAAAAGATGAAACGAGATGAAAAATTACATAATAATGAATATTATATTGTGTATGCACAGACGGACAATCGGAGCGGCGTGCCGGTGCTCCACGTACGGAGCCAGTCTTCCCCTGAACATTTGGACCATGAGTTACCAAGAAGTGAGTATATTTTATATTATAAAAAATTAAGGAGCATCCTTTCCAGCAAAAAAGGATTTTTGATTCCCGCGGGAACTTAATTTTCCGGGATAAAAAATAGCCTATGTCCTGCCCCGGGATACAAACTATCCCAATATAAAATTTCATCAAATCGGTTGAACAGATGGGCCGTGAAAGCGTAGCAGACAGACGGACAGACAGACACTTTCGCATTTATAATATTAGTATGGATTAGGTCACATTGATTTATATTCTTCTTTCTAATTAGTCTAAAATTGATGGCCGAATTTTAGAGAGACATAATAAAATAAAATATATATAAAAGCCATTTATTCCCATGTCTGTCTTATAATTAGATAGACATATCAAAATAATATAGGAAAAATAACAAGAAAAGCTGTGTTTTTATTGAATCTTTTGGGAGAAAATAACGACGAAAAAAAGTTTGCTTCAGATATCAGGCGGAAAATGTGCGTCAGTGTAATTTAGTAAACTCTGTAATTTAGACTTTATGTGGTTGTGTTACAGATCAGAGTTGCTTGTCACAGTCGGGGGAGAAGGAGGCGTGGTCTCGCGGCACGCCGCCCCCCGGCACGCCTCCGCCGCCCTACCCGCACCCCGCGCACCCCGCGATGAGAGCGCAGGTATGTTGTATGAGCTGTTGCATGAGCTGAGCAGTCTAAATCAAAGTCATAGTCAAAACACTTTTTATTTATTTAAACATTTTTTTCTATTCACAAGTTAGCCCTTGACTGTGATGGATCTCACCTGATGGTAAGTGATCATGCAGTCTAAAATTGAAGCGAGCTAACTGTTAGGGGTATTGGCCTATTACGCTGCACTTTTTGCAGGGCCCTGTGGTAAGGGTGAGCGTGGTCGCTAGATAGAGCGTTGCTTATTACACAGCAATAAGGACCAATTTAGGGACCCTTTATCCCTATATCTTATTACACTACACTGATTCAATGTAATAGGCCTATAACTGTTAGGGATATTAGGCCTATTACACTGCACTTTTTACAGGGCCCTGTGGTAAGGGTGGGCGTGGTCGCTAGATAGAGCGTCGCTTATTACACAGCAAAAAGGACCAATTTATGGATCCTTTCTCCCTAAATCTTTTTAATTCTAATTACACTACACTGATTTAAGTGTAAGGGTCCCTGTGATAAGTGCAGTGTAATAGGCCTATATGGCAGTTGTAAACCCCTAGTCGGTTTCTACACGGCATCGTACCGGAACGTTAAATCGCTTGGTGGTACATCTTTGCTAGTAGGGTGGTAGCTAGCCACGGCCAAAGCCTCCCAACAGGCAAACGTAACAAGTACTTTGAATTATAAAGTGAATTTACGAGTGATTCGAAAATCGGAAAGGATTCGAAGGCCGGAAATATGTCTCTATAAACTGTCTGTTGGTCTTTCTGTTACTTTTTCACGAACCATCTTGACACAGATAGCTTGCATGGAGACAGACATAGGCCCCTTTTTGTCCCAAAGAGTTTCCACTATAATTTTTTAAATGCAAATCCGCACAGCCAAAGCAGTCAAACTACAATCTTTATACTGTTTAAGTAACTGTAAACAGAGTGACAATGTCGCTATTATCTATTATAGTCCGACAAACTTATCTGACACGGTGACAGCACCGCCATTGTATATTAAAAATAAAATAGCTAGCTTACCATTACCGATCACATTGATCTCCTAGGCCTCGACATCACGGCCAATATCAACTTCGGGAGCCCTATCGAAGCGAAAGCCAAGACAGCCGCCAAAAAACTCGGTATATTTAACAAGGTCAAGCAGAACTTCACGCCACGCCAACTGGTTACCCTATACCAAGCCGAAGTTCGGTCGTGCATGGAGTACTGCAGTCACCTTTATGATGGCTCTGCTAGGTATCAGCTGGCGGCCCTTGATGCCGTAGATCGTCGGGCTAGGAGATTGATTGGCGAAGATTCACGTATTCTGGCGAAACTTCAAACTTTGGATCACCGCCGTAAGGTAGCTGGACTATCGGTATTCTATAGGATATATTTCGGTGAGTGTGCTCAGGAGCTGTTCGATCTTGCACCTCCTTCACCTTTCTACCATCGTACCGCAAGACGGCGTGCGAGTTTCTACCCCTATGTCGTCAACTTTCCACCCACACGCACTAAGCGCTTTGCGTCTTCATTCCTTATTCGCATGGCTAGCGTCTGGAACACTCTACCAAAAACTGTGTTTCCCACCAATTACAATCCGGGTATCTTAAAATGAAGAGTGAATTGGCATCTTCTAGGCAAGCGCGTTCCATCTTAGGCCGCATCATCACTTCCCAACAGGTGTGATTGTGGTCATGCATAAGACTATAAAAAAAAAATAGCTCCAATTTTGGCCACCGGGTCAGATAAGTTTGTCGGACTATAATGCTAGCATTTTAGTTTTGGTGTTGTATACAACAGATTTAATCACAGTTCACACTTTTCGATAGTTAAAAAAGGATAATTTGAAAAATAATTGTATATTTTTATTCTTTCAGCCGTGTGCAGACCCGCAGAGAGCTATAATATCAATGGAAGAAGACGACTCACCCGCCTCAGTACGTTTTAATGATTTTTGAAGTGAAAACTTCTTTAGCCGCGTTGAGCACTTTTTGGTAGGGGGGTAAGAATTGTGGAAACGCGTTACCGACACCGTCACCGACACCTCGCGTTGTTAGAAAGACAAAAGGTCTTATATATAAATATAGTACACATTCGTAATTCAACTTTAATGCCTTAGTTTTAAGGTTTATATTTTAATTATTTTTATATATCTTACTCTCACGCCCGCATACAAAATAAATACATATATGACCAAAAGAATTATAATAAACTTACATTGATAAATAGATATGAATAAACTTAAATACACAAATACACAAATAGATAGTTGCAGCGGGCGGAGGATTATACCCCGGCAAGGGAGACCAGACGGCCCGGGGGTCAGGGGGACAGGTTGAGAAACCGGCGGACTATCTTAGCCGAGTCTAGCAACACATCTTTTTTTATTAATTATTTTATAATTATTATTATCAACATAAACTTAGCTCTCACGCCCGCATACAAAATAAATGGCCCAACAACATTTATATGGCCCAAAGAGTTATAATAAACTTACGTAATTGAATAGAAATTAACAAACTTATTAAACTACAAAAAAATTGCAAATATTAGTACTATGGTATTTTAGCAATCTTGTTTGAAGAATTGAAGACAGCAAAACTAATGTGTTGTCAATTTCCAGGATAACTCCACATATTCGGGACTGTTCTCGAACCTGCGCTCAGTGCGAGAGTCCAAAGCGAGGACGGCTGTGCTCATCAACTGGCTGCTGGGGGAACGGAGGTAAATACAATGTTACTGTAATTATAATGTCCTCCCGACCTGAATTTCGGCCACGACGGCCTATCTCCAGAGAGATTAGCCATCTGCGCAGGAGATGTTATACTGCACAAGTGTGTGAGCAAACACTGGTGCGCTATCTGTTCCTTTACTCTGAGACCCGATGTGACGGAAAATCCGACACGACCGGAGAGAGATAAGGCGCAAGACCGACAAGCTCTCCGAGGTCAAACACCGCCAACTTCCTAACTACGGACTAGTACAATCTTTTGTACTAGTCCGGAGTTAGGAAGCAATATTAACCCACAATCATACGGTTTCTACACAGTATCGTAACGGAAACTCCTCTTTAAGTGACTACTAATAATAATATTATGTAATATTTCTAATTATTGTGTTGCATGATAATTAAAAACTTTTTAAATATTGCCAATCTATGCTTACTTACTTACTCTTACTAATAATATTATAAATGCGAAAGTTTGGATGTATGGATGGATTGATGGTCAAATTTCATTTTAATCCGTTCAGCCGTTTAGGCGTGATTGAGTAACAAATGTCCATCCATCCACCCATCCATCATAATATAAGTATAGATAATAAGTTTTTTTGATGAGCATACTTTTAACATATGTGTGCCTGTTGGTCGCAGATGCGCGTGCGCAAGTCTACTCCTCGTGCTGACGGACGCGTACCGCTCGGCGGCGGGCGTGACGTCACACACGCTGCGGCGCTGGGCCTACGAGATACAGTCCACATTCCTCATGCCCAACGCGGTGAGTGTACGGTTTACTGGGTAACTCCATCAAACAGATTACAGACCGAGTTCACCTGATGGCTATGCCTAATCTAAGGGAGATTGCCCGTAGATTCCTCCACAACTTCCCATCCATACATTATATTATAAATGGCTGAGGAGGTGGCCCATTGACCGCACGTTTAACAATTTAAGTTTAATTTGTATTTGTATAAGTTTAGTTATACTAAGTATATTGAATTGTAGTGCTGGTCAATAAACTTTTATTTATTTATTTAAATGCGAAAGTGTTTCTGTCTGTCTGTCCATCCGTCTGTCTGCTACGCTTTCACGGCCCGCCTGTTCAACCGATTTTGATGAAATTTGGTACACTGATAGTTTGTATCCCGGGGAAGGATGTAGGCTTTATATCCCGGAAAATTAAGGAGTTCCTGCGGGAATTGAAAAAACTTAATCCACGCCGAGGAAGTCGCGGGCATCATCTAGTGTTCTATAAATGTATCAAATAAAATGATGCCCACGCGTGGATTAAAAGTTGTTCGATTCTTGCGCAAATTTTCAATTAATTGGGATTATAAGTAGCACGTGCCCATCTCCAGGATACAACCTTCATCAAAATCGGTTGAAAAGATGGGTTAAAAAGCATGGCAGTTTCAGTACACACACACACATAAAACACACTTTCGTATTTATAAAATTTGTATGAGTGTCGGTATGGATGATGGTTACTTTGTTTCAGGTATTACAATTAAATGGCGTCGATGAAAATATGGCGAATGAAATCGAACATGTTTTAGTGAATGGTAAGTGTGAAAAGTTTTTTTAATTCAATGAGAATCTAATTGATAATAAAAGATAATTTAAGATATTTTGTGGTGATAACTAACCAAAAACCCAGCTGAGTTTGTTGTGGGCTCTCTCAGACCAGGGTGTGTTTGGAACCCTTGTAGCTTTAATTTTAAGATACTGTAAATTATTATCACCACCATGTTTTATAAGTAATTGGACGTCAATAAGTGTACAGTGTTCCTAATTTGAATAAATATATACTTTGAGTTTGAGTTTTACTATGTAAAATCGACGTTCATAAAGTGTAGTGTGTAGGTAACAATTTTGTATAAATACACTTTTCATATAACCTGCATTGAAAATGCGAGTTTCAATGCCCGTTGAGCCCTCTGAAACTAGTCAATTTCAGACGAATATGTCATGCAGCGGGTAGAAAACCATCATTTTCTGCCCTAGGGCATAAAATGATCGTTTTCTGCCCGCTGAATGACGTAGCAGCCCTCGTTTCAATCCTGTCAGAGTACCTACCTTTTGTTTTTTTCAAACCTTTTTAATTGTCATTTTACTCATCAACTAAACTGACAGATATGATATTTGTAAACAAGAACCTAGCTACTAAAATACATAAGAAATACAATTTTCATAAAACTCGCAATTTTAATGCAGATTATATGAGTGTGTGTGCCACGGGATGAAACACGATTTCAGATTTCGGGTGATGCCAGCCCTCGCTTCGCTAAGGCAACTTCACCCTCGTCTGAAATCGTCTTGTTTCACCCCTGAGCACACAATATACATTTGACTTTGACATTCAGAAAGTGTACAGAGCTATCGACTTTTAGTTGACTTATGATTTTCTGTCGCAGAATACGATAAGGAAGAACTACTACGGAACGTGTTTCGGAAAGCTCGACGGCAGGCCAAAGACGAGCTAGCGAGACAACTTAGCGAGTTCCAAGTTAAACGACAAGTGGGTCTGGGAACGCTGTACGGCCCAGAGGATGCTGTGCTCGAGAGATGCGACGTTGATAAGGCGCAGGTAATAATCTCCTTAAAAATCCTGCTTACACCCACTCGCCCATTATTTTAATAAAAAAAAGGTTATTACACTGTTGAAGATTATGTGAATGATAAAAGAGCATGGATTTGATTCACTCCAGCAATGCTTAGGACTGCAGTTACTTATGTATGTACACATTGATGTACCACCACTGAGTTTCTGTCTGGTTCTTCTCGGTAGGAACGGCATTCCGAACCAGTGGTAGATTCACTCGACGATTCAAAAGCACTTGTCAAAGTCTACTGGAATAAAAAGAATTGAGTTTGAGTTTACACCCACTGTAACAAACACAAAACTTACATACTTTCATAACTATCTCCAGCATTACTATTTACTTTAGTACTTTAGTACTGTAGTGAACACAAAATATGCAACAATGGCCACACTGAACTTTCAGAGTGTAAAGACTGTTATTTAGTCTTATTATTAGTATTTTTTTATTCGTTATTGTTTTTTTTTTAAATATTGCATTTACCTACTTATAGTATTTTATGGTTGTATTTTATCTTATAATATTTTATTTTTTAAGTAATAATGTATTTTATGTAATTTATAATAAAGGCCTTGTTGCCGGAAATAAAATAAAATGAATGAATTTCAATTCCCCAAAACGCCATCTTGTACTGGCACTATAAAAACACCTTCATCTTCATCTTATCAACCAGTTGCCAGCTCACTAATGAGCACGAATCTCCTCTCGGAATGAGAAAAGTGTTGCCATAGTCTACCGCCTCGTCAAGCCAAGTGCAGATTGGCAGACTTCACACACCTTTGAGAACATTATGAAGAACTGAAGGGTTCAATAGAAACAAGCAAGATGTACTAATAAAATCTTATTTTATAGCAAATTAACTAATAATAATAATAATAATAATAATAACAATAATAATAATAAACACGACATCTGTCGAGCCTGTCGCCATCCCGGTGAGTCACTCAGACGTGTGCTTTCGGGATGTTCGGCGCTTGCTAACACTGAGTATCTGCACAGACACAACCAAGCGGCCAAAATCCTTCACCAGGAGCTTGCTCTGAAGTATGGTCTCCTGGATGAGAGGCTGCCATATTACAAGTACACACCGGTGCCTGTACTCGAGCGTGACGGAGTCCGGCTCTATTGGGACCGGTCCATCATCACGGACAGGACTATTCTAGCGAATAAGCCTGACATCGTGCTGTTGGACCGGGCACAGTCACGGGTGTTTTTGGTGGACATCACCATTCCATATGACGAGAACCTTGTGAGAGCTGAGACGGAGAAGAAACGTAAGTATCTTGATCTGGCTCACGAGGTTTCCGCCATGTGGCATGTGGGGTCCACCGAAACCATCCCAATCGTCATATCTGCGAATGGGTTAATCCCAGTCAGCCTCGCTCACCATCTGAGGCGACTGGGGTTCCGTGGCAGTTCGCTCGCAGCCAGGATGCAGAAAGCGGTGTTGCTAGACTCGGCTAGGATAGTCCGCCGGTTTCTCAACCTGTCGCCCTGACCCCCGGCCGTCTGGTCTCCCCTGCCGGGGTGTAATCCTCCGCCCGCTACAACTATTTATTTGTGTATTTGTGTATGTAAGTTTATTAACTTATATTTATTTACGTAAGTTTATTATAACTCTTTAGGCCATATGTGTATTTATTTTATTTTGTATGCGGGCGTGAGAGCTAAATTTATGTCGATAATAATAATAATAATATTTATTTATACCAAAAAATATATCTAGTTACATAATTTTTTAAGTTACAATTTGTTTTTACATTACAGTTAATTGTATTGATACATTACAAGGCTTGTAAAAATAAATATATATGTAAGTAGTACTGATATAATTATCCAGTTGCTATTTATCTATATCTATTTAATATTAACTAGTTCACTATCATCCGCAAAGTAATGCCTGCTTCTATCCAATAATTGAATTAAATATTGAATAACCCGTTCCCGGTCAGGAGCTGGTGGTGGTGGAGCGGCTGATGTGCCAGCGGCTCAGCGCGGTGGTGGGCTCCGGCTGCGGCGGCTGCGGCGGCGCGTCCTCGCCTGAGGCGCACAACGCGCTCGTCGCCGCGCTGGTGGCCGCCGCGCTCTGCTTGCATTGCCGGTGAGTGGGATGCTATAATGGGGCTGATGACAACTCAATCAAATCAGCAACTCTCAATCAAACTTATAGGACTCTTACACTGCACTTTTCACAGGGACCTTAACACTTGAATCAGTGCAGTGTAATAAGGTTTAGGGAGAAAGGGTCCCCTTATTGCTGTGTAATAAGCGACGATCTAATTAGCGGCCACGCCCACCCTTACCACAGGGCCCTGTAAAAAGTGCAGTGTAATAGGCCTATTAAAACGCTCATCTAGTACGGAAATTGTATGAAATTTGCAATTGTGACGTTATCAAATTTCAACGCACTTTTTTTCTTTAATCTATATTTTAAAATAGTAATCTGACTTCAAACTAACCGAGGATGTGAATTTTAGGTGTTTTTGAAGACCCTCTATCTAATAATCGGTTAGAAATAATTTATTTTAGATATAGGAATCATCCCAATTGGATGGGCGAGCGCTAGGCGTCGCCGAGAAAAGAGCCCTAGGGGGCAACGTCTTTTTAAGGGCGCCACCACGGCTTAGGATGGCGTTGGGACGAAAGGGAGGTGGGTTGGACTAGTTTAGTCCAAACGCCGCCGAGGCCGTGGGTTAAGACCACGTCCGGGTGACGTAAGATATCGGGGTCCTCGTCTTCGCCGGCGAAGACGTTGTGTTTGGTTGTAGGGATGCTATAATAGACTTGCTCACTCTTTATGCTACCCTGGTACTGTGCCGTCGGGGGTCGAGTTCGCGTTTGGTTACCTACGGGAACTCTCTTTCAATTCTTTTCCAATTTATCATCACATTGGTTCACAGTCAATAACTTGCTTTTGAACGCAAAAAACTAAGTGCTTAGAGTTTGTACTTCTTAATGTGAAGAAAATCGATAAAGGAAATAGTGATGAATGGTAAAACACTGAAAATGGAGAACTTCACGGTTTTTTGTGGGTTATGTCATACGGCATCTTATTGTTGGGCAGACCTGCTGATACACAAACAATTTTTGTTTTGTAAAGGAGGGCGATTCGATCAATATCTAAACTCGGACGCGAGTCCCTTCGTGAAAAATTTAAAGAAATTGGAATCCGTACGGTTGCATCGCAGTACATCATACTAATACTAAATGCGAAAGTGTGTTTGTTGGTTTGTCCTTCAATCACCCTGCAACGGAGCAATGGATCCACGTGATTTTTGGCATGGGTATAGTTGAGATCCTGGAGAGTGACATAGGCTTTTTATTGCTTGCATGGCTTTTTACGTAAACCACGCGGAATCGCGGTACGCGGTTATTTATTTTAGTTGGTTGTTGTTTACACATATCATACCTGTCAGTTTTGTTGATGGGTAAAATGACAGTCAAAAAGGTTTGAAATAAACCAAAGATACTCTGACAGGATTGAAAGGAGGGCTGCTACGTCACTCAGCGGGTAAAAAACCATAAAGTGAAGGTTTTCTACCAGCTGCATGACGTATTCGTCTGAAATTGACTAGTTGCACGTTGCGGTATTGAAACTCGCATTTTTTTCGCTCTTTCACAATGCAGGTTATATGATAAATTAATTGTCGCAGCAGGGATTTCAAAATAAATTAACCCAATCACAACAATTGAGACTGTAACAATGATTAATACAGGTTTTATTTAGTAAGGCTACCTATAGTGATAATATGATAGGTACAGTATAACAATCGCAATCACTCCTGTATAATCCAATAAAAGTTGATTATATGATCGTTACTCTGCAGCAATCATTTTTACGTAAAATCGCTCCAGATTGGGTTAACACTCTTTCGTTATTGACCAAAATCCACTGTCGCAGAAAGAATACCATAAATTCAGCCATTCACAACGATTGAGATGGTAACAATGATTGGTGCAGCCTTTTCCGTAATAGGGCTGTACGATATAAAATGTGATTGCGGGTAAAAATAAAAGTATGTTCGGTTAGAAGTCGATCGTTGTTTGTCAGTCTTTTAAAACGTTAGCGATCGATTGACAGTTGATATAAACTTAGAAGAAAATAAGGAATCATATTGGTTTTTCGTGTTTCAAGGGTCTGAATTCTGGGCGTGTACATTTTCGGTTAAACTTTTGATTTTGTGTACATTAAAATATATGCGAAAGTGATCAGTTGATCTTATTAAGTGATTGTCAGACAGTTGTGGTTTGTACGAAAGTCTAGTGATTCCTGATATGTATATTGTTTAGATTTTGCATTATGTGATATTGGGGCTGATTTTCTGTAGGGCACAAACTCTAAACTAAGCTAAAATTACAGCATTAAAAATGTTGCTAACCCTTTCATAATACTCCCTGCGGAAAGGGACAGAACTAGATTTAAATCTGTCATTTTATACGCTATATTTTAAAGCCTAAAACGACGGCGCCTTGCGTTTGGCCCAGTGAATTCCCGGGAATTCAGAGAGAGCTTGGTCAAAATCAAACCACCATTAGAAGGACTATTTTATTTGTGACTTATTATTTTACTAGATGATGCCCGCGACTTCGTCCGTTTTGATAAGGGTTTTTCCGCGGGAACTTTTCAATTTTCAACAACAAAACAACATTTTTAGTTATAAAGCTATCTGCATTCCAAACAGACATTTCGGTACAGTGGTGAAGGATTAAAAAAATCCAAACTTTCACATTTATAACAAGTTAGAGGTAAAATTTTGCACATTTTCCATACAGAATACACTTTAACGACAACAAATATTCTACTACTACTACTACTACTACGTGTGGTGGGTTTTATTCCACCATAATATAATTGACGTGGGTTTGTAAGGTTCACGTCAGGCATTTCCGAGAAAACCGACAACACCAATTAGTAGGCAATAAAAATTTACCACCCACCATTCGATGCCGCCTATCTGCTTAGATGGGTCGATGAAATCAGAAGTTATCCCACACGATGCCTCTTCTCGTTCCTAGGTTAAATATCCACACGTCACACAGATTAAACATAAGTAAATAATAGTCCAATATTTATGAACGACGTGTATTATGAAACGTATATTAGCGAATATCTGGTCCGTCCTAATGCAAATATGAAATTCAATTAATACAATTCGGCTATAGACCAAATGAATTTGAATTTATCATCTCGGTTATTAACATGTTTTCCTATTGAGTCATAATATATTAATATAGTTGCTAAATTAAATAAGGAAATAACGTTCAATATGTATCACGTATGTATTTATTATCCTTAGTTTAATATAAAGTGAGTTGGTGTGAAGTTCAATGATGGTAAATGTTATGTTCGAATTGAGTGAACTGGAAGCCAAGGAAATCAGAAGAAAGTGGTGGCAGTCGCCGAAGACTAGGAAGAAGTAAGAATATTTCAAAACACACTTCATTTCGTAGATTTGAACGATCAAAACTAGTCTAGTATCTTTTTTTTCTTTCATTTCTCTAATGGTACAAGTCATAATTAAAATAATTAAAAAACACGACTGCCCTGCCAAAAAACTAACTAAAAAGTTAAAAATCTAAATTTATCTAGTTATATTAGAATCTTATTCACATTTTTATTAAATTATATTTTTCTGTGAATCACTGGATATTGAACTATTGTGTTATATATTTTTGAAATCTACTCATCATTTTCTAGATGATGAGTTTATCTTATTTTCGAATTTTATTTTTCTACTTTAGTCTTTAATGCGAGTATTATTTTTTCTTAAAATTTTACTAGCCTATGTCACCCGGAATAAGCTAAGGATTCTAACGATATCTCATTTATCAAAATTGGTTCAGGTGTATAGAAGTTATGGTGGAATATACAAGCTCACATACATACATACATACATACATACATACATACATACATACATACAAACATACATACATACATACATACATACATACATACATACATACATACATACATACATACATACATACATACATACATACATACATACATACATACATACATACATACATACATACATACATACATGAATCCTGAAAACAATATACTCCTTTTTTCAGGCAGTCGTATAAAAAGGACCCACGCCCCATACAAATCTGAACCGTCCCCTTTAGTACATATAATAATATTTCTATGAACATAGACATGTATTAGTTCCACTGATAGCTTTCGTCAACCGGCCTATAGCTTGTCTCTTGTTCGTAGGCCTTCATCGGTGGCGGCGGCGGCGGGCGGCGCGCGCGCTGCCTTCCTACAACGCGACAAGCCTTACAAGCAGCGGCTCAAGCAGATCGCCAAGCAGAACCCGCAGCCCGTGAGTATCAGCCCGATGTAGTGGCGGCGGCGGATGACTCTATGGGGCCGTATTAATAAACCGACAATAGGCATGATGACAGTAACCAAGAATCAATGAAATTATGAATTTATCTAATGAAATAGGATTCATGGATTGTGAAAAACGTATTTTTTTTCTATTTCTAGTGAGATTGCTATTTATTTTGATAAAATAAAACTACAAAATACAGCAATCCGCCATAATGGATTAAACGCCTAGAAGCGAATGACGTCACAATTGTTTGTTTTCGAGCTTTGACAATCACACTATTGTTTACTGCACACTGCACAGAGTACATTAGTAAAAACAATAGTGACGTCACAAACGACGCCATGACACTCGCGAGCGTTTTGGCGTGAAGTTTAAAATTCAAATGCCAATATTTTCTACCAAACCTTATTTTTCTGCTGAAGTAAGATATTTTATCGAAATAGTAGATACTTCCGAACATAATCTGACCATTTTCAAAATCAGTCATCATGCCTATTGCCTCGTTGGCCTAGACCACGGATTCCCAAACTATTTTGGGCAGGAGACCCCTTTTCCAAATGAGCTGATACCTCAGACCCCCATAGCCAAACTAGTTAAAAAATCCTATTTCTAGTTTTTTTTTCGTATTGATGCAAAATACTTGCCAATTTAAAAACTTTGCGGATGGTGTGAGTAAACTTGACATCATTTTTTTCTCATCAAAATTTAATAAAATAAATAGACATTAAATTCAGTAACAAGTTTAATTAATAATTATTTATACGAATTACGTAAAAATACTTTAGCAGGTAATCATTTTTGAGAATAAAATCATTAAAATAGGGGTCGATTTTTAGACCTCGTCGACCTCCAGAATAAGTTTTCGTTTGTCGACCACTGGTAAACCAAAATCGACCCCTTTGGGAATCGACCACTTTGGGAATCCCTGGTCTAGGCTCAAGTGGTTAGCATTTTCGACTGCGGCTGACGAGGTTCGGGGTAACAAATATTAGGTTTTCTGACAAGAAATTCTCAGTACTAGCCCGTAGTCAGGAAGTTGGCGGTGTTTCACCCTCGTGCCTCGGAGACCACGTTAAGCCTTCGGTCCTGCGCCTAACCGCTGGTTTTGTTGGATTTTACGTCCCATTGGGCTATGAGAATAAAGGAACAGAGAGTGCACCTGTGTGTGCGCACACACTTGTGCACTATAGTGGTGCCGATTCTGTAATGTAACATCTCTAAACTAAACTAAAATGGCAAGTTTAAATCTAGTTCTGTCCCTTTCCATAGGGAGAAGGGTTAGCAATATTTATAATGCTCTAATTTTAGTTTAGTTTAGAGATTGTGCACTACAGAATCAGCCCCAATATCTCCCGCGTGCTACTGGAAATAGGCCGCCCTAGCCGAAATTCGGTCGGGAGGACATTATTTTTATTAATAAACCTATATCAGCCAAGAACAAACTCTCACGGTCAATCTTGACGAGCTCCCTGACGCTGTACTGAGCGCTGTTGTCTTATCGTACGAAGGTCCCGGTTTCGATCCCCGGCAGGGTCAATTTCTGAATTTTCCCTTGTCTGACCTGTTACCACCCTACCGGCAAAGATGTGCCGAAAAGCTATTTAGCTTTCCGGTACGATGCCGTGTAGAAACCGAATAGGGTGGGGTATGGGTTTGTATAACTGCCGTGCCCCTAACAGTGTAGCCTGCTACCATCTTCGACTGCATCATCACTTACCATTAGGAGAGATCGCAGTCAAGGGCTAACTTGCAGTGGATAAAAATGATAAGTTTGTGGGACTGTACTAAAATATATCAACACGTTGAAGCAATTGTTGCTAACCTATCTATACTAATCTATACTAATATTATAAATGCGAAAGTTTGGATGGATGTATGGATGTATGGATGTGTGGATGTAAGGATGTGTGGATGTATGGATATTTGTTACTCAATCACGCCCCAACGGCTGAACGGATCTGGCTGAAATTTGGCACAGAGATATATTATAGTCTGGAATAGCACATATGCTACTTTTATCCCTGAAAATTAAAGAGTTCCCGCGGGAATCGAAAAATCTCAAACCACGCAGACGAAGTCGCGGGCATTCGTTAGTTACTAAATAAAAATGCAGTTAATAGTTGTGGTGTGTTGTTCTAGTTCGTGGTGCGTGGTCATCACCTGCAGTTACAGGCGCTGACGTCAGTGAACCACTGTCACCACTGCGACCTCGTCATAGAGGGGCTCGCGCCGCAGGCGTACGTCTGCGCAGGTAACACTGACACTGACACATCACCCGAGCGGCGACTGTCTCATCCGGTAGACTTTAAAAGCCAGAGCATTAAAACGAATTGTACTTTTACAAAAATTTGGAAGAGCCAAAAAACCTCGATCCACGCGGACGAAGTCGCGGGCATAAACTACTTAAAAATAATTTTAAAGCATTATTTTAATATGACTTCAATGATTTACATACTTTTTTCTTTGAATAAAGATGTTGTTATACCACTATTGCTTGAGTCGTAATAGGATTTTATGAGCATAGATAAATAAAAATTAAAAAAATCGGTTCAGTAGTTTTCAAGATGTGTTGTGAAGTCGGATTTACATTCAATCTTTTAGATTATCACTTGTTTCATTTGTATTATTAAATTTGTTTTTCAAATTTTTATTGTATCCATCATGAAAAGTAGTGGGCTGACGATGAGCTGATATCAGACGTCTATGGACACTTTAAGGCTCCCCCTGAAAACCAGCGCTGCAGCTTGCAATCTACCGGAAAATAATGCGTAAAATTGTAATCTTTCGACACTTTGCGATTTCGCGAGTTAGATCATAATCTAACGGTTTTTACAATCTTACGGTGACACACATAATATTGTGAATTTTTTCGTGAACTAAATAAATCATCTATCTATCTATCTATATGATACTGAGCGTCTGTATCCGCAGACTGCAAGCTGCGCGTCCACCGGCAGTGTGCGCGCGCCGTGGACGAGGGCTGCTGTCTGGACGGTGAGCACCACAATAACCGGATATCCCGCTTCATGGAGAGGATACACCCCAACCAGCCCGCCGGTGAGTCCAACCCGTTGTCAGTGGCGTGCACAGCGTTTGAAGCTAGGGTAGGCATTGGTAGGTCAGAATACCTATTTACTGACTCTCTTGATAAAAAATGAGAATTGACGTATTTCCCTTTGGGTAAGCAGTGCTTTCATGCCTCTATGAACTGCACGCCACTGCCCGTTGTCCTACGTGAGTGACAGAAGCGACACAGCGCCGCGACCCGACAGTATCAAGCAGCTGACCCGTTGTCCTAGAGGAGCGACAGAAGCGACGCGACGCCATACTACGCCATAGAAAATGACAAACTTATTAACGCGACAACGTAGGCCACGTCAAGGTTCAACTACTGTTTGATAGTGTCGCGTTGCGTCGCAGCGCGTTTGTCGTCACCTAGGACAACGGAGAAAGAACGTTACAAACGTGCCGTTTTACTGTTAGTTGTTTGTCACTTCAGTTTTTTACAAGCTTTTAATTAACTTGCAATGTTTGTGGTTTTGTTTAGGTCAAATCTTGCAACTAAATTGCTGAAATTTTGCATACACGTTTAATTTGGATGACGAGACATGGTTAGCTAAGTGACGTCATACTAAATCCAATATGTCGGAATCCCAAAGATGGCGGACTAGTTATTATTTTTTATACACCCCATTGATATGGGTACCAATAAAAAGGGTTTGCACGAATACACGAAAAGTAAAATGACTTCACACTAAATTTAAAACGGTGACGATGAAATTTGTTGTTTTTTAAAATTTATTTAAAAAGTAAATTAATTAACATTTTATTGTTGATAGGTTTAGACTCGAGTGACAAGAAATCAAGGAAGTCATCGGGCACCGCGAATTTTCTCAACAGTAAGTTTTATTTTTCATTCCTTAAATCAAACCCTGGATCTACACCTAAGAGGTCAAAGTTTTTACCACAAACTATCACCGCTTACGATGGCACTATTGGCACAAGCTTTTGTCTCTTTTTTGCACCAAACCAATTTAGGAAATTGTTGTGATGCTGGTGTAATCCCATCAACTTATCTGACCCGGTGGCCAAAATTGGAACTAATTTTTATGCCTGTTTAGTTTTTCGTTTTTATCTTATTTTTATTTTTAAAATATAATAGCGACGCTGTCACCGGGTCAGATAAGTTTGTGGGATTATACTTTTTGTGGACCCTAATTTAATACGTTTACAAGTTAATAATTTTATTTTAGATTTTTTACTGGTTATGAACCTTAGAACGCCTAATTTAATACGTTTACAAGTTAATAATTTTATTTTAGATTTTTTACTGTTTATGAACCTTAGAACGCGCCGCATTATTATCCCACCAAAACTCTTCCCATTATTGATTAATGGCCAAAAGACACGACACGTAGCAATGAGGAATACGACGCATTAAAAGTAATATTTTTTATCTGCTGTAAAGATCCTTGTCCAAAACTTTTTGAAATTAGTTACCTTGTTTCAGTGGAACGGAGTTTTCGTAAAATGGAAGACGATCCGCCCTGGGACCATACGTTGACGCCTGCCGCATTCCAAGGTAAGTGATCTCACTTTATTCATGATAAAAACACTAGCAAAAACTTAATTTATTTTGGATTAGTCTGAATATTATGTATGGATGGGTCTTTGGAGTTTAGTTGTTGATATAAAAACGGAACGTGAAGAATCAAGAACTTGGCGTACTGGTTCCTCCGGCACTTTTTTACAGCAAGAATCGTCATCGTCACCCATATTTAGATTTATTCTCTTTCGTTTATTTCGTCTACAGATACTTGTCCGATTGCTATACGAAGCGATTTGCTTCCTCGTTTCTAATTTGAAACTCTAGGATATGAAATTACCTCCATCTCTATATTCTCTATCAGATATTTTGGATGTCACTTTCATATCACTTTTTTACCTTTATTCTGTAGATCCTTCATTATTATGGTCGCTCTGTTTGGAGCTTGTATATAAAAACTGCCACATTAATAAAATATGCATAGGCTTGTCGCGTTTTATCGTTTTATAGTTACTAGATTTGGTTTATATCCTAGTTTGGTGGAGGAATGTCGTTCCAACATTAAGTTGCCACGAATTTAATACTAAATACTGCTATAAAGGCCGTTTTAAAATGTGATATAAGAAACTTGACGAGAACTCTTGTTCATATTTTTAAGAAGCCTGAAATTATTGTGAAATTTAAAAAATATTGCTGTCAAATAAGTATTTTTGAAATGATTAATAATAATATGAAAACTGTAACTGTAAAACTTACACAATTCTTCAATACTTCATTTTAATTGGCACTTCTATTTCACACTGAAAATTATTGTTGGTTTATTTTTGGGATACAATATTCTTGGGAATGCCTTGGGCAACGAAGAAAATTCTTCTCTACCAATGCGCGGGACCGCTGTTACATAAATATGTAATACCTACCTATCTTATTGACTAGCTGATGCCTCTGCGACTTCGTTCGCTAGTTTTAAGTTTTTTTTAATTCCCGCAGGACTTTATTCTTACTATTCTGTGGTAAAAAATATAGCATGTCCTTCCTCGGGCTGTGGCCTGTCTCTGTACCAAATCTCGTCAAAATCAATTGATCAGATGATCAGATCAGGGGCCCAATTGTCTAAGCAAATCGTAATCATTTGACAGCCTAAAACTTATTACTCGAATTGCTTATGGAGTTCATACATGCTTTTTAACGTTCAGGCATCTATGAACTACTTAAACTGATCGAATTATCCGTTTGACAAACGATTCCGATTACGATTTCCTTACACAATCGGGGGGCAGACAGGCTGTTAAAGCTATAAATTATACTTAAGTATGCCAAAATAGACGATCCATTGCTCTGTTGCGGCGTGACTGAACAGACAAACATAAATTTGCAAAATATTAGTACGAAAGTAGGGATTTTGTTCGCTATTCCGCTTTCCTTATGTTAGAAAATACATCGAAATTGAGTTATCTGTATTCAATTACCAGCCTTATTGCCCGTGCCGTGAAACTTATTTTCTAATGCTTTCTCATTACTTCTATATTATGCTTATAAATAGGTTTTTAATTGTTCGCTAAGGTTGTCAACTTGAAGAACAAGTATTTTCTAGTTAGGGAAAAGTCGCATGTAGTAAGTGTGTAGGTACGATTTCACTGCATTACCTATTATATTATTTACTACACGATGCCCGTGACTTTGTCCGCGATTTCGGTCTATTCACAATCCCATAAGAATTTTCCAACTCCAAAAAGTGATCGTCCTTAGGATGCTCCAGCTATTCTTGTACTAAATGCTGTCAAAATGGGTAAACTGGAAAGGGCTGTGAAAATGTTACAAACGTTAATCGTTTTTTTTGCATTTGTAATACTAATTATGGATTTATTACAAATGAAGTTTTGTCAGCCACCGCCTAATAGCAGGCCGGCTGTGAACGCCATTGTGAAGCAAATTTCATTTTTCGCTACGCTTAAGCTACGTTGCCTATCTATGAATTGAATTATATAAAGTTTCTAACTCCCGCGGGAACTTCCTAATTTTTCGGAATAAAAAGTAGCCTATATCCATCCCCGGGATACAACCTATACCTGTACCATATTTCATCGAAATCGGTTGAACAGTTGGGCCATGAAAGCGTAGCAGATAGACAGACGGAAAGACAGACAGACACACTTTTGCATTTTTAATATTAGTATGAATGCTTAAATACGAGTAAAAAATAGCTAAATTAATAATTATTTCCATGGGTGCCAACCCTACTCTCGGCTCTGCAAGCGGGAGTGACGCGCCCTCGCCAGTTATTTTGCGTTCGTTTAATAGTTGAGAGTAGGAATGTCGGTCCACTCATTGCTTTGTTTTACACTTTGTTAGTTTAGTAAGATGCATTAGAATGAGGACCCACTCCGTTTTATTTCAGTTAGCTGTCCATTACTACAGCAAAAAATCAAATTCTCTTATCATTTGAATTTTGATGGTATCTATTAATTACAATCAAATGTTTTGTATTCAAATAACCTTTTAAAAGCGAATGTAGAGATGTTTTGAATCGTCAAGCAGGAAAATTATGGAGTTCCCACCACTACAGCCAAACTACAGTCCCACGTCTTGGCACAGGCCTCCACTCTCTTAGGAGAGAGGGAATTGGAACTCAGAATCACCACACTTATCCAATGCGGGTTGGCGGGATTTAACGACTATTATTATGCTAGTTATAATAACCGTGCTCTCGAAGGCACGGGGGTGAAACACCGCTTCCTAACTCCGGGCTAGTACTGAGAATTTCTAGTCAGAAAACCCCAATACTTAGGTAATTATGGCCCGACCCGGGACTCGAATCAGGGACCTCGTCGGCCGCAGTTGAACATGCTAACCACTAGACCAACAGGGCACTTTAAGGAGTTCCCGTGGGAACCGAAATACCTTAATCCACGCGGACGAAATCGCGGACATCATAGAGTCCTCTGACAGTGGATTGATCCACAATCAATGCAGTCAATCCGTAACCCTTATCATTCTGTAAACTAGTGAATAAATCTCAGTGCAGTGATAATTAATCAAACGCTCCCCTACAGAGGGGGAGTGTTCAGCGTATAGCGCGGCAAAGTTTCAGCGACTGAAAGCTATCGAGTAGCTTCCCGCGTGCCGCGCCGGTCGCACGCGTTTGACGATACATAGATAGATCTAACCGGTGAAAGAACTGTTTTACGTAAACTAGGAACATTATTTTTTCGAATATGCAATAATTAATTAATAATATTTTGCGAATAAACTAAGCGTCCAGTCGAATTTCAGCAAAGTCAGCAAGTTGTGGCGTTTGCAATATTTGAACTAGAGGAATCTCGGTTGGTTCCTGAAAAAAGGGACTTTGCTTAAAGGGTGAAAAATTAGTGTTCTTTCAGAAAAATTATGTTTACTGAAAGGTACTTTTTCTCCAAACATGTAGTGCCAATTTTAGTATTTTAAATTATTTCCTAAAAAAGTGACGATCTGAAAAAAGTGTTTTCTTGAAAAAATAAGCATTGATCGTTGGCTATAGATAGACAAGTATTTTTGTAGTTTTTTGTGAAATTGTTGTTGCTGTGATATTGTGTTTTTTAATATGTGCAGTGTGACACATACATTTACTCTGCATTCAACTGGTGCGCGAACTGTATATGCTTTATGAAATACAGAAGGAATGACATTCTTCTTATAATTTTTTTATGGCTTTTTGAGTGCCGTAGAACAGATGACGTTGCGACTGCAAACAAGATTAAGACATTCCGTCTTATAATACCGCAGTTGTGTTTATAACTGGCTTAAAGTTAATAAGGAGGCTCACTATTCTACAGTATTTATTTGTAAAATACTTTACTTCAACTACACCTGATGCCCGCGACTACATCCGCGTGGTTTAAGTCTATTTGATTCTCGCGGGAATTCCTTAATTTTCCGGCATAAAAAGTAGCGTCACTCTCCAAGTCCTCAACTATACCCATGCCAAAAATCACGACGATCCGTTGCTCCGTTGCGGCGTGATTGAACGACAAACCTACAAACGAACACACTTTCGCATTTATAATATTAAGTATAATTTCTACTTAGATATTTTTTAAAACTCCATTCTTAAAAATTAAGGACGTGCGGCTTAGTTCTAACTGTGTAAAACGGTAGCGCTGTGTAAGTATCATTAGCCCAAGTCGGTAACTGGATGGATTTCAACTTTACTGTAAACTACGTACAGAGTTACATCTCTTATCACAGTCACAATCACTTCCCTAGCAGTTGTTTAATTCAAGAATTTATTATTCTTTGACGTTCAATAAATTGCATGTAGTTAAAAGACTAAAAACACCTTGTTCGTAATATTATAGGCGGTGTGTGAAGTTTACCAATCCCCACTTTGCTAGCGTGGTGGATTACCCGTTCTCATTCTGAGAGGATACTATACGTGCTCATTAGTAAGTCGGCGATGCGTGCCATCATCCACATTTCAATGTGGATGATGACACGTAACCAAAAAGCACTACGAATTCTGAAAATATTAACAAAATAGTTAATAGAAAGTTTTCTAGGTATGTACTACGAGCTAGAATTGGTTGCGATCACATCTGGTCTTACATGGGAACGGGCTAACATGTTAGGGGTATGGCAGTTATATTAAATCCATACCCCTAATCGAATTCTACACGGCATCGTGCCGGAACGTATTTGCCGGTAGGGTGGTAGCTAGCCACAACCGAAGCCTCCCACCAGACTAGACCGGAGGAAATTCAGAAATTAATTCCCAATATGACCCTGCCGGGGATCGAACTCGGATCCTGCCGTTTATAAGACAACAGCGCTCACCACTACGCCAGGGAGGTTGTCACAGAAATAATACTGTCGCGTGGGCGTTTTGTTCTTGTTAGTAAAGAAATGAGTGTTGTTTTTAGACGTCTCGTTATATTGACTCGACACTGACATTGAAGCCCGAAGTCCCTAATGGCCGCGCGCGACACGCATTCACAAATTTGGTATTGTATTTTGGTTGTTTTGTTTTCTGTTATGAGTGTTAACACTAGCTTCCTTGCTTTTCTTTCAAAACAGAGTACCTAGTGGGAGATTTTATTCCCAATGAAGGAACTAGAAGTTTAATTCGCTATAATCCGCCAAAGCACACAAATATATGTGGTACAGTGTGTATCGTGCACTTGCAACTGCAAATGTAAAACTTTAGGCTCTATAGAAATAAGTTATCATAGCCAATTAAACTCTGTCGGTTATTAAGCGTGAAATTATTAACCTAAAAATTCGGCCCAATGGGGCGGTCTGGGGTTTAAATCGCCAAGCTTATACTCTAACTATAATTTTATCCTTTTACCCATAACTTTTCGGATTTATGTGCGCTTTACTTGATTTAGTATAACTTGTTTTAACGGTAAAGAGAAAACATCGGGATACATTCAAACATTCTCCATAATGTTCTCAAAGGTGTGCGAAGTCCAATCCAAGCAGTAGATCCATCCAGCTCGGTGGATTAACCCTTCTTATACCTAGTTTTAGTGAGCCGGCGACGGGCTTAGAATGCATCACCACTACTACAGCCCATTAACGTCCCACTGCTGGGCACAGGCCTCGACTCTATTAGGAGAGAGTTAATTAGAGCTTAGACCCACCATGCTGCTCGGGTGGAAGCGCAATGCGGCAATGCGGGTTGGAAGGCAATAGAATATACAATTTTGATGAAATTTGGTACAGGGATAGTTTGTATCCCGTTGAAGGACATAGGCTACTTTTTATTCCGGAAAATTAAGGAGTTCCTGCGAGATTTGAAAAAAACTTAATCCACGCGGATGAAGTCGCGGGCATCATCTAGTAAATTATAATGTGATAGAGTCACGTATTTCATTCGAGTGGCACACGCTAAAACGTTCAGGTACACGGATCAAAGAGGTCCGTGTCCTAATTTTGATTTTAATATATTTTTGATCCACCTGGGACCCCATAGTAAGGTAACATTATAAGGTATTCTAATATAAGCGATTCGACCTTTACAAGTTTCCTACTTTGTATTTAGGTACTGCCTCGTTAGTCTAGTAGTTAGCATATTCGATTGCGGCGGACGAGGTTCCGGGTCCGAATCCGGATTCGGGTAGGGCTATAATTAAGTATTGGGTTTTTTTTATAAGAAATTCTCAGTACTAACTCCGAAGTTAGGAAGTTGGCAGTGTTTCACCCCCGTGCCTCAAAGAGCCACGTCGGTCATGGGCTTGATTTCGTTACGGTCGTGTCGGATTTTCCGTCGCATCGGGCTATGAAACCCTGTCTAGGTCGAGGTGGATCTAGTAGGTATATTAGACTCCGGTTTAAAATCCGTCTACTAAGTATTTTTCCGTTTTGGAAGATTTTAAAACGTCACTACCGAATAATTTTTCTTGTCTTCACAAGAATAAAAAGAGTAATTTTTCTTGTGTCTTCAGTTTGTATAGCGAAGTGTTTCTGTGTACTCCCCTGTGTACGTGTAACGACGTGGGAGTGACGGGAGAGTTCCGTTTGGGAGCGCCCAAGGGCGTACCTGCCCTACGAAGGGTAGCCTGGCCTGTAGGGCTACGGGAAATGCGTGTTGATGCATATCAAATAGCTAGTGTACCTACTATCATATCCAGATGCTATTAAGATGACAGTAAGCATTCTATCCTTTTCTCTTCAGTGACTGTAACCATATGAGAAAAAGAAATACATAAACCTAATAGCACCTGGATTGTGTTACGAGTAGCACGCCGCGACGTTTTCTCCGTTACGAATTAAATTAAAACATTTTTGGTAGAAACGCAATAGAACCGAAGATTGATTTCTTTTTTAATATTCTTGTTTTATATATTATTGGTTATATATTTTTGGGAAGGTTCTTGTGTACTTGAATTAAATAATTATTCTTCATAATTGCTTAGTTTTTTTTTACCGAAAACAAACGCTGAGAAAGAGCAATACTAATTAATCACTTGCTCTACAAAACTGTACTTGATAACTATATTATTGTTCTATGAATATTTCTGGTGATAGTTTATAAGGCAAGTTGAACAATTTTTTTAGCAAGGATTTAAGTTGTAAATATAAATATCTAAGTACAAAGCTTGCCTTGCAGTTTTACCATGCCTTTAAAAAGATTGCCAAGCCTCCTGCTGTCGTTCCTTCAATAAATTAAATTCCGCCTGCCTTAGAAGCGAACTATATAAATAAATTCGCTAGTTTACTAACCCAACCTGGGCAGTTTTACCTGGGAATTTTTCCTTATATCGCGATGTTTGGGCTGTACACATTACGTCACGGCGTAGGGCGATTACTGACTGAAGCGATGGCTTTCAGGGAACTTTGGATAACTTTTGCTACTGGTTTTTATGTCATTAAAGCTTAGGTTCCTACATGACATGTTATTGGGCTGACAGGATAATCTGCGAAGCTTTTCGTAAAATACCAAAGATGGCCCAAACTCTTCTAAAAACCTGCGGGTATAACTCAAGAGTGTCCATTTAATATAATAAAACAGGTTATTACATTTTAATATCTATCATTTTATGACATGAAAATTATGTACTTGAATACCTATCATTTTTTTAATTCTAATAATATACGTATTTATGACATTTTATTATTATGAAGCTATATTCCGCCAAACTTATCTGACCCGGTGGCCAAAATTGGAACAAATTTTTATGCCTGGATACTAGCGACGCTGTCACCGGGTCAGATTATTGTAAATGCTATAGTGTCTTTGTTTGTTGTTTGTTTCTCCCTTTATCACGCAAGAATTTAGCTACGGTTTGACGTGTTTAGATCTGGAGAGTTGGGACTACTTTATCTCGGAAAATCGAAGAGTTCCTACAGATTTTAAAAACCAAAATCCGCGCAGACGAAGTCGTACCTATCTCATTTAGCGTCCTTGCAGCTGATTTGCGCGGCGTTTAGGAGAAATGTCTGTACACACACATGTCGACAGGATGCGATAGCGACATCCCAGTGATAGTGGGTTACTGGACTATACGAGTATACTATTATTATTATGAGCTGTTCCGATATCAGCGCAGTTTGACGATAGTTTTAAGCAGGCTTGACCTTCGAATAATTTTATAGTAATAAAATACAATTGTAAAAAAAAACGACTTTCTGAGAATCCTTTGGAAGAGGAATTTCTATAAATCGTGATATGTATTTCTAACTGAAAGTCCTTGCTAATTCATGGATGTAACCCCTTATTGAACCCCCTTTTAGGGCTGAAATTTAAAAAATCAATCCTTAGATAGTGCTGGGTGCTGATCTCATAAAAATGACCTACTGACATAATTTTCTCAGTCCAGGATGAGCGTTGGTTTTAAAAATTACACTAATATTATCTGTCTTTACTGTAATTATTATGCATAATGTATAACGTGTCATATGGGCGTTAGGGCAAGGCAAACATACATAATTTTGGCTGAGTGACGTAATTTTGTAAAGTTTTAAAAACTTAAAAGGTTACCCTTAGAGAACTGATTAAAATCTGAAATTAAAATTAATAGTGTTTAATCCTTTAAAATACAGGAGCATAGTAGTATCCAAGTTAATTTGTCTGGTCGGAGGCTTCGGCTGTGGCTAGTTTCCATCCTATACCGGCAAAGACGTGATGCCAAGCGTTTAGCGTTCCGGTACGATGCCGTGTAGAAACCAATGAAGGGTATTGGTTTTATGTAACTGCCATACCCCTTACAGGTTTAGCCTGCATTTTATTGTCACATAATTATATAACATCAAGATAATTATATATATAGATCGCAGTCAAGGACCATCTTGTAGTGGTATAAAAAAATTACATCTGCATTTTACAAATACACTGGGAAAATAAAGCTCTCGGTTTCCATTAACTCACTGAAAGCTGGTAATGATTTTAAACCACCGTGGGCGTGAAAACTAATTCGGTGTAGGTATTTTAGGTAAACACACTAGTTCCATCACAGCACGTGTGTAAGTGGCAATTACCGTTAGTGCGCGATAAGGGTTGGCTGCGTCAGCCCTGAATGTCAAGGTCGATCGGTAATATCCGAGTGGTTTACGTCCTTTCCGGGTTGTCGGGGGTTCGATCCCGGGCACGCAATTCTAACTCTTTGGAATTATGTGCGTTTTAACAAATCGATTAATATCACGTGCACTAGGTCACATCAACATAGTGAACACTAAGTATATTATAATTCACTAAGGACAGTTTATTGGACTGTAAATTAGATGTAGAAATTACTCATAGTAAAACTAAATAATAGCCGATAGGCTAGATCGTAGTATAAAATTAGGCTGCCCAGTTATGTCGTCGGAGTGCAGTCACAAAATAATAATACCAAACTTAAAAAAAGACTACTTGACTACAGCAACGTTCGAACTTGTATGTAAGCCTCAGCACTGCTGAATGTTGACCATAAAATGTTATTCGCAAAGTCCCCTGGTAGTCGGATCCATAAGGGTATAGTAATATTGACTGTAGGGGACGGAGGACTGGCGTCGGGCGACAGGGGACCGAGTGGATCCCTTGACATTCCTGAAATTATGTCGTTATACCGAAAAGTTACCGAAAACGACGAGACTTCGTCTTTTCTACTACCGCAATAACAATTATTTTTTACTAGATTTCGCCGGCTTCATAGTCTTTATAGCCTAAGGTGCGTCTCCACCGGTTCTGTAAACAGTCACGAGAAATGTAAAAAAAAAACAAAATTCAAACTTCAATCTTTTATCCAAATACACTTTTTAAAGTGCTTTTGAATCGTCGAGTGAATCTAGCGCTGGTTCGGAATGCCATTCCTATTGAGAAGAGCCTGCAAAAAACTAGGTGGTTGCTTTTTTCAATCAAAATTACAATAATTATAAGGATACAAGTAACTGCAGTCGCAAGCATAGCTGGTGCGAGTCAAATGTATCTGCCATACCCTTAACAGGCTAGCCCGCTACCATCTTAGACTGCATCATCACTTACCATCAGGTGAGATTGCAGTCAAGGGCTAACTTGTAGTTGATAAAAAAAACCCTGCTCTAATCCCATAAAATTGGCGCCGTAGTGGTTAAAATGAGCTTGATTTTTGAGCTTAGACCGAGCTAGGTGAGATCAATCGCTCCTATTGGTGGGTTTGATACACATCCGTAGATTAGCAGCGTAGCACAGCTCTGGTGGAAACGCACATTTATAGTTACATCCACGATTTTCTTTGCGTGGAATTCAGGTACATATAGTTATTTTTATAAGTTTCTTTATTCCGGTGCCATTATGTTTTCCCTCGAAAAAAGTTACCTATTTCCGTCTCATTAGAATGCAATATCTGTGCCAAAAATCAATCGCAGCAGTTTAGCCTTATCCTTTGATGTTACGAACAGACCGACTGTCGCACAATTTTGCAATCTCGGTGATGAAAAATATTATTGAAATCGACCAGTATGTATGGCTCGGCCACTGGTTCGGCCGCTACCCTCGTAGACTGCATCACTTACGGCTTATCACCAGTTGAGATGGCAGTCAAAGATTAATTTGTAGTGGAATTTACCGTCTCGTTGGTCTAGAATGGCATGTTCGACTGCGGCTGACGAGGTCCCTCTTCGAGTACCGGGTCAGGCCATAATTAAGTGTTGGGTTTTTCTGACTAGAAATTCTCAGTATTAGCCCGGAGTTAGGAAGTTGGCGGTGTCTCACCCCCGTGCCTCGGAAAGCACGTTGAGCCGTCGCGTCGGTCCCGGTAATTATCACTAACATGTTAAAGCCCGCCAACCCGCATTGGTGCAGTGTGGTGGGTAAGCTCTAATTCCCTCTCTCCTATGAGAGTGGGGGCCTATGTCCAGCAGTGGGACGTTAATGGGCAGTAGTGGTGGTGAAATTTAAAAAAAGTCCCGATGCTTGTGAGCGTAGATGGGGGTCATCATTCATTTTCATTTTTCATTTCATTTTCAATTTCATTTTCACCCTACTTATTCCAAGTTCTTGGCCTTCGATGTTAATTTAAAACAACAAAAACATTGCGCAAGTCAATCGAAATGAGGTGTGTTTTCTATTCTCTATGAAAATACAATAGCTACGCATTTCCTTGAAGAATGTCGTAATATTTAACAAGCTGTGACCAAGAATGAATTCAGAATTAGACTTGGTCAAATGATTCCAATAAAAGAACCAGTAAATGAGTTATATTCCAAATTAGATTTAACAACCGGAGATAATATTCATTACAAATGTGGTCATAATCTCGGCCCATCACCCGACACTACCTTAGTAAGAGTCTCCTTTCAGAAGTAGTAGGGCATCATAGGCCATAGATCACCTCGCTGGCCAAGTAAGACACGTGACATGAAAATTTAACGTAATTGGTAGTTTTGGTGTAATCAATTAGATTTAGACTACAGTGAACACTTTATTTTCTGGGATAAAAGCCTATAGATGTAACAATAACATCTATACCAAATTTCATCAAAATCGGTTAAACAGATGGGCCGTGAAAGCGTAGCAGACAGACAGACACACAGACACTTTCGCATTTATAATATTAGAATGGATATTAGTAGAGAGTATGTAATTTCGTTTCAAACTCGTAGTTACAGCTTTAATTCTAAACCATTAAATCTCCCATTCAGAATAATAAATTACTGAGTTCATGCAGTAATAGGCGAATGTATGTCTGTATGTACAAATGGCTAGTCGATGGCCGATATGGCGCGGAGCGATGCAGTGGAAATAAATATGCCCACGTGTGTCCCTACTGCGGCACGGTACCGTCAGCAAAATCAAACAGCAAAGGTTGTCTGGAAGAGTTTATTTTAGCAGTAAGACCGCTTTTGCACCCTTCTGTTTTATATTTTTACCTTCTTGTTTATTGCTTCTTTTTTAAATGTGTGCGATAAAGAGTTTTATCTATCAATCAATAAACGTCAGGGTGTAAACAATAGTGAAAGCGACGTTCCCTTTTATCCCTTATTTTGTAACTCTTATTCTCATCTAGTAATTACCTGTACGAATTTCCATTTCATTCCAAGAAGCTGGAACATAAGCTCTTTTGATTGTCTTTTACATCATACATCCTCGAGGATAGATGGTATTCTAGAACCTGCCTGATCCGTGGTTTTTAAACCGATGAAAAAAGTCTGACTCCAAATCCTCAATCCTGATGCTGTAGGTGAACCGTACTACATGAAATCCTCAAACCTAGGGATTTAGTAAATTTTGATGGTAAATTCATATCAAGTCACGTGTATACGATTCAACTCCTCAACCTTGATGCTGCAGTGTACAGAACTCCTTAAAAATAGCTATTTAGAATTTTTTGGATGGTGAATACATATTGTAGGTGTCGAGCAACGACTTCATACTTAAGTCCCAACTCCTCAACTCTGATGCTGCAGGGTGCTGCACTCCTAAGCCGTGTGGATTTAGAGTACACTAAAAAATTGAAAATTAAAATAATTTCCAAAAAACCGACTTCCAAAGCCACTGTAACCACCACCACCACCACTACAGCCCATTAACGTCCCACTGCTGGGCACAGGCCTCCACTCTCACAGGAGAGAGGGAATTAGAGCTTAGACCCACCACGCTGCTCCAATGCGGGTTGGCGGGCTTTAACGACTATTATCATGTTAGTGATAATAGCCGGGACCGACGGCATAACGTGCTCTCCGAGGCACGGGGGTGAAACACCGCCAACTTCCTAACTCCGGGCTTGTACTGGGAATTTCTAATCCGAAAAACCCGATGCTTAATTATGGCCCGACCCGGGACTCGAACCCGGGACCTCGTCGGCCGCAGTCAAACATGCTAACCACTAGACCAACGAGGCACTGTAAAGTAAAATATAATTTTGATTTCTACACACGGTTTTTTGGAAATATTTTTTTTAGCAACTACAGTATGAATTTGCCGAGAAGGGACAGCATTACAAAATTTCACTAAATCAGTTTAAATGTCATTGTGCAAACGGCCCTTAGTCATTTAAACGCTTGGGGTATGTTTATAAAACAATAAAGTAGGTTGAGCAAAAATAAATATAAACGTGTCAAATCTATTAAAACTTCTTCATAAAGAAAGTCGATTGTTATCAAAAATCGAATCAGTAACGCATTAGAGCATCAGTGACTCAAGCTGCGAAAAGTAAAATAAATGATTGGACAGAGAATATACGTTTGTTGCTATCGCTAGTTCAAAGGGCTAATCGTCCGCGCCGGCAATAGGAGGCGGTTCCGGTAGGACATCGATCCACAAACAGTACTATTTCGGGCTCAGCCTCTGTTCGGTGACCGGTTGTTGCACGTTTGTGATGCAATTACAACTCAGTAGTTTCTGTATAAAGTAGGGAATCAGTGAATTATACAGCTTAAAATACATCCATACTAATATTATAAACTAGTTTTGTCGATTCCCGCGGGAACTCCTTAATTTTCCGGGTTAAAACCTATCCCTGTACAAAATTTCATCAAAATCGATTGAATATAATATGGGCCGTGAAAGCGTAGCAGACAGACGGACAGACAGAAAGCTCACACTTTCGCATTTATAATATTAGTAAGTAAGAGTATGGATGCGTAAGTGTGTCTGTCTGATTCGCTTTCCCGGTCCATTTATTTAAACTGATTTTGACGAAATTTGGTGTAGAGGTAGGTTATATCCCGGTGTAGGATGTAGGAATCAAAGAACTTAATCCACGCTGTGGTAATAGTAGGTACTGTAAAAGGAACTAGTTATACTGAGTGAAAGGAATGCTAGAATTAGAAGCGTTGTCACCGATGAGTCAGAGGGTAGCCCTGACTCCCCGCTGACTCAGTTGGCACCACTCCATCCTTTTGCGATTGAATGCGAGTTTGATGTCCTCAAATATTTTATAATCATTTATTTTGACTAATTTATTTATTTCTTGCTACAAGTTGCTAGGTAAATGATTTTGAAGTAAAAAAAAAAACATTATTCATTCAGACATTCTTTAGAGTATAAATTAATAGCTGATGTCCGCGACTTCGTTTGCGTGGCTTAAGCTTTTTTTATTCCCGCAAGAAGTTCTTAATTTTCCGGGTTAAAAAGTATGTAAGACGCCTTCCCCAGGACACACACTATGTCTGTACAAAACATCAAAATTGGTTGAAAAGATGGGACGTGAAAGGGTAACAAACAAATAAACAAACAAACATTCGCATTTGTAGGTAATATTAGTTAGGATTAGGATAGAAAAACTAACGCCTGCAAGGCTATATCTTAAAGCTTTCCTTTACATTATAAAGGGAGATCCTGTGCAAAATTTCAACTTTCTAAGTCCAAGGGATTTGAGTTGAGAGTTGATGAGTCAGTTGATGAGTGACTGACTAAAATTATGTGGACTTTTTTTTATTCCTCTACAAGTTAGCCCTTGACCGCGATATAACCTGATGGTAAGTGACTCTTGACTTAAGTGAGTCTTTGCCGGTAGGGTGGTTTCTGGTTACTAGCCACGGCCAAAGCCTCCCACCAGACAAACGACTTTTCGTTGACAACGATATTGTTATTTTAAGTGATTAGAATCTCACTTAAAATACCTAAAAACAGATAATGCACTGATTCCTTTATTAGAAATAATTTCCAAACCAATGGGTCGGAAGCTTTCCGGGCGTCCCCATACGGACGTACTCACATGCATAATTATATATGTATAATATTGTGTGCATTGCATGGGGTCAGGTGACGTCTAGACGGTGTTGAAATTATAATGAAATATGGGTTGCCCCGTGGGATATGCGAGCTGGATTTGGTTTTTTGTTTAGAGGTGGTAGCGCGCTCCATACAAACAACGTTTGATTCTAATTTAAATAATACTATGCGAGATCGTCCTTGTGGATTAGGTATTTTTAATTTCTGGGATGTCCGGGATCTTCGTCAAATCCTATTGAATAGATGCACCGTGAAAGCGTAGCAGTCACACTTTCCTATTTTAAAACTAGTACTAGCTGGTGCGCTCGACTTCGTCCACGTGGATTGAGGTTTTTTGGTTCCTGCGGGAACTCTTTAATTTTCGGGGATAACAAGTGACAAAAAAGCCTTTGTCACTCTCCAGGCTCTCGACTATAGCCATGCAAAAAATCACGTCGATCTGTGGTTCTGTTGCGGTGTGATTGAAGGACAAACTCTCTACATTTTGACGTCCTTGGGGACAGAATTTTCAAAAACTGTGAATCCAGACTATAATCTATCTCTGTGCCAATTTTGTGGAAATCAGGTACAGCGATAGGCCTCCCGGGGGAGGCTTACATTTACATGCGTTTTATCTCAATAAATTAAACATTTCCCGCGGGATAACAATACAGAATGAAACACAAATAAAGGTCGAGCAGTAGAATTGGTGGGGCAGGAATCGATATCGTTTGTTTGCTTCTGCCCAACTCCAGGCGGTCAAGACTATGTTACGCACCTTCACGCACACCATCTAAGTACACGTTCTCAAGTAATGGTCAATGTATACAAGACTTGAGAGCTTGATATCACTGTGCATAGACTACTTTTTATCCCGGTAAATTGAGGAATTCCCGTGGGAATCAAAAACTTAATCCACGTGGACGAAGTCGTGGACATCATGTAGATAGATATGATTTGCTTTAACGGCGTTGTAGGGAAATCTGCATTCCTAAGAGTCTCCATAATGTTTTCAAAGGTTTGTGCCAATCCACTTTTGGTCAACGTGGTGGACTATGGCCTGAACCATTTTCATTCTTATTGGAGACCCGTCCAGATATGCACTTTGCAATGTAAATCGTAGGTAGTAAATGGCATTTCCTATTCAAAAATCTTTCCATTTGTATCTGTTATTTTTTTGGACTACATATAAAAAAAATTGAACAGATCTCCATTATCGTTAACCCGCGGCCTACTATCTATTTGATAGCAGCAATGTATTTGGCATGAGGTATGTTTTGTATTATTACATTCAAACTTCATACCCGTATGGAGTCCGGATTTTACGAGCGCAGGGTGCCTTTACACTAGTCCACTGTTGAGTCGTTGTTGATAGAAGCGCAACAATAAAATATCACGAAGAAAACATTCCGATTGCTTGGCGCGCTTCCAGCCATCTGGCCAGCGTGCTGTCACTAGGGTTGCCACATTCAGACCGCTGCAAAGTGTCCTTAAGTTCACTGCTCTACTATGTCCAAGCCATCCATATCCGCTCAAAAGTCTCGACGTATTCAATTTATTTTGAACTCCCGTCGCAAACCGAGGGGTGTTATAAGTTTTACGTATACGTATCTTTGTACCTGTGAAGTATATTGGCCAGAGTGAATAGCATTGCATGAGCATTTTCTAGGCAAGCGCGTTCAAACCTAGAGCTCAGCATTGCTTTGCACTAAGCACGATTGTCGTCAAGCGTAAGCCCATCTTCCAGTAAAAAATAACCGTCTGTGGCATCGTAGCTCCCAAACGGATGAACGATTTAAATCCTTTTTGTTTGAATGTTGTAAAGTGTTATATATGTTATTATGTATGTTTCAAGAAAATCTGTTCAGCCGTTTTAAGATTGAAAGGACATTTTAATGTTTCGAGGGCTTTTAAATTACTTAATTTATATAAAATAATCTATACTATACTATATTAAGTATATTATATTATAAATGCGAAAGTTTGGATGGATGTATGGATGTTTGTAACTCAATCACGTCAGAACGGCTGAACGGATCTGGAAAAAATTTTGGCACAGATATAGATTATAGTCTGGAATAACACATAGGCTACTTTTTATCTCGGAAAATTAAAGAGTTCCCGCGGGAACCAAAAACTTCAATACACGCGGACGAAGTCGTGGGCATTAGCTAGTTAATTATAATGTTGTGTTGAAGTGATTAAGACTTTAGGCTCCTATTCGTTGCTAATTTTAATGCTGAAAGTGCATTTTAAAGGATGGTATTGAAAGCGGTAGCCCTACTGTGTACAGTCGAGGAGTGAACTGTTAGCGAATTCGAATATTTTATTTACTTCTGAGTTGTATGCATGCATTACATCACTCCCGATCGACGCGATATCCCGGATCGCTTATAAACTTGCACGCTTTTGCTTACACGTGTTTACAAACGTCTGCTTGATGCGTACCTACTCGCTGTTTACTGACTTTTCCACTGTAAATAATGGAATAGTTCGATCGCGCTGAAAAGTTCAATGTTGCGCCTTGAAACAAGGTATTGCTAGTTGTTTAGGAGTTAAGTCTATTCATGCATTCATTTCGGACTTCGTTCTCGAATTTAGGTTCTTGCAAAATCCCGTAAATACGTCAAAATCGAAAAGATGGGCCGTGAAAGCGTAGCAGATAGACAGTCGCATTTCGCATTTATATCAAGAACATAAAATAATTTTATTTGTGTCCTTAACAGAGCGTCGTAGTCGCTAAGCGACCAAGCTCTTTAAATAAAGATTAAAAAAAATTATATTAGTATGGATACACAGTAAGAAAAGTCTATTCGTACTTGTAACACTTTGGATATTTTGCCGGATTGGGGAGACCAGCGAGACCCACTACTGGGTATAGCTGTTAAGGACCTGCGGGCATACTTCCATCGCTTAAAGCCGTATTGTTTAATTATGTTGACTTTCGTATTTTAGAATTATAATTTTTATTTTAGAGACCGTCATTTTGAAATAAGACTGCTTTAAGCGATGGTAGTAAGTTATTAACCCCCCCTGGAAAGTAACATAGGCTGTTTATCCCGGAAGTACAAACAGTTCCTAGGGATTATGAAATTGGAAGTCATCAATATTTTCACATCAAAAATTTAAAACAAATGTGTATTCGAGAGTACTCCGGTATTTTACGACTGGATTCCATAATCGCGTCCCCGTTATAACATGGCGTAAATATTTGTGCTCGTAGCTGCCGCGCGCGTCTCTTTGACTTTGACATTGCGTGCTGTTTGCCCCCCCCTGTTGACCCCCGACAGCCCCGACTCTTGTCTGACATTCATCAACACGATGACACCGTGTTTAGAAGCCTCCCACCAGGTGGCAAACTACCATCGCTTAAACCAGTATATCCCCATAGCTGTGATTCCAATTGCTTTAAACGGTTCCGGGAAACCTACCATATCGATATATAGGGCCTTGATGTAAGTGCCTCTCTCTCTCAACTCAGACTGCATCATCACTAGGTTAAATCGCTCATCGCACTCAGGAGATAACTTGTAGTAGGATAAGACCCTGTGACGCCTCATTGCATTTTTGGAGCAAAGTAAAAATAAATCGTCAGTCCAGCGTGCCGGACAATGTACTAAATCAATTTGACTGATAAAGTTATTATCAGATTAAAAGATGCAACATTAAAGACATAATGACGGCCCGCGGATCGTAAATAGATATTTTTTTATCGTCGCTATTCTCTCGTTTGTGTGTGTTTTCATATCGTAAAACTGCTATTAATTTTACAGGTGTTTAACGATTTTCCCAATCATTACTTTGCTAGCAATCTCGAAAATATATCCTACTCCAAATTGACTGTATTACTCGTAAAGTACATAATACTATATTATATTCAATATAAATATTGAATCAAAAGGTCCATTGGAAGGTCACACTTTGTTGTGCTTGGATATACCTAGTTGCGGACCTGGAGAGTGACCTACAGTCCGTCAAACTTATTATTATTACATTTTATTTGTACACCACAGCACAATACAAGAAAGAAAAAAAATTAAGGAACACAAATACACAGAAGGAAGTAGAATATAAAAAGGCAGCCTTATCGCTTAGCAGCGATCTCTGCCAGGCAACCTTAGGATTAGGAGAAGTTAAGGAGAGTAACTTGCGGGTGGTGTATTAATATAAACATACAAACAAATACCTACATACTAATACATAAACCATTTACACAAATAACATAATACTTATAATAAATATATGAAAATAAACTAATATATATTATGTATCTAATATTACTTATAGTAAATAACAATGAAAACTAATCGTCTGTATTAAGATAAATATAAATTCTTAATAGATTTTTTAAATATTTCCAGTGATCTTGATTGTCGTATGTTACTTATCTGATGTTTATACTATGTTTGTTGCTTATCTGATTCGGTGGCCAAAATTGGAACTAAACTTCATGTCTTTTGTTTTTATTTTATTTTTATTCGATACTAGCGACGCTGTCACCGAGTCAGATATATTTGACGGACTATGTAGGCTATTCTTCTTACAATTGACTGTACCAATTGAGGTTAGAACGTATATTGAACTATCAAAACTATAGTAAGATTTAGCTGTAGGTTAAACTTTTATTTTGCTTGGATATAGTTGCGGACCTGGAGATAGTGACAAATAGATACTACCCCAGAGACTACTTTTTCCACGGAAAATCAAAGAGTCCCTCCGGGATTTTTCAACCTAAATCGGACGCGGACGGAGTCACGTGCATCGTATTATAGTAATTGAATAAGTCTCATTATTATTAGCCCCTAAAGATCCCAAAGAGCTTGTTAAAATTTAGACTTATAACCGATGTAGGCCACAGCAATTAGGTCCCAAGCCCAATGATATTTCACGGTATAGGGCAGATATACGGAGGGGTAGATCCGAAAATGTCGTAACGGGGACGAGCAGGCGCGTCAGCCGTGAACCGATTTACGGTAATCACCCCTTATTTAGTAAAGTAATGGAGTATAAAATTATATAGATCACAGAATTCTGAATAACAGTCTGAGGGAACAAGCTGTCATAATTAAATAAAAAAATATATAATATTGGGTGGTTAAATGGGATTTAATATGAACCGGATTCCGTTTCAGTTAAAATCCCATATAACTTGTATATTTTTAGTATTAAAAATAGGATAGATACATAAAGAATTAGAATTTTGATGTAGTAGTTAGGTAGTGAATAGAATAGTTAATTTAATGGATAAAGTAAGATAGGACTGTCTGATAATGTATACAATCCCTGTAAAAAATATAAATAATTACATTGTAGAGATCATATCTGGCAATTTGGCCACTGCAGTTGTATACAATCTCTATACTAAAATAACAGCGCCAATTTTTTTGCTTTCCCTTTCATAATATTCCCTGTGGAAAGGGACAGCACTAGATTTAAACCACCGAAAGACAGACAGACACATTTAGACGGAGGGACCTCAAAATTGTCCACCAAATCCTTGACCAGGATACCTTGACCTTGACCTGAATACTAGTTAATAAATAGCAATACATTAATGGATCTATCGAAACGTCTATCTGAAAGGTGATTTGCCGCCATTACCAGAAATATCGCATACTATAGCACGCCAAAACGTGTAAGTCGCAATCGCATTAAACACTCCAGCTCGCTCGATAGTGGACTGGTTAGCTGGAAATTGATGCTGTTTAGCGCTAAAAGCTTGGTATCACTCTGAAATTGGTGATCTACCGAAGCCCTATTAACTAGAGTAATTTGCATAAACTACTAGAGTAATTAATTAAATGTTTGCGTGATAGCGATCGTAGGGCCATTATAAGTTTTTAATTAGAATTTTTACATTCAATGTAAAAATTCTCAGTAGAAAGTAAAGCCTCGGGTCGGAGAGCGTAAAGCTGGTAGGTAGAGGAGAGATTACAAATAGAGATTACACCTGTGTTTGCTCAAACCTTTGTGCTCTATGATATCTACCGCGCGGGCAGATCTCTTTGGAGATTGGCCGCCGTGGCAGAAATTCGGTCGGGAGGATTAACTGGTCGGATATTATCATTACGTGATTATACAGATAAATTGAGAAATCCTTACCAGGTTACCAATCAATTATATTGTAAACTCTATGCCTTATATTTTATTTTTCTTGTGTAACTTAAAATGTGAACCTCCTTCGTTTATTTATTTATAAGTTAGCTCGAAATATGATTACTTCATTCCTTAATAGTTCGGTCATTAATCAGAATAATATAAAAAAATTAATAGATTTAGCATCGTCATATCGTGGACCATTTGACCATGTTAGGACTAATAAAATGTAGAGGCTTATTCTTAAATTGTCACCCAAAAGTTTAAACCTAGTGACTCCAGTGAGTGTAAGTGAAGTTTAATTGTAACAGAGGATTTAATGGTGGCATAAAATGGTGGTGATATGAGTTCCCCCGACGACGGTTGCGGCGTGCGCCGGCGCAGGAGTATCAAGCGGCTTCTGCGGAGTCTTACGGCTGATAAACTACAAACAGGTATTCAAAATTACCAGCGCAATGGATTGAGTTCTTGTTAGACCGTTCCTTTGACTCGTTGTCCTACGTGAGCGACTACGTTGTCGCGTAGATAAGTTTGCCACTCCCTATGGTGTTGTATCGCGTCGCGTCGGGTGACGTCGCCTTTGTCGCTCACCTAGGACAACGGGCTATGATCCTCATCTTACTCGGACCTTTTAAGAAGCTCCATACAACCTGCAATCTGTAAACACAGACACGGACGAAGTCGCGGGCATTATCTAGTATACCTTTGAACTGAGTTTTGTTTTGATCCGCGCTCTTCGCTGTTAAACAAGATTTATGTATGAACAGGAGCTAGATTTGCCCGCGTTCGCATCGCACCGTATTTCTTTTTGAATGGCCAACTGTCTGCGTTTTGTTTGGCGGTATCGTCAAAGTTATTTTCAAAACCATCAAACCCAAAATATATTTCATTCGAACAGACTTTAACAGGCTCATTTGAATAGTCTAAGGTATATCTCAATAATAATCAATAAAGAAGAATCTCAACAATAATCAAAACATTTCAAATGTACACAACCCAGAGGTTAACCATGCAAAACGTGTAGAGCTTGGATGAAAGTGTAGAGCCTACGCACACGGCGTATTTTATACGAGCAGACAACACGCGGTGTCTGCGCGTAATTGAGTTAACACAGTTAGTTACAATCTGCTTGGTTGTATCTTACTTCTTACTTCCTTCGGCGCTACAACCCTTTGTGGGTCTTGGTCTCCTCCGCAGTTTCTCTCCACCTGACTCTATCCTTGGCCTCTTTCCGAGTTTCTGCAGATCTTCTACACAATAGATCCATTTTTATCGACGTTTCCATCTTCCTTTGGGTCGTTTCTGTTGTGGTATCCATTGAGTCATCACTTTTACTCGTCTGGTTGATAACATCCTCTCTACATGTCCTGCCCATCGTAGATTGTATCATTGGAAACAATACAAAAGCCCATAACTGCATCGCGTTGTACGGGCGTTTAATGGCCACAAAATTTTCTTTAGCTCGTACCTAAATGGAACAAACTCGTGTTCGCAGCGCGTTTTATCGATCCAAATGCAAGTCTGAATTTGTGGACGTGTGCGCAGAGATTTCAGGCTGTGCATGTAGCGCATTTGGTTTTTGTAAGAATTGGGTATTTGACAACAAGTCAAATCAGCTACTTTTTCAAATGTCTGGCTAACGCTGCGTATGGGATTAATATAATAATAATTTTGTATGAAATAATAAATTGTGACGTCTTCAAAATGCAACGTACTTTTTTACCATTTATTCGACATAAAACTAACAGGGGACGCGGATATTATTTCTTTTTAGAGGCTCTCCTCTATTTGATAATAACTAAAAAATAATTTATTTGACTAGTTGTCAAATACCCAATCGCATTTTTATCGCGTCGTCTGCGCGTATTAAATCCGCCGTTTGTATAGAAGTCAAAGTCAAAGTCAAATAATCTTTATTTTATTTAGGTAGGTACACTACACATATTGAGTCCAGTTATTTATAAAATATAATGGTGATAATAACGATATCTTAAAACTAAAGCTACGAGGTTTTCAAACGCGCCTTAGTCTGAGAAAAGAGCCCACAAAAAACTCAGCCAGGTTTTTTTTTCATTTTCACCATTTCACAAATCATCTCTACTAAGGAACTATCAGAGCCATTAGAGCAAATCATTGCCAAGCTTCCTTGTCGTCTTAAATGTGTGGGTGGACTCTATTTACACCTATTTCGACAGTTGCATTGAACTATACATCATTGTGGAAACCGATAATGTTTATAATATCTGTTTAGCTGTTGTCTATTGCTTCTGCAGTCACGTGTGACCGAACGTAAGAGCGCCTACGCTTCACTGTTTACGTAGTTCTCTAAATCCATACTTTCATACTAAATACTAGATTACAAAGAATTTAAAATAACTCGAAGGCGTTCTTGTACAACTGCGAATCATTAAGCTCCTTAGGCACCACATATTATAGTACCATCTCCTCGTAGTACAAGATCGAGTGGATGGTAATATGTTCACGTCGTTCCTAAACTAGGTGGACTTGATTAGTTCTACTGCAAAATTGTCAGTCTCCGAGTGTTCAAGTGATGCTACCAACTTTTTTTTTTATGTTGTGAACTTATGACTTCCATATTTACAATAATTATGTTGTTATTGTTTTTTTTAATTAATAAATATTATGCTGCCAACTGTGGAAATCGCTTGCCTAGAGTGAAAGGATGAGAAGAAGAGAATACCTACAGGCTTATAATTTTACTACGAGTATCTTTTGCCCGCAGCTTCGCTCACAATAAATTCGATTTTACATACAAATTTCACACCCCTATTTCATGCATGTAGTGGCCGAATTTTCAAAAACCCTTTCTTAGTGGATGCCTACGTCATATTATAAGCTATCAGTATACCAAATTTCAGTACGCTCCATCCAGTGGTATGAACTGTGCGTTGATAGATTAGCCAGTCACCTTCCTAAACTGCCATTCCGTATTGCTATTTGGGTATTCCCGGACGATCAAAGAGTTCCCACGGGATAAAAAAGCTTTCTGAGACGAGACCGCTGCTAATGGACCGGTGATGGGATGAAATGTTGATGATAGTTTAATTGCTGGAAAACGCTGGCTTTATCCTACTGGAAGGCACTGAGTAGATAGGTATTTATTTTATTTTCGTAATCGGAAGAAACGTATAGATTACCGTGTTAATGCGTATAACGAGTCAGTCAAAAGGCAGATGTATTGATGTAAACATGATTCCTTAATGCTAACAATCAGTGTATGGCGAAACGCGCTCTAAAGTATGGGGTGCCATTGACGAGAACCAAGGCGGTGTGGGATTACCGGGAAGAAACTGATAACTTGTGTGTACCTGCTGGAATATCGGTGTAGGTTATTGTGGAATAAGAACGTAATACTGAATTCAATTTATGAAAAAAAAATAACAAGTCGTAATTAAAAAATTAAAAAACACGACTGCCCTGCCAAAAAACGAACTAAAAATTTAAAAATCTAAATTAATCTAGTTAAATTAGAATCTTATTCATGTCACCGTAAGATTGTAAAAACCGTTAGATTATAATCAAACTCCCGAAATAGCAAACTGTCGAAAGATTACAATTTAACGCATTAATTTAACGCATTTTTTTTCTTTAGATTGTAATCTGTTAGGTATATTAACCTGATAAAACCTAACTACCTGATTATTTATGTCGAACCCTAATCTAACCTACAAGAAACAGACAAGAAAACGTAAATATAATGAATATTTCAAAAATTGATACTCAGAACATTGAACGGTTCACAATCTTTCGACAGTTTACAATTTCGCGAGTTAGATTATAATCTAACGGTTTTTACAATCTTACGGTGACATTCACATTTTTATTAAATGATATTTTTTTTAGAAACACTGGATATTGAACATATACATACATATATGAACCCTGAAAACAATATACTCGTCTTTTCAAGCAGTCGTATAAAAAAGCCATTGATTTCTTATCATAAGTAATATAAATTTGTGTTTTATGTTACTTATGATAAGTTACTAGAATGCATTTTGAAAAAAAAAATACAATGTTTGAATTCATAATAATAATGTCATTTATAAGCTTAATGCACGCAACACGTATGACCTGTAGATATTTGACTCTTTAGATGAGGGACCGTAGTAGGTAGAACACATCCATTGCAGAGCCCTTTCAAGTCAAATAACTATTAACTACTTTATTACTTTTAAGCAACCGCATAAAAGTAACAGAGCACAATGGAAGTAGGTATAGATTAATTTTATTGGACTAGGTATATTGAAATTTTTAGCCTTACCCAGCCTTGTCTGACATTGGAAATACATTATATGCAGTATATGTATATCCAATGTCACACGTTTCATTATATGTACATGATATGACCGGCCAGTAGGTAGCCCAGTGTATTCAGTATGTTTAATCAAAACAGCGAGGCCTGGATGTCTGTTCTCGCCCGCCGCGTTCATTAAAAGCTTTTGTTGTGGTGCGCCAGGCCAGTGGCTCTGACGTACGTATAGCTACGACATATTATTATGTTGTGAAAGAGGTGTTTTTTGAAATATCTATCTAAATAATCAGTAATAAATAATTCTCTGTATTGATATCAATACTAGTATTATGAATGCGAAAGTGTGTCTGCCTGTCTGCTACGCTTTCACGGCCCATCTGTTCAACCGATTTTGATGAAAATTGGTACAGGGATAGGTTGTATCCTGGGGAAGGACATAGGCTTTTTATCCCGGAAAATTAAAGAGTTCCCGCGGGATTCAAAAAACGTTAATCCACGCAGACGAAGTCGCGGGCATCATCTAGTTATTAATATTTCTTGTACCTATACTTACTGTACCATTATTTGGCAGATATCCATCTTTATGTAACATCTCAATTATTAAATTTAAACCATGCAATAAACTAAACTACGTTATAATGTGCTACACTGGCTAAACCTACCCAAAACTCCATAGGTCTAACTTCTACCGGACTTCAAAGAAGTTAAAAACTTTTAATATTGATTCCTTTAATAGTGTTACTTCCACCTAATTGTGGAGGTAACCTCTAAGTACCTATAAGAATATGGAAATTAATATGTATTAATAGTGACCGCATATTTTTCGTTTTATCTATGAACTGATACTTTACATTTGATGTTATTAATATTAATTAAATAATAATATCTAAAATATTTACATAAATATTCTACACTAAAAGCTATAAGATAGTTTTGGAAATGATTAACCACTGAGATATAAGAGCTTATGGTAAAGGTCAGGCGCGCGCCGAGTTAAATTGGAATTAGTTCTATTTATATCTCACAGATCTCTTTCAAATGGTTTATTAATTAAACGCAAACAAAAGGTTGCAGGAACTATTCAAGTATGTATTCAAAGGGCTGGAATAGAGATAGGTTTTTCTAATCCCTTATTGTTTAAACCCAACAGTTGATGGGACAATGGACGAACTAGTTGATGGGGGCTTCTCAACTGACAACTCAACAGTTGAGTCTCGTACATCATCTGGTTCGATTGAATTGTGCTCTACTTTGTGTTGTTTAGTTATTAATTGAAGTGCTAAAGTTATTTCTTAATAATTTTAATGTAGGGACGAAATGAAGTAGAATCTGAACTGAATTTGATCCACACCAAAAAGCATATTTTGAAACAATTCCTGGGGAGGCATTTTTGAATCAAATAAATTTTTTGTGAACAATGAATAGTAAAAATAAACTTACGCATCCAATTAAAAACGAGCAATTAAAAAAGAAAATAACAAAAATTCAACAGAATACCTAAAGTCTAAGTCCAATCTAGGCGAATCAAACTATTTTGAGAGAATATCAGTTGTAGTACTAAACTACAACCGAATAATTGATCACAAATTCACAATTCACATATGTTTCGGAAAACTTAAAATCCATTTAATTATCCATGCTAAGTAAAGCGTCAATTTTTCTATGCATATAAAATTACAATTTCAATGAAAATGTTCTCTGTATCATAAAACCCTTGAGGGAATGATTTTTTGAAATCTCACCCGAGGCAAGCCGGGGCAGATCGGCTAGTGTAGGATGCAAGGGTGGGTTTAAACTGCTTTTCCTCCCGCCAGAGGACCTTTACCTTTACCCAGCAGTGTGACGTACATGGGCTGTAACTTGACTAGTGCTGGCATGTATTTATCTTGTTACTTGCAAAATATTTATAATATTAGTATAAATACTGCTGAGCTGATGGTATTTTTTCTAGCGAAGACCGCGAGCATGAGGGCTCGAAACCGATTCCGACGTACTGTTAATTTAGGTACGTTGACATGTAAAGAATATGGCCATTTCACCACCGTACCGCAAGACGTCGACTGACCTCCCAACATCCAAATTCCAATACAGGGATCATGCCAATGTCTAAAATAACTTATTTCTTAAATAATAATAATAATAATAATAGCCTTTATTTCAGACACAAAATTTACAATATTTTTACACAAATTAGCTTCATACAATTACACACTCGCATTATCAGTTCCCGAAACGTTATTTGCTTAAATTATTTCTTATCGATTATTAAATAGAGTGCAACACACCGACCTAAGGAGTATGGGTTGAAACTAATTCAAATTGATAAAACCTTTTCACGTTAGCTCATTCCCATCTAAGACGGCACAACCACTTACCAGTACCACCAAGTTAGATCACACATTAAGACTAACTTGAATATTGTTTTAATACCAATTATGTATTTCTGTTAAAAATCTTTAATTTCTTATTTTTGTTGCAGGTAAGCAAAGCTGATGATACTCTCTGTTTCTCTATCTATACAAGTTCTAAGGTAAAACGAAAACTTAACTTGATTTATTTGAAACTAAAAAAACTTAGGTATCGGCCAAAGGAAGACCTCAAAAGAAGGTGTTTTTAAATAGCTCCATCTGTGCGCAGTAGCGTGAACTGCGTAGTTGGGAGTTTTTGCGGATGTAGTATTACTACTCGTCGATAGATGGCGTTACATTACGTTATCTATTCTTATTAGCCAAAGCTTTATTTTTTGTGTGGTTCGTGTTATTATAATTTAAACATAAATTAAAATTAATGAATTAGAATGCGTTAAAATTAAATAAATATGACAAGAGGGTGAAGTTTTATCACCATAGCTGGTTTCAATATATTATTTTGATTTTCGATGCAATACCTAATTTTAACTATTTTGTCAACTATCCAATGTCGAAACATTCTTCCACCGGAAAGGTGGTTTTTAAATAGCGCCATCTGTGCGCAGTAGCGTGAACTGCGTAGTTGAGAGCTTTTGCGGATGTAGTACTTCTACTCGCCGATAGATGGCGTCACATTACGTTATCTATTCTTATTAGCCAAACCTTTATTTATTTATTATGTGGTTCGTGTTATTATAATTTAAACATAAATTAAAATTAATGAATTTAAATGCGTTAAAATTAAATAAATATGACAAGAGGACGAAGTTTTATTACCATAGCTGGTTTCAATATATTGTTTAGATTTTTGATGCAATAAATACCTCATTTTAACTATTTTGTCAACTAGCCACTGTCGAAGCATCCTTCCACCACGCAAGACCTGCGTTTTAGGATATGAATAGTAAGGGAACAGCGCTCACCACTCCGCCAAAAAGTGATAAAGCTTAATTTGCGTGAACTTTTTATCTATCTCTCTTTGCGTAGTATTCCTCATTGCTGAGGGTCGTGACCCCATTCCATTAATCACATAATGGTACGAGTTTTCTTGGGATATTAATGTGGTGGGTTCCCACGTCCGGCCACATACTACGACTCGACTCGTATTTAAACTCTTAGGTTTGTTACCATTATTATCAGATATGAGTGATAATAACCGGGACCGACGGCATAACGTGCTCTCCGAGGCACAGAGGAAATGAAAAGACCAAATTTGAACCTCCAAATTCGGTCACCCATCCAGTAACCGACTTAGGTCAACGTTGCTTAACAATCGCAATGGACTGATATGCGTTGTCACAGCTAGGCAATTCGTTCGTCTTTCATCAAATCACTTTAAATTATCAACACGACCTTATAATAACTAACCATAAATATTTAACCAAGACATTCCACAATTAGACTTGTAAATCGATAGCAAGTAACGTACCACCTGTGCGCTGACGTCACTGGCTGGGAAAGTATTGACCTTTGGTAGATTAGCCCCCTTGCTGTCTGGCACGTGATAAGGTCGCTGCACTTTTATTATAAAAACGATTGATAGTATTAGGTAGTAACACTCGATAACTATTTTAATCATCCTTTACTAACAATTTACACACAAACATTGTACAGCCATCTTTTACATTCCATCATAGATTAAATATATCCCACCATCCCATCCCGATCTCCCTCTAAACACCTCCAATCGCCCGTCACGGTCGAGAGCGCTGTAGAGGGAATCAGACCATAGATGGACCATAGATAGATCCGTGAATTTCAGTCTAACAATAGATTATTAAAACTGCCTCGTAGGTCCTAGTGGTTAGCACGTTCGACTGCGACAGACGAGATTTTTTTTTTATACACTACAAGTTAGCCCTTGACTGCGATCTCACCTGATGGTAAGCGAAGATGCAGGCTAAGATGGTACCGGGCTAACGTGTTATCGTCATCGCAGTTATATTAAACCCATACCCCTATTCGGTTTCTACACGGCATCGTACCTGAACGCTAAATCGCTTGGTGGCACGTCTTTTACCGGTAGGGTGGTAACTAGCCACGGCCGAAGCCTCCCACCAGGCCAGACCAGGGAAAATTCAGAAATTGTAAATTTCCAAACCTTGCCGGGGATCGAACCCGGGACTTCCGCACGTTAGGGCATCAGCGCTCAACACTGCGCCACGGAGGTCAGTAAAAAAAAGCAATTCCGGGTTCGAGTCCCGGGACGGGCCATAATTAAGTATTGGGTATTTCTGACTAGAAATTCTCCCGTACCGTACAACAGTCTCGCAGTTAGGAAGTCGGCGGTGTTTCACCCCCGTGTTTCGGGGAGTACCAAAAGCCGTCGGTCCTGTGGATCTCTCTCCGGTCGTGTCGGATTTTCCGTCCCATCGGGCTATGAGAGTGCATCTGTGTTTGCACGCACACACTTGTGCACTTAATATCTGCCTGCCGGAAAACGAACCCGTTCCCTCCCACGTTAAGATAACAGCGCTCATCAACACAGCCAGTGAGTTCGTCAAAAAAAAAAGCAAAAAGAAGTAAACCCAAATGCAGTCAACAATTGGGGTTGTGCAGCTCGATATATCGATGCAGCTGTCAATCCGTGCGCCATCTGCCGGCTGCATCCCAACGCACCTGTTTCCGCACCCCCGCGCACCCCCGAGCACCCTCCGCGCAGACACGTGCGGCGGGAATTGGGATGTTCACGATATTTAAAAAAAAAACGAGACGTAGTATAGAATAGAATAGAAAAATCTTTATTGGCAGCAATAAACACAGATGCACAAAATAAATCAAAATTAAAAATGAGTGACATACATATTACAAGTCATAATTAAAAATAATTAAAAACACGGCTGCCCTGCCAAAAAACGAACTAAAAAGTTAAACATCTAAATTATTCCAGTTAAATTAGAAATATAGTCACATTTTTATTAAATGATATTTTTTTGTGAATCACTGGAACTATAATGTTATATATTTTTGGAATCTACTCATCATTTTCTAGATGATGATTATATAGTTAATCTTATTTGCGAATATTTTTTTTCAACTTTAGTCTTTAATGCGGGCTCATGGTCACCCCATCACTTTTTTTAAAATTTTACTAGCCTATGTCACCCGGAATAAGCTAGGGATTCTAACGATACCTCATTTATCAAAATCTGTTCAGGCGTATAGAAGTTATGGTGGAATATACAAACTCACATACATACATACATACATGAACCCTGAAAACAATATACTCCTTTTTTCAGGCAGTCGTATAATAATATGTAAGTTTGTACAGCAGTGTAACGCTACGAACAGGTGAGTCAGTCAGCTTGTGTTGGGGCTCCTGGCCTCTCAGACTTAAAACTGGCGATGCCGTCAGGACTCGCGTCTGAGGTGCCAGGTGTCCCAACGCTGATTTTCAGTGACCGTCTTTCGATGCGAACGTCAATGATATTAGCCTTTATATTTTTGACAGAGTATGATAATAACTTATGTTGGTGTAAAAGGAAAATCGTTAGAGAAAACTGAATCAAAAATAGGTTTTGTAAATACTAGTAAATTGTGAATAATATAGCCCCACATACTTATCTGACTCAGTGCCAGCGTCGCTGGTTTATATTGAAAATAAATAAAAACAAAAACTAAGCAGGCATAAAAATTAAAAATTAGTTTTAATTTTGGCCACCGGGCCAGATAAGCTGATCACGATATTTCCAAACAAAAAAAAAACCACGTTTCGGGAGTTTTTTGAATTATTAATTTTACTCATTGCTTTAAACTCCTTTCGGTACCTGTTTTGCACCTGCTGCGGTCACGAGACTGTCAATTCAGTGATAAGGGATTCAGCTGCTCTGTGTTTAACACACACAAAACTCTAAATACCCAAGTAATCTTACTAATATTATAAATGCGATAGTTTAGATGGATGTATGGATGTGTGGATGGATGTTTGTTACTCAATCACGCCCGAACGGCTGAACGGATCTGGTTGAAATTAGTCTGGAATAACACAGGCTACTTTTCATCCCGGAAAACTAAGAAGTTCCCGCGAGAACCATAAAACCTCAATCCACGCGGACGTAGTCGCGAGCATCAGCTAGTATATTATAATTGTATTAAACAGGTTTTGAATATTGAATAGAAGCAGGCGTTACTTTGCGGAAGTCCATGATAGTGAATGAACTAGAAGTTTAATTCGCTATAATCCGCTACAGTAGACAAATCTGTGTGGTACAGTGCATTCACAATCGTGCATTGTCGAGTCAACATCTCCTGAAGATGCTCCGGTGTCGGAGTGAAACGTACGTTGAGAGTGATTTGGAGGATTTGTGTGGTGTGGTGTTGTGCCTGTGCGAATTGCTGGGTGGTGGGTGTCGCATGTTGCAGGTGAAAGACACGCACTGTACCACACAGATGTCTACTGTAGCGGATTATAGCGAATTAAACTTCTAGTTCATTCATTAAACAGATTTATTTTAACTATAAAGAACTACTAGTTAAACTCACGTACTTTGTCGGATAGTGGCCGACTAGTTTCCAACCCGTCCTGGGCCCTTATTCATGAGCCAGGTCGCGGGACGCGGCAGCCGCAGGACTAGAAACTAGTCGGGCACTTTTCCGACAAAACAATACTCAATATCATTTATTCAATACTAGTGGGCCCGGCAGACGTTGTCCTGCCCTGTCTTCTTCGCAATTTTTCCATATTTTCTCACCGTTTAAACCTTCCCTGGACTACGACAAACATTTCAAAACCTAAATCAGCTAAATCGGCCCAGCCGTTCTCGAGTTTTAGCGAGACAAACGAACAGCAATTTATTTTTATATATATAGAAGATAGGTACACTGTAGGTACACTTATTGACGTTAAAAATTACTTACTTAAAAAACGTGATGGTGATAATCGGTTACGGCATTTTAAAACTAAAGCTACGAGGGTTCCAAACGCGCCCTGGTCTGAGCCAGCCCACAACAAACAAAGCCGGGTATTTTTTTTATTTTTTACTCTCACCATCTCACAAATCATCAGCCAGAGCCATAGAGCAAATTATTACCAAGTTTCCTTGTCGTTTAAGTATGTCTTTTACATGGTAATAAGATTTTTCAATGAATTAACGTTTTACATTAACTTTGAACTTATTCAGAGACATCATAAACATGTCTTCTGGGAGCTTATTGTAGAAGCGGACACTGTTTCCAACAAATGAATTGCTGATTTTCTTTATAGTATAAATGAATATCACTCACGTCATCAAAGTCAATCCTATTTTTATTTAAACAAACTTTAAACCCTTTCGCATCGTCATGTGAGTCTACTTCTGTTTCATAATGTGGTAGATTCAGTTAGGTCTTGCTCATGATTTAATTCAGGTTAATGACTAACTCAAAGCAACTTAGAATGGGTAAATGCAATTATTTTGTTTCTAGGAATTATAATTGTTTTGAATGAATACGGATATTGTAATATAATTGTACAATATTAAATGTAGACTGTTCAGGTGACTAGTAAATAGTTATATTATGTATTTTTATGTAATTTCCTCCAATCAATTGCTTTTATAGCCACAATATAATTGATATGATGGACAGATGTACTGATTTATTTTATTTTATTCCACTATAAGTTAGCTCTTGACTGCGATCTCAGCTGATGGTAAGTGATTATGCAGTCTAAGATACTAGCGGGCTTACTGCCTAACCGGTACGTCACTTACCTATATTAAACCCATACACATACCCTATCGGTTTCTACACGGTATCGTACCGGAACGTTAAATAGCTTGGCGGTACGTTTTCGCTGGTAGAGTGGTAATTAGCCACAGCCCAAGACCAGACCAGACCAGAGAAAATTCAGAAATCATAAAATTCCCAAACTGACCCTGCAGGGAATCGAGCCTAGGACCTCCCACAATAAGAAGCGCTTTCCACTGTGCCAGAGAGGTCGTCAAAATTTAATAATATGTGTTTTGTTTATTGTTCAATACGCTCCCTTTTTGAAATGAGGTGTAATGTCTTTATTTACTTATCAGATTTTATTATATAATTATTATGTACTTATCAAATTTTACTGAGAATAACCGTCAAGAAACTGCAGTCGGGCTGCTGGAAGCAGAGCTTTCGCATTCGTCAATTATTGTAACAAACCACGACTTAATAAGTGTATTCTTATCAACTATTCGTTCAGAACTTATCTAGCTCATAAATAGACAATCCAAGTAAACATGCATGAGCATTAACCCAAGCTTACCACGAGATTACCTCGTAAAAACATCCTGAGCCCGCAACCGTAAAACTAAAAGAAAAAAGTAGGCAGACGATGTTATCCGGATAGACGGCGCATCTTGAGCTCCCTATCAGTTTCCCATGGCCCACATTCTGCGAATAAATTCAATGCGCGATCAATAAATCATGGTCTAACCGGGATGTGAACCGGCGACTCGTCGGGAGTCGATGATAACCGGGTCAGCTGATTAAATCCTACTGTAGCGAGAGAGGTACAGTTCATACTTAGTGCAAGGCGGTAGGGTTTTGACATATATGTGTGCTACGTGAAATACATCATTTCATTTCACTTCAAAAGGATGCTTCCAAAATAAAATTTATAAACATTATAAATGCGAAAGTGTGTCTGTCTGTCTGCTACGCTTTAAAGGCCCATCTTTTCAACCGAATATTGATGATATTTGGAATAGAGGTAGATTACATCCAGGGGAAGGACAGGCTTATTATCCCGGATAATTTAGTTCCCCTGGGAATCAAAAAACTTAATCCACGCGGGCGAAGTCGCGGGCATCATATAGTCTTAAATAAAAATTTATATAGCTACAGTTTAGTAGGAGGACTGACTGATCTATCAATGCACAGGTCAAACCACTGGACGGATCGGGCTGAAATTTGACATACAGATTACAGACAGCTATTATGAATTTATGACGTAGGTATCCGCTAAGAAAATTCAACGTATAAAAGGTAACATAAGACTGAAGCCGCGGGCAAAAGCAAGTAAAGTATAAATATATAAGGTTGTATATGTCACCGTAAGATCGTAAAAACCGTTAGATTATAATTTAACTCGCGAAATTGTAAACTGTTGAAAGATTGTGAATCGTTCAATGTTCTGCGTGTCAATTTTTGAAATATTCATTGTATTTACGTTTTCTTGTCTGTTTCTTGTAGGTTAGGTTAGGGTTCGACATAAATAATCAGGTATCTTCAGGCACTTAGGTTTTATCGGGTTAATATACCTAACAGATTACAATCTACCGAAAAATAATGCGTTAAATTGTAATCTTTCGACAGTTTGCAATTTCGCGAGTTAGATTATAATCTAACGGTTTTTACAGTCTTACGGTGACATATATATCTAATATCTACTGTAGATGCACTATAAATAATAATCTTATATTTATCTTCTTATTATATGTATATAAACGAAATCAATGTCTTTCTAAACAAAGAATGCCTAGCCTATTTCATGCGTAGACTACGTGCTGCCCTAGGTTTCCTAGTCTTTTATATTCTTAATAGCCTTAGTTTATATTACAAGAAGGTATAGTATATACGTCATGCCATCTGTGAGCATAATCGCGTTTACGCAGTATCGCACGCAGTTCTAGGCGTTATGTGAAAAATGTCGCCTTTTTATACGGCTTTTTGTTGCAGTGTGTGATGTAAGAACATGTCTGTGTTAGTGGATCACGTCAGCTGTTTTTATTAATATGGCAAACTAAATAATGCACGCGACTTCATTCTAAATTTAGATTTATTCAAGACTTTATGGAACTCTTTGAGTTTCGCGATGTTTTGTTTCACCTCCGTGCCGTGCAGGTATACCTACTAGCTAGTGATATGTAATTTTTCAAAACGTTACACCGAAAAGCTAGTTGTGCGTGCCTGGGGATCGAACACTCGGCCACTCGAATAGTAAGCTGGGCGTATTAATCACTAGGCCATTACGGCTTTTTTTAACGTGAGGCCTTTAATATAATAAATTGATTGTCACTGTGCTGTATATGTAACTGTCCATACTAATATTATTTATGCGACAGTGCAGTATCTGTCTATCTATATGCTACGCTTTTATGGCCCATTTGTTCAACTGATTTTGATGAAATTCGGTACGGAGATAGATTGCTTTCCGCTGCAACAAAGGCTACTTTTCAATCCTAAAGAATTCCCGCGAGTATTGGATAGTAGTAGGCGTTACTCTGCGGAAGTCCATCATAATGAAGGAACCAAAAATTTAACTCGCTACAATCCGCGACAACAGCATAATCTATGTGGTACAGTGGTTCTCACCACACCACAGAAATTCCCCAAAAACTACCCCCAACGTAAGCTTCACTCCGATACCGGAGCATCTTCAGGAGACGTTGCCTCCACAATGCACGATTGTGAAGACCGGTAATGGAGTGAAGCGTACGTTGGGGTTAGTTTTTGGAGGATTTCTGTGGTGTGGTGAGAACTACTACTACAGTATCACATAGATTTTCCTGTTGTTGCGGATTGTAGCGAGTTAAATTTCTGGTTCTTCATTAATTCCCGCGAGAATATGTACCTTGTTTATTTAACGCGGACAAAGTCGCGGGCGTCACCTAGTGTCTATATAAACCGTGTATGGAGTGCAGATGAATCTACAATGTATTGTGTTGAAACAAAAACGCAGCAACAATAGCAACAACATTGATTGGACAATGTGTCTCTGTCATACATTTGCAAGGGTGACGGTAGGAAAACGGCAAAATGATGATGTCATGGAATTTTGTAGGCGCACTACTTTGATACGGCCCTAAGTGAGACCCTATTTGGTACACATTACAATTTTAAATTAACGTATAGAAAGACTAGCTTATGCCCGCGAATACTCAAAATTCAAACCCCTATTTTACCCCCTGTTGATGAATTTTCAAAATCCTTTCTTAACGGATGTCTGCGTCTTAATAGCTATCTGTATGCCAAATTTCAGCCCAATCCGTGCAGTGGTTTAAGCTTGCGTTGATAGATCAGTCGGTCAGTTAGTTACTCGCCTTTTCTTTTTATATATTTAGACTAGCTTTTTCCTGCGGCTTCGCTCACGTTAAGTTCGATTTTGGTAAACAAACCCCTATTTTAACTCCTTAGTCAATTAATCCTTTTACACTGACATGACTGACTGATTTATTAATGCACAGGGCAGGACGAAGCGGGCTGATATTTGGCCTACATACCTATAGTTTATGACGTAGGTGTCCGAAAGGATTTTGTTGATGATGAATGCAATCCCTTAAAAAGAGGTTTGAAGTTTGTATGAAAATCGAAGCCATTGTCTGCATATATAGTCGAATATCAACGGACTCTTACGAAGCAATTTGCTTCCTCGTATCTAATTCGAACGGATATGGAATGCCCTTCCGAATTCAGTTTTCCCTTCCACTTTTAACATTGGTATCTTCAAATCAAGAGTAAATATGCATCGTCATCGGCATTACGAATTAAAAAAATACAAGAAGCTAGTCAGGGATTCATATAAATAAAAAAGAACCTGAATTTGTTAATTCTCAGTAAAAAAATAATAATTATAAGGTTACAGGAAAACTGTGTTTAAAGTTTAAACCCAGTTTTAGCCTGACCAGTAAGCACTTCGTATTACCTATACGAAGTGCTTACTGGTCTAGTGCTTACTGGGGAAGGTATATGTGAGAAATGAGAATCAATTGACGTCATAGCTCGTTTACGAAGAATTGGCTTTGTGAAGTTCATAATCTTGCGACTTATTGGCAATGGCACAGTATAAATATCTATCGATTATGCTAAATATATCAATATGGATTTGCATTAACGGGAAATTGATTAAATTTGAAGATCTCCTTGGTGCAGTGGTGAGCCCTGTTGTCTTATAAGCGGTAGGTCTAGGGTCCGATCCCCGTTAGGGTCAATTTGGTATTTTATATATTTTGAATTTTGTTTGGTCTGGAAGCTTGGGCTGTGGCTTATAACCACCCTAACGGCTGAGACATCCCGCTAGGCGATTAGGGTTCCGGTACAATACCATATAGAAACCTTTTCGTTATTAGCAAAATTAAACCAAATATAATATTGATCTGACTTACAATTTGAAATTTCGTGTTTGTAGAGTAAATTTTACCGGAAATTATACGAGGAGAAAAACTGCTTTTAATTATTTTGTTAAAAACATCATATATTTTTCTAAACTGCTTTAGAAACCTTCTTTGTGCGCCATCACAGCGTTATATCCGCGTCAGCGTTACCTACAAATAGCCGAAGCTCTTGAACTTGCCGACGCGACGCCGCGCTTTATTTATTCCACTACTAGTTGCCCTTGACTGCGATCTCACCTGATGGTAAGTGATGATGCAGTCTAATATTGTAGCGGGGTAACCGTTAGGGGTGTGGCGGTTATATTCAACCCATACCCCTAGTCGGTTTCGTACCGGAACGCTACATCGCTTGGCGGTAGGGTGGTAACTAGCCACGGCCGAAGCCTCCCACCAGACCAGACCAGAAAAAATTCAGAAATTATAAATTCCCAAATTGACTCTGCCGGGGTTCGAACCCGGTACCTCCGAATGTTAAGACAAAAACGCTCATAGGCCTATTATATTACACTGCACTTTTCACAGGGACCCTTACACTTAATTCAATGTAGTGTCCAAATTCAACCTTTTTGTCCTAAATTGGTCCTAATTGCTGTGTAATAAGCGACGCACAAATTAGCGGCCACAGCCACCCTTCCCACAGGGCCCTGTAAAAAGTGCAGAGTAATAGGCCTATCAACACTGCGCCAGGCAGTCCGTCTAGCCAGCGTTACCTACAAATAGCTGAAGCTCTTGTACTTGCCGACGCGACTGTTTACCCGCAGACGTCTTACCGCGCTCCCGGGTGACGGGTTCCCGCGAAAATCACCGCCTCACGGGAAATAGACAAGCGGACAAACAAACATTACCTACTTGCCATGAATGAGGACGAAACTGTTCGTACATTCCGAGTAGGTTGTTGTTTTGTTGCTCTGCCAAATACTTCAAAGGAACATTTTCTTGTTTGCTTCCAGGGGGCATACTATCATAGTTCAAAGCCGTACTGTTTTAATATTATTGACGTTCGTGTTTTAGAAAAATTATAATTCTTATTTTAGGGAAGACAAGGTACAATGACAAACCTATCATTTTGAAATAATACTTCTTTAAGCGATTGTAGTAACCCCTCACTGACTGCTTTTTGGCATCATCTGTAGGGGTATAGGATAAATAGATTGAATCACGAAATTTTAGGCTCGTTCGTAGAACAAGACCTGTAAATATTTTTCATTCCTTGCTAAACAAGGTCTGTTATATTTTTATCAATGAACGTCAAAGCCGCCTCTGCTTTTAAACAGCTCAAAATATGAATTCGTAGCCGAAAACATAGTTATAACCTCTCCAATGAAACTCCAATGCAAGAAACTTGGGGCTTGAGTTGAGCTATAAACGATACAATACGGATTTTTTCTTCAACCCATTGACGGGAGCGGTCAATGGATAGAAAATCTAGCTTGAGGATTTTGTCTGAGCACAAAATCGCAGCCCAAACCCTTGGACCTGGAAAGCTGAAATGTTGCTCAGAGGATCCCTTCATACAGTAGAAATAAGGCCGAAATTTTCAAAATTTTGGGAGTGAATCTGCGGGCGAGCCCTAGTCCTGTATCAAACAATAGAATATTATATCATCCTCTAATTCGTTTCTAATTCGAACGCCAGGACATGGAATGCCCTTCTGGCTTCCGTTTTCCCCTCCACTTTCAATATAGACTCCTTCAAATCATAAGTGATTGGGCATCTTCTAGGCAAGCGCGCTCCACCTTAGGCTATCACCATTTGAAAGCAGGTCTGATTGCAGCCAAGCGCCCATAACCAAACCAAACGGCGATCAAACTTAGGATCTAAACTAAAATGTAAATGTGGATTCCAGTCCGCCTGGCAGCATCGCGGGTCAGTGGTTCAACAAAACGGGTTTGTTTACTTTAGGTCAAATGATAATATTGTCAGTGAAATCTGGGTCTAGGAATACTCAATACTAAACTAATCAGGTGTCGATTTTTGTATTTTCCATTAATTGTATTTAGAGATATTAAGTAATTCCTTACTGTTAGTTTCAAGGAATTTCCAAGTTAGGTTCAAGGTGTACAGATTAATAGGCAATAGGTGTACAAATTAATAGGCAAATTTAGCGACGTTCCTGCATAATGTTTCCAAAGGTCTTTGATCAGCGTGGTGGATCATGGCTTAAGCCCTTGCCATTCTGAGAGGAGAGCCGTTGAGCCGAGCTCATTAACTTGGGCCGGCCTTGGGTGGAGATAATGATGATTATTGGGCTTTCGACCGCGTGGATTAAGTAGATTTTTAAAATCCCTGGGGAACTCTGATTTTTCGGAATAAAAAGTAGCCGAAAAGTAGCAAAAATTCACGTCAATCCTTTGAATCGTGACTGCAGGACAAACCAACAAACAAACACGTCAAATTTATAATAAATGTACGAATACGTATTAAATATAAATGCAGGAACAACTTCACAAATAGGTACATCAAAGAAAATAAAAGCAAAAGCATGCGGTATATATGTATATTATGTACATATTCAGACTTCAATCGCACGGTTTCAAAGAAGTAAGTTATTGTGAAGATATCATCTCGCCGGTCGGCATACTTTCCCAGCATCTCGGTTTCGTGATTGTTTTGTAAACATTCAATTAAAACCATGAGAGCGGAATTTTCACTTGGGCATGCGACATTCTAAGGCTGTCTTACCATAACAGATAAGAGAGGTGATATCAGAGGTTGCGTATAGAACTATAGACGGGACAAATCGCTGATGAGACTTATAATTATTGATAATGATATTTATATTTATAAGATAAGCTTTTTGTTCTATGGTTATCTTTGAACATTGTTAAGGTATCCATATTTTCAATAACACCAGACTTTATTTCACTTGATATCCTATATTCATTTCGGTCTTCACTATTACATGTACAAGTTTTATGTGGAACAGATATGAATGCTACTTAAATGCAGAAAAGGAATGCTTTCGTGAGAACCCAAATTACTTCTTTTCTACTTTCTTTACAAACATCTTCTTGTCTGGCATCTTCATAGCGATTTATACAAGTTATTAATTATTATTAGTAAATATAAATTTTATTATTTATGAATTAATTGACCCAATAATATTCAAAATATTCCTTCAGATTACCACGTATCAGTTGAGTTCGGCTAAACTTAACTTGAATCAACAGTACCGTTGAATTGTATTAAAATTAAACCGCCATATTGTTTAGCCGGCATGGAGTTTGGCCAACAGACGTGCTTTTTCGCCATATGTTGACCCTGACAATAAACTTTATCTCGCATAACCTTAGAAGCTTAAAAAAAATTACTCCAAACAAACATCAACTTTATTTCCATTCTTTTACAGTTGAAAATCATTTATCTATTAAGCTTACGCAGCTATGTTCGGTTATCAATTAAAAAGCAACTCTATACAAATCATGTTATAGCTGGAATTCATTAAAGCTTGAAACGTTTTTAATATCAATCGGACATTATACTTCAGCTAGTATCCTCAATATTCATCTCCCGCTCTATTGTTTGTTATGTTTTATCGCCGTCCCGTTCTAGCACATCATTCAATTTTAAGTGCACAGGTGCACGTAGTCGCCTTCTCTTTCCCACTTGTTTATATTCAACACTTGTGGGTCAGTCCCGCTTTAAGCTTTGCGTGCGATGGACGTGATTTTCGCTGCGTTAAAAATTTTCATGTTTTATTGAAAAAGTTGTGTTTTTACGGTTTTCCTGGATTCCGTTGTTGTGTGTGTGGCCAAGTGAAGTGTAAGTGAGTGTTTTGAGTGATACACTTGGCAGTTACGTTATCGGATGTCCTTAAATCCTTTTGTTCCTCGGAAACGGTTCGTTCACGGAATTCAGTACGGTTCGTACGTCAAAGGCTTGCCTCAAGTGCAATAACTTTGTGTTGTCGCTCTGTTTTACTCGATTTTATTATTACTTACACAATACGGAAAGTAGTCCTACTCCCATTTACTTGGTAACTTTATAATCTTGCAATTTTATTATTGTTGCCTTTGGTATGTTTAAGGGGAAAAACAATGAGGAAACGATCCTAAAGTTTGTGTTGATTTCGTTAAAGTTGTCATGTCTAAAAGTAACGCTGCGCTTGGTGGCAACACTAAAAAAAATTGCCGGCTAGAAGACAGTTTGCTGAGATACCGGGTAACGTTTAACTCAGAGATTCATTTGAAATTTGGACAGAAGTATTATACGAATTCTGTCATAGTAGCAGCTAACTCTGGGTTAAAAAGATGACCCGGAACAAAGTGCGATTGAAACCCTCGTAGCCGTAGTTTTAAGTTGACATTAACTTATTATCATTATTTATCTCACTGATATTAACTCACCCAGTTCTCATACAAAGTTCAAGTGCACATTGTTACCAGATTTTAATAAATAATAGTTTCTGTTTTGGGGTTGTTATCTAAGAGAGGTGATGCTTCTGGAGCCTTCGATTCCGTTAAAATTCTGGTAGGTTGTTCACAAAACTTGACAGGAAATTTGGCTAAAAGCATAGTTGTCACTATCCCAGGTAAAGAAGGCCTTGAAGTTTTGTTTACATATAAAAACAATCGCTCGAACAGATGTTGGATATATCTGCTTATTGTTTCTGATCTATTGTTATCATGTCTACCAGAGTTCTACAGACTGTGAGACAGTGGAATGCAGTTTTTTGAACTTGCTACATCAATTCTAATTCAATTTTATTTTTTACTAGTATACCTTTACAAGTGCTTTTGCAATCGCCAATGAACTGCACTGGTTGGAATGCCTTTCTTTGGCGACATCAGCAAGAAACTCGGCGGTCGCTCTTTAAACAATATTATTGCTTAGTAATTATTATTGTATTAGCTGAAGCCCGCGACTTCGTACACGTGGATTGAAGTTTTTTTGGTTCCTATGTGATATTCCAGACTATAATCTATCTCTATGCCCATCCAAATCTATTCAGCAGTTTTTGCGTGAAAGAGTAACAAACATCCATACATCCATACATACAAACTTTCGCGTTTATAATATTAGTATGATATGATTAGTACATTCATACTAATATTATAAATGCGAAAATGTGTCTGTCTGTCTGTCTGTCTTTTACTCTTTCACCTGATTCTCTTTCATCTATTCAACTGATTTTGATGAAATTTGGTATAGCGGTAGGTTACATCCCGGGGATGGACATAGGCTAGGCATAGTCAAGGTAGTGACGAGTTGACGAAATATTACAGTTCTGGGCACGGCGAATGTCACGATCACCTGGTCAATATAAGGCAATGAGGCAATTTAAAGGTAGACAGTGTACCTAATATGCTACCGAAAAAGCATCGATTATTGTCGAAGATTATGCAAATGCGTGGGGCTGTAGATATTTAATACTAGATGATGCCCGCGACTTCGTTATGTTCGATTACGTTTTCATGAACTACTTTATTTTCCGGGTTAAAAAGTAGCATATGTCCTTCCCCTGGATACAAACTATCCCTATACCAAATTTCATCAATATCGGTTGCAGAGACAGTTTTTTTTATTCCCTCGGGAACTCTAGAATTTTCCGGGATAAAAAGTAACCGATGTCCTTCCCCGGGATACAATTTATCCCTGTGCCAAATTTCATCAAAATCGGTTGAACTGATGGCCCGTGAAAGCGTAGCAGACAGACAGACAGACACACTTTCGCATTTATAATATTAGTAACAGGACGAGTAGGTAAATATAAAGCGGCTGAAATGCCTCATAGTTTCTTCTCAACTTATTCATCCGTATCCCAATCTGCATGATTTCGGCTTAACTGCAATTATATCTCTCTATTCCAACTATATCTCCAACTATTACTCCTTACATTCAAAGCTCACTGCTATCAGTTGTGATCGCGCTACTTTCTTCTTTCTCGCAATCCAGACATCTCTTCTTTGGTCTTCCTCTTTCCCTTTATCGTTTAACATTCATATTTAACAGTTTAAATTCTCATACTTCTACTTAAGTATTAACTACAAAAGTTGCATGAGTGCAGAGGCCATACCGCCAACGCTTTGAAAAACAATATTTCTCAAAATGACAGTTTGATGTCACGTACCTTGATGTTCCTAAAATAAGGATTATAATTCTAAAATACGAAAATCAACAATAATGAAACATTGTGGCCAATTCTGTATAAAACAATTTCTAAACTAAACTAAAATGACAGCTTTAAATCTAGTTCTGTCTCATTCCACGGGGAGTATTATGAAAGGGTTAGCAATTTTATTAATGCTGTAATTTTAGTTTAGAGTTTACTACAGAATCAGCTCCAATATGGCCTTAAGCGTTGGCAGTAATACCCCCGTACTGTCATAGCGCTACGTCGCTCCAGCCCTTAATTCCTAAAACTGCAAAAAATCTTTTGGAATTCTCGTCTTACAACTTAAACCGTCTACCTGACGCGCAAAAGGTACTATAAATCTTCAATACGATAAAAGAAATACGATTCTTGCATTGTTTCTCCCATATTTGCATAATTATGTGTTCCAATACCTATTAAGACATTAGTAACTCTTTCTGGTAAAACTAGAAGTGTGTTATGTAAAATATGACGTGAAATGTTCAACTGAGTTGTAAAATTTACATATTCGAATGTACCACTAATTACTTACATCCATGTAACTCAGAGTCTACATGATGATAGCAGATGTATTCAGAACTCTAGTGGGTAGCGGGGGGTTTCTTGGTTCAAATCCCATATTACTGTAACTCTTCGGAGTGTTAAAAGCAATTTAATATCACTTTCATTAATATCACACGCTTTAACAGTGAACGAAAACATCTTGAGGAAACCTGGATGCCTGCGAGTTCTTCAAGATGTCATCAAAGGTGTGTAAAGTTCCAAATCCGCACTTGTAAAGCGAGATGTACTACGTGCGTTAGCCTAGTCCTAATCTCTTCTTATTATAAGGAGGGGCCCGTGCTCAATAGTCGGCCGGTGATAGGTTCTGAGATAAGTTTCATACCAGAGACTGTCATAGGATGTTTGTTATCGAGGAAAATCAAAGATTATCCTCGATTTTTGTAAGACCTTAATCCATACCAAACATGCCGCGAACATCATTTACCAGTGCAATAAAAAATTGTCCTGGGAATAAATTTTAAAGAAGTATGAAGGTAATTTGAGAGCTAATAAAAACAGTGATATATACTTCTTTGGTACATCCAAAGGATTGCATTAAAATTGCAGAAGTCGTATTTTCCGCGATCGCGAGAATGGCATACAAAGTAGCTCTGAGTGCAGTCGTAAATAGCTTTTGTTCGATAGAGAAGTATGAATAGTGATCATTAAAAAATTCTCAAAACCGTTTGAAATCTTCTGTGATACTGATGATAATTAATTTTTAGGAATGAGGAAAAAAGGACATAAATTTATTAAAAAATCTTTCCAAAAAGATTTTTGAATTGGTGTGGTTTTTCGTTTTGTCTCTGAATAACGTTGTTAAATGTTTTAGTGTAACATATCACAAATGAAATTTTCGTTAAGTTCTTCAGGGAAGTTTTCTTAAGTTCAGGGACTTCCTGTGCTTTTGATTTTGCCTGTGTATTTTTTGAAATTATGTTTTATTACGTAGCAATATTGTGTGAACGGAAAAGATATTGAATTGTCTATTAAAAACAAAAATATAGGTATTTAAAACGTAATAAGGGCTTTATTACTCATACCTGTGATGTTGAAATATTTCTCTTTTCTTAGTTTCCTTTTGCTTTGAGTGGGAATCAGTCAAGGCTATGGTCAACTGTCTGTATTCTTAATGGATATTTTTGTCACTTTGAGCTTCAGGTTGTTGCTATTTTAGTAAATAGATTATCTGCGCTATAAGCTTGGCTTGATTGGCATCTAATTCTATGTGACGTTCAAATCTGTTATTTTTGCCTTGATTTACTTTTTCAATTGGTTTAGGAAGCCGTTCAATGACAGTACGAGTCTATAAGTAGTTGGCATGGGTGCAAATATAACTAAAGTTATTATAGTTAATACCTGTTATTACCTGCCGATTTACAGCTCCAAAAGGTTGGCTTTGCTTTTCACGTTGGATAAGCGTATACTCTGAAAATCCATTCTGTATGGGATACCCCATCTACGCTAGGATATAGAAAATCTATATGCGAAATATTCTACTACTTAATAAGTTTTAAGCTTTCAAATGATTACGATTTGCTTCGACGATTTAGCCTCCTGTTCGATTATGTTGTGAAGTTTTCCATCTAATAATGTGTCCATTGTAATAACAATAGCTCAAGACACAAGACTCGCCAGTTTATTGGACAATATGACGTTATGACGTTGCCTTGGCATGATCTCATACTTGGTTTAAACTTTCCGATTATACGAACGACGCGTGACGTGAATTTGTTTTTTTTTTGCTTTTGCGGTCGCGCTGCGCCTCTATAGTGGGGCCAGACCTTTATCGCAACTATAATGCTTGATTGATATATGAGTAAACAAGATAGTGTTTAGCATGTCTAGTGGTTTGTCTAGTGGTTAGCATGTCCGACTGCTCAGGACGAGGTCCTGGGTTCGATTTCCGGTTCAAACCATAATTATTTGGGTTTCCTGCCCAAAATTACTATAGAAATGGGCGTTTTTTCACCCCGTGCCTCTGAGAGCATCTAATTTCTTGAATGCAAACACGATCGGAAATATCTCCCTCCGGTCGTGTCGGATTACCTATCCCTTCGAGCTATGAGAGTAAGGGAACAAAGAGTGCACCTGTATTTACGCACACACTTTGGACTACAATATCTCCTGCGCAGATGGCTAATCTTTCTAGAGATTGGCCGCCTTTACTGAAATTCGGTCAGGAGTGGGTACATTACATGTAAAATGTTACCGTAGATTGAGGATTCTCAGAGATTAAGGATTCAGAGGTGACCAATCCTAAATCTATGAGTGTTACTAAAACGAACACCCGACCTGCAGGCTTAGCATGCGCACTACGAGACATCTCGCGACGAGAGAGAGAGAGAGATAGATGCAGTCGTTGCCGGCAAATTTTTAGTTTACCTGCACAAAATCCGGTATATTACGAGAAAAAAATAGCTAAGGGTTCATAGAGAAAAATACCATAGGTAAGAAATATTACTTTGATCCTTACTTTTGACGTAACGAGACAAGTCCTAAGTGTAACCATGTTAGCTTCGGTAGACAGATAGACAACGGTTGCTATATGCTATAATGTAGCCCTACTGGTTTTGTTCTACTTTACAATATGACTTTATTCAAATAGAAAGAATCCAATGAACAATGGTATAAGTGATAGATAAGTCACTGTCGGGGTAATGAGAGTATCCCATTAAGCAAGGGTACACCATGATAAAACCCCGTTACCTTGGGATACGGCGCTGCGTGGGGAATCACTTAGACGAAAGGATATTCTACTTGGTTCGATGATGCATTGTTTTTATTTTATCAGTGATAGTCTATGTACTGTGGTCACATTACAAGATAAGTAACTTTATTTTTGTAGTTTTTCGAGATAATAATTTTGATTTGTGTTGTGTAATAAATATTTAACCAAGTAGTGGTCATGTTACTTGTGCAGGTATGTATGTTGTTGTTAGTCAAGTAAACAGTTAAAGTCAAAATATATTTATTCAACGTTGGTAAGTACTTATTCAGCACACTTTATGAACGTCAGTATGGCTAGCATGCGCACAACGAGTAAAATTATATCTACCCGATATCTCTATTTCTCTACCGAAGCTAACATGGTTACTTTTCTCGTTACGTCAAAAGTAATATTTCATATCTGATATTTTTCTGTACGAACCTTTACATGTCGACTATTTTTTTCTTGTAATATGCCGCATTTTGTGCATGTTAGGGTAAATGAAAAATTTGCCGGCAACGACAACATCTCTCTCTCTCGTCGTGAGATAATCTCGTTGTGCGCATGCTAAGCACACAGGTATACAAAGTGTAAGATGTGATAGTGATAATTAACAACGGTATCTTAAAACTACAGCTACGAAGGTTTCAAACGCGCCCTGGTCTGAGAAGAGCCCACAACAAACTCAGCCGGGTTATTTTTAACTATTGTCACCATCTCACAAACATCAGTTGAGGAGTTCTATTCCATGGTTCCGAAAATACGCAAAAGTAACAGTCTTTACAGTTCTTTTAACCCTTAATATATTATTTGAATAGAAAATTTGATTATGACGAGAAATGTGCTCCATATATTTTTCCAATCTAACGCGTAAAAGTGAGCGTCGTATTGTAAAAGGCATGTTAAATAGTTTATTTATTGGTTGTTTTATCGTCTAACTACAATCAGTTGCTGGTTTTTGTCAGCTGGACTGTTTACCCTCTGGTCGCGTAACTATCCCACAGTTTCATGGAATTCAGTTATCGCTAACTCCCACGGGTTTCTTTACTCCTAGTACTTTGTAGTTTGAACTGGTGCTATATGTTTGTCTTTACACTATTTGTTTTACGTCGCTTTGTTGTTGCTGATTTCTTTACTTCTTTTCTAAAATAAAAATAGAACTTTATCGGTTTCTACACGGCATCATAACGGAACACCAATTAAATCGCTTGGCGGTACGTTATTGCCGGTAGGATGGTAACTAGCCTCTGCCGAACTCCGAGGCCTCCTACCAAACCTAACCAGAAAAATCTGAAATTATAAATTCCCGAATTGATCCTGCCGGGAATCGAACCCGGGACCTCCCACTTTTAAGACGACAGCGCTCACCACTACGCCAGGGAGGTCTTCAAGACAATATCTGTTCCTACTATAATGTATTCTATGACAAAATATAAGTAAGTAGTTGTTTTCTTTTAAGCCGTTAGGTAAGCCACCACCATTACAACCTATTAACGTCCCACTGCTGGGTACACAGGCCTCCACTCTCATAGGAGAGTGGGAGTTCGAGCTGAGACCACCATTGTTAGTGATAATAACCGGGACCGACGGTTTAACGTGCTCTCCGAGGCACGGGGGTGAAACACCGCCGACTTCCTAACTCCGGGCTAGTCCTGAGAATTTCTAGTCAGAAAAACCCAAAACTTAATTATGGCGCGACACTGGACTCGAACCCGGGTCGGGCTGCTTTTTTGTACACCAAAATAGAAATAAACACAATCAATAAAACTAAAAATAGAAGTTGGTACAATTGGCGGCCTAATCGCTTTGAAGCGGTCCTGCCAGACAACCAAGTTATATAGGATTTAAAACCAGCGAGAAAGAGTTAAGGGTGTACGTAAGCTTAAAGAAAATCGTATGCTTATGATTATTCTTGGTCAACTTTTTGAATTTCCACGATAAAAGTTAACCTATGCCCTTCCTCAGGATTCGAATTATTTCTGTATTAAGTTTTATCGAAATCGGTTAAACAGATGGGTGAGGACCGTAAAAACGTAGCAGCCATACATACAGACAAGACACACATTCGCAGTTATGATAATATGTTATGGGATCTTTTAATTTTATTGAGCCCTTATTATAAACAATTGCATGTGTCACAAAAGTTTCTAAAGTCTTAAATCCTTTTTCTACATAAAAAGGTTTCCCTGTAAAATAGAAGTTTTAAAATAATTATAAATTTCTGCTGCAATGCCCAAATTAAGTTTTCTAAGAAATAACCACCGAATTCACCTATAGGTGAATCTGGTTATAAATATCGGAAATATTTAAGTTAAAATGTGCCAGAGCAGCATCTGAGTCACCACATCCTCAAAAAAAAAACGTCTGAACGAAGTGAACTAAAGCGACGAACGCGGAAATACTTAAAATGTTAACTAATGCTTTGATTACCGAGCACACGGCCAAACGAGGTGTTTTGCGAGATTTATTATGGATTCCTAATGTTTGTTCGAGTTAAACTGCGGGTGCTGTCGTGACTATATCAATGGGCTGCTAACGGCTTCGTTCCTGCCTCGTTGGTCTAGTGGTTAGCATATTCTGCGGACTTTTGGAGTATTGGGTTGTCTGACTAGAAATTTTCACTACTAAGCCGGAGTTAGTAAGTTGGCTTTGTTTCACCCCCGTGCCTCGGAGAGGACGTTAAACCGTCGGTCCCGGTTATTATCACTAACAATGGTGGTCTCAGCTCAAATTCCCCACTTTACTATGAGAGTGGAGGCCTGTACCCAGCTGTGGGACGTTAATAGGCTGTAATTGTGGTGGCTAACCTAACGGCTTAAAACAAAACAACTACTTTCTTATGTTTTGTCATAGGATACATAATAGTAGGAATAGATATTGATTTGAAGACCTCCCTGGCGTAGTGGTGAGCGCTGTCGTCTTAAAAGTGGGAGGTCCCGGGTTCGATCCCCGGCAGGATCAATTCGGGAATTTATAAATTCAGATTTTTTCTGGTCCGGCTTGGTAGGAGGCTTCGGAGTTCGGCTGTGGCTAGTTACCATCCTACCGGCAATAACGTACCGCCAAGCGATTTAATTAGCGTTCCGTTACGATGCCGTGTAGAAACCGATAAGGGGTATGCACCCATAACAGGTCAGCCCGCTAACATCCGCCATCACTTACCATCAGGTGAGATCGCAGTCAAGGGCTAACTTTTAGTGCTTTTTATAAAACATGTTTTGATAAAAACTTGTGGATTTGAAAAGTAGAGACGACTTATAAAATTACAATAATTATAATTCACCGTCTCAGCTCTACGCGTGCTTTGCCTTCTTGCAATAGTATACCTCCGTGTGTGTAGAATGAGGAAACATGATTTAAATCGACTTTATAATTTCAAATTATCAAGACTCGGATAAATTAGTAGTACTTTGATTTCACACGAGGAAATGCTAATTGTCGTTTCAAAGATCATCTGGAAACTAAGAGACAACTGGCCTTTTAGTTTCCTTGTCTTATTGATAAGATAGGTACCTATACTTGATTTGTATTTCAGTTTTTTTATGACGGATGACTGATACACACCAATATTACCGAATAACTTATGTTTTTTTTAATCCACTACTAGTGGGCACTTGACTGCGATCTCAGCTGGTGGTAAGTGTTGATGTAGTCTAAGATGGTAGCGGGCTAACCTGTTAAGGGCATGGCAGTTGGTTATATTAAACCCATACCCCTAATCGGTTTCTACAGAATCGTGCCGGAACGCTTGGCGCTTTGCTTTGCCGGTAGGGTGGTAAACCTCCTACCTGACTAAACCTGAGAAAATTTAGAAATTATAAATTCCCAAATTGACCTTGCCGGGAATCAAACCCGGAACCTTCGCGCGTTAAGACAGCGCTGCTCACTGCTCACACTCAAAAATTTAGTAATTCTTACCAAAGACGTGTCTATATCTGGGTCTAGAACAATAACATCGAGTATATGTTTCGCAGCATCGTATCTAATTCGGCGTGATGTGTCACAGGCTCCTTCTGAGATGAGGTCACCCCACGGCGGCGCAACACATGCTATCCAATGTGCTAATTTTATAATTACACTAAACGTGCACGTAGTGGGACGCTATGGGAGGCAGATTTTATGCGAACACACAGTGAACAGGCGGACTTATAAATAACTCCATTCCAGGAGCGACTTCGGTCGCGTGGTTTAAGTATTTTTTATTCCCGCGGGAACTTAATTTTCCGCGATAATAATGGACATACGTCTGTGTGTTACCCATTTTTATTGCGGAACACACACACGAGACAGATGAGAGACAGATGAGATTCTTATAAGAAATCGAATCAGTAACGCATTAGAACATCAGTGACTCGAGCTGCCAGAAGTAAAATAAAGGATTGGACAGAAAATAATAAATAATATGTCCACTATAATTAAACGAACAGTTCAGTGTCGAGTCATAAATAATAGTTTAAGTAATTCTTAAGCTAACAGTTCCGCTCTTCGGCAAACTGACTCATTGGAATTGTCTGTGTCAAACGATTCGCGGGAATGTATGAATTGGTTTAATTAATAGCCGTCAGGGCTAAGTATAGGCTTTTCATTGTAATTCTGACAAGCCTGTTTAATAGTCCAAGAGTTTCCTTAGCCTGACATTAAATACTTATAATAGTAAAATAAGACAAGTTGTGGTTCTCTGAAAAAACAAAGTTTTATTTATGTAAGTACTTAAAACGAAATATTTTATCTACATCATTTGCCTATTTATTTACAAATGTTTGACTTACCTGAAAAAACAAAGAAAACAACATTTGATGCACTTAATTTACTATCCTAATAATCTACGAAAATTATTAATAATTATAATAGAAATCTTTTCTCGGGAAGCAAAAACGTTAATACCCTCTCATCCGTCACTTGTCAACCATGACATTAGGTAACATAGACTACAGTGACGCAAACTAACTATAAAGACACAGACTTAAAATAAAGTTTGTGAAGTGGGTTTCCTTACATCTTCCCCCCCGGAAAATGACAATTGCATGCAATTGTTCATTAATTATCAAACACTGGAGATAATTTTGTTATATGGTAGAGATTTGATTCCATTTTCTTGCGTCCGGTATTAACTTCATAGATTGAATTAGAAATCTTCTTCAGAATCTTGTATGGTCCAATCCTTAGTTCATCCATCTTCTTCCTGTTTAGACGATTTCCGTTTTCCACGTAGACTCTGTCTCCCTCTTCAAATTTATATTCTTCTCTATGCAGGTCGAATTTTTTTTTATTATAATTGTGAGATTTTATTGTGTTTTCCAGAGCTAGTTCCCTATCTCTTTTCAGATCTTCTTTTGTACATCTTGATTTCAATTCAAGTGGTAGAATATTCACATTTTGGCCCTCCAAGAGATATTTTGGAGCAAATTTGGTAACTGTGTGATCCGTTTCGTTATATTTTTCTACACATTCTCGTGCAATAGTAGTCCATGCTATTTTTTTTTCATTTTCATTTATTTTACATCTTATTTTATTGACTAAAGTTTGATTTAGTCTTTCATTGAGCCCATTTGAAAATGGTGAATCCACAGCAGTGAAAATCACTGTTATGTTTTCCTTCTTCAGAAATTCTTTAAATTCTTTGGAATTTATACCAGGGTATTGGTCCGTTAATACAATATCAATATTGTAGTTTTGTGTCACATTTTTTATTAGTTTAATAAAATCACTGGAGTTTTGACTTCTCGATGTGAAAATATAGGCATACCTTGTGAAATGGTCGACCAGAAGGTGTAAGTATTTTTTTGTTGACCGTGATCCTCCAAAACCTCCAATGGTGTCAATCGATACTATTTCAAATGGATGTTTTGCGGGACCTAAATGTGACATTAAACCATATTTTGACTTCCTCCTTGATTTGTTCCTTATACAAATTTCGCATTCATCACAAATTTGTTTAATGTTTGCTATGATATTCTTTGCTGTGTAGAATTCGTATATGAAAACTAGCCAAGCCAAAGTCTTAGTCTTCAACATTTTATACTAAGTTATAAAAAGAAATGATATTTTAAGTTGTTATAAAATATTATATGTTGTTATAAATAAATTTCAGGACTGACCATTGAACTTGGCACCCATTTAGATCTCACTTCTTTTGTCGCTGAAGTCAACAACCAAGGCATATATATCACAATTTTGAACTTGGCTCTCATTTCACATTTATGTTTTTGATGGGATAAATAAATTGCAGGACTGACCATTGAACTTGGCACCCATTTAGATCTCACTTCTTTTGTCGCTGAAGTCAACAACCAAGGCATATATATCACAATTTTGAACTTGGCTCTCATTTTACATTAATGTTTTTGTTGGGATATCATTACTTTTTGTACAGAAATTATTGAACTCAATCTCAAACTCAAAACATATTTATTCAAAATATGTACCTACAAAGTACACCTTCTGAACGTCATGCTTACAGAGCATAAGACGTAATGGTGATAATTAACTACGGTATCTTAAGACTAAAGCTACGAGGGTTCCAAACGTGCCCTGGTCTGAGAAGAGTCCGCAATAAACTCCTCTTTTTTTTATTATCTCCATCTCACAAATATTTCAAATTATATATATGTACTTATAATATAACATTACATAATCAGCCGCTGTAACAATTCATACCCATGCCTTGCTATCATTCAAATAATCCTTTACACTGTAATAGGACTTTTCTATTAGTTTAGTTTACGTTTTACATTAGTAGGTACTTATTATTCGGTGTAAGGTCAGTGTGTCACCCACCAGTAATTCTATTGTACGACTCATTGTACAAGATAATTAAAGACGAGAATTCTCAAGAAAAATATATAGTGTACCTAGAGTTACACTGACATTGACAGATTACATCTATGGTCAGACTACCTCTACAGCACATTTCTACATCTCATCAATTTTGATTGCAAAAGTTCAAAATCAAAAGTTTTTAGTGAAACATTGAAAACAAGCACGGTAAACAGTCGATATCACTAAAACCACTATAAACAATGAATACAAATCACAATGACTGACAGCTTGAACTGACGACTTCAAATACGTTTCTTATTCTATTCTGTCAATGACGTTTCGTTGCACAAAATGCATGAATACGAAGGTAAGGTTTTAATGCAAGTATATTATTATTCATTATTATTTACATTAAAATAATAATTATGTGTCATTTTCAATAGTTAACAACACAAAATAACGAATTCAAACAAAGACCTGCAGTATGATTTATGTAATCGGAGTTTTTTTTTACTTAACAACTCTTGTTTTATTTAGTTGTGCATGCACTATGCGTAGAATGTAATGCGAGTTGCCGCAGGAAGTGGACGACGGAGTTACTACCACCGCTTAAAGCAGTATTGTTTCAAAATAACGGTTGAATGTCACGTACTTTGATGTCCTTAAAATAATGATTATAACACTACAACATAAACGTCAACAATATTAAAATAATACGGTTTTAAGCAATGGTAGTATGCCCCGTGTCAGAGTTTTGATCTATACCTAGGTAGAGCATAAAAATGACGATTTTTGTACGTTTATATTATCTAAATAACCATTTGAGGTGTGCTTATGAAATTTGGAGCACATATGTATCTCACGGGTCTCAATATATGCGCCAAATTTGATATGTTTATATGAAATAGTTTTTGAGTTATGAGGGGGTCAAAAGTGGCTCCAAATGGTTCGTGTAATATTACACACGGTGCTGCTCGCCAGTTTTTTTGAACTTTGGCTGGACACGCTTCCGCGTGTCTTGATTAGCCACAATGTCTTTCCTATCAAACATCTATAAAGATTGTTTGAAAGTAATCCGTCTTAGTGATAGAAAAGAAAAAAATATCGCGGTAAATAATAATAAAATAAAACATAACTAATCCTGAGTTTAGTCATACTCTGTAATTTGTAACCTCTACTGCAGATTACATTATTATCATCGTAATAATTACTTTCATCATTCTAAAAGAAGACCCGTGGAGATTAGTAATACCAGTAATCCGGTGATTGGTTGATGTTGATGATGAAGTATTTATTAATTTCCTCCCATGTATCTATGTATGGAATACAATTGTGTTGGTACTTGGTATTCGTATATACGTCGCATCATGCACGTGTTTCACAATCCCTCCAATAATGGTTGACCTCATTAATGTGTCGGATCCTCCACAATGTTTCGTACTTCCCATCTAAAGCTGCAGTTTTTTATCATTGTTCATGTCACAATAGAGTAAGATATCTGATATCGTAAATACATAACGAATGAGTTACGTATCCATGTTATCGTTTAGGTTTCGGGTTTTATTCTATCAGCTTACTATGACAATAATAATGTTTTCATAAAAAAAAAAGGCTTGGCTATAAAGGAAAAGGGTATGTGAATTTGGTTATTGATGACATCATAATTAGCTCTATTTAATTACATCAAACGAAACAAGCAGTAAATTTTAAGTAAAAAACTGTTATTACGGAAACTGTTCAGTGAACTCCACTTTTTGGGATGTAAAATCCGTGATATCGATTTTGTTCGTATAAAATGTAGCCTGACTATGTTTAATGACGAATCTCATTCATTAAAATCATTTAAAAAAATACAATCATGCGTACATTATATAGACTGTTAAAACATAAACCTTCCTTTTGGGGCGCCGTTCAGCACGATGGCTAACTGGATGAAGATGATAGAATGGTGACTCTCATTGCGTATTAACTTACTTCCAACAGTGGTCCACAGGCTGACAATGATGAAAATGATCAAAGAATTTAACTTTACTTTACTATCACTTAGTTACTCAAATAAATTTAGTTGATAAAAACAAGCCGACCACCTGTCGCGCTCTCTTCGCCGTGAAACCACCTGTCTGTTCCCAACCAGATTATTTAAATACTTCCTGTTTTATCATATTTTTTCGTTTATATAATGTTCTACATTGTTTTAAAGTATTATAAAGGTGTGTTTAATTGTTGTAACCTTGGAGACCACTATTATTTGAATTTAACTCATCTTGTTCGATCTAAGTCCATGTTCTCTTGCTTTAGCTAGGTCTCGGCTTATTGTTTTAAAATACTGTACTCTAATTTCCTCTAGTTTTACTCTCATTCTCTAGTTTTATTCCCACTATGTAAATAGTTAGATCAAATTGTAGAGTTATCGAACATTGTTAACACCTTTTGTACTTTCACGGTACTGAACGTTGCGTCTGTATTTTAAACTAATTGATACTTTATTTTTTCAACATTACCTAATGTTTAATTTATTCAAATTTACAGCGCATTCTTCGATTTTGTATATGCTTACGAGAACAAATATTTTGACTGCCTGGATTTTATAACCCTCCTCATTCAATAAACTTTAACATAACTATTGATTAATATTTTAAATACATCCACGATCTATATCTATTACATTAGTTTCTTATGTTTCTATTTCACAATTCTTATCGGCAACATGAATGTTATCTTCCTCCAATTTATTCTTTATTGTCGTGTACTTAAGATTTTAATTTCTTTGTTCGTTTGGTATGTTCTCCTCAGATACTGTATTACGGAAGACTATAAGTGTCACTTGATTTTAGACTCTATTTTACAGGCATACAATTAGTTTTCCTCTGGGGTGTATCTGTTGTGTTCTGTACGCAGCGGTTACAATTATTTCGAGTGCGTGCAAGGTCGTTCGAATACGGGTGAGCCATGTGGTCTTTGTTGGCTATTAGCGTTGATAATAAAAGACCGTTTGAACTGCGCCATGGTGCCGCTTTACCAATACATTCACCATAGTTATAAACCCGAGTCTTACGGCTTTACTAATAAACATACATGGTGTCGCGAAAATATTTTGATTTTCTAACAAAATTTCATTTTATTGGTGGACACAAAAAATGACCGCGATCTACTTCTTCTTAACTAGTTAACTTAGCTTCTTACTAATATTATAAATGCTTTAGTTTGGATGGATGTATGGATGTTTGCTACTCAATCACGCCACAACGGCTGAACGGATCTAGATGAAATTTGGCACGGAGATAGATTATAGTCTGGAATAGCACATAGGCTACTTCTAAATTAAAGAGTTCCTGCGGGAACGAAAAAACCACGTCCACGCGGACGAAGTCGCGGGCATCGGCTAGTTAATGATACTACGAAAAAAAAACAAAAATCATTGATAAGACTTGGCACAATACCTACCTTTTTTTTTGTTTGATGGACATAGGTAATTTTGGTAGAATGCCAATTTGTTTGCCACTGTTTGGGTAGGTATATTGAACCGAATGAAGCTGACTGCGGTTTTAGGTTTGAAATCTGCAGTAACTAAACGAACAAATGCAAAGTTTTTGTTTTCATTGTTTTTGTGGTTTTGTGGTCGTTGTTTATATTTGTACCAATTATAGTCCCGTCCATGGGATGGTTGAGATGTCTATCACTAATTAAGACATTCTACGTAGAGTTTAATTTTTAATTTTGTGTTTTTAGCTTAATCGTAGTAGTTACTCGTTATGTTAAGAGTTTCTAGTCTTTCGTTATTAAAGTTCCGTTTCCGGATATTAATAAAAATTCATATCATTATACATTATATATACATATAACGTTAAATCATCATTGAACCTAGGCAGTGGCCTCGCGTCGGTCTGGACCGAACCATGATAAATTGTTATGAATATTTGAGATGACATCATAATTTGAGAGTAAAGCAAGGTTTTTCCTTACTTGCAGACGTCTCTTGCCGTGTTTGTTATGTAGAACTTTTTGAATTATTCAGTATGTATTACTATTTGCCTTTAATTATGTCATACTGTAACGTAGTTACTGTAAGCCTTCATTCACAGTTAGACCAACGACCGGTCCTGCGCCTGATCTCTCTCCGGTCGTGTCGGATATTCAGTCCCATTCGGCTATTAGAGTAAGGAAATAAAGTGAGAAATTCGGTAGGGACTCGGGAGGAAAATAATTACTATCAGTCTTCAAAACAGTCTCAGTGAATAGCGAAAACATAGCGAGGGATATATGTATTTGATTCAATTTTTTTATTTTTGATATGGCAATTATTTCAAATGAGTATTCCTTTTATAGGGAAGGATTTAAGATATAGGAATCTTCATTTGTTTTGTGGAAACAAACAAGCGCCTTTTGTATTCCGTCATTAAGCGCTTGACAATTCCATACAAGTAAGTTTAACGCGATCAAATGGATAACAAATCTCCCATCAGGCTCCCAAAAACAGATCTCGTATTTTGGTCGTTCCACTCGATCACCAAACGTATCGACACCCATTCCCCCTCGATTCACAGAAATAGCCTGTCAACCCGCATATTGTCACGTACTCGACACGTACCTAAATCGTAACGTGTGTCGACGTATTCGTTACTGTATAAACGTCGGTCCTTAAACGACGATTATATTAATATGATGCAATTTTGGCACTCGCATTGGAGCAGCGTGGTGGGTCTAAGTTCTAATTTCCTCTCTCATATGAGAGTAGAGGCCTGTGCCCAGCAGTGGGATTTTAATGGGCTGTAGTGGTGGTGGTGGTGGTGGTGATGATGCGATTTTTCCACGTTTATTTTTGTCATCGTGCAGCTTAAAAAATCATATTTCGTTTAAATCTTAAGAAAAACAATGTTTTGCCATTGGTTTTGCCCTTCGCTTAATACCTACATAAACACTACATACTAATAATACACATATAAATATCTACCATAAATAACTATTTATACATAACATATAATATACTACATTCTACTGCATTACTTAGATAGATAGTAGTTTTTCAGACAACGTTTGAAGATATGTAGGGATTTTGCCTGACGTATGTCAGCGGGGAGACAATTCCACAACCTGACACAATTCCTCGTGAAAGAGTTATCATAGAATTTCGTGCGGCTGGACGGCATCTTTAGCTTATTGTCTGTGCAGGAACGAAGAAAGAACTGGCTATCCTTACCTCGGTAGCCAGTTAGCTAGCTTATATAGCTTATATAGCAGGATAGCTAGATTGTAGACTGGAATAACACTTAATCTACTTTTTATCCCGGAAAATTAAAGAGTTCCCGCGGGAATCAAAAATGCTCAATCCACGCGGACAAAGTCGCGAGCATGAGCTATGCTTCTGCACCTTGGTTTAGCCATATGTAAATTATTAAGATGGAAGTTTAAATCATCACCAGTTTTAACATTGAGATCAGCACCAATGTGTCGCCCTTCGTTTATTCCTATTTCGGTGCGCAGACGACAAAAGTCGGGCCAAATTAAAACAACGTCATCTGCAGCTTCCGCAGGGAGTTCCAAGCGCAGGATGCGTTTCCGTAGTTAGTCAGGTTGATTATTTTAGGGAGATACACCTTAAATTATTTTATAGATGAAACGACTGAGGTACACAGATTAACTCTAAGTTATTGTCCTACGCAAGCGACATCGTGACAATGCTAAAAATTTAAGAAAATGGAAAACAAAATAAATGTTGCCGCGACGCTTTTACCCGCTGAGGTACTAAGATCATCTTGGAAATGTTCAGCACTGACCAAAAGAATTACATACAGGTACTCTGTCTCTCCCCGTCTATATCTACTAGAGGTAGAAGAGAATTTCTTTAAGTTTATTAGAAATAACTACTTTGATAATGTTTACTATCTGTGTAAATAAATACAACATTAGGTACGTATTATTTGTAAAAAAAATACTTTATTTTTTGAGAAGATGGTTCATCACACTTGATCGTCTGGGAGACGCTTTTTTATAAGACATGACTTTTATGAGGATTTTGTTTTTCCTTTAAGCGACCAAGTGAGATTTCCCAGTATTATCGTCGCCATTGTAACATAAATTACCGTATTAATGTAAACACGGGCATCGGACGAGTGATGTCATACCTACTGATGATTTCGAAATTATGACTTCATGTTATTTTCTCACACTTAGCTTAATGATTGGAACAAAAATGATTGTATGTTCTAATGGCACTTATTCTTCGTCTCAACGATGGGCAATGGACATCCACTGCTGGGTTTAGATCGACTAGGCTTCCCACTTCCCACAAACTACGATGATAAATAAGTTAAAAAAAACAATCTAATACAAAAATGTTTTCTGTAAATAGACTTTTACAAGTGCTTTTGGATCATCGAAGGGATCTACCACTGGTTCGGAATGCCATTCCTACCGAGAAAACCCAGCAAGTTACTCTGTATGTTATATTATCTGCGCCCACCAGTTAACGGCGAAACGCTTGACATTATCGTTTGTCCACTTATACAAATATAAATAATCAATAAACAAAGTGAGATGACCCCAATTAATAAAAGAAAAAGAAAAATACCATAACTGAAGATTAAACCAATACAAACAAGAAAGTTTTTTTATGTTTAAAATTCAAGTCCGAAAATCCTTTCAGTGAAGAAAGACTATTACGTATTTACTGAAGACAGTTTTGTAACATAGTAGTTTCAATCTATAGTTTGGATGGATGGATGGATGTTTGTTACTAAATCACGCCACGGCTCAACGGATTTATTTGGATGAAATTTGTCATAGAGATAGATTATAGTCTGGAATAACACAGGCAACTTTTTATCCCGTAAAATTAAAGAGTTTCTGCGAGAACCGAAAATCCTCAATCCACGCGGACAAAGTTGCGGGCATCAACTAGTATAATACGAATGAATGTATATATGTTGATTTTATTCAATGATATATCCAGGTAAAATTAAATTTTTAATTGGTAGATACAATTATAATTGAGACGATATTATTCTGGAAACATGATCTGTGTTGCTAAATTATTAGTTAAAACCTAAACTCTCTTTGACGAAAATCCTTTTCACTTTGATGAAAGGTGAAAACTGATCTTCAAAGCGTTCGGTTAAATTCAACAGAATTAATGAGTCAAGTGAAAAGGTTGCGATGGTTATCATCAAGTATCGAGTTGCCGCCTTAATTAAAGAAAAAAACAACAAATATCTTGAACAATAAAATTTCCCATTGTACTATAAATGGTATGAAATCATTCCAAAAAAATGATTCTTTTAATTGTCACGCTCGGCTTAAGGGTCTTCTCACCGTATAAGTGTAACTTTAGTGCACTTAACGTTAATTAAAATCGTTATTATTCATAACTTACACCAAGCGGGGGACTTTTATAGAAGTCCCCCGCTTGGTTACACTTTTTTGAGACTAAAATGTCGTAGTGACCGAAGTGTGGCGAAATCTCTTTTAATTTATTTACTGAATTGTTTTTTTTAAGTTCTCTCATAATTATGTTTAAATTGTTGCTATTTTTGGAAGCACTGTCTTCGGCAACAAGTTCAGTTTTGACGTGATAACGTCTTATAAATAGATGAACACCGGCTGCACGCACGAAAAAGTGTCACGTTCCGCCTGAGCCTGAGCGTGCTAGTGAGAGCGAGAACAAGCGATAGCACGATCAGCCCAAGCTTGTGACAAATTTTTCTCTCTTCTCACGTGACGTCAGAGCTAGCAGTTCGAATATTTCTGCTACTGGAACACCGCCACGTGAGCTTCTTTTTTTTTTTCTCTCTTCTTCGAGAACTTCTAGTTATCACGTAAAACTAGCGTCCGTATACCGACTTTACAGACAACCGTAAAGTTTTTGTTAAACGCAAGCTAATTGAAAAATCCTATTGCAATGTAGAAATGATTATATAGATGATAATAAAAAAGCATGGGAATGAATTGTTCTAGCGGCTAACAATCTTATTGATACTTATAGTTCAACTAGCTGATGCCCGCGACTTCGTCCGCGTGGATTGAGGTTTTTTGGTTCCCGCGGGAATTCTTTAATCTTCCGGGATAAAAAGTAGCCTATGTGTTATTCCAGACTATAATCTATCCCTGTGCCAAATTTCATCAAGATCCGTTCAGCCGTTTTGGCGTGATTGTGTAAAAACATCCATCCATCCATACATCTATCCATCCAAATTTTCGCATTTATAATATTAGTATAGAAAATAACGATGTTTGTGAGATGGTGAAAATAAGAAAAACCCGGCTGAGTTTGTTGTGGGCTCTTCTTAGACCAGGCGCCTTTGGAACCCTCGTAGTTTTACTTTTAGGATACCGTTATTGATTATCACCATCATGTTTTATAAGTTTTGGACGTCAATAAGAGTATAGTGTACCTAAATTAATAAATATTGAATTGAATAGAAAAACGCTTTAAAGACGTGGCGGTATTAAACAGTAGCTCAACCCCTCACATGTTTCTATCTATAAACTATAAAATCGAACTTTCCTATTTAATACCTCGTAAAACCCCTCCCGTATTACGCGTACAATGACACTGCTGTATCTACCCTTCCCCCGCTTGTTTAACCCCCTCTTTACCTTATCTATAGTACCTACCCCCCTAGTTTTTACTCCCTCGCGGTCTGGTAAACGTGATTATGATTTCCCTTTCTATACAGTCTACCCTCTTGCCTGGAGGGTCTCTTTCAGACGTGGCTTAAATGCTTTTGAAATTTACAGCGTTTCTGAATGTTGTTTATTTTTTTAAGGAAAAAAACTAAGGCTAAGCACATAATATTGTGGCTTCATCTGTTCTGTACACAATCTCTTAACTCTCTAAGCGCTTAATACATTGCTATCTCTGTCATAATGTGCCTTGGGGAAAGGGACAGCACGAGATTTTAGACCTGTCAGTTAAGATTAATTCACAGTTCGGGTACAACAATATCAGCCATAATGGCTAATAAAGTTTGACCATATCGTCTGTTCGGAATTTCGCCACACGTATAGATAGCGATTCGGAGTATAGTATGTGTACTATAATCGCAAGTAGTATTATTTTAAAATTGCAGTTTTAAAATATGGCTTTTAATTCTGAAACTAGAGCGCGAACAATATGAAAATAATACTGCTGAAAGCTATGGTAGTAAGCCCACTGATTAATTCAGAACCAATGTGAAGGAAGTGCGGAGGCCGCATCCTCGCCGCGTTTCCGCATGCGCCCGCGCATGTCCTGATTGTCCTCTAGACTCGTGCCTGCTACTTAGTTGACCTAAAGTAGGTCCTAAATAATAGGTCACGGCCTATTATTTAGGATATCACTGAATCTTCTGGCGAGGAATTTAGGCATTTCAACTAAGGATTCAACAGATTTATTGCGTAGTAGGTAGGATAACACAGACTGTTTCAGAGCGAAAGTTATTGCTTGCGTAATTTTTCATTTATATAATGTACTCAAAGGTGTGTGAAGTTTGCTAATCTGCACTTGGCTAGCGTCGTGGACGATGGCCGAACCCTTCATATTCTGACAGAGGAGACTCGTGCTCATTGAAGTGATGTTGCAAAATAATTGTGCGGTGAAACGACACTCTTTTTATTTGCGGCCAAAACAGCAACTAGCTGATGCCTACGACTTCGCGATAAATTTTTTCGATTCCCGCGGGAACTCCTTAATTTTCCGGGTTAAAAAGTAGCCTATGTTATTCTCCAGGTTCTCAAATATACCCATGCAAAATATAAATTAATTATACCTATATAGAATATTTTCTTATAGTTTTTATTTATTTATATTATTTTTTAAAATTTATTATTATATTATGTATTTTATTTATTTTTTATTTAAGTATATATATATATTTTTATCTCAACGAAGAGCCGAGTTACTGTACCCGAGGTACCCTTTTTTCAAGATGGCGGAAAATGCACATAGGAAATCTTGGTCGACAATTTGAAGTTGCCTTTCTAGGCCTCCCCCACATAATATCCAAAATTTAGCTTTCTCCGTTCACATGCATTTTCAAATGTATATACTGACTGGACTATATGATATGATTCAAGTTTGTCCTGTCGTCTTCCGTCGTTCAGTGTAACCCGACCCTGCGACCCCGCTGGATCGCTCTGTCTAGACGGCTGCGTCAAGCATCTCTGTAGCCTGTGACAATCTAGCCTGTGTCCGTTCATTTGCCTGCCTAATTACTGTACTCACCTTGGGTCTAATAACTGTGATTTCATTATTTTGATCTTGACCCCGACCCTGTACAACGAAACTTGTGACTAAATGACCAGCCAGTAGTGGGAGTGTCGGCAAATATTTTATTTATTTTTTATTTATTGACATGCCAACGAACATTTTAGAAACAATTCATAATATTAAAATAATACAATCTGTCCAGTTCTATGATAATCCATTAAAGGTTAATACAGCATTAGGTAATATAGCATTATAATGATTTTTCGGTCAATTTTTTAGCCCGATCCGACGGTAAATCTGACACAACCGGAGATATATCAGGAAATCAGGATTGGCAGCAGGACAATACAATCAAATAAATTACAATTAAATTTGATATTTTTATTAAACAATATAATTAAATTTAAGATTAAATCGACAAATTAAAAAAAAAACAGTAGTATCAGTTAATTCACCAAATAAACTTTCTTTTTAAAGCTAGTTAGAGTGACGTGAATAATGTCAATGTCAGGGTGGGTCAAATCACTGCGATCATATTGAAAGCGTAATGAACGGTTTGCTTCCTCGTTTTAAATACGCGGCTAGAATATGGAATCTGTTTCCGGATTCCGTTTGACCTGACAGCTTTAAATATTCATACTGGGATTAGTTAGCATTTGATTCGATTCGATAACGATGTGACCCCCACATGGAAATGGACCGACATGAAAGGGCTATGGTAGTTTTAAATCAACCCATACCATTATCTATTTCTACTCACGACATGAAAGGGCTATGGTAGTTTTAAATCAACCCATACCATTATCTATTTCTACTCAGCATCATAACAAACCACTAAACTGCTATTTTTTTATTTGCTTAAATTTCTATAAAATAGTTATGATTGACATGAGTAAAATGAGGTTAATATTAGTTTATCATCTACTTCAAGCTAGCCATAGCTTTGCATAATTTTAACATTTCCTAAAAAAATATACTTATATCTTAGGTATAACGGACCTCCAGATGATCAACATACAATGTGTATTAACATTATGATTAAGTGTCCTCCTGATCGAATTTCGGCTACGGTGGCCAATCTCAACGAAGATTAGCCAAGCATGGAATATTATAGAGCACAAGTGTGGTTGTAAATAATAGATCATGTATTATCTATTTATCTGTTCACCTCCAATGGAGAGTAAATGAGAGATCAAGCGTGGGGATGACGTCTTTACGTGTTCTCCTAAGGCACGGGGTGAAACACCTACAACTTCCCAACTCCATTGTTACGGAAAATAACTTGACAGAAAACCAGATTACTTTTTATACTAGGACTTCTATTTATTCTGGCCACTAGACTAAACTAGGCAGTTATAATTTCAATGATTTTTTATAGTACTACCAGTTAGGCCTTAGCTGCTAACTCACGTGGTGATGATGCATTTTATGGCAGCGTCAGGTAGTCTCGATGGCAGTATTTTTTTAATCGCATACATAATTAAAGTATCTGGCAATGCCACACGTTGAATGAGATAAGTCTTCATATAAATACAAACTGAAAGCTAAATTTAGATCGGGTGAGTACTCACAGAGCGACAATACGAAGTTAAAAATAGATTGCTTGTCTTTATGCGTCCGCGCATGCAGACTTTGTCTACCTATTGCTTCTGTATACATTTGATTATGCCGCGAAATTTGAAAAGCCGCGTGTTACTTCTGACCTTCCTTTTGCCGCGTAAGTATCAAAGCAATAGTGGAACAGGCATCTTCGGCAAATGAACTTCAACCTAGACTTATCTATAAACCATGACCTAATTTAAAAAAGAGCTCTAAGTACCTGTAGTGAGGCGAAATGTAATATTTTGCCTCTCTAGCGCAACTCTTGGTGTAACTTGTTATACAGAACTGTCATGTTGATAGCTTCGATCGCATGGACAATCGGGCTAGCACGAAAATTTTATGCCTACAGTGTCATAAGCGCAATCGCCTGTGATCAGCTGATGTCTGAAACTGACTGTTGCTAAATTAATGCACGATTGCTGCAAGAATACCATACGTTCGGCCAGAGTCCCCTAATTGAGAATGTGGTAGCGAATTGTCTAGAATCGTTTTGTCCATTGCCTGTCAACTTCCGTGGCGAAAGTTATGTTAACTTTAATGTGTCCTCTTACTTCGTAGTTATATTTTTTAACTTTTAATAATTCTTTGTACAGACTTTACTAATACCGTCTGATACCGTACCTGCCGAGAGTGTCATTGTAAAAATATCAATTTACAGCTCTTGAACTGTATGTTGGATGCCAAAAACTAATCTTTTGATAAATATGCACCGTTGTAGTGAAAACGTGACGCAGATAAAGAATGGTGACCTAGGTGTTTTGTGATGTGGATAATCAAAATAAATACATTTTTGAAACCAAACCGCTGAAAACAGTGCAAAAGAGAAGTGCTTAAATTGTCAACCGATCGATGGTTGATCAAAAGTGTTGTGACATTTCTGTTATAAGGACTTGTGTAGGTTTAGTTGAAGACTCAGCTCAACAGTTGAAATAAGGGGCCGCAAGGCGTGTCGAAGTGCCTATGGTAGGCATGATGTGGTTCAAACGGGACCCCAAGGTCCCAGAAAAGGTTGACAAAGTTGACGGAGTGGTCAACAAGTTGAGGAGAAAAAAGCCGGTTATCCTCAAACCGACGCGAGAGTCGAGTGAGAGAGAAACATCGGCTGATAGCGATAAGGAGAAACGGAGATACTCTGATATACTTGATATGAAAGCGTCGCTTGGTATGTATGAACATGTTGATATTAGGATCTGACGCATATCTATGGAGGTGCGAAGCAGAGACGCGACGTCTTTTTGATAACAAATTAAATTAAGTCTATTTAATTCGACTTACGTTTGAAAATGTATAGTACAAAAATTACGAAAAAGAAAGCTTGCAGAAACGCCGGGTTAACCTTTTAACCCAGAGCTAGCTGCTACTTTGAGAGAAACCGCATAAAACTTTTGTCAAAATTTCAAATTTATTCCTGGGTTAAAAGTAAATCGGCGTTTCTGCAAGCCGGCCTAAAGATACTAGGGTGCATGCCGCCGTCATGCCAAGCTTACTTTTCGAGTTGTTATCAAGAATGACGCTGAGCCGCTTCCGCCACTCTTCAGGTATGCGTTGCACCTTTTCATTTATTCAAGTTTTTTGCTTAATTTGAATGAGCCCATATACATATTGTCGATTTAGAGGTTTCCCAGCCGTTACTATATTTTTTAATAATAATTAATTAAAAGCACATATCGTTGGTATTTTTTAAAACTTTGAATTGAGTGTTTTACTGTATTTTTTCCGTATTTTCTTATTATTTCATGAAGTCCAATTTGTGTTTTAATGATGACGACATTTTTTGAACTAAAGTAGCACTAATCAAGCATTTTGTGGCATTTATCATTGTTTAAACAATTCTAATATAACAGGTTATTGAACAGTTCAAAATCACTTAGTTATGTAAATAAATTAGATCTAACATAATTAATTATTATCGTAGGATATTTAATTCATGGCCATAGACCTAGTCTACCAAATCCTATCACATGCTTGAAATTGTTGACGATCTCCGTGACACACTGTTGAGCGCTGTTGCCCTAACGTGCAGAGGTCCCGGGTTTGATCCCCGGCACAGTTAATTTGGGAATTTATAATTTCTGAATTTTACCTGGTCTGGCCAGGTGGGAGGCTTCGGCCGTGGCTAGTTACCACCCTACCGGCAAAGACGTGCCGCTAAGCGATTTAGCGTTCTGGTACGATGCCGTTAGAAACCGATAGAGGTATGGTTTTAATATAATTGCCATGCCCCTAACAGGTTAGACCGCTACCATCTTTAACTGCATCATCACTTACCATCGGATGAGATCGCAGCTAAGCGCTTACTTGTAGTGGAATAAAAAAAAATTTATCCAGTCTTCTCATTATCCAACATTTAAACAATTTACTGAAAAAATTCTCTGATTTTATCTGATCCTTCGAATTTCAATCTTTCAAATCTATAAAATCAAACAGATAAATCTATACTTCTTTAATAATATTATAAATGCGAAAGTTTGGATGGATGTGTAGATGTGTGGATAGACGTTTGTTACTCAATCACGCCCCAACGACTGAACGGATCTGTCTGAAATTTGGCACAGTGATAGATTATAGTCTGGAATAGCACGTAGGCTACTTTTTATCCCGGAAAATTTCCCGGAAACCGAAAAACCTCCATTTACGCGGACGAAGTCGCCGGCATTCGCTAGTGAAACGATACATATTTCCGTTGAGGATTGTTTAAGATACATATTGTAAACGACGCGACGTACTCGTAGTTATAGCGAATCTGCAATGTCAACAGGTCAATGCGGCCCCGATTCACGATAGCAACTATTTTTAGCGTTGTCGTCTTGTGCTGATGAATTATTTTGCCTTACTTTGTTTCCTTGTATTTGGTCGTACTCGGGTGTGTTTGGTTTTGTTTGTACGTTTTAGGGACCAAAATTCTTGTCGACTCCATACTTAATTTAAAGTGTCGTTCATAATTCATTAGTTTTGGTTAAAATGAAAGTTCTATATACTTTTCCTGTTTTTTTTTTGTTTTGTTTTCACAACTACTACTTAAATGAGTAAAATAAATCTTACTAATCTTACTAATATTATAAATGCGAAATTTTGGATAGATGTATGGATGTATGGATGTTTGTTACTCAATCACGCCCCAACGGCTGAACGAATCTGTCTGAAATTTGGCACAGAGATAGATTATAGTCTGGGATAGCACATAGGCTACTTTTTATCCCGGAAAATTAAAGAGTTTTAAAAGCGGGCATTCGCTAGTGATTCTATATACTTTTCCTGTTTTTTTTGTGGGGATCTCCCAATTTTATCGATGGGTTTCATAACTAATACTTATTTAAGCACAATAAAATGGTTATAAAAAATATATTTGGTGGTTGATATTTGTGGCAATCATTTTGATTATGTGCTAGTGTAATCATCACATTTCTTTCGGAAAGAACTTTTGGATCTATCAATTCAATTTGGCTTAGATTGATTGTAAAAAAACTGGATGCTTTAGTTTTTTGGGTTTAGCCTAGTCATATAGTGTGTCCGCTTTTCTATTTTGTGTATAATTTTAAGTATTCGTTCATACTTATTACTTATATACTAGATGATGCCCGTGACTTCGTCCGCGTGGATTAAGGTTTTTTGATTTCCGCGGGAACTCCCTATTTTTCCGGGATAAAAACTAGCCTATGTCCTTCATCGGGACGTAACCTACCGAGAATTTCATCAAAATCGGTGGGGCAGATGTCAGTGAAAACGTAGCAGACAGGCAGACACACTTTCGCATTTATTATATTAGTATGGATATACGTCATCAATATCTTAATAACACCTGAAAAATTATTATCTATCACATTACATACACACATTATAAGAGATGACTCTTATAAAGTGTTAATGTTAGACGTAATCCAGGTTCAGTTAATAAGATTACGCCTTAAAGCGGTTGAGAAATCTGTATATCGTTGCATAGGAGTATAACGAAAGTCCGATAATCCCACTTATACTAATCCTACGGCTACGCTATAAAAGTTTTGTAATCTCTGATTGATTTTGTTACTTTCAATATTTCTATGCGCTATAGCTTTTCCTAGGTTTTATTCCATCAGGAGTAGATTTTCAAAAGATCCTTTCTTAACGGATGTATCTAGTTGTAGTTATCTTTCCGGTCAAATGGCACATTTGTAGGCTTTGTACTTCCTGAGATTCTGTTTCTCAGTAAGTTAGTACGAGTGGTAAGAACTTCTTTAAAGCTATATTTAAGTAGGTATATAGATGCATTACCATTCCAATACCTCGTCGACAGAACAACGATCGGTTCTTCAAACTTTGTGTTCTTATTTCTGGGTATGCCAAGAAATAATAATAAAGTAATAGTCCGAAGAATAGGAATCGTGTTATAGAATCGCGTGTCCTAATAACATGCAAAAAGAGGACATTAACCTAATTTACTTGACCATCCCCTTGGGCGAGGTCCTTAGAGGCCGGTGTCCTGAAAACCTGAGCCGATATAAAATGTTATTTATGTGTTGAAAAGAAACATTTACGGTTGTTTCATTAGATTAATGGATAGCTGTTTCTGGAAGATGTTATCATTTTGTATTTAGAGCATATTTGTTTGTGAGGGTTTTCAAAAGTTGTCATGATCAGATTTGGAAGGTTAGTTAAATCGAAGGCATAATTTCAGATGGATGCGATCAATTGCTAGAAACGGTATTTTATTCAAAATTATAAAATTAGCAGTAGGTAACTACCAACAACATGTTCGGAAATCAAATTCTTTACTTTAAATAAGCCGGCTAGAAATCAGTATGGTACGATTGGCAGCTTTATCACTGTAAGAAATAAATACTTTAACGTTTGGTATACAGTTATATGCAAAGCCGTAAAGTCGATGTTAACACGATTTAAAAAAATGAATTTTTTGATGACGAACTTTATTTACATAATCTGCACGTGAATTTTCCCATTTCCGATCCGTTTACTATTGTTGAGATCTAGAAAGTTCGTCTTAGAAATTTTCATATCTTACATTTACGAGTACATTTAATCTTTATATTGTGTGCAAATTAAGTAGTCTAGTAGAGTCTGAGTGTCATAAATATTGTAGTGCTTACTCAAAATAGCAAATATACAGATATAACATGAGACAAGCGATTATCTATCATTAAGTTCGGTATCGAATATCGATATTATTAATGACTGACTTTGGATTGATAAAATATTTTGTTAGCTTCTGGACATTATACGTTTATGCCCCTAAAGTATGCTTTTCTCACATTTCTATCCACTCTCGTGCTTTCTGTGTGTTCAAAATTCAAATCAGTGAAGCCGTTCTGATTTAGCTTCTCCAATTGGATTCCAAACTGGCCACTATTGTTGACCCAAAGCAAAAGGTCTTTTGATAACTTGTTATTTTTTATAACAGTTAGAGCATATACCATTATGTTTTTGCTAAGATTCCTGCTCCTTGTCTTCTCACATTCGTCATCAGTAACAACCTGAGAATGTCGATAAATCATTGAGATAGTTATTATCCAGACGACCATTGTACCACTTTTTGTTACACACTCTAAATGCCACAATCATTTGCAAGGCTTATCTATAACTATCCTTTCTAGAGATTTTGTATAGTTCGCGCGCGAGTTGAATGCAGAGTGAATGTATAGTGACACATACATTTACTCTGCATTCAACTCATGCGCGAACTGTAGTTTCAGTGTAAAGATTTTATCTGAACGTCAACTCTTTTTGTTTATTTATCAAGAGTGTATATTAAGTGCGAAATGTCTACGAATTCACATTAAATAACTCTTATGACATATTTTTAACCTTTATTATACATATATATATACTCAATCCTTTCTAAAAATTGCCAACGATATGGTGCTTATATCATACTTTGTTTTTTTTTGCAAAACAAAATTATATCGCAAGGAAACCTTAACATCTGATGCGGTATTATAATGTAAAGTAATCCCCTAGAACGGCGAGATGAGAGCGACGAATCACTCTACGAATCTGCCGACTGTCAAAGTGACGCCATCTCTGCTAGCGATGACGCTTTACCAAGACTCGGCAAGACACCTACCATGAGCAAAGAATCTCTTAAACTAGCTATCACTGACGAAGAAGGAGATCTAACGAGAAAGAAAGGACACAGAAAAACTATGTCACTATCCTATCCGCTAGAAATAGTCAAATGTTTAGGAGATGAACTATTTGATCACAGAGACAAAAATTGTGACAAGAAAAAATCCAGAGAAAGTCTTTGGAGTGAAGAAGATAGAGACTCTATTCACGGTTCAACTATGAAGCTTGATCAGTTGAGAAAGAATAGTAAAAAGGACGACAAAGTCAGTGAAAGTAGAAAGAACAGTACAACTGATAATCCCAAACGGAAAAGCAGTAAAGGCTCCTCGGTTAGTGCTTTGAATTTCTTGAGAAGGAAGAAAACTCCAACTTCGATGAAAACTGTTGAAGCGGTAGTTGAAGTGGTAGACGGAATCATAAATGCCAGTGAGATATTAAACCATACGAAATTCTTTTTGGAAGAAGAAAAGAGATTTGCATCTGCGACTCAACCTAAACCTCCGGTTGAAACTGATTCGGACGAAGACATGCCTCCTCCTAAAGTTATAGGAGAGCATAGAAGAAGATTGAGTAGACAGACTTCTAGAAGTAAGAGTAAAGTTAGAGGAAAGAGTCAAAGTTTAAAGGTTAATACTTTAAGAAAATCCCACAGTGGGACGCTAAAGAAGGGGAAGAAGAAAAGCATCAAGACTCCTTTAACCAGTAGAAGCAGACAAGCTAGCATAGTGGACCAATCAACTCCGTTGGTCAAGAAGAAACATTCGGATGCCTTCAAACAGAATTCTTGGCTGTTCAGCGGATCCCGAGGTAAGTCCCTTGTTTATTTCTGCATTTTATAAACTTTTTACAGGTTTAAAAAATCTTTTAAGTTATGACATTTATTCAAACAAGTGATTTCTACAGTAGACAATGGTGCCGATTCTGTAATGTAACATCTCTAAACTAAACTAAAATGGCAGCTTTAAATCTAGTTCTGTCCCTTTCCGTAGGGAGTATTATGAAAGGGTTAGCAATATTTATAATGCTCTAATTTTAGTTTAGTTTAGAGATTGTGCACTACAGAATCAGCCCCAATGTATGTATAGTTAAGTAAATGCTGAACCTTGGATATAATAAGCCTTAGTTATTTTAACGAATCTAGTGGTTGGTGGTGGTGGTGGTGGTCGGTGGAATATTTAAAATAACTTTAGTTGTTGTATCGGTAGCGTGAAGCTGTTTTTTTTTGTATACCCAGGCAAGCGATCTTGATTTAAAATTCTGATATCGTTATATTTGCAATGTATTATTACGAAGCATATTATATAAAATATTATCACTATTTTCCCACTGAAGACTGCTGATTTTTTTGATTGGGATTTCGGTTGATAAATACTTTAAAAAATCCAATTTTCAATCTTTTCCCAATTGCCTGCTAATAATGGATTGCCACTTTAAGTCGTAAAGTCGTGAATTGTATGTCGCCATATTACATACATACGAGTATTATCATATATAATGTCTTGGCCTCGTCAAAATCAGACATCTTCTCAAGTGATAACGAATTTAACCATGAACATGTCAAACAAAAAGAAATAACTTTTCCAAGTAATCGTAAATAATGGAAGCTTTAATTTACAACGCATGTTACCAAAGCACACATCGATTTGTATTTATCAAATGCTGACGGGTGACCTTAAAGCTGGTAGCCCGCTCGCCTTGTCGCCTCAGGGCTGGCGGGGTCGCCTTAGCCGATTGTATGGCTCATGGTAGTTATGTATGGACCTGTATCGAATCGTGCTTAGGTTGTTATGTCGAAATCACGATATCCATGCTAAAACTATAAGTATGTGATGTTACGAACCAACCGCTCAACTGAGTTGATGAAATTTAGCGTTGTATCCTTGAGACGGACTTTCTTTAGTCGCTAATTCATAACTATTCCCATGTTTGAAACCCCTACAATTGCGTGATTAAGACAAGAGATGTACTACCGTCAGCAATAAATAATACGGAGCAGAGGGATAGACGAGTAGTAAAGGGAAATCTGTCTAAGATAAGTAAGTAAGTAAACACACTTTATTACACACAAACAAATAACAGAACAGAGGTAAAACGAATCGTGACAGAATTTACAACTTGTTACGGTGTAAAGGCGGCCTTATCACTATGAGCGATCTCTTCCAGGCAATCTTTATATGATAGGAGATTGGTTGCAAGATGACAGGGCGGTGCACACGTGTACATTTATAAAAGAAAAATTATAAAAATCTACTACAACTAACTATTACAATATAATAAACTTACTTAACAGTACATACTATATTTACATACTATTTTACTTATATGACACCATTAATCTAAAAATAAAATAAACATAATATTATATACTCATATAATACGGTTATTAAGGTTATTTATACCATAAGGTTAGGGTGTGTCCAAACATTAAGCGGCAATAGGCATGATGACTGATTTTGAAAAATGGTCAGATTATGTTCGGATGTATCTACTATTTGGAAAAAATATCTTATTTCAGCAGAAAAATAAGGTTTGGTAGACAAAATTGGCATTTGAAAATTAAATTTTAAAATTCACGCCAAAACGATCGCGAGTGTCATGGCGTCGTTTGTGACGTCACTATTGTTTTTACCAATGTACTCTGTGCAGTGTGCAGTAAACAATAAATTGATTGTCAAAGCTCGAAAATAAACAATTGTGACGTAATTCGCTTTTTGGTGTTTAATCCATTAAGGCGGATTGCTGTATTTTATAGTTTTATTTTATCAAAATAAATAGCAATCTCATTCGAAATAGAAAAATAAATACGTTTTTTACAATCCATGAATCCTATTTCATTAGATAAATTCATAATTTCGTTGATTCTTGGTTACTGTCATCATGCCTATTGTATGCGGCTGCCGCGCGCCGAATGCCGCGCTTTTGTTGGACGTCTGCGGCGCAAAGGACATTGACCAAATTCGCCTAAGAATCAACACACGTTTGAAATATACAGTAATTCTTAGCTTAATTTATAGTCTTTATTCCAAATATCAGAATTTAACGGACACTTCAAATTAATTAAAAATAAGTAAATGGGTATTAAATTGATTACTATACGTTTCCGTCTCTGGATTATTAACCACAGATCAATAACTTAAGTTTTAAATAATATACAATACCACCGCTTGAGCGCTAGATCTGTATCGTAAGAAACAAAATAAAAGTTCTTAAAGTGCTAAGTGCGCTAGTATTCGGAATCTCGCAACGCCATCTATTGAAAGTACAATAATTTAAAATTTTTAACGCCATCTGTGAAGTTCTCGATGAACTATGACGATACCTGCATTATTAATAACGCCATCTGTAATGTTTTTGATGAACTACGGCGAATCTTGTCTTATCTACATACTGTTTACAGCTCTATTACAAATGGATAGAGATGATATTAATTCGTTCAAGTAAATTGATCGTGAATGCTGAAATAAACTCAAAATTGAAAATATTTTTGGTAATAAGTAATTTTCTTGCAAGTGTCCGTAGTTTTAATCTGCTCTCAAGTATAAAAAGGTATTAATTTGAACCCAGTAATCAATGTTTTATGACGGTTGGTTCTTAGGCGAACTTTGTATGGGGACAGAACAATGTCCTTTGGTATTTAACAAATAGACAAATCAGCAACTTTTTTTTGAAACGTCAAAACGCGTTCTAAGTATTGGATTTACATGAAATTCTGAAATGTCACGTCATCAAAGTTCGACGCATTTTTTTACTTTAATCGATAGTTCAAAATGGATAAGCAACATGAAGTGTATCAGGGGACGGTGGATATTACGACTTTTGGGAGATCCTCTATTTAGTAATCACTAAAAAATAATTTTAACGTTTAAACTATTGTGAGATATATTCATTATAAATGTACATAAAACCCGGATTTATGTATAATATAAAAATAATTTATTTGAATAGGAGTTAAATACCCTTTTATATTCATGGGGTATTATAGTCCTCAAGTCCTTGCTAGCGCGCGGCAGAATTGTGTCCTGCAAGTTGGAAACGCCTCGTGTTGCTGCCGTGTACTTGAATCTCTTATGTTTTGACACACATTTAGGTAAATAAGATTTTCTTGTCGGTACTTTCTCCCACACAATCTGTAACTGAATATCTCCAATCTAAATAGGTGTTAAGATCAAATCAGTGGCAAAAACTCGATCGAATACCGTTACTTGTCACGTACGACTCACTGAACGTATATAAATCATTTCGCTATTAATATTTGGCAATCTATCCATCACGATGTTATGGATCCAAGCTACTGGAATTACCAGTACCTAACTATGGTAGGTATGATTTTTTCTAATTCAAATATCTATGTTGAGTGTCTTACTACATGTACGACCCACTGTCACAGTTCAGCTATACCACATGAAATGAAATGCTTCGACCACTACAGCCCATTCACGTCCCACAGCTGGGCACAGGTCTCCACTCTCATAGGAGAGTGGGAATTAGAGCTTAGACCCACCACACTGCTCAAATGCGAGTTGGCGGGCGGGCTTTAACGTATTTTTCATGTTAGTGATAATATCTGGGACCGACGGCTTAACGTGCTCTCCGAGGCACGGGGGTGGAACACCGCCTACTTCCTAACTCCAGGCTAGTACTGAGAATTTCTAGTCAGAAAAACCCAACACGTAAACATATGACCCGACCCATATCTCAATCTCACATCTTGTGGAGCAAGAAACTTAGCAGTTGCTTTTTTATTTTATTAAAGATAAAATAATGTTACAAAATGTAGCTAATCATACACAATACACACCTAATGTAACAATAATTACACTGTATTGTGGGCTGCCAATTCCTTCCATTCAACTATGTCATTAAGAAATTCAGTAATAGTATAATAGCCTCGGCTTAACAAATGCTGTTTTACATAGTCTTTAAATGGCAAATCTAGGAACTCTTTTGTTACCATGCTATAAAAGCAGAATTCAAACTATGCTACACTGTCAGTAGTAACTTTTTTTAGGGCAATTTCGATATTTCAAAATTTTATATGATTTGCTCTGGCTTGCTTAGTCATACGTAGGTCCCTTTTTCTGTGGTAACCATCCCGAGTGATTTAGAACCTGCCTTAGATTTGACTGGATTTAGATTTAGGCCGGTGCGATGCCGCGTAGATACCGATAAGGGCTATCGGTTTAATATTACTGCCATACCCCTACGGAGTTAGCCGCTACCATCTTAGACTGCATCATCACTGACCTGTGGGCGAGATCGCAGTCAAGGGCTGACATATACCTGGTTTGAGTTGTGGCTCACTAATGATTTTGTGTTAGGTTTTTTTTAACAATTTGGTTGAAATATTTCTAACTCGTAAAATAACAGTGTTTCAAACATATCGTTTACGATTTAATGGTAAAAGTATGAGCGTGCAGCGTTTAATATTTTATTGATTTTTTGAGGGTTGTCAATTTTATGCAAACTGTGTTTCAGGATTATATAGTTACGTTGATCTTGAAATTTTTTAACATGCATAGGCTTAGGAAATTTTCGAAACAGAGACCTTTTTTTAATTCCCGCGGGAACTTTTGAATTTTCCGGGATAAAAAGTAGGTATCCTCCTGGATACGAACTATCCCTATACCAAATTTCATCAAAATCGATTGAAGAGACAATTTTTTTTAATTTCCGCGGGAACTCTTTAATGTTCCGGGATAAAAAGTTGCCTATGTCCTTTCTCAGGCTCTACACTATCCTGTACCAAATTTAATTTTAATTTAATTTTAATCGGTTCAGTAGTTTAGGCGTGATTGCGTAACACACAGACAGACAGAGTTAGAGTTTCGCATTTATAATATTAAGTATGGATAACTAGCTCATCAAGCCCGCAACTTCGCGTGGTTGAAGTTCTTTTAACTCAGATTTTTTGTTTGACTTAGCTGTTGGAAGACAACAGGCAACCCTGAAAGAACTATAACAGAATAACATGACCGTCACACACGACCGTGGTTAAATGTTAAAACGATACAGCCATTAAACATGCGGAATTATTTGGCCGTGATACCAGACAGGCGATGGACACTAAATAAAAGTCTGTAGACATCGATAAAACGACGATACGCGAAACTATATTAATATGCTGCTATTTCTCGTTTTTGCCTGTTTCGATTCCTCGCCGATTTATTTTGTAATGAGTGTCAAGTGGTAGATTCACTCGACGATTCAAAAGCACTTGTCAACGTTTATTTAAATAAAAAACACATTGAGTTTGACTTGACCCTTCGGTAGTTACTGTGTTTTGGGGCAATTCTGGCCTGAAATTTTATAATGTTTAAGTAGGTATGCTGTCTGTGGCCTGGTCTGGTGGGAGGCTTCGGCCGTGGCTTGTTACTACCCTGTAGTGTACCATACCGTGCAGAAACCGATTAGCAGGTATGGCTTTAATATGACTGCTGTACTTCTATCCGGTTAGCCCGCTACCATCTTAAACTGCATCATCACATACTACGATGGAGCATGTGAAATTGCAGTCAGGGGCTAACTTATAGTTTAATAAAGAACAAAAAAAACTTTCAGTATTGTAATAATTGAAAAAGCTTTTTTTAGGTGTTTTGCTAAACTAACCAAACATTCCGAATTCTTTGGCCGTGAAGTCAGACATAATTATTGGCTTTGGAAAATAAATAAAATGCGTCCGCCGAAATCGATAAAATGCCGATTGATGTGTTCGTATGTGTCGACTGGTGTAGGAAATTGTTTATTTATTCCTAGTTGCTACTGTTGTGTTTTCTACTGCGGTCACTGGGTGAACTCGGTGGTAAAATATTTACATTCATAAGGCGGGTTTTACAGAAGTGGCACGGTCTATATTTAAATACATTTTTTTAAATTATCATCCATTACAAGTTATCCTTTGCGATCTCACCTGATGATAAGTGATGATGCAGTCTAAGATGGTAGCTGGTTAACCTGTTAGGGGCATGGCAGGTATATTAAACCCATACCCCTATTCGGTTTCTGCATGGCATCGCCCTGGAACGCTAAATCGCAACGGCCGAAGCGTCCCACCAGGCCATACCAGGGAAAATTCAGAAATTATAAATTCCCAAATTCACCATGCCGGGGTCGGACCCGGGACCTCCGCTCAACACTGCGGCACGGAGCTCGTCAAAAACCTCATTCTACAGCTTTTGCCCGCGACTTTGGTCTTGGTTTACTACAGATTCATAGGGTTGCTTTTTTTTCGATTGTAATTGTTGGCTTACCTACTATTTTTAACTTCCAAAAGTCTAGTAATTTTTTTTTTTTAAATATATAGACTAAAGCTTGGCCACAATCAGACTTGCTAGAAGTAGTGATGCAGCTTAAGGTGGAGCGCGCTTGCCTAGAAGATACCTATTCACCCTTGATTTGAAGATACTAATTTTACATTTATGTTACACATGACTTTACACATTAATACATTACTTAGTTAAATATTTTTGGATTTGTAACGGTCTTCGCAGTCCGCACATAATCCAATAGATGGCATTACTAGTACGATGCACGCAACCACGAAGAGCCCAACTCACGATTACGAAGCGTTCTCTGAATTACGCTATATATACGACCTCCAAAGATGAACGGTCGGACCAGTGGTACCAGAGCACAACACCCACTCGGAGGATGATTATCATCTTATTGTTACGGTCGAGCCATATCCCTTGCTCCCGTACAGATTCAATTGGCATAAAGTAAATTTTGCTAATACACTTTAAAAATGTATTAAAACCTAACTGGTCTTGTCTCTACATACTTATATTCCTAACATCTCATCTTCATAATAATATAACGATTGTGAAGTTGATTCATACGCTATCAGCGGGTATGAGGAACGTTTGATAACTGGACGTTGGCCAGCATTATTAGGTCACTTACCTACTACCTTCTCGGCTCCCTGGATAATTGCTGAATTAATGAAAATAGACTTTGTATAGTGGGAGCTGAGAGTGCAAAATTGCGTGAAAACTAAAACATATAGGTCGGGTTTCCCCAAATGTAGTAGGTTTTTTTCCTTGACAGACATAGTTTAGCAATATTTCATACTACTTAATAATATAAATGCGAATGAATATCTGTTAATTTTCCACGGCTATATTTGTTCGATAACTGGATGTGTAACCGAGTTTGAAAGTCCAAAGGACTTTTCGTTTTCCGCGTGCTTCGGAGAGCCGTTAAACTGCCGGTCTCGGTTATTATCACTAATCCATACTATAATAATATCATAAATGCGAAAGTGTGTCTGTCTGCTACGCTTTAATGGCCCATATTTTCAACCGATTTTGATGAAAGTTATAGAAGAATATAGAAGAAATCCCGGGGAATGACAGACTCATTGTTTCGGAAAATTAAGGGAAATTATATGATTGGTAGATTGTGGCTGTGGTAGATACTAATATCTGAACTTATTATAAATGATTATGATTATGAGAAAGCGATTATTTAACCGAGGCCGGAAGGTGCGGTGTATACAGTCACCGGCGCATTGGCATGCGCGCGCGCACCTTGTCGGGAAGTGCGTATTAATAGCCGTATCCTTGTGCGCTATTGTTTCGGTTCGATTCCCGACCGCCGAATTTGGATGGACGATCAACGATCATTATTTTTGATGCAAGGATGAGATTCTTTTCCGCGATATTCATTATTAGTCACTTGTTTTTAGGGATAAATCTTCTTATATATATAAAAGAAAGTCCTGTTAGTTACACTATTTATAACTCAAGAACGGCTGAACCGATTTGGATGAAAATTGGTGGGGAGGTAGCTTAGAACCAGGAGACGGACATAGGATACTTTTTATCCCGGAAAATTAAAGAGTTCCCGCGGGAACTAAAAAAATCGCGGGCATCTGCTATTATATATAAAAATCAATTGCTGTTCGTTTGTCTCGCTAAAACTCGAGAACGGCTTGGCCGATTTTGATGAAATTTTTTGTGCATGATTGAGTGGGTCCAAGGATGGTTAATATGCACAATTGGACCCGGTAGGGGGCGCTGCAATCGGGTTCTAGGTTCAAATCAGGACAACGTCTGCCGGGCCCACTAGTTATAAATAATAATATATGAACCCTGAAAACATTATACAACTTGCAACTTTTTTCGTCGTGTGAAAATAAACCTTAGCAAAGTAGGTGGGTACATTTAACACACAAACCTTGCTAAAACCAAAAGCTCCTCAATCAGGTCGTATCAGCGATAAATCCGCGGGCGTATGGCGTGTTTCCATTGCACTTTAAACGGCCGATTTATTATCACTTCAGTACACACGGATCGTCCGTCCGTCGGGTGCAACGAACTTGCATTGTCGCGATTACATTGTAAGCTCTCTTAATGTAATTGACTTGAGAATACCTACTGACTGTTGTCAGGAAGTTGCTCTTACAATACAAACTTATCTTGTGTTGTTTAGCAAGTGCCCTCGACTACGACTTCCCTGGTGGAGTAGTAAGCCTAAGCGCTGTGCTCTTATAAGTGGGAGGTCCCGGGTGAGATCCCCAGAACGATCGATTCGGTGAATTCAGTCTTGTCTGGCCTGGCATTATTCTGTTTGCGTGTTCAATAGAAGGCAGTAGGTAATGCCTCGAAACGGTTTGATGAGTTAACTCTCTTCAAACGCACGCTCTAATTCAGGGCATAAGCTATCTCCATTCCGAATTTTAGCCAAATTGGTTCTGTCGTTGTGCCGTAGAATAGTAACGAACATACAAACTTACAAATATATCTTACAAACGTACAAAAATCCACAACTGTCACATTTAAAATAGTTGTGTGAACCTCCAGGTAAAGTATGTTTAAATACCTTTGTAAATTTATAATGTTTATCGAAGTCCAAATGGTCCGGTAATGCCAAATTCCCGAAGCCCCCGGGCCAGTCGGGGTCGGGGTGAATGACCGGGGCGGGGTGACGTCACAGACGACCGGCGCGTGATTCATCTCGCGGCTTGACATTGTTGGCAAAAACCGAGATCGGTACACGGGGTTTTTTTATCCACTACAAGTTAGCCCTTGACAGCGATCTCACCTAATGGTAAGTGATGATGCAGTCTAAGATGGTAGCGGGCTAACCTGTTAGGGGTATGGCAGTTATATTAAACCCATACCCCTATTCGGTTTCTACACGGCATCGTACCGGAACGCTAAATCGCTTGGCGGCACGTCTTTGCCGGTAGGGTGGTAACTAGCCACGGCCGAAGCCTCCCACCAGGCCAGACCAGGGAAATTCAGAAATTATAAATTTCCAAACCCTGCCGGGGATCGAACCCGGGACCTGCGCACGTTAAGGCAACAGCGCTCAACACTGCGCCACGGAGGTCGTCAAAATATGGGTCTGGTTTTTAAGAGTCCTTAGGTCAGTACCTAACTGCCTCCTTGGTCCAGTGGTTAGCGTATCCAACTACAGATTACGAGGCCCTGTGTAGGATTTAGGCCACATCACTTGATTCCGCGTGGATTGAGGATTTTGGTTCCCGCGAGAACTTTTTAATTACCTATCTATGTACCAAATTTTATTAAATTTCTTCAACAGACGAGCCGGGAAAGCGTAGCAGACAGACATATCTACTTTCGCATTTATAATATCGAGTATGGATGAGTGTTGGGTTTTTCTGACAAGAAATTCTCAGTACCTACGGACCAATACTACAGTATGATGAGATATAGTCCCACAAACTTATCTGACTCGGCGACAGAGTCTAGAGTCTAACAACGTTACGCGGTGACAGGCGAGCGTATATCTGCAAGCTGGAAGAATTTTCAATACGAAATTAGTATGTGGCTTGTAGGTGTACGAAGGTGTAGGTAGGTTTAGTAGGTGAGCTTGTGGTCTGCAGTTTATTATATAGGCGTCGATCCACTGTAAGGACAATTTAAACTTACGCTGTGGTATTACAATAAAAAAATCTCATTACTACAGTAATTACAGTGTGAGTTATGTTTAAAAATAGTACGTAATCGGTACGCAATCTGCACACTTTCCTTCGAAGAAAGCAGTCCCGCGTCTGATCCCATATATGTCTGGTAAGTCACCAGTATGGGGTTCACTCGTGTGATGTTACGGTAAAGCTTGGTATCCACTCTGATAGCGATTGTTGTATTGCCACTATCGCAGTTGTTGCACTGGCTGTATTTATAGTATTACTTGCTGCAATTGAGCATTTTAGTGGGAACTCCTGGATTCCTCGCAGGGTTAGAATTGTAAACAACTGACCACATGCATCGTTGCAATGATAAATGATGTATTTATTACACGTAGGACAACTTGTGTCACTTATCATTAGTCAAGACACTACCAGTGGTTCGGAAAGTTGATTCTACTGGGAAGAGCTATTTCCATTATATTTCTATTCTGCAGTCTGCTACGCTTATCGTACGCTAGTCGACATTCCACGGACACGTACGGACTAAGGAGACATTTTTCTCGTTTTTAATTCCGTTCCTATGGTAAGTATACCTTTCCGGCTGAAGGCTTCCGTTTTCCCTTACACTTTTAACATAGTACCGTCGAGTCCAGACTCTAGAGTGAATTTAAGGCATTTTATTGCCAACCGCGCTCCACGCGCATCAGGCTGCATCAACACTTGCCAGTTTGTTTACGGCCAGTCTATCTATACTCTATACTAATATTATAAATGCGAAAGTTTGGATGGATGGATATTTGTTAGTCAATCACGCCAGAACGGCTGAACGGATCTGGATGAAATTTGGCACCGTCTGGAACAACACATAGGCCACTTTTTATCCCTTAAAATTAAAGAGTTTCCTTGGGAACCAAAAAACCTCAATCCACGCGGATAAAGTCGCGGGCATTAGCTAGTAAATTATAAAAAATGCTAGATATTGTGGGGACTCAGCTTAAAAATATTAATTACTTGGCGCTTCTGAGAAGGAAAACGGCCCGAGACCGGTCGTCCATACAGAGTACAGTCTGACAAGTTGACAAGCACTCTCTTCAATACGCTTCTGAAGACGCCCGCCTCGATACACGTATGATTAACGCTAACTTGACCTTAATAGGCTCCGGTGACATGAATTCCGCACTAATAGAGCGTCTGTGTCGTATTTCTCATTGCTGAGGGTCGTAACCCCTGCCAATTGGTGGGTATAGGTGATGGGTGGGTATTTGGCAACTTTCAAATCAGCAACTTTTTCAAACGTCAAAACGCGCGCTGAGTATGAGATGTGGTACGAAAACCTAGATTGTGTCGTCATCGAAATTCGTCGCACTTTTACTTTGGCACAATAACTTCAAAATGGATAACTAACACAAAACTGACAAGGGACGTTATTACGTCTTTACAAAGATTAATTATTATCACTTAAAAATAATAAGTGCGTGCGCGAGGAGCGAACTCCCGACCAGATTACTAACAGGACTGCATAAATCAAATCTAATATTTATATTATTAACAAGTACTATTATAATCTATATGTCACCGTAAGATTGTAAAAACCGTTAGATTATAATCTAACTCGCGAAATTCTAAACTGTCGAAAGATTAGAATTTAACGCATTATTTTCCGGTAGATTGTAATCTGATAGGTATATAAACCCGATGAAACCTAAGTGCCTAAGGCACTACTTAATTATTTATGTCGAACCCTAACCTAACCTACAAGAAAGAGACAAGAAAACGTAAATAAAATGAATATTTTAAAAATTGACACTCAGAACATTGAACAGTTTACAATCTTTCGACAGTTTAAAATTTCGCGAGTTAGATTATAATCTAACGGTTTTTACAATCTTACGGTGACATATATAACAAATAATATTATTAACAAGTGCTTTTGAATAGTCGAGTGAATCTACCACTGGTACGGAATGCCGTACCTGCCGAGAAGAAACAGCCAGACACCAGTATATATGATGAGTGGTAATTTACCTAAAAATATTCACTGTTTTACTTTCAAAGGTCAATTTCGAAACTTATTACGGCGCGGTGGCGTTGCGCATCAGTTTAACTAAACTATGTAAGTTTAGTTTGTTAAACAGAGGAACATGGCCTAAATATTTGAGAATAACTAGTGTATTTACAATACCAACTCAATGGTTTAGTAGTTGTTCCTACGATTTAATTGCTGTTTACGTTACAACAAGACGATTAGCAGAACCGCTTCATACAACTGTGGCGGATTCCGTAGAATGCGGCGCCCGGCCTAACCAAAAATAAATTTTGCTAGGAAACCATTAAAATACTTGGAGATTTACTATGAATAGAATCATTACTCGAAATTTTAAAAGTAATCAATACTATTAGAGATCAAACTCAAACTTATATCAAATTTAAACTTGTTTAAACTAAAAATGAACGCGCCTCGCTGAAAGTTCGCGTCATAAGTGCATAAGTAATTTGGTCATTGGATCTGGGCGTAGAGTTCATGTCTGAAGTGTAATTGAAATAATTAATTGGGTATTTTATATTATATAAATAATTTTTTAGTGACTATGTTCGAAAACCATTTTACACTATCGATTGAAGTTAAAAAGTGCGTCGAATTTTAAAGCATCCCATACTAAGCGCGCGTTTTGACGTTTGAAAAGAAGTTGCTGATTTGACTTGTTGTCAAATACCCAATAAGTATGATGTTTCTGTGTTTTATAATCCAAAGAAGAAGTGTTTTATAATGTTTAAAGCGTAGAATCATTATTTATTTTTTTTAAACTGGCAGCACTGGCGTATTAACAAAACCGAAGGCTACACAAAATACATGAAATCGAATAGGTACATTCGGTGATACCCGACCTAATTTTAAATTTCAAATTAATTTTAAATTTAATTTTAATTTCGGAGAGCACGTTAAGCCGGTCGGTCTTGCGCCTGATCTCTCTCCGGTCGTGTCGGATTTTCCGTCCCATCGGGCTATAAGAGTAAAGGAATAGAGAGTGCACCTGAGTACGCGCACACACTTGTGCACTATAATATCTCCCGCGCAGATGGCTAATATCTCTGGATATTGGCCGCCGTGGCCGAAATTCGGTCGGGAGGACATTAATTTTAAATTTCACTAGACTAGATCCTTAGTCTGTCATGGTGTCCAACAGTTGCAACACCGAAGGTATGCGAGCGTTTCAACACAACACCAATTAAGTGTTCGCGTCATGCATCGTAATTTATGTGCAAGTTGCTAAACCATTACTGAATGAACTTTGAATTTATTATGAGCTTCTCGGGAGGCTTGTTGGCGATACATAAGTCGTGCACTCTATGCAGTGTGCAGTCATGACACCAGTGAAAAGATTTGACTGACTGACAGCTTGATATTGTAATCATAATCTAAATACTAAGAGTAGAAACTCCGACGACCTCCGTGGCGCAGTGTTGAGCGCTGTTGCCTTAACGTGCGGAAGTCCCGGGTTCAATCCCCGACAGGATTTGGAAATTTATAATTTCTGAATTTTTCCTGGTCTGGCCTGGTGGGAGGTTTCGGTCGTGGCTAGTTACCACCCTACCGGCAAAGACGTGCTGCCAAGCGATTTAGCGTTCCGGTACGATGCCGTGTGGAAACCTAATAGGGGTATGGGTTTAATATAACTGCCATGCCCCTAACAGGTTAGCCCGCTACCATCTTAGACTGCATCATGCATGCTGCTTTTTGGCTTCTCAGAAAGTGGGAAAGTGTGCTCTCTGTTATATTTTTAAGGTCCATCCGATTTTGACGAAATTTGGAAGGTACAGACTTATGGAGATAATAAATGATGCTCACGACTTATAGTCCGCGTGGATTAAAGATTTTTTATTTCCGCGGAAAAAGTAGCCTATGTCTTTCCCCGGGATACAACGTACCCCAGTACAAAATTTCATCATAGATAGACTGACAGACGCACTTTCGAATTTATAATATCAGTATGAAAGTATGGAAATATTTATGTAGCACATAGTGTAAGCAGAAGGGTACTATTTAGTGTTCTTATTTCTGTGGTTAAACGTAGAAACTCCACCTCCTACCCCGTTTAAACAAATTTTGTAGGGATGCATCTATCCTTGCAAAATTGGTTGAACAGATGGCCCGTGCAAATGTAGCACACAGTCAATACTATCTTACTAATATTATAAATATGCGAAAGTTTGGATGGAAGTATGGATGTTTGGATGTTTGTTACTCAATCACGCCCCAACGGCTGAACGGATCTGAGATTATAGTCTGGAATAGGACATAGACTAATTATCCCGGAAAATTAAGAAGTTTCCGCGGGATCCAAAAAACCTCGGTCCACGCAGACGAAGTCGCGGGCATTAGCTAGTTAGATCTATGGATTAGTATGGATTAAGCAGGTGGTACTTCTCTACTTACTACTAATTACGAATGCTATGCAGTTGTAACTATAAGTACCTACTTATTATATTATACAGCAGATGATTCGAGCGGCGTAACAGTGAGATCATCAACGGATCCGCCGCATTATATTATTTATGTGTGTATTATATATATGCCATGCGATAAGTTAATTAGTAGACATTTACTGATTTTATAAATTTAATTAAAAATCGGTGATTCTTTTAAGTTCCTTCGGTCGGAATTCAGCGTCCTGGCCTAGAGTTCTATAATACCAGGCGCGCACGGTACCCGTCTGCTATGCCTGCCGACAATCGAACCCGGGACCTCCCGCTTATAAGATCACAATGATCACTGCAACGGTCAATAAATATGAAGATAAAATTATTTTCATTCCCAAAACTGTATTCTTATCAGAAATATCTCTGTTTGTTTCACAGGAGATTCAAGAAGAGAAGGCTCAACCGACGACACCGCCGCGCCGGACGTGGACGTCGACACTAGCGACGCCACCGCCAAGGAGCCGGAGAAGGAAAATAAGTAAGTTCCCGAGTCTTGCAATAGATGGCGTTAGTTGTATTGTAGTTCAGGTGCAGGGGTGTGTTTCTATGATAGAGAAGTAAAGCTACTGCACGCTAGATGGCGTTATGCCAATAAATTTTGCAAGCTTAAATTGTTCGACAGTTAACCGAGTTTCTAGTTTTTTACTCTGTAGTTTCATCCCATATTTTGTATATTATAAAATTTGGTTATAATTTTATTATACACACTCTTATTTTATTGGATTGTCATCGTTAGAAAAATTTCACGGTTCCCTTCTAAACCGAAGGGATAGCGATAGTAGATTAATAAATATGCTTTGACATATTAAGTATTTATAATGTTTATTAAACTTGGTTTAAGCTTTTTAAAATTCTAGCCTTTCCTGGGATGCAAGCTATTTTTGTACCTAATTTTGTCAACATCGGTTGAATAGATGCGCCTTGAAAGCGTATCAGACCGGCAGAATAAACAAACATTTGGCATTTATAATAATAGATAAGTGCCTACCTACGGATAGGACAAGCGGTTTTGAAGAACATAACTTCTTGCAGTTTTTAAAAATATACTTGTAATAAATCATCTAGTGCACTTGCCGAATGATAAATATTGTTAGTTTTCACATTTTTTCATATAACATGAATAAAATAAAATATAATGCTGTTTCCACACCAGTTTGAAAGGCGCGAGCACGGGCGCGCGCGGTTCAATGAATAACATAAAACATAATGCTGTTTCCACACCAGTTTGAAAGGCGCGAGCACGGGCGCGCGCGGCGTGAACCGCGCCGAGAGCTGTCGCGAGCGAGACGCGCCGCGCCGCGGCAAGCATCGCAACGCCTCCGACCCGAACCGGCTCACTGCGCATCATAATCAGTAAGTATTTAGCTGTTTTTTTAGTGTTTAAAATGTCTCACTTAACGGCTTAACTCAACGTTTTTATTGGAGTTTATCCGACTAGTTTTCAACTCGTGTGAGGTTATTATTCGTGACTCGTAAGTCGATTTGTGTGACGTTGCGTAACGCAAAACGGAAGAGTTTACCAAACCAAAAAATACTTTTCGCTTTATTTAGCAACCTAAACAAAGTTCGATTTTGGACTGCAGTTGGTTGACGGAGGCGTAGGTCAAATTAGGATATAGTATTTATAAAATAATGTTTAAAACGATATTTAATTTAATATTGGGCTTTTGCTAGCCATAAAGTTTTGATGTGATATGATATATTTTTAGGCTTAAATCTGACGTTTTAACAGATATTTTTTTTAAATCCCGTGTTTGTCGTAAATTTGGTAAATTTTCCCGTCGTGATAAATTAATTAGGGCGTCCCAACAGTCGTAATATATAATAATATTGAGCTACATAATATAACGGAGGTAAATTACCTGTCAACGAATGTTCGCACGTTTTAAACCAGTCTGGCCGCACATAATGATAAATAATTTTAAGCGCCTCACCATGCCGAACATTTATTTTAGGTAGGTAATCTATTTGTTATTATCGTCATTTCCGAAACCCATCCACTACTAGTGGTTACAAATTATTACCTACTTTGTGACACTTATCGCGTGACACAGTGACATGATACATAAGTGTTTAAAAAAATTAGATGTTCCTGCAACATAGATTTTTTTAAACAAGACAGTGTATCTGTCTGTCTGTTTAAATCGACGGTTATGAAGTCGCGGTTATATATTAGTGTATAAACCATATTTCATACTAATATTATAAATACGAAAGGGTGTTGTTTGTTGGTTTGTCCTTCAATCACGCCGCAACAGAGCAACGGATCGACCTGGTTATTTGCATGGGTATAGTTGAAGACCTGGAGAGTGACGTAGGCATATGCTAGGAATTGAAAAAACTTTTTCCACGCACACGAACTCGCGGGCATTAGCTTTTTTTTATTGCGTCATAGGCTTGCGCTTGACGACAATCATGCTTAGTGCAAAGCAATGATGAGGTCTAGGTCGGAACGCGCTTGCCTAGAAGATGCCTATTCACTCTCGCCTTGAAGGTTCTTAAGTTATAAGCTATAAGTTATATAGCTAGTATTTTAATTTCGCATTTATAAATGCGAAAGTCTGGATGGATGTATGGATATATGGATATATGGATGTTTGTTACTCAGTCACACCCCAACGGCTGAACGGATCTGGCTGAAATTTAGCACAGAGACAGATTATAGTCTGGAATAGCACATAGGCGGGAACCAAAAAACGTTGATCCACGCAGATGAAGTCGCGGGCATTAGCTAGTATTTTATAAAATTTCTAATGACGTTCAAAAAGTGTATATAACATTACCCAGTCCGAATAAATTAATTTCGAGTTTGAATTTCACTTTTTGAAGTCAGTTGGTACCGTGCTCTGTTTTAACTCTGAATTTAAATGCTTTCATTACCTACGTTACTACAAGCAATAACCACCTATTTTCGAATAGGGATGATGACACTCAATCAAATCTGCTACTCTTTGTCAAACTTAAAAAAGCACTTTTACTATGGAAGTTGTATGAAATTCACTGTTGTGACGTCATCAAATTTCAACACATTTTTTTTCTTTAATCTAACTATATTTTAAAATGTTTATCAAACTTGAAACTAATCGAGGATGTGAATTTTAGGTCTTTTGGAAGACCCTATATTTAATAATCAGTTAGAAATAATATATTTTTGATATAGTCATCACCCCTACCTGACTGCTAACGTTTTAATATTGGATAGAAGCAGGCGTTACTTTGCGGAAGTCCATGATAATGAAGGAACTAGAAGTTTGATTCGCTATAATCCGCCAAAGACAACAACAAAAATATATGTGGTAACAAGACGAATATATGTGTTACAGTGTGTACCTTACACTTGCAGCTTGCGATATTCACCGCGCAGTAAGCCAGCAATTCGCCCTCGCCTCACCACACCACACAAATCTCCCGAATTATTCTCAACGTACGTTTCACTCCGACACCGGAGCATCTTCAGGAGATGTTCATTGCTAACGTTTAGTTTCATACCTTACACTTGCATCTTGCGATATTCACCGCCCAGTAAGACAGCTCACCACCCAAATCTCCCGAATTATTCTCAACGTACGTTTCACTCCGACATAGGAGCATCTTCAGGAGATGTTCATTGCTAACGTTTAGTTTCAAAATTCCTTGCATTCCTCAACAACAGAAATAGATACACTAAGTATGGCCGGGACTTGATATTTTCTCCTATCCACATAAACTGACATAGACTTTAAAACGTCACAACTAAAACTTATAACACAATGTAATTTCAACTGAATTGCCTAGATCATACGTTCTAAAATCGTGACAGCAAAATCATAGCCAATAATTGTTTGAAATGCATTTAGAATTAAAAGTCCATTAAGGACCATAATAATTATCATATTAAAAACTATTTTTACATAAATGAAAGCAAATTAGTTTGTACTGATGTTGAGCAAAATTAATTCTCATTTTGATTTGGAATAAACTTGATATTTCAATAATACACTTTTCATTCCTGTGGGATTTATTTGTAGTTGACTATAAAGAAACCAATTTAGTGTAGCCTTTAGAAATGACCTAGGATTTATTTATTTTTTAGAATTCCGTACCAAAATAGGCGGCTATGTCCATGTCACATCGTCTGTGAGTATGTCTGTCTGTTCTAAAGCTATCATTAATAAGTTGTTTATCAGTCAGCTGTTTATTGAATGCTATCGACTATCGGCTTTCCGAACCGGCGGTGGTAGAGTTGCCTTATCATAAGTGACACAAGTTGTCCTACACGAAATGAAAAAAATATTTATCACTAGATGATGCCCGCGACGTCGTCCGCGTGGTTCAAATTTTTTTTAAACTCACGCGGAAACTCCTTAATTTTCCGGGATAAAAAGTAGCCTATGTCACTCTCCAATGTCCTCGACTATACCCATGCCAAAAATCACGTCGATCCGTTGTTCCGTTGCGGCGTGATTGAAGGACAAACCAACAAACGAACACACTTTCGCATTTATAATATTAGTATGATATCGTCTGGAATAGTTCTAAATAATGTTTGCCAAACCGAGAAAATGAGATCCAAAAATTTTCAGAGAATTACTGCTGTAATGTAAGCACATTATGTTTTCAGTATTTCAGTGCCAAGTAGTTAGTAAAGAATATGAAACTCAGTGCTCAAACTATGATAGTACTAGCCGATGCCCGCGACTTCTGCGCGTATTGAGGTTTTTGGTTGCCGCGGGAACTCTTTAATTTTTCGGGATTAAAAGCGGTAGCGTATATGTTATTCCAGACTATGATTTATCGCTGTGCCAAACATCCAGATCCGATCAGCCGTTCTGGCGTGATTGAGTAACAAACATCCATCCAAACTTTCGCATTTATAATATGTATTAGTCATTAGTAATAGAAGATAGCCGTTCTAGTGTTCAGGTCAGGTATCTCAATGGTATTCAGTAGCGCACAGGATACGAGTTTCAGGCATTGAGAATGGTTTCAGGGGCCATATTGTTTCATTATTATTGACATTCGTGCTTTAGAATTATAATCCTTATTTTAGGAACGTCAAAGTACGTGACATCAAACTGTCATTTGGAGTAATATTGTTTTAAGCGTTGGCAGTATGGCCCCAGGCATCGGTTTTCAGTAATTCAGTTTCAGAATTCACTTCAGTCTCGTTTCAGACGCGATCGGCGACGGACGTGCTAACGTCTTTTTGGATTAAAAAAATCGTTCGTATTACTTTAGAAGTGTTTATACTATTTTGAGAAGAAACAGAGTGTTTTTGCAGTGTTTTAAATATTTTGGTAGTTTTAATTGGACATTGACGTTAAAGTCAAATAGCCTGCCCGGGTATACGGAAGTAGGTGCTTGATTAATGCAAGGATTTGGTATGATATATTACTGCCGACGTCCCCTCCGGTGTAGCGGTTTGAATGTTTCATTTGCGTGTAAGAGTTGCAATTTCGATGTTCGATTGGGTTAATTTAGAAAAAGGATAAAATAGATGCGATAAATCTTGAAATACTACGAAACAAACTTACTTGGTTTGCAACTAGCTAGTTCCTATATTCTGGGGACATAGGAACAATAGAGTGCCCGCGACCCCGTCCGCGTGAATTTAGGTTTTTCCGAAAATCCACTAGGGGTCTCTTTGATGTTCAAGGATGAAAGTAAATCCGTGAAAGTATCTCCGGGAGCAACCTACATCTGGGTATCTATCAAATTTCATCAAAATTGGTTAAATAGATGGGCAGTAAACAGGTATGGGTAAAAGACATTTGTATTAGTAACTAGCTGATGCCCGCGACTTCGTCCGCGTGGATTGAGGTTTTTAGTTTCCGCGGGAACTCTTTAATTTTCCGGGATAAAAAGTATTCTATGTCCGTCTCCTGGTTCTAAGCTACCTCCCCGCCAATTTTCAGCCAAATCGGTTCAGCCGTTCTTGAGTTATAAATAGTGTAACTAACACGACTTTCTTTTATATATATAGAAGTAGTTAGTAACTATCTATAGATAAATAAGTAATATTGAAACTAACAGACTAACATATCAACTGGGTCTACACGAGAATTTATAGAAACTATAACATAAAGCCCTAAAGAAAAGTTTTTCAGAAACTCGACGCGTGCAAAACTAGGAACTTCTTTATATATATATATATGTATATATATACTTCTTGTTAGATTTCATTAAATAGCTTCTAAACATGTTTGAAATACATATAAATGTGTGAAATTCACTTCTAGCAAATAGTTTCTGAATCTTTCAAGTTAGGTCTGGGTTTGCTTTTACACTCATAGTATTGTATACATCATGCTGCATTCAGTTGTACTTATAATGCTATAGTACAATGGGCGATCGTGACATCGCGTCAAAACACATAACATAAACAAAACCGATCGCTTGCACGAGACAAGTCCTATGTCTATTGAAAATGCCTAGCTGGCGGTTTCAATTGCGAAGACTTACAGTCTTATTCATAAAAATCCCTTATTATAGGTTTACAATGTTCATTAGCTAAAATGCTCATTAGGCCTATTAAACGTTTCATAACTTTCTTTATTCATAAAGGTCCAATAAACCTCTCACAACTAAATAAATTCTCGCTATAGGTTGGTTTCGCTTTATTAAGTTGTCGTACTGACAAATTCATAGACAAAATGGCAAAAATACTGGCCTCCATGCTCCGTGAATAAAAAAGTAACGCATGTGTGACATTTGTTAATCCGATCTATGTCTCACTGAGTTGACTACGAATCTGTCATCTGGGTTTGATTGCGAAGTTTTGTTTGTTTATTTACATATACGCACTTTTTATACGCAATAAAATAACCTCACTGACATCTCACTTCAAAACTCACAATCAAATTATCAGCTGTGTGAGGACAAGACGGCCATCTTGTTCTTTAATAAGGGTTTATAGTAGGGTCCACCATGTTATAAGTTATAGAGCCGCTATTGAATAATTATAGAGCGATATAGCACTATTGAACGTTTATGAATAATGTCTTTTGAGAATTTGCTTATAACAAGCTAATAAAGCTTCCATATCTTTTTATGAATAAGACCGTAGTCTATTGGTTAGTATGCCCGACTGCGGACGAATTCTCAGTACTGACACGGAATTCGGCGGCGGTGTTTCACATTGTCCCTCGCAGTCGCAGAGTGTGTAAAGTCGGTTTTGCGCCTGATCTCTGTCCAGTCGTGTCGGATTTTCCGTCCTTACGGGCTTTGAGAGTAAGGGAATAGAGAGCGCACCTGTGTTTGCGCACACATTTGTGCACTAAAATATTGCTCGTGCCGTGTCTATGCATAACGGACATAAGGCGTAATTTGGTCGTGAGAATATAATTTTATTCATTATGTTTATTGAAATTTTTCAAAAAAGGTAGTCGATGCGTCTTCATTATACCAGCTATAGTTTTGAATTGCACTACAAGTTAGCCCTTGTCTGAGATGTCACCAGATGATAAGTTATGATGCGGTCTGAGATCCCCGAATAAGTTTCTTAACGGCATCGTATCGGAACGCTAAATTGGTTGGCAGCTCTTTGCCGGTAGGGTGGTAACTACGGCTTTAGAGACCAGATCAGACTGGAGAAATTTCAGAAATAATAAATACCCAAATTGACGTTGCTGGGGTTCGAACCCGGGACTGTCCACTTATTAGAGCACTAAGTTCACCACTGCGCCAGGGAGGTGGTCAAACTGAGAGACGAGGTGCATACAACACACACAGACAATGCGATGTCTACAAACTTGGTGAGCTTGCAACAATATCGGAATGTAGCCGCAACACAACACTGTTTGGTCGCCGACACCCCAGACAGCCGATTTCCGGCGGCACAGGGGTGTAGGGGGGTAGCTGACACTGCAGTTTGCGGCGCGTATTATGCGGCACGGTTTATGGTGTGGATCTGTATAGCTACAGGCGATGGGAAAACAATGGGCGTTTTGTTGCTAAAATGATTGCGGTACAAGCTGTGGTCTATGATATAAACGCTACCTTCATAGACGCTTCTAGCTGATGCCCGCAAATTTTTCCACGTGGTTTGGAAACTGGGAACTCCTTAGTATTCCCGAACATTAATAAGCCGATGTTACTCTCCTGATTTCAACTCTAGATTATACACACGCAAAAAATCACGTCGATCGAAGGAGAAGCCAACAAACAAAAATATTTTCCCATTTTCATATTAGGCGAACTATATGTACCCAAATCTAGTAACTTTTTATATTTCTGGATGAAAACAAGAACCGCTAATAAAGGAATGAAAGTTGTACACGTGCCAAATTGTGTTTTTTCGGTTCAGCGTTTGTCATGACAGAGCAACAGACAGACAGGCAGACAGACACACTTGCGCATTACGTTTTTTGGAATGAGCGTTTTAATAATCTAATTTTGAAGTTCTTTATTACACTTGTTGAATTCACAATCCAGAATGGCTAATTTTATTTTCATTAAAATTAAAATTATATTTTCGATATTATATGAAATTGAGTTGCATTTCTTATAATAATTATCTGACTGCATTTTGCCGTGATTCCCGTAAATGTCTGGCTAAACGCCAGTGATTCGGATGTTTAGTTGTAGATCAAGTCATGCGAAGTAGCGTTTATGTTTCCTTTGTTCAAAATGTATTAAATTTAGTATTATTTGGAAGTTAATAAATTTAACGGCGTGACGCATCGCCAGCGCCCTCTTTTTAATATGCTTGTTGCACTGCAGTTTTCGGGATTTCGTAAGAAGGTTTTTTGTAAGATTTCTGGAGAAAAGGTCCCTAAATGGGTCCTTATTGCTGTGTAATAAGCGACGCTCTAACTAGCGGCCACGCCCACCCTTACCACAGGGTTGTGTAAAAAGTGCAGTGTAATAGGCAACGAGATTTGACAGCTAGTCAGTCTGGCGGAGCGTCGTGTCGATGGTCAGCTGGCCGCGCTGACTGGACGATACATTTTAAAACGTCAACGTCAAGCGCACTACGTTTCCGACGAATTGCTTTTGTTCCGTGTAATCCAGTGATTATTTTATGTTAGAAATAATTAAAAACGTCGTGATTAATGATTCTCTAATTAGTGGCGCTATGGCTGACAATCCTGATAGAAGCGCGGAACTGCCTTTATAGATTCAATAAATGATAAACATTGTGATATAATGTCAAATATTGTCAAAATCTTGCACGTACATAAGTGAAACTTGGGCTAACTCAATGTTACATTATTTTATATAATTTTTTTTAAGGCCAGCCAGATCTCATATAAATTGGCAAACTCCAAGAAGCCAATAGAAATCGTGAATCCGTGGCAAAGCCACGTAGAGTCTCTATTATGCACAATTGTTATTATATTAAAATTCATGCTAGATGATGCCCGCGGCTTCGTCCTCGTCGATTGAGGTTTTGTGGTTCCCGCGAGAATTCATTAATTTTCCTGTATAAAAAGTAGCCTATGTGTTATTCCAGACTATAATCTATGTCAGTGCCAAAATTCATCCAGATCCGTTCAGCCGTTCTGACGTTATTGAGTAACAAGTATCCATGCATCCATCCCTCCAAATTTTCGCATTTGTAATCTTAGTATAGATTCATTACTTAATTGTGTCGTTCAAAGCCTTGTAGCAGTACCGCAGCCGGTATGTCTAAGGAGATAAAGCTCAGTTTGAGTTATTATCAAATTAGTTTCCAATCCATTTTTAGGTGTACGTTACGTCTTTTACAAACCCTAGGTATCTCCTTTTACTCTCAAGACTTGGGCTGCGATAAAATTATATTTATTACAGAGTTAACGCCACTTGACGTAAGTCTTGTAAAATAAATACAAGTATAATATAGACCTCCCCGCCGCGCTCCCGGATCGGAATTCTGAAAACTGTGCTGATGACTCCCAAGGCGGCGCAGTGCGTCTGATGTGGGATTTGCTGATTAATTAGTTTCATTTTTAACCGACTTCCAAAAAAGGAGGAGGTTCTCAATTCGGCGAGTTTTATTTATTATTTATGTCGGTGCATATCTCCGTGGTTTCAATTTTTTTTCTGTCCTTAGAGGAAGCTCTTGAGGTGGTTCCATAAAAAATTTGACTCCAAATCCTCAATCCTGACACTAAGAAGTTAAAAATAAAAATTCTTTCCAAAAAACCGACTTCCAAAGCCACAGTAATTAAAAAAATAATTTTGATTTATGTTGTTACATGTTGAAGTCGGGCGGGTATAACAAAATAAGCAAAGTTGACGCATCAAGCTCGTCCGACTTCAACGTAGTGTGTAGAAATCAAAATTATTTTATATTTTACAGTGTCTTTGGAAGTCGGTTTTTTGGAAAGAATTTTTATCAGAAAATTATTTGTGTTCATGTCAGGGAAACAGGTTAAGATTTCGTTGTATCCGGCAAGAATTATCGGCAATTACAATCAAATCAATCAACACTTTTACAGCCGTCTCTCATCACTTGTTTTTACAAAGCGGCATCGGTTTTTTCACGATATGTGAATATCATGTTTTCCACACTACGAACGTGATGATCTAAACGGCGTATATTCCTGTTTGTATTTTTATTTCTGCCGTCTGCGTTTTTATTGATAGCGGATTTATGCTCGGAGGTTATTTCGCGTGTATCCGGACGATTGGAAAACTTTAAGAACTCGCTAAAGTGATGTAATTGGAAGGATTCATGTAAGATTGTATAAAACTCGTTTTATTTGTGGGAAATTTCCATTTTTCCAAGTAGTTTTCTGATTAATGAATAAATACTAAGAAAATTAATGATCACGGGCCTTCAAAGACATGAGAGACGCATCATAATAAAGTAGATATTTCCGTCTCTGTAAATTCAAACTAATTTTAGTTTACGTAAATCATTAATCTGTCTAGTTCTGATAGCCTAGTGGTTAAGATTTCAGCCTCATGCTGGTGTGTCCTGGGTTTGATCCCCGGACACTGTTAGGGAAGAAAACGTCGAGGCTCTAACCTTACGGTGTTTTGTGCGTTTAAAATAAATATCAGAAAGAAGAAAAACAACGTGAGGAAACCTACATGCCCGATTGGCACCGAGTGCAGCCAATCGGCGAGGTGAACTATGGCTTAAATCCTTCTCATTCTGTGAGGAGACCTGTTTTAGTGTATTTATCCTACGATTTCATTCGGAGTCTTATTTATTTTTATCATACCAGGAACCAAATCTGCGATATTTGTGTAGCATCAAAGCATTCTGACCATGAGTCCGAGTATAAGTAAAGTTTGATTTACTGCGTTTCCCCAGGGTTACGAGCGGTTTTTCCGCACAGCAATTGGGGCTGTTTTCCATCACTGCTCACTCAATCAATGATAGGCGTTATCTTTGGATGTGCTGCCCGTTTGAGTACTAGCCATTAGGTATTAGCCGATGTTGTTGCTAGGTTCTACATCTATAGGTATAGGCTGGGTTTTTAGTCAAAGTACTGGCTGAAGAGCCCCGGATTCTTTCGAGAGGAATTAAATAAAATGGTTATGGGGTGGAACACAAAATCGTTGAAAAAGAAAATTATCCTGAGGAAACCTGCATGACCGAGAGTTCTTCATAATGTTTTCAAAGCTCTGTGTAGTTTGGCCTAGCGTGGTGAACTATGGCCATAACCGTTCTCATTCTGAGCGGTTTATATACCGTTTCAGTGTAAGTGTGCGTTTCTTAAAAAATATGTTTTCTCTACGGAATATGTGTCAAACCACCAATAGAACTTGATTCTCATAGCTTAGTTTAGCTCTGGTGGAAAGGGGTTGAACGTAGCTAAGGTGATGCGAGCTAAAGACGCGAACTAAGGATGCTCGAGTGGTGTAGTAATGAGAAGTATACAGCATTTTCCACTCACCGCGCCCCGCTGCCATGAATCGCTTAGCTCTCCTTGTGGCTTGTGCGTCTTCATAGCACAGCTTACCCGCTCCGCTTAGATTTGGTGTAAATAGACACACAGTAGTTTCGTAGCATAGCATTGACCTCGCACACCTCTGATGGCACCCAAATACTGACACGGTATGTGAACCGCAGTCAGCTGGTCGGCGTGAGTCACCGCGGCTGGACGCCCCGGGTTGCCCCTGACCCACTGGCGGCCTATTTCCGACCCCCGTGTCGAAACTGTGCCGCATACGTGCGGACAGCTTTGGCTTTGTATGCATCGGCGGAATTGGCTGCTGTCTGGCCTTTTTTTTATCCACTACAAGTTAGCCCTTGACTGCGATCTCACCTGATGGTAAGTGATGAGACCGATACCGCCTTGTGTCTAACTACCTTATGTCCGCGACTTCGTCCGCGTGGGACTACGCAATTTTCAAACCCCTATTTTACTTTTTTTTTTATTGTTCAAGATAAAAAATACATTAATATTATGGGTATCACACTAGCCATCCTCAAAAAACTACCTCCCTAGGAGATTTATTTAAAAAAAAATACTTTCTTAGCGGATGTCTATTCTTTTCCTTTTATATATTATTTAGACTAACTTACCTGTGCCTGCTTAGTGCTTTCATACTGCCGGGACCTGAACCTGTTTAAGGATTTCTTCAATCAATATATGAATATTCTTATGTTTTTTCTGTGCTCCTTGGTTGGACTGGTATTCCGAACCAGTGTTGGATTGTATATTCACTTGACGAGTCAAAGACAATTATTTAGAGTGCAAGTTTATTTTATTAAAGTGTATTCAAATAAACTTTTGAAATTTTGTACATACTGTTACTCTTGATTTCAAAATATAATCACATTTTATCTTGTTAAGCTTGGAAGTTGAATCGCTTCCAATAAATACGTCTGTATACGATACCGTGTAGGGATGGGGTAAGGGGGTACAATGATAAGGGGTATGGGCTGCCATGCCCTACCCTCTTACCCGTTATCCTACGTGAGCGACAAACGCGACATCGCGACGCGACAGCGACGAAGCGACGCTACAGTATTATGCAGTAGCTGACTCTTCACGCGGCCTACGTTGTCGCGTAGACAAGTTTGTCATTTTCTACGGCGTCATATCACGTCGCTTCTGTCGCTCACCTATGACTCCGGGTTAGCCCGCTACAATCTTAGACGACATCGTCACTATTACGAATGAAAGAAAAACAGTATTCATTCACATAATATTTATTCGCCTCTAGACGTAAATATCTCCACCGGAAGTATCTACTGTGCGCGTTACGAAGAACTGTCATCAGATCATTTAAAAATTACTTTTCTTGCCAATGACGTGACATTGTATAACTTTCGATATATTTCTGAACGAAAAGTTTCGTCTTGCTCGTTGGATAAAATCTGTTTCTTAGTAAATAGTTTTTAGGAATTACTGAAAATTCTTTCTTAGTGGGGGGCTTTTCAATATTATGTAGAGAAAACTTGTAAACAATCGCAGATTCGAGGTTCACTACTTAACACGAGTTTCCTCTCCGAATGAGAAGGGTTAGGTCATAGTCCATCACGCTGGCCAATTGATTGTCTTCAACTCTACAAATAAAAAAGTAGTGTGCTTAGTGTGCTTTTCAGATAGAGATAATTTAATTATATTTTAATTCCTCAACTAGCACGTATAGTTGTTTGGATATAAGCCTTCTTAACCCTTTTAGGGATACGTTATGTTGAAGATTAAGGCTATATTGGAATAAGACACCCCCGTTTTGTTTATAAGGTTTCCTTTCGATATTGTACCTAAATAAGTGCACAACTTTGGGTTTTAATTACTTCCCTACATTTTAACCAACATCAAAAAATCAATATTATGAATTTGTAATTATTATAGCCTAGGCCGTTGTAAGAAATTAATGTGCGTTTCAAGAAATTATTTTATTAAAATCACTTGCTTTAACGGTGAAGGAAAACATCGCGTGGAAATCTGCAACCTAAGACCTCTCCATAATGTTCTCAAAGGTGTGTGGTGCTGCCAATCCGCACTTGACCGGCGTGATGGACTATAGCCGACCGCTTCTTATTCTGAGGGGAGACTCTTGCTCTGAAACCTGGCTGTGTTTGTTGTGGGCTCTTCTCAGACCAGGGTGCGTTTGGAACCCTCGTGGCTTTAGTTTTAAGATATGATTATCACCATCATGCTTTATTAGTTATTGATAAAATATTGATTGATCAATATTGTAATGAGTCGGCAATAGATGCCCTTCCGGCTTCCGTTTTCCAAACCGCTTTTAATATTGGTATATTCAAATCAAAAGTGAATAGAGGCATCTTTGAAGCAAGCGCGCTCCACTTAAGTCTACATCAGCACTTGCTGGAAAGTCTAATTGCAGCAAGGCGCTCGTCTATGAATTTAAAAAAAGCTGGGTATATATATGTCACCGTAAGATTATAAAAACCGTTAGATTATAATCTAACTCGCCAAATTGCAAACTGTCGAAAGATTACAATTTAACGCATTATTTTTCGGTAGATTGTAATCTGTTAGGTATATTAATCCGATAGAACCTAAGTGCCCGGCCAGCGGCCTGATTATATATGTCGAACCCTAACTCCTACAAGAAAGACACAAGAAAACGTTAATACAATGAATATTTCAAAAATTTACACTCCGTATATTGAACGGTTCACAATCTTTCGACAGTTTACAATTTCGCGAGTTAGATTATAATCTAACGGTTTTTACAATCTTACGGTGACATATACAAAGTTGCGAGTATGATTACCTCGTGTGCTTTATCGCTGACATGACCGATTGACGTCACACCCACGACGCACTGCATATGGCAGGGTGCGGTGGGGCTTGATGTGTTTGCCGCAAACATGTGGACCGGTGACCAAGACGTAGGTACGGTGTGGCATAATCTATGGTGTGTGCCTTGCGAGGAGTGGCGTATATTATTTTTCATCATACCTTATCGAAAAACGAATATTGGCTTCAGAGGATAGCGGGGGCAAAATGTAATTTTTAGGCCCTTGGGACTTTTCATTTCTGTGTTCTGATTGGTCCGCGTTCGTGCTTCTGATTGGTGCTTAAACGTTACACAGTACGTTGATAGTCCTAGCTTTTTCTCATACGTAATGATGAAAAATAGTGTGTCACTCGGAGCCAAATTCTTTGTTCTCGGGCAACGTATATTTTATTCCTCGCTACACTCAGGATTCTACTTTAGAATCCTTTTCAACAACAAAAATTTTCTTTGGCCCCATATAACACAAATAACTAATACACTTTATTTGTGTGAACACAAGTGAAATTACAAATACAAAAATTGGAAAATAATTAAAAATACGACTGCCCTGCAAAAAAAACACATTTATTTATTTTGTGATTTTAACAAAAGTTAAAATCACATTTTTATTAAATGATATTTTTTTGTGAATCACTGGATATTGAACTATAGTGTTATATATTTTTGGAATCTACTCATCATTTTCTAGATGATGGTTATATAGTTAATCTTATTTGCGAATATTTTTTTTCAACCTTAGTCTTTAATGCGGGACCATGGTCAGCACATCAATTTTTTTTTATTTTTACTATCCTATGTCACCCGGAATAAGCTAGCGATTCTAACGATACCTCATTTATCAAAATCGGTTCAGGCGTATAGAAGTTATGGTGGAATATACAAACTCACATACATACATACATACATGAACCCGTAAACACAGACAGAATTAGGATACAAAAGGCCGCCTTATCGCTTAGGTAGCGATCTCTACCAGACAACCTTAGGTAGGTAAAGGAGAAAATAAGGGAAAATAGACTGCAGGTGGATCTATAATATACTTAAATTCAAATAACTACATACTAATACACAAACCAATAATAAACATATAAATTATTATCTTAATATATATAAATCACGTGTCACGTTGTTTGTCCGCGATGGACTCCTAAACTACTTAACCGATTTTAAATTAAATTTGCACACCGTGTGCAGTTTGATCCAACTTGAAAGATAGGATAGCTTACATCTTAATTTATAGCCTTAATCGACGCAGACGAAGTCGCGGGAATCATCTAGTATTATATATAATATAACTAATTATAAAATATACTAATATATATGAATTATAATATATAGGTAAGTATTTCAACTATGCATAAAAAATAATTTATGTTGTCGTCTTTAGCTTCTAAGGTAATGATTTTTAACAGCATTTTTGAATATGTCCAGTGACTTAGATTGGCGTATGGTCAGTGGAAGTGCATTCCATAACTGAACAGCTCGGACACTAAACGAATTGTTAAAGAACTTCGTTTTACGAGTTGGAGTTTTCAGCGTTAAGGTTCGACATGGTCTAATATCGGATTGCACACCAAAAAAACTGAATTTTTCCTTAATGTAGGAGGGAGTTTTTAAATGAGATAGCACACAGTACAGAAGAGAAAGTATATGCAGTACATGCGTATACCCATAGAATACATTCAAACTCTAATGTTTTTACGTAATCTATCTATTCTAATATTATAGATGCTATTTATTTGGATAAATGGACGGATGGATGGATGGCTGTTTGTTGTTCAATCACGCCCGAACGGCAGAGTGGATCGGTATGAAATTTGGCACAGAGATAGATTATAGTCTGGAATAACACATAGGCTAAAAATCTCAATCCACGCAGACGCAATCGCGGACTTCAACTGGTACGTATGTTTTAAATAACTAGCTGATGCCCGCGACTTTGTCCGCGTGGTTTGGGTTTTTTGATTCCCGCAAGAACTCCTTAATTTTCCGGGATAAAAAGAAGCCTATATCGCTCTTCAGGTTCCCAACTATACCCATGCCAAAAATCACGTCGATCCGTTGCTCTGTTGCGGCGTGATTGAAGGACAAATCAACAAACCAATAAACTAACAAACAAACACACTTTCGCATTTATAATATTAGGATGATGCCAAAGTTCATCTGCGTGGATTTAGGTTTTTTCAGAAATCCCGTGGGAAGAACGGTTTTATTTTCTGGGATTTAACTATGGGTCTTTAACTATAGCTCCGAAACAACACTATTGCACAATTAATATGCATCAGTGTTGTTTCTGAGCTCCATTACGGCTTGATTAAAGGACAAACCAACAAATAATTTATGTAATAACATACTAACGCACAGGTTCCTTTTATCGGGCACCTATACAAAATACGCGATTTCCAGCGATTTACATTTATGGTCATAATGAATATCATTAACCACAGTTTAAACGCATAAGGCTAGGCCAAGGGCTAACTTGCAGTGGAATAAAATAAATTGCGTATCAAAGTTAGGGTATTATTCCTTATTTTGCTCCTATTTCTAAGCTTGCTTATAGAGATTGCTACCTAAGCGATAAGTTAAGGCCGCCTTGTATAAGTATCATATAAAGGGTTTTTTTTTCTATTTTCACTTGTCATGGTGGTACAATTAAAGAGTATAATAATAATAATTTAATAATAATCGAATCTTCTACATCTTACTAGTAAACAAACTCCGAACAGCTGCGCCGAGGGGGGTTTTTTCATTCGACACAATTCGACGTAGTCACTTAGGTATCAAACAAACCGTAAAACTGTGCAATGGATAAGTACGAACGAAATGACTCCCATATAACCCTAATAAGCTATCGAGGGTTGGTCTCGATGTTAGGTGTGTCCCTACACTGATGCCTGTCTTTATGTACTGTGTCATACCATCATACCAGCGCACTCCTCACTCCTCAGTTGACTGAAGCATACCGTGAGGTGCAGACGTGTGATAAGTGTCGTAGTTTAGAAGTGATTACGCTAATGTGCGGTCATTTAATTTAAAACATATGTCAATTTAAATTTTTAACCCCCGACGGCAAAAACGTGTGTGTGATTTTGGATTTGTCATCATAGCGCTGAAGCGGATGGGTCGAATTGATTGAATCAGGATTAGAATATATTTTATTCAAATTTGGTACATTGTACACTTTTTTTAAGTCAATGCAAGTGTAAGACGTGATGCTGATTAACTATTCGGTATCTTAAAACTAAAGCTACGAGGGTTCCAAACGTGCTCTGAGATTTGTCTGTTTCAGCGAATTATTATATTATTGTCTGTATTCAATCAGGACTTCCGGAAAGTAACACCTGCTATCCAGTATATGAAAAGAGCCCACAGAAAACTCAGCAGGCTTTTCATTGAGCAAATTCTTTATTGGCACGACTTTGATTGAGCTTTTCAAAAAGCCGTCACCTCTTTGATTATCATATAAATAAAAATCAATTGCTGTTCGTTTGTCTCGCTAAAACTCGAGAACGGCTGGGCCGATTTAGATGGAATTTTTGTGTGTGTTTGAGTGGGTCCAGGGCTGGTTTATATTCATAATTGGATCCGGTAGAGGCGCTGCAATCGGGTTCTAGGTTCAGGGCAGGACAACGTCTGCTGGGCTCACTAGTCGGCAATAAAAAGTTTAAAAAAAAGTTAAGGAAGGGAGGTCCCTTCTCTGGGATGCTGCCTATTTGGTAAAGGTATAATACCAAATTTCGTTAAAATCAGTTTAACTGATGCATCGTGAAAGCGTAGCAGTCAGACAGACACTTTCGCATAATATAGTATTGGTATAGTTAGGTGAACTCACTAAATATAAGAGATTTGTTATCTGACCTTTATTTTTGTTACTCGTGACGAGATTATACTTTAACATCTCTTAATTAGACAATTAGCAATTATTTTTCTCCATACAATGATAAAAAGCAGTGATACTCGCTACTAACGTTAACTGTTATTAACAAAATTAATTACCTTACTAATTATAGCTGGTATTATTCTTAGGTTCGTTAAATTAATTAGAATTCATTCTAATGTATTTGTCGATTAATTTACTCTACTAATAGATTAGATTTTGTCGTGAAATTGCAGTTCTGTCGATTTTGTAAATTGAAATAAGCTAGCTTATCATCGTCGTCTCAACCATAATTAGACCGACTGTTACATCTCTTCATCGTTCCTAACAAGTATCGCTTGCCCACTGACCAGTGCCACTGAGATTTCATCTGTCGAATGGTTTGGGCTGTGTTAAAGACTTTGATCTTGTCCTTCGATGAAACGCCTATGCCTAGGCACTTGTAACTTTTCGGTGTTATATGCGCTGTAAGCTTTTTATGATTTGCTTCAACAGTGTGAGAAACATCTATGGAGAAACTTAAATTCCTCAGAGTTCTCCATAATGGTTTATAAGGTACGTGAAGCCAGTAAAGACTAGGCATAACCTCTTCCTAATTCTCAGAAAATCAACGTGTTTTATGAGTCGGAGATAGGTTGAGATGAATTTTATTGTAGTGTTACCCTTGACTAAGCCGACCTGGTGGTAAGTTGCAATCTAAGATGGTAGCGGGCTAATCTGTTAGGAGTCTGGGAGTTCCCTGATCGGTTTCTACACGGTAGAGATAATTATGGATTCGCATAGTGACCCTGCTGAGGATCGAACCCGGGATCTCCCACTTATCCAGGCTCACAGACATACAGATGTAAAATTTCAGCATTTTTCAGTAATTACACAGACAATTTACATTCGGGAACACGCGTCGGAAGATTTTACTCGCGATTTATTGCGCTCATTAAAAGTATTTCAGTAGCAACCGTGTTTCGCGCTACTTTGTATAGATAGGTACTTGCTGCTTACTGATACTATATAACCGATATCTCTTTTATAACAATTTTGAAATGGAATGAAATGTTTATTTCATATGGGACAACTTGTGCCGCTTATGATATGTCAGTACTCTACCCCCGCGTATTTCTTTGCGTCTTCGTCGCTATTGAATTTTAGATGTTAGTAATTATTGTACTAGGTCTATAGTTTTTACCATATCCCTTTAAGCTCTGAAATAAGGCGGAAATAAAATTAGGCTTTAATTTTCTAGGCATATCCCAGTGGGAAAGCAAAGACTTCGTACGTGACCGTAAAGTTCAACTAACCACAGATTTAGACCTTGACGATGTCTTGCGGTACGATAGTAAAAAGATGAGGGGGGAACTGTAGAATTTGAACTTTGACTTTCTTTATTATTTCGACTTTCTTGATGAAAACCTATACAATTCTAAATAGAATATAGCAAGAATTTTTTAAATAGAGTGACATAAAATATAAACACAAGTGACAAGTGCAAAGAATGTAAAGTTTACAGAAGTAAATCGTAGTGGTACGAGTGAAAGTGAATCGTACTGGTACGAGTGGAAGTGAAAATGGCCGCACAAGCGCCACCGCGTGTATCCAGGAATGTGTCCTTGCCAGCGGGAAGCCAGCCGCCCACCGTAGGCGTTCTGGCACGACGGACTTTGTCTGAAAGGTATCTTATTTTGCAACATACACTTAGACAAAGACAGTTTTGATTTGCTTATAAAACTTTAACACTGGTCACTGATTGACTGACAGGCAACGCATAGTTTAACATGGCGGGTCTAGTAGCATGTCATTTTGCAAAGGAATTACCTACTTGTACGTAGGTGAGGAAGAAGAACTAAGGAAGGATTTAAAAAAATATATTCTAAGATAAATTCACATTGGCAACGAATCGAAGCGAAATTCTTTTAATCGACACAAAGCGGGTCAAACAACATAATTATGATGGGAAATCCCATTTGGCACAGTTTGGCACAGTTTCTTACTCAGTACTTCGGTTTTTTTAATATATAGCGAGCAAACGAACAGGCGGGTCACCTGATGTTAAGTTACCGCTGCCTATGAACATTTGCAGCACTAGAGGAACCGCCAATACGTTGTTGGTTGGGTTTCAAAACTTAGGTGGTAGGATTACTTTATTAAGAAAATCTTCATCAAATCGACCTCCCTAGATCAAAAATCGACTTAAATGTTTAAAGGTTTTTTCTCAAAAATATTTGTGAAGCAGATAATAGTTACTTATCATAACTTAAACTAATTGCCTGCTCAGTTATGTTTGGGTGATAACTCGATAAAAGCGCACGTCTACAAAACCGTTGACACTTTTAGGGAATTAAAAAGTAAAAATAATTGTGTTCCAATAACTTGGAAGGAGGAGAGAGACAATAGAAGGACTTAAATGGATGAATTTAGTCTTGGCGAAAGTTCTTTGTACAAAAAATGTGACCTTTTGGGCTCCACAGTTATTTTAACATACAAAATTCGCAAACAAGAAGCTGTCAGAGCCTAGTTTATCTTCTCTTGTGTTTTTGTGTGCGTTTTGCCGATAGTCAAACTAAAACCCGCAATGGGCTCGTGACTCCATCTCTCCGCCTCAAGAAAGCCCACAGTCGTTCGGAAGAATGAAGGTTGTATGGTCGATGAATGAGCGTAATCTTTTTTATAATAAAAATTTCTCAATCCATTTTAGACGTGCTTTTACACAAGTTTAAAAATCCATTAGAAGTATGTTCCTGACAAAAGCTTATTATACAGTTGAAGTCAAAGATTATACTCGTATATGTTGTTAAGAGTAACCGCCGAGTTTCTTGTTGGTTCTATTTTGTAGGAATGACATTCTGAATCAACGCAATGCTAAAAAGCAAGTAAATAATTGCTTAAAATTTAGTTTCAATTATTTAGTTACTTGGTTTTTGGAACTTTTAATATATAAATAACTCCTACGTTGAAGCAGCTTGATATTGTTACAAAGATATTTGTATTTGAAATATAGCTTGTTCTGACCTATTTCCACTTTCATTAGTACATAAAGCTTTCCATGGAAAATTGTGCATTAGATTCACGTGGTTAGCAAACTGGACGAAGAGGTATTTACGTGTAATGGCATGTTGGACGTGACACTTGAACTAATGGATTTCTGGGAAACTTCATAATAGTTTAAATTAGATGCAAAATGGTGCTGATTCGGTTTACGCAATTTATAAACAATTTATAATTAATTTTACAAAATTGACAGGGTTTTCAAAGTAACTACGAGTATCTATAAAGTATCTATCTCTGTGCCAAATATCAGTTGTTAAGCTGCGAAAAGTTAACATACAATCGACACGCTTTCCAATCTATACTTATTATAAAACTGTAGCGGGAAAATTTCTGTTGATTGAATATTTTTGAAAATTTTAATGGGGGTAGCTTCAATATCGATACAGATATCTAGCTAAGTTATTCTGGCTTAAGCGCCAGCGACTCGAGCGCGTCAGATTATGTCATACAGACGGTTCAGCGTCATGTCCCAAACGTGCTGCCCCATCTTGATTCCTCAAGATAATCTGACGAGACAAGAAGATCTCGATAAAATTTCATAATCTGATGACTTGAAAAAATAAACCCTGTAGACGCTCCTCATTTTGCATATCCTTTCCCCACTGGTGAATGGATATGCAAAATATTATTCTTTTTCTTTCTACCATCTAATCTTCGAAATTCATTAGGTCTCCACGACGCTCGAGTAAATCCACATTTAGCATCATTGCCTCCCCTACTATTTGTTTACGCAAGGATATCTGATGAATAGCTCAGAGGTAGCGGGCGGAACTCCTCAACGGGTGACAGCAAATTAATTTCGATCAATTTCATCTAGTTTACTGTAATTATAATAGTATGACTTCATATAATCAATAATAATCCTGATTGCAGCCATGCAGTTTGCGCGATACGGGGTAAGGGTCGGTGAGATTTGACACACGACCACGTGGCTCTGTAGTTTGAACTTTGATATAACTTCATTAATTCATTGTCCCACAGCGCAGCACGCGCGGGCGGCTCGTTTTAGACTTTTACAACTTCCTTCAGATGTTATGAATCGGGTTTCCTCCGACCTTTGAACAGTTCGCATTGTTATTGTTTTATTAGCAACATTGAGAGCGCAGCGCTGCTTTAATTGAAGAACACTACCGCTGGTCGATTACGGAAAAGCTGCATCAATCATTGCTACAATCTCAATCGGCTGAATTTGTGGTATTCTTCTTGCGATAGTTGGCCAATAGCGAATATACGGCCCATCTGTTCAACTCATTTTGTGTCAGACATATAAGAACTTATGTACACAGATTACTTTTTATCCCCAAAAATGATTCCACGGAATAAAAAAGAAAGGTTAAGCGATGTTTCCACTGCAAAAGGTCAATGAGGACGGAACGGACTCTGTGCAGACCAAATAGGTTTACTTCCACTATTAAAAATTGTTATAGTCGCCTCAATGAGCGAGCGCATTTTGACATTTTTCGTGATTCTTTGTTGGTGAAAGTACTCGTGTGTAGTTTTCATCTACGAATTAAACGGAGTCCATACGGAGTCCGCTCCGCTCGCAGTGGAAACACCGCTTTCGGTATCATCTCACATTCCTGGTTCTGAGGCTTCGGCCGTGGCTACTTACCACCCTACCAATAAAGACGTATGCCGCGTAGAAACCGACTAGGGGTATGGGTTTAATATAACTGCCATACCCCTAACAGGTTAGCCCGCTACCATCTTAGACTGCATCATCATTTACCATCAGTTGAGATCGTAGTGAGCAGCTAACTTGTGGAATAAAAAAAATCTGGTGCGGTTGTCTTTTAACCTGTAGCCTATGATTTTATGTTTTCACCTGTGCTCTGTCTTGTTTCCAGTGACCTGGAGCCGGGCGCCCCGACCGCGCCCTCGGGCAGCTCGAGCAGTTCCAGCTTATCGTCCAGGAGCAACGAGAGCAACACCGTCGCTGCCGACCAGCAAGGTAAGACAAAGATGCTCTCATTATTCCATAAATAACTTTCCTGGTTGCAGCCGTCAAACTTATCTGGCCCGGTGACAGCGTCATCTTCTTTCCGCAATTGGACGTATGCGTCCGCTATGCGTGAAACCACTGGTGCGACTCCCCGGTGGATCATTCCAGCCAGCCGAGCTCACTCCAGAATCCGAGCAGGCCAGCCAGGTCAGCGAGGATTTCCGGTAGTGTTGCTGGGGAGCCAATGTAGGCTTCTCGTTGGGTGGAAACACCGCTGCACTCGAGCAGCACGTGTTTCGATGACAGCATCGCTAGTATATATTAAAAACAAAATGAAACTGTCAGGGCCTGCCTTGGAGGCTACGGGCCCCTAACAAAAACTTAACATGCGTAAAAATTAGTTCCAATTTTGGCCACCGGGCCTGATAAGTTTAACGGACTGTACTTAATCAATCAATCAAAAGATCTTTATTCAGATTTGGTTTGGAACTATTTGAAATTTGAATGTCATTCAAATATATAAGAAATGATGGTGATAATTTATAACGGTATCTCAAAAGTAAAGCTACAAGGGTTCCGAACACACCATGGTCTTAGAAGAGCCCACAAAACACTCAGCCGAACTTCTTTTTCATTATAACCATCTCATAAATCATCTGAACTATCAGAGTTGTTAGAGCAATTCATCCCCTAACTTTCTTGTTATTTAAACAATCCTTTGCATTGCAATATGATTATTCAAGTTTGCGTTTTGTAAAAATATAAACGAGGCTGTGAATTGCTATTTCGGCCGATATTTGTATTGTGTTTTTCTCTTATTTGTTAGGAAGAAGCTTTTATATATTTCCGATAGATGGCGTTGACTTATCTTACTCTTAACTCACACTAAAATCTTGTGCTCTAGGGGCAATGATTTGATTTCCTACTTGAATGTCAGAGGCATGAAAAGAGTCAATGTACGTATTGTTTTTTTTTTTTTAAATTATGGAGCAATTTCCCAGCAAGTAGGAGAAAATTATAAAACAATTCGATCGGAAGAGTATCCTCCACCACCACCACTACAGCCCATTAACGTCCTACTCTACTACTTTCCACTCTCATAGGAAAGAGGGAATTAGAGCTTAGACACACCACGCTGCTCCAATGCGGGTATCATGTTAGTGATAATAACCGGGACCGACGGCTTAACGCACTCTCCGAGGCACGGGGGTGAAACACCGTCAACTTCCTAACTCCACTACTGAGAAACTAAAAGGCTACTACTGAGAATTTCTAGTCAGAAAATCCCAATCGGCAGTGTATGTGTGTTTTTCCCCGCAGCGTCGCAGTCGGACTGGTCGGAGGAGGAGGAGCCGCTGGCGGCACAGTGGTCTGACAGCCTGCCACAGCACGTGCGCGACTCCATCGTCCTGTCAGCGCGCATCCGGAAGCGGCAGGAGGTCATACACGGTGAGCGAAACCGACGACCAGCGACTGAAATGACAGCATTAAAAATAATGCTAACCCTTAGGTTTAAAGAGATCTATTTTTCCCAAAAAAAAATTGACTGTAAAGTCGGTTTACAGACGATAGTTTTACCTTCTGCATCAATCATTGTTACAGTATCAATTGTTGTGATTGGCTGAATTTTTGGTATTATTGCTGCGTCAATGGATTTTGTCCAATAGTGGATATTATCCAATCAGAGGTGATTGCGATCGTTACACTGTAGCTGTCAGAGATACGCGGTCGCCCAGGTGATAACTAGAAGTTCTCGAAGAAGCTCGCGTGGTGGCATTCCAGTAGCAGAACTATTCGAACTGCTAGCGTCACGCGATCGTGCCTCTATATCGCTTGTTTCGCGCTCTCACTTGCACGCTCAGGCTAAGGCGGAACGTGGCACTTTTTCGTGCGTGCTGCCGGTGTGCATCGATTTATAAGACGTTACACGTCAAAAAACCAGAAGGTCACTTACATGAGGAGTACTGTATAAGTGACCTTAAATACAAACTACCAATCATAATACTAAATTTCATCTAGAAAATGCTTGAACAGTTTTTTCTTGAATTTTACAAAAGATTTCTCATTGAATACTTCGTTTGGCAAGGCTATTGTACAGTAAAGCTTTCGAACCATAAGTTTGAATCCTAACTTTTGATACTTTCCCTTTCATAATACTCCCTGCGGGAAGGGACAGAACTAGATTTAAAACTGTCATTTTAATTTAGTTTAGAGATTGTGCTACGCAGAATTGGACACTTTGGCTTCTCAATTGCTTACTGAGCACCTTTGTGGTCTCATGGTGCTTCGATGTGTGTTTTTAAATGCTGGACCTCTTATTGTGGATGTTGATTTTACCGTTAACGTCCACTTCCACAACAAAAATGTATTTCGTGGAGCTGTAAGTTACAAGGTTTAACGTTGTAACGTGCACGTCCAAGATTACTATTATATTACCATCCACGATAACGATGAGATGTCTTTATAACTTTCCACTAGCTTTTTGCCTGCTCCATCGCTCGTGTTCTTCAACTTCAAAACCCTATTTTCCCTCCATAGGCGTTGAATTTTTAAAAATCCTTTCTGTATGCCCTGACCGATCCGGTGATTTGACGTAAGCGTTGATAGATCTGTCAATCACCTATTCCTTTTACACATTTAGACTACTAAGATAAGGAACTTGAATAACTGAATGTCTCGTTCGACAGAGCTGATAGTCTCCGAGGGTTCGCACGTGCGCTGGCTCAAAGTGCTCGGCGTTGACTTCCTCAAGCCACTGGAGAGGCAGCCCGCTCTCCTGCCCGCTGAGGAGTTGCGAGCGCTGTTCCCCAACCTCCCGGGAGTGAGGGAGAGACACGCGCGGCTCTACTCCGAGCTGAGGAGTGTGAGGAGCGAGGCTGCGGACCACGTGGTGCACATCCGACCCGTGGCCGATGCCATGCTGAACACCGTGAGTTGATGTTGACATTGAGTTTACGTCTCGATGAAAATTCGATTTCCGCTTATTGGTTTTTGGGACGCATAATAATTCTGGCCACACAAGCCTTTACCTTACAGTCCAAAAACTTGATCGATCGAGAGCTGGAAAAATTTGATTCATACATTTTTACTCCTTTTACATATTACTAGCCCGATGCCCGCAACTTCGTACGAGTGGATTGTGGTTTTTTGGATCCGACAACCACGAAAAAGTCATTTCATTTTTCGAAGAAGTATGTACAAATGTATGTATCCAGTTTTTCCAGCTCTCCCTTTAGGTTTTTGAATGGTAAGGCCAAGGCTTGTGTGTCTATATCTTAAAGAAGTACAAATTACTTAAAAATGTATAAAGAATTTCAGCTGGCTTATGGCTGTTCCAGATTTTCTTGAAGTGTGTAAAGTCCAAACCTTTTTGTAGTATCAGATTTTTGCAGCGTCACAGTCAGTGTCATATTAGAATGCCCAAAGCTATTCCTGAATTTCACAGAGAACCATCGTTGATGCTTCTAGAAGATCGCCTCAATCCAAACCAAACGAAATCAGCAACTCTTTATCAAACTTAAAATTAACCGAAGATCTGAATTTTAGATCCTTTGGAAGACCTTCTATTTAATAAATAATTAATTGTTGACATTAATTATCCTTATCATATTTCTTCTTGTTCGTCTTCAACAAAAGTATATACTGACATTCTACTGTAAAATTTTAACGTTATTCACTTATCGTTTCGGCAGCTCGGCGACTCAGGCTACGCGTCATGCCTATCCAAGTTCTGCCGAGGCCAGCGCATGGCTCTGGACGCGCTGCGCGAGAGGCGGCGCAAGAACAAGGAGCTGCACCAGTTCCTGGCGGGCAGGGAACAGCTGCCGAGGTGCGGCCGCCTGCAACTCAGGGATTTGCTGGCTTGCGTGTGGCAAAGGTACCTTAAGACCTTCGTATCTTATAGCGACTCAGGCTACGCGTCATGCCTATCCAAGTTCTGCCGAGGCCAGCGAATGGCTCTGGACGCGCTGCGCGAGAGGCGGCGCAAGAACAAGGAGCTGCACCAGTTCCTGGCGGGCAGGGAACATCTGCCGAGGTGCGGCCGCCTGCAACTCAGGGATTTGCTGGCTTGCGTGTGGCAAAGGTACCTTAAGACTTTCGTATCTTATAGCGACTCAGGCTACGCGTCATGCCTATCCAAGTTCTGCCGAGGCCAGCGCATGGCTCTGGACGCGCTGCGCGAGAGGCGGCGCAAGAACAAGGAGCTGCACCAGTTCCTGGCGGGCAGGGAACAGCTGCCGAGGTGCGGCCGCCTGCAACTCAGGGATTTGCTGGCTTGCGTGTGGCAAAGGTACCTTAAGACTTTCGTATCTTATAGCGACTCAGGCTACGCGTTATGCCTATCCAAGTTCTGCCGAGGCCAGCGCATGGCTCTGGACGCGCTGCGCGAGAGGCGGCGCAAGAACAAGGAGCTGCACCAGTTCCTGGCGGGCAGGGAACAGCTGCCGAGGTGCGGCCGCGGATTCATTTTAATTTGACGACAACTTGTTCGAACACTCGAATACGATCAAACGAAATGCCAATTTTAAAACTGGAACTGGTGTACGGGAATACATTTTCTTTCCCTGTTCCGATCCTGGGCGTCGTATATAGCTTTCTGTGTAAAACAGTAAAAGCTTGGATAACGCGATTCCGACAGATCCTGTCGGAATTCTTCGTTGGGATTTCTACGAATGCTACCAGTGGCGCCATCTATTAGCGCATGTGTGCAACTTTTGATCAAACCCAAAAACGCACTTTTGGTATGGATCTTTGTATGAAATACATAGTTGCAACGTCATTGAAATTCAACGCACTTTCTTTAATTTATAGTTCAAAATAGTTATCAAACTTAAAACTTATCGAAGATGTGAATTGTGGGTATTTTGGAAGGCCTTCTATTAAATAATTAATCAATAAGAAATAGTTTATTTTTGACATAGGCATCATCCCTATTGTTATCGTCTTGTTCCAGGCTAACCAAATACCAGCTCCTCCTCGAGGGCATATTGAAGACAGTAGCAGAGGACGTGTGTGAGAATGAAGAGGTCGATAGTGTGGACGACGTCACTCAGCTGAAGAAGGCCCTCAATGTGGCTAAGGAAGTGCTCCACAGTGTGGACACAGCCATACGCACGGCGGAGAATGAGCACCGGTAAGTCACTGTTCCCACTGTACACGGTGACAGCGTCGCTAGTATATATAAAAAATAAAAACTAAACAGGCAAAAAAATTAGTTCCATTTTTGCCCACTGGGTCAGATAAGCTTGTGGAATTTAATATATTAAGATATTTTGTCATTTATTGTTGTCACAGGTTGCGCTCGATCCAGAGCAAGCTGGAGGTACGCATCCCGGGCGGCGTAGGCGGCGGCGGGGCGGAGTTCGAGGAGCTGCGGCGGCTAGACCTGACGTCACACGCGCTGCGCCACGAGGGCGAGCTGGCGCTGAGGACCGACACCAAGAAGATCAGCGTGCTGGTCAGTACAGTGTAGTGTTTATAGTTCGAGGAGCTGCGGCGGCTAGACCTGACGTCACACGCGCTGCGCCACGAGGGCGAGCTGGCGCTGAGGACCGACACCAAGAAGATCAGCGTGCTGGTCAGTACAGTGTAGTGTTTATAGTTCGAGGAGCTGCGGCGGCTAGACCTGACGTCACACGCGCTGCGCCACGAGGGCGAGCTGGCGCTGAGGACCGACACCAAGAAGATCAGCGTGCTGCGCCACGAGGGCGGTGGCGACGTCACACGCGCTGCGCCACGAGGGCGAGCTGGCGCTGAGGACCGACACCAAGAAGATCAGCGTGCTGGTCAGTACAGTGTAGTGTTTATAGTTCGAGGAGCTGCGGTGGCTAGACCTGACGTCACACGCACTGCGCCACGAGGGCGAGCTGGCGCTGAGGACCGACACCAAGAAGATCAGCGTGCTGGTCAGTACAGTGTAGTGTTTATAGTTCGAGGAGCTGCGGCGGCTAGACCTGACGTCACACGCGCTGCGCCACGAGGGCGAGCTGGCGCTGAGGACCGACACCAAGAAGATCAGCGTGCTGGTCAGTACAGTGTAGTGTTTATAGTTCGAGGAGCTGCGGTGGCTGGCTCTGACGTCACATGCGCTGCACCACGAGGACGAGCTGGCGCTGAGGACCAACACCAAGAAGATCAGCGTGCTGGTCGGTAGGTACAGCTCATTACCATGTTAGTGATGATGACAGGCTGCGACCTTACTGCGTAAGGTTGTAAGGTCGGACCAGTGGTCCCAGTGCACAACACCCGCTCGGAGGATGATCATCCTTTGTTACGGTCGAGCCATATCACCTGTTCCCGTACACATCTATTGGTATAATAGTGGTCGGACCAATAAACTTTGTTTTAGTTTATATCGAACCACAGTAGTCAGTAAGCACCTCCCAATACATTTTCAATTAATTAAGTGTTTAATAGCCGCGGCGTAAATTGGACTCTGCGTAGAAACATATATCAGGAGTCAAACGAAGTGTATTGGCCGCGAGCCAGTGCCCCTCACTCCCAGCGCATGCTCCGCTCGGCCCTATAGCCCAATGCACCTGCGCAGACGACCGCCATTTCGGGTCAACTTACACACTGTCGATTGTACGGTCGTGCATTACGCTAAGGCTCGTGCTCCACAGGCGCTGATGCTGGAGGACAGCCTGGTGCTGCTGCAGCGCGAGAGTGACAAGTTCGTGTTGCGGCCGCTCGCGCAGCCCAGCCACGCGGCGCTGCTGTCGCCGCTCATCAAGTGGTAATTATACTGCCCATACCGTTATACCGGCCGCTATTAGCTCTTACACGCAAATTGACCTTTGGTTTGGTTTTTGGTTAGCTCTCGAATCTCATTCTCTCGCAGGCTAAGGATTTCGAGAGCCTATTATGAATATGGTTGTCTATTTTTAGTGGCACTTTTTCGTTTCATCGAATTTTCAAATCACAACGATTCTAAAGAAGTTTCCCTTCAAAAAAAGATTTACATAATAGGGATGATGCCTATATAAAAAATAAATTATTTCTAACTGATTATTAAATAGAGAGTCTTCCAAAAGACCTAAAATTCACATCCTCAATTAGTTTTAAGTTTGTTAACCATTTAAAATATAGATGAAAGAAAAAAAGTGCGTTGAAATTTGATGACGTCACAATTGTGAATTTCATACAACTTCAATACTAGAAGAGCGTTTTTAAGTTTGATAAAGAGTTGCTGATTTGATTGAGTTGTCATCATCCCTATTGAGTGTGACGGCTGCTTTCCCCGCAGGGACAAGGTTCTGTTCCGGCCGAACGCGGCGGTGCGCAACACGTTCTTCCTGATGAACATCAATGGCATACAGATGCATGAGCTGTCCGCCGGCACCGCCAACGAGTACCTCACGTGAGTGTCCACCACATTACTAAAAGGCCTATTACACTGCACTTTTTTAAGGGACCCTTACCATGAATCAGTATAGTGTAATAAGATTTAGGGAGCAAGGGTCCCAGCTTAGAGACATCGGGTCGTCCCGGTCTGCCGCGCTCAGCCGATCGGGCAATGTAATAACACAGGGTGGTTAGGGAGCTCAGTCGTCGCACGACCACCGTAGGGAGTAGTTGTGTTTCTCCGGCTTCTGTATTTTGCTTTAAAAAAAGGTTAATAAGTTTACTAGTTTGGATAATTCACTGTACGGCTTTGGTTAATTTGTAATATATTATATCTTGTGCGTCAACGTTCGCCAACAGCTGGGTGAAGCACATACAAGAGGCTCCGCTGGCGCGCCTCGCGGAGTCCAAGCCCAACATCACGCCCTCGCACCAACACACCAGGTCCACCGATGATTCAGGTGAGCTTTACATACACACAAACACACGCACACACGCACGCACACACACACACACACACACACACACACACACACACACACGCGCACACGCACACGCGCACGCGCACACACACACATACACACACACACACACACGCACACGCACACACACACTTTGACCACCACCACTACATACTATTAACGTTCCACTCCTGGGCACAGGCCTCCACTCTCATAGGAGGGAATTAGAGCTTAGACCTACCACGCTGCTCCAATGCGGGTTAACTGGCTTTAACGACTATTATCATGTTAGTGATAATAACCGGGACCGATGGCTTAACGTGTTCTCCGAGGCACGGGGGTCAAACACCGCCAACTTCCAACTCCGGGCTGGCACTGAGAATTTCTTAATTGAAAAACCCAATACCTAACAATTTTTATGCTCGACCGGGAATCGAACCCAGGACCTCGTGATCCGCAGTCGACTACGCTAACCGCCAGACCAACGAAGCAGTCTCACACTTTGACACATGCCAATAAATCAAAACGCTATACGTTTTGATTTATTGGCGAGTGTCAAAGTACCTACTTGTCAAGGTACTTCCCGTTGACCTAGAATCATGAAATCTGGCAAGAAGCTATGTCTCATAACGCAAGCATAGGATAAAATCCGAAAATCGATAATTATGGTTCCTTACTCATAGGGTGTTGAATTGTTTGTCAGGTGTTACCAGCCAGTCATTTCACAGCTGATTACGTGTTGTTATATTTACTGAAATAATTAATATTGTGTTGTGGTACGGTACCCTGTGTTCGCGAGTCTAAGCTGACTCGCATCTGACGGGTTTTTTTGGTTTAATTTTACGTATCTATTATACTTTTTAAATGCAGGTATAAACGTATCTCGGAATCCATCGGACGCGTCTGAGAAGTCGACGACTTCGAGCGTGGAGCAACCGGAGGCGTGCGAGAGCGAGCGAGACAGAGAGTCGCTGGAGCACGACAAGAGCGAGCGGGACCGACACTCGCTCGACAGAGAGGACGAGAGTGACAGGGACGCGAGGTGCGCGTCTGTGGACAAGGAGGAAAATGACGAAGAGAAGAATAAGTGAGTTTGACATTATTATTTGATTTTATTTTAATCCATTCATTTATTCAGGGAAAAATAAAAAGGGAAAATATACAAGACAGACAAGAATAGACATAGAATATCGTTAGACCTGTCGCATTATATGGTTCAGAATGTTGGGCGGTGAAAGGGATGGATGAGAGAAAAGTATATGCGACCGAAATGCGAATGTTGAGATGGATGTGTGGTGTGACTAGAATGGATAAGATTAAGAATGAATATATAAGGGGAAGTTTGAAAGTAGCGCCAGTGATAGAAAAGATGAGGAGTAATAGGTTAGCATGGTATGGGCATGTAATGCGGAGGGAAGAAAGGCATATTACGAGAAGAATGATAGATATGCATGTGGAAGGAAAAAAGAGTAGAGGGAGACTAAAGAAAAGATGGATGGATTGTGTGAAAGAGGATATGCGTATAAAAGGGGTGAATAAGAGGTTGACGGATAACAGAAGTGAGTGGAAGAATAAAACATGTTGTGCCGACCCCACATAACGTGGGAAAAGGGCAAGAAGAGAAAAAAAATAAAAATTTATTCAGCAATCTTTTACGAATAGGACCTTTTGTATTCACATACATTATGTTATTGTTCTAAATCTATATTTCGGCGAAATTTAGGGTCTGAAAATAGGGATTGAAAATTTATATGAAAGTGTAATTTTTCAAGTTTTATGTATGAATATTGGTATTTAGATGTGAGATTAAAAATTACGATAGCTGTACTTTTGGTAGCCGAGGATTAGACTAGGCTTTTGGAGAGCCTTGGACCCACCAAATACTGAATCAGCCTTCCTAGCGATAGTTATCAAAGCTATCTCTGATAATAATTTCAATCCACAGCATTTAGGCATTATGATTAATTAATCCAATATTTAGGCACAATAATTTATCTAAGAATATTTAATTAACGTGTAAATATGTATGGTCTACATCAGCGACGATACGACACCTAGTGGGATAAATTGGCAGTGTGTCTCCCCATTGTATAATCTGTAAAGTGTGCTCGTTTCCGGCAGACACAGAAAGACTAGAAGCCAGAGCCAATAAACCAGTTAAATAAAATTAAAAAAATCCGGCAGACAATCGCGGCCGACAGTGGGGCGCATATCGACGCACGGCGGCGACGCGGCGCCCGCGCTGGAGCCCAGCGGCGCCGTGCACGTGCTGCCCCCGCCCGGCGCCGTGCACACCGCGCAAAGGGCGTTCTCGCACCAAGGTCACACACTGATATTAATTTAACGAATTAAGAGGCCGGTGATCGCCGCTCGCAATTTCTATTCAACCCGCAAATATAAATTTGCCGGTATATTGCTATCTCTATTTAGCTGATTAAATAGGTATTATAGGCATATTACAGTGCACTTTCCACTGGGCCCAGTGGTAAGGGTGGGCGTGGTCGCTAACTAGAGCGTCGCTTATTACACACCAATAAGGATCAATTTAGGGACCCTTTCTCCCTAAATTTTATTACACTACACTGAATCAAGTGAAAGGGTCCCTGTGAAAAGTGCAGTGTGATAGGTCTATAAAACACAGTTGCTGGTTTCGACATAGGACTATTCTATTTGAGTCATCATCACCGTCAGTCTGTGGACGTCCATTGATGGGTATAAGCCTTCCCTAATGAGACTTAAAACATTTATTTTGCAAAGTTGTGGACCATAACAGTTTAACGTCCATTGTTGGGCATAGGCCTTCCCTAATGAGACTTAAATCATTCATTTTGCAAAGTTTTGGACCATAACAGTTTAGCGTCCATTGTTGGGCATAGGCCTTCCCTAATGAGACTTAAATCATTCATTTTGCAAATTTGTGGGCCATAATAGTTTAACGTCCATTGTTGGGCATAGGCCTTCCCTAATGAGACTTAACTGTTTTGTTGTACTCTGAGTGAACTCACTAGGATTGCGCTGTGGGCTATATTTTATAATAATAATAATAACAATTTTGCAAATTTGTGGGCCATAATAGTTTAACGTCCATTGTTGGGCATAGGCCTTCCCAAATGAGACTTACATCATTCATTTTGCAAAGTTTTGGACCATAACAGTTTAGCGTCCATTGTTGGGCATAGGCCTTCCCTAATGAGACTTAAATCATTCATTTTGCAAATTTGTGGGCCATAATAGTTTAACGTCCATTGTTGGGAAATAAATAAATAAATAATAAATCATTTATTTTGCAAAGTGGTAGGCCATAACGATTTAACGTTCAATATGTGTGTCTGTGTGTGCAGAGCGTCTGCGTCGCTTGGACGAGGCCATAAGCCGCGCGCTGCGCGCCAAGAGCGCGGTGGTGGCGGAATTGCTGGGCGTACCGCCACACAGCTTCACTCACCTCGCCGAGCTGGCCGTAGCGGACACTATGGGGCAAGTCGGTGAGTTGATGCTGCCATGGCATTTGTTTTGAAGTCAAACTTCTTTAGAATCGTTGTGATTTGAAAATTCGATGAAATGAAAAAGCGACACCAAAAAGAGACAAACATATTTGTTTCTTTATTTAAAGCTTGTCTGGAGATCACTTTTAGTGATAAGACCGCCTTTGCGCACTTATTTATGTTTGCTTGTTCACTGTTTTTGTTTCTTTTTTAATGTTTTGTGTGGCAATAAAGTATTTATCTATCTATCTATCTACATATTGACGACCTCCGTTGCGCAGTGTTGAGCGCTGTTGCCTTAACTTGAGGGGTTCGGGCCCCGGCAGGGTTTGGAAATTTATAATTTCTGAATTTTCCCTGGTCTGGCCTGGTGGGAGGCTTCGGCCGTGGCTAGTTACCATCCTACCGGTAAAGACGTGCCGCCAATTTAGCGTTCCGGTACGATGCTGTGTAGAAACCGAATAAATAGGGGTATGGGTTTAATATAACTGCCATGCCCCTAACAGGTTAACCCGCTACCATCTTAGACTGCATCTTCACTTACCATCAGGTGAGATCGCCGTCAAGGGCTAACTTGTAGTGAATAAAAAAAAACAAAATAGGATTTAGCCTGCAACATAATGAGATAGAATACAAGTTATAATTGTCTTATTCTCTCGTAGGCTACTTTTCTGAAGTTTCACTTCTGCCGTGTGTGAATTGCACACACACACTTTTTGTTTTATTGATAACGTTACAGTTTGTTAATACTTTTATTTATTTACTAGACTTCGTCCGCGTAAAACTTCTGATTTCCAGTGAGATTATGAGATGCAATGCAAAAGGCCTACTTATAGCGGTTATATAGCGTATGCAGGTTTTTGTTATTTAAAACTAATAACTAAAATGCCAACTTTAATGCAAAAAGAAGAGTGTGCTATAGACCACACGACTGAAGTAAAACTTAGTAACTGGCTATGAGAGAAAGAGAGGAAGAAAATATGTGCTCGCACCTCTTTCTCTTGCCCCTACAGTAATTTACGAAACGTAACTCTCTCTCTTTCTATCTTCACCAACTTATATCTCCCTCTCATCTTCCGTTCTCCTCGCCCGATCACACTTTTCGTAACGCTCTCGTCACGCATTCACCAGCTTACTCCCCAAGTCCAGCGTGCGTAAAGAAGTTTTACTTCAAAAAATGAACACTTCTGTCACTAAATGAGGTCATTAACTATGTTATTCGAATGTTGAATATTTTTTCCCATCTGACGGATAAAATGGACTTTGCATACAAGTTTCAAATAAAACAAAGCATTTGAGATATCATTTAATTTTGATATAGTTAATGCGTGTGTCCAGCCAATTATTACTAGTTTTGATTGTAATAATGAAACGTTTTGTTATTGTTATTGCCCAGACATTTGCGGCGGTCTGCCACCGAGCGACGGCGAGAGCGCTCCCGACCTACATCAGCTGCTGTTGGCTGCGCAGGCGCAGGGTGAGTACTCTATTTCTTCTTCCTTTGTAGCTTTTCCCGTAGGAACTCTTTGATTTAACAGGATAGAAAGTCACATCGGGTCACGCGGTGCATAGCCGATGATGTATCCCAGCCTCCCATAGCCAAGTTATGTATGTTTCCTGTCTATTCTCTTTCTTAGTCGTCACTATTGTTAGAACTAATATTGTTCGTCGTTTATATTTCATGAAACAGGAAGTATAATATCAGTCAATTTGACTCGTTTCATGTCATTCGATTTAATCTGCGGATACCGACGGCAAATTGAAAATAATTAGTATAAACACGAGTGTTTTGACGATGGTAATTCAGCCTCGTGCAGGCAGACTCGGCGATTATTGAATACTTTTGTGTTTAGATCGCAATTTGGTTTGGAGCTTAACGATAGCAATCGTGGCCAGACCAAATGAATATTGTCTTTAAGCTTAGCTAACTTGTATCTTATTACATTAAATATCTTGTGGAACCGCTATACGTTGTGACCATTCGCTCGTGCAAGTTCCAAATGAGAGTACAGATATAGTAAAAGTGTTTATTAATAGGTTATTAGAGGTAAGGGTGGGCGTGGCCGCCAGTTAGAGCGTCGCTTTTTACACAGCAATAAGGACCAATTTAGGGACCCTTTCTCCCTAAATCTTATTACACTACACTGATTCAAGTGTAAGGGTCCCTGTGATAAGTGCAGTGTAATAGGCCTATAATACCTACTTCTGGATTGTATCTTACACTATAGTATGAGCTTGATGTTCGCAGCAAGTCGTTTAATCATTTATTAGAGTATTAACGTTTCATAAGTGACACAAGTTGTCCTACATGAAATAGATAAATCATTTATCATTTATCAAATCATTTATCATTTTATCATTTATTTATTTATAGCTAACCAGAGTATGAGCTTGATGTTCGCAGCAAGTCGTTTAGTCATTTATTAGAGTCTTAACGTTTCATAAGTGACACAAGTTGTCCTTCATGAAATAGATAAATCATTTATCATTGTATCATTTATTTATTTATAGCTAACCAGCTGACGGAGGCGCTGAGCGGCGCCCTTGCGCTGAGCGAGGCGAGCGCGGTGGCGGTTCGCAGCGGCCGGTGCGACTCGTGCCGGAGGACGAGGCGCACCCAACACGGTGAGCGCGCTCATTTATTATACGACTGCCTGAAAAAAGGAGTATATTGTTTTCAGGGTTCATGTATGTATGTATGTATGTATGTGAGTTTGTATATTCCACCATAACTTCTATACACCTGAACCGATTTTGATAAATGAGGTATCGTTAGAATCCCTAGCTTATTCCGGGTGACAAAGGCTCGTAAAATTTTTAAAAAAATTAATGGGGTGACCATGGTCCCGCATTAAAGACTAAAGTTGAAAAAAAATATTCGAAAATAAGCTTAACCATATAATCATCATCTAGAAAATGATGAGTAGATTCCAAAAATATATAAAACTATAGTTCAATATACAGTGATTCACAAAAAAATATCATTTAATAAAAATGTGTTGATTCTATTTAACTAGATTAATTTAGATTTTTAACTTTTTAGTTCGTTTTGTGGAAAGGCAGTCGTGTTTTTAATTTTCTTAATTATGACTTGTACACTAGCGCAGTGGTCGGCAAACTTATTAGCCGAAGTGCCAAATATTAAGATTACAACAATTTCAAAAAAAAATTGCTTGCATCTCCTTGCAAAGTTTCAGTAAGTCGGGTTTGTATATTGTTGTTTTTAATTTTAGGCATGATTCCGAGTTCTCATCAATAAGACGACTTCTCAGGTTACTCTTGATAATGTTCATACTTGAAAAAGATTGTTCGCATATATTATGTAGAGCCGAAAAAGCAAAGAACAGCAAACGCCGCACTTAAGGTGTCAAAGAGCCACATGCGGCTCTGAAGCCGCACTTTGCCGACCACTGCACTGCACTGCGTATAGTTAATTTTGTACATAGGATTAGTGTAGAAAATAATTACAATATTGGTTTGCCCTATAAAGTACGAATAAACTAGAGTTACTATCTGAAGCACGCAACAGGGACAGATGTTCCCATATATCAAACTTTTTGTAATTGTTTAGTGAAAATAAAATGGTGGAGTACTTACAGCATTGGTGTTTTCACTGTGGAGTCTTGTTGGAGGGTTTTCTTACACAGGGGGGGTTTTGAGAGGGATTTTTCCGTATAAATAAAAAGTAAATCTAACAATGTAAAATAATGTAGTTCAGGGTAGGCGAAACTTTATTTATCAACGTGCCCTTTTTCTAAAGAATGAGGTCATAGAGGTGTCATGAAATAATTTTGACGTGATTATTGGATAATAATAATAAATACTATCAACTCAAAACTCTTTTACTACAGTAAAACCTGCACCCGAACTTTCCGTAGCGTTGGATCACTCGCGTTCGCTCGTCATATAATACCTACTTCACACATTTTTTCTTAGTGCTTAATGAATATTGTAATCAATGACGTGTCCTAAATATTGTGTGGCGTGCCATTGGTTCGCCATCCCTGATGTGGTTACTTTTATAATTTTGTTCCTATGTATTATTTCAGACTATAATCTAATCTATCTCTGTGCCAAATTTCATCCAGATCCGTTCTGGCGTGATTCACTAACGAACATCCATCCATCCACACTTTTGATCTTATAATAATAGTATAGATGGCGTTACAGTCAGTTGAAAAGATCAAAAAATTCAACTTTTCATTTATTTCCTCTAGACACCACTTGTCACCTGGTCTGATCCTATAGGCCTTCCATGGTTATTTTAGTGTTAGTTGTGTTAGAGGTGTTAACATATCGCTAAAAAAATAAACGGTTAACGGCTGTAAACGGTACTATAAAAAAACTAACCGTTTAACTAACGGTAGTAAAAACGACTATGTTTTTTTTCACGCGCTAGTGCACAGCAGTAATAGTACATTATTGCAAAGGCTGGGAAATAGGCAGGTCAAGTATGAGTTTGAAGGCCGAGCCGTAGGCGACGACTTCACTAATACGAGACAGGCAATTGTCATTTCCGCCGAGGCATATATAGTGCTTTTCTCAAAAAAATGCAGGGAAATAAAACATATAGATTGTCGTTTAATAAAAGTAGTTAAGTTCCCATAATTTTTCAAGTTAATGCCGTTTTTAACATGAACTGTACATTTCAGCATGGAATAAATTGCCCATAATGTAGATGGCTTTTTAGTTTTAGCAATCTCATTAAACTACGCCAAAAATACTGTTTCGGAGAAAATGTTCACTTTTTGCTCGTTTTTCCAACTCATAAAATTTTCATATACTTTCATGTATTTTTCTTTGGACTTCGCTGGAAGCAGGTTTTCCATTGCCAATTTGGCTTCTGATCTTAAATCTGGTGGAGTACAATCAATCTCCATTTCACTCTCTGAACCGTTGGAACTCATTGTACTTATTATTAAATTTATATTTATTAAGTATGTAACAACAACAAAAATAAGTAAATAACAAATCAAGACGAATTTTCAGCTTTGCCGCCAATTTATTTTTTATCATCTGTGCCGACAGGCAAACGCATTTATGGCTATACATACAGCCACCAATTTGTACTAAGCAAAGAGACTATGGTATGCCAAGAATGACAAAAGAGATCCGATCAAAGAGTATTTAATAACCCCAGCACGCCGTTTCAAACAACATTGCAGGAGCGTTGTAATGTTCCAATTTCAAAAAACGGTCCTGCAATGGATTTGATTTTCTTTGTCCGAAAATTCGATACTTCGCGTGTTCTTTTTTCGAAAATAAAGACAATATTTCCATGCATGTTTGAGAAAAGATTTTTACTAGTATTTTCAACCATTAGCCGTGAACCGTTTAGCGATATGTTAACACCTGTAACTTGTGTTAGATCAGCTAATAGAATAAATTATATTCTCAATGACAGAGTCGAACGAGCAACCGACCGAGGACCGTAACAGGGCCGTAGAAGACACGGACAGGCAAGACAGCGTGCGGGACAAACTAGAGGGAAGCACGGAGGCAGACGAGTCCTACGATCTGTTGTCCGATCTGTCGGCCAACGAGCCGCAAATCGACGCCGTGTTGGGTAAGCAGTGACCTATTTTTTTTAATTGTTAGCCCTTGACTGCTAACTCAACTGTTGGTTTGTGATGATGCAGTCTAAGATGGTAGCGGGCTAACCTGTTAGAGGAAGTTATATTAAACCCATACCCCTACTCGACGTCTTTGCCGGTAGGGTGGTAATTAGCCTGCCGAAGCCTCCCACCAGGACAGACAGGAAAATTCGGAAATTAAAAATTCCCAAATTGATTTTGCCGGAAATCGAACCCGGGACCTCCCTCGTTTAGACAACAGCGCTACACACTGCGCCAAGGAGGTCGTCAAAAAAAAATTGCTTTCACAAAATAATACTTATATTGTGTGTGTATATCATACTATAAAGCATAACACTATTTATACTGTTGCGCACGCAGAGGGCTCCACGAGCGAAGCGAGCGCAGCGCGGCTTGCCAGCCGACTAGTGGGTGGTGTGTGCGGCATCCAGGCGGCTCTGGCCTCCATGTTGGCGGCTGTACCTGCGCTGGAGACCGAGAGGCGCGGCCTGAGGGCCGAAGTAGCCACGCTGAGGGAGCGTGTTGACTCGCTGAGGCACCGGCGCGGTCAGTTGAACACTCAACTCGATATATATGTCACCGTAAGATTGTAAAAACCGTTAGATTCAAATCTAACTCGCGAAATTGTAAACTGTCGAAAGATTGTGAACCGTTCAATGTTCTGAATGTAAATTTTTGAAATATTCATTGTATTTACGTTTTCTTGTCTGTTTCATGTAGCCTAGGTTAGGTTAGGTTAGGGTTCGACATAAAGAACCAGGTAGGGCACTTAGGTTCTATCGGGTTAATAAACATATCAGATTACTATCTACCGGAAAATAGTGCGTTAAATTGTAATCTTTCGACACTTTGCAATTTCGCGAGTTAGATTATAATCTAACGGTTTTTACAATCTTACGGTGACATATATATGTCAACCGTTTTCATATTCTAATCTAACTAGCGAAATTGTGAACTGTCGACAGATTACAATTTAACGCATTATTTTTCGGTAGATTGTAATCTGTTAGGTATATTGACCCGATAAAACCTAAGTACCTGATTATTTATGTTGAACCCTAACCTAACCTACAAGAAAGAGACAAGAAAACGTAAATACAATGAATATTTTAAAGATTGACACTCAGAACATTTAACGGTTGTTTGAAGTCAATATTGAGTAGATCTATAGACGCAGGTCTGCTAATTACTAATGGTTTATTATGAATTTCGATGATTAATACAATTCGTGTTCGAAAGAATATGAATCAGTTTAATTCATTGCCAACACTCCCACGACAGCCGAGATGAATTCTGATGAAGATATTAGGCGTCTCATTTCCATGGTTCGTTTGGGACGCTGATTATATTATGAGATCGTATACATATTAAAATCCAAAATGTTACTGGTGTATATAAAGTGAAACCGGAAGAAATTCTTAGCCAGTATCCTTTAGGGGACGGAATAATTAGAAAAACTATATTTCAAATAATTCAGTCCAAAACAGTAAAAATCTTCATTGTTTGCTTTCAGATTACCAAATGACAGAGGAGATCTTCCCCAAAGCCGTGGACCCGTCAATACAGGTGCGTTGTAAGCGATTCAAGACTTCCGTTGTAATTGATTGAAAGAAATAATTCAGAAGAAGATGACAGCTTCGAGAAAATTACTCTTATGGTCTTGATTATAAGTACCATTTTGTCTAAACCGTTTTTTATAACTTACTGCTTCTGCAATTGCCATTGCAGAATATCACTCGCTGTAACGGTGAAGGAAAACATCGTGAAGAAGCTGGCACGCCAAATAATTCTACATAATGTTCTCAAAGGTGTGTGAAGTCTGCCAGCGTGGTGGACTATGTGCTAAACCTGAGAGAAGGATGTTCACGCTCAGTAGTTGGCCGACCAATAGTAGTAAATTCCCAAATTCACCTTAACAGGAATCGAACCCGCAACCTCCCACTATTAAACCAGAGTTAGCCAGGGAGTTCGTCGTTTTTTTAACACGCTTTTATTAACTTAACTTTACTCGTAATTAGTTATATATCTATGTCTGTAAACAAATCTTGGAAATCGTATTTTACTAACTTCTAAATGTCGTATCGATTTCCAACTTAGCAAATATATTTAATACCGATGACAATACAATGACTCTGTGCCATCAGGCTGATCTGATGATGGAACCAGGAGGTGGATTCCACTATCCCAATGGCGTCAATGGCTTCTAGTAGACCCCCTCGAGTTCAGGCGTACTTCTCTCAAACTCATGTTCTTTTATTCAAATACACTTTTAAAAGTGCTTTTGAATCGTCGAGTGTATCTACCACTGCTTCGGCATGACATTGATACTGAGAAAAACCAGCAAAAAAACTCTGGTTGGTTTTAAAGAGTCCCATTCACATAAGAGTGTTGCTTAGCTTTTTTTAACCGACTTCCGAAAAAGGAGGAGGTTCTCAATTCGGCGCGTATTTTTTTTTAACAAAGTATTAACCCATTTTTTTTTTCGCAGGACCAACCGAGTAACGGGGGTTGATGCGACTACAATATGGCCATAGTCTTAAATCGAACGCAGGACCGGCCGGCAGTTCCGCGCCACTATGTCCCAGTGGCAACCTTTATGACGTCACTCGACTAGCAAAACTTGACGAAAAACGCGCATTTTTTTCCAAAAATCGACCTATACTTTCGCGAAAAGTTTTATCAAAATCGATTTAGCATTTTTTGTGTTGTTTCATCGAATCGTATAAAGTTACTAATACTGTGTATATTTTGTAATTTGTAATCATCATCCGTTACCTTGTCATTGTTTTTGTAAAGTAATATTAATTAATTGTTAGTAAGTATTAAAAGTAAAAGTTCTTTTTTTAATTAAATTTATTATTCCATACGTACGATTAAAGATTATGTGATCGCTTCTGTAAAAAAAAACATATTTTGCGTAACAATATATTATATTAGAATTATATAGAATTTAATTGTAAATAATTGTATGTTTTAACATGTCGGAACCGGGGGCATCAGATTTTGGAAAAAGTATTATTTGACAATATTTATTCATAAACAGTTTGCTTTATTACTCTAAATAATATTATACGTATCAATTTTTCTATTGTAAAAAGTGGCCCATATAACAAAAATATTTACTATTTTCTAAATCATATTTTTTTATTTTTAATATCTTTTTTGTATTTTTCTAGCATAGCAGATGATGAAAATTATTTTTGAAAACATTAAAAGGTGCTCGGAATTTTTATATTGAATTAGAAATCATGAACAAAAAATTATTAACTTTATTTTGCTTCCGTCGAATCTATAGTTTTATTTTATTTTTTACAGAACTTTTTTTAAATTAAAATATGACAAAAATATGTATGGGCTCACATAAATTCCGCGCGTTGTACAAAACACATAAATGTCGATATAATATATTATAGTTAAGATTTAGATGATCCATAAAGTAATAATAAATGATCTATAGATCACCACACCACACCTAGTGCCCAGATCACTGTAGTACCTTGCAAATGCCATATTATTTGACGTGTGTAAGTTACACGAGCTGTTTAATTTATACGCTTTTTGACAGGTCAAGCAACATTGATTGTTGCTACGAAATGGATGGGTGATCGATTTTTAAACTAACTTTTTCGAATGTATACCATTTTATATGTATGTATTAATATCTAACTGTTAAAGGAATTGAACTATTCCCCGTAGATACGTATTGAAAATACGTTAGTAAATATTATTGTATGTGTAAAAATATATATTATACAGCTTTGTATATAAAATGTATACATTAGAAATGATTGTACCTAAGCATTGTGTAATTTTAGACTACTAAACATTGCCATTGTAGCTGTGTTTTTTGAAAAATATAGTATAACCATTAACCATAGAGAATAACCATCTGCCAAGGGGTCTTTTTTATATCAAAATACTTCTAAAATACACTCACGGTATTCTGTTTTTCCATTACAAATTAATCAATTGAATAAAAACTTCAATAATTCCCATTAAAAATTCACCAATTAATTGATTAAATTTTATTTCACTAACTAACTCTTACATGACGCTGCTTTGAAGTGACTTTTAAAACCAATCGAGTTTGAATTTGACATGACAAAAAAAAGCGCGCTGAATTGAGAACCTCCTTTTTTGGAAGTCGGTTAAAAAGAAGCAAATTTAAAGTTTATTTATTGTTCCATGATGTTTTTATAAATCCACTATACAAACTAAGTTTAATCAACTATAATCACTTTATTGATTAATTTGGTGAATCCATTAATTGGTTAACTTCCGTTAAATATGGTTAAGACCCCCTAATTAACGTCATTTACCGTAAAGAATACGTAGTCTATATATTTTGTATCTTAGGCTAGAACTTAGACCAAAACAACCCATCCAAGTATACAAGTAATATTATGTGATGTTATAGCAGGGCCTTTTGCGATGCGATTTATTGTACTATATATGCGTATTTACAGGATTTGATGGAGCTTTCCTCTTGAATGTAGAACAGAAATGTTAAATTATTACTATGTGTAACCGGTTATTTAATTATGGTATGTATTTAATGGGGTGTATGAAGCGTTTGTTAATTTCAATTGATAATCCAATTAATTGGTTTACATTGAATACAATTAATAAATTAAAACAGTTTTTTTTACTGTGTAGTATACCTATTCAAATATGTATATTTTATAAGCAATTTATTAAATTCATGTAAGCTCTTTGAATAATATAATGTTGTACTTCGTAATATATCTATAACTTCATATACCCTAATCTTTCAAAATAATATATTGTTATATAACTATTGGATATACTCCGTCGCTTTCTAGCTTCCGTACGACAGAATGAAATGTAACAAATAGATATTTGTATCAATAAAACCGTTACAAAGATACATTTATTCTTTTATTTGAATTAACCTTCCGTTATCACTTACTATCAGGGATTAAGTAAGAATCCATAATTAATACCGGGAAGTGGTCATGTTGGGAGGTGGCCTGCCCGGGAAATGGTCATATTGGGAAATAGTGGAAAACACCTTCACGGCCCGTCTGTTCAACCAAAGTTCAATTCTTTTCAAGCGGATTTGACGTAAGGAAGAGATGGGTTACATGCTGTTGAAAGACACTTATTTCGGAAAATGTATTAGTTTCCACTAGATTTTCAAAAGGCTCCGTGTAGGTACATGAAGCCTTAATCCACGCGGAAAAATTTGCGGGCATCGTCTGGTATGGTATCATCATATGTATGGTATCAACGTATGTAAAGGTATAGAAGGATTACTCAAAGACGTTAAGATAATAATAGCGTCTTACTTTTGAAGTGAAACTTGTAGTGGATAAAAAAAAAAGATAAGATACTTGTGATTTGTAAATTCGACGAAACCAAAAAGCGGCACCAAAAAGAGAAACATATTCATAATAGGATTTAGCCAGCGAGAGAATGAGATATAGAATTGCTTTACAATTGAGATACAAGTTATATTTATCTCATTCTCTCGTAGGCTACTTTTCTGAAGTTTCACTTCAGCCGTGTGTAAATTGAACACACATTCTTTTTTTTAACACGCTTTCATTAGCTTCATTCAGCCAATACTAATAATTTGGATGTATCGAGCTGATCTGATGATGGCAGTAGAACAGCTCTTCAAAGGCGTCTAATGAGCCCCTCGACTTTGGGACAAGGTAGATGACGAAATAATACAACATTTTTCAAAAACTTGAGCTTAGCTTAGCTTGCATAGAGGTTTGGTTTTTTTTGACGAGTCCTATTTAATAATACGAACACTTGGATAAGCATGTTTCTTAGTATTTTTTAAACTACTTAGATATAAATATTAAATAACTAGATGAAACTCACGACCTCGTCCGCGTGGATTAAGTCTTTTCATATCTCCATACCAAATTTAATCAAAATTGGTAGAACAGATGGGCCGTGAAAGAGTAGCAGATAGCCAGACAGGCATACTTTCGCATTTATAATATTAGTTTGTATATCGAACGTTTTTTATCTCGATAGATTGTAAACTGTCGACAGATTGTGAACCGTTCAATGTTCTGAGTGTTAATTTTTGAGATATTCATTGTATTCAAGTAATCTTGTCTCTTTCTTGTGGGTAAGGTTAGGGTTCGACATAAAAAATCAGGTTCTATCGGGTTAATATACGTAGCAGATTACAATCTAACGGTTTTCACAATCTTACAGTGACATAGAGATATATAAAGGTTATCGAAGTAACTATCACAAAACTAAAAAGACCGCAAACACAACTAAAACGGGTGACAACACGACACTGCCGGCGCCAGCCTTGGTGCCCGTCATCACGTATACCATGTGCTGCAGGATTCTCCGTTTGGTGTTTTCCAGTTCTATCGTTTCGCTGTCGTTTGTGGCTCTGAGAAGAAGAAGAATTTAAACGGGGTGGAAAAACGAAGGGGATACGGATGAAAAGTACATTGAAAAAAGTGTCTTTTGTTTTTATAAATTGAGAACAATTAATATCAGCCTTCAATCATTTGTTTTTATTCTATATTTCATACATAAAGGCCGCGCGCGAGGTCTGAGGAATCCTATGGAATGTTAAAGTAATAACCTAGAGTTGTATAAAGTGCGAAACAATACTGCTAACGTAAAATTACACGCGTCAAGCTCGAAACTAGTGCTGGGAGCGAGCTGGATATGCAGCGACGATCGGGGGTGGCGTACATCCGTCGTTTCTTCAGACCCCGATTCCTCGGAGCTCGCGCGCGGACTTATACTAGCGACGTTGTCACCGTCATAAAAGTTTGTGGGACTAATATACCTACCTGACGTATTCTAAAGTGACTTATATTATTAACATAGTAACCCAAGCTCACCTTATAGCCCTGCAGTGCGACACGCCGGGCACCACAAACACGGGGGCCAGGGCCGTCGCGTGTGTTTGGTTGGGTGCCATGGGGGCCCAGGGGTCGTGGCCCCCCGACACGGATACCACGTGGTCGGGTAAGTGGGTCAGACCCGCGAATAGTTTGTTCGTACGGACTATGCCTGAGCGCAGGAGGGCTGTGTCGAAACTGGAAATAAAGAATGACCAGGTAAATTTAAATCTGACTGAGCGCGCCACAATTGCATTCCTCCGTCACAAACATCAGAAGAACTTCAACCGGGTTTTTTCGGAGTTGCATGTGCATTTGCAAATAATAGATTTTTTTCATTATATCTATAATCTTCTTTATATATGTCACCGTAAGATTGTAAAAACCGTTAGATTATAATCTAACTCGCGAAATTGTAAACTGTCGAAAGATTGTGAACAGTTCACTGTCCTTAGTGTCAATTTCTGAAATATTCATTGTATTCACGTTTTCTTGTCTGTTTCTTGTTGGTTAGGTAAGGGTTGGACATAAATAATCAGGCACTTAGGTTCTATCGGGTTAATATACCTAACAGATTACAATTTACCGAAAAATAGTGCGTTAAATTGTAATATTTTGACAGTTTGCAATTTCGCGAGTTAGATTATAATCTAACGGTTTTACAATCTTACGGTGACATATATAAAACAAAGTCGGGTTTGTTCGGACACTTATAAATCTAGAACGACTGGACCGATTTTCAAGTTTTGTTGTATTTGTCTCCGTCCCGAGTAGCAGAATAACTATTAAAAACATTGGAAAATTTACGAAAAAATAAAATAAAAAAAAAGCATTTTCCCTTGACCCATACAAAATGTTCATGCGTTTCGTAACGTGATGATGCCCGCGACTTCACCCGCGTGGATTAAGGTTGTTTGGATCCCGTGGGACCTTTTTGATTTTCTGGGATAAAAAGTAGCCTATTTCTTTCCCCGGGTTGAAATTTACATCTGTACTTTTGTCAATATCGTTAAACAGATGGGCCATGAAAGCTTAGCAGTCAGACCCTTTCACATCTATAAAATTAGTCATGGTTTGTAACTTTGTATGGAGTACTCACAGATCAGGGAAGAAGTCCGTGCACATCTGGTGGAAGTACTCCAGTGGCACAGTGGACAGGAACGGCTGCCGGGGACTGGTGGTGGTTTGATACCAGCCGTACTCTACGCACGTCTGGTACGTCCACAGGCGCACTGCAATACGAGAAAACATTCAATTTAATTGTGTTAATTTAATTTATTTATTATTTATTCTATAATTACACACTGAAATCCATCAGGCTACGAAAATTTAGCCTTCTACGTACCCCGGAAGTGCCTCATGATTAGGATGAATGAGTGAGTAGGTCCCGTTTTATGAAATTTTTAAACAGTGGAGAATAGAAGAAAATAAATTCAGAACATTTAATTTTATTAAGTAATCTTGAGTTGAAATTGAGTTGTTGAGTTGAGTTTTTCCTAAATAAATAGGAACTCATTGAGTTCCTACATATTTTGGAAAAAGGGTAGAAAAAGCCATGTATGCTTGTATGGTATAAAACCCAGTAATACCAAAAACCTAGTACTTACTATGTATACTTGTCCATAAAACGTTATCATCATCACTCTATAGCCCACCACACTAGCCAAGTGTTGATTAGCACACTCTTCACACAACTTTGAGAGCATTGTGGAGAACCCACGGTCGTGAAATTATGTCTACCCGGTATCTCTATTTGTCTATCGAAGCTAACATGGCTAACATAAATATGACTTGTCTCGGTACGTCAACAGTACAGTTACAAGAAACATTTCTTATCTGTGGTATTTTTCTCTACCAATCCTTACATGCCGACTATTTTTTTCTTGTAATACATATTATATATACCGGATTTTGTGCATATTAGTGTAAACGAGAAATTAACCGGTATCGACAACGTCTCTCACGTCGCGAGATATCTCCTTGTGCGCATACTAGATCTACAGGTTTCCTCACGATGATTTCCTTCAGCGTTAAAGCAAGTGATATTTATCTTCTTAGAACGCACATATTTATGTCCGAAAAGTTAGAGTTGCGTGCCCGGGATCGAAACTTTGTCCACCCGAATAGAAAACCGGGAGCGTAAACCACTAGCGGCGGTTAAAAGCGATGATAATAACGTCATACAAAATGCAAATTACAGTGAATTTCCGTTGTAAGTAGGTACGTGGGAACTAGGAAGCTTTGGAATTTCGCGCAAAGTTTCACACAGCAATAGAATTTGCATCAAATTATGAATTTGCATTTTGCTATTATCCAATATGAAGAGAGACAAATTGAAGAGAACCTGAAACTCAATAGTGAGATTTCGACACTGAAAGTGAAAATCAGAAAGTTGGAAAGGGAAGTTAAGAAAAATAATATACTACTACATGGACTAGAAGAAACCGAGAAAAATAACAACGAACTTATGAGTTTGGTTGTGGATTTCCTAAACAAAATAGTAACTGAGAGAGGAATACGGGAATTTGATATGTGGGAAATCAGTGAGATTAAAAGGTTGGGGAAAAAAGAAGACAATAAGAGGAGACCAATATTAGTAAAACTTACTTTGGCTTGGAGAAAATTTGAAATATTAAGAAATAACAAATATTTCCCAGCAACCACATATGCCACTGAAGATTTTCCTAAAGAGGTTTTGGAAATAAGAAAAGAGTTAAAACAGCAACAACTACAAGAAAAGAAAAATGGAAACTTAGCAATCATCCGATATGATAAATTAATAATTAAAGGGAATATAAATCAAGAAAAAGGAAAAGAAAAGAGGAAACGAGCCCCGTCAAACACACCACCTCAGTCTAACAGCGATAATAGCCCACAACCAAAGGCTCCAAGTAAAATAAACAAAACAAATGCTTTCGAATACATGAACCGCTCCAGACACAACTCACAAAACGGAAACAACAAGCAATAGCAATCAATCAAAACCTACCTACAAAAGCCGAATAAAGGAAAAAACACAGAAACAAACAATAACAACAAATCACATTCCCCAAGCCGGCTGGTCCCCGTGGGGAATAACGACCACCACCCTCCATCTATAACAAGGAAGACAAAAAGTGAATCTTTACAAATATGCACATATAATGTGAGATCCCTCTCTACAACTGAAATATATCTTGAACTTACATATGCTCTTGAAAATGTTAACTTCGACATTTTAGGTCTTTCCGAAGTTAGAAGAACAGGTTGCAATATAGAGGAATACAAAGACTACATTCTATGCTACATGGGAGAAACCAAGGGAAAACACGGGGTTGGCTTTTTACTGAAGAAAACATTTAAAAACAAAATAATTAATTTCACAGGACTGTCAGAAAGGGTTGCTCTGCTAAAATTGAAACTAGAAAACTGGCACATCTCACTAGTACAAGTCTATGCACCCACAGAAAAAGCGAGTGAAGAAGAGATACATACATTCTACAACACCATCACAGAAGCACTTTCTAAAGCTGACGACAAAGTTATATTAATGGGCGACTTTAACGCGAAAATAGGACATCCCAAAGAAGGCGAGAACTTAATAATGGGTCAGTACGGATATGGCGAACGAAATGACCGGGGCGACCTACTGATCGACTTTGCTTTAGAACACAAGCTGTCTATAATGAATACATATTTTAAGAAAAGGGAAAACAGGCGATGGACATGGATTTCACCTGACCAAAAAACAACAAATGAAATAGATTTCATACTAACAAGCCACCCCCAACTCATCACAAACACAGAAGTACTCAACAATATAAAATTCCCCTCCGATCACAGACTTCTAAGAGCCTCCCTCGATTTAAAACAGCCACGAAAAGATAGGAAAAACTACAAACCTTCAGTTTCAAGTCTAAAAACTGATAATGAAATTAAAAGCTATAAGAATAGCCTGCATTCACATCTAGAAAACAATTTTAAAGAGACTCTGAGCATCCAAAACTACTACAACACTTTAGAGGAATCCGTGATACACAGTTTAAGCACAAGTAACCAAGAGAGAAAACAACAAAAAATATTTAGTAAAGAAACTGAGGAACTAATAAAGAAACGTACTGAACTAATAAGAACAAAACCTAAAGATAATATCATAAGAAAAGAACTAAGTGAAGTGTTCAAAACTACCAACAAATCTATTAGTCAAGACTATAAAAAGCACAGACAGGACATAATCACAAGAAACCTTACAAATCATAGAAGTACAAAAAGAGCATTTAAAGACCTGAAACTACAAAAAACGTGGATACAGAAGTTAGAAGACAACACAAGGGAAACAAAAACGAGAAAAGATATTATTAACCATGCTACACATTTTTACAGAGAAATGTACAAGAGACAGATACATAAGGACACCCCACAAACACAAGATTATAGTAATTCTAAAACAGCAATTACTGAAAGTGAAGTGTATGACCACATTAGAAAGCTAAAAAATGAAAAAAGCCCAGGACCCGACGGTATAACTAACGAAGCTATTAAATTAGGGGCACCTGTTCTACTACACCATTTCACAAAGCTCTTCAACATGATATTAGATGCTGAGATAGTGCCACAACAATGGTGCACTTCAGAAATAACACTTATTTATAAAAAAGGAAATCCATTAGATATAGGCAATTACAGGCCAATCAGTCTGATGACAAGTACATATAAATTGTTCGCATCTATCATGCTAAGTAGAATAGCACCTACAATTGATGATTCACAACCAATAGAACAAGCAGGTTTCCGATCGGGTTTTAGTACAACTGACCATCTACAGGCACTAGAACAAACAATGGAGAAGTACAAGGAATTTAACAAATCTCTATATCTAGGATTCATCGATTACAGTAAGGCTTTCGATACAATTAGTCATAACTCAATCTGGGAAGCACTGAAACTCTTCAACGTCGATATAAAATACATAAACATTCTAAAGAACATATATGCTAACAGTACTAGTAAGGTAAAACTGGAAACAAGAGGTGATCCAATCAAGATTGAAAGAGGCGTGAGACAAGGAGACCCCATCTCACCAAAACTCTTCATAGCTGTTTTGGAAACCATCTTTAGGAAACTGGACTGGGATCACAAAGGTATTAAAATAGGCAAGAGATACCTAAACCATCTAAGGTTCGCAGACGATATTGTCATACTGGCTGAAACACCAAACACACTACAGGAACTAATACGCTCATTAGCCAACGAAAGCTCCAAGATAGGCCTGGAAATGAATGCAAACAAGACTAGAGTAATGACGAATAGTTATGAAAAACCAATATGGGTCAAGGGCAAATGCATAGAATATGTTAAAACTTATACATATTTAGGAAAACAAGTGACATTTAGCAATACAAATAACGAAGAGGAAATACAAAGGAGAGCAAACATCGCATGGCAAAAATATTGGTCACTTAAAGAAATCCTAAAAGGCCACTACTCCCTAAATCTCAAGAAAGTAGTAATGGACACTTGTATACTACCCTGCCTATTATACGGCTGCCAAACATGGGTTTACACTAACAGAACCAAACAAAAAATTACAACTACCCAGAGAGCAATGGAGCGGAGCATATTAGGAATAAGAAAAATTCACAAAGTGCGAAGTACAAAAATTAGGGAAAAGACAATGCTGACAGATGCTCTAACACAAGCACTAGCACTAAAGTGGCAATGGGCAGGACATATCGCAAGACTCACTGACGACAGATGGACGATACAAATTACTAACTGGAAAGGACCACCAGGGAAAAGAAAGGTCGGGAGACCATACAAACGGTGGGCGGACGACGTAGCCCAGACTGCTGGCACAAACTGGCTGACCCTTGCCAAAGACCGGGAGCATTGGAAGCAGATGGAGGAGGCCTTTACCCGATATGGGACTACATCTCCAACAAATACTGCAACAAATAACAATACTAACTAGAATAAGACAAACACTAACACAACTAACACTTATTTCATATATAAAGTAGTAATATACAATTGTAATTACCAGGGGATTAGAAATAAAAGGCTTATTATTATTATTATTATTATTATTATCCAATATGGTATGAACAAGAAGAAGTTCCAATAGAAAATAGCTTTTTTTCAGCTTCATTAACGTCTGATCACATAAATCTCATCTGCGATTCGACCAATTATGATGGACTTCCATCACTATTGGTCAAGTGGCATATAAGATGACGTGATCGGACTTTACGCTAGCCGTTATGTGTCTTTAAATATTTCTTTTGTAATATTGCCTATCGATTAAGACAGTTTGATAGTTACAGTCTCAATCGCAATCACCTTTGATTGACCGATATTCGCTCACTAAGTATTGGCTGTAATGCGTTCTAATATTCAAACACAACGATTGCGATTATAATAATGATTAAAGCAGGTTGTACACAATAATAGGGCTCGTCTCTAAGCCCTAAGGGCTAGATTACACTTGTTAAGTTTACAGTGCGAGTAAGAATTGCAGATGCTTTTTTTTTTTTATTAACTTGTACCTCCAACATGGGGGAAGGAGACCTTATTTACAGTTTTAATTAATACTCTTTCATTCTCATTTATGCCTCTCGCACTTTCATTCTTCATACCGTTTCTTTTTTTCATCCATCTACTTGCACACTGTGGGTAAATTCCCATCTACTATAACTATACTACTTGGGGATTGACTGGGGATGTGACTGGGGTTGGGGTAACAAGCTTTTATTTTTATTTACAATTTTCTTATCCTATTTTTAACAAAATTTTTATGCTTACAATTAAAACCAAACTATGTTCCTACAATTAATTACATTTACTTTACTTATATGTTACTACAAATATACTCACTATATCTAGATAACATATTATTTTACAGCTTATTTCTATTATTGACAATTATAGCTAATTTCTTACAAAATTCTAGGAAACAGTCTCTGTATTTAACATTTTTAATAACGTCTGATAGTGTATTTCTACTCAGTTTTGTACCAATTTTGCATTCTATATTGTGGTGTTAGCTGTTGGGTGATTAGTAAAATCAACGTGCAAACGTCACTTTGTAAGTGTGAAGTGCGAGTGCGAGTAACGTTCGCTCGCTACGCCGGATTATCCTTTTAACCCAGAGTTAGCTGTTGCTTTGACAGAATTCGTATAAAACTTCTGTCAAAATTTCAGATTTAAGATGATGAATAAGAAGATGAATTACAGATTTTATTTAAATGATTAAATACACACTTAGAACTTGCAAGGATCACTGATTACTGTGTGAAAATTAACTTTACAATAACATGATAAATAATATGTTGATATGTTAACTAATCACTTCACCTGAACTTTTACATACACATCTACAGCTCATTAACGTCTCACAGCTGGGCAGTGGCCTCTAATTTCATAGGAGAGAGGGAATTAGAGTTTATACCCACCACACTGCTCCAATGTGGGTTTGCGGGCTATTATCATGTTAATGATAATAACCGGGACTTTCCGAGGCACGGGGGTGAAACACAAACTTCCTAAGGCTCTACTTCCTAAGTTTTCTGAATAGAAATTCTCCGGGCTAGTACTGAGAATTTCTAGTCAGAAAAACTCAATACTTAATTAAGGCCCGATCCGGGACTCGAACCCGGGACCTCGTCGGCCGCAGTCGAGCATGCTAACCACTAGACAAACGAGGCAGTTACTACACCAACGAGCCTGCTTACGTCACAAAGCTGTAATCCATCGTGAACATTTCAACTCACTGGTAGCCTGTGGCGAGTCATAGCTGGTGTTGGTGTGAGCGGCAACTTGCGCGGAGTATCGGGATTCGATGCACGGCTGAGTCCACGGCTGCGACGTTATCCACGCGGCTAGGCGTTCCACCGGATCCGAGCCTGAAAGTAGAACGTACATTCAGTAATTGCAGCTGATTATTTTGACAATTTTATTTAACAAATGCAGCAGAAACTTGGTTGATTCTTGCAGGCAACCAACGAAGAACGTTGAACAACGAGATATCTCGCGACGAGAGCGAGAGAGATGTTATCGATGCCGGCTAATTTCTCGTTTACCCTAACCTAACATAGTCGGTTTGTAGAGAAAAATACCACAGATAAGAAATATTACTTTTATCTCTACTTTTTACGATAAAAGTCATATGTGTAACCATGTTAACTTCGGTAGACAAATAAAGATAGCGGGTAGACATAATTTTACTCGTTGTGCGCATGCAAGCCCTACCGGTAAGTTATAATTTTATATACGAGTTGTCGCCAGCGAATTCGTATGCGTGTATTTGGGATTTAATTTTTAAGCAGCCCTTTGATTTTCCAAGTTATACCTAGTTACCAACGCTTAAAGTTATTTCAATTGAAAGTAAGAAATAAATTGAAATCTAAATTAAAAATTAATTATATTTACAAAAAATACACGCCGTCCAAGTGATCGTTAATGGGCATGGTGCCCATAACACTGGCGCTATTACCTCGTTGAATGGCAAGGCTAAGCCGTTGGGCTAAATAAGCGCCAGCTCTTTGGTCACCACAGGCGTGGATCAGTTTTTGGGACACAACATTTATAAAATTCTTCGTGTCCGATGACCATGGGCCCGGAGTCTCAAAAGCAAGCGCCGCAAAAACGTAGTCCTTAGTAATGGCTGAGTATTTGCGACGCTTAAGCCACTGAGCAGATTCGGCAGCTGCACCCGCCTTTAGGCACGAGCCTGATTGATAGGACGCTGCCAACGTATCAACGCAGGTTGCATCCCACACGAGTTATACCTAGTACCAATTTTTCCGTTTCTGGGATGCAATCTATTCCTCAGTCAGATTTCGCACAAATCAGGGGTCAGACAGACACATTTTCACAATAATAATAGAGGTTATCCGCTAATTCGTCCGCATGGATTTAGGTGTATAAAATCTCGTGAGAAATCTGATTTTCCGGGATAAAAGTAGCCTATTTCCGTCCCTAGGTTTTTCCTATCTTACATTTGCCCTTTACCGCTTCAGTTTCACAACACTTTAAATTTAAATTTTCTCTGATCATATCTGAAGGGCTTCGGCCGTGGCTGGTTTGTAGTTACCATCCTACCTGCCTTTGCAAGGCCAGGCGCCAAGCGACCTTAGCTTTCTAGACGTAGCTAGTAGAAACCGTTTAAGTCGAGTATGGGCTTAATATAACTGTAATAGGTACTCCTAACAGGTTAGCCCACTCTAGACCAGGATTAGCTTGAAGAAATTTAAAAGAAATTTTTCAATTATAATTGTAACTCACTGATAGTGGTGTTAGTTAGCCGGCTACAAGCACTAGGTATGTCGCCCGGCGTCGCATACTGCACTAAGTAGGCGAAGGTCTCCGTTATACCGAACCAAAAGAAGGTCGCGAGGTCCAGCGGGGAAGACGCGTCCAGAGGTCCGCACGTGCTGTAAACATGAAATATAACATAACATTATCTCTCTCTGCGTCGTATTTCTAATTACTGAGGTTCGTGACCCCTTTCCATTAATAACATAATGGTAGGAATTTTCTTGAGATAATAATGCGGTGGGTCCCACGTCCTACCGCATACTACTCGACTTTATGAGTTTTTAAACTCTTATGCTTTTTGTTACGATTATTATCAGATTTTAGTTAAAATAACCGGGACCGACAGCTTAACGTGCTCTCCGAGGCACGGAGGATACGAAAAGGCCAAATTTGGACTTCCAAATTCGGTCACCCATCCAGTTAACGACTTGGATCAACGTTGCTTAAAAATCACAATGGACTGATATGCGTTGTCGCAACTAGGCCACTCGACCCTTTAAAAGTACATTACAATAGTTAAGTTAGTTAGTAGTTAGGTTAGGTTTTCCGAATTTTCGGATTCGGAAAACTTAACTTAACTTTTTTGGTAAAGTTCCTAAAAAGATTTTTAGATATAATGTATCGCATAAATACCTAACCATGTAAAGCGCTTACTTAAACAACTGTGCAACCCTCTGCGCCCCGGCGGGGGTGGTCAGCAAGCCGGTTATATTTCTCATAGCTTCCTCAATGCTCGTCACGCATGCCTCGCTTCCCTGCGAGCGAAGCGCTTCCGATATCACTTCTAGGTATTCTGGACAATATAACGATAGCTCATCAGTCATCACCATCATTAAAATAATAAAAAAAACAAAATTCAACACTTTTTTCTTCAAATAAACTTTTAACCAACCTATTTTAGGCCCATAGGGACAATTTTGAGAGGTGTCAGAGGGCGATGTTACGCAGTATGGTTGGATTAAAGAAAAGGGACAGAATCAGGAGCTCAGATATCAGAGAGAGAACTGGGGTCACAGATATACTAAAAAGGATGGATCAGCTGAAGTGGAGGTGGACTGGTATTTTCTGGAGAAAGGTGGCACAGAATCGTAAGCGCTGGAGAGAACTGGAGGAGGCCTTTGCAGCGAGGCATACAGAGTTAAGGGACCTTTTGTAATTTGTTATACAATCTTTATAGAAACTAACACTGTAACTCTGAAATAAAGGCAATTTTTTTAAACTTTTAAAAGTACTTTAACTTAATCTACGACTGGTTCGGAATACCATCATCATCTCAACTCATCACCAGCCCACTACTGAGCACAGATCTCCTCCAAATAAGTGACCAGGGGAGAATTCAAAATTAGCACTCACAAAATTACACATGTCAAAGATACGTGAGATTATCAGGCATGCAGGTTTCCTCACAATATTTTAAAACATTTCCAGCATCTTGGGGCCCCAACGGTTCTTCACACCATGGGGCCCGTAGGAAGCCACTTCAGGCACAGATTTAATATAGTTACTTCGTATTTTTAGCCTCGTCACCCATGGAGCTATGTCGGGCACTTCAGTTCAACAGATCTCCCTATTTAAGAGGCCCAATTGTGTAAGCAAATCGTAATCATTTGACAGTTTAAAACGTATCACTCGAACTGTTTAAGGAGTTCATACATGCTTTTTGACGTGCAGGCATCTATGAACTCCTTAAACAGGTCAAATAACTGTGCCTCGAGCAAAGCTCTCTTCATAGCCCACAGTTTATTATCACGCTAATTTTGGTTTCAATAATCGGATAGGCTTACGCTTGACAAAGTTACCGATTAGGGGTGTGGGAACTATTTATCTGTACTTAGGCTTTTTTAAGTAAACGAGGCCGTGAATTGCTATTTCGGTCGAGATTTTGACTTTATTTTATATTATTTTTTATTCGACCAACCAACAACATTCATGCATACAATAAAGTATATATAAATTACAAAGAGACTTATACACAAAAGATATATAGCACAAACATAAACAACTGGCTAGTACAACAGATTTTTATATAAAAACATTTCAAAATTTAAGCATGGTAGCTTTACAAAATGCAGTGATGAATGATAAAATTACAATAATAGTTACATGAATAGTAATACAAATCATATTATACAGAATAATAGGCATGATGACAGTATCCAAGAATCAATGAAATTATGAATTTATCTAATGAAATAGGATTCATGGATTATAAAAAACGTATTTATTTCTCTATTTCAAGTGAGATTGTTATTTATTTTGATAAAATAAAACTATAAAATACAGCAATCCGCCATATTGTATAAAACACCACTGAAGCGAATGACGTCACTATTGTTTTCGAGCTTTGACAATCGGCAAACAATCTCTATATGTACAGGTGTTTTAAATGTTTATGTTATTTTCGTGTTTTTTTTGTTTCCCAAAGATCATTTCCTTAATCTAGTTTTGTTTTACCGAATCCAAAGTTAAGAAATTAAAAATCGTTAGCCATGGATCAAGGATTTACCAAAGCTACTAGCTCTAATTTGCCCAGGATTGATTTGTTGATGCTGGGTGAGTATCTTGCATCACACAAAGACTTTTGTTCAGCAGAATTTCGCAACGTCAAAACTTCCATTTATAGGTTCTAAACCCGTAAAATCTGCTATTTTATATATTAAGCACTTCATGATAGTTATCAGAGGTTATGTTAATGAAATGTTGTTTTTTAAAACTATACCGTATAACTTAATACGGTGATTACCGTCTATGACGTCTGCCTCCTATTCGGGGCGTATGGGGTTCGATTCTTGGCACGCATCTCTAACTTTTTGCAGTTATTTGTGTTATAAGCATCACTACATAGTATAAAACAAAGTCGCTTCCTGCTGTCTGTCCCTATGTATGCTTAGATCTTTAAAGCTACGCATCGGATTTTGATGCGGTTTTTTTAATAGATAGAGTGATTCAAGAGGAAGATTTATATGTAGGTACTTTTTATCCCGAAAAATTAAGGAGTTCCCGCGGGAACCAAAAAACCTCAATCCACGCGGACAAAGTCGTGGGAGCAAAGCTGTAGGATCTCGCCGTGCAAGATTAAGCCACTAAGATCGCATTGTTTTTTTAAGTGGCGCGTGAATAAATAGGTAACTTGCTTGGAGTTAATTTTGATGTGTTATCACACTGGGGGACCGCACACGACTTACACACTTTAGAATTCATATTATTCACACAAAATATCTAAATTGCTGTACGAAGACTTATTGTTTACTGCACACAGTACATTGGAATACATTGGTAAAAGCAATAGTGACGTCACAAACGACGCCATGACACCCGCGAGCGTTTCGGCGTGATTTTTAAAATTTAAATTTCAAATGCCAATTTTATCTACCAAACCTTATTTTTCTGCTGAAATAAGATATTTTTCCGAAATAGTAGATACTTCCGAACATAATCTGACCATTTTTCAAAATCAGTCATCATGCCTATTACAGAACTTAACTAATTGGCTCCCTTACGTAGGGATACCAGTACGTTACGGCGAAAGTAAGCTTTCGACGAGTTAAATATATTGAGGTCTCTAAACTGATTTTGTTAAGAAAGATTTTCTACATTGCCGATAGATGGCGTTGACTTACATTAACTCACGAAATTTTTGAAAATTATGATGCAATTTCCGAGCAAGTAGGAAAGAAAATGAAGACACTGAGGCCAATTCTGTATAACACAATCTCTAAACTAAACTAAAATGACAACTCTAAATCTAGTTCTGTTCCTCTCTACAGCGAATATTATGAAAGGGTTAGCAATATTTTTAATGCTGTCATTTTAATATAGTTTAGAGATTGTGCACTACAGAATCAGCCCCATTGTTAATCAACTGACCGGGGAAGTCCTCCTGGGCGTGCAGCGGGCCGCTGTCGGAGAGAGCCACGGTGACGAGGTGCGGGTAGCCGAGCCGCATCCACGTGGCCACGCTGCCCGCGTAAGAGCACCCCACCAGCGCTACGCTGCCGTTCCTGACCAACAATGTAATCTTGTTATATCAGACCTGGGGGATACCAGCAATATTGTCTCAAAATTACAGTTTAATGTCACATATACCTCGACATCCCTAAAATAAGACGGCAATTCTACAGCAATATTAAACCAATATGGCTTTTAGCGATGGTAGTATGGTCAGGACAATCCAAATAGCGAGCACGTTACAATGTCGGGTATTATCTTGTCTAATATATAAAATTCTCGTGTGACAGTGTTTGTAACAAAACTCCTCCGAAACGGCTTGACCGATTCTTATCATTTTATTTGTGTATATTCGGTAGGTGTGAGAATAGGACGTAAACTATTTTTCATACCCCTAAAACACGTCAATCCACGCGGACGGAGTCGCGGGCATCAGCTAGTATTTAATATTCTTTTTTAAAAAAATGACAGTCATAGGGACTGTCGATAGAAGTGAAAACGAAAATTTAATAACAACACAGCGCTTTTAAAATAATTAAAATATAAACCTTAAAACAAAGGAATTAAAGTTTAATTACGAATGTACTAATCGAATGACCGACACCGTTCCACATTTTTACCCTCTACCAAAAAGTGCTCAACGCGCATAAATAAAGAAGTTTTCACTTCAACAATAAGTGTACATATATATTATACATATATATTTAATATTATGACGCATTGTAATTATTATTTGGATGCCCTCACCTACACGTGCCTACAGCTTCATATTAAATGTACATCTTGAAGATGCGTAAGTACTAATTTTGTGCTAATAACCGAATTTTGTTCTCACCGGCTTGGAGATTACGCCCCCTTAGTGCCCCAGTTACCCCGTAGTTTCTCTGTGATCTGTATATTATGTGTATAGACACCGCTGTTCCATCGGGGTGTGAGAGTAAGGGACTACGCACTTGAGCAGATGCCTTAATCTATTAGATTCTAGATTGGCCTCCGTGGTTGAAATTAGATTGGAAAGAGCTTATTATTACGACTTCAAAATTCAAAGAAGTAATGACTTTTAAGTCTCGTATTCACCAGGAGACAAAAATGTTCCGCGACAGGTGTATCTAGAGAAGTCAGGTGACGTCGGTCAACTGATTGACGTATCACAGCGGATGCCTGCGTTCAAGTACCGAAAAGCAAGAAGAAGAGGAGAGACGTCGCTCGACTTCACCCAACATCGCACGATAAGTCATCTTTCAAGTTGAGCGACGTCGCCCGTCAATAGTCCCCTAATTAATACGAGGTTTAAAGAGCTCCTTACCTATATCTTCCATTCTCGAAGTCATCACTCCGGACATGGTGTATGAACTGTGCCAAGTCGCCCAGTGCCTGGTCCACGTTCAGGTAGCGAAGATCCGCTGTGCCGGTCCCACTGGAATCATAACAATCATGTCATTTTAGGCAGGTTCAAATAGTCAAACGTTACTAGACGTTTGCAGTACATTTCTAAAGTTGAGTTCCAAAAGAGTTTCTAGATTTGCTATTGCGTAAATTTGAAGACTGTGTTAAACAGCATCTGTTAAGTCGAGGTTATTATACTATTGATGGTTTTCTTATTGACAAAGTTGCATGGAAGCAACCGGCCTCGCATCCAGTTGCCCACAAGTCAGTGTAATAATTGTAACGTAACTTAAGTGTTGTATTGTTTACCTATTGTAATCTTTTTCTTTTATAAGAAAAAAGCAACTGCTGAGTTTCTTGCCGACTCTTCTTAGTAGGTTTCTATTGCGAAGTACTACTTTCCAAACCGGAGTCTTAACGTATCATAAGTGACACAAATTGTCTTATGTGAAATATTTATATATATCATTTATCGTAAAATATGTTACAAAATATTCATAATAAGAGGAAGATTTATTATCGCATAGCACCAATTATTTGTTTTAATCGGTTTATCTGTCAGGGCATCACGCTGTAACTACTGGGTGAATTTGAATGCATCTTGGCACACGTATAGCTGTCTTTCTGGTTGGGTGTAGGAGAACATTTTTCATCCCAAAAAGTAATTGGGATCGACGATGAAAGTTTTGGTAGATTATACTCCTTCTTTATTAAATTCAAACAATAATTACTTATTTGTAATTACATCTTATTACACACAATATATTTTATATGAAGTTCTAGCTGATCCCCGCGAGTTCTTCCGCGTGGATTGAGGTTTTTTGGTTCCCGCGGGACCTCTTTAATTTTTAGGCATAAAAAGTAGCTTATGTGTTATTCCAGACTCTCTCTCTAATAATATATCTCCGTGTTAAATTTCATCCAGATCCGTTCAGCCGTTCTGGCGTGATTGAGTGACAAACATCCGTCCATCCATCCATCCATCCAAACTTTCGCATTTATAATATTAGTATTCTAGATATATTTGTTAGATCGGTCCCATGAGATTTTCGTGAAGATCTCACGAGTATTTCCGTAAGCTCGCGCGTGAGAAGCCGGGGCTGGACTGCTAGTATTTTATGAGACGACTTCTCCCTTATTTCTTCCGCGTGGATCCCCTATTTTAATTCCCGCGAGAACTCCTTAATTTTCTGAGATTGAATCTAGCATGCAATTCCTCGGGATGCTTCATGCTACACCTATTCTCTGTACAAAAGATGGTTATAGCGTAGTAAACGGACAGACACACTTTATAATATTAATATAGATTGTGAAGACATAATTAGAGGCCTAGCTATTATTTTTCGTTTCATTTTATGTAGGAGTACGGTAACTACAAGGCTTTAAAACGATTAGGTATTATGATATAATGGGAGTAGTTTTTGGGTTTTCCATGACAACACGAGGTGAAGTCATCATCCTTTGAACGCGGGTTATTCGGACAACCGCCTATTAACCTGAGCTACATTAGGGTTGCACGGCCGAGCTAACATAGAACTTAACCAATACGATAGCCCGTTTTTGGGCAGACGGAATTTCGTTCATATACAACAAAGTATTATGTTCCATTTAATGTGGCAAATATGAAATGCATGCTAAAGTTTTGAGGACATGGCCGAGAATTCTATGAAAGTCTGCCCCAGAATGAAAGAAAAACTAGTTTAACAGTTTTCTGATCAAAGCCAAGCGCTAGCCCATAAGTATATTTAAAAAAAAAAAGGTTTCGCTCAGGTAGCACTAATAATCATAATAGTCCATACACAATATAGCCAGTGGACAGTGGGCAGCAAATCGGTATTACATTGTACCTACCCACTAAGAATAAGTTCTTAATAAGTATTGCTATACCTAATTATTATAATATGATTGCATATATACTACATAAAATCTAAACGAAGTTAAACATTTTAAAACCAAGGTCCGTTTTTTCACCTACCCTAGAAATGAACTATATAATGGAAGAATAAAGAATATAGGCTAGTTTTTATCCACTAAAATCAAAGTATTTCACGTGATAAGTCGCGGGCATCATCTAGTAATACATAATATATACCAACTTCGTGCGAAGCCCGGGCGGACCCGCTTAGGATTATTTCTACGGTTCTTAAACTTTGTATACCTGAGGCCCAATTGTCTAAGCCAATCGTATTCATTTGACAGCTCATAACGTATAACTCGAACTTTTTAAGGAGTACATACATGCGTTTTGACGTTCAAGCATCTATGACTCCTTAAACAGGTCGAATTATACGTTTGACAGATGATTACGATTACGATTTCCTTACATAATCGGGGGGCTGAAGCCCAATTTTCTGAGCAAATCGTAATCATTTGACAGCTTAAAACGTATTACTTTTTGACGTATATAGGAATCTATAAACTCCTTGAACGAGTTGAATTATCTGTTTGACAAACGATTACGATATCCTTACACAATCGGGGGGCAGGTGTACTGTGTCTTGTACCAACTTTGAATAAATATATTTTGACTTTGACGTTGTTCAACCCTGCTATCAATTGCTATGGACGCCCATCCTCATGTATACTCAGATCACATCTCGTTATGCATCATTGAGGCGATGAGACGACGCTCTCGTGGATTAGGAAATCCGATATTTGTGGGATGTCCACTCTGACCTCATGAGGTCTAGATTTTGTACACAGATCTTTGGAAAAACAACATTTTTTATACCATTAATTAAAAAAAAAATTTAAAACCTTTCTTCTCTTATAATAGATGGCAATTGACGATAACCCATACGCAATCACTATAAATGATAATACAAGTTTGTTTGTTTGTCCTTCAATCACGATGTCACCTTCAAACCGTTCCGAAGTACTTTTTGCATGGGTGTAGTACAGGATACTTTTTATACCGCAAAATCAACAAGTTTTCATTATTCAGTTCGTTGCCTGACCCGATGTTGGCGAAATTTGATGTAGAGATAGGTTGCACCCAGGCCAAAGAATACCTATCCCGGGAAATCAAACGGTTTTGTAAAACCTAAACGTTTTGTTTTGTAGCAAATATTTTAACGATATAACATCGGAAACGTCGAATTAATACTAAAACCTAAACTCCAGTTTTGAACCCATTAAACCCTTTTCTGGTGAACTGGTAAAATGATGCGTAATTTCCCTTTCAACCCGACCGCCACGTTTGGCGGCGCATTGGCGAACTATACGTCAGCGACGTGGTTATGATTCATGACGTCACATAGCTGGCCTGTCGCCAGGCAAGAGGCTCCAAACACAGACCACATTACATTAGATGGGGGTATTTTAATTCCCGCGAGAACTCCTTAATTTTCTGAGATTAAAACTAGCATGCCCTTCCTCGGGATGCTTCATGCTACACCTATTCTCTGTACAAAAGATTGAAAAGATGGTTAAAGCGTAGCAAACATACAGACACACTTTATAATATTAATATAGATTGTGAAGACATAATTAGAGGCCTAGCTATTATTTTTCGTTTCATTTTATGTAGGAGTACGGTAACTACAAATCTTTAAAGCGATTAGGTATTATGATATAATGGGAGTAATGTGGTCTCCAACGCAGACCACATTACAATTCACTAAAACATTCTTGTGAGTGAACATTCGCTTCAAGCGAACGGATTCGACAACAAACGATTGAAGGTCAATAGATTCACTACTCATATTATTAGATACTGGATGATGCCCGCAGCTTAGTCCGCGTTGATTAAGTTTTTGAAGTGAAAATATATTTGGCCGCGTTGAGCACTTTTTGGTAGGGGGTAAACTTGTGGATTCGCGTCACCGTCAACGACATGCGCGTTAAAGTACTGGACGGATTTGGCTGAAATTTGGAATGGAGCTCGATTATACCCTGGATTGAAACATAGGCTACTCTTAATCCCGGAAAAAGATCTTCCGCAGGAACCAAAAAACCTCATTTCACGCGGAAATCATCTTATTTTCCATAAAATGTTCATATCAGAAATGTGGTTCGTGTACAGCCAGTGCTATAGTTTATAGTGACCATTACCCGTAATGATGTAGGGTGCAGTAATGGGGAGTTATTGGCACCTCCAGCGCTGGATGCGTTCCATGGGGCCGCGGGAAATCTATGTTAATTTACTTCATCCATACTAATAATAAGTGTGATAGCCTGTCTGTCTGGCCAACTCTCTGTCTGCCACGCTTTCAAAGCTTGAACAAATGACTGTTCAATCGATTTTAACTAAATAATTGGTACCTACAGAGATAGGATGAATCCCGCGGAAGAACACAGGCTACTTTTCATCTCGGAAAATCAAACATCAATAATACAGAGAGCAGGATCGACGGGTTAACGTGCTCTCGAGGCACGAGGTTGACATACTACCGACTTTTTTAGTACCGACCTTTTTAGTACTGAGAATTTCTATGGTGTAACATCTATATATAATTTTATACCTAATTGCGATAGTGTACATTACACTGTCTTCCTGGAACATTAAAGAGATCGGACGAATTTTTCACAAACCTGAATCCAAGCGGACGAAGTCGGGGGCATCTAGTATTCAGATAAGCGTCATTGCCTAGTAATTCTAATTAGAATTATCAGCTATTAGTACGAAAAGACGTGGTTGTTTAGCATAAAGCGCTCGTGAAGCTCGCTGCGCTCGCGGGTTCCGTATCAAATGGTTCTGATTTCGCGAAGCGACTAATTAACGCGCTGCACTCCAGGGGCGTGGCCGCCTCTCACACCGCAGTGTATCATCTCGCACAAACCATATCCATACTAATATTATAAATGCGATGCTGCCATGGTGTAACGGAAAATTTGGGAATTATTTATTTTATAATTTCTGAATTAAAAAGTTAGCCCGCTACCATGTTGGACTGCATCATCACTAACCATCAGGTGAGATCGCAGTCAAGGGCAAACCTGCAGTGGAATAATAAAACGTAACTCTGAAAAATAAGAAGTGCGTACATGAACTAAGGACAAAACTAAGGACTTTACAAATTAACTTGGCCTAAAGATAATTTTGACATTTAATAATAAGTATAATCTGTTCTTACTAATTATTATAGCATTACTTGCCCGCGATTTCGTCCGCGTGGATTGCGTCTTTCCCCGGGATACAATCCATCCTTGTACCAAATTTCATCAAAATCGATTGATCAGGAGGTGGGTCGTGAAAGCGTAGCAGACAGACAGACACACTTTCTCATTTATAATATTAGTATGAATTACAAATTTTAATAGTTAGACTGTATGTTATTGGGGCTATACCTATAACAAATTCTGTTGGAGGTACACAATTTCTAAAATGAATAACTAAAATGACAGCTTTAAATAAATATATTGCTAACCTTTCATAGTACTCTCTGCGTATAAGAACAGAATAAGATTTTAAAGTTGTCATTTTAGTTAAGTTTAGAGTTGAATTGGTCACACATTATTTACTCTAAGCTTTCTTCCTACTATGCAAAATTATAACTATCTTAAGATCTGTATAGAAAACAGTCAAACAATTTGAATAAATGAAATGAAATGAAAGGATTGACCCTAAGATTTCGAAAAGGCAGCGACGACTATGGCACTACTATAATAATTAAACAATAAGCTAACAAAAATCTCACCGCCACAGTTTCTTTAAATAAATGGCATTTTCTCCCAAATATACAAGTTCACACGAAGGTTTCGTAGATTACATTGTGTGAAACTACAAACAGTAAATAGTAAAAGTCTTCTAATTGATCTGGTCGCTTTTGTATTAAAAATTCGCACGCTAGTTACATTTAATCGTGGTGTTAATCCGCTACAAGTTAGCCCTTGAATGCGATATCACCTGAGATAGTAAGTGATAGTACAGTCTAAGATGGTAGAGACCTTACATGTTAGGGGAAGGGTTATACGGTATCGTACCCGAACGCTTAATTACCTCGGCGGCACTTCTTTACCGGGTAGTAATAAGCCATGGCCGAAGCCACCGGATAAATTAAACGAAACATTATTTATTATTAGATGATATCCACGACTAAGTTTTCTTATAATTATCCTTTATATCTCACTGATTTTTAAATAGAGGGTCTTCCAAAATACGAGTATCTTAAATTCACATCTTCTGTTAGTTTGATAAATAATCATTTGACTCTATCGATTATAGAAAAAAAGTGTGTTGAAATTTGATGACGTCACAAATATATAATTCATACGAAATTCCATACAAGAAGCGAGTTTTGAAGTCTGATAAAGAGTTGGCGATTTGATTGAGTTTTCGTCATCCATACTCCCGAAGGAACTCATTTTCCGAGTTAAAAAGTCTCTTTATTATTATTATTATTATATACTCTTTATTTGTACCACCATAAAGAAAAAAAAAAACAAAAAGAATATAGAAAAAAAACACAGACATGATACAAAAGGCGGCCTTATCGCTTACTAGCGATCTCTACCAGCCTATGTCTATTCTATATCAAATTTCATCAAAATCGGTTGAAAAGATCGGGCCGTTAAAGCGTAGCAGGCCGACAAATACTCTTTCACATTATTATAATACTGGTATGGATTACAAAATAAAATTATAAGTTAAACAAACCAGATACTCAGGAACATGACCTAGTAAGCGCGATTTCTAAAAACAACCGTCTTATTTCATTGTCCCCTGGGATGTGTCTGGAGTCTGGATGTTCGCTACATCTCCCGCGGGATGACATCCAGCTATTGTTTAATCTGTGCCGCCCGGGAATTAACGCTTCCTTGTCTCGGCTCGAGACTTAAGTCGCAATAAATTTCAACGTTTACAAGACACCGTCGTGTCTGTTTGCTATTTATTATTTCCCGTCTGGTACGCACTTAATTTTTTCCTTGTTATTAAAATTTTTGCATGTTTTTCGGTTCGTTTTGTTCATTGTGTTTTTAATCATAGTCTAAAAACAGCGGTAAGAGCGGCCTAATGGCTTAGACGTCCGACCTAGTGCCCACGTAGTTGGGTCTTCGATCCTAAGGCACACTCGTATTTTTTTTTTAAATTAAGCACATTAGTGCTTAATTTTTTAATTAATATACGTTTTGCAATAAATATCTAGAGAGCTAATCTGTAAGTATGAGTATCCTAAGAGTTTATCATGATCTAAAGAGTACGTTGTATGAAATGAATAATGTAAAGAAACCTAGCATTGAATGATGAGCTAGAATTATAAAGGCTTTCCAAATATGTCTCCTAACAACGACGATACCTATTCGAAAATTAAACTGCTTAAATTTAAAATAGACATATGAAGTCAGAAATTATCAGAATCAAAAGGTGAAATTTACCTACTCCTATGAGATAATTTTGGTTTTTCTCTCATTGGACTCAAAATGTTGGATTTTAGTGATTTCTGAATAGATTTGGTTCGAAAATTTTCATTTTTCACGACCAAATAGCATCTCATAAGTCGCATTTCATTCAAAAGGTGTCATTTACTACGAATAGCACTGTATTGTCCTATTCGTAGTTTTATTGTCTTCTTTATTTCCGTGTACTTGTGTGCATTAAAGATTTGATTAATAATATGGTGGTAGAGTCTTAACATTTCATATGTGACACAAGTTGTCCTACATGAAATAAATAAATCATTTCATTTCATTTCATTAATATTATACATTATTACATTTATAATCTATTATTACATTCTATTATTATACATTATTATACTCTATTATTATACATTATTATACATTATTACATTTATTATCTATTATTACATTAATAATCTACACACATTTTTTTTCTTGATTTCTCAAAAAAAGGTATTAGGTACAGCTTTAGGTACAGTTAGGTTTACAGGTAGGTTAGGTAGGGGTACAGTTTAAATTTAATTCGAATGATTCCTGAAATATTCAAATCCACCAATCAATATATTATAATATTACTAGCTGATGCCTGCGACTTCGCGTGGAATAAGTTTTTTCAATACAAACTCCTTAATTTTCCGGGATGGATGAAAAGTAGCATACTCGTATGTCACTCTCCAAGACCTCAACTATATCCGTTTGTAAAATCACATCTGTTGCGGCATGATTAAAGGACAAACAAACACACTTTCGCATTTATAATATCTATTACTAGCCGATGCCTTAAACTTAGTCCGCGTGGTTTAAGTTTTTTAATTCCTCCAGGAATTCCTTAATTTTCCGGGATAAAAAGTAGCCTATGTCACTCTTCAGGCTATACCCATGCCCATACACATACCATAACTATACCCATGCCAATAGTCACGACGATCCACACACATCGGTGTAACAGGCGGTCAGGACATAGTTTGGAACACAATCGAATCCCAACCAATACCGACATGCATTACAGCTATGTAAATCGAGTGATTTTGCTTGTGCACTGATAACGACGCACGAGAATTGGTATTGGAAGTCTACACCTAATGGTATTATATCTGTTCGTGTTCAATTTACACAATAACAATACATAGGTCTGAATGCAGTATGACATCATTAATTACATTTTTACCTAGACTACTAACATAAATAATAGAGACACGATCTGAAAAGCAATCAAATCTATCGCAGTTATCTAACCAGTTTTTAAAGTATTTCATTCCTGAATCCATTGATATCACACGTTATCACACGTCCCAGTTTGTTAGCAGACCCACAAAAATCTTGAAGTTCCAATTTCTAACCATCCATAGTAGTTTAATTATGAATAAGTATCTACTAATATTAATTATATATTATGTTGTTATTAATAATGAATACTAATATTAATCCATACCATATATACTAATAAATGGGAAAGTTTGGATTGATATATAGATGGATGTTTGTTACTCAATCACGCTAGAACGGCTGAACAGATCTGGATGAAATTTGGCACAGAAATTGATTATAGTCTGGAATGAGGATACTTTTATCCCGGAAAATTAAAGCGTCCCTGCGGGAACCAAAAACTTCAATCCACGCGGACGAAGTCACGGACATCAGCCCAGTATTATCTATGTTATTACTAATATTATCTATGTTGTTGCTAATAACACAGTAAACAGATACAACATAGAACATAATACAAGATAGAACATAGAATGTTTTAATTAACAAAAACAAAATTAAACTATAAAACATTAAAAGTGACAACCCTATTGCTTCAATGGAGCGTAGGTAACTATTTTATCAACTAGGCTTAGTTTCCATACTGGTTGTATCTGTTTACTGTGCTAATAATGAATACTAACAAATGATCCATACTTCCATACTAAAATTATAAACGCGAAAGTGTGTCTGTCTTCCCATCGGTCCGTCTGCTACGCTGTCACGGCCCATTTCAACCAATTTTGACGAAATTACGAACAAAGATAGGTTGCATTCCGTGAAAGTATATAGCTACTTTTTATCCCGGAAAATCAAAGAGTTCTCATGGAAATTTTCAAAAACCTAATCCACGTCGCGGGTATCATATACTCGTAGCTAGGTGAAAAGTCTCACTTGGTAGGTCTAGTGAGTCCGTAGTATCGGTGCTCGGTGTAGAAGAGGCCGGCGCCAGTGCTGGCCGCCAGTTCGTGCGCCAGTCCGCCACTCACCCAGCCAGTAGAGATGGCCCACTCTCCCCCCACGAATATCACTATGTTGGTGGAATTCGCCAACTCGCCGTTGTACATGTATCTCTGAAAACAAATAATATATAACGATTTATTTATCCTTTAGGACCATCGTTAAGTATGTGGTGACTGGGTACTAGATGGGCCCTTTCACTTTCACTTCGATTCAATTAATTTATTCAATTTATGTACACATATTGACGTCCATTTCTTACATATAAAACATGATGGTGATAATTAGTTACGGTATCTTAAAACTAAAGCTACGAGGGCTCCAAACGCGCCCTGGTCTGAGAAGAGCCCACAACAAACTCAGCCGGGTTTTTCATACAATAAAATTGGGTGTCTTACCTGTAGAGCGCGCTCCACACCTGTTTGTCCCCGCCATAGCGCTGTCCCGCTTTTCAGACTAGATAGCGTTATTAAAATAAGTTCACATTCTTTGTATGACAGGGCCCGTCTATGTAAATTGAGGTCGTTGTGTAGGACAACTTGTGCCGCTTATGATAGTCAACAAGACTTTACTACCAGTTCAGAAAACTGATTCTAGTGAAAAAATCCAGCACGAAACTCAGCAGTTGCTCTTTTCATAAAAGAAAAATGTTTACAATAAGTCATAAGTCAACCTTTTCTTCATCATCTTATCAACCCATTGCCGGCTCACAACTGAGCACGTGTCTCCTCTCGGAATGAGAAGGGTTTGGCCATAGTCCAACAAGCTGGACAAGTGCAGATTGGCAGACTTCACACGCCTTCAAGAACATTATAAATAAATAAAAACTTTATTGCTTAAACTATTGTTATGTGACTATTATGCACTTATTCTATGACTGAGTTTAAAACCTAACAATAGGTAAGCAATAGGTAGCGAACTCAGCATTACCGAGCATTGACAACAATGCTCAGCGCTGGTTTTCAGTTTGCTCCATTAAAATCTGATCATTCAAAAATATTGTACCGCGTCCTTTGCCTTATAAATATATACCTATTCCAGCAAATTTCTGGTGGACAAAAAGCTCTCCTAGTGCATTTAGTTATATAATATTTTTTAAACTATATCTAGTGCTTTTAAATACAAGTAACATTAACTAAAATGAAAATGAATAACTCTCAGACGTGCAGGTTTCCTCCCGATGTTTTCCTTCACCTTGATATTTGGAAATTTAGTATAGAGGTAGGTTACATTGCGGGAAAGGACATAATATTAGGCTACATTTTTATTCTGGAAAGTTCCCCAGAAGAAGAAGGTACTCCCGCGACAATTAAAAAAACTTAATCCACGCGGACTAAGTCGCAGGCATCATCTAGTTTTTATAAACTAGATTCTATAACTAATAGCATGGTTTCTCAGCAATATAAATACTAATAACTACTTAAATAAAAAACAGTACAGAATATCTGAATGACTAGTCTGATATAACAATGATGTGGCGCGCATAATTACTGCTGGGACGCCGTCATTATGTGAGTATTAATTGTGCTTATAATTAAGTCTATTTATAATTCATTACCTGAGTAATCAGTATAATAAAAACTTGCTATTAAACAATGTTACTTAGCTTGCAGGATAAAAGTGATTTCAGAAAACACTTCCGCGACCTTCTTGGCGCAGTGTTGAGCGCTGTTGTCTTAACACGTTGAGTGCGAAACCAGGTTCTAAACACCTTGTACACGTCTACGCTTACAGTGCGGCTAAGAAGAGTATAGACTTCCTTGTCGCGCGGAAGGCCTAACTTTAACTTGGTTCGGTGTAGGACAGAGATGAATATATATCTAAGATGTATTATTTAAATAGAATCCAATGGTGTACCTCCCTTAATACCAGGTTTTTACACCTGGCACCGCACGGAAGAAATAAAATTTCATCATAATGCGAAACCAAGTCGAAGCACCTTGTACCCCGCTCACCTGGTACCGGACCCCGCGTTAGCTTCGCGCGACTAGTGTTGGCTTGCAATTGTGAGAAACGCACGTGTCGACATGGCGTCAAGACCAACAAAACGGTGCCGAAAAAATATATTATATGATGTTTGCGACGACAGTGATGAAGTGAAAGTTAAATCTAATTATAGATTGATTTATCAGAGACCGGTGAGTCATCATTACCATTTATTTTAATGATGGGAATAAAATACCAAAACTACAATTTGTGGAGGAAATTATCAAAGATTTTACAAAAAAGGACTTTGACAATGATACAGGTAATTTCAACGCAGACGTAAATGAGTCCACACACTTACACATACACATACATATCACATTCACATCCAATCCACGCTCACACGAGCACACACATACACATACAAATAAATAATAATAAATTAATAAATTTATCTTTTCAGAACCCGCACAAAAATTTGACAAACACACTTTGGTAAAAGGTGATAAGAAGAGGAATTGTGTCGGATATTACGCAAAACTCCGAAACTTTTTAACCAGTCGCAGTCGCCAAGCTGACAAAAAAGTTATTTTTTTTTAAACTAAATGTGTTCAGTGCAAAAAAAAACTTTTGCTACCCATGTTTTATTGAAAAACATTAATCCATGTTTGTTTTTTTTCCATTATATTAAAACTTAATTACAGCTATCGATATTTTTATTTCACATCCTTAAAATACGCACCAGACTTCCCTTATTTAGTGCGGCACAGGGTGATTAAGCCCTGTATTTTGAATGTAGCTATAATTTTTAAACTAAACAAGTTGTTAACGAACGCCTTCAGGTGTATGTCAATTAATTCATTATTATTAATATTCAAAGCAAAAAAAAACAAATAGGTATATATTTACATGAAGCCAAAAAAAGGATTTAAGTTTCTTAAATTTTACAGGGTCTATAAGCCTTGTGCCGCCACAATGGAAGTTTTATTACCAGGTTTATAGGCCTTGTACCGAAGGAATGGAAAGTATTGAAAAGTTACTGTCGCAGCAAACGTGTTAACGTGGGAGGCCCCGGGTTAGATTCTCGGCAGGGTCAATTTGGGAATTTATAATTTCTGATTTTTCTCTGGTCTGGCCTGGTGGAAGGCTTCGGCCGTGGCTAATTACCACCCTACCGGCAAAGACGTGCCGCCAAGCGATTATGCGTTCCGATGCTGTGTAGAAACCGACTAGGGGTATGGGTTTAGTAAAACTGCATAGCCCCTATCAGGTTAGCCCGCTACCATCTTAGACTGCATCATCATTAACCATCAACCAGCTTGTAGTGGAAAAAAAAAAACAACGTTGATAGATTCAAAACATCTCGAAACTCGGAAATGTCCAATTTTGATAATTTCTTGTCCTTCCCCGAGTTATAACCTAACCCTGTACCAAATTTCATCAAAGTTGGTTGAACAGATGGGCCGTTAAAGCACACTTTCACATTTATAATATACGTAAGTATCCATAATTTATGGTAAATGTAGTAAGTATATGGATGATTATGTACCATGACTTACCATTTGAAAAGTGTCCGTGTTGGAGGCATCGAAGTGGTTAAGTCTGACATTCAACCAACCCTCGACAGGGGTGCTACGGGTTGCGGGCGCGGGGGGCGGGGGTTCGAAGTCCCGGAGGGCCAGTACTGAAGGCAGGATGAGGATATACCACCCTGCAATTTCAAAATCAAAATCAAAATATAGTTTAATGGGTCCGTAGTTTAATAGGTATGAACTCCATAGTCCATACCCATTAAACTACGGAGATAGCTAACTTTAGCTTAGCTTACTCCCAGAGACAATAACAAAGAGTTCCTAAGGGATTTTCCTAGAATTCAAATCCATTATAAAAGCTGGTGAAAATTATGTAAAACAGTAGCTTAAAGATACACTTACACATGTTTCACACCAATCACTCGCAAAACGATACATGAAACTAATTGACAATCAGTTAAGATAGATAATATAATTAGATTACGAAAATTTCTATCAACATAATTGATATGGGTTATCAGTAATATTTGGCTATCTATACTAATATTATAAAGAGGTAAAGTTTGTGAGTTTGTGAGGTTGTAGGGGGTAATCTCTGGATCTACCGAACCGATTTTGAAAATTCTGGTACCAATAAAAGGCACATTATTTGTGATTGTTAAAGGCTATATATTAACCCAAAAAATTAGGGAGTTCCAGTGGGAATTTAAAAAACTTATTTCACTTGGACGAAGTCGCAGGCATCTGCTAGTCAGTAAATAAAACAAATTGGGTACAATTGTGTCATTACAGAAAGAGTTCTTGGCTCAAGTATGAAAGAGAAAATAATTACCTTTTGGTGTTCAAACCCTGGTGTCGTGGGGAGAAGATGCTAGATCCTTTTTTAAGGATCTATCTTCTCGTCTCACAGAGTCCACACGTGACCGGAGGGCTGGCAGTTAACAGTTAAGTTCTGGGCACATTGCCTCATTGCAGCCGTTTTATTACTTTTAATGTGTTTTTAATTCAGTTTTAATTAAAATTTTATTGTGTCTACCAAATTAAATTGACTGTGAAACGGTAACAGGCAGATGTACAGACAGATTCATCATCGCATTTATAAAGTTATTATGGAATATCTATAGATGTACTTAATTGTATAGTATAGTATAAAAATCCTTTGTTTTAATGTTAATGTCATTTTATAAAAACTGTACAGTTTACACTGTACACCTTTGAAAATTAATCTGTGAATCTTCCAATTTCCGGCGATTGTCTCGCGTTTAGGTACTTTTGAAAACACCTAGAATCCCCTTTTATACACCTAGAGACCTAGACTGAAACAATTTTTTTATTACAAGTACTAATAATGTCCCCCCCGACCGAATTTCGGCCACGGCGGCCAATCTCCACTGAGATTAACAATCTGCGCAGGAGATATAGTGCAAAAGTGCACTCTTTTCCTTTACCTCCTAACCCGATGGGACGGAAAATCCGACACGATCAGACAGAATCAAACGCGGGACCTACGGCTTAACGTGATCTCGGAGGCGAGGATGGAACACCGCCAACTTCCTAACTCCAGGCTATTACTGAGAATTACTTGTCAGAAAAACCCTATTCTTAATTATAGCCCGACCCGGGGTTTGAACCCGGGACCTCATCAGGCGCAGTCAAACGTGCTAACCACGAGACCAACGAGGCAGGCACAGGTACTTACTCGTACTACAAGTTAGTTAGACTTTACCCTACCTTTCACTGCGAACATAACGTGGTATGATGCGGGCCTGTGGTCTAAGATGGTAGCGGACGACGTATATCACTCGATTGCGATTGTTAAGCAACGTTGAGCCAAGTCGGTAACTGGATGGGTGACCGAATTTGGAGGTTCTTTGGGCTTTTCGTTCCCTCTGTGCCTCGGAGAGCACGTTAAGCTGTCGGTCCCGGTTATTATCACTAACATACGTTACAAAAACCAATACTCTTAGTCGATTCGTATGCGGAAGGTCGTGGGAAATTGGGAACCAACCGTATTATTATCTCAAGAAAACTCCTACCATCTTACTAATATTATAAATGCGAAAGTTTGGATGGATGCATGAATGTATGGATGTATGGATGTTTGTTACTCAATCACGCCGCAACGGCTGGACGGATCTGGCTGAAATTTAGCACAGAGATAGATTATAGTCTGTACATAGGCTACTTTTTATCCCGGAAAATTAAAGAGTTCCCTCGGGAACCAAAAAACCTCAAAACACGCAGACGAAGTCGCGGGCATTCGCTAGTTATGTGATAAATGGAAACGGATCACGACCCTTAGTAATGGGAATTACGACACAGAGAGAGAGATATATATCATTCTACTTGGATTACAAACATACTTGAAGATGCTGAGAAAAAAACTGTCGCATAGTTACTCATATTATAGTAATTGAAGTCGTCCAAATCAGGAAGCGCAAATCTGAGTCAAGCAGGTGCCAGTATTATGTATAATACAGTAACTTCGGCAGTAGTTTCCCTTTATATTGGCTGAATCATACTTAATCATCGACTTGATATTTCGACCACGCAACACTGGAGGCTTAACCGCTAAATCATGCATTTAAAACCTACTAGATGTAGCCGTCTTCCACCTAAAGTTAATATTTGGCCTTCGAGCATTTAAATTATTGAGTCGAGAAGGGCTACTGGATGCGAGGCTGGTTGCTTTCATGTAACTTTGTCGTCATTAAGGAAATCATCGATAGTATAATAACTTCGACTATACAAATGCTGTCTAACACAGTCTTTAAATTTATGCAATGGCAAATCCAGAAACTCTTTTAGAACCATGTTATAAAAGCGTACACTTGACCCCATAAAGGATCTCTGCACCTTGCGCACACGATCTGACGCTGTTACTATCGGCTCTTTCTAGTACATCAATTGTGAGTAATGAGTATCACATATGTCAAAATCTATTGTGTGTTTTTTATCTTATAAATCTTATCTTACTGTATTAATGTTCGCATTTATAATATATATTATATATATAATATTATAAATGCGCAAGTTTTGATGGATGTCTGGATGTCTGGATGTATGGATGTTTGTTACTCAATCACGCCCCAACGGCAGAACGGATCTGGTTGAAATTTGGCACAAAGTTAGATTACAAAAAAACCTCAAACCACGGAGACGAAGTCGCAGGCAATCGCTAGTTTAAAATAAAAATAAAATTAGTACGTAATGCCTGGCGTTCGTATCGACAAAACGTATCTACGCTGATGTCTGATCCAGTGTCTCTACATCGCGTTGACTTCGGCACGTGCACTGAGTCACAGATCACACGCCTTCCATACATAAAAACTATAGCCGCGTGAAATTATAAACATATTGTGAACTAACTATTGTTTACGTTCACTAAGTCTACGCTTCGCTGCCTTCTCAGCTGGAAATCACGTTGCAAAGCTGCGATTTTATTCTACTAGATTAGGGGTAAATCATGCAGCATTCTATATGTAGTAAGTATGTCTATCATCTATGGTCGCGGGCTATAAATAAGTTCAATCGTCCCATCAGGTTAGTCTATCTTCATTATTTTTATCAAGCTGTGGGTAAGTTACGACTATTATCATGTTAGTGATAATTTCCGGGACCGACGGCTTTACGTGCTTTCCGAGGCACGGGGGTGACGCACCGCCAATTTCCTAACTCCGGGCTAGTACTGAAAATTTCTAGTCAGAAAAACCCACTACTTAATTATGGCCCGACCCGAGACTCTAACCCGGGACCTCGTCGGCCGCAGTCGAACATGCCAACCACTAGACCAATCAGGCAGTCCAGAACCTCGGGCCTCACACTTGTAAATCCACAGCGCTCACCACCGTGCCGAGGAGGGTCCTATCCGCTGTGTTACGCGTTACATCGAGAAGTCACCTTGTTTGTCCCTGTATCATGAGTGTCCTGCCTACTTGTTTACCTTTTTTCTAGTTAAGGAAAAACAAACTTTAGACGTAATAGCACAGAATATATAATAGTACTGTAATAGGTAGTTAGAGCTACCTATAAGATAAATGTACCACGGTGTCGTCTCATAGACGACATGAGTCAAAATTCTTATTACCATTGTATCAATATGACTCACGGTTCATAGAAGTCAAACATTTTTTTCTAGCGAGAGAGATCATGGCTTTTCTTAATAAGTTAGTTTGCTATTTCCGGTGGTAGGTAATCATTTCCATGCGATTAACTCCTAGTTAAACCCAGAGGTGTAGATGTGCGTGTCTTTACCATACTACAATTAAACCCCGCCTCGTTGGTCTAGTGGTTAGCATGCTCGACTGTGGCTGACGAGGTCCCGGTTTCGAATTCCGGATTGGGCCATAATTAAATATATTCGGTTTTTTCTGACTAGCCTGGAATTAGGAATTAAGTGGTGGTGTTACGGTTTGGCACGACGTACCGTAAGAGATTTTGCGTTCTGGTACGATGCCGTGTAGAAACCGACTGGGGACATGAGTTCAATATAACTGCCATACCCTAACAGGTTAGCCCGCAACCATCTTAGACTGCATCACTTACTTAGGTGAGATCGCAGTCAAGGGCTAATATGTAGTGGAATAAAAAAAAATAGAAGCTTGTTCTGGAGAAACTACTAAGTAGGGTTGCAACGGAGGCGTTCTTAGAGGAAGCAGAGGCGGACGTGAACGTGAGGAGGTTAACGGAGGCGAACACGGCGGTGGATTTCTCCGATCACATCGTCCATTTTCTGTGCTCTAGGATGCGATGAATACCACTTTTTTTGAGGATTCTTCTAAGGACTGTTGCCTTTTTGTAATGGTGTAACTGACGTCTCCTGCTTCGATTTTTACCCCTCGTATTGTAAGTCAACGTAAATAAACCTCAGTTATAACTCCGCAAAAAAAACGGCGCGGGTGGATGCGTAAGCGGAGCTACTATTTCTTGCGAAAGTTCCGCACTTGCGGAGGCGGAGGCGAGGTTCCGTTGCACCCTCACTACTAAGTACAATATGCTTACTACAAAATTAGTAAGGGTGGCTGCCGTGACTCAATATAATGTGTTGCTTCTACCTATTACCTATTCTGTGCAGAAGCGGGCAGGCGTTATATCAGCTCTCATAATATAGTGATAGGTATTTGAGTTATTTCATAACATTAAGCACCTTATTTGCACGTTCTCACTGTTCAAATAGAGGCTATAATATGTGTTAATCATGATCTGTCTTCATTCTGATTTTTGACAAGTGAATGTAGTGTCCAGTTTTAGATACTGCAGGTAATTCTGGCATAAACAATATAGTCTAAGCAATGGGGCGGTCCGTTGTATGGAGACCCCCACATTAAATCATCTATGCATTAAATCCTCAGTCGATGAATCTTGGCTGGGTTTTAATAATGGATGATCCAAGACTTACACAAAAATATCCAACAAAAAAAAACAACCGGAAGTTAGATATTTATACCTAAGAGTTAATATTTATGACTCAATATTTTCTCGATTTATTTTTAAAATAATAGTAGGGAGTATATTTACACTCAAAACCGAAATATGAAATGAATAATCATGCAGAATATCGAAATTTAATTCACACTTAAACAGTCATTTATCATACTATTATGGCGTAGCGTTGAGCACTGTTGCCGTAACGTGCGGAGGTCCCGGGTTCGATCCCCGGCAGGGTTTGGAAATTTATAATTTCTGAATTTTCCTGGTCCGGCCTGGTGGGAGGCTTCGGCCGTGGCTAGTTACCACCCTACCGGCAAAGACGTGCCGCCAAGCGATTTAGCGTTCCGGTACGATGCCGTGTAGAAACCGAATAGGGGTATGGGTTTAGTATAACTGCCATGCCCCTAACAGGTTAGCCCGCTACCATCTTAGACTGTATCATCACTTACCATCAGGTGAGATCGCAGTCAAGGGCTAACTTGTAGTGGATAAAAAAAAATGCTTGTCAGTGATCCAGTGTGTCATCCAGAATGGGTGTACGCTGATTTTCAGCTGTGACCCGGCACCCGGCGGTTGATGTATATCAGATACTGAAGGGTAAACAATTTTAGGGTTCCGTGCCTCAAGAGGAAAGAAGGATCCATCATAGGATCACTTCGTTGTCCGTCTGTCTGTCAGTCAAATAGGTACCTTTTTCTCGGAAACGCGTAGAGATATCAAATAGAAATTGACATGAGATATCAAATACTTAGGAGCCCCTTGGAGCTGTAAAAAAATCTAGCTTCTAAGTCAACGCAATCAAAAGATATGGCCGTTTATCTTTATATGTCACCGTTAGATTGTAAAAACCGTTAGATTATAATCTAACTAGCGAGATTGTAAGCTGTCGAAAGATTGTGAAAACTCAATGTTCTGAGTGCCAATTTTTGAAATATTCATTGTATTTACGTTTTCTTGTCTCTTTATTGTAGGTTAGGTTAGGGTTCAACATAAATAATAAGGCACTTAGGTTCTACCCGGTTAATATACCAGATAATTTAACAGAATAGAATCTACGGAAAAATATTTATTTTTTTATTTCCGCGGGAACTCCATAATTTTCCGGGATAGCTTCGACTATACTCATACCAAAAATCACGTCCATACGTTGCTCCGTTGGCGTGATTGAAGGACAAACCAACAAACAAACACACTTTCGCATTTATTTAAATACTAGCGGTCGCCCGCGACTTCGTCCGCGTACAATTTCTGATTCCTATGAGATTTTCCCGCTGCAAAAGGTCTACTTAAAGCAGCTATTATTATCGGCAGGTTTTTATTATTTAAGACTGCTATATATACAAAAACATAGGACTTGCATACAAATTTTCAACCCTCATTTTACCCTCTGTGGGGTAGATTTTCGTCAAATTGCTTATGCAGTTTATTATTAATTAAAACTAATAACTTAATTGCCAATTTTCATGTATGCATTTTCTTCAAAAACAAAGGACTTTCATGTTAATTTCCAACCCCCATTTCAACCCCTTAGGGGTGAATTTTCTCAAAACCTTTTCTTAGCTGATGTCTACACCATAGAAGAAACCTACCTTCCAAATTTCAAGTTTGTATGCTTCATAGGTCCTGAGATATCGCGATGAATCAGTGACCTTTCGCTTTTATAAGATTAGTATGAGTAAATAAGTACAATTTAAATAACTTAAATTAATAACAGAATGAATTTTTCTAACATGTAATTGATTAACTAATCAATATTTAATTAGCAAACGGTAGAATTTATTTTGTAACAGTAAATTGTAAAGTAATTAATTTTTTTACATTATATAAATCTGTTCGCGCTAAATTGAGAACCTCCTCCTTTTTCTAACTCGGTTAAAAATAACAATCGTACTTAATTTCCAAAACAAAATTAAGCTCAAATTCAATCTGAGAAGGGATACTTTAATTGAGTTGTTAAAGTGGAGCGTACTATTGTAAATTCGGCCTTAATTCGGGCTGTACAGTTTTTCGCCCCAAAGGGCGCACTCTACTGAATTAACCCAGGGCTCAGTGTAATCTACTGTAGGGTCGCGCACTCTAGCCGGGGAGTGTTAATCTCGGGGATTTATGATGATTTATATGGGTTACCCCGGCGCTGTGTTGATTGTGTTAGATCTCTATGATACGACCTTGATGTGGATTGGGTCATCACATACTGATTACTAGGCGGTTATAGCCTTGTGGCACACTAATGTTTAAGACACTGGACCTCCTGTATGGGTTCGATCCCCAGGCACGCGCAAATTAAAAATGGCTTTCTTCAAACGTTGAAGGAAAATATGATACATCTTACCTGTGCGTTGTTGTTAAGATTCTAGATCTTGTTTTAATCTCGTTTTTGTTTTGTTTTATTTGTGACCTATCATTTTAGGTAGTCTTTTAAGGAAACACAGGTTATCCATTTATACTGTACTTTTATTCAGCAATTCATACAAACTGTAAACGGTAGCAATACTGTACTACACTGTAAACGGTAGCAATACTGGTCTATGGTAGTCTACAATGGTGTAGAGTACCATAGACCAGTATTGCTACGATAGATCATGCAGGCCGTAGATTAAACAGATAAGGCCCATAAAGACTATCGATACATTGAGCCTAAGAGTAGGTAATTGCTTATAATTTAATGTGTGGTACAATCTACTACTAATATTATAAATATGAAAGTTTGGATGGATGGATGGATGGATGGATGTTTGTTACTCAATCACAGGCGTGATTAAGTATCCACACCCGTTCAGACGTTGAGGCCAACAACGGCTGAACGGATGTGGATAGGTAATATTTGGCACAGAGATAGATAGTCTGAAATAACACAGATGGCTAGGTCGGAAAATTAAAGAATTCCCGCGGGAGCCAAAAACATCAATTCACGCGGACGAAGCCGCGGGCATCGGCTAGTATGAAAACAAATGTATTTCTTTATTGGCTTTTCAAGACATATTTATACAGAGACAGCTGATTATAGTGATACCCTGGGAATAAAGCTCGACATATTGTATTCAGACCGCGCCCTTGCAGTCCGCAGTCAAGCAGCTATACCGGACACAATGTAACAGACAAACGGTCACATTCCAGCCGCGTGCGACACATATTATTGTTCCTCTAAAGGAAGTAGGTAAAGTCAGTAAACAATGAAATTGAATTGAATGCCTTATAACTATATGTACCTAATAGATAAAGTCCGCGACTTCATCCGCGTAGATTAAGGGTTTTTGATTCCCAATGGATACTTTAGTTTTCCGGGATACAATTTAGCCTATGTCCTTCCCCGTGATGCAATCTATATCTGAAGTATGTCTGCGACTTCGTCCGCGTGGAATAAGTTTTTTAATTCCTGCGGGAACTCGTTAACTTTCCGGGATAAAAAGGAGCCTATAACAATCTCCAGGTTCTCAACTATATCCATGAAAAAATAACGTCGATCCGTTAGTGTGTTGCTGCTTGATTGAAGGACAAACCAATAAACAAATACTTTCGCATTTATAATATTAGTATGATAGTGGAGAGAGTGACATATAGCCTACATTTTATCCCGGAAAACTAAGTTCCCGTGGGAATTTAAAAACTTATTCCACGCGTATTACATAATAATATGGTTTCCCAATAAAATAATACATATTATTATAGATAGGCTGTACGTTAAGTAGACGTGTAATGGGCAAAGTCACCAGGGAGTATTAAATATATTGATCAACAAAAAAATTGGCCGAACAATTTTCGGTTTTCCCCTCGCGTATCCACCCTTTTACGTAATTGCGATTAAAAAGATAGGGAACAAGGGGGTAGGGGGTAATAATATGAAGGGTTATTCCCGTGGGGGTGTGAGCACGCAAGCCTCAATGTACTTACTAACTAGGGTAATCAAAACATAGGGTAATTGATATTATGTAAATCATGTCTGTAAACAATATAGGTACGTAGGTAGCGGTCATAGGCTAGGGGTTGACGCGTTCCTTTCAGACTGAGAAAGGGTTTGGCCATAGCCCACCACACTGGCGGAATGGCAGACTACATACATTTTTGAGAAAGTTATGTAAAACTCTCTGCTGGCAACGCTTATAGCACTACGTCTTTAGCATTATTACTCAAAACTAGCAGATGCCCGCGACTTCGTCCGCATGAAAGTCCCTAATTTTTCGGGTAGCCTATGAGACTCACAAATAATGTAGCTTTCTATTGGTACCAGAATTTGCAAAATCGGTTCTGTAGATCCAGAGATTACCTCCTACAACGTCACAAACTCACAAACTTTACCTCTTTATAATATTAGTATAGCTGATGACAGTTTGATGTCACCTACGTTTCTAGTTTCTACACTAAGAATTACAATTCGTTAACATGAAAGTCAACAATAATGAAACAATATGACTTTTAGCGGCGGCAGTAGGGCCCCAGACATGCAGGTTTTCCCTCAGCCTTGCATTTTCTATGTTTTTATCAGTCTTATTAGTGATTATTAGATGATGATTATTAATAGAGGATCTTCCAAAAGTCGTAAAATCCACGTCCCTTTTTTGTTTAATGTTTGAAAACCATTTAAACTATCGATTGAAGTTCGATTTAAAGAAGAATTAAGAAGATTAAACCTCGAATTTTGACGACGTCACAATCCAGTAAGTATTTCATACAGCATCCCATAAGATTTGGCTTGTTGCCAAATACCCAATTATTGTGGTTGGATGAAATATTTTTAATTTCCAGTTTATTAAAAAGAAGTAGCCTAAAACTAACCGAGAATGTGAATTTTAGGTCTTTTGGAAGACTCTATTTAATAATTAATCAGTAAGAAATATTTTATATTTGGCATAGTCATCATACCTAATAGCTATAATTTCTATTGTACGTTGATTAAAAATGAAGGTCTCCTGATTTGTAAAGCACAACTAAACGGGCTATAGGATGCGGAACCAATAAACCACTTGAGTTCACTATAGTTTATGGGAGTAGGCAGTAATTGCAAATTGTCGTAACAACAACACAACTGGGCATTAACGAGGTTGGCCTTGACCACGATTAGTAGATGATCCCGCTGCGATTGCCTCCACTCTGGTAAACGATCGTGATAATAATTTCTAGATCTATTTTTAGGTCTAAACTACTCATGTTCTTTTAATATATACGACTAGATTGTAACCCGCGACTTGGTTTTCGTGGATTTATGTTTTTTATCCCGTGCGAACTCTTGTGATTTTCTGGGATATCGGTTGTGAAGGTAAAGTGAAGCAGACAGACAGACACTTTCGCATTAATAAGATAAAGGTGATGGACTGACAGACTGATCTATTTAACGAACAGCTCAAGCTTGGAATTTTGCATTAATAAGATAAAGGACAGACTGGTATATTTAACGCACAGCTCAAGCTTGGAAGGATCGGGCTGAAATTTGGCTTCCGGATAGCTATTATGACGCAGGCATCCGCTAAGAAAGAATTTTTGAAAATTCAACTCTTGGATAAAATAGGGGCTTTTTTATGAAAATCGAAGCAGCGGGAAACGGCAAGTAAGGTATTAAGAGCTAAGTGTCTAACATGAAGTATGAACACAGATGAAAGAATAGTAACGCACTTTGTCCATACTGCCAAAAGTGTAAATGCGAAAGTAGATTTGTTTGTCGTTCGATCACGCCGAAAGAATGATATTTTGGAGAGTGATAGCCAGCACCTTACTTTTTATGGTACTTAAAATATTAGTATGGATTAATGGAATTATAAAAAACCTAAATCCACACGGACCAAGTCGTGGTATTTCATCATCATCTAAGTAGTTTCTCATAACTCTTGCACAGACGATCTCTCGATGATTTGCAAGGTAAACACCCAAACCTGTTTGTCACATAAGTAGCGTCGTGGAGTGTATGTATATATTATAGTCTTATATAGGTAGCAGGTATGCTTGCTTAATGATATCATCGGTGACGAATAACTTTAAAACTTGTTAATTAAGTATAGAAGTCACCTACTGGTTGTCATATTTGGTTATATATTTTTTAATCCACTACAAGTTAGCCCTTGACTGCGATCTCACTTGATGGTAAGTGATGATGCAGTCTAAGATGGTGGCGGGCTAACCTGTTAGGGGCATGCCAGTTATATTAAACCCATACCCCTATTTGGTTTCTATACGGAATCGTACCGGAACGCGTAATCGCTTTGCGGCACGTCTTTCCCGTTAGGGTGGTAACTAGCCAGGGCCGAAGCCTCCCACCAGGCCAGACCAGAAAAAATAAATTCCTAATTTGACAATACCGGGGAACGAACTCGGGACCTCCCACGTTAAGACAACAGCGCTCAACGCTGTTCCAAGGAGGTCGTCAAAGGAAGGAAGGTCAAAGGGAGTATAGAACTTACAAGAGATCAATGTCCAGCTGTGGACGTCTATCACTTGGCAGAATGGTAGTCTGGTTAAAGCAAGGTTAGTGGTTACCCTTGACATTAATTTTACGGTAACTTGCTATCCTAAGGCAGCCTGTACAGTCTAGATAAGACCGGACATACACCGGAAATCGAACTCGGAACCTAGCGTTGCGTGATTCGATGACGTTACCACATTTAATTAATTAATATGACCTTACAAGCCCCGTTTCCCGTAAAATTTATCCTTTACCATGAAATGCTATGACTCATAATGTACTAACATAGTACAAAACATATACAACGCCGACTCGTCATCATAGTATACCTAGTACCTACCTAGTACAATTTTATCAAAATCTTCCTAGGTAATGTTTACAGTATGGTTGTTAAGGTAACTAAGACTTAATATTGTAACAAATAGGATCCATATTAACTTGTCTTCACTCTTCAAGTTCTTTTATAAATTAAATATTTTAATTATTTTACATAATACGAGATACTTTTGCGAAGAATAATTTATTGTAATTTAGACTTTACATAAATAGTTTTAAAGTTTATTTTGAAGTGCATGCAGGGGTTGGACCAGATTTATAATCACACGTTTTTGGTAATTAAAACTCTATTCACTTCAGATAGGGTACATATTCATGTACATTGATTGATGCAGGATTCTATGAATGAATGCAGGAACTTGTAGGAATACTTTTGTGGTTGTAACTTTAGCTTTTATAGTAAACAGAGTAGTAGGTATGATTCATATTTTCCAGAAGCGGGCGTGTTAAGATTTTATCTCTTTTTATTTGCTACGGAAGAAGCGAGCTGGAAAATTGGATCAGTTTTAATAGATTTTTGTTCAATGAAAATGAGGTTCGAAGATTAGTGGTCTATGGTCTTTTAACAAAAGATTGCTTGTCTATATAATACCTATACATCCAAATATGTTCAGGCATTTAGAAATTACGGTGGAATAAAGAAACTCACATACATAAAATAATAATAATGTCCTCCCAACCGAGAGAGAGAGACTAATCTTCAGTCTATAGGGAGATTAGCCATCTGCGCGGGAAATATTATAATAGGTACACAAACACAAACACAGTGTTTGAGCAAACACAGGCGCACTCTGTTTCCCTTTACTCTCATAGCCCGATGGGACGGAAAACCCGACACGACCGGAGAGAGATCAGGCGCAGGTCCGACGGCTTTACGTGCTCTCCGAGGCACGGGGGTGTAACACCGGCAAATTTCAACTCCGGGCTAGTACTGAGAATGTCTTATCAGAAAAACCCAATAATTATGGCCCGATCCGGGGTTCTAGCCCGGGACCTGTTCGGCCGCATTCGAACATGCTAACCACTAGACCGAGGCAGTTACATACATACATACATTATAACTATTAAGTATAGGTTTGTACCTATACCTACCGAATCTATAATATGTAACAACCACCTTCTTATTATGTACTCAGTACCTATTTACTATCAGTACTCACGTTTATTCACCTATTCTATCGTAAGATTTACTAACGGTATGTACCTACATGTCACCGTAAGATTGTAAAAACCGTTAGATTATAATCCAACTCGCGAAATTATAAACTGTCGAAAGATTGTAAACTATTCAATGTTCTGAGTGTATATTTTTGAAATATTCATTGTATTTACGTTTTCTTGTCTCTTTCTTGTAGGTTAGTTTAGGGTTCGACATAAATATTCATTGACGGTTGAAGGTTTTATCGGGTTTAAATACCTATCAGATTACAATCTACCGGAAAAAAATGCGTTAAATTGTAATCTTTTGTAAGTTTGCAATGACGCGAGTTAGATTATAATCTAACGATTTTTACAATCTTACGGTGACATACATACGTGATAGATGCAGCATACAATTTTGAAAAACCATGCCAAAGTTTCATCTTATTACATTTGTTTTTTTTTGTATTTTCATCAGGTAGGTACCTAACTAGAAACTACGTACGTATACTACGGGAAGGAAACATTTTGTTTTTTCAAATAAATCTTCCGATGACAATTTACTATTAGTAATATTAAATGCGGTTACTAGATCAAGTGCACGTTCACGGCTACTAGTCACAAAGTCACTACAGTCGGTATAAAAACAATGTAAAATACAATTCATTCCCAAAGTTTTCTCTGCCGGGAAACAAACCCAGGATCTTCCACTTGTCATGAGACCATTGCGCCAGTGAGGTCCTCAAGATATTCTAAATATTTTAGTTTATGTGATTATATTGTAACTACTAGCTGATGCCCGCGACTTCGTCCGCGTGGATTGAAGTTTTTCGGTTCCAGTGGTAACTCTTTAATTTTCCGGAATAATAAGTAGCCTACGTGTCATTACAGACTTTAACCTATCTCTGTGCCAAATTTCATCCAGATCTGTTCGGCCGTTTTTGCATGATTGAGTAACAAACATCCATCCATCCATATATCCATCCATCCAATCTTTCGCATTTATAATATGAGTATAGCTGATATTATACGTATAGATGTAGATAGATTTGAGAAATTGTGATAGTAAAATATAATACCTAGGTACCTAGAACATAACCGGCTGAGATTGTTGTGTGCTTATTCGAACCCCTATAGTAACTAAAGTGTAGATTGGATATGAATACTCCAAGTTATTTAACATTCCATTATGATGCCGTGTAGCAACCGATTAGGGGTATGAGTTTAATATAACGGTAATACCTCTAACAAGTTAGCCCACTACCATCTTAGACTGAGATCGCAACCGAGGGCTAACTAGTACTAGAATCGTTGTAACGACTTCTGAGACACGCCAATTTGCATATACCGCTCTGTTATCAACCCGATGTACCCGTTTTGGTGAGTCACATCCAATTAAGGACAACTAATGCCTTTATCATTGCGAAGACGTGTGACATGACGCTGTGGAGCCTGCGAATCATGTGTCCTTGACATTGAGTGATCCTTCGCAGTAATATGCTATGACGTCATCGCACAGCCTCCCATTGTTTGCTGGAAATGCTGTATGGTAGAGAAAGGGAAAAGCAGCCTACTATCAGTAAAATTTGTTTTTTTTTATTGCGTAATATGGCCTGCGCTTGACGACAATCATGCTTAGTTCAAAGCAATGATGAGGTGTAGGTTGGAACGCGCTTGCCTATAGAAGATGCCTATTCACTCTTGCCTTGAAGGTGACTTAAGTACTTTCCGCGATAATTTTGTTTTTTCTGGGATAAAAAGTACACCATACATATATACATAACACATAGTTATTCGAGACTATAATCTTTCTCTGTGCCATCTAGATCCGTTCAGCCGTTCTGGCGTAATTGAGCAACAAGCATCCATCCATCAATCCATCCAAACTTTCGCATTTATACTATTGGTATGGATGATGGTGATAATCAGAGGTGCGATTATGTAAGAATTGCCCATCAAATCGTCATAGTACGGCGTCAAAGTAAAATAAAACATACCTAACGCCGACGCCGAACTTTGACGATTTGATCGGAAACTTTTAAACAATCGGGGGGCAGTTATGGTAAGTATCTTAAAACTGAAGCTACGAAGGTTAAAACGCGCCCTGGTCTGAGAAGAGTCCACAGCAAACTCAGCTGTTTTTTTTATTTACACTATCTCAGCTGATGACATTCTCATTTCTGTTAAACCTACAACATAGTGGAGCTAAGTTAGTCACTTGAAAGGCAGACTGGCAGATCGGCCTCGATTGCTATATAAAGAACTGTCCAAATAAGTAAGTACTAGATACGTTAGGACATATAGTCCTTCCTGGTCCTCTTTTGTAGTTATAATGTAGTTATAATTATTTTTTATTTATAGATTTATTTATTTATAGACATTATGACCACATTTTCCAAGAGATCGAAGGAAATTTAACAGAGAAATTACAAAATAATATTTTTATTTAGCAAAGACTTACTTTCTAACTTCAAATGTTTAATAAAATATTATACTAAAACTAATTTACATAAATTTAAATAGAATTGCATATAATATTGACACTTTTAAATGCAGAATTTAAGATTTAATGAGAAAATATAAAATTTAATTTAAAAATTCTGAAACTAAGTGAAATATATCATATATTTCGTTCAGTCACAGAATATACATACTGTTTAAGCCTAATCCTTTTAAATGGAGTCTACATTAAACGATGAATTATTTTAAATCTCATAATCTAGGTACTTATAATTAGCTGTTTTAGGTATCGCTAATTTTTTAATCCAAAATGGATGAAGCAACTTAAGTTTTTAGTTAAATTTAATCAAACGGAAACTTAGTGGAAATAATTGTTACTAGAACGATACACTGCAAGAAGCTCATCTGAAATTATCAAAAATTACCACGAACACAAACAAGTAAATGATCCAAGACGTCATTAATTTAACTATTCCATGCATTGATCCTTATGACTCACCAGGCTAGGAAGTTGGTAAGGTTTTATAAATACAACACATCGGCTCAACGCCATTCAATTGGTTACCGTTGAACGAAACGCGCGCGCGGTTGTATAACTGTTTGTAACCTTCAAAAATTTCAAAATGTCGTCGCTCAGTATCTCCCGAGTGGTGCTCTATATTTTGAACACAATTTTCTTGATATTCGGTCTCGCTATCGCCGCGGCGTCCATTTGGTTCTTTTGTCAAGTTCACGAATTCACGGTTCTAAGGAATAGCAACCATTATTTACTGGATTACACGGTGTATTGGCCCCAAGCGATACCATGGCTCTTCTTCATAGTTGCCGTCCTCATCATTGGTTGTTCAGTCTGCGGATTCACCAGTGCCAAGAAGAAGAGCAAAGGATTACTAACAATGTACGTAACAGCTATGGGCATAGTTATTGTTTTATTAATCGCAGCCGCAGTGGTCGCATTAGTGTTCGCTGACAATAAAGCCACGGATGATTTTGTTAAAGACACCGTTTGGGATGTGTACTTCCAATCGAAGAATGACAATGATGTCGCGACGGCTTTTGGAGTTATTGAGAGGAAACTACATTGTTGTGGAGCTGATAGCCCAAGGGATTACAAGAATTGGAAGTCTGATTTCCCAATGTCGTGCTGTGATGTGTTTTATCGCGGTTGGTTGGACCCTTATTCCATTGATTGCGCGTTCACAAACAAATTGGCGAATGAAAGACATGGATGTTCGACAGTAGCTGCTCAATACGCGAGAATTGTAATCAAGGTCTTGTCCGGAGCCGCCATTTTCACAGCCTTGATCGGTATAATAGCTGTTGTATTCGCTGTGGCTATGTATAGGAGTCTGAAGATCAGAAATCGACCGCCGCCCACGCACGAATCGGAAAGCAAAAAAGTTCTATTGTAAATTTTGAGAATTTTTTTCCCTGCAAGTGTTTTTTTTAATAATGGTGTGTTCGTGATAAGTTAACCTTAGTTAACTTAAGAGGTAAGAACGCATTTTGTTTACATTTTCATAATTTGCAATGTATTTTGAAAAACAATTTTCATTTCACGTTTGAATTTTAAAGTAAATTTCACGAAGTTCTATTTTTAAATTGAATTTAAATATAAATGATTTCGATGAAAAGTTTTATGTTTCGAAATACAATTGTAATCTCAATAAAACAATAGTTAATTATGATTGAAAATGCACTCACTTGTGAAACCCTTTGTCATACAGCTACCCGAGGGGAAGCTATTAATTAATGTAGAGAGAAGGAGATAGAGCGATATCGTACATAGCTCTTTCCTTTTCTAAAGACTGAGACGGAATATAGTTAATTTGCTACGTGATTCGTCACCTAGAAATACCTATTTAGCTATTATGTGATAGTTTTCTTTACCTAGTGGTACATAGGGTTAATTCTTAGCGTCAAAGTTTCGTCCTTGAAAATTTATTTGTTTATTGAAGTCGGTGCTTTTTTCATGCTACGCATTATTAATCCAAAGACCTGTAAACATTTAGCATAAATTAAGTTATGGTATATTGACTTATTTTATATGTTATACAATGCTAAGAATTAACCTTATCAAGGTTAATATGAAAATCCTACGGAAAACTACGAACTCGCTTAACTCTAGTATTCCTTTGTGCTACTTATTTATTAATAACTTCAGCTTGAGTTGAGCAACGTATGTGTTGAAACTTATGTTATTATATAAGTTAAGGCTATGGCTGTCACGGCATACTTACGAAAGGTTAACAACTTTTATGAGTAGCCGAAAAGTTTAACTAAGCATAACAAAGGTTTGAGTACAACTTTGTTTTTAGGTATTTAAGTAATTATAAGATGACAAACTGTATTTAGATTATTTAGTGACTGTATTAAGATCAAAGATTGCATTACTTTATGGACAAAATTCATTCGTTTTATAATTTTAATATTCTACACGGTAGAGTCTATTCATAACAGATTTTTTGTCATCTGGTAGTAGACAAATTAAACTTTTAAGTACATAGTTCAATTCTAATTATTGTTTTTTTCCGATTTCGTTAGTGATAACTTGGTTTTGTTCCAAAATTGTGATAGACTTTTAAAAGAAGAATCCTATTATGTCAGCACTAGAGCAAAACAAATTTTGCGATGGCATAAAAACGTGAGTTCTACCTTTCTTGTTCAAAGAAATCGAGTAACTGCGTAATATTTCAAAGCAAATACGTCGAGAAAATGTTTCCGTAAACCTTACATGTCGCTAACACGACGCAAAAATAAGAAATTGCGAAATGTTATGTTAAGTGTGGATACACGTTATTTTACCTACCACGTTACATATACTTTTATTTATTTTATATAATACAGCTTATATTATTTGAATTGAAATTCAAAATGTTATTATTTTGAAATATAAAAAAGATTATGCGCTGTTTTAAATTGTATAAATTAATTCAGTGTAGAATATTGGTTAAATTGCCAAAGATTTGGATTTTTGGAATAAATACAAAAAAGTATGATCCGACAAAATTTTATTACGTTACGTTATTATGAGCTCAGAATCAAAAACATCAACATAGAAACACGTTTTGTGTTGTGAATGGAATTTTTTGTTCAATAGTCGTTCGAAGTAGGTATCAGTATTGTATGTTATAGTAGATTCTATACTACATTACTAAGAATATACCTATAAGATATTTCATGACACTAACGATGTGATTGTTTTTTCCTGTCCAAGTGAACACAACAATGGCAACTTCCATTGAGTTTTTTACACGTGGCGTTGCATTTTAATAACTTGTATCTATACGAACCTAATAAATATAAAACGTTTGACATTTCAAATAGTATGCACATTATTTTAGCTACTTTCAACATTTTTAATGTTGCAAACCTTGAATATAAATAGTTCGTTACGATATCTATAATTTAAATGTAGATTAATCTATATACTTACATAAATCTAGACATAAATAGTAGTATTATTTGTTAGTAAGATTTTGCTGTCTATCTCACTGCTAACGTTCTAAAGTTCAGAGTTCTTCGGTTCTAAATTCAATTGAGTTCATTACCCGATAGTTACTTACTTGATCATCAACTAGGTACTCTTGTATCGTATAAGAGTAATCGATGATGTGTGAATAAAGAACAAAATCATCGCATTTACTTACAGAGAACGCAGAACTAAGCTAAAATCTCTAGATCGTTGGCTTTAAGATTGAAATTTACTGAAAGGATAAATAAGTGTTCTAAATATTATTCGATAAGTAATCGTTAACCACCGTGACTAAGTAATATGTAATAAGTATGTAAAATTATCAAAACTAGGCCACGCCGTTCAAACGCAGCCATGTTAACTTTATGTTAAATTTTAATGTTAGGTTATAAACATATAGCTAAACCTTCAGTTATAGATTGGTGTCGTTAAACTCTTTATTACAGTAATAGTAAATAATATGTTCTTGGAGTTCTTTAGTTTTTGGCGTTTAGCAGTGCCTTATCAGCACAATATGTCTTCATCAATGTAGGCATGTCCTGATATATTGTTTAAAACCATAAACATATTCATGACAAATCTAGAAACAAGATTTAGTCACAAATATAAATAGTTTACACCCTTGTTCAACTTAACAGTGTAGAATTGCATTCTTTAGCTGTTTTTACTCTGATATCTGCAGAGTTGTTACATTGAAGCACAATAAAAAGTTATTGTCACCATATTGAGTCGATAAGACTTTAATAATTTTCAATATTTGAAATTTAATATTGGAAAGATAGTTGGCAATATTCGCTGGCACTATCTTTCTAATATTAAAACAATTTTCATGTTTGTGAAATTTGAAATTGAAATAATTTCAATAAAATTATTTCAAATGAATGCGGACTTAAAGTTAAAGAATATTTAAAAAGTAAATTACTGACAATTTTTCTACAAAATAATTTATTAATTTTAAAATTAAGTTGTATAGACTGTATAATATAATTGGTTAATTTTAGAATTTTAAGATGCGTTGTGTGTTCGTTTATGAAGTAAAAATTGGGGATATTTTTTTGTACTCCTGAGATTATTTATCTATTTAATAACATATATATAATATATACTTTCTCTGAAATCGTTAGATGGCGTTAAATAACAATCTTCTTTACTAAAAAATTCTTTGTATTGCATATTTAGCGATAGAGTCTACACTCTACATAATATTGTTAATACGTGCTACATGTTGAGAACGTGTTGGAAATTCTTAGTTTGTTTTTACTTTTTCGCATTCTGTTTTTGTTACCTATTTGAATTCTTTGGTGTTCTTGGTTATTACTCTTTGAATGGATATAGCATAGAATTTGCATAGTATGCATTCTTACAGTACTTTTTCCGTCGTGATTATTTTTTAATTGATTTTGCGTCCAATATAAAATCTCTTCAAAAGTTACATTTCAAACCTAATTAACTCAAAACGGTATCAGCTTTAAAGTAATTTTAGCAATATAATTTTATATTTAATGTATTTAAGTTAACACTATCTATGATTACCTAAAATATTAATGTGTATTAGAGTTATGTATTTTTTTTGTTGATGATGACTTTTGAGTTCAAAATAATTATAATTTACAAATCAATCGACTATCTTTCATTGTATATTATCAACGCATTTAATTGAATTAAAATTACATTTGCTATTAGCAAAACTCTAATCATTTAATAATTGTTTCTAACTGTTTTTAGGATTGCAGTTTCTTAATTGATTTTTGAGATAGTAATAAAATGAATGGTAATTCTTAAATGAAATCGACGATATTCGTTGAGACAAATCGGGATTTTAATAAACTTTACATATAAATCTGGTATAAAAAATCTGCCGTAATGCATATTTTTACTAGAAAAGCTTTATTCTGTTTACAAGCCAAATATAAGCTCGCTATTTTATCTAGGTTAGCGCATTCCATGTCAAACTATCTACTATCAGGTGCCATTATATCAGGCAAAACCTGTTTAACTACTACCTACCTTACCTACAAATAGCTCTTAGTAAAGCTACGCAGTTTGGTAGTACCAATGGACCATCGAGGAAAGTGATTGGTCTTGAAGACCGCCGAAAGCAAAAGTAGGTAGGTACCTACAAGAATGTCTGTTTTTACGTAATGTTACCATCGTAGCGATGGCATCAGCGTAGAAGAAGTATGTCGTATAACTGGCTTGGTTGTATGTTAGTAAAATCACGTAGGCGAGGATTTGGCACTATATGAGACGGTTGCGACTCGACATTTGACTTGAATATGACTGTGACGATACGACACGACAGAACCTAAACCTACCTAATACTGAATTTACAGAAATATTATAAAATTAAGCTATAAAAACCAGATAGCCTTATAAAAGAGGCTTTAAATTGTAATTTACTGTCTGATTATTTTTTAATTATTAAAATCACGGAAGGACTGTTAAATTATATTTTATATCAGCCCTCAGACAAGTCGACAAGGCTTAAGCATGCTAAGATAACATAGGAATGTAAAATGTTAATAAATAAATTAAAATTGAAATTGTATATAAATAACTATATTTTTAACTTTCCGTATTTAACGGTATGACTAAGAAATAAAAGAGAAAGCAAAACTAGGCATGAGAAAAAGAAACTTGACAAGTTAAGAATATAATAATACCCGTTACTAAGAAAGTTACTAAGAAAAATCTGCGAAGAATTTCCGATTTACATCAAAAATGTGTCATATTATATGTGTTTGATACACATATAATATACACGATAGGAAGTCGTAACTTTAGTCCAGAATAAATAATTGACTGTAAACAAGAAATCTGAGTCACCGCCTCTCACTATGCAAATATATGACCAATTGTTATCGTGTCGTGAGGTGTAAAACCACTCGATCTTGAGGTCCGAAGCGAGTTGCTCACGAGTTTATAAAACTACTCGCCCCCATGCAACACTTCTCACTCTATCGTCAACGATCATTCACGCCGGTCGATAATTTGAAACGCGAAAAATAAAAATGGCGAAAGAAGACATGATCAAGGGTGTTCTGTATGTTATGAATATAGTATACGCGGTGTTCGGGTTAGTGACAGCGGCTACAGGAATCTGGTTTTTCGTGCAACTTTCCGAATTCGTCGCATTGAGAAACAGTAACCACTACTTACTGGATTATAGAATTTACTGGCCTCAAGTTGCGCCATGGCTGTTTATACTTCTCGGATTGTTTGTGATTATGGTAGCTTTCTGTGGATATTGTGGTGCCAATAGAGAAAGCAGAGGACTCTTAGGAGTATACGGACTTTTCATGATTCTAATTATTATTGGACAACTGCTGGCAGCTACATTGATCTTCGTTTTCGTCGATGGAGAAGACACTGACAAATTTATCAAGGATACTGTATACGATGGATATTACAACTCTCAATCCAACCCGGATGTTTTCAAATCTTTTGGAAGAATTGAAAGGAAGCTAAAATGCTGCGGTGCTAATGATGCTCGAGATTATAGAAGCTGGAGAAACGATCTACCTCTTACTTGTTGTTTGGACAGCTATTACAGAGCAACCTGTGACTTTACTGATAAGGAAGCGAATGAAAGATTAGGATGTGCTAAAGTTGCGGCGGTGTACACGAAGATTATCAGTTCTTCTATTGCTGGTGCTTCGTTACTTATATCTCTGCTGGAAATAACTGGTGTGATCCTCGCTTGGAAACTCTTCAATTCTTTAAGGGAAGTGGAACATTATATAACGGAGAGGAAAGAGGGCGAAACTGAGTGCTAATTTTAAGATAAAGGTAACAATAACATGTTTGCTTTGGATATACTGCCAGTTAAAATTAGCGCGTTTCCATCTAAGAATGCACCATTACCAGTGTGATTGGCATTGCAGCTAAACGCTAAATTGTCATTGAACTAAAAAAGAAGTTTGTTTGTTCAGATAATGTTAGATGCGTATTGTGTGGCATTTTGCAATAGTTTAGTATAGTACTATTGAACAATCGATTGTAAGGGCGACTCAACGGTTGAATGGTTTATATTTGAGTCTCATTCATTTGAATCTATTGCGACAGTGCTCAGTGTGCGAACTCTCCCATTTTCTAACATTCTTTTGGAATTTCTGTGTTTTTTTTAAAATCAGTGCTTTAAGTTTAAAATTAAATAACATATTAAGTGTTTTATAAAGTTGTTTACCATTATGCAAGGAGTTCCGATTATAATATACGTTGTTAAGTGACGTCATTATTAATTCAATATGGCGGGCCTCAAGCGCCATTTAACTTAGCATTATTCATAATTTATAATTGCAAAACAATTATTAGTTGGTTAACAACAATCGCAAATGACTAATTTTTTTCTTTGGGAGTAGTTGAATTGTTTTTCAATTTTGAGTCAACTTACAGTCAAGATGGTGCTTTATATTTACCTTTAGCCAAATTTTACCACCGATTTAAGTATGTAAAAAGAGCCTACACACGCGCATTCAGAAATCAATTATTTTAAGTTTAAAGCAATACGAGTTAATATGCCCTAATGTGTAGGTTACAGCGATATTCCCGCCACGACACGAAGTCGAAGCCTGAACAATTTTCATAGTCCTTAGAAAGTTTTCTACTTTTTCATGGCATTAATTGTATTTTGGGGATAAAATTCGTTTCCTTTTCAGAAGGAAATTCGGTAAATTTTATTCTTCTTTATAATTAAGTTTAATTTCACAACATTCCAGAATATTCTATTTTTTCTATGAAATTAATAAATAATTAAGTTACCATTCGTGTCATTTTATGATTAGGTCTAAATTTTTTAAATCTATTATTATTATAATATTTTATGCATGTATATTTCGCTGTTATATTTTAGGGGGATTAATATCTCAAATTTATTTACAATGTATGTCTAAGTTTTAATGAATCTTATTTTTTCTAGGCTATTACAATTAAGCGTTTGATTGGATAACTATAAAAATTCAGTATTCTCATTTTAATTAAGATTAACTTGACAAATTTTTGATGACTTTATTTCGGACGAATTTAATTCATGAGTTGACAGATTTCTTTGTATTTTTGGCAGCTATCGCATTCGCCACACCCAGGTCAAAGATCTTTCTGCTTAACGCCTAGCATCGTCTTAATCATTAATTTCCTCCTCAGCCCGTGAATCATTACCTGAACTAACTGACTCACTTGTAACTCAATTGTAGAATGTCTCATGACCTCGAAACATTCCCCCTCCTTCCCCCATCACATGTTTTGTTGTTTTTCTGAGGATCATTGCGTAAGTTTGAATGGTTACAACCTTAAGGTTGTAGTAGGTACTTTAGTACTATGAGAAAAATTTGACCTCGACTCTATTAGGTGTAAGCCCCTAATTCGATTTCACTTAACCAACCTGACCTATGCATGAAACGTGGCTCTGTCTGATCGGTAGCTTCAATTTTTGCTTTTGTGTGTTATTATACTTACTTTACCTACGGAAAGATACGTTGTAAGTTTCAGTTTACATCTATTTCTAATATCGCTATATAAATTATAAATGAAATACTCTTCTATAATGACATTTTATATTTTCATATTATTTTTTATATTTTAAGTATAAATTTACGCTTTATCTTATACTTTTATATTTTATTTAAACAACATTGAGTTGAAAATTATTAAGGCTTGTAGTGTATACCTACTATACGTATAAAATTATTATAATATTATGTATACAATTAATTTAAACTTTCTATTTTTTTCATGTGGCACAAAATTGAACAAACAGACATGAGTAGCTTACTTAATATGTAGAGACATGTTTGTTTACTATATCATATGTCGCAATAGTTTGCGTAAGGCCTTCTAAGGCCTTACGCAAACTATTGCCCTTGGACTATCGATGGCATAGGTGGCGCTTACGACACACGATTTCGACATTTAAAAAAGTAGGCCAACCAGGTGTTTTTAAATTTTAATAGATTTGCGAAATACGTACCGTGCCATCTGTTTAATAATATGTTTTTGTATGTCATCGTAGTTTGTAGGTTGTATTTTGGGTGCTTTTCGAATTATTGCCTTAATGCTGCGTGTAAGTAATTTATTGCAAAGAAGATTAAAAATACAAGAATATGTATCAAATCGATGTTTAATTGAATGAAGATTAAAATTAGCAAAATCGCCTTACATATAAAAATATATTTTAGACATTTACTATAAAAATTCTATTTATTATGTAACCTATTCTTAAACTAGAAGTACAACATTATATTTCCAATTTTTATCCGTCTATAATATAATTTAAATACCTAAATAATTTATTATATAAGTGATAGAAATGATTTCCGTCCTTTTTTTGTAACGCCATTTTACAAATAGAATTCTGTATAATAATATTCACATGCCAAAGAAATGTGTACAAATGTAACGCATTCATTTACCTGAATAATTAAATAAACATAATGAAATCAAATGAAACTTTTTTTTTTATAAAACCAAGAAATAATATATTATAATCGATCCATGGAATAGATTAGTATACTATTATCACACTACTGATTTATATTATATTCATAAGTTATTATTTATATACGATAATAATAAATTTATATTTAAAAAGTAATATTAAGTCGAAACTAGTCTTAAGTCGTTCTGAATATTGTTAGTATCAGTAAGAGAGTAATAAATTTTATAGAATCTCAATAATTGTTTTATTTATTATAATCATTTCACCTTAACAAATAAGTAAAGCTAAATTAAAGCACTAATTTTGCTAAAAATTCTTTACTGATTAATTTGATTAAAAAGCAATTTATTTTATCCAGTCCAAACTCAAAAGGCCGGTTGACCTATCCAAAAGTGCTAATGCTCGCTTCCTGGTTGCGGGTTCGATTCCCATTCTATATCTATACCAATATTATAAATGCCAAAGAGTGTCTGCCTGTCTGTCTTTACCGATAAGACTCGTACGTATGCTACGAGAATTCCCCACAAATCGCACCTTCCGCTATCGGATAGACGGAACCCTTTCATCCCCCAGACCGATCCGTGCGTGCGTCCCACAGGGCTCAGTATTTTTCCCCCTTCTTTACTCGCTGTTTACCAGTGATATCCCCGCGTCCCCTCATGTCAGCACGGCCCAGTACGCGGATGATACCGCCCTATATAGCTATTCGCCAAACCGCCTCTTTATTAGATCCCGTCTTCAAGCGGCAGTCAGTAATTTAGGTGACTGGTTCCACCGTTGGAGAATCGAAGTTAACCCCGAAAAGAGCGCCGCTATGCTCTTTTGTCCCTCCAAGCGTAGGAAGAGGCTAGACCTCCCCGAAATCACCTTGTATGGTCGCCCCATCCCCTGGCAAAATAATGCCAAATACTTAGTTTGATAGTAAACTAAGCTTTAACGCCCACATAAGCCGAGTCCGTAACAAGGCTAGCTATGTTTTATTCCGTCTATATCCCATGATTTGCAGCAAAAGCAAAATGTCCCTGCGACACAAAGTCACGCTTTATAAAAGTGCATCCACCCTATTATGTGCTACGCATGCGTGTTATTCGCACACCTCCCTCACTCTCAATTTAACAGTCTCCAGGTCCTCCAAAACAAGTTCATGCATATGGCCACGGGATCCCCGTGGTTCGTACGCACGTCGATCTCCATAGAGATCTCGAACTCCCCACCATAGCCCAATATTTCAAGCAGCTCTCCAAAAATTATTTTGAGAAGGCATTTAGACGGCCCAACCCTCTTGTAGTTCAGACTGCATCTTACACCCCCGACCGAAATGAACCACCAGACAAAAGACGTCCCAAACACGTCCTTAACGACCCCGAAGACCAAATCACTACCGACAATGCACCCTACTTAGGACTACACACAAACACCTATCAAACACAGCGTCTTCGCCTGCGAAGACGAGGACCCCGATATATCCTGAGCCGTGGTCCGAGCCTCATAGGAGGCGCCCTTAGGAAGACAACAAATATCATTTATCACCATCATTTAAAGAATACCTCATGACTTTGATGTGCAAAAATCATAGTCCTTCCTTACCTATACCATAAATGCGAAATTTTATCTGCCTATCTGCCATTGTGTCGGTCTGTCTATCTATTACCTTTTCACGGTCCATAATCAGTTAAACCGATTTAGATGAAGTTTGAGATTTTCCAAGACTATTTCAAAAAACCTTAAGTACCTAATAATCGCCGATGAAGTCGCGGACGTCGTCTTGTCTGAAAGAAAAGTAATAAATAGTCAGTCCTATTTTATCAAAATAGGTCCGTTCTGAATACATACAAAACTTATATAGTTTGATCATCACTCACTTTAATATGGAGTGTAGAAAAACTTAAAGTACTTTAAACCGACATAGCTCGACGTGTTGCGAAGCTGAATTAGCAATGGGCGGGGCACATAGTTCGAAGAAGCGACAGATGTTGGGGTTCTAAAGAGCTGCGTTGGCAGACCCCTCAGTCGGTAGATGGACGACATCAGACGAGTCGTAGGGAGCCGCTGGAACCAGATTCCAGGCGGCGCAAGACCGCGGCGTATGGAAATCATAACCTAAGCATGTCCAGCTGTGGACGTCTATCAATCAATCAATCGTTTATTTGCAAGAAACGTACAATTAAGATGACATACTACAACAACAACTAATAAAATGACACACATGTTTCGTCATTGCTGAAGTGCAAATTTAAAATGTAGGAAATAATCAATAAAATGTTACCATTTCAAATCATAAACATAATCCACAACCTAAACTGGGTAAATAACTATTCATATAATAATATTAATGTTCATTCATGAATCTAATACTAATACTCTTAAATATGTTTGTAACAAAACTCATCCGAAACCGCTTGACCGATCCTTATCATCAAATTTTTTGTGTATAGTAGGTCTGAGAATAGGTGTAGGGGGGTCTCCCCCCCCCCCCCCCCCCCCCCCCCCCCCAAAAAAAAACACCCTAATCCACGGGGAAGGAGTCGCAGGCTAGTATTTACATAATTATCGGTTGATGGCGACGACATGGAGTAGGCGGCAAGACAAAACTTCGTTTTCCGTCGCGGACTATTGCCCTGTCCGATCTTAGTGTGTGATCACGCTTATCCTTTATCTAGATTTTATTTGAAACTACGTTTCACCGCAACAAAACCCAATTTTCCGGGTAAATAACAAGTAAGTAGGGGGAGGGAGGGTATATAAAAAGAGGAGCGGAGGCAACTAGTAGAGTACACAAGAAAGAGGACTAAATAAACACATAAAAACGAGTAAAAAGAGTAAAAACCGAGAGGTTTACTGTGCGGGTCACTGCGGAATCTTAAATGGACATAGCGTTGATGTAGAGACACTGAAAGTGGCACGATGTTAGGGGTCTTACTATCAGTTTTACTTCGAAGTGGCAAATAATGTAGGAAGAGGAAAGTAAGATAATTAGTGTCTAATACGTTGTACACAATCTCTAAATTATAAATTGACAAATCTAAATCAAGCCCCGTCCTTTTCCGCAGGGAGTATGAACCTTAATATTGAAATAAAAATATTTATTTCACGTAAACATTAGACTGCCACATAGGATATTATGTTAGGACTCTACCACCGGTTCGCAAAGGTTCTACTGAGAAGAACCGGCAAGAAAACCAGCGGTATTATGAAAGCGATAATCGAAGGCCTAATTGTCTAAGCAAATCGTAATAATTTGACAGCTCAAAACTCGGGGTTCATACAATGATTTTTGACGTGCACGCATGTATGAACTCCTAAAGAAACTTCGTTTGACAAACGATTACGATTACAATTTCCTTACACAGTCGGGGTTCAGGGGGTTAAATCCGTTAAATTCGTTTAACTGTTGTCTTAGGTCTGTAGGCTTTCTCAGTCTCTTAAGTAATCTCAAATCTATAGAACGTTCTTTGACTTTCAAAGTACGCGATATCAATGAGACAAATCGAGTATCAAAATTAAATTAGGTATTGCTAAAAAAAACTACTTCAATTAAAATTATTTAATTTAGTTGGGTTAAGGCACCTCAATAGTCAATACTATGTAACCTGAAATCACATCTAGCAAAGTTCTTATTCCGCGTGCTGACCCACATTTATAGTTATGTCGTTTGGCGAAGGCGGGCTGATAAACACGGCGAGTGTATGTTGTGACTTGTGTCTCACACGTTCGGCGTTACGACACAAAGGGAACAACATACATTGAATGAACTAGAAGTTTAATTCGCTATAATCCGCTACAGTAGACAAATCTGTGTGGTACAGCGCGTGTCTTTCACCTGCAGCATGCGACACCCACCACCCAGCAATTCGCACAGGCACAACACCGCACAACACCACACCACACAAATCCTCCAAATCACTCTCAACGTACGTTTCACTCCGACACCGGAGCATCTTCAGGAGATGTTGACTCGACAATGCACGATTGTGAATTGTGATTGTGAATACATTGACTCCCACTACGAATAAAGGAGATTGGAATAACGCAGATTGGGCAATTCTTTTGTTTTGCTGGCCATCTAAATAGAAGTATAGATAGATAATAGATAGGTACTAAACTTCTACATCAATTTTGCCGGCCAACAATCTATACTAGGTATAAACTAATATTAGAAATGCGAATGTTTGGATGGATGCTTGTTACTCAATCACGCCAGAACGACTGAACGAATCTGGATAAAATTTGGCACAGATTATAGTCTGGAATAACATAGACTACTTTTTATCTCAGAAAATTAAAGAATTCTCGCCTGAACCAAAAAACCTCAATCTACTCGTACGAAGTCGCGGGAATCAGCTTAAAATTAACAGACTTACATAAAATTAACAGAGGACGTGGACAATACGTCTTTTGGCAGGTGCTCTATTAAATAATCGCTAAATAATAATTTATTTTTGGTATAAGCGGTAAACAAAAATTTGCCCAAACTGGGTTATTCCTATCACCTTAGTCATAGTCCAAGTCAATGTATGTTGTTCCCTTTGTGTACACGTAAGTATTTTTTACAAAATCTCATACGAAGCGGGCGTTTTGATATTTAAAAAAAAACAGTTGCAGATTTGTCTAGTTGTCAACATCGTTAAATGTATGTAGGTACTAGATTGGCCCTTTCATAGAAAAAAATTGGGCAACCTGTAGAGCGCGCTCCACACTTGTATAAGCCTGTCCTTGTCCTCGCCATAGCGCTGTCCCGCTTTTTAGACTAGATGGCGTTAGTAAAATAGTCCACATTCTTTGATTGACTGGGCCCGTCTATGTAAATTGAGGTCGTAGGATGTCAACCCAATTTAGACAAGTAGGTTCATGACAAAACAATCTAAGCTAGGTAAATTCTTTAAAAAGTTTCCGGATGTGAAGTGGGAAAATAATCAGGTTTATGTTTCAACACAACTTTCTTCGCCGTGCCATACAAGTTACATGCTTAGAATGAATCATCGAATCATTACCTACATTTGAAATTGCCAATTGATGATTCATTGGACGCAGAAGCATATAGAATTGCAATTTTATTATACCCTGAATACAGAGTGTCCTTTCATCGACGTATTATTACACTAGATTATTATACCTGCCTCCGTTGGTCTTGTGGTTAACATGTTCGACTGCAGCTAACGAAATTCGAGTCCAGGGTCGGGCCATAACAAGTAGGTAATTGGTTTTTCTGAAAAGAAAATCTCAGTACTAGCCCGGACTTAGGAAGTTGGCGGTGTTTCACCCCAGTGCCTCGGAGAGCACGTTAAGCCATCGGACCTGCGCCTTGTCTCTCTCCAGGTGTGTCGGATTTTCCGTTCCACCGGTTTTGAGATTAAAGGAACAGAGAGTGCACCTGTGTTTGCGCACACACTTGTGCACTAATATCTCCCGCGTAGATGGCTAACGTAATCGGTTCGATTCCTGCCCTATCAAAGCTAGGGCTATGATTTGGTAAATAAAAATGGTCGAGTGAGAGTCAGACTCCCGCACAAAGTGTTCCGTACCACCACTCTATTAAATTCAGTTGTAAAATTACTGGCTTACTACTTATGGCGCTAAGCTGGAAGAGCATGACAAACGGAATTTCCGGAATTTTTTCCTATGCTTGTGCTGTGAGACCTTGTTTCTTGCCAAATGTCATGATTCTAGGTCAACGGGAAGTGATGATGCGGCCTAAGATGGGACGCGCTTGCCTAGAAGATGCCTATAAACTCTTGATTTAAAGATACCCGAATTGTAATTGGTGGGAAACACAGTTTTTGGTAGTGTTCCAGATCCTAGCCATGTGAATAAGGAATAATGACGCAACGCGCTTCGAACGTGTGCATGGAACGTATAGGGGTGGAAATTCGCACAGCGTTTTGTGGTTAGATGGTAGAAAGGTGAAGGAGGAACAAGATCGAAAAGCTCCTGAGGCCGGCTACCTTATAAGTTATACGAATTACGATAAGCTTTATTTTATTTTATTTATTTTATTTTATTTTATTTTATTTTTATTCTTATTTTGTTATTTCATTTATTATTTATATATACTTACTATTGTAAGATTGGATTTTTATCTGAAATAAAGAGCTTATTATAAGGTGGTATACACTTTACAGGCAGACAGATCAATCCTGTTCGATTTTCTGTTGTTCACAGTTTAAGTATTAAGGGATTATGTCGATGTTATTCGTCGATCGTGCGTAAACATAGATTATCCAGTGACCTTGAATTCCAGTAGTCGTGCCATTATAATACCTGCATGCCTACTCGTAGAGTCGATGCAACTAAACGTAATTATATATTACATATGTAAAATAACATAGTTATAACATAAGAATAGGAGTACAGGCGAGTTGTAGAGGTAAATTGTATATTACATTCTGGTAGTGGCTATTATTTAAATAGCCACATGAGGGCCCGATAGGCGGGTCCTCTAATTTTGCAGGTAAGGAAAGGTGACAATTAGACAAATTCTTCCAGTGGAGTAACAACGTTTATTTTTTGAATTCGGTTTTATAGCTATATCCATAAAGCAAATAGACCGTGGCTCATAAAATAACAATACAGTAGTCCTTACGCCTTTTTTACACTACAAAATATAGTTGGCCGTGATTTACACACGTTACATATACGTATTGGCCGCCTACGCAAATTGGCGTCGACAGGTAGTTATGTATATAGGTATCTATTTATATCTTAGGAATAAATAAATAAATTAAAAATAATAAATAAACTCGTCTCACAGAGTCCACATGTGACCGAAGGGTTGGCAGTTACCTCCAACATATACGTTTGCCTATTCAGCGGGGTAACGCAGCAAGCGTTCTGGGCACACTGCCCCATTGCAACGGCATAGATAGTATTTTTAATGTTTAGTTTTTAGTTTTTAATTTAGATATTAATTTATCTTGTGTAATATTATTTTGTTAAATTAATTTGTTTTTGTTACATTATTGTAAATACCTCAATAAATTAATAAATAAACTTTATTCAGAATCTTTAACAAAGGACTTAAAACATTATAATTACAAACTATAATCCTGCGAAAGTTAAAAACTACATTGCAGTGATAATCGCCCTCCTCAAACATTGTATTATGTTTCAGGTTAAATAAAAAAAAATGGTAGTAGGTTACAAAAAACTAAACTAAATTATTAATGGTAAACATACCATAGAATATGTGTAACGTAACAACGTTACACATATTCAAAAAATGAAAATGAAATTTATACATCACACTAATATTATAAATACGTGTGTATGTTTGTTCGTTGGTTTGTCCTTCAATCACGCCGCAACGGAGCAACAGATCGACGTCAACGTATAGTTGAGGACGGAGTAGCAAGCTACTTTTTATTCCGGAAAATTAAGACGATACGGGAGGGCGGTTTCCCCATACAATCGTATTAGTCTGTTTTCTCCGTGAGAAATACATAGATACTAATATTTCTACAATAGAGAAAATATTTTTGCACCATAAAATCTATATTATGTGTCCGTGCCATGTCACAAATTTTGCTTTTTTCGATAAATTAATATTTTTAAGAATATGGAACCTTCAAAAATTGCAAAAACTTGCCCAGTTTTCGATAATTTTTTAACGAATATAATCAAAAAAAAAGAAAAACAGCCTGAGTCCTTTTAAATTTATTCTTGAAAAAAATATTAAAATTGGTCCTGTTTTGGAGGAGGAAACAGAAAAATACGAGAGTAAGAATTCGACTGTTTTTCATAGGTATTATCGGTTCAAGGTGCAGTTGTCCTTATCGGGTGTTACGGAATTCTATTCGAGGAGCAGCGCGACAGCAATAATATAATTGTTCAATACCTCTTATTCAATACTCTCAAAGTTTCCCGTTCAAGCCATATCCTCTAAAGGAGTTCCCATGGGAATTTAAAAAATATTCAACGCGGACGGAGTCCGGGCATCAGCTAGTTTACACTAATGGTAAAGTTGGTGTAGCTGTAGCGTTTATTTTAGTTTTATAAAATAACTAGGTACGTATTAAAATATCTTAAAAGTTATAGTTACGTGAACGAGCTAGTAGCACTAGCAGTAAAAGCTCGCTGCAGTAAAAGTAACATTTTGCGCAATGTAGGAAACGTACTCAACATTCCGCCACTCTATTATGGAAGTGTACCAAATAGTAAGTATGAAGCAACCTTCAAACCTCTAATACTACCGTAGCAGATATAAGATCTCGCTGGGTCAAGGAGTTCCACTGTCGATTGCATACATCATTTGGTACTATGCAAAGTGAAGGATTGGTCAAATGGAGCGCATAAATAGTAACTATCATTCGCACCTGAGTTGAATGCAGAGCTTAGGAATGTGCTAGTGCTGTGACCTTATAACTGACAGTCATATCGATAAATTACAAAAACAAGCAGTGGTTATATTATTTTAAAAACATTTATAATATTTATTGAAACACAATAATAAAGTCCAAAATTTACTTCATTTCTTAAGTAAAGAAAATAAAATCATCAAGTAGGGACGATTGTTTCAGTCATATAAAAGTCTTAGTTCTTTAAATTACACTAAGATTAAAATCATCTTTTTTGGCTTCTTTAGCTTATTTTTGTATTACAGTTAATGTTATTTTTGATACTCCGGTATATCGACTCGGTCTGCCGTTAAAGGCCAGGTCAAAAAGCTATTTTGCTTTTCTTCAGTACACATATCTAAAGCTTTTTTCGCCGTTTCATGTGCTTGGCGATGAATAAAAACATGTATTTTTGTTACTGAACCTCTTAAATCAGTCATTTAAAAAAATACACGGAAGGCAACTTGGTTATTAAGCTACAAACAAGCAACAAGCGTTCGATCTAAGAGTATGTATGTGTCAGCATTTCCTAGGAAATGTCGACATAAACGATACATTAGAGCTCGAAATTCGCAAATGAGATGATTTAAGAACTCTATCTAGGAATTAATACATACATTATTAATACATTAAAGGTTCCTCGACTGTTAAATCGCGAAATCATATATAATTGATCATTTCATGAAATAAACAAGTATATCATTGAATAGTCATAGTTTTCATCAAGAATGATCACCTAATTAATTGATTATATTATGATGAAACGTCTAATGTTGAGTGTCCATAAAAATATAGAAGTAAAAAAGATGGGCTACACCAGAAGACTCGCTTCGTCGCCCCTTCATTCAGCTTCACTTCGTTTCATTCAGGACCTTCTTCGCGAGCTTCTGGGTTCATACTTTACAAAAACACTCTAGGTGTGAGAACAAGACTAAGTTGAGTCGGGTTATGCTGATTCGGTTTTGGTACAGTCCACCATCACCACCACTGACACCACCACCATCAACTCAACCTATTTTCTCTACTGTAACGAATGCTTGGCCGTTTGACAAAAATTCCTGTACTCCGTATTATCCGTATCCGTTTACTCCGTATTATCTAGGAAATGTTAACTAACATAACCTAGGTAGTATGAGCAAGAAAACAATTATTCCAACTATAACAGATTTGATACGTTAATGTTGACATCACAACTTTAACAACTTTAACATATAAATCACTCCCTTTACGATTATATCGTACGAGAGATGTCAAAGACAGCACTTGTGAACACTATCAGAGGGGGTGAGGGCGGACGGGAGAGGGAGATGCTTCCGCCCGTCACCTCAGGCCCCGACTGCATTCAACTCGAGTGCGTACAATAACATTATTGACTACAACAGTTAAGTCAACAATAAAGAGTTGCTAACTTTTAAGCAACTCTTTTTGTGAGACGTCACAAACGCGTGCTTAGTTTGGAGCCTTATGTCACCGTAAGATTGTAAAAACCGTTAAATTATAATCTAACTCGCGAAATTGCAAACTATCGAAAGATTACAATTTAACGCATTATTTTTCGGTAGATTGTAATCTGTTAGGTATATTAGCCCGATAGAACCTACTTGGTTGTTTATGTCCAACCCTAACCTAACCTACAAGAAAGACAAGAAAACGTAAATACAATTAATATTTCAAAAATTGGCACTCAGAACATTGAACGGTTCACAATCTGTCGACAGTTTACAATTTCGCGATTTAGATTAACGGTTTTTACAATCTTACGGTGACATATAAATTAATACGTTGGTGACGTCATAATAATTCGAAGCTTTTTAGTTTTTTTACAGAAAAACTAAGTATAAGTCTCAAACGGTTATCATAACTAACAGGTTGATTTTTAAGTCTTTTAAAAGTTGATACTCTATTAAGAAATTCATAATATTCATAATAGCCTCTTTCTCCCTCGAGATTTGCCTATCTACACGTCATGCCTACTCATTAAAATCGGTTGAAAAGATTCGCCGTTGAAAGTATGTCTGTCAAGCGTAGCACACATACCTTGATACTTTCGCATCATACTAATAATAAATGCGTGAGTGTTTTTGTTTGTTGGTTTGTCCTTCAATCACGCCGCAACGGAGCAACATGAGTCGACATGATTTTTGGCATGGGTTCAGTTAAGGACCTGGTGAGTGACATATGCTAATTTTTATCCCGGAACGAGTTCGCGCAGGAATAAAAATAAAAATTAACTACGCGAGCAAAGTCGTGGGCATCAGCTTGTTTAAAAATATATATTAGTAGGGATACAAAAGTAAGTGTGTGAGTTTGTTAATCACCCACAAACAATCAGTAATTCTTTGAACGGATACCTGAATGAAAGACCTGCAGTTTAACTACTTTTTATTAAAAAAAATCAAAGAATTCACACGGTATTAAAAAAAACCTTAATCAGCAGCTAGTCCTTAAACAGTTTTATTAAAAACTTATGGTTTGTTGTTAACTACTGTTACTGAGCTAAAATATTTTAACAATGAAGCAACTTTCCAGAACTCGACCGAAGTTGGCTGGTTAGTTATTATTTTAATTGCAGTTTTAGTACTCGTAATTTAACTGAGACAAGTTTTGTCGTCACTTTGAGTGCTGTTTTAGTTTTTAACTTTTAGTCAGCTATAGGTATCCGTATTTACAATCGTGCTTTGTCGAGTCAACGTCTCCTGAAGATGCTCCGGTGTCGGAGTGAAACGTACGTTGAGAATAATTTGGAATATTTGTGTGGTGTAGTGAATATCGCAAGCAAAGTGTAAGTGATACACACTGTACCACATAGACACCTACTGTGGCGGATTATAGCGAATTAAATGATAAATGATTTATTTATTTCATGTAGGAGAACTTGTGTCACTTATGAAACGACTCTGCCACCGGTACGGAAAACTGATTCTACTGAGAAGAGCCGGCAAGAAACTCAGCTTAGCTATTAAACTTCTAGTTCTTTCATTATCCGTATTGTTTATCGATATAAAAAGTAGCCTTTAAGTTAACTAAGAGTATACATACGTCATACTAATAACATAATATAATTGCAGTGTGTTTGTTTGTTGATCTCTTGGTATGTCCTTCAATCACAGCGCTGCGGAGCAACAGATCGACGTGGTTTTTGATATGGGTATAGTTGTATGGGTATAGCTACTTTTTATCCCGCGATGTGTAAATAGTGATACGTAACCGCAGTCCTAAACATTGCTGAAGCGAGTCAGATCCATGCTCTTTTATCATTTAGATACATTATCTTCAACAGTACAATATATTTTTTTTAACAACGTACCTACCTACAGTATAAGTTGGCGTACATGACGATCCTTTGTTAGACTTTGTATAGCATGAAAAACAACCACAAATTATCCCTGTTATGCCGAACAAAAGAACGCGCATATTCGGAAGTCGGTCAACGTAATGCCATCGACTTGTCATGCGACGTTACACCTTGACACCGATGTACAATGGGCGACATAATATTTAAATTTAAATTACAGTTGGTTGGTTGTTACTCGTTACCTCATTAATCATACTCCTCCTACCTTTATGTATTGTGTATATCTCTTAAACCTTAAGCCGAAATAGAGTTTAGTCCAAAGCCTACAAACTAGCCAAAAAAGGATTTTAACTACAAGTTAGGACTTGACTGCAATCTCACCTGATGGTCAGTGATGATGCAGCTAAGATGGTAGCGGGCTAAACTGTTAGGGGCATGGCAGTTATATTAAAACCATACTCTAATCAGTTTCGACACGGCATCCTACCGGAACGCTAAATCGCATAGCGGCTTGTCTTTGCCGGTAGGGTGGTAACTAGCCACGGCCGAAGCTCCCACCAGGCCAGACTATGGAAAATTCAATTTCCCATACTGACCCTGCCGGGAATCGAACCCGAGGCCTTCACACGTTAAGACAACAGCACTCAACAATGCGCCAGGGAGGTCGTCAAAAAGTCGATCGGTATTTTGTCTTCCTTTTGGCCTCTTGATAAGGATCGTGAGTCGTGACCCCATTCCATTAATTAATTAATGACAAGGGTTTTTTTGGGATAATAATGCGGTGAGTTGCCAGTTCCATCCGGAACCTATGGGACTATGGCCAAACTATACTTATTCTATAATACCTAGGTATTACATTTTAAACCTACGCTCAGTAGGTATACCTACAAGTAAAGACAAATAACCTGTAATAATGCGGCAAAAATCTTGAAAACGTATGATAACATATAACTGTGGGAACGATTGTTCATACGCAGCCAAGTATGCTGTATGACGAACGATTATTGTATGATAAAATGGTAAATTATTGAAGAAATCCCGTTTATAATACCTACCTAAAATCTGCGAATCTTTTTCAATTTAAAATTATATGTGACTCATTATACTTACGGATATTTTGTAACAATGCATAAGTGTTTGCGATAAAATTTGAATTATATGTATGTATGACTAGATAGTAATGGCGTGTTTCTTCCTGCTGCTGGTTCTTCTCGGTTGGAACGACTTTCCGAACCGTTTCTAACGTTCGTAACTCATTTGACTATTCAAAATCACTTGTAAAAAGACTACTTGAATACCTAAACAATATTTGATTTTGATTTTTAAACGAATAAGCAAACTCATATTCACATTATAATACGAGTAGTTAGGATGTGACTCATAATTTACGGATATTTTGTAACAATGCTTGAAATGTGATTTATGTAATGTATAAGTAATTAGTTTAATTTATGTGCATATTAACATACAGCGTAAATTGCCTTGATAGTTTAGTATGGGTTCGGGACTATTTGTGCGTTTTAAGTCATTTTTATTTTTTAAGTTTGATTAAGTAGGTAGGTATCACTTGGTACGATAGGGATGACGCCTCAGTCAAAACTAAGGTCTTCCAAAAGACCTGCACATCCTCGGTTAGTTTGATAAACATTTTAAACTATAGGTTAAAGAAAAATAGGTGCGTTGAATTTTTATGACGTCACATCCTATAAACTTCCATACTAGAAGCGCGTTTTTAAGTTTTATAAAGAGTTGCTGATTTGATTTGAGTTATCATCATTTCCATTATTGTAAAGAAAACCTCGTGAGGAAACCTGCTCCGAGAGTCCTTCATAATATTCTCAAAGGTGTGTGAAGTCTGCCAATCCGCACTTGCCCAGCGTGGTGGACTATGACCAAACCCTTCTCATTCCGAGAGGAGACTCGTGCTCTGTAATAAGCCGGCATTGGGTTGAAATGATGGTTATCAGCTATACCTATAGGTTAAAATCGGTCCATTAGAACTCTAATTACATTAGGATCCAAATTAAACCCGAGCAAATCCGATGGCAGAAGCTAGCCATTAGAATAATTGCTAAACTGCGATTAATATCATTAATTTAGGGTTCCATAAATTCAACACAATTGCAAATTCAAACAATTATAGTTCTTATTACATTGACTATATGAACTTCAATTGTAATAAAACAACTTGACCCTTGTAAACCTCTAATCAAGCTTCGTTTTAAACCGGGTATTGAACCTTGGCCTGGTAAGTGTTGACAATGAATAGTCCTTATTATTTCAGTGGTAAGATTAAATTTAGATTGGCAAGCTTTAATTATTGGGGTCTGATATATTACATAAGCGACAGCGGAAGCAAGGGCGTTAAAATAATAATGTTGTGAATAAATTATAGTTTCTTAAAAAATAAATACTGAAGTGGTAGTAAGAGTAGTGGTATTAGACCAAAATACTCGCCGAATTGTGTTCGGGACACTGCGTGTAACCGAACACCGCACAGTCAGCACTTTACGCAACTGCCTCAAGTTAACGAGGACAGTGCGGTAAAATCAGTACGATTCGATCGTCCGCGCGGATAGTACTCCAAATCAATATAAATTTATATGAGTTATCATTATCATTTATCATTTATCATCATATAATATCTATCATTTTATCAACACAAAGAACAACTCCCCAAATTTTTTGGTCCTTCGGACCGGAGAACCTCAAATCAACCTTCAACTAGCCGCAGGGATGTTGGATAGAAGCAGGAGGCGTTACTTTGCTAGATATTTTGGTAGAGTGAAAACATGACGTAACATAAGAGACACTTATTTTTACTACATGAAATAAATATATGATTGAGAATTGAAATCAATAAAGGAGCCTACACAGAATCCAAAAAACAGTCAGATGAAATCAATCAAATAAAAAATCCAAAAAAAATCTAGTCGACGATGCTACACATCATCTAACTTTTTGCTTTTAAGACAACCTTTTCTTAATTTGTAGACTACCGTTTGGCTACAATCAGACTTGCTGGAAGTAGTGATGCAGCCTAAGGTAGAGCTCGCTTGCCTAGAAGATGCCTATTCACCTTTGATTTGATGATAGCAATGATTATTAGCGGATGGCAAAATGGAAACCGGAAGGGCGTTCCAAGGGCAGTTCGAATTAGAAACGAGGAAGCAAATCGCTTATACTATATCAGAATGCAGACCCTACTTTTTAGTAGAGACGGACGTTATTATTAGAGCGCCTGTTTTTTTCCACTACAAGTTAGCCCTTGACTGCGATCTCACCTGAGAGTAAGTGATAATGCAGTCTAAGATGGCAGCGGGTTAACCTGTTAGGGGAATGACAGTTATATTAAAACCAAACCCCTAATCGGTTTCTACACGGCATCGTATCGGAACGCTAAATTGCTTGGCGGCATGTCTTTGCCAGCAGTGTGGTAACTAGCCCCAGCTGAAGCCTCTCACCAGGCCAGACCAGGGAAAATTTAGAAATTATAAATTTCCAAATTGACCCTACCGGGGATCGAACCCGGGACCTCCCACGTGAAGACAACAGCGCTCAACACTACGCTAGGGAGGTTGTCAATTCGATTCATCTCTCTATTAAAAGCGTATTTTAATAGAAATTAAAATCGCTACCGCTCCGCTCATGAACGTGCCCGCGCCTTGTATGTTAGTGAGAAGATTCAATTATCGGCGAGAGAGTGTAATACAATCAAGTAATTGCGACATCCTCTCCGCACTAATTGTCTCGTTAACATGTAAGGCTGGACCCATTTTGAAAAAACTCCGAGCGCAAGTGGCGGCACGTGACTGCGGATTAATGTTAGGCTACCTTCTGGAACTATTGGAACTAAACTTATTCGAGTTCTCGAATAGGTTTATATTTATTTTAATTAACGCGGTTTGTCCATACATCCGTGCTAAGACCAACTGCCTCGTTGCGTTGGTCTAGTGGTTAGCATGTGTGACTGCGGCTGACGAGGTCCCGGGTTCGAGTTTCGGGTTGAGCCATAATTAAGTACTAGATTTTTCTGACTAGAAATTCTCAGTACTAGCCCTGACTTAGGAAGTTGGTGGTGTTTCACCCCCGCGCCTCGGAAAGCACGTTAAGCCGTTGGTCCCGGTTGTTACCACTGACATGATAATAGTCGTTAACGCCAGCCAACCCGCATTGGAGCAGCTCGGTGGAGGCCTGTGCCCAGCAGTGGGACGTTAATGGGCTGTAGTGGTAAACCATATTACACGTAGGTATGTACACATAATAAGCAAATAAAGTATCTGTATCTGAATCATCATCATCATCCCATAGCCTGCCCACGGCTGAGTACGAATCTCAGCCCAGAATATGGAGGGTCTAGGCCATAATCAACAGCAAATTATTTTAGTTAGCGTGGTGCGCAGACTTCACACAACTTTAATTCGTGCATTCATTATGCAGGAATGCAGGTTTCCTTCACCGAGCAAGTGACATTCAATTGCTTAAAACACACATATTATTATTGGCAAGATTGCTAGCTGCATTTCCGCGCTGAACAACAAGGCTGATCCTTTCCGCAAAACCATTTAGTCTGGGAAAGGAAGCTAGTGGACCCTAACAATAATTCCTCAGACGACGAAAATTTACAGTATGATAAAGTATCATGAGTTATGCGTATTTCATAATTATCCAACAAACATTTTGAACGGAAGTTAGGTATTTTTACCGAAACTCTTTTATGTTTAATGTCTTGGTCCGGAAAAATGTTCGGTCAAAACTTTCTTGCAATTATTAATTGCAATTGTTGATCAATATCAAAAATTGAAATTGTTTGCACTAAGTCTCCATATATCGCCCCAGGATAAGTACATTAAACTTTATGTAAAGCAAGGTGAGAAAAACAAGTGAACAATTTAAAACATTAAAAACCACGACTGCCCTGCCATATTGAAGTTTTTCATAAAATTAGCCAGTGTTATTCGGGAGGAATTAAGGACAGTAACGATCACCCATACATCCAAATATTTTCAGGCATATGGAAATTATGATGGAATAAAGAAACTCACATATATCTCTACATACATATATGCATACCTACATGCAGTCGCGGTCAGAAAATGTATCTGTGTCAGAAGGTCTTTCTGCGGTTTGATTAGGCATAGATCATAGATTATTTTAATTTTTTCAGTAGGTGGCAAATGTGGCAACTAGATAGGATAGATGTGGAAAACCTTTTTCAATATTTTTATAAATGTCACTTTAACAAATGCGATCAAACTTGAAATTAGGATATGAATTTTATGTTAAAAGAGTTATTCATACTGTTTTTGTTGAATTCGATGTTTGAAAACTTTCGACAACTTAAAAATCTATATAATACTAGCTGATGCCCGCGACTCCGTCTGCGTGGATTGAGGTGTTTTAGGGGTATGAAAAATACATAATTAGCCGATTCTCAGGCCTACTGAATATGCATATAGAACTTCATAAAAATCGGTCAAGCCGTTTCGGAGGAGTATGGTAACTAACATTGTGACACGAGAATTTTGTATATAAGAAATACCTTGCTTTTAAGTGTTTTAGACCTTAATGCACGCAGTGTTTTAAAGTTATTTTTTGAAAACTGGTAAACATTTTCAGACCACGACTGTACATGAACCCTGCAAACATCACACTCCTTTTTTTGGGCAGTCATGTAATAACATAATGATTCATACATCAATGTTAAACAAAGGTTGTACTAACATACATGCAGGTATTTAGTTTTTAGTTTAGTCACCATCGAGTTAGATGCTCAGTGACTCATGCTGAGAAATAATTGTTTTTCTAACTTGTACCTAGTTTACTTAATACTTGGAACGTGATCGCCTGGGAGTGAGATATTTCAAGGTAGGGTATACTTCATTACTGACTAGATGACGGCCAAATGCCCGCGACTTCGTCCGCGTTTATTAAGGTTTTTTACAGGCAAGGACGTGCCATATTAATTTTACCATAGTTATAGAACTGTATAGTCCCACAAACATATCTGGCCCGGTGCCAAGATTGGAACAAATTTTTATGCATTTTAAGTTTTTATTTTAATTTTATTTTCAATAGATTACTATAGCGACGCTGACACCGCTTCAGTCAGATAAGTTTGATCGACTAATCAAGGTTTTTTTACAGGCAAATATGTGCCGCCATTCCAAGCGATTTAGCGTTTATGACGCCATGTAGAAACCGATTAGGAGAATGGGTGTGATATAATGGCCGTACCTCTAGCAGGTTTGCCCGCTACTGTCTTAGACTGCATCATTACTTAGGTACAATCAGGTGGGATCGCAGTCAATTTGTAGTGGCACACTTTCCCATTTATAATATTACTAGCGGTCGCCCGTGACTTCCTATGAGATTTTCCCGCTGCAAAAGGCCTACTTATAGCAGCTATATAGCATCGGCAGGGTTTTATTATTTAAGACTAATAAGTCCTTGCTGACTTCAAAAACTTATAAGCTTTTAACGAAATTTACCCCTATTTCACCCCCAAATGGGGTAATTTTCGTAAAATTGCTCAAACAGGTTATTATTATTTAAATCGAATAACCTAAATCCCGATTTTCAAGTCTCTAACTTCAAAAACACAGGACTTTCATACAAAGTTACAACTCCCATTTCACCCTCTGTGGGGTAGATTTTCCTAGAATTGTTTATACAAAATGTTATAACTTAAAAGTAATAACGATAAGTTTGGGAGCGCAGTTTGAGAAATAACCTAAATCCCGATTTTCAAGTCTCTAGCTTCAAAAACTTGGGAGCTCTTATGTAAGCTTTCAACCTCCATTTCACCCCTATTGGGGTAGATTTTCGTAAAATTGGTTATACAGGTTTTTATTATTTATAACTAATAACTTAATTGCCAATTTTCATGTATTTAGCTTCAAAAACAAAGGACTTTCATATAAACTTCCAATCCCCATTTCAACCCCTTAGGGGTGAATTTTCTCAAAACCGTTTCTTAGCTGATGTCTACACCACAGAAGCTCAATTTCAAGTTTGTATGCTTTATAGGTCCTGAGATATCGTGATGAATCAATGACCTTTCGCTTTTAGATATTTAAGACTAGATGTTGCCTACGAATTCATCTCGGGGAACGCCTACAAATTAACTTGATTTTCCGGAATAAAAATGTGGTCAGCGTGTGCCTATTTCACTCTGCGAATCTTCAACTATTCCTCTCTATCCGGTCGTTATACTAGCTGATGCCCGCGACTTCGTCCGCGCGGTTTAATTTTTTTTTATTCCCGCGGGAACTCCTTAATTTTTCGGGTTAATATTAAAGCCTATATGACACTCACAATAGGCATGATGACTGATTTTGAAAAATGGTCAGATTATGTTCGGAAGTATCTACTATATCGAAAAAATATCTTATTTCAGCAGAAAAATAAGATTTAGTAGATAAAATTGGCATTTGAAATTTAAATTTTTAAAAATCACGCCAAAACGCTCGCGGGTGTCATGGCGTCGTTTGTGACGTCACTACTGTTTTTACCAATGTACTCTAATGTACTGCGTGCAGTAAACAATAAGTCTTCGTACAACAATTTAGATATTTTGTGTGAATAATATGAATTCTAAAGTGTGTAAGTCGTGTGCGGTCCCCCAGTGTGATAACACATCAAAATTAACTCCAAACAAGTTATTTATCTAAATTCTGCTATGTATTTCTGCGAAGATCACTTGACGTAAGTTTTTGCTTTATTCTAATACTAGCTGATGCCCGCGACATTCCCGCAGGAACTCCTTAATTTTCCGGGATAAAAAGTCCATATAAATCTTCCTCTTGAATCACTCTTTCTAGTAGTTTTAAAGATCTAAGCATACATAGGGACAGACAGCGGGAAGCGACTTTGTTTTATACTATGTAGTGATAATGTTTTGCTCATAGCACAAATAACTGCAAAAAGTTAGATGCGTGCCAAGAATCGAACCCCAGACGCACCGAATAGGAGGCAGACGTCATATTTACTAGGCAATCACCGCTCATATTAAGTTATACGGTATAGTTTTAAAAAACAACATTTAATTAACACAACTTAACACAAATTAAATATATAAAATAGCAGATTTTACGGGTTTAGGACCTATATATTATTATGTTATTATTGTACTTACATGTAAGTTTTGACGTTGCGAAATTCTGCTAAACAAAAGTCTTTGTTTGATGCAAGATACTCAACCAACATCAACAAATCAATCCTGGGCAAATTAGAGCTCTTAGTAGCTTTGGTAAATCCTTGATCCGTGGCTAACGATTTTTAATTTCTTGATTTTGGATTCGGTAAAACAAAGCTAGATTATGGAAATGATCTTAAGGAAACAAAAAAACATACAAAAATACTTGATAAACATTTAAAACACCTGTACTTATAGAGATTGTTTGCAGATTGTCAAAGCTCGAAATAAATTGTGACGTCATTCGCTTCAGTGGTGTTTTATACAATATGGCGGATTGCTGTATTTTATAGTTTTATTTTATCAAAATAAATAACAATCTCACGCGAAATAGAAAAATAAATAAGTTTTTTATAATCCATGAATCCTATTTCATTACATAAATTCATAATTTCATTGATTCTTGGATACTGTCATCATGCCTATTAATGTGGCTTTGTATTGGTAAGTACCAGAATTTTCAAAATCGGTTCATTGGATCCAGAGATTATCCATACAACCTCACAAACTTTACCTCTTTATATTATAACTAGCCGATGCCCGCGACTTCGTCCGCGTGAAATAAGTTTTTTAAATTCCTCCGGGAACTCCCTTATTTTTCGAGTTAATATATAGCCTATGACACTCACAAATAATGTGGTAGAGATTACACCCTGCAACGTTACAAACTCACAATTCACAAACTCACAAACTTAAGCTCTTTATAATGTTAGTATAAATGATAAAAAAGCATAGATTTGACTCGCTAAAGTCTAAAGCAATGCTTAGGACTGCAGTTTTTTTTTCAAAAGAGCAACCGCCGAGTTTCTTTCTGGTTCTTTTCGGTACGAACGGCATTCCAAACCAATGGTAGATTCACTCGACTATTCAAAAGCACTTGTTAAAAGTCTACTTAAATAAAAAATATTTGATTTGATCGACGTGATCTTTGCTTGGATTATAAGTAACTCTAAAAGTAAAGTACCTAATGTTTTAATAGATACAAAGGTTACTCTTCTCCCAGAAAATCGTAAATCTTTCCTTGAGATATGTAAATA